>JANXHW010000004.1:39985000-41250000 GCA_026170595.1 Plestiodon gilberti rubricaudatus
GATGACAAAAAAGTAAATTTAAAGTATTTTCACATGCCACTATTTTTTATCATGACATAAAAATACAAGCTATGAAGCATATGGTGCTTAAAGTTTAAGACACTAGCAGCGCAATCCAACTTAACTTCTGTGCCGGTTTAACCAGCGGCGCAGCGAGAACGGGAGGCCCCAGAATGGAAAAGGGATTCAAATCCCCTCCAAAAGAGGAATTCAAAGGGGATTTGAATTCCTTTTCCGTTCTGGGGCCTCCTGTTCTTGCTGAGCCGCTGGTTAAACTGGCACAAAAGTTAAGTCTGATTGCGCTGTAAAACACATTGTGTAGAAGAATATGTAGTATAGTATTTAAACCTGCTTTCTCTGAAAATAGTACATTCTCTCTCCCTCTCTCTAGGCTGCAAAGCTATGCACAATTACCGTATTTTTTGCTCCATAAGACGTACTCCCCCCAAACAGGGGGAAATGTTTGTGCGTCTTATGGACCGATTGCTTTAAAAAATGTAAAAAAATTACTTACCGGGGCTTGTGGGGGCTTCGGGGAGGCCTGCAGAGGGTCGCGCAGGCCTCCCCGAAGCCCCGGTAAGTAAAAATAATTTTTCCCTATTTTTAGCTCCATAGTAAGCATGCGTCCTATGATCCGATGGAGCGAAAATACGGTATTGGGAGTAAACTCCACTGAACTCACTGGAACATACTGCTAAACAGTCATAGATAGGATTGCATTGTAAGAGACCTCAGTTGTCATGTCTGAACACATGCTTAAAAATGTTTATCACAGGCGATCAACAACATTACAAGCACAGAGTTTGTACAAGCTAAACAACTGGAGTGAGGCCTACCAAATGTTCAGTAACCACCCCCTGCCCCCGTTTCTTCTGTAGTCCCAAGCAAACAAAAACATAAGGTTTATGGAGCTCTAGCATTAGGCCTATATGTAGGTCTAATATACCTTGATATGAAACTAACAACGTACTGAGCCCTTAGCAGAGAGGATAATTCAGACTCGATCAATGAATCAATGTAAAAAATGCATGCTTTCATAGGCTATGTCCAGACATTTTGCAATTAATTTTATTTCACTTGTCTCTTGTTGTTTCAGTTCTAGGTTGTGCACACTTTCCATTTATATAAGCTGGGGACCCAAATTAAGGCCCATAGGCCACACCCAGCCCACCAATGGCAATATATTGGCAATATATTAACATGCAGCTCACCTCCACTTCCTTTCAGTCACATGAATCCACCTGTAGTTCAGTCCAGAATCAGGTTTACTACCTTGTATGTGATTTGAGAGCTAGGCCCTAGGAATGACTGCATGAACCAAATAAAATAACCCCTCTTAGGCTGCAAAGGCAAATCCCAGTAAACCTGTGACTAACAGTCCAATCCTGCGCAGAACGTGGTCCACACTGGACCACAGTGTAAGCCCCAGAGGCTCCAATGGGCCTCCTCAGATGCGCGCCAGCTCTGGAGCTGGCGCACAACCAAGGAGGCCATGTAAGGTCAGTCTGGCCAGGGAAAGGCTTGGAATATTGGTGCAACCCAGAGCTGAAATTCCTGCCCCCCTCCCAGGCCTGGCCGGCCAATGGACCCATCCCCCATCACCCCAGCCCACCCTCCTCCTGCCCGGTACAGGACCTACATGTGTCTGGCGGCTGGATCAAGGGATTGCAGCTGAGCGAGTGGTGCTGGTCTTCGCCACTTACTCCAGAGGTGCCGCCAAAGTGCCTTATGGCACTTTTGCAACACCTAAATCCAGCCGGGTGTGCGCTCCGCCGGACTACACTTGCGCTGGATTGTGCCACAAGACTTGCTAAGAACACACATTACACAAGGCAAGATGTACAGGTGTCCCCCGCTTGACAAGGATACGTTCTGAAATCCCTGTCGTAAAGTGAAGCCGTCATTAAGCGGGTCTTGCTACGCTTTGAAGTTTAGCACTGTGCTTAAAGCCCCAGCATTAAACATCTAAACTCTTATCTTACCCGTTAGATGTTTGGCTTTAGATAAGGGCTTTAAAGCCCTTATCTAGCATGAAACAGCTGAAGAGTTGGGGATTTAAAAAGATGCGTCTTTTTAAATCCTTTGCTCTTTTTTACTGGGGACATCCGTCATATATCCAGATCGTCATTAAGTGATCCGTCATTAAGCGGGGAATACCTGTAGTTCGAGAATAGCTTCAGACATTTCTAAATATTTCCAGAGAGGAGTTACAAGTGCTGTACTTGTAACACCTGGGTGCACCATCCAAAGCAAGGAGTCAACCCACACTTCTGCAGGGAAAGTGGATAGTTAAGTTACAGTATATTTGGTAATGTTTGAAGTTTTGCTTAGTCAACAAGGCTACTGGAAATCCACAGAAACAGAGAATCTAGATAGCTGGGTCAGTCTTGCATAGCAATTTCTAGCTCAGGACAAATTCTTAGAACCAGCAGGATCAGAGTAAAGGCTTGAGGGTAGGTGCAACAAGTTAATTTCTTCTGGTTATAATTAGGGTGAATCTGTTGTGTCCATTTTCAAATTTTTACCCTGATCCTACCAGTTCTAAGAATTTGTTAATTCAGAGAGGACTGCTTCTTCGATGCCCTTGGATTTTGCCGATTTGTACAGAATCAGTGCTATGATTCAGGGCACTGGAGGTCCATAGTTGCTCAAACTAGAGTACAATGCCTAAAATTCCAATAGTAAAAAAGACCAGAATCTTGGTTGATTCTGGAAAGGCTTTGTAGTGTTGCAGGTTCCTTCTTTCTAGGTCAGACTAATATCTCCTACTACATCTTTGTAGCATCAAAATACTTGTCTATTGCCGAGCAGCAATTTTACCTTCCATTACAAATTTGAATTGAAATTAATTATGCTAAGTATGGTCTGAAATACACATTCCACAGTGGGAACCTGTAAGGAATTGCAAGTCAGGACACAGGATGACTTTTTTCTTAAAAACAAACAAACAAAAAGAAATACACTGTACCGCACTTTAGCCAAAAGTGGCTGTAAAAAGGGGGAAAATGCGGACAGAAGCTACTTCTGGTTGCACGTGCAACCGGAAATAACTTCCTGCCGTGTTTTTTTTCCTTTTTACAGGCACTTTTGGCGTTTAAAATGCGGCACAAGAGGGAAATGGCAGCGGGCCCCGGTGAAACTACAAAAGGTAAAATGGTGCCATCCCCACTGGGAGTTCCTCCTCCACAGATGGCCAATCAATGGGTGAGGAGGGTCCACTATAATAGGTTACATTTCCAAAGCATTCAAAGTCGCTTACCAAAAATAAGGAAAAAAATGTGGTAGGTAATGTAGAGCTAGGCCATATTCTACAGCAGGGATAGGCAACTGCAAGCTGTATCTTGTCCTCCAACTGATCCCAATCAGTCCCCCTCCACCTGCCATCTCACTGGCAGAACCTGCATGCCACTGTTGCATAGACCACTGTCACTTGTGCCAACAGCTGCATTACAGAGGGGTACCCAGCCGATTTGGGGTGTGGGGCCGGGTCCTCGCCGCCCCCATAAAACTAATTAGCATAATTTATGCTAATTAGTTTTTCCCCGCTTTTTTCGCCGATTTTCGGCGATTTTAAGCCTAAAACTGGGGTTTTTAGTAAGTATGTCTGCTTTTACCGGCACTTTAGTGATATTGGACGCTCCCTCTACGATTAATAGCCTTCTCCCGGGCCCGCAGCTTCTCCGTGCACCCGGCCCGGGTCTCTGTACAATCTTCGTAGTTTGCGCATGCGCAAACCCACGGAGTCTCCAGGGACGTTCTGGGCATGCGCAAACTGCTCCCTGGAGCGTCCCTGGAGACTCCGTGGGTTTGCGCATGCGCAAACTACGAAGATTGTACAGAGACCCGGGCCGGGTGCACGGAGAAGCTGCGGGCCCGGGAGAAGGCTATTAATCGTCGAGGGAGCGTCCAATATCACTAAAGTGCCGGTAAAAGCAGACATACTTACTAAAAACCCCAGTTCTAGGCTTAAAATCGCCGAAAATCGGCGAAAAAAAGCGGGAAAAATTCAAATTTTTCCCGCTCTTCCCCAGAGCCTCCCGCCCCCCCAGGAGCCTCTGCGCCCTTGCGCCCTGGGGCCCACCGCCCCAGGGCCCCCCATCTGGGGACGCCTATGCATACAAGGTACCTACACATCCTATACTGAAAATAAGTTGCTGTCTGGTTCAGAAGCAGTGTGCAACTCTCAAAGAAATTAGTTAAAGAATTCTGACGAAAAACCAACCCAAGAGAGTTACCAGAATCAATACACTGATCCCTGAGTTAGAGACTTCCGCATTGGCGCTTTCACACAGATGTAGCCCGTCCATTGTGGTACTTTCGCACAGGCACGATCGCACAGGCACGAAAGTGCTGAGCCAGCAAGAGTCAGCTGTTTCAATTTGGGTATGTTCCAACTTCCAGACAAGCCTCCAGAATAGAAATGAAACATATCATGGAGACTAGACATTATTATTATTATTATTATTATTATTATTCATCTCAATTGAATGTAATTTTAATTGTTTAATTTACTGGGTGTTTTTGCATTGGTTTTTTAAAATATTTTATTGCTTTATTATTGTTGTATGTCCTTAATTTTGTAAGCCACCTTGAGTGCCCTTACCAGGAGAAAAGCAGGGTACAGATTCATTCATTCAATAAATACATCTGGACCCTTTTCAACCTGGTTTCAGGACGTGCTACAGGACAGAGATGGCTTTGGTCACCTTGATTGATAACCTGCACTGAGGACTAGACAGGGGGATGGCATCCCTGACAGTACTGCCTGACCTCCCAACAGCCTTTGACACCATTGACCATAGTGTCCTCTGGGACCGGCTGACCAGGTTGGGGTTTTGTAGTGGTTCTGCTCTTTCCTGGAAGACTGGACCCAGACGGTGAGGCAGTGGGTACCTGTTTGGCACTCTGGTCATTGACTTGTGGGGTGCTGCAGGGATCTATTCTGTCCCCCATACCATTTAACATCTACATGAAGCCACTGGGGGAGGTCAACTGGGGATTTGGAGTTGGGCATCATGATGACACCCAGCTCTCTCCCCTCTCCACCAGAACTCCACTGCCTGGAGGCGGTTGGGGCTTGGATGAGGGCTAATAAACTGAATTAAATCCAGACATGAGAGGGGTAATTTTGGTCTGGAAGACTGCGATCCAAGTACTAAATCTACAACTTGCTCTAGATGGGGTAGCAATCCCACTGAAAGAGCAGGTTTGCAGCCTCCTGAATCCACAAGCTCTCCCTGGATAGCCAGGTGGCATCTGTGGCCAGGGGTGCTTTCACCCAGCTTCGGCTGCTACACCAGCTGAGACTGTATCGGAGTTGGTCAGATCTGGCTATGGTGGTCCATGCCCTAGAGCAGGAGTGGCCAACCTTCCACCATTAGGGCTACTGTGTTCTTAAGAGTTGTGTAGAAGACAGAATCTTGGCAGCTCCAAGTGCTGACGTTGCTGCTAAAGCAGCTGCGCCCGCTGAAATGCCCTCACCTATGCAACCATTTAAAGGACCAGCATTCATGTTGAAAGGTTGACCACCACTGCCCTAGTGACATCTTGTCTAGACTACTGTAATGCACTCTATGTGGGGCTACCCTTGAAGACTGATCAGAAGCTGCAGTTAGTACAAAACGTGGCAGCCCAGCTGGTTACCGGGGCTCAACAGGTTGGTTCTGCCATGCTGTTGCTCTGGCAGCTACACTAGCTGCCCATTCCACTCCAAGCTAAATTCAAAGCATTGGTGATGACCTTTAAAACCTAGTATATAGCACAGAACCGGGATACCTCAAGGACTGCCTTCTCCCATATAATTCTGCATGTCCCATATGATCAAATACCACTGCGATCTGAAGCCAAGGGGATGGTGGCAAGGTGCACGGCCTTTTCTGTTGTGGCACTGTGTCTCTGGAACAAACTACCAGAAAATCTGAGAACAGCCTCCTCTCTACATGGTTTCTGGCAGTGTTTAAAAAACATTTATTCTGCTTGGCATTTGAAGAGGGAGGAACCTCCTAGGGACCCCTTTTTAATTTAGTACCTATACATCTTTGGTTGCTGTTTTTTATATTATTTTTATATTTTCGAGTTAAAAACCCACATATTTCCGGGTAAGACTGTCGTTTCCAAACTCTTTCTTACAAAAACAAAATGTTACAAGTAACTTTACGTTTCACCCCTGACATTCGGGGCATCATCAGAAGATTCCGGTTTTCAAAATGGCCGGTTTTTGCCGAAATGAAGATCAGGGAGGCCTGCACGACCCTCTGCAGGCCTCCCCGATCTTCATTTTGGCAAAAACTGGCCATTTTCGGCCATTTCGGGTTTTCACGAAAACCGGAAATGGCCTTTTTGGCCAAAATGAAGATCGGGGAGGCCTGCAGAGGGTCACACAGGCCTCCCCGAAGCCCCAGTAAGTTTTTTTTCCTTTTTTTTAACTTCGCTCCATAAGACGCACGCTTCCCCCCCTTTCCCGCTGAGGGAAAGAAAGATTGGTGAAAATTACCCCCCCCCCATGAATAAAATACCTTGGAATACAATGTATTGCCAATAAACTAAAGGCAAGTTTACCAAAAACAAAAGCAGAATCGCCTCTTTTTTATCCTAATAGAAAGAAACAATAGTAAGGTTGTTTCAAAGGCAAAAGTGACTGGAATAACCCAAGAAAATAAGGGGGGGGGGGAAATCCTTGTAGACAGAGGCTGCTGATCCAAGATCAACAGATAGTATTACTTCCGATCATGAAAACACATACAAAGTCTAGCAATCATTTTCTTGGCTTAGAAGGCATCACAAAACTGCACAAACATGACCCTATTTTTCAGTACATGCTGCGGGTAGTTGTTATTTTTCATCATCAGTTAGCTGGGTGATCACTTCAATTTACCACTACTGTTAAGAGTTCAGAAAGGCAGTTCCTCACACTTGAATATGTCTGCTCTTCTCAAAATCAATTTTATTCAGAAAATCTTACTATATACTTACTGTGTCCCATATCTGAAGTTTTATCTGTTTCCCATCAATGGTTATCATTCGAGCCCCAAACTCTACACCTGAACAACAGAATGGAACATTTTAACAGAATCCACACATAGTAACAGCATGCTATCCTAAATGAAAACAGAACTTACTCCCACTTTTGAGATAACAGGAAGTAAATTTACTGTACATGCTTTGAGTCTGCTTTTCCTATATGACTACCTAAACAATTATTTTGAATGTTGTAAACGTTTTTATATCAGACAAATTGTAGACACTAATTACCTACACTCAGGTGCAAAAAAACATTGCTTACAGGCGTTCCCCCATATCTGCGGGGGATACATTCCTGCCCCCCAGGAGATAAAAGGGAACCCTATACTTACTGTGGCGCTAAGCACTCATGTCTCTTCCTTTGCAGCCTGCTACAGAACACTAGAGGACGACCGTGAGAAAAGCAGTCAGCTGGAACGCTAGACGAGGGAGGGACTAACAGGAAGTAGGAAGCCTCCCTCATCTAGTCCCTCTCTCCTCTAGCGTTCCAGCTGACTGCTTTTCATGTTCTTCCTCTAGTGTTCTGTAGCAGGCTGCAAAGGAAGAGACATGAGTGCTTAGCACCACAGTAAGTATAGGGTTCCCTTTTATCTCCTGGGGGGCAGGAATGTCTTAGTCTCCCTCCTCTAGTGTTCTGGCTGACTGATTCTGGCATTCCTCCTCTAGCATTCTGCAACAGACCCGCAAAGGCATGAGTGCTTGGTGCCACAGTAAAGGAAGACAGATACGTAATGGGTGTGCGGGAAGCCGAGAACCATGAGTAAGTGAATCCACTGATACGGGATCCGCAGATGTGGGGAGACGGGATGCCTCTATCTGAATTTACGTTGCAAAAAATAAGAGTGATCCTATAAAACTGTATTTGTTAAACTATCTATATAATGTTGAAATGCACCAGAAAAATCATATTCCCTTTAAACAGGTAATATATCAAAAACCCATAAAGCCAATAATTTTAAACATAATAAATTGTAATCAAGTTAAAAAGAACTCCCCTGAGAAAATCATAAACTGCTTACTAAGGAGATATGAGAAAGTGGCACAGATAACACTGTATCAGACTCAATTAAGTTAACTAATAACATCCCTTTACAAAGACAATAATCTAGGTTTACAATTCAGATTTAACAAAACTCATTGAAGTTTAGTAGTTAGAGGAAACTGGTTTAGAAGCAAAATGGCAATTCTATGTAATGTTCAGAGGTACAATTTGCGTACAGTTTAACAGAGGGTGTCCTATATGAAACTGATTTAGCTTTATTATCAAACAACTTAAGCACCACTAACCTGTACCACTCAAACACCTAAGCACCCTTACAGCGCAATCCTGACCAACTTTCCAGCACCGGTATAGCTGTGCCAACAGGGTGCACACTGCATTTTGTAGTGCAAAGGCAGTCATGGAGGCCTCTTCAAGGTGAGGGAACATTTGTTCCCTTACCTCGGGGCTGCATTGCGACTGCACCGTTGATGGAAAGTTGATTAGGATTGCGCTGTTAACCAGGGAGTAAGCCCTATTGAGCTTACAGCCCATTCCAACGCAAGGGCTAAGCAGCACAAGTCAGACATAAAGTCCACATAAAGTCGACATAAGGCGTTTACGGCGAAGTTATGTCGGGATTGCGTAGTTTATGTCGAGTTTATGTCGATTTTACGTTGAAGTTGTGATGTTCTGCCGTAAGTTCTCCCTAAGAGCTATTCCAGTATAAATTCAGCGTAAAAGTGGGTGGGTCAGGGGTGTAACGTGGGCGTCACGGGGGCGGTTCTAAATTTACGTCTGGATCCAGACCCTAGTGAGCACAGACACACCCCCTCCAACACAGAAGCTGACACAAATTTTATGTCGACCAAAAAGGTGGTCGTAAATTCGAGGAGACTCATAGGCGCCATTTTACCTTACCCACCCCAGCCCTCTCCTGAAAATTTCTAACACCCACTCCTGAGTTATGTCAGAGCTACGACGGAGTTGCGGCTGCAAGGTCTGGATACGGACAGAGTTATGCCAAAGTTTGGAGCCAATCAACACCCAGCACCACCCAGCCTCTTTCCCACAAAAGCCCAGCCCCAGACCTCCATTCTCATTCTCATTCTCTCTCTCTCTCTCTCTCTGAGCACGTGGTGTGGGGTTCTGTCTCCCACAGCCACAAAGTGGGACTTTGTTGGTAGAGGGCAAAATTCACAAACACCCAATTTCACACTTCTCTTCTCCTCTCTCTTCTCTGCCCCCCCTCAAGGGCAGAGAGGGCTGTTCTGGCTGTGGCCAACCTGTTTACAGCTGTGCCTGGGCAGCTGTCTCTATGAAAGCATTTGCTAACCCATGTCTTTCTCCCAGTCTCCCCCCCCCCCACAGGCAACAACACCAGCAGGTAAGAGCAGGTAAGAGCAGGGTTCGTGCTGACTCGTAGTCAGACTTCTGCCTCTTTGCATATAGAAATATATGATACATGCCACTTTACCAATGTGTTGTCTGATATCTGCCTGCATTGCCTTCTCCGATATGCCTCTTTACCAATGTGCCCTTTGATGTCTGCCTGCATTGCCTTCTCTGATATATAGGATACATGCCGCTTTACCAATGTGTTGTCTGATATCTGCCTGCATTGCCTTCTCCGATATGCTTCTTTACCAATGTGCCCTTTGTTGTCTACCTGCATTACCTTCTCTGATATATAGGATACAAGCTGCTTTACCAATGTGTTGTCTGATATCTGCCTGTCGTCATGTGAGCATAAAACACCATGTGTGTGTAACTGTTACTAGCCTGTAGACAACAGCTGTTCCCCCCCCCCTTTTCTCCACAGGGTCTACTGACAGGTCGCTGTTGATTGGTTAGCCATGTTTGTGACCCAATATATGTGTTTTCTCTCTGACACTTTTCCCTTACAGGATCATGCTCTCCTTACACCCAGGTAAGCAGCTCAGACCATGCTATGTGTGTCACACCTATCAGCTGTGTTTTATTTCTCTCCCTGCTGGCTTTTGCAACTGACACACTGGCTTGTCTTCAATGGCGATTGCTTCCACAAACCAGCTGACATGTAACTCCCCCTTGTTTTTTATCTCCCCAGGAACGTCCACTACCACCTACCTTCCGGGGAGCACCCCTGGGGCTGCAGGCAGGGTGCCCCACTGTCGTCTGCCTCGATGCTGCCAGAGGTCAGGGAGCCAGCCCTGCAACTCTCCTCAGCTGCTACCGCAGCTGCTGCTGCTGCTACTGCTCCACCTCCCTGGCTGTCCTACTTGCTGTCCCTCCCCTTTCTATGGAGCAGGCTGTGGTTCCACAGGGGAAGAGCTTGCGTCTCCAGGTCCATGGGACATGTGTGCTGCTGTGACTACCCCTGGCAGCCTCACCTGGCCATCTCAGCTAACGTTCCAGAACAATAAAGACGCCCTCAGGCAGAGCTCCCTTGAAACATATGTGCCCAGTGTAACACAAGCATTGCCCCCCACAAAAAGACAGACCCTAGCACTGAAGCCCCTGCATGAATCCCATCCAGGGACTGCCACTTCCTTCCCAGGGAGAACACAGCAAGGGGGCAGCCACACCCCCCATGGCACAGAGGGGAGGGGGAGTTGGGGGGCCTGTCAGGCAGGCGAACAGTGACAGGCGCCACGGCGCCTGTAGTGGGTCTGCTCGCGGCCGCTGCGGCCGTGGAGAGCCCTTTCGGCAACCGGGGCTCTCACCCACCAAAGGTCCGCCCGTCATGGAGTCCATCCTGCCCAAGGTCCACCTGTTATGAAGCCACGTCCGCCCAAGGTCCGCCCGTTTCAGTGTGGCTTCCACCCAAAGTCCGTCCGTGTCGGTGTGACTTCCGCCCAAAGTCCGTCTGCATAAGAGGCGCCCGTTTCTGCATTGCCTTCATCTGCGGAGCAACCAGTGTCCCTATCGGTCTCTGCAGACCCCTCTCTCTGTGTTTCTCTCCCACCAGCCTTGTTGTCTGTCTGTTTCTGACCCACCCGTGCCCCTCCCCAGCACCCACTGTCTGCCTGTCTGCCTCCCCTCCCAATCCCTGATGATGGAAGCTGGCAACCCCCCACCCCACTGAAGCGCCTGTCGCGAGGCGCCAACGTCGCCCCATCTGGGGGCGTGATGAGCTGCATGAGCCCTTCACGCTCACAGCAGACAAGCCCAAGGCATCTCTCGGTCATGGCCAGGGCACAGAGCAGAAAGCACGCCGGGATGCCTTCTTTGTGGGCATTGCCACGGCCCTGGAGGCCCGGGGCTTCAGGCAGCGCACGGGCGGGTCATGTCAGTGGCGGTTCCAGACCTCATGAGACCCCCCTTGTGTGTGACGTTCCCCACCTCCTTCCCTTCCCTCCCCCGCCCCCCCATGAATCCCACGTGCAGCCACAACGTGGCATGGGGTTGGCATCGCCTTCTGCAGGAGGGAGGGGACGGCCACTCTCCCCTGCAGCAGGTGGCTAATGCACAGGGTGCCGTGGCGGCTGGCTCTGGCACCTCGCTCACCTGTCACCTGCCCTGCCTCCGCCACATGACTGGTGCTTCCCCCATGCCTGCGGTCGGCCCCTTCGCAACCGGGCTGCGACAGACACTGTGGCAGCTGCCATGGATGGACACTGACACATGCAGACACTGGCCTGCACATGCACAAGCCAGGTGCCTAGCCTGGAGAGCCTGCCTGCTTGGGAGGTAAGTGTTGCCTGGATCCTGGGGTGGTGTTGGCCCGCATGAGCTTCAGCCTGCCTAACTCAGACATAACTCAGGCATAACTTATGTCAAACTTAGGGCAAACTCATGCCAGATTTGTGGAGGAGTTGTGTTGGAATGGGCTGTTAATGGAACGTACTTCTGAGTAAACACACTTAGGATTGCCCTGCGAAACTTGTAAACAGAGGACTGTTAGTTTAACACCTATACAATCCATTTCCAAACCCTGAAACATGTAGCTGCCCATCAACCTTTACCTACTTATAAGGACTTACCTATAGTAAGATCATGCACTGGTTGAAACCTTTTGTCTGTAAACTGCAACAATAAACATGATTTTCCAACACCTGAAAAACAAAACATTTCATTCAAGCATATCCATACAAATATAGGATACATTAGAATCTAACATAGCTTCAAGAAAGTAGAAGTATGTTTGAAGTTTGGGCTTTTTCTTCTTTACACACACATTTCCAAGGTTGAAACAGACTTTTAAGTCCTAGATGTCAGTCAAACTTTCACAAGGCAGAAAGGAACATACAGGATAGCAAAAGAAATCACAGAATTTACTTATATTTCTCCGTGGCATCCAAATGACTAAAATCCTACACTTCATCCAAAATCACATTACATAGTGTACATGCACTAAAGTTCTCCTGAGAAGTTTAAAATGCCTCTCATTTAGTACTCCTCTCCACACATATCTTTTATAGTTCTTCTGGGAGCAATGACTTTTGCTGTTCTATCTTTTGCAACCCATGATGGCACAAAACCTATTCCTGCTAGAACTAGAAATAATGGCTGGGATAAGAGGGAAGCACGAGGGTGATCTGTCAACCCATCTTTGGCTGAAGCATCCAGTGTGCCTTGGCTGAGCATGGCCACAGCAACCTTTTCCCCATGCTTCCCTCTCCTGCTCTAGAAAAGAGAGGACTGAGTGCAGGGCTCAGGTGCACTCAGCTGGGGCATCCAGGGTACCTCCACTGAGTGCAGCCAAAGTCTGTTCATCACAAATGCCACCAGCCGACTTGCTGCCCACATGACAAGGATAGTGACTAAAACTGTGGATACTGGCAAATGACCATTAGTGGCAGAGATGTAACTATTTATCCAGGTCTGGGCAATGATTGACAAGCAGGAACTAGAACAAAAAACTGAGACATGTGGGACGCATGGACACATGAACTCTGGTGCAAGACATCTAGTTATATGTAAGGTAATGAGCAGATGCTAGGTAAAGGTGACCCCTGACAATTAAGTCCAGTTGTGTCCGACTCTAGGGTGTGGTGCTCATCTCCATTTCAAAGCCGAAGAGCCAGCGTTGTCCGAAGACGCCTCTGTGGTCATGTGGCCGGCATGACTCTCCTTGCCGCAGCGCGTAGCATGCAACTGGAACATGGAGTGCTGTTTACCTTCCCGCAAGCGGTACCTATTTATCTACTCGCATTGACATGCTTTGTAACTGCAAGGTTGGCAGGAGCTGGCCAAGCAACGAGAGCTCACCCCGTCGCGGGAATCGAACTGCCGACCTTTCGATCGACAGCTTATGGTTCAGCGGTTTAACCCGCTGCGCCACTATGGAGCAAAAGAAAAAAAAAAGTCATCTGTGCATAAGAACATTTCCAGATAAGACTTTTCTTGCCTCATGCAAGGTTCTACCACAAATCATTCACACATGGAAACTGTTTAGCATATTATGAGGTTGCATATGCATCAATTTGAGAGCTTTAGCATCAAGTGGTGACTTGTATGTCTGAATAAGCCACTAGAGATAAAACCAGTACAATTTCACACCACAAAGCTTTTCAAAAAGATCAGTTCATACATTCAGCAATCAAGAGATGAGAAACCAAGTGATGTCCATGCATGCATAGACTAACTTTAGGGCAGAAAACACTACTATACATGGCTTTAGAAATTAGTCAATTCATAATTTCACAACAGAGTATATCAATCTTACACAATTCCTTACACAATTAGGAACTTATCCAAATTCTACAAAAACATTTTACCTATTTCTATGGATCTATGAAACATTCAATGTAGAGTGGACACTAATAAGCACACAGGGGCATTTTAAAGGAGGGGGAAAGGATGGGCCTTACTGCAATTCCACAAAGAAGCAGTTTGGAGCGGTTCTTTGAACTTGTCTAAACTTAAATAACCTGCAGTTTAATGGCTTGGGCACACAAGGACACTGAAACTCCTTTAAAAGCTGTTCAGGCATCCCCCTCCCCCCATTTTTAAAGGACATACCAGTACTGAGCACGGGGAATAATCACACATAAAATGGAACGGGGTATGAAGTTGAATGAAAAAGGTCGGTTGAAAACACCACAGAAGGAAAAGAGATGTTTTTGCTTCCATTCTTTGGTAATTCTTGTTTTTAAGCTTGGTACTTCCTAGGGTTGAGAGACCATGGACACGCTTTCATTTTATCTTTTAAAGAATCTCTTGTGGCAGTGGTTCCCAAACTGGGAGGCATGGGTCCCAAACTGGGAGGCATGGCTCCCAGGGGAGCCGCGGATACCAACCACGGAAGCCGCCGAGTGCCACGGAATCCTTACGGAAAACAGTGCAATGCCAATTGGCAGGCATCAACTTAATATTACGGGGAGCCGTGGCCAATGGTCACCAATGGTCAAGGGAGCCGCAGGTCGAAAAAGTTTGGGAAACACTGTCTTATGGATTTTATTCATAGATCCCCCCCTCCTTTTCTTCACTTTTGCTCCAACTGGTTTTTCTTTTCCTATAAGAACCATTTTTCATCAAGTATGTGGACTAGTGTTCATTTTGGGGTTATTTTTGTGCATTAATCTTTTTTCTAAAGGATCTTTCTCCATCTTCACTAATCATTCTTGAAAGATTTTTTTAGTGTTGTGTAGGGTAGGAGAAGTTTAGATGGCCTTTTGTAAAATAGTATTATTTGGTTATGCTGTATTGTGTACCTAGAGTTATTTATTTTTATGACTTCGTTGATTGCTTTGTTGATTTTACTTTTATTTAGTGTCTTTATTTGCTTCATAATATGCCTTGCTATCTCTCCCTCACATACTGTATCAATAAACTGTTTGATGCGCTTCAGTTACAATTGTGGTCTGTTACACTTTTCTGGTTCAACACCCACTAGGGTATAAAATGAACCTGACTTTCATATGGCATCTGGCTGTTCTAAATAGGTTGCTAGGATGCCACCACTGAAAGCGTGATCATGCTGATCTATGGTTCCTCAGTAAACTGAGGCCCAGTTATAGACCAGAACACAACTGGATTTCTAGTAAATTTGCTGGCTAGAAGTAGGTTTCCTTCCCATTTGAGAAAGGAGACTAGGGCTTCCAATGAAGACATGCCTACCTTCTATATACAATGCAGGCCCATGTTTTTAGTCACATTGTATCAGACAGTGAAAGTTCTAGCCCAGTTTAATACCATCTCCAACAATACCAGCTCCCTCAAGTATTGCAGGCTTAAAGTTGGAGCATGTGAGGTTCATGAGCAGCTGCCTCTGAATAGCTCCACAAAAGCCAGGTCAATTATCTGCAAGACTTCAATAGACACTGGATTGGATAATTTTCAGTCTTGTGGTATGGACATTCCCCTCCCTCAACGATGTTAACTGTCACCTTAGTAAAACAGTACAGTGGACCTCTGCTATCTGCGGATCCACCATCCGCAGATTAGTCTCAACGTGGATACGGGGTACACTGTAAAAATCTGGGAGAGAAAAAAGGTTAAAAATAGTGTTCCTTACCTTTTGGCTGGCAAAGCGCTCTGTTTGCAGGGCTGTAGAGAGTGAAATCAAGCTCCTACAGCCTCTGTCGGGTCGCTTGACTTTACCCCTCCCTTCTCCAAGGTTGCCCCAGAATGCATTGGGGCAAGCCTGGGGAAGGGAGGGCGAAGTTGAGCGACCAGGAAGAGGCTGTAGGAGCATGATTTCACTCTCTATGCCCCTGCAAACAGAGCAGTTTGCCAGCCAAAAGGTAAGAAACACTATTTTTAACCTTTTTTTCAAGTTTTTACAGTGACACTTCTATATACGGAGGTCCAACTGTATTACAATTTCATAATTTAGATGACCTTTGTACTATCTATACATTGAAGAAAAAATGGTGTAATTCAGTCATTTGCATACAAATCTATTAACTAAATATGAAATACATGTAATTAATCACATTTTAAAATAGGATATAGAATTTACAGACTGAAATAATTGATTTAATGATCAGACCGATATGTGACAAGTGCTAGTAGGATTACACTGCTCATAGTGGGTTTGTTCGTACTTGGCAGGGGATCCCAGAGAACCAAGATTCTTCTTGGGAGATCTTGTTTGTTCCTCCTCCAGAATCATGCAAATATAACAAGAGACACTATCAAGAGACACTATCAATACACAGGTCATACAACACACAGGCAGTTCTAGCAACTGTTTTCAATTTTGAAATTCCCTTCCTCTCAAGATCTTCAGAAATCCACTCCTGTGTATCTTCTGAAAATACAGCAATACTGTTTTACTGAAACATTACAGCGCAAATCCTGTGCCCAGGCTGCTGGTCGACCAGCAGGCCAGAGGTCTACTCAGGGAAGGGGACGCGTTTCCCCTTCCCTGGGTTTAAACCGGAGCCGGCCAGATAGGCCTTCTTGGATTTCTGGCAGAAGTAGAGGCCGTGTAACGGCCTAGCCGGCCCAACGGGGATATGGCGGGAGCCATCCCCAGCCCTCTCCCGGGCTGACTAGGCCAATGGCCCCCCTCCCTTGCCCGCCGAACAGCCCCTGCTGAATTCGGACTTACCTCCTCCGGCGGCTGCCTCCCTTACTCCCTTGTAGTTGCAAACGTGCTTTCCAGCACGTTTGCTACTGCTTCCGGCGCCGGAGGACTCGCTCCGGCGCAGGGAGCTTCGTTGGGATTACGCTCAGAGTCTGTTTAAAAACAAATTTTAATAATGAATTACTACAAGTTCTAAAGAAGGTAGGTTAAAAATTGGAGTATTTAAGATGTATGGAGTACTTTGAACACTTGTAATATGCAAAATACTAATAATTTATAAATGCACTATCAACAATGTACATGGTGCTTTACGCAGAATAGGTTCCTCTCTTGGGGGGCTTACAATCTAGATAGTATATTTAGCGGGGGAGAGTAACTTCCCCCTTTCACAGTGTCTTTTCTGGTGGCTGTTGCTGGTGGTGTTCTGCATCTTTTTTAGATTGTGAGCCCTTTTGGGACAGGGAGCCATTTGTCTGTAAACCACTTTGTGAACTTTTTGTTGAAAAGCGGTATATAAATACTGTTAACAACAACAACAAGAGAAAGGAAAAGAAAACTGAAGGCTGGGATAGGTGGGGGAGAAATACATGACTATTTTTGTAGTGTGTACTTAAGTTTAGTTACAGTAGGGTAGAAGGCGTAAGGAAATGGGCCAAAGATGTCACAGAAAGCGTGTCAGGAAGCGTGAAGTTTTAAGCAGAAATTTGACGAAACCGAGAGAGATTTCCCACATGAGGCAGTTTCAAGCAGAACGAATGGTAAAGGAGTAAGGGCAGGGATGTCTGAGGAAGCAGCAGATATAAGACTTCATGGGTAGGAAGTGCAAAGCATGGAGAGCTTTGAAGGTGAAGGCAAGGGCAAAGAGAATATAGACTTTCAAAGTTGGGAAAGAAACACAGTTTGGTAGGGATGGATAGCTGAACCGCAAGGTGGTCCAATTTGCTCCATGGTAGTTTAGAAACTAACAAAAAACTTCAATGTCCTATGACATGTAAACAAGTTCTGTTCACCAATTGGGAAAAGAAATGATCCAAAAAAATCTGAGAAACAGCCACATAAAGAGGGATAACTGTACAGGTATCCCCCAGTTAACGACAGGGATACATTCCGCAATCTCTGTCGTTAAGCAAGTTCAATGGCAACTTGACAAAAAAAGTTTTTAAAAGTTTTTAAAAATCATCTTGCTTAACTTATATCTGGAACCGCTCTGTTTTCAGGGCGGGAATCATCTTGCTTAACTTGCTGAGGAGAGGGAAATCACGCACTCCAGAGGCCTCTTCTGTGTTGCACGACTTCCCCCTCCCTTTGCTCAGGGCTCACCCCAGTGATATATTCTGCAAGAGGCTGCTGAGTGGTGGCAGAGCTCTTTCTGTGCGTGACTGAGGCTGCTTCTTGGAGAGGGTGAGCTTGCAATTCGCATAGTGTGTGAATGCGCGCAAGTGACATCTTTTTTTGCGAGTCAAACGGGAGCCCAGGAAAGCAGCCGGCAGGAGCTCTTAGCAGCAGCCACAGAAACATGGGAAATAAGGTGGCGAGGGGGGGGGGAAGAAGAGCAGCTTGCTGGGCTGAGTAAGCGAGACAAGATGCAACTTCCCCCCCACAGCCACCGCTCCACCTGCCCTCCCCAAGAAGCAGCCTCACTCACACACACACTGCCGCCACACGGCAATCTCTTGAAAAATATATCACTGGGGCAAGCCCTGAGCGAAGGGAGAGGGGAGTCGCGCGACCCACAAGAGGCTTCTGGAGCATGCGATTTCCCTCTGTGCAGCAAGTTAAGCAAGATGATTCAAATCTTGAAAACAGAGCGGTTTCAGAGATAAGTTAAGCAAGATGATTTTTAAAAACTTTTTTAAATTTAGGGGACCTCTGTTGTACATGCGGATAGTCGTTGACCGATCTGTCGCTGAGCAGGGGACACCTGTACATGCAAAGTTTTTTTCATTTAATATGTGGGAGCAATTCAACCGTGTGTCTTCTGCACAAGCAATTTAAAATGGTACAAAGCTGCACCAAATAATTATTTTGATTGTATATTTAATCAAACAGTGGAAATTTTTGCCTTACTAATTAAATTAAGTAGCAGCATGATTCAGGGTATAGTGTTACCTACTGTAATTGCATACTCATGCAATTACTTACATGGCTTACTTTATGTTAATAGGCAAAAAACAAGGAAATCTAAGAATTATTCACCCAGTTGTGTTGTGCTAAGTACAGCTCAACTATGGGGAAGAACCCAGAAGCACACAGAGCTCAAAGCTGGAGAGGAAGGTTGGGCTTGCCAATCTGATGCATTCAGAGTGCCCAAAGCCAATCTAAGGCATTCAGAGTGCCCAAAGCTGCTCAGAATCAAAATAAGCTCTAGTTTTCCTTCTGGAGCTGGAAGGGAAGACTGAACGTTGCTGTTTTGGCCATAGGCAAGTACTTCAGTAGTCCAAGTGTCCAAACAAACATTTCCTTGGTTCCAAATCTGGTAGTGGAGAAGGGGATCATATCTGCAATTGAACTAACCTTCAGCAACAGAGTACAATGCCAGCTCCCATAACAGCAGGGAAAGCAGTGGATCCTAACTTTGTGCAAAGGGATAGCGTAAAATCAGGGACAAAGAAGGATAGATTTCCTGAATACACAAAATATGACATGGCTACTAAAGTCAGTCAAAAACTGTTTTGGACTGTTGCACCTAGCAGGTATTTCTGATTTTCAAACTTCCTACTTCACAGGAATTCTTTGCACACTGACTTGTGTCCCGTGAAACCCCTGCAAGTCTGCTATTAAACCCTTTGTACTGCAAAGGATTCTGGAACACACATGGGGACACATTTAGTTTACCAAGAGCACTGGCCAGACCTATGATTAGTGATCCCTCTAAGGTGTGCAGCTGAGTGGCCGCACATCTCCATCAAGCTCTGCACAGATGTTTGCGCAAACCGGAACGTTGGCGATGATGTGATGGCACCATTGACAAACGTCCAGTGGCGGTATTGCAATGAGTTGTGACACCACGCAGTTGCCAGAGGGGTCTGTGCACCACCATGGACCCCTTACTGAGAACACTGCCTACGGAGGCCTCATTTTCCCACAAAAATTGACGGTGCACCTTAAAACGCAACTTACAATCTGCTGCCCTTGCACACTGTAGGGAAAGATCAATAGTAGAAATCAAGCTGTCTTTTCACTGAAGTTTGTCTGAAATTATTGCCCCAACTGCAAAGTTATCCAAACCATGAGGTGCCATACAGCTGCTTTACAGTCTATTACAGGGGTGTCAAAACAGCCTGTGGAAGCTCTTTATCTGGTCCGTATGATAATTGGGCTCTCCCAGTGCTGCCCTTTCAGCAGCACCATTACTGCTGAGACTCTTGGAGGGAGAAATGGAAGGAGGCCTCAGAAGGCAAAGAACAGACCAAGACCAGGGGAAGGGGCAGACTAAGAGAGGTAAAAGAGGGAGACATTGCTGAGGTGCTAGGAGCAGTGACGTAGCTAGCTGCTGCTACACCCCCGTGATGTAATCTTCTTAAAACGAAGAAAAAAGTTATGCAATTTCAAATTATTATTATTATTTATTTTATTCACACTGTACTGTGAAGGTCAAGCATACATGCGATTTTGTTTTGTGAACCAGTTGAGGATCATTATGGTTGAAAATTTGTTTATTGTATATGTAAAAATGATCCATATATCTTTAGAATCTTTTTGATTCTGCTAAACACTGTAATGTTGAAATAAAGTTAGAGTCTCTTATATTCAGAACAACTGAGGACTCAGTAAAACTGAAGACTATGCATGTATACTTCAAAGCCTAAGATTAACGCAGGCTTGCAAACAAATCCTCAAGTTTCCTAGCCTGGCTGCCCACACATACCTACGTTAGTCATTTGTGGTATTGCAAAAGACTGAAAACAAGGGTGGGGGAGGAAGAAAAAGCAAATATACTTCCATCGTACACACATTTCTCTGCTTGTTCACCTAGGGACTACTCTTATTCATTATAGGCAACTAAAGGTTATTGACAAATCTGGTTTAATGGAATGTTCTTACCAGTGTGCTTAGGGTTGTAGGCTTGAACTAATTAATTCCAGGTTGGCCTATCTGCTTGAAGTTTCTTTAAAAAAAATTTTTTTACAAATCCTAAAGCATCAATAAAGCAGCTGGTCCTGCTACCTTTTTATGATGCAAAAGCTGCCAGCAGCAAGTAAAGTTCACATAGTCTGAAGCGATGCATGTTTACTCAGAAGTAAACCCCACTATGTTCAATGGGATTTACTCCCAGGCAAAGGAATGCAGTATTATATAATGCTGCTGACTAAGTGCTTCTAAAATGGCATAATGCAGCAATAAACTAAATCGGTGGTACTTATAAGAAACGTGTAGAATCAGGCTACAAATACTTGGTTCCATACAGCATTTTTTTAAACCAATTCACTAAAAAAAATTAGAGAAAAAATAAAGTGGAAATGGAAAAGAGTTTAAGCACATAAGAGAAATCCACTAATTTTAAAGAGCTAAGAACAGAAAGTCATAGACACACCCCTGTCAATATTTTAGGACCTTTCCCAACATTACCTGGTTCCAAACAGCTACCTACTGTATGTACTCATGTGACTACTTCTTGTAATACAAAGTGTTTTGCAAATACTGTACCTGTGAAATATGTAATGTGGTGAAACGTCCATAAAGGATTTCTTGACTTGAGATCTCTCTCTCTCTCTCTCTCGCATTCCCAACTCAATCATTTTCATAAGTGGGCCACAGTTAAAGATAAGCAACGTTTTATGGAATCCAAAAGGGGCAATTTCCAAACAGGAACATGCAAGCACATCAGATGACATGGTTGGCCTAACTGACACAGGAACCTTACAGGAAACAATCAGCTTAAAGCAAATTTACTCCACATTTGGAGAACGAGCCTAAGGATGGGATAAACTATAAGGAACCACCAACAGATTGAGAACAAACACTTTTCTTGGAGACTTTCAGCAAGAGGCAAATTAGCCCAGGCCTTCAGAAGAGCTTTTAGATCTTTGCGTAGGACTTGGTGAGCCTACATTATTATTTCTGTGCCTAGTGGTGGCCTAGAATGAGGATTTTGGCTGAAGGCCCCAGGGCGGGTCCGACAGCCAGACCTTCTCCACCCTTTGGAGGATTATTACCACTCCCACCCTACTGAGCGTTGTCAACAGGACTCGTTGAGGCATTAAAACAAACAACAACCAAAACCTCGCCTGCTGTCCCGAGCATCGGCTACACTACGCTAGGCCCCCGAACGATTCGGGAGGAGAGGCCCACCCGCTGGAAGGCAACAAGGAGGCTAGCGACGCTGACGCCCAAGCGCAGGCCTCCCAAGCCCAGAGCCAGGCCGCGGGCGGGGCCCTCTACCGAGCACTTTCCCCTCCCCAGCCGAGTCACTACCACGTCGGCGCAGCCAACACTGCGGAAATGGGGCAGCCGAAGTTGGGCGTTGCGCAGGCGGGCTCGTAGCTCAGGCCAAGAGCTCCGTTTCCGCAGCAAAGGGGCTGCGGCGGCCTTCTCGCTTACCTGTGTCCCCGATTATGATATACTTGAAGAGATACGCGTAGGCCATGTCCTTCCAATCTCCGCCGCCGCCTCTAGGCTCCTCGCTCCTCAGTAACGCAGCACTAGGGACCTCCCACCACCTGCCTTCTTCGGGTCAGGGCTCGCGCTACGGAAGGTTCGAAACCGTTAGCGGACAACCCTCATACACACTCTCCCAACTGCCTCCTGACAGCTTTCTTCAGCGACCTCCCACGCTGGTCCTTCGCGTGTACACGGACGAAATGCA
Organism: Plestiodon gilberti rubricaudatus; assembly: GCA_026170595.1. NCBI lineage: Eukaryota > Metazoa > Chordata > Lepidosauria > Squamata > Scincidae > Plestiodon > Plestiodon gilberti. The sequence continues at coordinate 40,007,264 of JANXHW010000004.1, forward strand.
CGCGCGCCTTCCCTCACGCTCGCTGTCTCTTTGCCTTCCCCCCCGCCCGTTTATTAACCGCGAACTTAAAGCGTCTCGAGGCGCACGGTGAAGGCGGCGGCTCGCGGGAGCAGGAACAATAACAGGCTCGAGGTTCCCAAACGCTCCAGCAACGTCACGCAGCCTCCTTCGCCGACCCGGAAGTGCTAAAGCAGCCGGTGCCTTGTCTCGCCTTGGCATGCAGGCAAAGGGGGAGGATCCCTGGGAGTGACACGCGAGAAGACTGGTGGCGGGTCAACCTTTGCGTGGGGACCGGGGCCTGGAATTGCCCCTTGGACTGTCTGTGCTGCTTCCTCAGTTACCCCCCTCCTGTGGAAGTTTTGTTTTACTTCGTTGCTGTGGCATCGCCATTTTGCCACAACTGCTCCCAGCAGTCTCACGAAGTGGGGATTCGAAGGTTGATGATTTGCCAAGGGCCAGCAGCACTGAAGTATAACTATATGGTATGGGGACTAGTTTCTAAACAAACGGAGCATTCAGGCTCTTGCATCTTGGCTTCACAACTTTCACAGCCTACTGGCTATTTATTTGTAGTGATTTTAAGACTGGGGCTTGCGCAGGATATGACCTTCCCCCACCTTTGGACGTCCCCAAGCAAGCGCCGATTCAGGAAAACGTGAGCGGGATCCAAGAAACCCGAGGGATTGCTAAAAGTCCTGAATCGGTAGTCAATTTTTTGTGTTCTAAAGTTGCCTTTTTGTTTTGTATTCTGCCCTGTCCCAGGAGCATAAGACAGCCTAAACCATTTGCCGCTTAACCGTGTTCAAAAGTAGGGGAGGGAGGTAATATATATTATAAATATAAATAGACTGAAGAGACAAAGAAAAAAGAGAATTTATATTTTAAAACACTGAACTGAAAAAAATAGCACATGGGAAAAATTAGAGAGGAAGGGAGGCAGTAGAAGGACTAATTCTTAGCTGATCCAGGAGTAGGTTAATGATCAGGAGTATGTTCATGAAGCTGTGGTATCTTTGCATCCCTCCAGGTCATACAGGAGTACAGGGAACCAGGAGTAGTCACGTGATGTGTAGCCTACCTGAGCCTTTATTTAAATTTCGCGGGTAGTATAAGTGAAAATCTGTGTTCTTAACAGGTAGTGTATATGACTGCCCATTAACCAAATTTACAATCTCAAACAAACAACAAAGGGTTGTTCAGTTGGTAGAGCGATCGTCTCACAAATGCTGAAGATCTGAAGGACAGCAGTTCAAGACGGCCGGAAGTCTGTCGGATTGCTGCTGGCACGCCGAGCTGATAAGCTGCAGAGCCTCTGTAGGGGGAGTGGAACTGCAGCTGCAGCACTTAAGTGACAATCAAGGTTGCCTGTGTCAGCTGAAGCGTGTTGAGGCGACCGCCAGAGAGAGAGCTGGACTGTGAAAGCAACATCTAGAATGAAGGGTTCTATGAAAGATTAGAACGTTATTATATTGTAAAAACCCCTTGGGGTTTAGAACAGCCTGCCCATGTACACCGCCTTGAATTAAAGTCGGAGGAGAAATCCAATGACCAGAAAGGTGGTATATAAATACTGTATATTATTATTATTATTATTATTATTATCCAACATTCTAGCACCAATGCAGCCCCAAGGTAAGGAAACAAAGGTTCCCTTATCTTGAGGAGGCCTCTCTGACTGCCTCCCCCACTGCAGGATGCAGTGCATGCCCTGTTTGCATAGCTGAATCGACGCTGGAAACTTGGATAGGATTGGGCCCAAAGTTTCTTGTCGGCCATTGATGTTTCTATAAATGCACATAAAACATTTAAGCTTTGTGGATTAGCCCAGTTCATCAGATGCATGAAGATTGTGAATCTGATGAAGTGGACGCAAGTGACTTGCTGCAAGTTTATGAAACCTTAAAAACTGACACTTATTTTAGCTAAAGTGTTACAAGAGACCAATACTGCAATCCTATGCTGGTTGTACTGACATAGCTGCTACAGTGGCACAGCATCAGCCGTATTCTGACCCCATCCAGCACAAAGCGGGAGCAGGAAACAAAAGCCCAGGCAAGTCTATGTTGGCACAGCCTTCCCAGGAATGCCATCAGTATCCATGGAAACCCCAGCACAGCCCATCAATCATGGAGTGGCAGCCTGATGTCAGTGCAATGTTGGCTTGATGTCAGCCTGACATTGGCCCAGTATGTAAGGAGCCACTCACCACACCTACCCAGCCCCGATGCCTGTGGCCAGAGAAGAATGACCAGGGCTATATTCCCTGTAAGAAGTCCGCACCACTGCACGACCCCCTTTGCTGGCTGCACGAGAGCTCACTGGCACTTCCAGTCATATGGTGATGACTTCAAATGTCACTTCCGGACTTCTGGGAATGCTGAGCTGCGCAGAGCTTGGCTTCGTGAGGCTTCAATGTGCACAGCTGCACAATTTAACAGGAACCCTAGACCAGAGTGAACCAAGAAAGTGATAGGGGTAGGCACAGATCTAATGAGCAGGTGCTGGTGGAATGATGTATCCCCAGGAGACTCAATGAAAGACAGTCATCAACAACAGTCACCACTGCCAACCATGGGAGATACCGTAATGACACAACACAGTACAGGGATGCTGCAGCACCCTACCCTCTCAAGGAACGACTATTGTGCAGACAGCAAGGATGCAAGCACAGAGAATTGCTAGCAATCCTGGCAGCTAGGGCCCAATGCCCTTTATGCCATTCAAACAACACACTTTGAAGAAATATCCTTTTGACTATAAAGGCTGATCTATACCACATGAATCCTGGCGCGTCCCGGGCGCGTGCAGCATGTGCGGAGCGGTGTGGCGTCCTTTTTAACAGATCGCCATGGAACTGTTAAACGGTTCCATGGCAATCGGTTCCGTGGCGATTAGTTGTGGACCATGCTCATGTTTCGGCCAATCAGAAGAGAGGGCGGGACGTGGAGCGAAGTTTTTCTCCAATGGGATGCGAGGGGGACTTTCTTTCTCTCTGCTGTTGCCGCCCGCCAGTCCCCTTCTCCGCGCTCGCTGGCTCGCTCCAGTTTTCAATGATATGTTATGGCACATTCATGTGAAATCTAGATAATTACATAAATGTATTTTTTCCCTCTAAGCAGACTCTGCAGCCCAGCTGCAGGCCCTCTCTCTCGTCTCTCACAGGTTGCTGCCTGCACAAGCCCACACTGCCCCGCACCAGTCAGCAGGTCCACAAAACGACCAGGAAGCCCTTTGTCTCCACAGAGCAGGAATCAAGGAAGCCGAGCCTGGCTAGCTACAAACATCAATGGCCGACTACCAAGACAAACCAATTCTCTTTTGACTCCTGATCAAATGGTGGTGTTTGTTTCTCTCCTTTGCCTATCTGCTCGTCTCTCCTCTCACACCCACTCTCTACAAGGCTCCTCCCCCCGCAATCGACCTATCACAGGGGGCCAGCAAGCGACCAATCAGGAGGGACAAGCGAGTTTAAAAAACTGGTAGTCAGGGCAGCGTCTCAGGGTGGGGCGTCCTGTCCCCTATGTTCGTGACCCTCCAAACATGAACGTAGTTGGTGTAGATCAGCCTTAACAGAGCAAAAGGGAGGGAAGAAAACTCTCTTGGAAGAGGGCAGCCATGTGAACTGAACAAACAAGACTCCCTACGGCAAGAGTGCAGGTCCCCCTGGGAGCGTTTGCTAGCTGGAAATACACCTTTTGCCAGGGGAGGGACCAAGACAAGTTACAAGGGGCGCCTCAAGAGCATCAAGGTAAGGCAATGAGCTGGTAGCTCACTACACAGAAATGCAAGTGGGAGCTACATAATACAAGCTTGAACCCAGCTAAGTAGCACGGCACCCACACGCAGAGACATCGGCTGATGTGGGGCGGTGGGCCCCAGGGCGTAGGGGCGCTGAGGCTCTGGGGGGGGCGCGGGCCTCCTGAAATTTGCATATATATTTTTTGCATTTCCCCAGTATTTTAATGTTTTTTTGGTGATTTTAAGTGTTAAAACGTGTATGTGAAAGTGTATGTGTGCTTTACTGGCACTTATCTGTAATATGGGGCGTTCCAGGACGTTCCAGCGATGATCTTCTCCCTGCGCCCGGGCACAGCTTCTCCCTGCGCCCGGGCACGGACTCCGTAACGCCCCCAGCAGCGCTTTCTGGACTTTGCGCATGCGCAGGACATCCCTGGAAATTCCGTGGGTCTGCGCATGCGCAAACTCCGGAAACCGCTGCTGGGGGCCTTACGGAGTCCGCGCCCGGGCGCAGGGAGAAGCTGTGCCCGGGCGCAGGGAGAAGATCGTCGCTGGAACGTCCTGGAATGCCCCATATTACAGATAAGTGCCGACAAAGCACACATACACTTGGACATACACGTTTTAACACTTAAATCCACTGGAAAACAATAAAAAAACCTCAAAAAAACTGTCAAAATAGGTTTTGAAACCGAAACCTAAAATTTTGACAGTTTTATTGTTGGGGGGGCGGCCCCAGATACGGGGGCGCCTGGCGACGCCACTGCTGGTCAGAAAGACCCAAGGAGCGACAAAAAGAGAAGTGGAGGTAGGCCTAGAACGCACACTGGCTAGCCTACAAAGTTCTCTTGCTACTCAGTAGGAGATGGGGGGGGGGGAGAAAGCACCCTATTGAATATTTAACATCCCTCCTCACCAGACACAGGCACACCTGGTTGGGAGGCTATAGCACATGGACCAGTCAAAGGGAGCACTGCATGGGCCAATGTTTGGGCTTGTATGTGACCCAGAGACCCATTGTAGCAGCCTGCCCATTTGGACACACCCACATGCACCCCATGCCTTTTTGCATAATTGCTGGCACCTGCTGCATGGTAGCCCTGGTGTGGCTTTCAGCATGCTGTTCTCCCTGTCCCCCCATAACTGTCTGCTGTATACATGGTAAGAGAGACAGGGAGCTCATGACCAAAGAGGAGCACCTCTCCGCCTCTGAATCCCAAGGAGCCAGATAGTGAGGAAACACAGACTCTGAGCCCTGGGAGCGGAGAGGCCCCTTCCATTGCAGAATCTCACCCTGAGGACAGTTGAGGTAAGAAACAACTAAGGTGGGAAGAAGGGATCCCTATCTGCTAACAAAGTAACGACAAGTGTGATCCAGTCAAGGTTTTTATTGAATGGTGTCAGTGAGAGAGCAGCAGTGGTGTCACTGATGCGGGGGGGGCACATGGGGTGATGCGCCAGGAGGTGGCCGGAGGGGGTGATGCGCCAGGAGTTCCGGCGCGTCACCCCTGGTACTCACCCCATTCCAGCGCCTCACCCCCGGGAGCCAGCAGGCCGAGCCGCGTCTTCCTCGGTGGGATTGGTTATTCTTCCTGCCCTCAGGACACACAGTGTGCACAAGTTTCCTTTACACAAGAGCAGATGCAAAACATTCTAAAATTCCTGGAAGTTGCCAAGATTAGCCTCTGGACATGTGCAGAACTCCACTATATATGCCCACTCAAAAACCTGGAGGTTGATCCAGCTGGGATTCTTCTAGGAGGCCTCTGAGGCCTCTGGGAGAACTATTGGTTTCTGGGGGAAGAGGGAAAAGAAGGTGCCAAGCTGGACACTTCCTCCTCCGTCTTAGAAGCCCAAGCTCTCAATCAGTGGTGACAGGACCGCCATCACTACTAGAAACACCTCCTGTGACTTTATGGGAGTGAGAGGGAAGGTAGAATCTGACCAGATAGTTCCTCCTTCCTCTCTTCCTCTAGAGGCCAGTGCGGATAGAATGCTCTCATGCCAGCTTCACACTAGAGTTTTCCCGGCTCGTTGCAGATCTGCGGAGGGTCTTGCGGAGCTGTTTTTATGCTTGCGGAGCAGCTTGCGGAGAGGCAGGAAAGATGGTTTCCCCTCATCTTTTGAGGCGGTTGCGCTTGCGGAGCTGGGAATGCTTGCGGAGCTACGGCAGCCCACTAATCGGAGGAGCGCATTTCTGTTCACCAAATCACAGCTGCTCTTTCTTAAGAAGGCGGGACAGAAGGAGGGACAACAGGCAGACACTCCCCCAGCTCCAACCGCATAGACAAGTGCAGGGGCAAGGGCAGGGGCATGCGCACCGGGAAGACTCTAGTGTGAAGCCGGCTTCAGTGATAGTGGGATATTCGCCACTGCTGGAAGTCTGCCATCATGAATCTATGTGAAGAGTTGAAGGAACTGGCCCGCTGCTGCCAAGCCCACCTGCCCTGACCACTGGTACTCAGTAAGTGGGGGTGAGGACAAGGTGGACATTAGCCCAGGAGGGGAGGGGAGCAAACACATGCCTCAAAAGGCCCCTCAAAATCTTTGTGCACCAGTTGATCCTAGTACCAGGTATCTTTGGAATGCTGTGCCCATTGGGCTGACCCCATTGGTCCCTGTTTTTCAGCTAATTTGGAGACAATTTTCTGCAGGGCTTTTGATTTTATGGTATGATAGGTCCTGAAAAAATTGTTCACTTGTTATTGCTTTTTTTTGGGGGGGGGGGTTGTAAGTTATACTGTATATTGCTTTATTGCCTCGTAACGTTTGAAACCTGCCTTAGTATACTTATGACTAAAACACAATTAAGTAAGTTAATAAACAATGGAGAATTGACCTCCTTTTCTTTAAATTATTGTGTAAAAGAAGAAATTCTCAAAAGCAGTGCTTACTCATTCCTTCATAACAAGCTGCACCTCCCAAAATCCCTGCACCTTCAGCAGGGGTCGGGCAAAGAGATTTTAGAGAGGGAACAGAGAGATTCAGCAAGGTTCAGTAATAGTTGTGTAAACGTTTGCTTTTGAATATATTTAAGGTTAAATTGCAACAACAACAACAACATATAGGCTATTTGATTATTTGTTGTGGTTATTTTTTATATGTCATAATAACTATCAGTGTTATCACGCAGGCCTATTTTTAAAGAAATGTGTACTTTTGGCATGCATACCTAGTAAATAGGCTCATTTAATTACATTTAACAATAGTCAGAGTATAGAACCATTGTGCTAGCTAGAGAATGGTACTCTTTGGAAATGATCCAATATGGTCTGGGAGACATAGGAGGAAGAGGAGAAACTCAGCCCCCCCCCCCCAGCCTCCAGTGGCCTCCCCAAGTTGCACTTTTATACATAGCACAATCCTACCCAGCTCCTCCACTGGTGCAGCAGTGGTGTAGGGCAGAACGGAAGGCTTTCTTGAACTGAGCTGGAAATAAATAAGTAACCGGTGAAGGTAAAACAAGATTGCTATAATGCATCTGATCTCCTGACTCCAGTCAGAACTCTGGTGGTTGTGTTCTAGATCAGTTAAAGGTTCTGGATTGTTTTCAAGGACAGCCCTACATATTGTAATGCAGTAATCCAACCTGTAAGTGGTGAGAACATGTACTGTATGACTAACAGCACAATCCTATCCAGCTCCTCCACTGGTGCAGCAGTGGTGGAGGGCAGAACGGGAGGCTTTGGAAGGGAAAGGGGATTTAAATCTTTTTTACATCCCCCTTTAAAGGGATTTAAATCCCATTTCCCTCCCAAAGCCTCCTGTTCTCCCTCCACCACTGCTACACCAGTGGAGGAGCTGGATAGGATTGTGCTGTAACTTCCCAAGTAGAGCTTAGTGCAGGGCAGAACCTGCAGATGATGCAACAGAGCTTGCCTGCAATTCTGACTGACAGCTACAGTTTCCAAACAGAGGAGGTTCTTGTACTTCCTGTTCTCTTAGAATTAATTCAAGAAATTAGGGAATATGTTTGGGAAAGGCTGAGAAAGTTCTAAGAAAGTTGTTTTATGTGTTTCATTTTTGAATATGCTGCTTGCAGGAGATTGGACCAATTCATACAAGTGCTTCCAATGATGTTGCAGTGTTTATGAAGAGCCCTGACCACCTTATGGTTACATAAACGGGTACAGCTTCTCATAAGAACGCCAGCCAGCCAGAAGGCATGCCATGCCGTGCCAGAGAGGTATAGATTCCATAAATTTACACGTGGAGGCAGCTTGAGCAAAGTCAGCTTGAGCTTCTATCATGAAGCTGATGCTGTACAGTCCCCATGTGAGGACGGCACCATCTCAAAAACATACAGATGAATAGACAAGAACATAAGAAGAGCCCTGCTGGATCAGGCCAAAAGCCCATCTAGTCCAGCTTCCTGTGTCACACAGTGGCCCCACCAGATGTCTCAGGGAGCACACGAGACAACAAGATACCTGTGTCCAGTCGCCACTCCCTTGCACCTGGCACAGAGAAAACCCACTTCTAAAACCAAACAAACTGCTGAACTCTTTAGGGCAACAATAACTTTTGCCCAGTTATTGGCAAATCTGCAATACAGGAGGGCCTCCATATCCACTGATTCGCTATCCACGGTTTCAGTTATCCACGGATCATGGGGACCCCCCCCCAGGCTTTTACTTTTTTCCCAGTAAGCTTCATTTCTTCCTTAAAGAAATAGGAGAAGCAGCCTCTGGCTGCTTATTACAGACAAGTAGAATGAGACTAAGTACTAGGGAGGCTCTGCAAGGTTAACAGAAACCTTGCAGAGCCTCTCTAGGACTTAGTCTCGTTCTACTTGCCTGCAATGGAGGCTGCTTCTCGGTTTTAAGGAAGAACCAAAGCTTGCTGAAAGAAAAATAAGAGCTGGGGGGGCAAGCATGCCTGCCTGCAGGGGAGGCAGGGTGGGGGGCCCTCAGGAAACCATGGAGGGGGTGTTTGCTCTTATCCATGGTTTCAGGTATCCATGGAGGGGCGAATGGTCTCCAAAGTCTCAACAGCTCTGAATCTTGCTCCGGCTGAGGGTGCGCTTGCCTCTCAAGGCGATCTGGGGGCGCCTAAGGGTATTTTCCCTCAGGGACCTGTGTTGCCAGCATCCATTCCCTTTCCTCCCTCTTTTCAGGCCGCCCTGGACCTGGAATGGAAAACGCCCATCAGGTCCAAACATGGCTCAAAATTGGTTGACAAGCTTTACTCCTTGCCTGAGCAGACCATGGTTCTACTCAAAGTTCCCTCAGTAGATGCGCCCGTTGCGTCTTTATCCTCTTCAGCCATTATTCCGTCAGAAGGGGAGGGCCCCCGAAAGGTGCCTGTGATGGGAAGGTGGACATTTCTCTTAAGAAGAACTTTGAAACGGTGTCGCAGTCATTGAGGGCCTCCGCCTCTAACTCTCTTTTTTCTCGAGCTGCTTACCTGTGTGTAGATGATCTCATTAAATCTGAGCCAGGGCTATCCAAGAAGGGCAAGAATACTCTGAAGAAGATCTCCCTGGTTACATCCTTCACTGCTGACTCTTCTTTTTTTATTATATATATTTAATTTTTTATGAATAAACTACAAAACAAAACAACAAAACAAAACAATACAACATACTACGAAAGATTACAGCAAGCGCGAAGCAGTAAATCCTACTTGTATACTATTATATATTTTCTACTTCTAATATCTAACTAAGCCTATATCTCTAATATACCATTCATTAAATTCACACTTTATCACTCCTTTTCTCTCTCTCTCTCTTAAAAAATCTATAAGTGGTATCCCAATATTCATAAAAAGATTAACTAACTTTTCCTTTATCATCCAAAAATCTTAATTCCCACTTCAAATATTTTAATATATAAAGCCACCCCATTTTTCTCCAAATGTATTAAAATAAAAACCTTCCAAATGTTTCTTTAAAAAAAAAAATCTATATCCCCTTTTTATATAAAATTCTTAAAAACAAATCACATCTTACTTAAGTCTTTTCAAATAATAAAACATTATTTTTCTTTTATTCACAGAAGGGTTAACTAACCTTTCCTTTATCATCTAAAAGTCTTAACTTCCACTTCAAATTTCTAAATTTATTAAGTCACCCCATTTTTGTCTTCAAATTTGTTAATTCATCATCAAAAAATTTCCATCACTCTTAATATAAGTTTCTTAAAAACAAGTCATATCTATTTGTTTCTTAATAATAAAACATTTTGTTCTTTTTATATAACACTAACTCCAATAATATTCCCCACAAAAAAATAAAACATTATAATCCCTTTTTATTTTTGACTGTTTGCCATTACCCCTTCCATCCCTCCCTTTCCTCCTTCCCCTTCTTCCTCTTCTTCTTCCTCTTCCTCTTCTTCTTCCTCTCCTTCCTCTTCTTCATCTTCCCAAAAGTCCCTTGTTTTTTAAATTGTATCCACTTTGCAATCCTGCCTGCAGGGGAGACAGGGTGGGGGAGCCCTCAGGAAACCATGGAGGGGGTGTTCGCTCTTATCCACAGTTTCAAGTATCCACGGAGGGGCCTGGAACATATCCCCAGCGGATATGGGGGCCCACCTATATTTTGCACAGAAGATTTTCATAAAAGAGATAGTATACTGCATTCCTAATGCCATCTGCAAGGTCTTTGTGTTCCAACTTCATGTATAGGGCAAGTAAGCTGCATTAAATAAGGAGCACTGAATTGGGCTTTGTGTATGCTTTGTTTAAAAAATACCAAAAGTTCTTGAATTATTGGAGCGAAAGTGACAACTGTAGTGACATCTGCATTGCTAATACCATCACTGATAGGAGCACAATGTGATTGTGTATCATTTATGATACTAATGTAACTAAGGATAGAAAGGGTCTTTTGACAAATTCTGTGCTACAATTGCAGATCTGTTTGGTCAAATAGAGGACTCTTTATTATTCAATTGGATAATCAGAGTGTTTGGGCATCTGTAGAGTGAACTTCTACAGTAACTATTAACACATAATCAAATCATAGCTGCTATAAGCACATGATTGCTCTTCAGTAGGATGAAAGAGACTGCATGTGTTAAATGAAATGCTCAAGTGATCAGATTATTCTTCAGAATATAAAAGAATAAATTGCTTTTATTTTTGACAATGAGGCTGCAATCCTATGCACATTTCTGAGAGTAAGCCCTATAGTGGGACTTATTTCTAACGAAACATGCCAAATAAATTATGCCACCAATGGTTAAATATGTCATTACTATGATAAAAAGTAAATCACTAACACTTAGGTGACCTGCTGATAGAATATACAGGGTCACCTGTATGCATATTCAAATTCAAGGCATTTTACTCTTTACCTCCGCTCAATACTCAATTCCTAAAATATGAGGTTCCGAGGTTCCAGCTTGCCTGAAAGTTCCTTTGACTTGGAAACCATGTTCTTACCTGAAACATACTGTATGTGCAAGCTGGGTGTGGTTCGAAAAGTAGTCTTTGCATGAACAAAGTAACTCATCTGTATTGTTGCTTTGCTAGCTGGTGCTTGTACATTTTTTTTGATAGATATTTTTCCCTTCCTATCCGCCTGTTACGTAGATGGTTGTACTTTGGAAAAAGGAAATATAGTTCATGACCTTCATCCTGTCCCTTCACCCACGTCTGCTTTGGATTGACAGCAGGGAGCACAAAAGAAAACCATGCCCCCTTACCTGGGAGTAAGCCTCAATGGGACTTCTGAATAAACAGGCATAGGATTGTGCTGTTAGTCACTTCATAGCCTGCTGCAGCATAGAGGTCCTACACCATTGATCAGTTTAGCACCAGTATAAAGAAATGAACATGAACAAATCACACATGAAAAGGCAACTGATTTACCGTATTGTCCCGAGTATAAGACGCACCTGATTATAAGATGCACCCTTAAAGTTTGGTGCTATTAAATTTTTTTAATTAAATCACTGGCATTATTGCAACAGCCTGATTATAAGACGCACCCCTAGTTAAAAAACTTAAATTAGGAGAAAAAAGTGAGTCTTATACTCAGACCAATACGGTATATAGTTGGACCTCTGTATCCGCGGGGGTTCCGTTCCGGACACACACAACCCGTGGATACTGAAATCTATGTAAAGCGAAATTGCTTTAGTGCGGATATGGGGGTCACTGTAAAAACCTGAAAAAAGGGGGGAAAGGTTGAAAATTGCATTCCTTACCTTTGGGTTGCCAAACCGCTCCATTTGCAAGGCTGCAGAGAGCAAAATCACGCTCCTACAGCCTGTTCCAGGTTGCTCGACTTTCCCCCTCCCTTCCCCAGGCTTGCTCCAATCATTGATGGACACTGTATCCTATCCCCCCTCCCAGGCCCTTGCAGCTGACATGGAGTTGCTTGATTCTTTGCGAGTTAAAGAGCTGGTGTAGAACTGAGTAGCCCCATGGGTTTACACAGACTTCCAGCCACGGCCTTCCCCAGATAGGATACAGCGTGGACCTCGCAGCCCACACTGAAGTGCCTACACCGGGGGAGGATAGGATTGGGCTGCCCATCAAGGAGAATCATATAGTGGAAGACCCTCTTTCTGATTGCTTCCTATCAATGCCCACTAGTTTGCTGCAAACAATAAATTAGGAGCAGGGGCAGTAAAAGGGTTTCAAAGAAAAATACTGTACTTACACTTGAAAAGTTACTTATGGTTCCTGCTCAGCCTTGAAGCTTCCTGGGTGACCTTGGACCACTCACTATCTCTCAACCTCACTTACCTCATGGGGTTGTTGTGAGGACAAAAGGAAGGAAGGAACCATGTACACCACCCTGAGCTCCTTGGAGTAAGGGCGGTATAAAAATGTGAAAAATAAATAAAAATAAAAGGCACTTACATCTCTATTGGTAGTACAGGTCCTAGACTTTAGTGCGCTTTAGTGTGGATATGGGGGAGTCCTAACAGGGAGTTCTAGAGCTATTCTCTACAGGGATTCTCTACAGCTATTCTCTACAGCAGAGGTTCCCAAAGTGGGAGGCGCGACTCCCAAGTGCGTCATGGAAAGCAGCCAGGGGCGGCGCATTACTCTTTTAATTACCACATATTCTTGCTTGCAAGAGAGAGAGAGAGAGAGCAAAAACAAAGATTGGGAAAAGCTGCCTCTTCACATCAGGTCACTCAAAGTTCACTTCAAAACACTTCAGGTTTGTAGGCAGCTTTCCATGTTTTGTTTTTAACCACAGCGAGTGAAGCCCTTGCTTATCTTATGTTAAAGAACAATTAACAACTCAATTGATAAGCTGAGTACCGGTACTTTGGAGCTGGAGCTGCAAAGACAGCATCTGGTTTCTCTCCAAATCCTGAGACATTGCAGGTTTGCAAGTAAAGTATTTTCTTTCTGTTGAATGTTTTTAAGAAAGCAAACAAAACAAAAAGCAGCCGCTATGTTTGTTTGGTTGATTAATTATTAGGCTTTCTCTCCTTCCTTTTTGACCCACCTCTAAGTTAGTTCCCCACTGTATTTGCTGGGACAACCCCCCCCCCCATTGGAGACTGCCAGGAAGTATAAGAATCTGCTACCTAAAGGAGCTCTCTCTCTCTCTCTCTCTCTCTCTCACACGCACACGCACACGCACACGCACACACGCACACTTTCTCTCTCGTGCAACTGGGGTGGGGCATGACCAATGGAAAAAAAAGATCTCCCTCCCATGCTTTGATGTTTCTCTTGCCATGAATAGGACTAACGCAGACGACATCAGTGCCCTCTACCAGGTAGGCACCCCAGGCCTGCCAATGGAGGGAGGGCAGCATCCCATCCCCACCCTGTGCACTCCTGGCTTAGCTGCTGCTCAGCATAAGCATGGAAAATCCACTTTAGGGCTCGTTTTGGGAATATACACATACATATACACATACATATAAGAAAGGGTGCCTCTGAGCATGTAAAGAGTGCCTGTTTCTTCCGTGCACTGTAATGGGGAGTCACGGCTAACAGCGAGGGAGGTCAAGGGAGCTGCAAATCAAAAAAGTTTGGGAACCACTGCTCTACAGGGATAACAGGGAGTCCTAGAGCTATTCTCTTTGTGTGGGAGCGAGAGACTTCATGGCATATTGGATTTCATGCAATGGAATTCATGCATGGATTCCGTGCAGCTCGGCAGAGCTCATCTAGAGAGCTGTTGTGCATTGGGAGATCAGGAGAAGAGAGAAAGGAAGCTAGGTAGAGATACATCCTTATAGTTCAAAGAGGATGAGAGTAAATGTCTGACTGTTACGAGCGGCGAACCTACCGTTCCGCTGCCCGGAATAGTCGCAAACGTGAGAAAAAGAGAGAATGTAGCTGAAATTAAAAAGAAAAATCATTGATGTTTGTCTTCTCCCAATACCACACTGCAAACCTGTTAAAATATTTTTTTAATTAAATGAAATACAGCATGGAAGTCACTTGTTTAAAAGAAAAGACATCAAGAATCTCATTGGGCATGCCCATTCTCATGCACACGCCTAAGGTGAGATCCCATCCATAGTACTATATACATTTCCTATGGATATGTAAAACACAAACATTGTAGTCCTGCTGCTAAAACAATACCAGTGAAAACAGAGAGAGAGAGAGAGAGAGAGAGAAAATCAGGCCACTAGGTGGAGAACTTGCATCAAGTATGTATCCAATGCTTGCAATATATCCATATTAAATCAAATGAATTACATTTTTAGTGAATGAATAATCTCAGTTAGCACTGAATTCTTGTGAGTTCCTGGAAGCATATTAATTGATAAATTAATTGTCCAATTATATATGGTTAATAAAAGGCCTATTACTTTGCCAAAATTACTCGTACATTTTTTTTTCATTTATTAAGCATGCTGCTCAATTTACTTACTAAAGACATAGGGCATGATCTAGCCATAGGATTTACGTAATCCATTGATTTACGTGGAAAACATGTGAAACATGCTTAAATTTTTCTCACTGAAATCAATGAGACTTACAAATGCCAAGCTTTGATTGGATCAAGCCAAGGAGCTGTATCAGTATTCTGTCTTATTTTCTCATCTGGGTTTATTTTTATTGAACTTAATAATTGTCCCATAAACTCCGCTTTCTACTGTCTGTAAAAAGTTCACAAAAGGAGCAGAATATGTCTCCTTGTGTTCTTTGTTCCCAAGACACTTTATCTCTAAATCCATTCAGTAAAGAGTCAGGATGGTGTAGTAGTTCTGTTGTTGGACTTAGACCTGGAAGATCCAGGTTCAAATTGCCATGAAGTTTCCCGGGTGACCTTGGGCCAGTCACTCTCAGCCTAACCTACCTCACAGGGTTGTTGTGTGGACAAAAGAAGGGAAGGAACCATGTACACCACCCTGAGCTCCTTGGAGAAAAGGGGTAGTATAAAAATGTGAAAAATAAATAAAACAAATAAAGAGGGAATATTGTAATGTGCTTAGAGGCACCCAAGCCTTTGGCCTTTTTTTCTCCATTGCCGAGTCGTGGCATTAAAAACACATCCCAGGTCAAGCCCTAGTAGAATTGCCATATTGCAGGTCACCAAATCTGGTCAAATCATTTACTGATGGGGGGGGGGGGAATTAAGATGGGGAGATTAAGCATCTCTTTTGCATTTTCACTGCATTGCCCCTTCCCAATGCTCCTTTACAGCAAGTCCATTAAGCTTTTCTTGTATATTGTTGCATGTAACATGTATGTATGTATGTATGTATGTATGTATGTATGTATGTATGTATGTATGTATGTATGTATGTATGTATGTATGTATGTATTTTACAACATTTCTGCCCCACATTTTGCCATAAAATGGCCTCAAGGCAGTTTACAACACAGCAAGTCCCTGACTTATGTCCTGGTTCTGTTCCGGAGGTTTGTCCAGAAGTTGGAACCAAGCTCTTTACTGCTCAGAACCAGGGTACTTGAGGGACCACCTCCTTCCATACATTCTGGCCTGTCCTTTCAGATCCCCTCTGAGGGGGACCTCCTTCTGGTGCATTCCCTGACAGAGGTTAAGGGGTGGCGACAAGAGGTTAAGGGGTGGCGACAAGAGGTTAAGGGGTGGCGACAAAAGGGCCTTCTTGGTGGTGGCACCGCATCTGTGGAACTCCTCGGAGACCTGAGAACTGCTCCCTCCCTTGATGTGTTCTGATGAGGACTGAAAATGTTTTGTTTCGGGTGGCTTTGGGGTATTTAGGGTGGATGAAAGGAATACTTGTTTGTCAAATATTGTTGTTTTATGCCCCTTAACTCTTATGCCTCCTTGCTGCTATTTTATTGTGTACTTTACTGTGCCTTTTAATTTGCACTATAGTACTATTTTATGATTGCTGCTTATATTTTTAAGGATTTTATGATGTTTTATGCTGCTGGGTTCTCTATTGTTAATTATTCCTCTAGTGTTAATCTTTCCTCTTTTTATTGCTGTTGTGTGTGGGTTTTTTTATGCTGTGGGTTTTTGTTCAGTTTCTTTGTTTTATGTTGTTATATGAATTTTATTAGTTTAAGAATGATGTTAGCTGCCTTGGGCATTCACTTGGTGAAGGAAAGACGGGATAAAAATTCATTAAATAAAATAAATAAGTAAAAACAAGATAAAGTAGTCTGACAGCCCAATCCTAGGCATGTCTATGGTATGTCCCATTGGTATGTCCCATTGATTTCAATGGAATCTGTTTCCAGGTAAGTGTGGACTGAATTGCAGCCTAGGTCTAGTAAGTTAATCTTCAACTTGCTGCAAATGCTGCAGTGTTCTTTGTAATACATTCTTCCTCTTCTTCATTATGGCACTTCTTTACTGTATTCCTTGCTGTATGCAGGTTAGTGCAATCACTTCTAGTTGGTACTTTTATGTCTGTCTCCAATGTCTTTGCCATTTCACAAATGAAAATAGAGTCATGCTTGTAACTTGTAAGAGCACTTTGCAAGCCCCACTCTCTCCACTGTCATACTTTTGAAGACCTTCTTAGTTCTTCATTTACCCTGTAGTAATCTGTCTTCCACTGATGTAAACGTCGAGGGCAATTCTTTTGGTCAGAAAAAATACTAGAAAAAATTGTCCTATAAACAATATGCTATCAACAGGTCAAAATACACTACAGAAGCTGTAGTGGGGGACTGTCGGTGTAACACCCCCTGTGATGTCACAAGCCCCGCCCTGGGGTTTGACATCACAAGCCCCGCCCTTTAGATGGTAATTCGGCGGTGACGCACCAAAAATGCACCCCCAGCTATTTTTTGGGCGATTTTAGGCCGAAAGCGCCCCGTGAGGGCAGGATGGCGAATCCTGCAGCCGTCCAGGGCCAGGAAACCACTGGGAGAGTTTGCATTTT
Source organism: Plestiodon gilberti rubricaudatus (assembly GCA_026170595.1). Taxonomy (NCBI): domain Eukaryota; kingdom Metazoa; phylum Chordata; class Lepidosauria; order Squamata; family Scincidae; genus Plestiodon; species Plestiodon gilberti. The sequence goes on from JANXHW010000004.1 coordinate 40,024,264, forward strand.
TGGCGCGCCACCGCTAAATTGCCACCGAATCTGGCAGCAAGTGCACCCCCAGCGCGTGTCGCCCCCGCCCCCCCTAACGACGCCTCTGCCTTCATGAGAGGAAATCCTATTGTTGCCTATTTCTGGGTAAGCGTGCACAGGATTGCATTGTCAGTGGTTTAACTTCCAGAGACCTGGGGTTGGGTGCATACCTCTGAACACAACACCACTACCAGCAACACAGAAACAAAATTTTGGCAAGGCGTTGTCAGGAACAAAAACGTAGACCCAGGCCAAAGTAGCCTACCTTGAAGACCAAGATGATGAACAGACTTCTCCAGTTCTTAAGCAGGATCTTCTTTCTTTCTCTGGTATAGACAACTCATCAGTGAAATCCAATCAAAGAAAGCTAGAATGATTACAACATGTTAGAATAGTAGTGCTTCCTTGCTTTCTGGTCATAACACACAAGCACACACACACATTCTCACAAGCTCTTACCCTCAGGACCAGCCCTTAACGCACTGGTTCTTAACCGGGGTTCGATCGAACCCCAGGGGTTCGGTGAGTCAGTCTCGAGGGTTCAGCGGAGTAGTCCTCCGCCGAACCCGCGAGACTGACTCCCGAGGGCACGCGCGAGCCGCCCTAATGACCCCTGTGCCGCCCAGGATGTCTCCGGACCTCCGCTGCCGCCGGCTCCGGAGCTGGGCAGGAGAAGGCCTCGGAGCGTCCGCCCTCGGCGGAGCTCCAAGGCCTTCTGAGGGAAGCCCCATGCGCGACGTCTTATTTATAAGCTTTAGCGCATGCGCAGAACGTTTGAGGGCAAATTTGCCCTCAGAAATGTACTGCGCATGCGCTAAAGCTTATAAATAAGACGTCGCGCATGGAGCTTCCCTCAGAAGGCCTCGGAGCTCCGCCAAGGGCGGACGCTCTGAGGTCTCCTCCGAGGCGAGGCGTCGCTGGAGTACGAGGGGAAGGGCGGGACCGCCTGCGCGCAATGCGCGTCGCCCATTTCGCACGTCGCCCAGGCGGTCCGCCCTTCCCCTCGCACTCCAGCGACGCCTCGCCTCGGAGGAGGCCTCGGAGCGTCCGCCCTGGGCAATTAGATCGCAATTTAATTCTATTAAATGGAATGCTGTAGTCGTGGAATGCTACCCCCCACTTCCTGAAACTATTGGCAGGAAAGTTAATTCTATTTCAGCTACCCCCCCCCTTCCTGAAACTATTGGCAGGAAAGTTATTTCATTCTATTTCAGCTACCCCCCCTTCCTGAAACTAGTTACAGGAAAGTTATTTCATTCTATTTCAGCTACCCCCCCTTCCTGAAACTATTGGCAGGAAAGTTATTTCATTCTATTTCAGCTACCCCCCCCCCCTTCCTGAAACTATTGGCAGGAAAGTTTGGCAGTAAACTGAAGGTTTATTGAGTGACAGGCTTTTTCTCTGAGTGGCTGCAGGGGTGTGTTGTGTGTGCGGGGGGTGAAGTAACCTTCAAATGACATGAAAATGACATGAGAGTGGCACTTGCCAAGGTAAAGCTGCGCATTTCTAAACTGGTCTCTGAAAGGCAACAGCAGAAGTCACACTGATTTGCAGTGAGTAAATATTCATCATTATGTTTTTGTTTTTGTGTGAAAATCATGTTTTATATTTGTTCTTAATGGTTTTGTTCTTTAATGGTTTTGTTCATTTTGTGCGCCTATAAAAATATACCTATGTATATATACCTAAAATATATACCTATGACATGTTTTGAATTTGAAAAAATCATATTTTATTTTTCAAATTAAGAAGGGTTCAGTGAATGCGCATATGAAACTGGTGGGGTTCAGTACCTCCAACAAGGTTAAGAACCACTGCCTTAATGTCTTCTGCTTAGTCTGGAACTGTGCAGATGATGCAGAACATGCTGGAGAAGAAGCCCCCCTCCTTCCTCTGGTTTTCATCTTTTTTTTCCTTAGCTGGAGCCAAGTGCCATTGGCTCTTACCATGGGCCAGGCTGTCTTCTACATCTGCGTTTTTGCGGTATCCATGGGGTGGGATTTATCTGGGATATTTTAAAATCCCATTTTTCAATTTTTACACATTTGTTTTAAAACTATTGCAACATGCTCTGTGAGTTTGGGATGAAAATGAGGTCAACCAGTATCTTGAAGGCTGCAATCCTAAACACACTTACTTGTGATTAAGGCCCATTGAACTGAATGGGGCTTAGTTTTGAGTAGACATGCCTAGGATTGTGCTTTAAATGAAGTATAAAAAGTTTAAAAGTACAAATAAGTGGCAGAAGAAGAAAATACTGTAATGAAATTTTACAGTTGATTTGTGTGTGTGTGTGATAGTTTTAGTGAGGCATGGCTATAGTATGGAGGATGTCATGATAAGCCTCTGCACGCTAATATTTGCCATTACACCACTGTGCATGGATGCTGTTGTAAGCAAGCACAAAATGGGAGACTATAGAATGCATTTACTGGTTACCGAACACAGAATGTAGGAGAGAAAAAGCAGGTAGCAGTTGCTAAGAAACCGCCAGATGATAATGAGGAGCAAATCTACAGTATGTCATTTATCTTCTTTACTTACCCCATAGAAGAAGCCTCTGGTGGACATCAGATCTTATAGAATGTGTTTTAATGATGGTAGCAAGGGCAAAGGGAATATCCCAATAGTGTTTGTGCCAGTCCTGGGCATCTTGAGAATACATGGACCTTGGTGGTTGTCTAGGTCAGTGGTTCTCAAAGTGGTGGGTCGCGACCCACCATTGGAACCACTAATTGTCCCCTGCCTTAAGGGGCGGGGACAACATGGCTGTGGCGATCCTGAGGATCACCGCCGCCACCAAAAAAGCGCCCAAAAATGGTTGAAAATAGCTACGGAGCAGCGATCTGAAGATTGGGGAGGCCTGCGAAGGGTTGCACAGGCCTCCCTAAACCCCTCCTGAAGCCCCGGTAAGTTTTTAAAAGTTCAGTTTTGGATGCTTTTTTGGCAGCAGCAGCGATACCCAGGATTGCCTTCACCATTGGCCCCACCCCCAGAAGCACTCAAAGTTCTCCCTGCCTTGCGGGGAGAACTTTGAGAACCACTGGTCTAGGCCACCTACTCAATAGTGCCAATCATGTCAAAGATTAAAGGCATATAATAACTATTTACATATGTTTTTCTTGCCTTGCATGCTATTAAAGAACTTCATTTTTGCTACTGGAGTGCCATGGAGATGAATATCAATAAGTAAATACTCCTGCACTAATGGTTCTCTGGGTGTACAAATACAGACATCATCGCCAGTTACGTCCAGGTTTTCGGAGGCCAGAAAATGCAGGTAGGAGGCTCTGGGCAGGTGTGAGGCCCTTCTCATTGTTCCTGAGAGGCTCGGCTAAAGGCAGGAGCCTCTCGGAAGTGAAAATGCAGTGCCAAAAGTGCCATGTTGGAACAGGGTTCCGGTGGTCCAGTGGTCCAAGTACCATCAGCAGTCGGCTGAAGTAAGTACCACTGGTTGAGAACCCCTGATCTAGGTGCTTAAAATATTTATTTTAAGATACAAGGGACTGTGAACAATATCTTTTTAATGGGAAAAACCAAGAAAAGTTCTGTGGTATTTAGCTCACAAGGGAAGCATTCAAGATATGGAGGAAGTGGGAACTTCAATTTCTTCAAGAGCTCTCATATTAATTTCAACCGAGAGTGCAAAACCTTTGCATGTGTACATCGGCAGCCTCCATTAAATGAATGTGTGAGTTGCACTGAGTCCACATGCTCTGAGTGCATCAGAGCACAAACAGAGCTTTGAACTGGGATATTTATGTCCTTCTGTGTTTGTTTTTGTGTGAGCTTTCATACATAATCAGCATATAGCACTCAGAACTAGAGTCAAATATTTCCTAAGGAAAGAAATGTTTACAATTAGAGCATGCACAGTAGAATGCATTGCTTTGGAAAGACACTTGTCTTCAGCTGACAACAGAGCTTTCTCGACATCATTTTGTGCACAGTAAAATCAATAAGAAATGGCAGAAGAAGCTCTGGACAGTGTGGTCACTGAGTTCATATGGATACCCAACAGCTAAACTGCAGTGAACACCAGCTGGAAGCCGATGATGAAAGCCAAGGAAGAACTATGCAAGAAATCTTGAATGACAAAGACAATTATAGTGTGGTTTATTTCTTTTTAAAAAGAGATTCTGGCAATCCCTGATGGTAAGGTAAAACATGACTTGCACTCCTTTGGGAAAATTTTTGGAGAATGGATATATTTATTTATTTATTTATTTACAGTATTTTTACCCCGCCTTTCTCCCCGAAGGGACCCAAGGTGGCTTATAACACGGGAAAGGAATACAATACAATAGAAAAAATAATCACATTTAAAACAATAAAAACAATTCACAAAAACTAGTAAAAATATCTAAAAATTAATAAAAACAGATCAAATTACAATTAAAACAAGAGCATAATATAGATTAAGAGATGTCATGTAGTGTTTGTACATTGTCAACAAACACATTTTGCTAAAGATAGTCATGTACTGTATAACCGAGGGTACTATGTATATGCATTAGGGAAGAAATCAATATTAGGAAGGAAGGATGTGGGAGAGAAGATGAGGCTATAGTTCTTAACTTTGTGTTAGCACTTCTAGCATCCAGAATCCAACAATTGTCCAAGTGCCGTATGAAGGTTTTGGGAAGGCAGGGCATGTGAAAGGCATCCAAACAACATCAGAATATTCATCTTCTGAAACATAATGATAAAACCCGTTTGAGACTGCACAACAGGGTAAATTCACTGTAGTACAACATTATTATCAGAGGACTCAGTGGATCTGCTACCTGAGACCTTCTGTCCCTGCACTCATCCACATTTTAAAAACATGCATGTGCACTAACGTGCTCCCTTGCCACCACTGTGGTTGCTGTCGCTCGCTACTACTGCTTCCCCCTCACCTGCCTGGCTGCTTAGGGAAGCAAACCAACAAGCAGGGAGAGGAGCAGAGCACAACTTAAAATCAAGAGCCCCTCCTCTCACTTTTCAGATGGGCCATTTGTCTGCTGCCATCTGTTGAAACAAACAGGATGGGCAGACCATGCTGAGAGCACTCCCAGGCACTGGCAGATAGCCTGAAAGCCATAGGAAGGAGTGAGGGGACTGGGCATGGCAGAGAAAAAGACGGAGCCGAGCAATCCTGTTCTGATCATTCATGGAAATGAGCAATCAGAACAGGACTGCCGTGCTGTGCTGCTGCTATTTCTTGCAGCTCCTCCATCAGGATTGATCACAGGGGCGGCACTGGCGGAAGAGGTGGGCTGCCATTGTCCTGAAGAGGATCGAAGAGCTGACTGAAATGGCTGGGTGGGGGTGGACTGGAGGGGGCAGTAGACAGGCTGCAGGGCACTCTTCGTCAGTTCATCACTCTCCCCAGCCTGCCACTTGAAGTGGTCGCTTCAGTTAGCCTCATACCTGGGTTTACAATAATACATTCTTATTTCAGGCTACAATTTCAGTTGTTAATGGGCTATAGGGTCCAGGACTGGATCAGCCCTATCTACAATCACAAATTCTTATTTCAGGCTGCTATTCAGTTGTTAGTGGTCCATAGGGTTCTGGAAACTCTCTGGTAGAAATCCCAATGTCATTTATATAGATATCTGGGGATGGACTCAGCTGCCCTGTGGAGGCTCACCCCCACCTCCATTCTGGCGATGTGAGGCTTAGCTCCAGCATAGCTTGAAGCAACAGAAGCCATGCATGAGTGTGTGGCTCCCAATGACCCAGCGAGCAACTTGGTTGGCATGGAGACAGAGATGCTACAGCTGGGTATTCTGGTGTTGGGCGGGGTGGAGGAGCATGCTTAGGCGTACCATAGTCCCGGATCCGGCCGGAACAATCCCAGTTCAGGAGCCCAAATCCCAGGTTCCGGGCCGGTCTCCTGTTTGTCCCGGCCGTCCAAGACTGCCCCTGCAGCGCTGCAGCGCTAATACGCTGCGTCTTCATCTTCTTTGTTCCAGCCTCGCACACACTCACGTAAGGCTAGAAGCACTCGGAAAGCGTCTGAGTTCACAAAGAAGATGAAGCAAGTTGCAGTGGGGAAAGTCCCCGCCCCCTGTGATTTTCTCCGCCCCTGGTGACATCACGATTCCTGGCCCCACCCCCAGTGATGTAACTGCCACCCCCCCCCCCCTGCGTTGGAGAAAATCTGGTAAGCCTAAGTATGCTCAGAAAACAGCAAAGTTTAAAAGCTCTGCTACTGGCTCATGGTGAGGCTGGTTTGTGTACACTAGAGCAGAGGGCTCTTGTGGGCAGGCTACTCCCTGCGGGGAAGCTCTCCCAAGGACCCAGGGGTACAGAAGGAGCTGGCACTGCCAAGGAGGAACTGGGTGCAGCATGATGCATGAACCTCCTCCCCACGCACCGTCTGAAGCCATGAGGGGGTTTCTGCTCATGCTCTGGGCTCCAGACCTGGAAAGGAACCTGGACTCATTTCCCACCACTATCCTGGCAAGTCCCGTCCCCGTCCCCCACAGATGAACATTTTGGCATTAGCTTCAATTTCTTCTTGGGGTCAATTGGCAGAATACTTTTGTTAAACTTGCATGAACATTATGTTCATTCATGGAAACAGAAATAATATATGAACTGGATTGTGGATACAACTGCAGCATTGAATACTGAAGGCCTGCCAGTAAGACTGTGAAGTTGCCACGGCCAAGGTTCGTTACCACTTTGTTCACCTGTTGCATTTACTCACAACAAGTGCATGTTGTGAAATAGGATGGTGGCACTGGCATCACTGCAGGGGGTGGAGCTCTACGTTCCGCTACGTTACACGGGAGCACGAAGCGCCCCCGCTCCTTCGCCTTTGGAGCAAGGCGAGGGGGCGGGGGTGCTTCATGCTCCCGTGTAACGGAGGGTCTGACCGCGGCGGAACTTAGAGCTCTGCCCCCCTGCAGTGACGCCAGTGGATGGTGGGACTGTTTGCCAGAGTGAAAAAAATTGGTATGAACTGGCCCTTAGGTTCACAGCTACATATCACTTCTGAGTAGTATAACTGGATTCCTTTTGAAAGGAATAAGCACATTCAGCTACCAACCCGTTCATATGGTTACATAATGACATTATATAATGACCTGCTTTAGAGCCACTGCAGGGCAGAGTTCTGAACCTAAGAAACCAAATGGCAATAGGCCTCAACCACGGAAATAGGGCTTACTGTGTTACCAGATCAAATGACAGAAATAGATGTTGTGACACATGATCTGAAATCTATGGAGAAGCTGGAAGGAAAGAGAAGCACAGGTATAAAATATTCATAGAACAGCATGACAGATAATTAGAGTATGATTGCTTATTTTATGTGCTGTGTGCCTGTGATGCTCCACTGCTTTCTGCCAATGTTGCCCTGCCACCACTCTCCCCCCCCCCCCCGTTCCTTGCACTTCTCCATTACTGCCTTGATGAGCAAGGGTGGATTTTTTCCCTACTTCTGGTGTTGAAAGCTTTCCAGTCCTTTGAGGGCTGAAGGTAGAGGGAAAATGGGGCTACATTTATTATATGCACCACAATGCTGAACCAATATACCAATATGACTTATTCATTTTTCTACCTTTTCATTGAATTATTTATTTTATTTATTATAGTATTTATATACCACCTTTCTCACAGACTCAAGTCAGTTTACATAGGCAAGGCTGATCATAAACCTAATTTTTTCAAATGGTTTTTTTTAAACAAGTATTACATGAGTTTCTATGAGAGAAACTCACAGAACCCTCAGTTTCTCCAGATGTTTCCCTTTCAAAGTGCAGCCATCGGTAGGCTTACCAGATCTCCAACAGGGCGAGTGAGCCCTTTCACGAGCAGCGAGTGGCCTCACTGGGACCAAGTGGCTCACGGGGACAAAGTGGCAAGATAAAAAAAAGACACAGCGAGTTAAGCAGCGGGGCGAGGAAGCCAGGCCCCACACACTGCCCGGCACGTCCCTTGAAGAGAGGAGAGCTCCAGCAACATTAAGGTACCCAAACTTTGATAAATCCATAACTTACACTCAAAAGCTATGCAGTCAGACAGCCAGCAGAAGGGTGGGGGCTATCCAGTGTTTTGCACTGAGTGTCACATGTATGGCTATCTGCCTCTTGGGCACAAGTCATGGGTGTGTGCTCGGTGCAAAGAGCTCCAGGCTCTCAGGGAACGGGTTCGCTCCCTTGAAGCCACGGTTGCTGACCTGGAGAAGCAGAGACAGGTAGAGAGGTACCAGGGTGAGACTTCTAGGGACGTGGAGGCATCGTCCTACCCTCAGTTGGCCAGCGCCTCAGCTGCCAGGAAAGGGAGTCTCAGGGCTGGAGGACATTGCTCTGGAAAAGAGGGAAACAATCCCCCAGTGGGGACCCCTTCTTCAGGTGATGGGCCCGTATCCAGTCGCACTATGGATACTCCTCTGGGGAGGGGGGGAAGGGGGCTTCTTGTAGTGGGTGACTCTATAGTCAGGAACATAGAAAGGGGGGTCTGTGACGGATGTGAGGACCGCATGGTGACTTGCCTACCTGGTGCGAAGGTTGCGGACATCACCTCTCGTCTAGATAGGCTGGACGGATGTGAGGACCGCATGGTGACTTGCCTACCTGGTGCGAAGGTTGCGGACATCACCTCTCGTCTAGATAGGCTGGTAGAGAGTGCTGGGGAGGAGGTAGCGGTTGTGGTGCATGTTGGCACCAACGATGTGGGGAAATGTAGCCGGGCGGTCCTGGAGGCCAAATTTAGGTTGCTAGGTAGGAAGCTCAAATCCAGGACCCCAAAGGTAGCGTTCTCAGAAGTGCTACCTGTTCCACGCGCAGGGCCAGCTAGGCAGGCGGAGCTCAGGGGTCTCAATGCGTGGATGAGACACTGGTGTCAGGAGGAGGGGTTTAAGTTTGTTAGGCACTGGGGAATGTTTTGGGACAAGCCAGGCCTGTACAAGAGGGACGGGCTTCACTTGAACCAAAACGGAACCAGACTGCTGGCGCGCAACATTAAGAAGGTGGCAGAGCAGCTTTTAAACTGACTCCTGGGGGAAAGCCGACAGGAGCCGAGGGGCATCCGGTTCGGGACTCCTCATCCCTCGGGAATGAGGGTGCAGAGGATGGGGAACAGTCAAGTAATAACAGAGTAAGAATTGGGAGTGGTAGCGTGATGGGACATGACAGCCAGTCTAGCAAGACAGAAGGCTGCAGGAATAAGGGGGCAAACATGCAGCCCTTCTTGGGGGACCAGGTATATAAGTGCTTTTATGCAAATGCCCGAAGTCTACGGGCAAAGATGGGAGAACTGGAATGTTTGGTGGCTAGGGAAAACATTGACATAGTAGGTATAACAGAAACCTGGTGGAATGCGGAGAACCAGTGGGATACTGCAATTCCAGGATATAAACTCTATAGGAGGGACAGAGAGGGGCGTGTTGGAGGTGGGGTGGCCATCTATGTCAAAGAGGGGGTAAAATCCACCAGAGTAGAGCTGGAGGGGGGCTCTGACTCCTCCGTAGAATCACTGTGGGTTAGATTACCAGGCTCAAAGAGTGATGTAATAGTAGGGGCATGCTACCGTCCTCCAGATCAAAAACCTGAAGGGGATCTTGAAATGAGGAAGCAAATCAGGGAGGTGTCAACGAGAGACAGGGTTGTAGTCATGGGGGACTTCAATTATCCTCACATCGACTGGGTCAATTCATGCTCAGGTCATGAAAGAGAGACTGGATTTCTAGATATGTTAAATGACTGTGCCTTAGAGCAGCTTGTCACGGAACCGACCAGAGGACAGGTGACTCTGGACTTGATATTGTGTGGCAATCAAGATCTGGTCAGGGAGGTAAATGTTACCGAACCGTTGGGGAACAGTGACCATGCTGCGATCCGTTTCGCCATGCATGTCGGAGGGAGAGTGCCGAGCAAATCTGACACGAAAACCCTTGACTTCCGAAGGGCAGACTTCCCCAAAATGAGAAGACTAGTTAAGAAAAAGCTGAAAGGGAAGGTAAAAAGAGTCCAATCGCTCCAGAGTGCATGGAGGCTGTTTAAAACAACAGTCATAGAGGCCCAGCGGGAGTGTATCCCACAAAGGAGGAAGGTCTCGACCAAGTCCAGGAGGATGCCCGCATGGCTAACAAGCACAGTTAAGGAGGCTATAAAAGGCAAGGAAGCTTCCTTCCGTAAATGGAAGTCTTGCCCTAATGAGGAAAATAAACAGGAGCACAAACTGTGGCAAAAGAAATGTAAAAAGATGATACGGGAGGCCAAGCAAGACTTTGAGGAACGTATGGCAGGCAACATAAAAGGGAATAATAAAAGCTTCTTCAAATATGTTAGAAGCAGGAAACCTGCCAGGGAAACGGTGGGTCCGCTGGATGGTGAGGGAGAGAAAGGGGTGATAAAAGGGGACTTGGAGACTGCAGAGAAATTAAATGAGTTCTTTGCATCTGTCTTCACGGCAGAAGACCTCGGGCAAATACCACTGCCGGAACGGTCTCCCCTGACTAAAGAATTAAGTCAAATAGAGGTTAAAAGAGAAGATGTCTCAGACTTAATTGACAAAATAAAGATCAATAAATCACCAGGCCCGGATGGCATCCACCCAAGAGTTCTGAAGGAACTCAAGAATGAAGTTGCTGACCTCTTGACCCAAATATGCAACTTGTCCCTTAAAACGGCCAATGTGCCAGAGGATTGGAGGATAGCTAATGTCACACCAATCTTTAAAAAAGGAAGGAGGGGGGACCCGGGAAACTACAGGCCGGTCAGCCTAACATCTGTTCCAGGGAAGATGGTGGAAAGTCTCATTAAGGATAAAATCTTAAAATACATAGAAGAACAAGCTCTGCTGAGGGAGAGTCAGCATGGCTTCTGCAAGGGGAAGTCTTGCCTCACAAACCTGTTAGAATTTTTTGAAAAGGTCAACAGGCATGTGGATGCGAGCGAACCCGTGGATATTATATATCTGGATTTTCAGAAGGCGTTTGACACGGTCCCTCATGAAAGGCTCCTGCGAAAACTCCACAGTCAGGGAATAAGAGGGCAGGTCCTCTTGTGGATTAGGAACTGGTTGAAGACCAGGAAACAGCGAGTGGGAGTCAATGGGCAATTTTCACAATGGCGAGAGGTGAAAAGCGGTGTGCCCCAAGGATCGGTCTTGGGACCGGTGCTTTTCAACTTATTCATAAATGACCTGGAGTTGGGGATAGGCAGTGAGGTGGCCAAGTTTGCGGATGACACTAAACTTTTCCGGGTGGTAAAGACCAGCAGGGATTGTGAAGAGCTCCAGAAGGATCTCTCCAAACTGGGAGAATGGGCAGCAAAATGGCAGATGCGCTTCAATGTAAGTAAGTGCAAAGTGATGCACATTGGGGCAAGAAACCAAAATTTCACATATACGCTGATGGGTTCTGAGTTGTCTGTGACGGATGAAGAGAGAGATCTTGGGGTGCTGGTGGACAGGTCGATGAAAGTGTCGACCCAGTGTGCGGCGGCTGTGAAGAAGGCCAATTCCATGCTCGGGATCATTAAAAAGGGGATTGAGAATAAAACGGCCAATATCATTATGCCTTTGTACAAATCGATGGTAAGGCCACATCTGGAGTATTGTGTCCAGTTCTGGTCACCATACCTCAAAAAGGATATAATTGAATTGGAAAAGGTGCAGAAAAGAGCGACCAGAATGATTCGTGGGCTGGAGCACCTCCCTTACGAGGAAAGGCTACAGCGTCTGGGGCTTTTCAGCCTAGAAAAAAGGCGCCTGAGGGGGGACATGATTGAGACTTATAAAATTATGCATGGGATGGAGAGAGTGGATAGAGGGAAATTCTTTTCCCTCTCGCACAACACCAGAACCAGGGGACACACACTAAAATTGAGTGGAGGGAGAGTTAGAACAGACAAAAGAAAATATTTCTTTACCCAGCGTGTGATTCATCTGTGGAACTCCTTGCCACAGGATGTGGTGATGGCACCTGGCCTAGATGCCTTTAAAAGGGGTTTGGACAAATTCATGGAGGAAAAGACCATCACAGGTTACAAGCCATAAGCAACCTCCTGGTTTTTAGAAGTGGGTTTTCTCTGTGCCAGGTGCAAGGGAGTGGCGACTGGACACAGGTATCTTGTTGTCTCGTGTGCTCCCTGAGGCATCTGGTGGGGCCACTGTGTGACACAGGAAGCTGGACTAGATGGGCTTTTGGCCTGATCCAGCAGGGCTCTTCTTATGTTCTTATGTTCTTATGTTAGAGTGCTACACCTTTAGGAGAAGGAATGTGGGAATGTGGGCAGGTGTACAGAAGAGTCTCCAGGTCTCCCATGGGTGGGGGCTGCCGCCGACATGCCCCCCCCAGCCGCCACACGCCCTACCCCTGGGGCGTGTGTCAGTAGCGTAGCGTGCCTCCACGCGCGCAGACATGTCCCTGGCGCTTTTTGGCTCCTTTTGGGAGCCAAATGAGCACAAAGGTGGGTGGGAGGGCCAAAATGCAGCCGGTCTCGGCTGCGAAGAGAACGAGGAAGCGATGGGGCGACAGGTAAGACCGGCCCGTGCCCTGGGGCCCACCGCCCCAATCACCCCCGGTGGTGCGACGCCTCTGCAGGTGTAGCTTGTTAAACCTTAGAGCACAATCCTAGGCATGTCTACTCAGAAGCAAGCCCCACTGAACACAATTTCAAGTGGATGTCTATGAGAATTCCACATTATTTTGCACTTTATAGTTTTGACCAATGTTAATTGGAAGTATAGCATTTGCCTAGCTGCCTCTTTTCCTAATTCCTTTCAGGCAGATCTGCCTTGTCCTATCTTGTGGCTTTATGTTCATACTGATGGGTGCAGTGTGTTCCTTTATCCACTCTGCCTCTTTCATGTGCCTGTTTGGAGTCTGTCTATCCTACAAAAATATTTAATACGGTATAACTCCTTCAGTGAATGTTGGGCCCCCTTCTCAGGATTAGATTCCAAAGGGTGATCTGCATGCAACAACCAGAATTGATGCACAGAGCAGACTTGCTGGATCAGGGTCCCTATATATAGAAATTCCACTGATGTAGCAAGATTTATTGTTTTTTGTTGTTATAAATTGCTTTTGGATCTAGCAAGAAAATACAAGATTCAAAATCAGACTTTTAATTCAAGATTACATCAAATACGAAATTTGAGTATGCATACATTCTGAAGAAAACAGTCAGATTTGCATTCTTTAGTATGTTAACAGTTTTGATAATGACATGGATGCAGTAATATTGAATGGAAAGGATAGATTTAAAAATAGGCAACAAGAAGATCTGGAACAGGAAAAGTCCTTTAATGGTTTATTACATATTACTAAATTAATGTACATCCATTTTATGGGAGTTCACATACTATGATGAATGGGGCAATATGACAATTGATCTGGTGATGAAGAGCGATGTCTTTTTAGGAACGTTGCCATGATGTTGAAAAATATGCACCTTCCTACCAAAGCCTATTCCTTTGATTTATTAACTAATAATAAAATGATTTAAATGAGGAAATGAGGTTAATATAAGCAATCAATCCTGTTGGATTTTCATTTCATAATTCTGCTTCTGAAGATGTGTTTGCCTGGAGCATTTCTTATGACAAAAGGCCTCTATGTACACCCTCTTCATACGAGAAGTCCTGCTGAATGTAAGAACAAAGAACAGTGGAGAAGGCAAGGCAGCCCCTGAGACTACGCTCGGCAGAGCTTTATGTTGATTCCCTTTGTGAGTGTGCTTTGAAAGAGATACGATTGCTAGAAGCACCCTGGGGCATGCAGAGTATTACTACTACTATTTAATGTGTATTTAGTATATCTCACCCTTTCTCCAAAGATCTCAGAGCAGAGTACACGTTCTTATTAATCCCTATTTATTGTCACAACTCTGTGAGGTAGGTCAGGGTGAGAGATGATACCCAGTGAGCTTGATGGCTGAGTAGGAATTTGAACTCATGGCTCCCTAGTCCTTGTCTGACACTCTGATCACTACATGACATTGACTGTATTTAATTCCAAGAGTCGAATAAGGGCTATATAGAAGAGAGGGGGATATAAATTCTGCCCAGTTTACAGTCTGTGTAGGATGTACACTGAAGCAACATGTTATGAGTGAGGGGGCACTGCTGCCTAAAATGGCACCCTTGAGTTCTGCTCATCTCACCTAGATGTTTGGACACTTCCAGGGCTGGCTCAGTCATGAGGCCAGTTGAATCCCTTGCCTCAGGGAGTGAGCTAAGGGAAACTGTGAGCTGGTAGAGGGTATCCTGCACGTTGTGCCTGCCTGCTTTCTTCCCTAGCTTGAATGCCCGCCTGGCCACTCAGCCCAGCTGCTCCATCCTCCTCTTGCACTCTTTCCCAGTGCACAAGAAGAGAATGGGGATGAGAGGACTTACTGTCTCCTGCTGCAGCTTTGCTATCAAGTCTTGTAAAATGACTGATGGAGAGAATGATGGGAAGTCTACGATGCAGGTATAGGACTATCACCCTCCACTGAATGGGGTTGCGTTCCCTCTGAAGGAGCAGGTCCACAGTCTCAGGGTTCTCCTGAATGCACAGCTGCTCCTGGATTCCCAGGTGGTGGCTGTGGCGAGGGGAACCTTTGCTTAACTTTGGCTGATCCGACAGCTGCAATCATATCTGAATTGTCCAGAATAGGTCATGGTGACCCATGCCCTACTGCTGTCTATATTAGATTACTGCAACACACTCTATGTGGGGCTGCCTTTGAAGACTGTCCAGAAACTTCAATTAATGCAGAATGCGGTTGGGGGGCTGGTCAGTTCGACTCAGACCAGCCGCTTCTTCAGCAGCTACACTGGCTGCTGGTTAATTTCCAGGAATAATTCAAGGTGCTAGTTTTGACTTTTAAAGCCCTTTAGGGCTTGGGACCAGGATATTTGAGGGACCGTCTCCTTCCATATGAGCCAGCGGGTGGCACAGTGGGTTAAACCACTGAACCATGAGCTGTCGATCGAAAGGTCGGCAGTTCGAATCCGTGCGACGGCTCCTGCCAACCTAGCATATCGAAAGCAAGAAATTGCAAGTAGATTAATAGGTACCGTGTCAGCGGGACAGTAACAGCGTTCCATGTGCCTCGGTGTTGAGTCATGCCGGCCACATGACCATGGAAACGTCTTCGGACAGCGCTGGCTCTTCGGCTTTGAAACGGAGATGAGCACCGCTCCCTAGAGTCGGACATGACTGGACTTAATTGTCAAGGGATACCTTTACCTTTACCTCCTTCCATATAATCTGACACACCCTTTGAGGTCATCAGAGGGGGCACCTTTAACCATACCGCCATTGATGGAGCTGAGGGAAATGGCAGCGAGGAACAGGGCCTTCTTGGTGGTGGCACCCCAATTGTGGAATTCCCTCTGCTTGGAATTAAGAATAACTCCCTCCTTGGAGACATTTCAGCGGGTGTATACCCCAGCAGCCATTTCAAGGGCCTGGCGGCCATTTTAGGAATCTTGTTAGCATCTTCTCTGTGCCCTGGAACCTGTCAGCTTTCCCTCTGCTGAGCTGGTTCCCATGAGAACATCAGCTAAAGGCAATGATCAGCTGCAGCTGCCCAGCATTATCAGGGTGGGAAGGTGGTTATCAGAGTGAAGTATTGAGAAGGTGCATTCTTTAGTGCTCTTCCCAAAACATTTTTACCCTCTACGGGCCCCAGCTGTGCACCCTAATTGGTAAACCTGTTCATTAGGCCCTTCTTTAATGATGGGGATATGCTACAAATGCCAACTGATTGATCTTTGTTATGGAAAGCAGTGTCCTTTGTCTTAGAAAAAAAGTGTTATCACCTGTACAGTACAATACTGGATTTGGTGAGACATGCAGTTGCAAGGACTGAGGTCTCCACACTTTACCTTGCTTTTCAGGAATTCCTCCCTGCTCTATATATCATTGACCCTTTAGTTTCCTGATCAGCAACTAGTTTTGCTAAAGGGTCGCTTTGAGAAGGAATGGTCTTTAGTGAATCAAGACTCCAACCTTTGCCCAGTCACAAGCCTACACGCAAGTCCCATTGCCATAGCTGCTGCTCCCTTCACTTAAGATGACACTTTTCAAGAAACCAGATTTAACCCCTGTGCTGGCTATTATATTTACTCCTGCAGTCCAAGATTCATCTGTAAGTGTATTGCATGGTTATCCCAAGAAGTCTCCTATGTCAGGCAAAACCTTTCATTCCTCCCCCCCCCCCCATTCTGCATGGTTTAAAAGTGACGTGCCGTCTGTGTTTTTGTCTTTAGCTCTGCTAGTTACCATTACAACCAATTAAATACCCGTTTGGCAAATTTGCTCACTTGGTGGCATGAATTCACCAGACATGTGGTGTTAGTGGGAAGCTATTGATATTGTGGAGGGAAACTGTATGATCATCGCATTGCATGAGCTATATCCTGTGAGATTATACCTTTCTGAATACAGTAATGGCCACAATAGTTTCAGAAGGCCAGCTTGCCACTGCTTTCTCTGCCTATATCTCTGCCTTTCACTGATACGCCATATCAGTGACTATGGTATTTGTTCCCCTTCAAATTAAAGGAAGCGATCAATTAGGTTTCTAGGTCTACATTAAAAAGACAACAACACAAACACCATGCTTTTTTGTAACCATCTAAACATCTGAACTTATTTGTAACCATCTAAACATCTGAACTGGAATGGAACATCACAGGCTTTCCCCCCCTTTCAAAACCAAACCAAACCACATGGTTCTGTCTACACATTTCTAGATAAGGTGTCAGCTGTCCTCAGTATCATAAACCTGTAGTCACACTAACCATGGAATAAGTGACCATCTTATGGACCCTTTCCTTTTGTGTCTATTTGGGTTATAAACGTCTGTCTTGTCATTGCTTATTTTATACTTGTATTGCTCCTTTTTAAAAGTTGTTTTAAGCAGAGGTGTAGGAACGCCGCCCCCGCCTAGGGGGCAGCAGGCGACGATGATGCCCCCCAGCTAAAGCCCCGCCCCGCCACATGATGTCACCCGGAAGCCACGCCCCTGGGGTGATGTCACACAGCCTGTAACTGGTCGAAAATGACCCCAGGGGCAGGCGAGAGGGTAGGGAACACCTCCCCAGCCTCCGGAAGCCTCAGCAGCGGTGCTGCGAGGCTCGCTGCCGCTGCTGAGACCAGCAAAAAACCCAGTGTCATGAAAAGGACCTGCCGCCGCCGAATCACCACTGCCAGGGTGAGTGTCCCCCCCCCCCGGGGCCTGTCACCAGGGGATGGACGGCCCTCCCCCATTCCTATGCCTCTGCTTTTAAGCTGTCATTCTATGCACACTTATCTGGGAGTAAGTCCCATTGAAATCAGTAGGGCTTATTTCTGAGTAAACATGCCTAGGATCTCGCTGTAAAACATAATAATCTGGGCATTTGAAGGAATTATTAAAATGAGACAGAGCAAAAAGAGCTGACAATATAACTTAATAAATAACATAGTGTACTTTGAAATATTTTGTGGCCTTAAAATAGAAACCCAGTTGATGATATTTTGATGCAACATACCGGTAGATATTTCCTTTAAATCAAAAATCCCATTCATTATGCCCATGATCTGGGAGAAGATTACTTGTTGAAATCCCTTCCCCTTGGGTAGATGAGCTTCTAAAATGGTGGGTGGGTGCTGTCATCTTTCCAGCTTGCTTAATGCTTCACTGATCTGGTCTAATGCCATTAGACTGCCCAGATCATGTGCAAATTGGCCATGAATGCTTTTTTATCTTCAAAAGGAGAGGCAGCAAAGCCCACAAACCTGCTTTTCATTGCTGAGCATGCTTATGATAAAAGAGAGTCACCCTCAATTTCACAGTCACTGATCTTGTTTTTACATAGGATCCGTTAGTAGAGATTAAATACAGCAATTATGAAAAGGGTGTGTCTGTCTGTGCCCTAGTTAAATTGCTTTCATCAGAAGGAGTTGCCAAGAAGCTGTTCAGGCCATCTTTGTGCTTTTCTCTTTTTAAGGGAATCGAGTGATAGTGCCTAGCTGGAAAAAGGGCTCTGGTCAAGAGATTAGGTAGGTTCAAGTTTCATTTGGGGACATCTAGGTGGCAATTTGAAATTGAACGGACTTTGAAACTGTTCCAGGAAAATCAGGTGGCACTGCAACACAAGCCTGTGGCACAGTAGGAACTCCAGCACAGCACCTGTCTGGTGTAATTTTTGCCTGCCTGGTGTAAATTTTGAAGATTTTGCAAGCTAGGTTTCTTTACACTCTGTCTTTCCCTGTCTCGGAGGGATGTATTAATAGGGACTGGACAAATTCATAGAGGACAAATCTATCAATGGTTACTAGTCATGTTGGTTATATGCTACTTGGAGATTCAGAGGCAGTTTGCCTCTCTGAATACCAGTTGCAAGGGGGGGCACAGTAGGACAGGGACATGCTCCTACTTTGTCTCCTTCCTAGTGACTGTCTGGAGATATCTGGTTGGCCACTGTGGGAAACAAGATGCTGGACTAGATGGACCTGATCTAGCATAATTCGGGGGTTGGGTGATCTGGAAAGTAGGGATATATAAAGTTCCTCTATTCCTGTGCCACAGCCCCAATCCAGAGTGCCCCCATATGTCTGCTCTTCATAGGGGAGAAGCAAGTACTCCAGTGCTAATGATATGATTAAAGTCCCTCTAATTTGGTCTTTAGTCATTGACTCCACCACAACCAATAAGTTATAACAAGACAAACTGAAGCCAAGAGTGTCTTGGCATGACCTGATTAGGTTCCCTTAATTCCTTCAGGAATCTCACCTGGCCTTCAACTCAATTTAGATTAGGTGAATGATCTTTCAGTGCCTCATTGGAGCAGTTTTGTTCTAAAAACTTTCAACCATTCCTTTTCTTGAGCCCGGCTTCTTGTGCATGTCTACCTTTTGGTTTTGTTTGGTCATGCTTCCTTCTTACAAGGCCTACCACTTCAAAGCTTTCATTATTGAGGGATTTTTTTGGGGGGGGAAGGGTCTTCTCAATGCTACAGTGATCTTGTTTCCTCTTTTGTTTGTCTTTTCATCTAAATATCTTCTAAACAAGCGTATCTCTTCAAGCATCTTGCCCAAATGCTGTATTTTTACTCTCTGAATTTTTCCTCTCAGTTACTTTATAAAACTTGGAACCTAATCACTTCTAATTACCTAATCCCAATGTATATTAGTGAAATCACAGGTGGTGCCAGAGGTTGCACAGGTTGGGCAGTGACTGATGGCAGTGGCGTTGCGAGCCCTCTCGGTGCCTGGGGGGGCGGGGATTGGCCGAGTGCCCCTGTCGCAGCGTCTGCCCCGTCTGCCGCGCCCCCCGGAAGCAGCGCGTCCACTCGGCGCGTCACCGGCTTCCGGAGGCTCCGCTCCGAGGCTGGGACAAGGCCTCAGAGCGACCGCCCAGTTTGGCGGTCCGGGGCTTTCTGAGAAGGCCCAATGCGTCAACGCGGCTTTTATTCGTTTTTTCGCGCATGCGCAGAACCTTTCTGAGGGCAAACCTTTCTGAGCCCGGCTGCTGCGCTCCCCAGAAGCACCGCGCCCACTCGGCGCCTGGGGTGCAGTGCACCAGATCCCCCCATTATAGGACGCCACTGACTGATGGCCCACATCCATCAGAGGGCCAACTTGGCTAGGTCAACACTAAAGCCTCAGTTCTGTTGGCAATAGTAGTACCCTATGCAGAGGCATCACTAGGGTTTTGCATCACCCGGTGCGAGAGCTCATCACATCACCCCAGTGGTGTCACTAGTGTTGGTGTCATCTGGTGTGATGGGGCGGCGGCCAGAAATAGGGCCTTCCCAGTAGTGGCACCAACCTTATGGAACTCCCTCCCTTTTGATTTACGAACTGCTCCCTCCTTGGACACTTTCCAGCGAGGCCTAAAAACCTTCCTGTTCAAAGAAGCTTTCTGAGTCCTGCCTTTTTTTTTTTAACATCCTGCTGGTACAGGTGGGACGCTGCTGTTTTTTATGCTCTTGTTTTAATTGTAATAATGATCTTTTAAAATCAAATTTTAGATGTTGTTTTTATTAGTTTCGTCAACTGTTTTTTACTGTTTTAAAATGTGACTTTTGTATTGTACTTTTTTGTATTGTATTTTCTTTTCTGTTGTAAGCCACCTTGGGTCCCTTCGGGTAGAAAGGTGGGGTAAAAATACTGTAAATAAATAAATAACTCAAGGTGTCACTTCCATTAACTTTATTTATTTTAATATATAACAGTACAAGTCACTCAACAAATCAGTAACCAACAAAAAAATAGTGGCCAACTTGATTTCACTCACACAACTGATTAAGAGTTCTAGTATTGGCTCTAATACATAGAAATGAGAGCTGACTCATACTAACACCTTATTGGTTCCATGCTGTATCATAATAACACCTCATTGGCTCTCGGAACAATCAGTCTCATTGGTCAGTTTTGAGTTAAGGAAATCCTCTTTTTTTCATAAGGCAATTGTGTTTTCTGTTTCTAGTTATTTGACCATAACTTTTGATAGAATACATATATTTCAATATGGTTTGTTTCATTACATTTCGTCCCAAAACCAGAAGTGGTCGCAATCACCATGCAGCAGCGATCTACAGTGTGGGGAGGCCCGCAGAGGGTGCCGAGGGCCTCCCCGCACCTTTCAGAGGACTGCTAGGACCCCCGGTAAGTAAAAAAAAGTACATTTTCCCCCTGGCAGAAGTGCAATCCTCAGGATTGCTGCCACTGTCCCCACCTCTGCAAACACTCACAGTTCTATCTGCCTTGCAGGGAGAACTTTGAGAAACACTGCTCTAAATGAAACACCACGCTGGCTCACAGTCCAGATTGTCTCTCCTCCCTTGTGGCTGGTATTTTCACAAAGAATAAAGCTTCCATTGGTGCAAATAGGAATTTTCTTCCTGGGGTAAATAGCAGCAAGTGAGGGGTGAGTTTGGTCAAGACCATGGCAGGGTGAAGCCCACCTCTTCCCACACCACAGTCCCAGTCCAGATTTCCCCTCCCAGCTTCAATTTAACATAGAAAAATATATTAAATGATGCACATTAATGTAGTATATCAGTTGATCCTAAGCCCCAGGGCTTTACAACACTTCAGAACATATATTTCACCATCACCCATCACATTGTGCCTCTTTGTTCTTCTTCAGGTGCATCCTGACATGCATCTATTTAGCCACAGGTCCAGACACAGCTAACCACAGCACGCGCGCGTACACACACACACAGAATTCTGTAGCAAGACTTAAAAATACAGTTCTCTTTTCAAGATCTAAAAATTAAAAAACATACAGATCTTACCAGTTTTAGCTACTCCGGTCAGTAATATGTCTTTTTTTTCTTTTTCTTTTTTTAGTAAACTTCCCTTGTTGCTTCCCTACAATTGCTGGATCCATTTTCTCAATTCCTATCTCCCTTTGCCTGATTTTTCACCCTGCCAAATAATATTCAATTTCAGCTTCCAGTTATCCAGAAACTTATATGAAAGCAGCAGCACCTCAACAAACATCCAATCTGCTTGATTCTGGTGTGTTTGTCACACAGTCACTGGCTAGGGAGTAACGCGCGCACACACACACACACACACACACACACACACACACACACACACACAGAGCCAGTCTGAGAACAGACTTCCGCAAGGCAGCCTCACAGAGGGACCCAGAGCACTCAGACAGAAAGAGGAGCTGGGAAAGTGCTTGCTAATGGCTGACAAGAACTACATTGAGGAATTGGAGCCCTTGCCTGAGAAAGGGGAAAGTGTGGAATGGGGCTATGAAGAAGGTAAGGAGACGGGTTTAAGGCTGTGGGCTGAAAGAAGGAGCTATTTCATTGTGCGAGAGGGAGAAAGTGGTATGAAATGTAATGTACTAATTTACTCATGCCCCCCCCCCCTACATTTTGGTAATGCATGCTTGGTGTCTGGTATCATTTTAGCATATAGTTGTGTATCTGTATATACACACCACACACTTTTATGCTCATAAGCAAAACTCTTTCCAAAGAAGGGCTTACTGTTAATCTCAGCTTGCTACTGAATCTCCAAGGGAGCATTTTGTATTTAGAGAAAAGCATCTGAAAAAAAGCTATAGAACTGTTTCCACGGTACGAATACGCTCTCTTTCTAAATGCAAAGATGCAATGCAAACAGTAGTATTTTCACAATAAGTTACACATTCCCTTGCTGTGTTGTTTGAAACTCAAACATTGTAACTCTGAGAACCAGACAGCGCTACTGACTGTACACAAAAAGAGATGAATTGCTTTGGTTACTCTTCACTGTCCAGTGAGCACAGACTGTGGCAAGTCAGACTGATTGCTAATCTCCTCTCATTTTTGATCATCCTAGCTGTGTTTAATAACACAGGTGATGAAATGTGTTTGTGTCAGAGAAGACACATACAGACAGGACACAGTGTCTACTGGTTAATGATTGGCACCCACCTTCTTGCATCATCCTTTTTTCTGAGTTAAATTGAAATGAACTGTGGAAAGTTAGTTTTTGCTGCCACCACCCAAAGCTAGAGAGTATGATATCAGGAGGCTGCCTTGGGAAAATGTCCTACCGGGGGTGCAATTTTCAGGGGAAAATGGTACTGGGGTAATTACCCCATCTTCTACTATACAGCAATGCCAATGTGGATTCCCCCCACTTCTGCAGCTACTATTTATGGTGCCTTCTCCATGGTTGTTTAGTTTGTCCCTGAATTAGATAGACACTGCTAAGTGCCAAAAAGGTCTTGGGCGCAAGCATGGTCTTATCTTTCTCCTCTCCCTGACCATCTGTTTTAACATTCAATTGGAAGAATGGTTCTGGTGAACTTGAAAACTTCTTTGCTGGGTTGTGAAGTCCTGATGTGGGCTAAGAGGTTTCTTGAATTTAGCTTCCATAATCAGGGTTTAATTGGACAACACAATTGTGCTTGGAAAATAAGTCGTTCTCCAGATCACATTGGCTGGAGAGCATAGGAGTTGTTCTGTACACATGACTCCTGGCTCACTTTCTTATAGATATCTGGAATTATGTAGTCAAATATATTCCTTTCCTTAAAGATGGTGTAGTGGTTTGGGAGTCGGACTTAGACCTGGAAGATCCAGGTTCAAATCCCCGCTCAGCCACGAAGCTTCCTGGGTGACCTTGGGCCAGTCACTATCTCTCAGCCCCACCTACCTCACAGGGTTGTTGTGAGGACAAAAAGGAGGGGAGGAAATATGTACACCACTCTGAGCTCCTTGGAGGAAGGGCGGTATAAAAATGTGAAAAATAAATAAATAAATAAATAAATAAATAAATAAAGATGCCTCCGGCACTGAACGCCTAGTCTGGCCTTTCTCCAAACTTGAGACATGTTACAAGGATCAGGATTGTTCCAGTTAATCATTCTAGGAGCTCAAAAAACTTGCATCAGTGCAGGTGTGGACTAGGTTGTATTCAAAGAAAGTGAATCCTGACTGAGCATCAATGAAATTAATGGGACTTAAGATAGTCATCATGACTAACTTGTCTCATTAATGTCAACCGTACTTAGGGCCCAGGAGAGGGGCCATTGGTCAGCCGGGCCCAGGAGGGGGACAGGGATATCAGCGGTGTGCTCCCCATTACCCTCCCAGACCGGGCCGGCCTTACCTGACCTCCCTGGACATGCACCAGCTCCAGAGCTGGCGCACACCTAAGGAGGCCCATCAGGTCCTGCGGGCTTATACCTGGGGAAGGGGATGAACATCCCCTTGCCCCAAGGTGAACCCGGGCTGTACCAGTGCAGCCCACATTCTGCCTAGGATGCAGTGGCCGGCCCTTTAGGTCAGCCGCCGCATCTTAGGCAGGATTGGGCTGTTAGTCAGAATTTGGTTTCTTTGAATACAAACCATTTAGTCTACAGCCTGTACTGATGCACGTTTCTTGATGTACTAAAAAGATTTGTCTTTAGTCCAATTCCAGTCTGTCATTCTAACTACTGTATAGAATTGCATTTCAACATAACGGTAATGTGTTTTGATTTATTTTTTCCAGGAGTTGAGTGGGGATTAGTCTTTCCTGATGCTAATGGAGAATATCAGTCTCCTATCAACTTGAATTCAAGAGAAGCCAAATTTGACCCCTTGCTACTGGAAGTGTGTTTATCACCGAACTACGTTGTATGTCGTGACTGTGAAGTCATCAATGACGGTCACTCAGTCCAGATTCTGTTAAAGTCCAAATCAGGTACTCTTTCTTGCTGTTTACTATTTTTCTTACGGCACAATCCTGTGTAAAGATGCGTAGCCAGCTTAAAGGGCTGTATCCTTAGCCCATTCCGGGCTGCACAGGTGCTGCTAGAGCACACCTCGGAAGAAGGGGGACGTTCTCCAGAGCTGGTGTACATCTGGCGTACATCTGGGGCAGCTGTGTAAGGCCAGTGTGGTCTACGATGGGGCTTAGGATATCGGCGCCGTGCCGATATCCACGCCCCCTCCCAGCCTGGGCCGGCCAATGAACCCCCTAACCTTGCCACCCCGGCCTGCCCTCCCACCGACTGGCTCGGTCCTTACCTTTCTACTCTCCTGTAGTTGCAAATGTGCTTTACGCCACATTTGCGATGGTTTAGGCCGGCAGACCTAGAGTTCTGCCAGCCTAAAGTTAGGCAGGATTGTGCTGTTAGTACAGTTCCAGACTAGCACTCATGTAACATCATAATCAGCATTATTATTGTTATTGTTATCCACAATAGCAGAGTAGTGAAGCACTTACTTAATATTTCTTATAAGCAACCTAAATGATAGGTCACAGTTATTGTGTCTGTAACAAAGAGGTAAGCACTTCAATGGAGAGAATGGCTTACTGATTGAGTTGATATTTGAACAAGGAACTTGGAGCCCAATCCGGTCGTGATGATGAGGCCTCTGTTTGCTGTAAAGCCTTCAGCGCCAGGCATAAAAGGCACTCCGACAGCACACTAGTCCACCGTCCTGCCCATGTTGTCACTTCTCCTGCTGCTTGCTGGAGCAGGTAAATCAGTGGAAGAGGCAGGAGGGGTGATGAGGACAGAACGGGGCAGGGGGTGAAAAAAGGTGGGGGGAGGGCAACGATGGGGGTGGGGATGAGTGGATTGGGTCCGGGAGGAAGACAGGATCAGTAGTGCTGGCACGCGCCAAATCCTAGTCCCTTTCCCGGAACCAATCCTGTGGCGTGGGTCCACATGGACCTGCACCAGCTATTTAGCTAATGCAGGTCCATGTAGACCCCCCACATGCTGTGGAGGTTTACCCCCGGGTAAGGGAAAGATTGTCCCCTTACTCAGAGGAGACATCTGCAACTCCCCCCCCCCCCCGACATAGGATGCAGCAGTTGTCATTTTGGTGCTGCTGCATCGGCGGAAGAGGGGGGAAGGATAGGATTAGGCTGTTGCTGGCTCACAGCTCAAGGTCTTAGTATGTTCTGCAGTACACTCTAATTTCATTTCATTTTGGCCCTTCATTTTGCAAGGCACACATCCTTGGCTCAGTCTTCATCCAAGCTTTGGCAGAGAACTCTTGGAGAAGACTTGGGCTACAGATGCTGTTGTAGTGCAGAATTAGACAGATGCAAGCTATCAGGCTGCAGAGAAGGTCCCAGAAGCTTTCAAGGTACTAATGCCTGGTCCTTCAAGCATTACAAAGATGTGTGTCTTCAGCCACCATCTGGCTGCTTTCCTTCTGTTTTCACATTAGGGAAACATAATGCTATAACTGGCTCACAACCAACATAATTTTTATCGTCCGTGACAGTGACAGAAGCAACCTTGTAGTAGACAAGCTAAGCTTCAATTGTTCCTTCTGTGCACTGTTCTGTTTTTGTGTGTCCAACCCAATCCCAAATAGCTGGTTCCGTACTTTTGGATTCATCCCAAAATAGGATGACACCAGCAACATGTGATTAAGAATATCTAGGAAGTTTCATTTTTGACCATCTTTAAATGTCATCTAGCAGCTGGGGGACAGCAAAGAAAAGCATTATCATTTATACAGCCAGCAGGAAACATTTGGGGAATAATAATTTGTCTGTGGTAAATTCCCACACTGGAAATTTGCAATTCCAAATTGAAAGAACAATTGATGCATTTCTTAGGGCAGCTTCAGAGTCAGATGAGATCTTAAATGTGTCTTGAAGCCTGTGCTTGACTTTCCCCCACTCTCTTTTTAATTACGGTAACAGCAGCCACTCAGGCTCTGATCTAGATTAGGATCCAGAGTGGCATTATTGTGGGGGTAAAGAATTAAATCATGTTGTAGTCCCAGCTCAGATCAGACTTCCATGGCTTTTCATCAGGGAAAAAACAGCAACACCCAACCAGCTCAACTGTAATTAAACACTTATGACCCAATCCTATGGGCCGCTGCTGCCGTTGGACCCAGTATTCTGGGGGCAGAATGTGCTTTCTGGCAGTTGCAACAGGAAATCTGGAAGCAGGTGCACTTCTGGACCGCTGCCAGAGAGGCCGTGGAGGCAGTAGCGTAGCTGGGCTGGTAGGTACCTGGGACTGCCCCGTGTCATTGCCCTGCCCCCTTGCTTCTGGAATGGCTCCGATTTGGAGCCAAACAGTGACTGGGAGTGGGAAGGAGGGCTAAACTTCATTCCACTTGCCGCAGACAGTGTGACACCTCCCTGGCTTGGTGCCCAGGGCAGTGGGCCCCCAGCGACGCCACTGCGTGGAGGTCCCGCGTGCGGCTGCAGGAAGACAGAAGCCTGCAAACTGAAGTGAGTCAGCAGGGTGGGTGTAACGGGGCAGAACAGGGGGAGGGTTGGGGGCATGTCAGAGGTGGGCGGGGCTGCATCCAGCATGGGTGACTTGCACTGGATGCTATCCCCTTCGGTGCCAGCCGACACACCCTCTTTGTCTCCTCAGACTTGGCACAGGTCCAAGGAAACCCATTGACAGTCCAGGGGCTTATGGAGAGGTAAGGGAAAATATTTTCGCTTTCTCCTCCTAAGCCTCCCAATCCCCCCCCCCCCAGCTTTCAGCATAGCCCATTTTTGACTCGGCTGCAGGCTATGGTGGGGAAAACCATAGGATTGGGCTGTTAATGTAGCACTGGCGCAATCCTATCCTCTTCGGGTGCCATCGCATTGTGTTGCGACACCTGGAGAAGCAGCAGCACTGGCAGGAAGGCCTGCACCATCCTGCTAGCACTGAATCCAGGACCCCTACGCAACGGACCAGGTAAGGCTGCTCTGAGTGGTGCAGGGGCAGGGGTGGGCGGATTGGGTCTGGGAGGGGGTGGGACTGGCGTCCTTGTCGGATGTCATATCCTATCCTCCCTCACAGGCCTCATGCCCCGACAAAGAGCTGGCAGAGAACTGAGTAGCCCCATTGCAGCGGCTGGGGGTTTACCCAGGGTAAGCGGGCAAATGTCTGCTTACCCCAAATAGACCTCCAACCACCTCCTTTCCCAGATAGGCTTCATCGCGGGCCGCATGGCCCACACTGAACAGTCTATATCAGGGAAGGATAGGATTGGGCTGTTAGTATTGTGCAGGTATGGCAGTGGGTGGCAATGCGCACGTTCAGTAGATATAAGATACCAATGAGGTATTCATTTTCTGGAGGAGTAGACTAATGCATAAGTTGCAGCAAAGAAGATGAAGCACCCTGTTATACCTTAAGGACTATCTGATTGATTGCAGCACAAGTATCTGATGAAGTAATCCCTTTCCTGTTAAAGCACATTCTGCAATAAATTAGTTGGTCTTTTAGGTGCCAAAGAACTCTTCTTCTTTATTCAGTCTGGTGCTTTTCACTGAAGCATCAAAGGAAGAAAGAACTATGAAGGAGGAATAGGGCTGTCTGCCTCAAGGGCAACGCTTCTATATACAAGATCCATGGCGGACTGGCATTTAGCCTCTGACTATGAAAAATCTTCTTAGCAGGAAGCAATAAAAACCACAAACCTCAGTGCTTTTTTATCCAAATGTTTCAAAGCAGCAAATGCTGGTGTTAATGTTTGCGCGGCATGAACAAGTGAAACTCCTGACTCGGGGGGAAAACAAATCATACAAGGGTTTGGATTTCCTTCTTCCTTTCTTTTAGCCTTTTGACATTACTACCCTTGGGGACGTCAGCATACACACTGATAATCTTAATCTGAATTTTGCAAGGAGTAGCCAAATTTTTGTTGGTGGAGGAAGAAAAGTTCAAGGGTAGGCCTATTTGAAATGTTCTCAATAGTTGTATTTTATAATGATTGTTATTTTATTGTATTGTATGCCAATAAAGGTATCTGAAATCTGAAAAAAACCCACTAATCTGTAACTTTCCTGAAAGTAAAAATATTAAAGTAAAACAAAGAGAAACAAAAAAATCAACATAATCATTAAATGTATTGACATTTTCATCGTGCCCTTTCCCAAGAAGGGCAGCATACATGTTCCTCCCACTTCCCATTTTATCCTCAGAACAACTTTATGATATAGATCCAGCTGAGAGAGTGACTGGCCCAAGGTCCCCAGTAAGTTTTTCATCCAGGGAATTTTAACAAATAAAATTCCTTCCATATCACAGAATTAAAATTCAACCCCATTGTGGGTCAAAAGAAAAGCATGAATGTGGTCCACCTTCCTACATCTCTGTTTCTCATTCAGAGGGATCCTGTCGTCCCCACTGAATCGAAACTCACTTCCTAGCTCCTGTTTAGATAAATCCACAGCCCTTATTCTCATTCACTTTCACCTACCTGCCTTTCACACAATCGAGTATCCAAACCATAGGCCACATATCTATCTCTTGCTCCAAGTGTGTCTTACAGGAGGGAGAGAGAGTTGAGGCTCTTTTACAACCTACTCTTCACCGTAAACTTTCCATTTCTAGATGAGTGGTGAAATTACTATGGTGCGTTGTTTTCTTGGGGACATGTGAAAGCACCGATTGGATGAAAACGTGTCCAAAACCCGGAAATAAGTGGCAATGATGTCATCGCCACTTACTTCCGGTGGTACGCCAATGGAGGCGGGCCCTGAAGGTAGTACGTGGCCTGCTGGGGGTTGAGAACCCCTGTGTTACATGTTCTGTTTTGTTATTTTATTGATTTGGATTGTTGCTTTGTTTTGTTGTTTATTTTGTTGCTAGATGTTTTATAGGTTTTTTACGGACTTTCTTTTTTTGTAAGCTACTTTTTGCTTTTGTGCTCGGTTAGTAAAGGTGGGGTAAAATGTTTTCAAATCAAATCAAATCAATGGTGTGATAGCGGTAGGGCTTCTTATGGCTCAAAGAGCAGAAGGATACGAAGGAAGTTGTACATGAAATGGAAGTTGAGGCCAGCCAGATAATGAGGTATATTTACGTGCAATTTAGGGGCAATTTTTAAATAATTATTGTACAAAATATATCACCACCTTATCCGAAATCTCACTAATTCTGATCTTCTGTGGTGGTAGCAGCAACACAATGTGAACTGTGTGCATATTTCCTAAAATGATGACTTTCCAGTGCCCCCACGGAGATCGCATAGGAAGTGAGGACGGGTCCTAGGACTGACTTCTCTGAGGCCCAGTTCAGTCTTGTAGAGGCTTAGTAGGAGTGAGTTGCAGACTTCTTTCAGTACTGATGTGTAATTTTTGAGCCACAGGTAGAAACCAGAGGTCATGGTAGAGCACATCTTTGCATGCAGATAGTCCCAGGCTCAATTCTTGGCATTTCCCATTTAAAACCATCTCAAATAGCAGGGCTGAAACAGACTTCAGAATGAAGAGAGCTGCTTCCTGTCAGATAGCTCTGGACCAGTGGTATGATCCACTATAAAGCAGCTTCATATGTTAACCATATCTTATGGGACAAGGTGGCATGGCATAAAACTATCCACTTATGAAGCCTGTACATACACAGCACAATCCTAGGTAACTTTAGAATGGCGGAGCACACGCTCCACCGTTCTAAAGTGTTGCAAACGTGCTGTAAAGCCCTGGGCCACTGGCCGGATCCTTACACAGGTTTCGCCCATAGTAACTGTAGTTACATAGTGCTGTCTTGGAAGAACTTCTCCATTGTTGGTCCTTGAAGGAGGACATCAATTAGATGTAGAGTAGGGACAGAGGTGGAGGCAAACCACAGTGGGAAGTAACAAATTTTTGCCAGGGCTGATGTAAATCTATTTTACCAAATGTCAGCCAGCTTAGTGCTGTATTAGAAAGAACTGCTAAATGCAAAGAACTTTCACTGGCATATGTATAGCCAACCTTGATGAAAGTAGCACATGTCCAGTCCCAGCCTAGCAGCTGTAGGGATACTAGGAAGACTCGCAGCAAAAAGGTTTTCAGATTTGCACTGGAGACTTGTCTGAGCTAATGTATAGATTTTATGTACCTAGAATATGGGAGGTTCAGCCATTTTTTACTTGCTTCCTTCAACTAAGCACTCCTGAGACTGCTTCAAATCTGCATGAAAACATTATGAACTCCATATTTTGATTTTCTAAACTGCTGGAGAAAACATAACATGACCCTACTATTCTACCCCACTTCTTTTGCTTACCATCTAGCCTGACAAAGAATATATAGGATTTGAAAGCATGCCATTTATTACCCTGTTATTTTTTTTAATTGGTCCTAAGGCATTACCCTACTTTGGACTGCGAATCCTTTCCAACTGCCTAATATTAGGCAAATTTTGCATATTGCTTGCTTTGATTCATATTCTGAGCTCAAAGAACATAATAAGGGCATTCTGTACCTAACAGGCCTGGCGGGTGGTATCAGGAAAAAATTATTCTTGCTTAACACAATATTAGCCACCAAGATAGAAAGTCTGTGTAAAGTTTTGTGTTTTTTTTACACATGTACAGCCTGCTCACAACAACCAAAAGTTGCATAGTATGTGGACACCTCCATCAGCTAGTAAAATGCAGATCTGCTTTATGGTTATGTACATTCCACACCTTGGGGTGATAAGCACACAGCAGCAACGTTTATCTTTCATTACGACAAACTGTTCTCTCTTGTAAATATAAGAAGACCGCAGGATACTATTTGCATAGGTTAGTCTACCTTAGAAAGAAGTTTTCAGACACAGAGCAACAGAGGCGTCGCTACAGTGGGGGCGGTACTGTAAGTTCCGCCCAGTTCTACTCTGCGTTACGAAGTGGCCCCGCCCCCTCGCCGTCGGAGCCATTCAGAGCAGTGAAGAAAATGCTCCTTCGTTGTCTCTGTGTGAGTCTCCTACGTGTTGCCTTACTGCTCTGAATGGATCCGACGGCGAGGGGGGCAGGACCACTTCGTAACGAAGAGTAGAACTGTGTAGAACTTACAGTACCGCCCCCACCGTAGCGACGCCTCTGCAGAGCAAAAAGAGCAAAGGCTACAGTCCTATATACACACATTATTGAGAGTAAGACCCATTGAGCACATTGGGATGGCCCAATCCTATGGGCTGTCTGGCGGTGTAAACAGCTTTACAGTTGTTGCAAATGTGACAATGATGGTGAGCACGGCCTGGCCTCCGTTGCAAGCGGTGAGCGGCCAGGTCTGCATGATGATGGACACCGGATCCCCGTGACACCGATGGTAAGACTGTGCAGGGGTTGGGAGGGAGACAGGGAAGGGCGGAATTGGGTTGGGGTGGACGGAATGGGGAGGTGTGGGGGTGGACAGGAGGGCAGATCAGGCCCAAGAAGGGGGTGGGTTTGGCATCAGCAGAGCCTGCTGAATCCTAACCCCCTTCCTGGGCCCAATCCACCTTCACTGGTCAACGTGGACTTGTGCCAGTGATATCGTTTGCACAGGTCCAAGTTGACCCATGGTGGCAGTGGGGGCTTACCCCGGGGCATGGGAAGAAATGTTTCATTACCTCAAGGAGGTCTCAACATGCTAAAACTCCCCTGCAGGATACAGTGGATGCCACATTGGCACTGCTGCATCGCCACGCAGGGAGTTTGGTAGGATTGGGCTGTTACTTCTGAGCAGACATTGAATTGTGAGTTGGTTAATTGTGATTTTTGCCTCCCCTCCCCACTTCACCTTCTTTCTAAGACAGATAGTTTTGTTACTGTTTTCTGAGAAAGTTTTCAGAAAATTGCTAGCTATGAATGTCACCTGTTACAATCTGTGTTCTTTTGCAGTGTTAGTAGGAGGCCCATTACCTCGGGGCCATGAGTTTGAACTGCATGATGTTCGATTTCACTGGGGTAGAGAAAATCAGCGTGGGTCTGAACACACTGTGAATTTTAAAGCCTTTCCCATGGAGGTAAGAGTGATCTCACCTTGTATAGCCTTTGTATTTATCCTCAGAATATTAAACCATTGCCTAAAAACCTGTAGGCTTCATTTTAACCCAGCAGCTTATTGATTTATAATCAAATGTAAAGGCTGGCATTTGAAGTATGTTTTGGGAATATAAATACTGTATACGCGTATGGTATTGTGCCTCCGGTGCAAATTTGACTGCATGATTAATTGGTCATAAAGTTAGACTTTTATTAATGCAGAAGTTAATAGTACTTGTAGATTAACAAGAACTGCCATGTTAGCATTTCCTGTGTCACCTTGTCTAATAGCTGGAACAAATAGTACTGGTATACTGTACTTTGCTTGCTCCTTTATGATGAATAATGTGACAAAACCATCAAATTCATGAACAGGGTTTGGTGTTTAAAATCTGTTTGAAAACAGAGGAATGCACGCCATAGATGTTTTCCAGTTTTTAGTGAAATGCAACTTTTGAAAATGGGCTAACCGCAAGCCTAAGTATGAGCCATGTGTGGTGTCTCAACTCCATGCATGCAGCTATGATGCTGGCTGATACTATTCAAGTATTTCTTCATGCTACTCAGTTAATCTTTTATATAATAAAAGCCCTTTCAGTGCATATTTGTTTGGCTTTAAATATTTTCATGCTATTTACCTCAATCCCTTTAGAAGCTTGAAAACAAATTTCCTTTCCATTTTAATTCTTTGTGGGATTTGTTATTAAGCACTGAACTGCTGCGATAAAGATTTGTTTTCAGCGCTGTGCCAAAGGAATTTTTGGGTCCACTTCAGACACACAAAATTAGCTCTGATCCATCACTAAAAAGAAAGCATGAGAAAACTGAAAATCTGCACAAAACCTTGAATTTTGTAAAAAGAATAATATATGGAAATCCCATTCACAGCGCAATCCAGTGCAAGGATCCGGCCGGCAGCCCACAGCCGCCCACCGGATCCTGAGCCCTGGCGGCCGTTCTGCCGCTGGGCCGGAGGTCTACTCAGGGAAGGGGATGCTCGTCCCCTTCCCCGGGTGTAAATCCAGGCCGGCCCGATTGGCCTCCTTGGATTTCCGCCAGCTAAATAGCTGGCGGAAGTAGAGGAGGCCGTGTAGCGGCCTAGCCGGCCCGGCGGGGATGGGGATATGGCCGATGCCATCCCCCTCCCCCTCCCAGGCCAGCTAGGTCAATGGCCCCCCTCCCTCACCCGCCAAACTGCCCCTACGCCCACCGGATCCTGACTCACCTCATCCGGCAGACACACGGGCACTCCGGCGACAAAGCAAGGGAGGCCGCTTGCTGCGCCAGCCTCCCTTGCTCCAGAGTAGTCACAAACGTGCTTTCCAACATGTTTGCGACTGCTGCCGGTGATGGAACGCTCGTTCTGTCACCGGCACGATCGTCAGGATTAGGCCCTCAGTCCCTTTAGAGTCTCAGGAATTCCCCCTCCACATGGTCTTCCTTGCCATGAATGCCCTGTTGTTTGTCTTAAAATGAAAACAAATTCACTACATGAAATCCATATACAGTAAAGGTACACGTTTAAACAGAAGCCTTTATTTTGGACTGTGTGATTGTTTTGTAATAGTCTAATATCACATTCTATTAGATAATCAAGTTCAGAATTGTTGTCCTACATTTTCACAAAATGTGCCAGGAATCCAGGTTGGGGGAAGCAATTTGGAGGGGGAGTTGCAGAAAAAATAGTGGGTGGGGAAATGATAGTACCCTTGTCCCCATCTCTTCTCCTTTGAAAATAATTCTTCCCAGAAGTTGCTTTTCTATAAACAAAACAGTCATTGGAATAAATGACTTATAATGCAATCCTGCGCAACTTTACGTGGCCGGTCTAAAGGGCCGGCAACAGTATCCTGAGCCCGTTCTCAGGCCGCATCAGCCATCTCTCTGGAACACCTCGGGAGAAGGGGACGTTCATCCCCTTCCCTGAGTGTAGTAGGTGTGTTGTGCTGGCATGGAGGCCAGTTCCGCTGGTGGAGAGACCAGCGATGGCAGGCCTCCACCGGTCCAGAAGCAGCGCCCGCACGGACAGGTGAGCTCCATGCCAGGTGGTGGGGCAGTGGGGGAGGGTGGAACAGGGGTGGGAAGGGGCATTTCAGAGTGGGGGGAGGGCAGAGAGGAGGGCGGATTAGGCTCGGGAGGGGAACAGGCTCAGCGGAGAAGGCGTTTGCCGAATCCTATCCCCCTTCCCTGGCTTGAAAGCCCGACATGGAGCTGCTTGGATTTACCTTGGCCATTTAGCTGGCGCAGATCTGAGTAGCCCCATGGAAGCTGCTGGGGTTTGACATGGGGTAAGGGGATGAAGATCCCTTTACCTTGAGGAGACTCCAGCCTTGCACTGGATACAGTGGAGACGGCCCCAGCACCCCTGGATCGCAGCATAGGGCTTTGAGTAGGATTGCGCCGTAAGATACTGACTTGCAAATCAGGACTTCCCTAGTTCAAATCTTGCCTCTGTCATGAACTCGCTAGGTGATCTTCGGCAAGTCACTCTCTCTCAGCCTCAGCTGTAATATGGGAGAAATAATACCTATCTTACAGGGTGTTGTAAGGATTCTCTCAAGATAATATATGTGAAGGGTTTGTACACTCAGAAAGCACTATACAAATGTTAAATATTGTCTCATATTTTACAACTTACACTGTTAATACATAATATACACGCAACAGCACATCCACTAATTTTACAGCATAGGAGGCACCCCTCAGGCCTTTTATGTCTCTGTCTCATTGAGCACAAAATCCAGACAGAAAGCTAACATAACTCCCAAAATTGTGCACCCAAAATGCTAAAGCTAAGGTGAACAGTGTGCTGTTCTCTAGCACAGCATATTGCTATAATGCAGGATTATTTTTGCCTGAGAAGCCTGGAATATCTTTCTAAGTCTGATAATAAGTAATCTGGATAAAAATTTAAGGAGAAGGCTAACCATGTGGTTCCAAAAGAGATTTAACTGAATCTATGAACAGCTTTAAAATGGAACTAGCCGCGTTAGCTGCTCAATTGTGTTAAATGAGTTTTTTAATCTACTAAAGCCAATGGAGCAAATGAGGATTCAAAGTGAGATATGTGTCATAAGATGCTAGCTTTGCATGGTCACTGTGAATTTCTGTCATTTCTTTGGCAGATGTTTGCAGCCATCTAGAATATATCCATGTAGTAATCCTTATTTTTCCAAAATGTAGTGGAAGACAATTTTGCCAACT
Source organism: Plestiodon gilberti rubricaudatus (assembly GCA_026170595.1). NCBI lineage: Eukaryota > Metazoa > Chordata > Lepidosauria > Squamata > Scincidae > Plestiodon > Plestiodon gilberti. Next base: position 40,059,622 of record JANXHW010000004.1, read on the forward strand.
TCCATCTGATTCCCCCCCCCCCCAGTTTCTGTGGGAATTAAACATTATCTTGTATCTAAGAGACAATATATTATATTCTTCCTGCGCATCTGGGGAATTTGTGCTCAAGGTGACGACATTTGAGTTCATGGATTGGTAATTTAGCTAATCTAGAGAGTTTTCAGTGTGACCTCTAGAACTGACGTACTTTAAATAAATTACTGTGTTGTCTTGACAGCATCTCTGCTCATGTGATTCAAAAGTTCTTTGTTGTTTTTTGTTACCTAACGTTCAGTAAAGACTTTAAAAAATGCCCATATTTTTTTTTTAAAACCGCATGTTGGTTTGGAGAAACTATCCTAAAATAACATGCACTACCATTAGCTCAAGTTCTCACTCTACAAAGCTCACGTTTTATCAGCATTATCTCCAGATGTTATAATTCTAAACTGGAAATATAGTATAAGAGATAGGACTGGCCAAAGACCTCCTGAGGCAACATGCCAAATGCTGGCCCCTTGCTAAGCAGGATGCTAGCTGCTACCTGTTCCTGCTCCCTGAATTCAAAAGGGAAGAGGAAATGTGGAAGATAGTGATGAGCTACAGTGATTCCTCCACACAGTGGCATCAATAGGGAGGTGCGGTGTGTGTGTGTGTGTGTGTGTGTTGGACTGCCCCGGGTGACACCACTAGTGGCCAAAATTGTGAAAACTTTGTATTTATGAATAATATCATCATGCTATATATCATTCAATGTGTACATTCATGACGAATACAATGAAACGAATACAATGAATTATCTGTATTCTATCAAATGTTATGGTCAAATAACTGGAAAAATAAAACACAACTGCCTTATGTAACAAAAAGTGGATTTCCTTAACCTTAACTCAAAACAAACCAGTGAGACTGATTGTTCAGAGAGCCGAGTTGGTTACTGATTTGTTGGGTGACCTGTACTGTTATATATTAAAATAAATAACGTTAATGGGGGTGACACCATGAGTTTCCGGACCGGGTGACACGAACCCTAGTGAGACCACTGACCAGGAGTAATCTGTAGAAATACATACGGTAGTCCTGCCTGATGGGCATATTTTATAGAACTCAGCTCAGCCCAACTTTGTTTCTCCCTATTCACCTCTGGGGTCTATCATGGGGGTGACACAAATCCTAGTGATGCCTCTTCCTCCACACTTCATATTGGACCCAGGAAGGCGGTGGGTTCAGCAGCAGCGGCGCCAGCCGAATTCTAACCCCATTTCTGGGCCTGTTTCATCTTCATGGGTCAACATGGACTTGCGCCAGCTATAGAGCTGGTGCAGGTCCAAGTTAACCCATGGCAGCTGCTGGGGCTTACCCTGGGGCAAGGGAACAAATGTTCCCTTACCTCAAGGAGGCCTCAACATGCCGAAACTCCTCTGCAGGATACAGCGGATGCCGCATTGGCGCTGCTGCATTGTCACACGGGGAGTTACATAGGATTAGGGCAGGCTGTAAGTGTCCTTCTGAGCAAGTTCTGGGATGACCTTACGTGACATATCCATTTTATGACTATATTGAGTTGGGCAACTATGAAAGGCGTTCGGCATCATCGTATATGGGATCCAGCAACTCTTGTAGAACGGAAGCATTGTTAGCCAAAATGCCTGTTACTTTGGGGAATAGCTTTAAATAAGGCAAGTTGGCATGTTCTGGGATCTTTACCTGTGTATACCAGAGTCCAGCTTCACAGAATTCCGTTTTAAATAATATTGAGAACACACGTGGTTGCTTTCCAATATTTACTAAATAATTCAAGCAGAATCATACACAAAATACAATCACACACATCATACAGATCTAGGAACCTAGGTACAGAGATTTAGCAGGGTTCTTGCTAGAGTTCGCCTTGGCTTGCAATGCTGTAGCATTGAATGAAGAGTAGGACTAGCAGTCTGTAGCATGACTGAGAAGTCAAGAGTGGGGGGGGGGTATGGGGAGAAGGGGGAGAAATAAAATGATTTCCAAGGTTCTGAACAAGCTGGGTTCAGGAACCAAATCACTGACTAACTGAGGGGTAATTCAAAGAGAAGGGAGGGGGTTTGCAAGAGAGAGGGAGGGGGCAAAAGGGGGGAAGGGGAACAAGGGAGCTCACCAGTACCAGTTCAAAGCGCAGGAGGAAGAGAAGAGAGGGCTTCCCAGTCTGTTCCGACCTTTTATAGGAATCTGAGCACATGTCTAAGGATCTCCAGGTACACAGACAAACAGGAAACAGGGGTCCTAGAAGGGACACCTCAGTGCACCTTGGGTAAAACAAACAAGTGGGAGGAGGGTAGAGAGATCTGACTTGATGGTCCGGTACTTAAGAGACAAAAGCAAAGGCTGGTATGACTCATCTCAGGTAGCACTGTATTGTCTTGTCTTGGAAGATATTTAGCATCACAGTGGGGGGGGGGGAATGCAGAGTAGATTCTGTGAGAGCTGGAATAGAGAAATGGATGCTGCTTCTCAGGGCTTTTCAGCTTGGACCCATGGCAAAAATGGAGGCTGCTGCTCAGGTATTCTTTCCCTCTGGTTCATCTTCTGGCCTTGGGGAAGTCCTTACAGCATGGCTCCTGGTGCAGGAATACAAACGCGGCATGGACATCACGTCCTTCCTTGTTCCAGTCCTGGTCATGCACATGTTTCAGTTTTGCTCTCAATCCTTGTCAAAAAGTCTCATGGCAATAAACAGTTTTAAAAAGTTATTTCGTAACAGCATGATTTTAGCCCCCCCCATCACATTTATATACATTACTTCATTGCAGCATCATATATAGGAAGTAGACAAAACAATGCAGCATAAACATTTACACAACAGTATAAATATTGATGCACCTTTTCCTAGCACCAGTATTGAGCTTGTCTGTCCATATGAACACATGCACACACTCCATATTTCCATTTCAGTCACAGAATAGAAGAATGCATTCCTTCTTTGGAAGCTTTGCTAAAAATTCCCAGATAATAAAAACTTTCCTTTTGGGAGTAAATAGTTATTGCTTCTGTTAATATTACATTTAAGTAGTGTTATTGAATTCAAATGTGTATTTTATTAGAAATATTGCAATATATATATTCTGTAAACTGAATTGGCAAGGACTGGATTATGACAGAGTATACACACAGCCCCAAGAAACCATGAAATGAATGTTATGACATAGTTAATGTCTTACTAGGTAGGACAAAATAATAAATAAGTACCTTAAATTTCTTACTGCTTGCATGAGTTCATGGAAAATGAATGGGGAACAGGCGACTAGCAGATGCAGATCCTTGAGGTAGATACAGTGAGATGCTTTTCAAACACCCTATCTGTTCTTATGGGTGTCCCATGGCTAGTTGCAACAAATATATTTCAACAATACTGTGTTGTTGGCTGTACATGATGGCACAAATGATCAAAGTCTGGGTTAGGTTTCCTGGAGCAAAGAGGGTTGAAGACTATAGGTTCCACTTCACTCCTGCTACATGAGGAGAGGACCACAGCAGATGTTTCACAAACAGCAGTCTAATTTAACTGTTTTAACAACATGTTAAATGCATTCAGTGTTTTCTCCATAGCAGGTGAGTTTATTTGCTTTATAAAATTGAACTCTTATCCTTAACCTTCCCATGAAGAATAATATGAAAAAGCACTAAAAGCTACTGATATCATCTTTTGAAAACTACAAAGGGGAGGCATTGGAGCTCAGCAATTACATTATTATCCATTGATAAGGTCTTCCAAGTATTGGGTTTGTTTTGTCAGGTTTTATTTGCTACAAGTGGTGCATTCACAGGGCCTGAAATTGACTTTGGTTTCAGGTAATTTAGCAATGAGAAAAAACTGAATGTCACAGCTATTAATTAACTAGGAATAGTACATATTCTCTGCAAATAAAATGCTTAACACCTTTGTACTGTAATGATTTAAGGAACGGCCTTAGGGCACATTCATGCCTGAGAAAAGCTTTTTTTTTTTTTTGCCACATCCCATTGGGGTCACTGCCTAGGGGTCCACTTCCGAATTTGATGACAGCCATTTTTTTTTTTTTACAACTTGTGCCTAGCATACCTGGGGAGGGAGAAATTTCAATATGAACCCACTTGACTGTTAAGATCATCAGCTGGAATGACCCTGCTAATAGTGTTCAAGTGGTAAGAGCAGTGAGTGTGCATAGCCGGGCTTTCCCAACTGTGAGGTCCCTTAAATGTTACCCTTCCTGTGTGGGAACTGTTTTTCCATTAGTGGTTCCCGCGTGACTGAAGTAATATTTAAATAACTCAGTCACATGGACAGGGGCCACTGACATGGGTGATTCCTAAGGAATTGGCACTTCTTCTCTGCAGGTGCTGATCTTGGGGGAAACCGTCATGTCATGGCCTTCCCCCCCCCCCCCACTATTGTGGTCATTAAAATGTTATCCCAGCTGTACAGTAGCCATTTACAATCAACAGCTCTCACACTGCTCTGGTAATGTGTAAAAAACACCCATCTACCTTTGTCTTCCTGCTCTCCTCTACCTGTATCATATCTTCTGGTTCTTTCGAAAGAAAGAAGTGCAATTTCTTGTAGTTTAGAGACACATTTGGTGAAGTTTTGTGGCTTTTAGGAAAGCTGAGTCATTACTGGTATGTGTTTGAGGCCCCAACCAAGTGGCTGATGGTATCACTGTGATTTTATGGGGGTTGTGCTTTGATCAGTTTTAGTTTTACAGTACGTTGTGATATATTTGTAAGGGAGGAGCTGTCGCTCAATGGTCGAGCACCTGCTGTTCATGCAAACGGTCCCAAGTTCAACCCCTAGCATCCCCAGGTAGACCAGAGAAAAATTCCTGTCTGAATCCTTGGAGCAAAATGTAGGTGTTGGTTGGTGAGCAACCTCTGGGAACTTTGTGAAAGTCAGCAGGCCATCTAATCAAAGGCAGCCCTCCAATTTGCCCTGGTGGTATTCAAATAACAGGTAGTACCTTGGTGGGCGGCAGCAGAATTCTATAAAAGATAGAGATCCAAGTTGTATGTAACTTCCAGAACTGTCCCTTCTTACAGAACGTACCAGCCCTACAGAAAGAGAAAATAGATTTCTGGGAGCCCATGGTCTCCCACAGAATAGACAATAGATCACTGTGATCTCCCTTATTTAGCTTTTCAGTTGGCATATAGTGAGCCTGTAATCCTCTAATCATCCTGTTCAAATAGTAAATTTAGACCTTCATTGGGAAAGGATGTTGTTTTTAAGGAAGGAATCTTTTGACCTATACATTCACTTTGTAAACAAAAGTATGCTACTGAAAGATAACATTACATGCTTGACATAGCTACTCTGTTGAGGTGATAGGCAAAGTAGTGGCGCCATCATTTTACGATATCCTTGCAGCCTCCCGTTTCCCTCCTCTCATTCTTTTAATGGCATTTTGGATTTTTCAACAAAGCTTTGTGCTGAGATTAACAGAGAGTTGTGGGTGAATTACTCTTGCTTCCATCCCTTCTTTCCAAATCAGGGCGGCAAGGCCAATGTAATAAGTGAATGCAGCTACTGATGTATGTAGACCGACACCAATGTGTTACCATTCTGTATTACATATTCAAAGAGAAAAGGTTCAGTGGTTGGGGTCTCCTATAAGAAAGCTAATTATCATTAGGTTTTGTATCACATTACAATCCTGAATAGTTTTACTCTTGTATTAGAATTGAAGTAGCAGATCATTTTTCAATTGCGTTCTAGAAAGGACACATAAGTTATTTCATGCCTTGATTAACAATGTGATAGAAGAGTACTAGGAATGAAAACTAGGCTGGCCACTGAACCTCAGTCTTTATTCACAAGACCATATTCCTTAAGCCAAAACATTGTCCCTGACCACATATTCATTCATTAAAGGGAAAAAAAACTTGTGTTGCTAGGTATTGGGCTGAAAGTTCTCTTCCAGCATTCCACAAGTGCTCCCCCTTCAAATTAAGCTAATCTGCTCCTAGCAAGTGGCAAGAGGGACCTGAGCTCTATAAAAAAAGGTGCAGTGTTCTATGTGTGTTTGTGGGGTGGAGTGGCAAGAAGGAACTTACTTTATTCTGATGATCAGCAGTTTCTATGTATGATTTCTGCAGCTGCTGGGCATATAATACACTCAGGGCGCAATCCTGGGAAACTATGGAACGGCGGAGCAAGTGCTCCACCATTCCAAGATGTTGCGATCGTGCCGTAGAACACGCTTGCGACACCTGGGGAGTAAGGAAGGCCAGCACAAGGCCGGCCTCCCTCACTCCGTCGCCGGACTTGGCAAGTAGTCACTTGCGAAAGGTAAGCGCTCCCCCAGCAGCTGGGTGGGCGGTCCGATGGGTGAGGGAGGGGGGACATTGGACTAGCCAACCTGGGAAGGGGCGGGGGATGGCTCCCGCCATATCCCCGTCCCCACTGGGTGGCTAGGCCATTACATGGCCTCCAACTTCTGCCAGCTGTTTAGCTGGTGGAAATCCAAGGAGGCCCATCCAGCCGGCCCTGGTTTACCCCTGGGGAAGGGGACAAGCATCCCCTTCCCTGAGTAGACTCCCGGCCCACCATCGGATGGGTAGCCTCGGGCTCAGGATCTGGTGGGTGGCCCTGGGCCGCTGGCTGGATCTTTACACAGGATTGCGCTGTTAGTAAATTTGATGGTGATTCTCAGTTTTCCTAGATGATCTGGTGTTTGTTGAAAATTTAGCAAGAGCAGAGGCGATCCTTTACACCCAACCATTGAAAGATGGATAACCAGTTAGCTTGATAAATAGGTCATTTGCAGCGCAATCCAACTTAACTTTTGTGCCGGTTTAACCAGCGGCGCAGCGAGAACGGGAGGCCCCAGAACGGAAAAGGGATTCAAATCCCCTTTGAATTCCTCTTTTGGAGGGGATTTGAATCCCTTTTCCGTTCTGGGGCTTCCCATTCTCGCTGCGCTGCTGGTTAAACCGGCACAAAAGTTAAGTCGGATTGCGCTGTCGGTTATTTAAATGTATGCCATTATAGAGGCTCCTGTGCATTGCCTTCACGGTTCAACTGGTTCCAACGGCGAGTGGGCAAGGACACCATGGAATGGAGCAGTTACCACTGTGCAAGACTTACCATTCCGCCCTACCTCTAGCAACACCAGTGCTGCTAAGATTTGTCCCTGACACTTCCAGTGCCCAGGTCATTTTTGTAAGTCTACTTGCTCTTTTTATTTCTCTTCATATGACTCTACCTCTTCCCTTGTATTTTTTTTTAAATAAGTTCTTTGTAACTTTTAACTGTTTGTGTTTCTGTTGTCAGTTGAACTCAATCAGAGTTTTGCTCCAGTCCTCTTGGACCACTTACTACATGCTGCAACATAGCTTTTTTTTTTTTTTTAAATCTTCCACATAACCAGGAGGGAGGCTTTTGAGTATGGTCTAGCGACTTTGTCTTTGTGGTGGCAGTGATATCTATTAACTTAGCCTTTGGTGAAAGGGCAGATTTGGGGAAAGATGGGAGGGAGTCACCTCAGCATGTTAAAATGGGCAAGTCACAGATTTCACTTTAAATAGATTTCCTTTCATGAAGTGTACTGAGAATCAGAGTGAAAATAATGCTTCAGGGATTATGTTTAAATAAAATAATTTACAGCCCATTCCAACCCAACTCCTCTCCAAGTCAGGCATAAGTGTGGCCTAAGTGCAGCCTAAGTTAGGCAGAAGTTATGCCTGAGGTAGGTCAGAGTTATGCCTGAGTTAGGCAAGCTGCAGTTTCTGTGGCCCAGCACCACCCCAGGATCCAGGCAACACTTACCTCCCAGGCAGGCAGGCTCTTCTCCAGGCTCCGTGTCTGGCTCGGGCATGTGCAGGCCTCTGTCTGCATGTGTCAGCGTCCATCCATGGCAGCTGCCGCAGGGTCTGTCACAGCCCGGTCGCAAAGGGGCTGACCGCAGGCAGGGGGGTTGCGCCAGTCATGTGGTGGGCGCAGGGCAGGTGACAGGTGAGCGAAGTGCCTGAGCCCAGCCGCCACAGGGCACCCTGTGCATCAGCCACCTGCTGCAGGGGAGAGTGGCCGTCCCCTCCCTCCTGCAGAAGGCGATGCCACCCCCAAGCCACTTTGAGGCTGCACTGGGGGGTGAGCGGGGGAGGGAAGGGAAGGAGGGGGGTGGGAACGTCACACACAAGGGGGGTCTCATGAGGTCTGGAACTGCCTCTGACATGACTTGCCCGTGCGCTGCCTGAAGCCCAGGGCTTCCAGGGCCGGGGCAATGCCCACAAAGAAGGCATCCCGGCGTGCCTGCTGCTCTGTGCCCCGGCCAAGACCGAGAGATGCCTCGGGCTTGTCTGCTGCGAGCGTGAAGGGCTCACGCAGCTCATCACACCCCCAGATGGGGTGACGACGGCGCCTCGCGGCAGGCGCTCTGGCAGGGTGGGGGGTGGCCAGCAGCCATCATCAGGGAGTGGGAGGGGAGGCAGATACACAGGCAGGCAGGCAGGCAGGCAGGCAGGCAGGGGGTGCTGGGGAGGGGCATGGGTGGGTCAGAAACTGACAGACAGACAACAAGGCTGGTGGGAGACAGATTCCGAGAGAGGGGTCTGCAGAGACCGATAGGGACACAGGGGGCGCTCCGCAGATGAAGGTGATGCATAAACAGGCGCCTTTTATGCAGACAGACTTTGGGCGGAAGCGGCTGCATTATGGGTGGACCTTCGATGGAGGCTCCTGCATTATGGGTGGACCTTCGATGGAGGCGCCTGCATTATGGGTGGACCGACGGAGGCGCCTGCATTATGGGTGGACCTTCGATGGAGGTCGGCTGCATTATGGGTGGACCTTCGATGGAGGTCGGCTGCATTATGGGCGGACCTTTGACGGAGGTGCCTGCATTATGGGTGGACCGACGGAGGCGCCTGCATTATGGGTGGACCTTCGATGGAAGTCGGCTGCATTATGGGTGGACCTTCGATGGAGGTCGACTGCATTATGGGCGTACCTTTGACGGAGGCGCCTGCATTATGGGTGGACCGACGGAGGTGCCTGCATTATGGGTGGACCTTCGATGGAGGTCGGCTGCATTATGGGTGGACCTTCGACGGAGGTCGGCTGCATTATGGGCGGACCTTTGACGGAGGCGCCTGCATTATGGGTGGACCTTCGATGGAGGTCGGCTGCATTATGGGTGGACCTTCGATGGAGGTCGGCTGCATTATGGGTGGACCTTCGATGGAGGTCGGCTGCATTATGGGCGGACCTTTGACGGAGGCGCCTGCATTATGGGTGGACCGACGGAGGCGCCTGCATTATGGGTGGACCTTCGATGGAGGTCGGCTGAATTATGGGCGGACCTTTGACGGAGGCGCCTGCATTATGGATGGACCGACGGAGGCGCCTGCATTATGGGTGGACCTTCGCTGGAGGCACCTGCATTACGGGCGGACGCCCTGGCTGTCACTGTTTGCCTGCCTGAGAGGCCCCCACTCCCCCCTCCCTTCTGTGCCATGGGGGTCTGGTAGCGCCCCTGCTGTGTTCTGCCAGGGAAGGCCGTGGCAGTCCCTGGCTGGGACTCATGTAGGGGCTTCAGTGCTGGGGGCTGTCTGTGTGTGGGGGCAATGCTTGTGTAAACACTGGGCACATATGTTTCACTGGCGCTCTGCCCAAGGGGCGTCTTTATTGTTCTGGAACGTTAGCAGAGATGGCCAGGCGAGGCTGCCAGGGGTAGTCACAGCAGCCACTCAGAACATAGCAGCAGCAGCAGGCGTGCCCCATGGACCTGGAGATGCAGGCTCTTCCCCTGTGGAACCACAGCCTGCTCCATAGAAAGGGGAGGGACAGCAAGTAGGCAGCCAGGGAGGTGGAGCAGCAGCAGCGCTGGCAGCTGAGGAGGGTTGCAGGGCTGGCTCCCTGACCTCTGGCAGCATCGAGGCAGACGACAGTGGGGCAACCAGACTGCAGCCCCAGGGGTGCTCCCAGGAAGGTAGGTGGTAGTGGACGTTCCTGGGGAGACAAAAAACAAGGGGGAGTCACATGGCAGCTGGTGTGTGGAAGCAGTCGCCATTGAAGACAAGCCAGTGTGTCAGTTGCAAAAGCCTGCAGGGAGAGAAATAAAACACAGCTGATAGGTGTGACACACATAGCATGGTCTGGGCTGCTTACCTGGGTGTAAGGAGAGCATGATCCTGTAAGGGGAAAGGGTCAAAGAGAAAGACAACAACACAACTTGGGGGTCACTACCATGGCAAACCTAGCAATACTGACCTGTCAGTAGACCCTGTGTAGAAAAGGTGGGGGGGGGGAACAGCTGGTGTCTACATAAGGCTAACAGTTCCACACTTGTGGCATTGTCGGCTCACATGACTACAGGCAGCAATCAGACACAACAGTGGTAAAGAGGCATGTATCCTATATATCATGGCAGGCTATGCAGGCAGCTATGAGACAAGACATTGGTAGAGAGGCATGCCATGGCAGGCTATGCAGGCAGCTATGAGACAACACATTGGTAGAGAGGCATGTCATGGCAGGCTATGCAGGCAGCTATGAGACAAGACATTGGTAAAGAGGCATATCATGGCAGGCTATGCAGGCAGCTATGAGACAACACATTGGTAGAGAGGCATGTCATGGCAGGCTATGCAGACAGCTATGAGACAACACATTGGTAAAGAGGCATGTATCCTTCCTATATTTCTAAATGCAAAGAGGCAGCAGTCAGACCACATGTCAGCACAAACCCTGCTCTTACCTGCTCTTACCTGCTGGTGTTGTTGCCTGTGGGGGGGGGAAGAGGGGCTGGGAGAAAGACATGGGTTAGCAAACACTTGCATGGAGGCAGCTGCCCAGGCACAGCTGTAAACAGGTTGGCCACAGCCAGAACAGCCCTCTCTGCCCTAGAGGGGTGCAGAGAGGAGAAGAGAAGAGAAGAGAAGAGAGAAGTGGGGTGTTTGAAAATTTTTCAAAGTCCCACTTTGTGGCTGTGGGGGACAGAACCCCACGCCACGTGCTCAGAGAGAGAGAGAGAGACTGGAGGTCTGGGGCTGGGCTTTTGTGGGAAAGAGGCTGGGTGGGGCTGGGTGCTGATAGGCTCCCTATCTTAGGCATAACTCTGTCGGTTTCCAGACCTAGCAGGCCCAACTCCGTCCTAAGTCTGACCTAACTCAGGAGTAGGGTGTTAGAAATTTTCAGGAGAGGGCTGGCTTGGGTAAGGTAAAATGGGTCCTATGGGTCTCCTCGAATTTGGGACCACCTTTTTGGTCGACCTAACTTTTGTGTCAGCTTCTGTGTTGAAGGGGGCGTGTCTGTGCTCGCCAGGGTCTGGAATCCGACGTTAATTGGTTTCCACCCCCGTTACGCCCACGGTCCGCCCACTTTTAGGCCGATTTTAGGTCCGAGTTGTGCCGGCGTCTGTGGTGCGCATGTGCGCCGTTCTTAGTCCGTTCTTAGTCCGTCGGTCCTAAGTTCGACCTAACTTCGACCTAACTTCGCCCTAAATGGTCGTGTTCCAGACCTAACTTCGACCTAAACGACTTAGGCTGACTTTAGGTCTGTCTTGGGCTGCTTAGCACTTGGGTTGGAATGGGGTGTTAGTTCTACTTAATTCATTGGGACTCTCTCATAGTGCAGAAGCAGTGTAAAACCAACTGTGTCAACATGGCTACAGTAAAAAAGAGTGCTTGAGTTGTTAAGCCATGGGAAATACACACACACACACACACACACACACACACACACACACACACACACACACACACACACACACACGAGTGATAAAACTACAGATAGGCTTTTTGTTTCCTCATAACAGAGAGATCCTCAGTATATTTGTATGGAAGTAAGTGTCATTGATTTCACATCCTGGCGGTCTGATTTTATGCTGCCACTTCAGCTGCAACAGTACAAACAGAGCTTTGTCCCATTGCAGCAAAAGTGGCATTCGATGTCACGTGCAGAGGGCTAAGCCATGCAGTTCTTTTCCATTCGCCTTTTGAAAACCCTGAAAGTGCTGTGCTGCTGAGTCCTTGCACGAACACCATGGCGGTAGGTTCCAGAAAAGTTACAGCTGAGAAAACAAAGACAGTCTGGTGAGCTCCTGGAAGGTAACCTAATTTATTGTAACAGGAACTCCTGTAGGCAAGAGATGACTTAATCAGATGAATAGAGGCAGGGATGCTACAATGGCTCTTGAAAATGCTCTAGAAGGAACTATTGGCAGCCCATCTCCCTCCGCTTCCCATTGCCACCATACCAAAAAGTCATTTACAAAAAGGTTGTGGGTATTTAGATGGGATGCTGCTAAAGTAATGTTAGTGCCTACAGCTTTAATTGTGCAAGGTTTTTTTTGGCTGAATCTCCATTGCAGCACTTATGAATACATACAACTGCTGTACACTGAGTTGGCCCATTGATCCACCAAGCCCAGTATTACATACTCGACTCCCACTGGCAGCTGCTCTCCTGCTGCATGAAGTCTTTCTCAGGCTTGCTGCCTGACAGCCTTTTAACTGTAAATGTCAAAGATTGAACCTGGGACTTCATGCATGTGTAAAACATGCACTCTGCCACTGAGCTATGGGCCCATCATAGCTCAACAGATGTGCTGACAATGGATCAGCAAAAATATATTCTGTATTTCACCAGGTTTGGACCATTACCTTAGATCCAGCCGTGGTTGGTTAGGAACTTTTCCATTTGAGGCCCAGTGGGTGGTAATCATGACCCCCCCCCCACATTCCTTCATTACAGCAGAATTATGCTACTTCTGCAAACTGTAGAGATGCCTGCAGCCATGAACAGTGGAAAAGGCACTTTGCCCCAGATTTATACTTATTCAGCTCTATGGCACTTTTGCTGGATTTCATTTTGAAAGCTTACATCTTTAGCATGGCTGAACTCTCATGCTCTGCCATTCTTCGTTTGCTACTTGATGCAAACACTCTGTGTGTTTTGGGCCAGGCCAACATTTTTTTGCATTTCCATTAAGCTAGTTTCTTAAGCAGCCCACATACCGATTCTATGAATTTTAATTTTGTTCCTGCCCTGCTTTAAGCTGTTAATGGCTAACATATAATACTTTAGGTCACCTTTATTAAAATTGAATGCCCCAGTGTCACCCCTCCAAGGAAGTGAATATATGGAGCTTAATTGTCATACTGTTGTTCTTAGTGGCTCGCTGCCCAATCCTATCCCCCGCCATTGATGCTGATGTAACCACGCTGACGGAATGTGCGCTGCATCCAATGGTGGTCATGGGGATCAGGAGGCCTCCCAGAGGTAAGTAAAAATATTTTCTACTTCTGCATATTCCTCCTGGTAGCCAATGGGTTGCCTTGGACCCACACCTCAAACCTTGAGGCTATTCATTAGGGCTGCCTCATTACGAGAAATGGATTGAGGTTTTTTGCAAATAAATAAATACTTGTAAAAAAATTCTAGATCACCTCTTTTTAAAGCCTCGTAAAACTAAGTGGGTCCCGATAAAGTGTCATTTTAAAAAGTGGGTCCTGGTGCTAAAAGGTCTGGGAACCACTGTTTTACAGAGTAGAGTGCAAGGAGGAGGAGAAATTAAGCACTTTGTCACCCTACCTTCTCAATTGCTTGGCTATTTCCCTTCTCAAAAAGACACTTCCCCCTTGTGGGAACATTTCTGGATAGCTACTTCCTCTTGTACCTATAGCACTAAATAGAATGAGGAGAAGGAGGAAATGTACTCCTAGAAAGAGAAACCTTCTAGGATGGAGGTTTATTTATTTATTTATTTATTTATTAGATTTCTATCCCGCTTTCTCCCCCCATAGGGGGGACTCAAAGTGGCTTACAACAGTAAAATACATGTAAATATATAATATAAAACTCTTAAAACATTCATCTAATCTAAAAACACAGCCCAAAATATGACAAAATATAAACACAGGAGTAAAAAAGGGGCTGGACCACTAAAATAGTTAGGCTTAGGTCTAGTGATGTAGCTCAGTGCAACACCTCTGGTGCTAATTTTGCTAGATGGCTCACACAGTAGTCTAGATTGTAGTCTTCCTGTACATTGCTGGCATCTGTGTCCTGATTCAGGGCTAGAGTGTCCTTACCAGCTCATTATCTTTCTAACAAAGTATGTGAGTCTACCAGTCACAGCTGGTGAAAAATACAAGAGTTCATTCTCTTCTACCTCTTTTTAATACAATGTCAATTTACTAGTACAGATCAGAATACTGCAGTCCCTTGTCCAAATGGGCTACAGTTCCTGATGGCAGAACAAACTCTGTCTTTAATATCCCACAAAATAACAGGTGTGTCTTTTCTTTCTCAGTTTTTGCTGTTATCCGGAGGGTTCTTCTTAATAAGAAGAAAAGAGTCACAATATTTTCAGAAGGCAATTTACTGCACATAGACCTGATTCAAATGGGATCCTTTTCTTGAGCGACAGACGGACATGGGGAAGGCAGAGCTCATATTGACTTCCCTGCCCGTTTGTGGGTGTGGTCAGCTAGGCATAGTTTTGGAGGAAAAAGAGGGTTACACTTCAATCCAGGGTTTCTATTCCTGGATGTCTGGGTTCAGGCAGCTGATATATCACTTCCTGATTGGTTTTCTTACTTGTATGCTAGTAACAGAGCTAGAAAATCTGACCTTTGAGCTTAATGTAATATTTTTTGTTCTCGGTGAACTCGCAACCTTTGCAAGTTCTGCAGAAAAACTGTGACTTCCTCAGTCAAAAGGAAACATTTATTTTTTTATTTTTTTATTTCTTTTTAACAAGAGCTGTCTAGCATTGCTTATTCATTGACTAAAGCTGGCTCTCAAAGAGTAATAAATGTATTGGCAGTACACTGAGAGCCTGTGTCACGGTCTGTCTTCTCAGGGCCATTTCATCTACATATATAAAGATCTTGCTCTTGTGGTCTAGAAACGAATAGGCAAACAGCTTCTCAAGTCTTGCCTAGCAATGGGAGTACTGTATCAGCAACATCACCTTTTGTTCTGTGTTGTATTCAGGCACAGAGAGTTAATTGTGCGCTGCGCTCTCAGAGATAACATAGCCTGCAGGCTCCCCCATCCCTCGCTTCTCCAGAACAGAGGTGGGCCCAGTAAGGTCCAGGGCCCTGATCAGTGGCGTGCTAATGGGGTGTGTGGTGGTACGGTCTGCTCCAGGGCGACAAGTGGGGTGGGACGACAAATCCGCCGCGTCGGTGGCAAATTGGCAGCAAAGAAAGAGAAACGCGGTGGCAAAGAGAGAAAAATGTGGCACTTGGTTGCTCCTGTCATAAGCAGCAGTGCAAAATGATGTGCCCGCCCACCCCCAGGCACCTTTTGGGGGAGCGGACCATTAACATCACTTCTAGGTGTGACGTCATTGGTGCTGCCGCCCTCCCTCCCGCCAGGCGTAAGTATGCTGCTGGCCCAGATCCAGGTTGTGAGAGATTTCATCAGTCCCTCTGACTGCTCCTGTCTATGGCACAATCTGGACTCATCCATGCACACCGCAACACTTGGGCTGCCTATGCAAATGTAATAGCTTTTGCCGCATTGCTGTGGAGTGCAGAGAACAAGGGTTCAAGGACACACTGGCCAACTGCCTATGCTGGGACTGAACATAAACAAGCCTTGTGTTTATACATTTCTTTTGAAAGTGTTGCATCTTACTCCAAGAGTTTGAGATGAAATGAGCTAGATCTTTAAAATTCCATTTTTTTCCAAGCACAAACAATTATTCCTTCCTCTAACCAAGGAAGGATGTTTCTCTGATACTGTAACTATACTTTGTGTAATGTTACATGCTGTTTGAGTATATTTGGGGGCCTTAGAAAAGATTCTGCTTAGAATCAAGGAGCATGAAAGCTGCATAGCTTTTCGTTGTGCTTTGGTTCCGTAGTAACTTCATGGCCGTCATAAATCAAAGTCTTATATTGAGCAACTTGTACACAACCTTCACTGCTTTCCTGATATCTTCAGTTTGTTTGTACTTTGAATGATGGATGATTTGGTGCCATGTAATGGTAAAGTGCTGATACATTCTAGGAACGTGAGACTATTTGAAAGGATAGCTGTTCGCGCTCGCATCAGTCATTGACTTCATTTACAGTAGTAGCCATTTCTGTGCCTGCCTCAGACCAGTGTGAAAAACCTAGGTTGCAACAATATCAACCATTAATGTTAGATGACTCAAAGTGCGAGAACAATGTCCTTCCTTTCCATACAAAGACGAATTGAAAAACTTTACGTATGGTCACAACAGGTACGCAGCTCTAGAGTAAATATTACACCGTATTTCAAAGAAGCCGTTCAGCTATTAATGTACTGAACAGAGTACAAGAGGCAGTAGGATGGGTTGACCCGAGGATCTGTGGCTACATAATACAGGCAACTTACTGAAGCGAAACAGGGCTTGGTCTGGTCAGTGCCTGAATGGGAAACCGACTCTCTTGAGTTCCATGATAGAAGGAAGATTGGCTATATAAATGATCAACACTGAGATATCAGAGCTGTTCACTGCAGAGCTTTCTAGTAATAATACAGGAGAATGTTTCAGGGGGCCCAGCGGTGTTCTTCTGCTCAGGGTCTCTGTAGCTAGTTGTTGGACCTGGGGGCTTGAGCCAGACCCAGATCTGGAAATGGATTGGAGCTTGAATGGGTTGGAGCTGGAGACTGGAGTACAATAGACTGGGGGATGCAACAGTTATTATTTTATTATTTATTGAACTATTGAACCCTAACTAAACAGTTAGTTGCAGAAGCTGAAGTTAGAGCTCAGATATGGGTAATGTTGGGGAAGGGGCACAACAGGATAGGCCTCTCTCTCTCTCTCTCAGACCCATTTTTGCTTCATTTTAGACAGGTTCTGATCTAGTCCCAGGCTTGACCAGGAGAAGGACAGTCCTCAGAAGCTTCTCCCTGCAAGGAGCTAGAACAGAGGAAGCTACACTGGCATCACTGCAGGGGGTGCGGAGCTCTAAGTTCCACCGTGGTCAGACCCTCTGTTACACGGGAGCACGAAGCACCCCCACCCCCCTCGCCTTTGGAGCCATTCAAGTCGGTGAAAGCACCGACTTGAATGGCTCCAAAGACAAGGGGGCGGGGGTGCTTCGTGCTCCCGTGTAACAGAGGGTCTGACCACGGCGAAACTTAGAGCTCCGCACCCCCTGCAGTGACACCAGTGGGAAGCTGTCTTCTGCTGAGTCAGAACATTGGTCCATCTAGTTCAGTACACTCAGGGGCATCCCTGCCATGATGAGGTGATCTGGAATAGTTGCATAGAGCTGCACCCTTGGAGGTGTGGCAGATGATCTTGCTTGCAGCAAGTTGGAAGAGGATTGCAGCAGCGGCAGCCCCTTTCTCCTTCCAGCACTGCTGGAAGAAGAAGGGGGAGACAAAGCTGCTGCGGCTCCAAGCGCCAAGCAGACAGGGAAAGCAAAGCACCAAATAGACAGGGATGGAGATTTGGAAGCTGCCCCCTTCCTTTCACTTATGACAGGCCAGCCTCCATGGTCCATGGATCTTCTGTTTGCAATGAACAGGAACAGGGGATGCTGAGCTCTCTGCATCACCTGCTCCTGGTTTAAACTATGGATACAAACTACCACTACATGGGAAAGACGGGCACAGCACAGGCCAATTTGGTTCAAGTGGGTCCCATCCACCCAGCCACCCTGCTCCCTATCCTGGTGTGCCATTCTGCTTCTACTTGCATGGGGGGGTAGCTTGTCTGCCCCCCCACATGATTAGGAGATGGGGAACAGCACTCCAGGAGGGGGAGGGGGACACAAGCATGCGCATCCCAAATTAAGTGTGGGCGTGGCTGGACCAGACATGTAATCCAAACTAGCCCCATGTATATTTTGCTATTCAAACTCAAGTACCTTTTGCATATAAATTTAAAACAGAAAATGTGCCTAATTTCTCAATTAACCAAGACTAGGTAGGCTGTTCTTTGGGAGGAAAATACTAATCTCCTCTTCCCACAAATAAGCAGCACACTTTTCCTGTAAACATTATAAAATAACTCTGAGCATTGTTTGTTTTCTGGACGTCAGAAAACACAGTGCCCCAGATCATGACCTCTGTGTGAATGTGACCCATGATGCCGAAAGTCATGGTGGCTGCAGCTTCTAAGAGAGTGTCTGGTGATAAACAGTTTCTTTGAACTCTCCTATTGTCCCTTGTAGCATTGTTACAACTTGGGAAGAGACGGTATACTTTGACATTAAACAAATAATAATAGCAGTGGCCTGGGACATTGTTTTCCTTAACAGGGCAGGGGGCTGGAGCTTAACTCTTAAAAAAAAGTCTCTATAGCAGGCAGTCAGCACACTTTTTGTTCTTTGTGCTGTACTTATGAGGCTGCGTGACTGCCCTCTAGTGGAGATTAAGAGCAGAACGATTTCCTTTCAATGAAAGGCATGACGCATAAAGACTCTCTTAACATCACCAGTTTACCACTATCCTGTGAGAATGTGGGTTCATTTTTGAGTTTTTTTCTTTTGCTTTAGGAAGAGACTGTGACTGAAATGTCAACATATGATTTGGTATTTAAATGAATCATTTAACATTAGACGAAGGCAGAATTATGCATGCTTGTAAAAGTGACAAATAACTGAAAAGAGCAAAGTCAAACAGGATAATTTGCTTCTTTATATTCATTCAACACATAACGCTTTCTGAATACCAAGCTGAGTGATAAGCCCCTGGTGTCTCATTGTATCTTGCTTAATTTGACGATTTTTCTTTTCTTTTTAAAAATAATTTTTAATACAAAAGGAACACATGCAGGAATAACAATGGAAGATTTTTCACGTCGGGCACGTAACTAACTAGTAGTATTTTTGAATTAAGCATGTAAAGTTTTGAAAGCTTGGATGTCTCTGTTGTTGTTGTTGACCCTGTGACATATAGTTGATGAGGACATACCTTTGTGACATTATTGCATAGGTCAGTCTGACCACTAAAAGCTATTTTAAATCCTGAGAGTATATGCTTCTGGCTGCAACTCTACTCACATTTAGTCAATTTAAATCCCATTGACATACAGTAATTATCATATAATGCACTGGGATTGTGGTGGCCTTTGGCCATGAACATTAAGGATTGTACCATATAATGTACAATCTGTTATACATAGATGGAAACAGACTATGTTGGGATAGAATTGACATTAATATCTCTCTCTCTCTCTCTCTCTCTCTCTCACTCACTCACACACACACACACACACACACACACACACACACACACACACACACACACACACACACACTCACTCACTCACTGCTGGAAAAGGAGCTCATGATTTAACCCTTCCGGCATAACAAGGTCTCTTCTGGAGATGGCATCACATACCTTAAGCTCTGAGACAGCAGGAGAGGATGGTGCTGTCCTGTATCCGACGCTATCCCTCTTCTCTCCTGAGATCTGGTGTAGTGTAGTGACTCTCTACAGTCAGCTACAAATCAGGACTTCCCGGATTTGACTCTTGCCTTTGCTATGGAAAAGTAGGCAATGAAAAAGTTTCTTTGGCAGAATAAGTGAGATATTTATTGTTATCAAGACTGTTTATCGCTTTTCAACAACAATGTTCACAAATTAGATTACATAGCAAACAGCCCAATCCTGGGCTGGCCTTCGCCAACGGTACTGGGCTCCACGCTGTCACAAATGTGCTGCAGGCCTCTGCTGGCGAGGGAGCTGTGCCTGCCAGAGGCAGGTGAGCTCTGCGCCGGTTGGCGGGGAGGTGGTGGGAGGGTGGTGGGGAGGAGGTGTTTCAGGGTGGGAAGAGGGTGGGGAGGAGGGTGGATCAGGCCCGCCAAACCCTCTGGCAAATCCTATCCCGACCAAAATCCTCCGCCAAATCCTATCCCCCGTCCTGGGCTTGAAAGCCCAACACAGGGCTGCTCGGAGCTGTGCCGGCCATTTAACTGGTGCGCCTCTGAGTAGCCCCATAAGAGCTGCTGGGTCTTGACACGGGGGAAGGGGACAATTGTCCCCTTCCCTCGAGGAGACCTCCAGACCCTTGCTGGATACAGCGGAGCCTGCCCCGGCTGCATCCGAACGTGGTGCTTTGGATAGGATTGGCCTGTCAATGAATGAATGAATGGTTCCTTGTCCCCAAAAGGGTTTCACAATCTCAAAAAGATGCAGAAGAAACACCAGCAAACAGCCACTAGAAAAGACACTCTGTTGGGGTGAAGAGGGGCAATTGCTTTCCCCTTGCTAAACCTAAGAGGAGCATCACAAAGGTGTCTCTTCGCCCAGTTAGCTGGGGATTAATCATTCATTCATTACAGGGATTTATATCTCGCTTTACACAAAGAGGTCTCGAGGCAGCTAACAGGATTATCGGAGATACTGATGTAGCTCTTCCTTTATTGTTGCTATTCTGGCTAGTGTGATTTTTCATTTATTTCCCTTCACTCTTTCTTTGAAGACAATGGCTGAGTATCAACATTAATGTTGATCTAAAAATGCTGCTAAATGGCCTCTTGACAGTTATCCATGCTTCGGTAACCTCCAGATTCATTACTGTAATATGTGGAGGTGGGATGTCATGGGAAGGAGGGCAGAGAGTCAAGAACTATGTATGCCACCTTAAACTCCTTCACAAATGGCTCTGATAAAAATGTCATAAATAAACTTAAAATACTGTGGCAGGATGGTTGACAGGGACTCGCTGCTGCTGTGAGATCCACATGTGTCTAGTATGTTTCTGGCCTTAATTGACAGCATCAATTTTGACCTACAGCCTTGAAGCCCTAAATGGTCTCGGGCCAGGGTATCTTGGAAGGTCACCTTTTCCTGTATGAACCTGTTATTATTATGTTCCATAGCACAATCAAAGGACTACATGGCTCTTTGCAGCATGTGAGAGAACAGGTCCCTGCCCTGAGGAGCACACAATCTAAAAATAGACATAGGGAGACAAACAGAGGTAGAAGATCAAATCATTGTAGGAAGTCTTTTGCTGGGTAAGGCTAGGTGGCTACTGGAGACTATGCCTTTTTCTACTGTGGCATCTCATCTTTAGAACACCTTTCCCATAGAGGTCCACCTGATACCTACACTCTTTTCTCTAAGTTGCCAAATGAAGGCAATTTTGTTCTCCTAGGAGTTTGCTGGTCTTTTATAGTTGTTCACTTGTTTCTAGTATGCTCGATTGTGCTCTACTATTATTGTTGTTTAATTCTTTGTGTTTTTTCTTTAACGTACACTTCAATGAAAAGGCAGGATAAATAATATTTTAATTAAATAAAAATGTATAGGCACTAGGCTTACTGCCCAATCCTATCCCCCACCATTGGTGCCTGTGCAGCTGTGCTGGCAGAGAGTCAAACAGGAGATGCAACTGTGTTGCATCCAATGGTGGTGGTGGGGTTGATCGGACAGCCAGCAGGAGGTAAGTAAAAATATTGTTTACTTACTCCCTGGTAGGCTACCTGATCACCTATAGGTTTCCTTAGACCAGGGGTTCTCAACCGCTTCCCAGCTGAGTACCACCTCTGGCACCACTTTCCTGCTGCGTACCACCGGAAGTGACTGGCGGTGACATCATCGCCAGTTACTTCTGGGTTTTCAGGTTTTTGGAGGCCAGAAAACGCAGGTAGGAGGCTCTAGGTGGGTAGGAGGGCCCTTATCAGCATTTCTGAGAGGCTCAGCCAAAGGCAAGAGCCTCTTGGGAGCGAAAACGCGCCATGTCACAGTGGGATTTTAGTGGTCCGAGTACCACCAGCAGTTGGCCGAAGTACCATTGGTGGTACTAGTATCACTGGTTGAGAACCCCTGCCTTACACTGTTGTATTGTATTTCCTTTCCTGTTGTATTGCTGCACGGGGAGTTGTGTTGGATTGGGCTGCCCGTCTGCCAGTACCCAGTATTTGAGACATAGCTTGCCACTGAGGATAATTTTTCCTAAAACTGATCTGTCTCTTTCCCGCTCTTTCTTATTTTAGCTCCATCTAATCCACTGGAACTCCACAATGTACCACAGTATAGATGAGGCCGTGGGGAAGAAGAATGGCATAGCCATTATTGCTTTATTTGTACAGGTAACTGTTCTTTTGTCATTGTTGTGACCATTTATTGAAACCAAGTGTGTTGTTGGCGCGGGAGTGGATGGTGGGAGGGGACAGTGAGTAATGGGGCAGAAAGGGGGTGGACCGAGGGTGGATTTGGGTCACTTGGGGCATGTCGGGTGCGTGCAGGGGGAGGTTATCAGTGCCAAAGTCACCACCAATATCCTTTGGGTCCACTTGAACTTGCTCCAGTCAAAGAGCTGGCACAGATCTGAGTAGAGCCATAGGACAACAGGGGCCTTACCTGGAGGTAAGGGAACTTTTGTTCCCTTCGCGGGAGCTTTAAGGTGGCGTCTTGATTGCCTCCCCCCCCCCCAGGATGCAGCACGTACTCCATAGTGCAGCTGCATCGGTGCAAGTGGTGGGGTGGTGGGGAATAGGATTGGGCCATAAGCTATAGTCTCTTTCCTGTATCCTTTGAAGTAGACACTAATTCTTGTTGTCATGACTAGTTGGGGAGGAGGGCAGGGCCCTTATACCTCTATGTAGAGAAAGGAGTTACAGTTCATGCAGCTTTTCTTGTAGGATTGTGAAAAGCAACATCTGCAAAAATTATCTCTTTCACAAGGTAAAAGACGTCTGTTCTCCTTTGCATCTGCTCACCCTGTTTTAAAGCACATAGTGGAAGAGGTTTGAAGCACTGTGGAACTAGTACATTACTTCAGTGCTGGCACTATGGGAACATTTGTCATAATCAGTGAAAACTGGTCCCCCTTTAAACTGTTTCTAGGAAAAAAAAGAAAGTTGTAATTCATGTTTGAAATTGATTTTTATTTTTTCTGCTTCTATTAATTTGTCGTATTTCATAATATGACTATAAATGTCTCCAAGACTCCTCTGTTCAGATGCAAAAATATATTGATTATTTTTTCTGACTCAGGCTCAAAAGTGTTAAAAAAATGCAAGTAGCTTTCATTTCTCTCAGTTCTGTATCCTAGAGGACTATTCTGTAATTGCTTTGGAAACTGCCCTCCAATTTCAACAGAGCTAACCTTGGACTTACTCAGAAAGTTATATAAAATTGTTAAATAAATCTCTTTAGCTTAATCTCTCTCTCACCACTTCTCAACTCAATTCAATCAGGTTTCTTTTGCATTGCTAGGTATTTTTTTTATTTTAATTGAAAACGACTTTCGCATATCCTTAAATTTGATATGCACACTTTCCTGAGAGTAAGCCCCATTTAATGTAATGGTACTTACTTCTGAGTAGACATGCATAGGATTGTGCTTGAAGTGTGATATGCCCTTTGATTAATGGTCTAGTGCAGTGGTTTCCAAACTGGGAGGTGCGGCTCCCAGGGGAGCCGCAGAAACCAGCCAGGGGAGCCGTGGAGTGCCATGGAATCCTCTTGAAAAATAGTGCAATGCCAATTGGCAGGCATCAACATAATGTTATGGGGAGCCGCGGCCAATGGTCGCCAATGGTCAAGGGAGCCGCAGGTCGAAAAAGTTTGGGAAACACTGGCCTAGCAGAAGAAAACCAAATTCAGTCAATGGCTTTGATCCACCTGTAGTTGCAGCCAGCAAGAGGCAGCCATACAAGAGATGTACCTGGGTGTAGATGCACAACCCTATTTTCCTTTACATGTCTATCCACCCAGTTCAGTAATAGTAACACGCCCGTGTAAAGTACTTCATAGCTATTATCTTGATGTAGCCCTTACAACAATCTTGTAATATTTATTTATCAATTAAAATATTAATTATTACTTTTATTAATGATTAATATTAAAATTAAAATTAATTATTAATTAAAATACTTATGCAATGCAAGGAAATGCAAGGAAATCGAGGAAAACAACAGAATGGGGAGGACTAGAGATCTCTTCAAGAAAATTGGAGATTTCAAGGGAACGTTTTGTGCAAAGATGGGCATGATAAAGGACAAAAAAGGCAGAGACCTAACAGAAGCAGAAGAGATTAAGAAGAGATGGCAAGAATACACAGAAGAACTATACAAGAAAGATCTTAATGTTCCTGATGACCACGCTGGTGTGGTCACTGACCCACAGCCGGACATCCTAGAGAGTGAAGTCAAGTGGGCCTTAGGTAGCATTACTAACAACAAAGCTAGTAGAGATGATAATATCCCAGCTGAGCTACTTAAAATCCTAAAGCATAAAAATCATAAATGCTGTGAAAATCATAAATGCATTCATAAATCATAAATGCTGTGAAAGTGCTGCACTCAATATGCCAACAAATTTGGAAAACTCAGCAGTGGCCAAAGGATTGGAAAAGGTCAGTTTATGTTCCAATTCCAAAGAAGGGCAGTGCCAAAGAGTGTTCAAACTATCGCACAATTGCACTCATTTCACATGCTAGCAAGGTTATGCTCAAAATCCTACAAGCTAGGCTTCAGCAGTACGTGGACCGAGAACTACCAGACATACAAGCTGGGTTTCGAAGAGGCAGAGGAACTAGAGATCAAATTGCCAACATGCGCTGGATCATGGAGAAAGCACGAGAGTTCCAAAAAACCACCTACTTCTGCTTCATTGACTACGCAAAAGCCTTTGATTGTGTGGATCAGAACAAACTGTGGCAAATTCTTAAAGAGATGGGGGTACCAGACCACCTTACCTGTCTCCTGAGAAACCTGTATGCGGGTCAAGAAGCAACAGTTCGGACCGGCCATGGAACAACCGACTGGTTCAAAATTGGGAAGGGAGTACGGCAAGGCTGTATATTGTCACCCTGCCTATTTAACTTATATGCAGAGTACATTATGAGAAATGCAGCGCTGAATGAATCGCAAGCCGGAATCAAGATTGCCGGGAGAAATATCAACAACCTCAGATATGCAGACGATACCACCCTAATGGCAGAAAGTGAAGAAGAACTAAAGAGCCTCTTGCTGAGGGTGAAAGAGGAGAGTGCAAAAGTTGGCTTGAAACTCAACATTAATAAAACTAAGATCATGGCATCTGGTCCCATCAATTCCTGGCAAATAGAAGGGGCAGAAATGGAAGCAGTAACAGATTTTACTTTTCTGGGCTCCGAGATCACTGCAGATGGAGACAGCAGCCATGAAATTAAAAGACGCTTACTCCTTGGAAGGAAAGCTATGGCAAACTTAGACAGCATAATAAAAAGCAGAGATATCACCATGCCAACAAAAGTACGTATAGTCAGGGCGATGGTGTTCCCGGTAGCAATGTATAGTTGCGAGAGTTGGACCATAAGGAAGGCTGAGCGCCGAAGAATAGATGCTTTTGAACTGTGGTGCTGGAGAAGACTCCTGAGAGTCCCTTGGACTGCTAGGAGATCAAATGAGTCAATCCTAAATGAAATCAACCCTGACTGTTCCCTGGAAGGACAGGTACTGAGGCTGAAGCTCAAATATTTTGGCCACCTAATGCGAAGAGAGGACTCTCTGGAGAAGACTCTGATGCTGGGAAAGATTGAAGGCAAAAGGAGAAGGGGAAGGCAAAGGATGAGATGGTTAGACAGCATCACCGATGCAACCAACATGAAAATGAGCGAACTCAGGAAGATAGTGGAGGACAGGAAGGCCTGGCGGGATATGGTTCATGGGATCACGAAGGGTCGGACACGACTTAACGACTGAACAACAACAAAATACTTATACCCGCCTGTCCCCTCTAAAAGAGGTGTCCAAGGTGGCTAACAACAAATTATAATCACAATAATTAAAAATACAAATGATACCATTGCTTAGATAATTGTTATTACTATCCTCATATTGAAACTGGGGATGAGAGGAAGGGGTTTTGCTAGCAAGTTCATGGTAGAGATAAGATCTGAACCAGCAAAGCTCTGATTGACCGGTCAGTATCTAGGCCAATGCAATACAGCAGTTCTGTTTGGATGAACGTCACATCATGGATGGAGATGCATGCAGAGGTACATCTGTGTTATCTCAGAAAAATGTAAGGAATACATTTCTTCTCAAGCTATGAACAGTTCTAGAACATTCATCAACCAACAGAGAGTAGAATTTTTCTGGCCAATCAGAATGAGCAGAGGCATCGCTCTGGTAAGGGTCTCCTGCCTGCTGCTTTCTCCGCACGGAAATGGCTCCGACAGTGAGGGGGCGGGGCCGCCTCCTGCTCGCTCGGTAAATGGGACTAGGACGGAGCGAAACGTACGGCCCCGCCCCTACCGGAGCGACGCCTCTGAGAATGAGGATCTTTTTGATCTGCAGCAACTTCTGCCTTTGCAGCTGCAAAACAATGGCAAATCTATTCAAATTTTCATGCATGGATTGCAACTAAAATACAAGCTTTTAAAGAATGTTCTTCATTATGAGTGAATTGCTGGATACATTGTTAAGTTGCTGTTTGTGCTTCTGTTCCATGATTGCTTGGATTTCTTTATTGTTTAAGTGGTTGCTTTGGCCTGACATTTTCTTGTTATGGCTTATGGCTAAAACAAATAACAATCTGATCAAACTGTACTGAACAAATATGCATCTGCAAAAGGCTGCTTAACCATGCAGATCTCACTCACTGGGTTAGGGCATACTGGCACTTTAAAAGTACAATTTAATATTGTTTTGCATTTTCAACAAATTCTCTTAAATAACAGAAGGTGGTAATTGCCACCTTTTGAGAATGGCTTTGCACATGACAATGAAGCAGGTGAAGGGAATGTGCAAGGAATGTACATGAGAGGGTATGTGCAAGGTTTAAATGTGCAAAGTGTTTTCACATCTGGAGCATAGCTGCTTGCAAATTCCTTTTCCTATGTTACTTTGTAAGTGCAATAAGGAGGAGGTACAGGAAAAGCGTGCGATGCGGTGTAGAAGATAAATGTCTCAAAAACATAAACTGGGGACACAGGTTCACATCCCCACTCAGCAGTGTGAGAAGTTCACTGGATGATCTGGGGACAGTCACTATCTCTTAGCCTAACTTGTGTCAGGCCTTTGTGAGGATAAAATGTACTGTATGCCAGTTGGAGCTTGTTGACGGAAGGGCAAGATGCAAATATAATGAATAAAATAATGTACTCATTTCTTCCTGACATGCAACGCCCTAGGAACAAGAAGAACCAGAGAAGAAAAAGGCTGCAAACCAAACAAACCTTTTCTCATTGTGTGTACTTTTCAGAGCTGAGCAAGTGGTAGCCGTGGCCCCTTCATCATAGTGTTGTCCAACAATGGCATGAACTGCAATAATTACTGAAACATTAAGGCAGTGTTTCCAAAACTTTTTCGACCTGTGGCTCCCTTGTACATTCGTGACCATTGGCTGTGGCTCCCCATTACATGATGTTGATGCCTGCCAATTGGTATTGTACTGCTTTCCAAGAGGATTCCGTGGCACTCTGTGGCTCCCCTGGCTGGTTTCCGTGGCTCCCCTGGGAGTCACACCTCCCAGTTTGGGAACCACTGCTGATTAAGGCAAAAAGAGCTGAGTTGACTTCTTCTGAAGTGTGGTACCATGGCAAAATGTTTTCATCTGCTTTAATCTTGTCTAGCTATCTTTTGGCCAACTGCTTTATTCTGGGCCAACTTCACTTGATCCAGAAGGCCATCCACTTTGATAGAAATGAGCACATAACTGACTTCACTTGTTGACGACTGTTGTTTCAAAGGTTATTTGCAGGGGAAACACACAGTATACCATGACAATCTTTATTGCACACTATATTTCAGATTGGAAAGGAGCATTCAGGTCTAAAATCTGTGACTGAAATTCTACAAGACATCCAGTACAAGGTAAAACAGTAGTCAAGGAAAGAAGAAAGAGTTGTTTCATTAACAGACTGATGAATTTGGATACTTAACATGAGCTGGATTAAAAAAAAATGTTCTCAAACTGTCAGCGCAATCCTATCCAACTTATGCCACCGGTGTAACCAGCGGCGCAGCGAGAACGGGAGGCCCCAGAACGGAAAGGGGATTCAAATCCCCTCCAAAAGGGGGATTCAAAGGGGATTTAAATCCCCTTTCTGTTCTGGGGCCTCCCGTTCTCGCTGCGCCACTGGTTACACCAGTGGCATAAGTTGGATAGGATTGTGCCCTGTGTTCATGGTCCCCCAAACTTAAACATTAATGAGGAATAGAATGTTCAGGGCTTGGTAAACCGTTCCTCCCAGCTCCAGTCTTCACCCTTAAGTCTGAGCTATCGTAAGACATAGGATGAGAAGGTAGTCTCAGGTATGATAAACCCATGTTATTTACATGTTCAGGCAGCCCAATCCCAGCTGGGGCTTATGGCGGTGGATCTCACTATCTGCCACCATAAGTCCTGATCTGGTGTTGCAAAAGGCTTGCCACTGTTGTGTGCTGTGGGACCGCCGGCGCAAACAGCTGGAGGCCCCATGCACATGTCAGACCGCGTCAGAGCAGGTAAGGTGGTGGTGGGGACAGTTTGTGGGCGGTTTGGGGAGGGTCGGGGGAGGATCAGGGTGGGGAGAGGGGGGAGTGGGAGGTTTGAGGGCAAGAGGGGGTAGATCCTGTTGGCAGTCTTGCATGCCAAGGTCTTATCCCCTTTTCCTGGCCCAACATGCCCGCTAAAGCTCCTCAGACTTACACCAGCTAAATAGAAGACGACCCATTGGCAGCCAGGTGGCTTATAGGAAGGTTAGTAAATAATATTTTTACTTACCTCTCCTGGGCCGAGTGGTCGCCCGCCCCTCAGGATGCAGTGTACGCTCTGTTGGTGCCCCTGCATCATGAAGTCTGGTGGGGAATAGGATTGGGGCAAAAGTGTAATAAATTATAACCCTGCTCAGGCATTTTGCTCTCCATGGAGAATAAATGCAGGAGGGTCTCAGTAGGATTTTGGCAGCTAGTCACATCCCCATGCCAGATAGCCATGGCCCCCTGCTGTCCCCATATTCTGGCAAACACTAAATGTGAGAGGTTCCTCTCTGTGATTGACAACCCTGAATATTCCAGAGTTGTCAGTCATGGGGAGAAACCCTCCCTGTGTTTAGCGATTGTGTTGGTAGACAAACACTGAACACAGGGATAGTGGGTGTGTGCGCTAGCCAGTGTGTCATCACTGGGGGCCATGGTTAGTGGGTGCAATTCCATTGAGCTTCTCATGCACTTGCTCTCCACAAAGGGCATAATGCCTAAACAGGGCTTATGTCTCGGGCTGTATGTCTATTGCTTACTATGATTTTGGGAGCATATACCGTATTTTACGCTCCATAGGACGCATCGGTCCATAGGACGCATGCATCCTATGGAGCATAAAATAGAGAAAAAAAGTTTTTCATTTACCTGGGCTTGGGGGCGCTTCGTGGAGGCCTGTGTGGGTTT
This sequence comes from Plestiodon gilberti rubricaudatus, assembly GCA_026170595.1. Lineage (NCBI taxonomy): Eukaryota > Metazoa > Chordata > Lepidosauria > Squamata > Scincidae > Plestiodon > Plestiodon gilberti. Next base: position 40,088,860 of record JANXHW010000004.1, read on the forward strand.
CGGGGAGGCCTGCGCGAGCCTCTGGAGGCCTCCCCGATCTTCAGTTCAGCCGAAAACAGTGAATTTCGGCCATTTCCGGTTTTTGCGAAAACCGGAAATGGCCGAAAATCACTCTTCGGCCGAACTGATGATTGGGGAGGCCTGCAGAGGCTCGCGCAGGCCTCCCCGAAGCCCCGGTAAGTATTTTTTCCTGGTTTTTTTAGGCTTCGCTCCATAGGACGCACGCTTTCCCCCCTATTTTTTTTGGGGGGGGAAGTGCATCTTGTTGTTGTTCAGTCGTTAAGTCGTGTCCGACCCTTCGTGATCCCATGAACCATATCCCGCCAGGCCTTCCTGTCCTCCACTATTTTCCTGAGTTCGCTCATTTTCATGTTCGTTGCATCGGTGATGCTGTCTAACCATCTCATCCTTGGCCTTCCCCTTCTCCTTTTGCCTTCAATTTTTCCCAGCATCAGAGTCTTCTCCAGAGAGTCCTCTCTTCGCATTAGGTGGCCAAAATATTTGAGTTTCAGCCTTAGTATCTGTCCTTCCAGGGAACAGTCAGGGTTGATTTCATTTAGGATTGACTGATTTGATCTCCTAGCAGTCCAAGGGACTCTCAGGAGTCTTCTCCAGCACCACAGTTCAAAAGCATCTATTCTTCGGCGCTCAGCCTTCCTTATGGTCCAACTCTCGCAACCATACATTGCTACTGGGAACACCATCGCCCTGACTATGCGAACTTTTGTTGGCATGGTGATATCTCTGCTTTTTATTATGCTGTCTAAGTTTGCCATAGCTTTCCTTCCAAGGAGTAAGCGTCTTTTAATTTCATGGCTGCTGTCTCCGTCTGCAGTGATCTTGGAGCCCAGAAAAGTAAAATCTGTTACTGCTTCCATTTCTGCCCCTTCTATTTGCCAGGAATTGATGGGACCAGATGCCATGATCTTAGTTTTATTAATGTTGAGTTTCAAGCCAACTTTTGCACTCTCCTCTTTCACCCTCATCAAGAGGCTCTTTAGTTCTTCTTCACTTTCTGCCATTAGGGTGGTATCGTCTGCATATCTGAGGTTAAGTGCATCTTATAGAGCGTAAAATACGGTATGTCTTTAAGAAATAGTTTGCAAGTTTGCTGGGGAAAAAATTGCACATGGCACTCGCCTAGTTACTGCTGAAGTAAGTGCAATCAACCAGAGAACTTAAAAGGCGCATATATGAAAAACTGACAAGACACTAGCTGAGCTCCAAGAAAGAAAGTTAAAAATAACAAGTTACAAGACTGTTTCGTTACCAGAGCAAATGCAGGAATGATTTCTGGGAGATTATTATCATTAGATAACATGATGAGGTATCATTTTGATAACCTCCAATGTTTGTTTTTTGCCTGCTCTTTTTCAAAAGTGTGGCTTGTTCTTTTGTGGTTCCCAAGAAATGTGAACATCAGCTTTCTTTTAAGAACTAGAGACAAGACTGATTTCTGTTACTTTTTCAGGGGAAGTCCAAGACAATACCCTGTTTCAATCCCAACACTTTATTACCAGGTGAGTGTTCTTTTATGCTTCAAAACTTGACTGAAAAAAGTTGGTGCACAGTTCATTTTCTTTCCAGTTTTAGGCCACCTGTATGCCTTCTGCCACCCCAAATGCTTTAAGAGCCGTTCACTCTGGAGAATAGTTTTCCTTTAACTAGAATGCCAGCAAAGATAGCTTTGAACATGGTGTATCCTATTTAACCAGCAAGGATGATGAATGGTGTCTGTCAGCACAGTACGGCCATTTGAGTACTAGGTAACATTTGTGTTTTTCTCAGTGATGAGTCATAGTTCTCAAAATAGCCGTCTCTGCATTGCGTCAAAGTGTAATTCAAACCAAATTCAGGCGGCTGGCATATCTCCTGGCAGTTATAGTTGGTACAGATCCTTTTTTGTGCAGTGTTTTAGTATCTTTATCTGGTTTGTCTAGATTGCAGGTAAGTGCCTGTTCTTCTCATATTATAGATGAAGATATGAGGTTGTCTTCACTGGAAAAGGGATTGAAGAGCTATATATACTTGACCCCCACATATATTGCAGACAGCCTTGTATATATTGAAACATATCAGTTTATGGCTGGTGTAGCATAGTGGCTAAGAAACTAAGCTACAGATCAGAACTTCCCTTATTTGAATATCTCTACCATGAACTCAAAAAATGACCTTAGGCAAGTCAAAGCACCAAGTACGATGATGGTACTATAATTAGAGTGAAGCACTTTTGAACACTAGAGAACACTAACAAAAGCTAAGAATTATTATTAATATAATAATTACATAACTGTATGAAACAAAGAGGCAGGTTCAGTAAAAAAAAAACACGACAACTCAACATGCTCACAGAATGTGTTTTGCGTACATGAGGCATGGATTTAAGAATACTGTACGTTTCCATCGGTCAATCATTCATTTCAATGGGATACATATGCGAGAATTTCCTGGTGGTTTAAGCATAGTGTACATAGACCCTTGAACTCATTGGGACTTACTCCCATGGGTATAGTTGAGGAGGAGCAGGGAAGGGAGCAGAGCTCTAGGGCTTATCCTACAGCAGCTGCTGTAGCAGGTGACAAAATCATCAGGAGCACTTAGAGCACGTGGTCCACATTGTGCTATAGGATTGTACTATGTCCTATTGCCCACAGTGGGACTAACTCCTGAGTAAATATGCATAGGCTAGCATCCTAATATACCCTTTGAATTGTGACGACAAGCTCCTGCACTTTAAAATTTACCACTACAACACCACTGTCTAATTAATTAATTAATTAATTAATTAATCAATTAATTAACAGTATTTATATACCGCTTTTCAACAAAAAGTTCCCAAAGCGGTTTACAGACAAAATCAAATGATTAAATGGCTCCCTGTCCCAAAAGGGCTCACAATCTAAAACAGATGCAGAACACCACCAGCAAACAGCCACCAGAAAAACACTGTGCTGGGGTGAAGGGGGGCAGTTACTCTCCCCCTGCTAAATATAAGAGGAGCACCCATTGAAAAAGTGCCTCTTGCCCAGTTAGCAGGGGTAATTTTGCTTTCTAAAGTCAATTTTTGCTTTCTAAAGTAGTCCTTTTGGGTCTTGAAACTTTCATCTGATTTCTTGGTGTTTTCACTTGTAAACTTGCACCATTATAATCCTTTAGGTACTTAAATTTGTCACTAGACTAGACCACTTTCATTTTCTACTATCTGACACTCCTGGTTTCAGAGGGGTGTGTGTGTGTGTGTGTGTGTGTGTGTGTGTGTGTGTGTGTGTGTGTGTGTGTGTGTGTTTGTTTGTTTGTTTGTTTGTTTGTTTCCCCACAACCAGCCTGGAGTTGTAGGATTATCTCATACTAAAGGAGACCCTTGCACAGGGAGAAATGTATGTTGGGAAGAAGCATGCTGTAAGTTCATATCCTATGCTAAAGGATCTTGGAACTTTGATCAAACATCTAGGTGCAGAATTTACATGCTGCTGGCAGTAATCTTGATATCAGTACACCAGCCTTCCATAAGAACAGCCCTGCTGGTTCAGGTCAAAGGCCTATCTAGTCCAGCTTCCTGTATCTCATAGTGGCCCCACCAGATGCCTCAGGGAGCATACGAGACAACAAGATACCTGTATCCTGTCGCCACTCCCTTGCATCTGGCATTAAGAACTTCTCTCTATCCACTCTCTCCATCCCATGCATAATTTCATATGTCTCAATCATGTCCCCCCTCAGGCACCTTTTTTTTTCTAGACTGAAGAACCCCAAACATTGTAGCCTTTCCTCATAAGGGAGATGCCCCAGCCCACTAATTATTTTGGTTGCTCACTTCTGCACCTTTTCCAGTTCCACTATATCCCAGGTCTCTTTCAGCCGGGATGTGGCTGCAACAGTCCCAGCATTGGCTGCACCTGGTGCAGTGCTGGAATGAAGATAGGAATACTATTTATTTAAGAATAAAAATAGATCACTATGGTTCCTTAATTGCTATTTTCAAACGAAGCTGTCCTTTGAATTTCAGACCCACTGCTAAGAGACTATTGGGTGTACGAAGGCTCCCTCACAGTTCCACCCTGCAGCGAAGGTGTTATGTGGATATTATTTAGATATCCTTTGACTGTTTCCCAACTTCAGGTAACGACTGTGCTTATAATGACCTTAGACTATGATTCTCAGTGAAAGGTTATAGCGTGCAAATATATAGCAGGGCATTATACCTGTTTCATCTTGAAGATCTCATTAGATCAGTCAGTACATGGCTTTTAAAATAAAGGTTAAATCTTTTGTGTCACTGGAAGCAATCGAAAGGTCAGAAATGAAAAAGCGTTGTTACTATTTATCTGATGCATTTAAAAAAAATGTATTCACCAAAGCAAAGGAAAAAAGAAAAAAGAGAAAATCTTAAGAGCAACACTAAATTCAGTGCTTTGTCATTGTGTGCCTTCACATAATCACTGATAGATATTGTTTAAACAAAAAACACAAGACTCACAACCCAATCCTATCAAATACACACACACACACCGCTGAAGCAGACATGCCACCAGAGCATGTGTTGCATCTTGTGTCGGGGGGGGGGCTGTCCTGGAGGTCTCTTCCAGGTAAGGGGACATTTGTTCCCTTCCTTGCCTGGGGATAAGCCTCTGCCCCCTGCATGGGTCTGCTCAGACTAGGCTTACCATCTTCCCGGAAATGACCGGGATTGTCCCGGCGACGCCCCCTTCGTCCCCCCGTCCCCCCCGAGCTGTCTCTTTGTCCCGGCCCCGGCCCCGGCCCGCCGGCTGCATCGCAGCGGGCCGGAGCTCTTCCGAGACTGTGCTGCCAGCTGCAGCGTGTCTCTGTTTTGATCTCTAGTCTCGCGCCTATTTGCGTGACGCTGGGAGCTCTCTGGAACAGCCCGAGTTCACTCGGGCTGTTCCGGAGAGCTCTCAGCCTCGAGGGAGGAAGTCCCCGCTCCCCGGCCACGCCCCCAGTCCCGGCCGAGTGCCGGGCGTATCTGGGATGGCTAGCTCAGACCTGTGCCAGAAATTTAGCTGGTGCAAGTTCTGAGTGGATCCAGGAAGGCAGATCGAGGCTAAGAAGGGGGATAGGATAGCCGCTGCAGCCAATACCATTGCCTTCCCGGACTTGATCCACCCTCTTCCCCGCCTCAATCTCTTCCCCATTCCTCCTCCCCTCCCCACCCTGTTCCACCACCCCCTGCCTCCCCTCCCCCCTTGCTAACTTACTAGTGCCAGGGGACATGGATGGACTGCTGGTGTGCTGTTGTGGCCACTTGCTGTAGCCCGGCTGCGGAAAACATCGTGTCGCATTTTTCGACAGCCATAAAGGAGCTTATGCTGCCAAAACACTAGTTCTTATGGCAGCATAAGGCCCATAGTGCTTATGGCAGCATACGGCCCATATAGGATTGGGTCATCAGTGCAGCGGACAGCAAAGAATATTATTGCTGCAGGTTAACCGTATTGCATTGATCTGTACTTGATTTATGCTCCTTTTCTTGATTTAGACACATTTGCCTCCAATTGTATATTTAGTTTGATGTAAATAATGCTTTAACAACAATACATAACTCCATGTGACTCTTTCATATAAGTTGTAGTAGGTGGGGATGATTCACACACATGCATTGCTTGCTTTCTCTAAGCTTGGTTTGCTGTATGTCAGATGATTGGCAGTGCGCCGGCTGGATCTCTACGGTGGATTGCACTGCCTGTATTGTTCCTAAATGAGCAACATTTTATGGACTTTTATGGTCAATGGGAGTTGTTCTACCAAAGTGTACAGAGTAAAGAACAAAAAGTACTTCCGTTTAAATGATATGGCGACTTCTCCACATTTAGAATATTGCAAAAAAAATTGTGTGGGATATCTTTGCAACACTTCTTGTGGCTTATTTATTTGGTGTTCTTCAAGCACTACTCAGAAATACTAGTATTGTGTGAAGTGAACCATTCTTTTCATCTCATTTGTTTGCTTTATCTCCCTGAGGCTCCAGGGATCGAAAGCTTTGAAGTGTATTGAAGAAATCACTTGTTTGTAAACCACAATGACGTCAAGCTATCATGGCGCAATTTCATCAAATCTTGTATGCAGAATGTCACATATATATTACAAAAGACATTCAAGCTCCTATCCACGCTTACCTTCTCAGGAATCTTCAGCAGCTAATGTATTTATTTTTGAATTCCAGTGAAGTAGATATAAAATCAGTGAACAAGAAATCTTCACAATCTGAAGCGCTCCTTTTAAAACATCTTCAAATACTTCTCAGATCTCTCTTGCTCCCATCTTTTCAGTGCAAGCTGCTTCATTCTGCCTTTCAATACCGAAATGGGAGAATAAAGGTTTCAAAAACACAGCTTCGCCTCCGAGGAACAAAAACCTTAGCAATGCAGTATTTTCATCTATTTTAGCACAATTGTATGCATATCTACTCAGAAGCAAGCCTCAATGAGTTCAGTGACTCTTACTCCCAGTTAAGTATGTATAGGATTGCAGCCGGGCAGCCCAATCCTGTGCATGTATGCACGGCCGACCTACAGGGGCGTCCGTTGCATTCTGAGCAGTTCCCGGACAGCGCTGGTGCAGCCTCCCACCCGCCCTGGCTCTTGGAAGGCTTCAAATGAAGCTCACTGGGAGCACAGGGAGTGGGGTGATGACACGAAATGTGTCATCAGCCTCCTCCTCCCCCCACGGACCCTGCTAGCAACGCAACTGCTGGGGAAATCTTGGTTCCGTCTAAGTCCAGTCTTGACCACAGAAGCGGCATTACTGTATTTTGCCAGTACTGGAACAGGAAAAGGATTGGCAGCTTGCAAGTTTCTGTTCTCTCCTAGTACCTAGAATGCCTATAGGCCTTTGGTTCTCCTGGCTGAGGGACTGGCAGTAAGGGGTGATGGCAGTCTACCTGGCAGGGCTGGTTTTAGCCCAGGAGTGTGATCATCTTCAAGCCAATCCATGGCTACGGGACACCGCAGAGACAGGTTGGAGGGCTGGTAGTGTGCTCCTTGCTGTTACATGCACATGCAGCAACAGCATATGTTACATAACTTCTCAGCTATCGTGTGGTTCACAAAAAGGATGACTCTGTTCTGTAGCAAAGAAAAAAGAAGGGGATTTCTCCCCCTTTGGGGAAAGAAGATTCTCTGAGGGAATTGCATGAACAAGTCACTCTTTTTGCTATTATGAACAGTATTCTATACTTTACATATATGGTTCATTTGACACGTTTATTATATTTAGATAGTCGATTTTTTTCCTGGGTTTTTGTGGCTTTGTATGCTATGAGCAAAGGAACAGTAGGCTATAAACAATATAAATAAAATGAATCATAAGAAGAGCCTTGCTGGATCAGACCAAAAGTCTGTCTAGTCTAGAATCCTGTTTCCTACAGTGGCCATCCAGATGCCCTGGAAAGCCATTGTGGGAAACTCGCAAGCAGGAGGTAAAAGCAAAAGCTCTCTCCCAGTGTCTCTTCCCAGCAACTGATATGCAGAGGCATACTGCCATTAAATTGAAGGTCACATATCAATGTTTTCCTTACAGTGATACCAGCAACTATAAATTCATATATTTTCTTGTTTTCTCAGATAGAAGAATTTCGAAGACTGAGAACGCATGTTAAAGGGGCAGAACTCCTAGAGGGCTGTGATGGGATATTAGGTGATAACTTCAGACCAACCCAGCCACTTAGTGATAGAGTCATAAGAGCTGCCTTCCAGTAGCAGAGACAAACAGTGACAAGTCTAACAATAGAGGTAGGTAAAAACCCCACCATTGCAGCATAAGATAGAGCGATGTTCTGTATGAACTTTGGTACAATTTGCACAAAAAATATAGATGCAGTAGTTTCACTTGGAAGATAAAGCACTGGAAATTTGTGGTATTTTAGTTAAAAAAATGTTGTGTATGTGTGGATTCATAAGCGATGAAGGAGTAATAGTGGAACAGTAACCAGCATAAGAAGTATAGGGTTTTAGGGCTTAACAAATATAGTATTAAAGAACAAATGCAGCTTGAAGATATTGACAGGTTGATCTCACAAGGTCCCTTTTCTTAAGCCTGTTCTTTCAGCACCCCTGGGTCAAACTGGAGGAAATCTGTACTCTGGTTCTTTAAAAAGCAGTTTAGTCCTCCCTCCACCCCAGTTGGATTGGGTGCTGAGAGAGAAGCGTTCACCCCTCACTTCCTCCTCTGTTTTGTAGTTGTGTAGCAGAGATGCATAGAAGGAATGTAAGAGGGGATGTTAGCTGATGCAGTTTTTCTTACTAAAAATACTCTTTTCTACACAGCTATTTAAAAAAAAATTATCTCCCACGCTTGCATCTGATCGCTCAGGAGGGAGGTAAAAAAATGGACATTTATAGTAAAATGTTAAAAGTGGATCCTATATTGCAGGTTGGCGTTAAAGGTGGGTCCTGGGTCTGCAAAGGTTGAAGATAACTGCGTAGTCCAAATGAACCCAATGCCTTCTCTTTACCTGCATATTTGTTTGCTTGCTTGCTTCCCCGTTGTGGATAAGTCCTTCACCCTACTGGAATTTCAATTATATGTTTCTCTTCTGCAGTCACAGAATGTCATTACTTTATTTTTGAAATGGGTGATTTCAAATGCATCTGGATTCCTGCATAGAGATTACTTGAGGGGGAAGTCACAGACATATTCATGCAAATTTCATTTGTCTGAGAGTGAATAATGTCCTAAGGCCATTTCCAGTAATTCAAATTTCAGCAACGGTGAAACTATGTGACAAGATGACTTTGAATTTTAAGAATGAAAGAGGTACCTCTAAAATATATTGATCTGAAACAGGAAGCTATTTCAATCCACTCAACAACACCTAAAAACAACTCTTTAAGATAATGTTATTACCTTGGCCAAAATGTATAATATAACTTGCCATTTTAGATCCAAAATAACATAACTGCACATCGAATATGCTTGTAATCAGGGGAAGGTTGTGCTAAGTTAGGGTTCTAGAAGACTGCAAAAAAAAAAAGTGCTTCTGTCCATTATTTTATCTCATTATAGACCAAGCATTTGATCCTATGTGAGGTTGCATTTTTATCTAGAAATAATTTTGTTATTTTGGATTCACATCACAAAAAGTGAAAGCACATTACAGAAAACTTTCTCGCAATTTCTACTGTCTACTGTAGTTTGAATTTTACAATACCTCCATTGTGAATTTGTGTCTTATAGCTTTACAATCCAATCCTAACCAACTTTCCAGGGCCAATGGGGTGAGTACTGCATTCTGGGAGGGGGGGGGAGTCATGGAGGCCTCCTCAAGGTAAGGCAACGTTTGTTCCCTTACCACGGGGCTGTATTGTGGCTACATTGGCACTGGAAAGTTGGTTAGGATTGAGCTGTCAGTTCCATTGTTATTCAAATATAGAAACATTCATTGTCTGACCACAATGTCAGATTTTTCACCAAGGCATTTTTTGAAAACAAAAAAGAGGAAAAGGGTGAAACAAACAAAAAAAAGAAATTGTTTAAAATTATTTAAAGATGAGATGAGAGAGAGAGAGAGAGAGAGAGAGAGATGGTTTAAAATATATTATTTAAATTATTTATTTTACAATAAAAAAGTCCAACCAACTACTAGAATTCTGCTCAAAGTGCCTCAAAATTAGGCTGCCAGTAACCACGAGATTGAGCTTTTCAAAAGAAGATATAATTTATTCAAGAAATACAGATAACAAGGAAAAGGCATGTTTACTTTCAATTACTTTGCTTAGATCAGTTAACGAGCAGCTTTAAATAGTTGTAAGTGAAAGAAATTACGTACTGTACTTGTAGATAGCTGCATTTGGGCAAGCAGGAGTTAATTTGAAAAGAGACAGGAGAGAAATTTCAATTTAGTTCAATTTAGTGGGAAGCTTTGAAATAGGCACATGAGAATGGAGGCTTTTGGGTGGGGAGGAGGAACTGTTAGAGGACTTCAAAGAAGGGGGAGAAAAGAGATATTACCAATCCTATTCTGCTGGGCAGGTTTTGAGTTACGAAGTCTGTCTAAGCATCAAGGGCTGGGCTGCACAGTTCTAGATTCCAGGGGGAAAATACAGCAAAAAGGTGCTCCTTGAGGCCCCCCCCCAAAAGTAACTCCGAGGGTGAGGGCAGCTACTAGAACAGGAGGATTCATCAAGAGGCTTCCTGACTGCAGGACAGCATTGCCAAGTGAAACATGCGAAGGCTTTCAGCAGGGAAGAAGGTGTCACCAAAATGGAGGGGGTGGTCTTTCTGGGGAAGAGACCTCAAAATGCCCAGCAGGATGGGTACCTTTGGAAATGGCAAAATGAAGAAAATGCTCAGCAGCATGGACACTTCACCAAGAAAAGTGACAAAAATGCTCAATGCGGACGTCTCTGTTGGGAAAAGAGATGACAAAGTTCTGCTTCCAGAGCAGGGGCAGTTATAGGACTTTGCACAAAGGAAACAAAAGCATTTCTGAGTAGACAACGAGGTTTGGAGCTTTTCCTGGATGTGCACCTAGGAATTTCTTGGACTTAATTCTGTTTTGGTGTATCCTTCCAGGAAGACACAAAAGGCTTGATTGCTCCCCAGTCAGAGAAGTTCTTGAGGTACATAGCAGGGTGTGTGCTACACCCCGGTTCTGGTCATTGATGGGAGAGGCTTCTTGGCATAGGAATCTAAAATGATTGTCCAGGTAGCCTAGCCACTGGGCATCTGGAACTTACAGTCTAATCCTGCCCCCAACTCCCCACCACCAGAACTATTGTTCTGGCGGTGGGTTGTGCTTCCCGGCTGTCACAAATGGCCTTCCAAAAGTGACCCCCTCTTCTCAGAAGCATTTGTGCAGTGTTCTAAAAACTTGCTTCCTTTTATACAAAATAAAGTATGAATTAACGGTAGATAGATAGGTACCTTTACTGGCATAAACAAGTATGAATGTGTGATTGCTTAAACATATGGCCAGGCTGTGTGTGTGTGGGGGAGGAGGACACACAATGCACCTAATGATTTGTGGGAAGGAACAGGACAGACAACCTAAGCAGGATTTGTTTTGCTCGTAGGTATATCCTTCAAAACATTGAAAAGGTGTGGTGTTGGTCAGACTCACTTTAAGAAAAACTACAACTCTTCTTGTATACAGTACGTGCACCCTTGCACCTGAGTCTTGCCAACACCACAAGGACTAAACAACACATATTACATATGTGTACATAGAAGAGGGTACAAGATTGCACCCACTGGCCTCACCCTGACCTACGCATGTTCTACACAACTTGTGAATGAGCATACAAGCGTACAGTTTGTATATGTGTAGGCTCTTTCACGTTTTATCGAATGCATGCAGGGATGGTGTACAGGGCCAGCAGGTGTAAGTAGGCAAGATCCTACATCTCTTCCTATGTGCGTTCACTGTACACATGTGTGTCTGTACAGTTTTCATGTCCCCTTTAAAACAGGCATTGAAAAGTGCATAGCATAACCTGTGTGATCCTGGTAAAGATATGAACCTTGTTGTTTCCAACATATTTTGTAGTGCTTACATTTCATATGCTTTGATAAACAATGATAGATGTTGCAATATATTCCTGTTAAGTAAGATTGAATTAGCAAAGCCGATTTCTGCACACTTGACTTTTTAAAATAGTCCTTGATGCTTCAAGTCAATATATATATTTATTCTGTCCTGCTTACTGGATTTCTGGGCTTCGCTAAGGAATTGCCTGAGGGGAACATCTAGCACTTAAGAATTTTGTTCTTTTCTGATATGTTAATAGTTGGAATAAGCTTCCATAAGTCATTCTTTTCTCTTTCCTGTTTTTCAAATATAAACATACGCCTATTGGAAGTATAAATGTTGATTTCTAGGAAGGAAGGAAGAACAATTGCACATTTTAAAACAGATTTTCTGCTAATGATCTTTATGTCAGCTATTTCATTTTATCATCTTGTACTAAAGCAGGAGGTTGGTCTTACAGCTATCCAGGTTCCCTGTCTTGCCCCAGTAGAAGGCCTGCAAAAGCACAAGACAGATAAGGGCCAGTCTCTGTACATACAAATGCAAATTAAGACACCAACAAGAACAAAGGAAGAGCACTTCTCATTGAAATGCATTTTGCATGTATATTTACCTGCAAAGGCAGGGTTTCGTGAATGTTTGATCAGGCAAGCAGTTGTAAGGTGATGAGAAATATTCCATACAGTATATGCTCAGAGTCTCTGGGGTACTGCTTCGGGGCAAGATCTTGGGTTGGAAACAGATTACTGTACTTACAGCCCAATCTTGCCTAACTTTAGGCTGGCAGTGCTCTTGCTCTGCCGGTGTAAGGAGTTGCAAAAGTGCAGTAAAGCACTTTTGCGGCTCCTCTAGCATAAGTGGTGCCAACGCAGAGACCGGCATCGCTCAAACCGCCATTGCCCAGGACCTACGCTGGCTGACCCAGGTAAGTCCTAGGCTGGTCAGCGGGAGGGCGTAGGGAGGGAGGGCCAGGGTAGTGGGGAGTGGGCCATTGCCCAGCTCGGCCTGGAAGAGGGTGGGGATATTTGGCGCCAATATCCCAAGCCCCTTCCCGGGCCGAGCCAGACTTACACGGCTTCCCCAGACATGCGCCAACTCCAGAGCTGGCACACATCTGAGGAGGCCCATTGGGACCTCCTGGGCTTACACTGGGGGAAGGGCACGTTGAGCAGGATGCAGCGGCTGGTCATTTATGCCGGCTGCCGCAACTTGCGCAGGATTGCGCTGTTGGTCAAATGAGACTTGGGGATATTTAAAGGAAAATTTCCATGGTCCATAGGAAATTATATGTTTAAAGTTTTTCATTTAGATATTTTGAATTTCTGCACCTCACACTGCAGGGAATCTAGTAAAACATGATCCTAGGCAATCATAGAATCAATTGGCCAATTATTTATTGATGTATTTATAGTGCCACTAATGTCCATGGTGCTTTACACAGCATGAAAAGGAAGCTCCCTTGACTTGAGGGGTTTGCAGTCTAGAAACAGACACAAGGGAGACAATAGAATGAAAGAAGGCAGATGGAGGTAGGAGTATACAGGGGAAGCATACCCATTGTTTCAGTTATAAGTACAGAGCTTAGCTACAGTGACATGTGAAATTTCAATATAATTTTAAAATTCCATTTACAATGGAAGACCCAAAGGACAAATGAATTACCGCATTTTTCGCTCCATAAGACGCATCGGACCATTAGACACATGTGTATTTTGGAGCAAAAAATAGGGTAAATTAAAAAATGACTTGCTTAAACAACTTATCTGTTTTTTTCCGCAGCTCCAATCTTCTTACCGCGTCCCCTAGTGAGCAGCTCGAAGACACGAGCCTCCCAGGCGCTGCATGTTACCAGGAGGCTCTCTGCAAACATCGCAGCAACTGCGATGTTTGCGCAAAGTTCCCAGGCGCTAGGCGCGATCAGGAAGCTCTGCTCAAACATCCCAGAAGCTGCGATGTTTGCGCAGAGCCTCCTGGTCGCGTCCAGCACCTGGGGACTTTGCGCAAACATCGCAGTTGCTGCGATGTTTGCGGAGAGCCTCCTGGTCACGTGCAGCGCCTGGGAGGCTCGCGTCTTTGAGCTGCTGACTAGGGGACGCGGTAAGAAGTTTGAAGCTGTGGAAAAAAACCAGGTAAGTTGTTTAAGCAAGTCATTTTTTACACTTTTTTAAAAAAACTTCGCTCCATAAGATGCACAGACATTTCCCCCTGTTTTTTTTTGGGGGGGGGGAAGTGCGTCTTATGGAGCGAAAAATACAGTACTATAGTAGAAAAGAATTACTATAGTAGAAGAGAAATAAAACTGTACATTCAAAAGGATTTCTGTGCTGACAAATAATTGATATCCTTATACAAAAACATTCTGGAATATCTGGGGCAATTGAAGAATGAGAACTTTGAAATTAAAACAAAATATATCGAACAAAAGCGAAATGAAGAATGCAACTCAACAACTCCTTCTTGACTCTGCCTTAAAGGAAGAAGTCTCTTGTTTTGTTCCAGGATTGTAGAACTCTTGCCACCAGAAGAAGATGAGACTATCTTACTGAAGTGACTGGATGTGCCCCTGCCAACACATAGAGCCCAGCCTGACCTGATGGGAAAGAAAGAGAAGAACCAGAGATGTAGTGCCTGCTAGAGAATAAACAAATCGCCAATATGAGCAGTGCAACACTGGACTTTGGAAAGGAATAAATCATGGTTCATGATACGAAAAATATGACTTCCTAAATGTGTTTCAACTATCAATTTAGAAATGAAACATAAAAATACTAGCAATGAATTCTAGAACATCTAGCGAGGAGACATTCCTGTATTGATATTCATCATTTAACATTACAGTGCATATTATTGCATTCAAATTGAAGTGATAGTTTTCAAATGTAACGGTTGTACTTTTATCTGTAACAGTTTTGTTGCAGAATCTCTCAAATATTATAATAATATATACAGTATTTTACAATATTGCAATGGTTTTAATTTTGTCTATATAATACAGAAGTATTTTATATCTTCAAGCATCTATTTTTCTGTAAATTGATTAAGTTTGAGAATTCGGCTGCAAATTAATTTGACTACACATATACTGTACCATGGTTCGTATCTTTCTAACCCTTATGATTCTACATCCTCAGATATGCATACCAAAGAGAACGGGATTCACTGATGATGGGTAAGCCCTGGAGATTCAGCAAAGCTGTAAGGTTGACCCCTCTGTGTTTGCTGGGGTTCCGTTCCCGGAACCAATGCAGATGCCCAAAAATACGGATATTGGAATCTGCAGTGGGGGTTGCGGCACTGCAGTACCTTATGTAGAAGCTGTGCGGGCCTGTGGCCCATTTCTCCAGCTGTCCCGTGCTCCGTAAATCACTCTAATGGGCTTGGAACACTTGAAAAACGCGACCGGAAATGACATCCGGTCGCGTGTGGGAGGTCTTTCGAGGCGCACACCTCATAGCACAGTGTATGCACAGTGTATGCACAGTGTATACATAGCACAGTGTATGCCTCAGAAGACCTCCCACATGTGACCAGAACTAGTTTCTGGTCACATTTTTCAAGCCTGCTGGAGTGATTTACGGAGTGTGGGGCAGCCGGAGAAGTGGGCTGCAGGCCCACACAGATTCTACATAAAGTACTGCGGTGCCATGACCCTCCCCACCAGGGACTCGAACCACCCATGTTGAGTCAAATGGCGCAGTGGGTTAAACCACTGAACCATAAACTGTCGATCGAAAGGTCGGCAGTTCGAATCCACGACGGGGTGAGCTCTAGTTGCTTGGCCAGCTCCTGCCAACCTAGCAGTTCCAAAGCATGTCAATGCGAGTAGATAAATAGGTACCGCTTGCGGGAAGGTAAACAGCGCTCCGTGTTCCAGCTGTATGCTACATGCTGCGGCAAGGAGTGTCATGCCGGCCACATGACCACAGAGGCGTCTTCGGACAACACTGGCTCTTCGGCTTTGAAATGGGGATGAGCACCACACCCTAGAGTCGGACACGAGTGGACTTAATTGTCAGGGGTCACCTTTACCTAATCCGCGGATGGGGAGGGCCAACTGTACAATTAAAAATCAGAAATGAAAAGAAGAGCTGCTCACGCCAGCGTGGTTGTTACAGTGTTGGACTTGGATCAGGAAACCCTAAATGAAAAAGAACGTGCAGCCATGCAACTCACTGGGTGCTCTTGATCCAGTCATTGTTGCTCAACCTAACTCACCTCACAAGGTTGTTGTTAAATTGAAGCAACTTGGGCTGTAATCCTGGTACACTCTTATCTAGACGTAAGTCCCACTGAAATCTGTGAGACTTATTTCTGAATAGACATTTGTAAGATTGTATTGAACTGTTTCAAGCAAATAGATATCCTTGATGTGAATTGAGCAGCTTCCAGCGTGCTATACGTTTTTTCTGCTTGGCAAGATTTTAGGTTAGAACAGGGCATCCAAGCCAGGAGGTCACACAGGCCTTTATTATCAAATATCATATGAATATATGGTAAAAGGTAGACACCCAGACTTGATATCTAGTCCATCAAATGGGTTTTTTTTTAATAATACATGGTCAGCAAACAAAAAACAAACAACAATAAAACCAGCAGTTTAAATAGTGCAGGCAATTCTGCTCCCCCCCCCCACCTGCTAAATACATACCTAGGAAGGAACCTGAGATGAGAAAATGAAACTGTTCAGTCTCAGTTCCCCACCTGTGGCTCGTTTTTAAAGAGACAACATACATTTTCTGGATTACAGAGACTTTCAATGCAATTTTGACTATACGCGATTTCAGCTTTATGTACCAAGCCTGGAACGTAATCTTTGTGCAAAATGTGGGCCAGCTGTATTACTATTTAAAAAGCATTATTATTCTTATGTTAACATAGACACTTTCCTTTAAGACAATAAGGCATGCATCAATAACATTAAAAAAAAATAAGGTAACTCACCATCAATCTAATCAATTCTATCAATCTATAGAAAATTATCTACAATAATCTAATCATGTTCAACTGATCTATAATAAATATAATAAAACACAAAATTTGCAGTATACTATAGCTTAATTTCAGTTAATTTTATTTTTAAAGGGGTATTCGGCTTGAACAAGTGAAAAGTGTATAGTGTGTAAATTCAATTATAGAGTAATTAGATACTCAATCACTCTTACATCACACTTGGGACTAGCAAAGAAAGAAAGAAAGAAAGAAAGAAAGAAAGAAAGAAAGAAAGAAAGAAAGAAAGACGCTTCTGTTCACAAGTATATAGGAGAGCTGCGTTAATTAGTTTAGTGCTAATCGAGGCTGAGAAAGTATATGCTTACCCTCAGATAGAATTTAGAAAAGCTGCCATAATGGCATTGTTTCAGCTTATTGTTGCATATTTTAATACAAAGCTTGCACACTAGGGCCCCAACCTAAACAAAATGATGTCTATGTTCTGAGGTTTTCATGACCAGTACATATCTTTGAACAGTTGTTGGAAGATTAACTGCTGCCTCAATCTTTCAACTGTTAACAACTTGTGCTAAGAAGAACTAGAGCAGACAGCAAGTTGCTGTACCTTTGATAATGCTCCTCATGGTTTAGGAGCGAAACGTTGGGACAACCCCTTGTTCTCTTGTTAACTGAATAAAACGACCAGAACAACCTGGAAAATACTTCCTTTTATTAATTCAAAAATGATGTCTTTCCATTTGCTTTAGCAGTGCTCCAGGTATTTTAACAGCCTGGCTCTGTACTCTCTGTGCTGCTGCTCTCATACAGTTAATGGTCAACCAGTGAGCCAAAGAACCCTGTAATTGTATTAAGAGTTATGTTATTAATAGCAGATTAAACCACTGATCCAGTGAGAGTGATCTGTGAATAGACATATACAACTGACATCCGGTAATGACATTCAGCATTTTAAACTGCAATCAATAATATTACCCTTAATACAATTACAGGGTTCTTGAGTTCATTGTTTGACTATTAGCTATATGAGAATGGCATGTGTGATTCTGGATCAGACCTAGAGACGTAATGCGGCTGAAGGGCACCTGGGGCAAGACAGCATGTGCTCCCCCCGCTCCGAACCCGGAAGTGAGTGGCGATGATGTCACCACCCACCCACTTCTGGGATCGGAGCGCACAGTGTGAGTCTCCACATACTGGTAAGAGGCTGGAGGCAAGCGGGATGGCTTTGATTCTTCCTTAAACAAACAGGAGAAGCAGCCTCTGACTGCTTATTGCAGGTGAGTAACAGAAACCTTGCAGAGCCTCTCTAGAACTTAGTCTCATTCTACTTGCCTGCAATGGAGGCTGCTTCTCCGTTTGTTTTAAGGAAGAAACGAAGCTTGCTTAAAGAAAAGCAAGCCTGCGGAGGGTGGGTGGGTCATGCGCACCTGCCTTGGGGGATGTTTGTACCTAAAAAAATTCATGTTAGTGGGGGAGAGGCTGTGAGAGGATCCACCAGCAGTTGGGAAAATGTATGCATGGAGCAATGTGTGCAACAGGAGGATTATAGTAATTGACTAGCTGCTAGCAACTGGATTGTCCCCTAGGTTTAGAAGCAACACAAGACTGTTGTTGTTGTTGTTCAGTCGTTAAGTCGTGTCCGACCCATCGTGATCCCATGAACCATATCCCGCTGCATCGGTGATGCTGTCTAACCATCTCATCCTTTGCCTTCCCCTTCTCCTTTTGCCTTCAATCTTTCCCAGCATCAGAGTCTTCTCCAGAGACTCCTCTCTTCGCATTAGGTGGCCAAAATATTTGAGCTTCAGCCTCAGTACCTGTCCTTCGATTTCATTTAGGATTGACTGATTTGATCTCCTAGCAGTCCAAGGGACTCTCAGGAGTCTTCTCCAGCACCACAGTTCAAAAGCATCTATTCTTCGGCACTCAACCTTCCTTATGGTCCAACTCTCGCAACCATACATTGCTACTGGGAACACCATCGCCCTGACTATGCGAACTTTTGTTGGCATGGTGATATCTCTGCTTTTTATTATGCTATCTAAATTTGTCATAGCTTTCCTTCCAAGGAGCAAGCGTCTTTTAATTTCATGGCTGCTGTCTCCATCTGCAGTGATCTTGGAACCCAAAAAAGTAAAATGCAACAGTTCGAACCGGCCATGGAGCAACCGATTGGTTCAAAATTGGGAAGGGAGTACGGCAAGGCTGTATATTGTCACCCTGCCTATTTAACTTATATGCAGAGTACATTATGAGAAATGCAGCGCTGAATGAATCGCAAGCCGGAATCAAGATTGCTGGGAGAAACATCAACAACCTCAGATATGCAGACGATACCACCCTAATGGCAGAAAGTGAAGAAGAACTAAAGAGCCTCTTGATGAGAGTGAAAGAGGAGAGTGCAAAAGTTGGCTTGAAACTCAACATTAATAAAACTAAGATCATGGCATCTGGTCCCATCAATTCCTGGCAAATAGAAGGGGCAGAAATGGAAGCAGTAACACAAGACTGTAGTGATTACAAAAAGAGTACAACAGAAGCCAGCAGGCAGGGGCTTTTGATAATAGAAGCAATTACATTAGGAACTTTTAGAGTGTAAGATACTGAAGAGACCCAGTCAGATGCCAAGCAGGACTGGGGAGAACCCTAAATGAGGGTGAGTTTGTGCAGCTATAGGGACAGTCAAAGTGTGAACCATAAGAATTCATATTATCATCACTCACATGGATATGATAAACAACTTAGGTAATTAGTAACTGCATTGGTGACCTTGAAGACAGTGCAAGTATCAAACACTGATACAATAAGAGAAACATCTGCAATTAAAGTCTTCAATGATTAGCAAAACATCTTCACAGGCCAATTACCCATTAGCAAAATCTCTGTGCAAGTCTAAAAATAAAAGATGACAGTTGACAAAACATCTGCACAAAATTGATTATATGAGCAAAATGGCAAGGCTGTTAAAGGTAACAAAATTGTCATTGTTAATTTACAAGAAAACATGCTTTTCCAGTCTTATGTTATTACACTGAATATTCCAATACAAAATAAATGGAGACCATTTTCTGCTAGTTTGACAGAAACACCTAAGAAACACCTACACCATTCCTTTGAAATGTCAGTATATCCATCTCAGTGATATTCAGAATCTTGTCTAACCAGTCCATAATCACTGGTGTAGTTGTAGCTTTCCAGTGATAAGCTAGGCTGATTTTTGAGGAAACTAACTACAATCCTATGCCCAAGTAGCACCAGGCGTGGGGGCAACAGGTGAGGCAACCCTGCCCCGCCTACTCTACTGAAAATCGCCGCGGCAGACCTTTGAAATGCGCTCGCGCACTGTCTGCTGCACTTGACTGTCTGCTCACGCATGAGCGCACTTCAAATGTCTGCCGCGGCAATTTTTGGTAGAGTAGGAGAGGGTGGGGTTGCCTCACCTCTCGCCCCCGCACCGCATGTCCCTGCACCAGTCTCTCTGCTATGCTGGTGGTACAGCTGAGCAACATCTGTAATATCCTAAGCCTATTGGGTACAAAGGGGAGGGGAAAACCAAAGTCTGAACAACTCAATCTCCTTCATGGATCATTGCCTTGTCGTGGCGAAGGGGCTTGCGTAACTCAATGAAGCCATGAGCTATGCCGTGCAGGGACACCCAAGACGGACAGGTCGTAGCAGAGAGTTCTGACTAAAAGTGATCCACTGGAGAAGGAAATGGCAACCCACTCCAGTAACCTTGCCAAGAAAATCCCATGAACAGTTCCAAAAGGCTAAAAGATATGACGCCGGAAGATGAGCCCCTCAGGTCGGAAGGTGTCCAATATGCTACTGAGGAAGAGCGGAGGACTATTCCAAGTAGACCCAGAAAGAGTGAAGCGGTTGGGCCAAAGCCGAAAGGACGTCCAGCTGTGGATGTGTCTGAGGTTGAAAGGAAAATCCAATGCTGCAAGGAGCAATACTGCTTAGGAACATGGAATGTGAGGTCTATGAATCAAGGCAAGCTGGATGTGGTCAAAAATGAGATGATAAGATTGAACATTGACATCTTGGGAATCAGCGAACTAAAATGGACGGGCATGGGCGAATTTAAGTCAGGTGACCATCATATCTACTACTGTGGGCATGAATCCCTTAGAAGAAATGGAGTAGCCCTCATAGTCAACAAAAGAGTGGGAAAGGCAGTACTGGGGTGCAACCTCAAAAACGACAGAATGATTTCAGTTCGAATCCAAGGCAAACCATTCAACATTACAGTAATCCAAGTGTATGCCCCAACCACTGATGCCAAAGAAGATGAAGTTGACCGGTTCTATGAAGACCTACAACACCTTCTAGAACTAGCACCCAAAAAAGATGTCCTTTACATCATAGGAGACTGGAATGCTAAAGTAGGAAATCAAGAAATAAACGGAACAACAGGCAAGTTTGGCCTCGGAGCACAAAATGAAGCAGGGCAAAGGCTAACGGAGTTCTGTCAAGAGAACACGCTGGTCATAGCAAACACTCTTTTCCAACAACACAAGAGGCGACTCTACACATGGACATCACCAGATGGTCAATACCGAAACCAGATAGATTATGTGCTTTGCAGCCAAAGATGGAGAAGCTCTATACAGTCAGTAAAAACAAGACCTGGAGCTGACTGTGGCTCAGATCATGAGCTTCTTATTGCAAAATTCAGACTTAAACTGAAGAATGTAGGGAACACCACTAGACCAGTCAGATATGACCTAAACCATATCCCTTATGAGTATACAGTGGAGGTGAAGAATAGATTTAGGGCATTAGACCTGGTAGACAGAGTGCCTGAAGAACTATGGACGGAAGTTCGTAACATTGTACAGGAGGCAGCAACGAAAACCATCCCAAAGAAAAAGAAATGCAAGAAAGCAAAGTGGCTGTCAGATGAGGCTTTACAAATAGCTGTGGAAAGAAGGAATGCAAAAAGCAAGGGTGAAAGGGAAAGATATAAACAACTGAATGCAGAGTTCCAGAGAATAGCAAGGAGAGATAAGAAGGCCTTCTTAAATGAACAATGCAAGGAAATCGAGGAAAACAACAGAATGGGGAGGACTAGAGATCTCTTCAAGAAAATTGGAGATATCAAGGGAACGTTTTGTGCAAAGATGGGCATGATAAAGGACAAAAAAGGCAAGGACCTAACAGAAGCAGAAGAGATTAAGAAGAGATGGCAAGAATACACAGAAGAACTATACAAGAAAGATCTGAATGTTCCTGATGACCACGCTGGTGTGGTCACTGACCCAGAGCCGGACATCGTAGAGAGTGAAGTCAAGTGGGCCTTAGGTAGCATTACTAACAACAAAGCTAGTGGAGATGATAATATCCCAGCTGAGCTACTTAAAATCCTAAATGATGATGCTGTGAAAGTGCTGCACTCAATATGCCAACAAATTTGGAAAACTCAGCAGTGGCCAAAGGATTGGAAAAGGTCAGTTTACGTTCCAATTCCAAAGAAGGGCAGTGCCAAAGAGTGTTCAAACTACCGTACAATTGCACTCATTTCACATGCTAGCAAGGTTATGCTCAAAATCCTACAAGCTAGGCTTCAGCAGTACGTGGACCGAGAACTACCGGACGTACAAGCTGGGTTTCGAAGAGGCAGAGGAACTAGAGATCAAATTGCCAACATGCGCTGGATCATGGAGAAAGCCCGAGAGTTCCAAAAAAACACCTACTTCTGCTTCATTGACTACGCAAAAGCCTTTGATTGTGTGGATCACAACAAACTGTGGCAAATTCTTAAAGAGATGGGGGTACCAGACCACCTTACCTGTCTCCTGAGAAACCTGTATGCGGGTCAAGAAGCAACAGTTCGAACCAGCCATGGAACAACTGATTGGTTCAAAATTGGGAAGGGAGTACGGCAAGGCTGTATATTGTCACCCTGCTTATTTAACTTATATGCAGAGTACATTATGAGAAATGCAGGGCTGAATGAATCACAAGCCGGAATCAAGATTGCCGGGAGAAATATCAACAACCTCAGATACGCAGACGATACCACCCTAATGGCAGAAAGTGAAGAAGAACTAAAGAGCCTCTTGATGAGAGTGAAAGAGGAGAGTGCAAAAGTTGGCTTGAAACTCAACATTAATAAAACTAAGATCATGGCATCGGGTCCCATCAATTCCTGGCAAATAGAAGGGGCAGAAATGGAAGCAGTAACAGATTTTACTTTTCTGGGCTCCAAGATCACTGCAGACGGAAACAGCAGCCATGAAATTAAAAGACGCTTACTCCTTGGAAGGAAAGCTATGGCAAACTTAGACAGCATAATAAAAAGCAGAGATATCACCATGCCAACAAAAGTTCGTATAGTCAGGGCGATGGTGTTCCCAGTAGCAATGTATGGTTGCGAGAGTTGGACCATAAGGAAGGCTGAGCGCCGAAGAATAGATGCTTTTGAACTGTGGTGCTGGAGAAGACTCCTGAGAGTCCCTTGGACTGCTAGGAGATCAAATGAGTCAATCCTAAATGAAATCAAGCCTGACTGTTCCCTGGAAGGACAGGTACTAAGGCTGAAACTCAAATATTTTGGCCACCTAATGCGAAGAGAGGACTCTCTGGAGAAGACTCTGATGCTGGGAAAGACTGAAGGCAAAAGGAGAAGGGGAAGGCCAAGGATGAGATGGTTAGACAGCATCACCGATGCAACGAACATGAAAATGAGCGAACTCAGGAAGATAGTGGAGGACAGGAAGGCCTGGCGGGATATGGTTCATGGGATC
This sequence comes from Plestiodon gilberti rubricaudatus, assembly GCA_026170595.1. Taxonomy (NCBI): domain Eukaryota; kingdom Metazoa; phylum Chordata; class Lepidosauria; order Squamata; family Scincidae; genus Plestiodon; species Plestiodon gilberti. The sequence continues at coordinate 40,112,044 of JANXHW010000004.1, forward strand.
ACGAAGGGTCGGACACGACTTAACGACTGAACAACAACAACGAACAACTCAATGGAAGCACAGTCATCCAGTAATTCTCTCAGTGTCCATACAAACTCTAACACCACCACCAGTCACAGGATGGAGACTTTCACAACAGTCAGATGTGCAAGAAGCCAATCAGCCCAATACACACCCACCTCTAAGACTAGCAGCCAGGGAAGTGCTGCCAGGGTGAACCAATCAGGGTGGTGACAGATGCAGATCCAATGAGTGGCCACCGCTTGGCCAACAACCTCCCCAGCACCCCTAAAGAGTAACAGTGACAGCTGCCACTGCCAACCATAGGGAGTCTCCATCATGATAGCAGCACACGCCGCACACAACCTGCTTGACATGAGGTGCCTTGTATGGTAGGAACTACTGTGGCACAGGCAGCAAGGGGGTGAAAGCAGAGTGCCACCAGGAACCCTCAAGTTTAGAATCCCTTATGCCACTTGCACAAACACTCACTGCCAACAACTACCTGCCTGACTGCAGTAGACCAATAAAAGGAAGATAGCTCCTATGGGAGAGGGCAGGCATGTAGACTAAACATATACACTTCCCAACCACAAGAGTTTGTGTCCCTCTGGGAGACTACATCACAGCATAGAGCTCTTTTGCCTGGGAAGGGACTAGGATTAGTCACAAGGGCAGCCCCAATGGTTGTCAGGCAAACCAGGATGCAGGTTTTGTGTAATTCCATTACACAGACATGCAGGCTGGGGATCAGGCAAGTCAGATTTGAGCCCAGCTCCGGGATTTGCTATAAAGAACATTACACTCACTTTTTGCTTGACTGGCCAAAAACGCCCATGGCAGAGACAAAAGAAGAGGTGGAGGTAGGTCTTGAACCCACGCTGGCCAGGTCACAGGGCCGCTCTCTGTGCTGTGTATTTCTTATGCTATTTTGATATAGCTTTCTTGGCACTTAATATCAGGAAAGAGAGTTATTAGTAAAAAGGACTGATAGAATCTCTAGCAGCGACTTTTGACCTGGGAAGTTGCCAAGGAAATCTGGGTGGTTATTTTTCCTAAGAGTTATAGATCATTTACTTGAAGAGGTGTGGGGATGTAATTGCCTTAAACAGGCATATAAAAAGGAACTATATACATAGCTCTCCTCAGTGGAAACTTTACAGAACCGGACTCATGCTGCTGTTGGCTCTTCGCTTTTTAGTCCAGAAATAAAACTCAGTATTATAATTTTCTGCAGAGGATTTCCTCAAAGAAAAAATGAATGGCAATTCTCACAGTTCTGCATTCCACTCAAAATGTTACCATTATAGGTTTCTGTTTCTTTTTGAGACAGGCGTTCGCTTACATTTGGATAGAAGGTGCATTTGATTGAACGGAATAAGAATCCCCAGTGAGTACAGTGGAGCAATTTTCCAAAAATGTCTGTCATAACAGAAGCTTGTTCTTACTAGTTCCACTCCATGGATTTCCTTCTGATTTACGCTGCTGCTCGGAAGGGAGAGTCAGGCCCACCATACCATTGAAGAATATATCCCAAAACTTCCACCCCTGCTGTCGTGAAACTCCTTTCAGTTTTCACTGTCTCTCTAGCTGGACATAAACAGTCTTTCAGACTCACTGTGGAATTTCAGTCGCATAATTGTTCCATTCTCTTTTCAAAGAGGGGGAAGACAATGCTCCCACAGTGCCTTTGGATGAGAAATGGAAACTTTTGAGGCTGCTGCTGCAGTAGCCCCACAAAGCCAGCATTGTCTGCCTTCATCTAATTCAGCCTTGATAGACAGCTGTGACAGTTGGCCTGTCCACACGGTCCAGTGAAATTCTGGGAATGAGCTTTATATTACAAGACGAAAACACATTAAAACTTCCAGTTTGCTACTCGCAACTTTTTATTGCTTATGACATACGGCTTGTGCATGGCAGTGCTTTTCAGCGGTTGACAACTCATAGCATGTATGGTGGGAAAATGAATATGAGCATGTGCATCAGATATATTTGGTATACGTTTATGGTATATTTTGGATGTGGTCATCACCTCTTTGCCCCTCAAATTCTGTCACAGGATACACTAAAGGTGTGTTCTACCTTATCAACAGCACAATCCTATGCATATCTACTCACAAGCAAGTCTCATTGTGTTCAATCAGAAAGTGTGTATAGGATTGCAGCCTATTTGTTTTTTCATGGGAAAGAAGATATTCCTTCAGAAATAATACATAAATTAAATGTTCTATCGGTTCTTAAAATAATGGTAAAATGCCAAAATTGCAACAGAAAAAGTTAAACTTAAACAGCTTTCTTTTGGAATAGCTATAGATATTAATGCAGTTCAGGTTCAGTTTAAATATAGCAAATGCTCGCTGACCTAAATATAGTGGAGTAGATTGTTTTTATACAAAGTGAAAAGTGTGTTGCAAAGAGTACAGTGAAACATTATACAGATCTTACATTTTCTTTAGATCTTTTCTTACATATTGGACTAAACAATAGTTTTTAAAAAGGCCCAGATCACACTGACAATTGCAAACCGCTGTGCTACCATGTCCCAAATTGTACTGTTGCAAAATGTGAACCTAGGACAAGGGCCACACATCCTGTGAGGTAGTATGGCTGTTGGAAAAGGAGATAGATAATGAAGTCAAAGGCCTGAATGCCAAGTGTCCTGAAAGATGCAAGAGAAAAATACAAACGCTTGCCAGAGATGTCCTCTATCACAGGAAATGTTAAAAGGAGGTCATTGGGGTTGGGGACAGGAAATCACAGGCAGAATCTATTATATTCTGGGGGTAGATGAACAGAGTAGCAACAGGTAAGGCCAAAGAAAGGATATAATGAAAGGGGCCCCAATGTAAGTGAAGGCCAGGATCTCAGTATTCATGAGGAAGACTGGAATGGTAACACACCAGTCAACTTTGCAATAGCCACTAACTTCAATGAAAGTTTGACATGTGTATGAAATGCTATCTCATATCCTCTCTGACATGTATTCTGAATGAAGTTTACTCTTTGGTCACAGCATATCCCTTCTTCCCATCCTGTGACATATGCCCTAGCATCCAAGCAGCCCCTGTAGCTGCTAACCAGCCATTCATTACAGGTTTATGCCCTGAGGAGTCTTCTGCCTGCCCCCCAGCCAGCTCCACCCCTTCCTTCCCCACCTCCTCAAAGTCAACTGCCATCCCTGTTGCCCTGCCTTCGTCTCTCAGCTACTCTCCCCTAGAACTTGAGTGGCCTCTAGGAGCAGGAGGGGCCACTGCCTCCTGTGGGCTGGGAGCCATTGCCACGCCCCTCATTGGTGACAGCGAGCCTGCAGTTCGGCCAGCTGAGGAAGCCGCCCCAACCTCTTCTGTGGGGAGCATTGCCTGCCATAGCAAACCTTCGCACGTAGCCAGAAATAATGCGTCGATCTGGGTCGGGTGCCTGGGACTCACCACATTGGGTGTGGTCCATGCTGTCAGGGAGGGGACCATGTCAGAAGAAGAGGAGCCTGGTAAGTCCATCCCTGGACAGCGGCCTTAGACAGGTTAGTCCCTGTCAGTCTCAGCCCCCCAGTCCTGCAGTAAGGGGATAAGAATGCCTACCTTACAAGATTGTGGTAACGATTCTATCAAGCTAATACAAGGAATAGGATTACACTTACTCACACTTTTTCTTTCCTTTCACAAAAACGTTGAAGAAATTGGTCAGCAACCCTTTCTTCCCTGCACAACTTTTAACGTTGGAGATTACAGTGTTAAGGTAATAACAGAAACTACAATAAACACAGGAAAGGAGCACGGGAAAGGAAAATAATGGTTTCTTTTAAAAGAGAGACATTACATCATTTGCTTTGCAACATATTCCCTGTTTCACAGCCAGGATAATATGGAGCAGTCTTAGATAAGAAACACATTTTATTTGGAGAATAAATATAACTCAGATTCTCGCAGAAAGTCTCCTTTGTTATTAATTACAGTATAGCTTGCTTTACTGACTGCTGGGTGTTAATACGTTATGTGTAGACAGTGGCGCTCTAACATGGGGGGAGCTGGTGTGCTCCACCCCAGGCACGGAGTGGGCGCGGGGACGCGGCAGCCGGGCTCGGGGCTGCGCAGAGCGGCGCGGCACCGGAGCCCGGCTGGCGCCCCCCCCAAAGCAGCGTGCCCACTCGGCGCGTCCCCGGCCTCCGGAGACGGGGATACTCTGAGGCCGGGGATACGTGTCAACAGCGTTTATATGGGTTTTGCACATGCGCAGAACCCATATAAGCGCCGTTGACGCGTTCGGCCTTCTCATAAAGCCCTCGACCGCCGAACTGGGCGGTCGCTCTAAGGAGGGCTTATCTCTGGCCTCGGAGCGGAGCCTCCGGAGGCCGGGGACGCGCCGAGTGGGCGCTCAGCCCCGAGCCCGGCTGCTTGGGGGGGCGCTCCAACCCCCGCCCCCCCGGGCGCCGGGAGGGCTGGGAACGCCACTGTGTAGAGGAGAAGAAACTATGGTCAGAGAAACTATGGTCTATTGCAGAGGTTCTCTAAGTGTGAGGCGCGACTCCCAAGTGCGTCATCAAAAGCAGCCAGGGGCGTCGCGTTAATCTTTTAATTAACACCTATTCTTGCTTGCAAGAGAGAGAGAGAGCAAAAACAAAGATCCGGAAAAGATCTTTTCCCTCTTCACATCGGGTCACTCAACGGCAGTTTCCACATCTTGTTTTTAACCACAGCGTGAGCAAAGCCCTTATCTTATGTTAAAGAACGATTTACAACTCTATTGATAAGCTGAGTACCGGTACTTTGGAGCGTTTCTCTCCAAATCCTGAGACATTGCAGGTTTGCAAGTAAAGTATTTTCTTTCTGTTGAATGTTTTTAATAAAGCAAACACAAAACAAATGCAAGAACTGCAATTGAAAATGGTGCAGAGCAGGTTCTGCTTTACATACAGTCTTTGATTTCTATGTTTAGTTTGGTTGATTAATTATTAGGATTTCTCTCTTTCTTCCTTTCTGACCCACCTCTAAGTTAGTTCCCCACTCTAGTTGCTGGGACAACCCCACCCTACCCCCGGAAACTGCCAGGCAGTATAAGAATCTGTTTTTCATCTTGCAAAGATGCTACACCAAAAGGAGTAGACCTTTCTCTCTCTTTCTCTCTTGTGCAACTGGGGCTTCCCTCCCATGCTTTGATGTTTCTCTTGCCATGAATAGGACTAACACAGACAACATCAGTGCCCTCTACCCAGGCCTGCCAATGGAGGGAGGGCAGCATCCCAACCCCACCCTGCGCACTCCTGGCTTAGCTGCTGCTCAGCATAAGCATGGAAAATCTACTTTAGGGCTCGTTTTGGGAATATACACATACATATACACATACATATAAGAAAGGGTGCCTCTGAGCATGTAAAGAGTGCCTGTTTCTTCCATGCACTGTAATGGGGAGTCATGGCTAACGGCGAGGGAGGTCAAGGGAGCCGCGAGTCAAAAAAGTTTGGGAACCACTGGTCTATTGGATGGTTTCAAAACCACAAAACCAAATCTTAATTAATGTGTTGAAAGGTTGAGATGTAGGGCACAATATGCAGTTGGCATGAGTAGATATGGTGTTCTCAAACATATAGCTTCAGATTTAATACAAATGGAAGAGTGAACTTTTAGAAAAACAACATGATTGTCAGGAAAATATATATCAAGGTAATTGGCACACAGGAACAATTCAGGTGCTTTTTGTGCTGTGAGGTTGAAGTTTTTGCCCTGAAGGTATTAGGTAGAAGGCTTTTCCAGTCAATTTTTCCCATTAAGACAGAACTAGGTTGTTTCTCGTTGTCACAAGTGACTAAATTCAAAAGCTGGAAAGGGATCCTTTTCACCATTTCTGACAGAATGAAGGACATTTATTATCTGAAATGGCAGAATGGATATATTAATATATACATTTATATGAACAATAATAATCTATGCTCACAGGGGAAAAGGGGGCCTAGCCCTTAGCTTGGATGATGAACTGCTTGGCTACTGTATTCAGAAGGCTACAGGAAATTTGGCTAAAGTTGGGAGGTGCAGCAGGGGGTGTTATTAAGGGTCGCTACCAGTGGTGTCCCTCAAGGGGGCAGTACTGTAAATTGCACAGCGATACAATGTGGCCCCACCCACTCGCCATCAGAGCCATTCTGAGCAGTGAAGGCAACACGCAGGACTGTCCTGCGTGTTGCCTTTGCTGTTCGGAATGGCTCTGATGGCGAGTGGGTGGGGACACAGTGTAATGCTGAGTAGACCTGTGCGCAACTTACAGTACCGCCCCCCTATTGACGCCACTGGCCACTACTTTTTCCCCATAATTTGCACAAAGATAATATTTTTGTAGCTATAGTACTTTAGGAAGAAGCAGAACTCCTTGTGAGGAATGGGTACAAACAGCTCTGGAAAGACCTAAATCACCCCCGACTCCTGTTAGAACTGATTCTAGCTTTTGCTATCAGTGATTCATCCACTCTTTTATCCTTAAAAGGAACCCTTCGGTATTGCTTTCTGCAATTCATAGACAGTGTTCATGTTATTTTCAACTGAATGCGGCCTTTAACTCTGCACTGCATAGGTCATGAAGAGCTGGTCTCGTGTTCCAAGAGCTCACAGCACCTCAACTTAATAATAAGTGTTTGGCTGGCTTTTGCATACATATAAAATTTTTAAAACCCTATCCTATTAATTGTCATGTACAGAATAGTACATTTACTTCCGTAGATAGTACTTCCAAATAGACAACTAGAAAGTTACGAGAGTTTCCCTTGTTTATTCATTATTTTAATATAGCACACACAAGAGAAACATAGTACAGCATTCATAACCCTCAAATTGTTGCATATTCCTAATACAAAGGCACAGAAGATGCAGTCCGTCCATATATATCTGATGTTCCAGAAATTCAAGTTCCTTTTCTTTGAAAGGTGTTCTCCCCCCCCTCCTCCCCTATGCATATTTATATGTGCCAACTTTTCAGCTACAAGGTAGTTCATATTCTCTTAATCAACTTCCAGCTAACTAGTCATTTGATTTCCACTAGGATGCTAATTCCACTCTGGCTAAAACAAAGAGATTAATGACTAGTTCCTGATCCTGTTTGGTAACAATGCATAAAGAATAATGAAAGAGTTTAACAGCAGGTGAGAACCAGAGATTTCCTTAACTATATCAAAAACTCCTACCCCAAACACTCGTTTTACACTTCCACTATTAGTGAAAATCATCTGTGCAAAACACTACACATTCACAACAGTTATTCTAATGAATTAAATACATTTTCTTTAATTTTGCAATCATCTAAATGAGGTATACCATCTTAAACTGATGAATGTGAAGACAAATCAGTAGCACACATGTGCAGCTAGGATTGGAGGAAGGTACTTCAGTATTAGCAGCCTCTATGCTTACATTCGTGGGCTCCAGCAATCACACTGACACTTGGCTAACAATAGATGATATATTAGGGTAGGTAAGACAGGGAAGCTTGCAATCACCTGGGGGGTGGGGGTGGGGGTGGGGGTGGATATAAGAACATCATCCCAAAAGGGTAGTAAATAAAGACTTTAACTGGACTCCTAACTAGATAAAGGACTTCTGTGGCTGCCAGTTTAATAGTGGCCTGATAGGTCTCACAGGGGCAGCAGTATAGTAGGGTCTTCACAGACCTGCTCCCAGGCTGACACACACTCTCTGTTTCTGTCTTTTTATTCTTTCTTTTTTACAACCTCTCCTCTCTCCAGCAAGTCCTTCCTCACCCTTTCCTGATCAGAGTCACAGGGGCCATTGAGCAGTGTAGCCCTTGGGCTCAGCAGTCCTAGGTTATTACACTCATTTTCATTCACAAGGGAAGCCAACCCATGCATGAGAATGGCTGAGGTGGTCGCCTGCTGCCTGCCTCTGTGCACCCTCTACCACCCACTATCTGCCCTGTCTGCCCAGATTTGAAAATGGAAGAGGAGTGGAGTGAAAAAACTTATGTTCAAAATTATCCTCACCCTTTCAAAATGTAATAATGAGACAGGAGATCTTTGGATCAGGGACACAGGGACCTCCTGATGCCTGAGGCAGCATGCCTCTGCACTGCCTCACTTCTCCTCCTTCAGGGTTGACCCCATCCGGGTCCGCTGCCTGATGTTAGCACTTTTCTGGGGGACACACACACCCTCCCCCCCCAAAAAAGCTCCTTACCTCTTCACCATGCCCCATCTCTGCATCAAAGCTTGTTCTGGACCAGGTTCCCCATTGGGACTGTTGGTTGCAAAAATTTTAAAGAGACAGGTGTACCCACCACACACCTCCTTTGTAACATAGTTTTGCCCTATGATAAACTGTGGTCTATAGCCAGTGCTCAGCACATTTAAACTTGTTGCCCCCCCCTCTCTCTCCACCAAATAGTTGCCACCAATGGTTTCATTGTTTGTTAATAATTTTACTCATTGTTTGCTTACATTGTACATTTATTATGGAACATTGTAAGCCACCTTGGGCATATGCATGGTGGGCGAGATATGGTGGGTGGAGTGGGCATATGCATGGGAAAGGTGGGATATAAATTCCTTAAATCAATCAATCAGTTTTTCTCATGTTATACAGAAAACAAATGGCTATACAGTAACAGGATTCACTGATGCATGAGTCAATGCAATTATGCAGTCTGCTTTGACTCAAAACAGCAGCAGACAGAATTAAATGAAACTAAAAGCACATTGTACTCGTGGACAGTCTCGGCTGTATTGATGGTGTAGGGTCATCACTATATTGGTAGAATGTACTACTCTGATGTAAAGACTTCAATCAGCCCCAAAACTTGGTAAGTCTTCTGCCCTTGTTTCTGTGATAGTGTTGCTTCTGCCATTGCATTGGAGAGGTGCTTGCTGGGAGTCAGTAATCAGAAGGGGTGATCATGTGAACATAGCAAAGTGTTCATACTGATTCAGAACATTGGTCCACCTCACACGGTATGGTCCACTGTAACAAGCAGGCCGCTTCAAGAGACTCCAAGTTCTCTTTTTGCTACTTCTACCATCTGAGATCCTGTTAACTGAAGGACCTATGGTCCTTCCTGTTTTGTCTGTCAGATGTTCCAGTTACTTTTTGTTCCTGACATAGTTTCAAGCCTTTAAAAGGGGTCTGGCCTAGATGCCTTTAAAAGGGGTTTGGACAGATTCATGGAGGATAAGACCATCACAGGTTACAAGCCATAAGCAACCTCCTGGTTTTTAGAAGTGGGTTTTCTCTGTGCCAGGTGCAAGGGAGTGTCAACGGGAAACAGGTTATCTTGTTGTCTTGTGCTCCCTGAGGCATCTGGTGGGGCCACTGTATGACACAGGAAGCTGGACTAGATGGGCTTTTGGCCTGATCCAGCAGGGCTCTTCTTATGTTCTTATGTTCTTAAGCCTTGGTTTTCACTAGAACAGGCAGATTTGCTGAACATTTCTCATGGCTGTTTTGCATATAGATCGAACTTTTATTAATTCATCCAGGCCAGAAATAGTTCCACAGTTGTATAGAAGCCACAAGAAGCTCCCTCCAGAGGCACTACTATGTTCTTGAGCAGATCTTATTCATTTCAATCATTTTGGTTTCTCATTGTGGGGGATTGTCCCCATAGAGTTCATATGAGTTATTAAAACAATTCTCTTATTGAGTCCAATCAAATGTGAATTGCAACGTTAAGGATTTTCTTTGCATCTACAATAGGACTGCCATGTTGGATGCATCAAAGAGCCTCAGATTTCTGAGGCAGGCCCTGGTGATGTCACAAGATTGACAACTACTGGAAAACTGTGGAAAAATCTAGCCCAACAGCACGGGAGTCTAGTGGTAAATGTGGTCAAGGAGAGGGGTCCAGCAGCAAGAGCCCAGTTGGAGCTCCCAAATGCCCAGAGATTAACCCTTGCTGCCCATTGTCCTAAGAAAGCAGCAAAAGGCTGGAGAAACATGGACATTTTTGGAAATCTTGCAACCCTCATCTACAAGGCAATTAACAGCCCAATCCTATCTCCCGCTAACCCGTACGATGCAGCAGCACTGATGGAGTGCGTGCTGCATGCAATAGTGTGTGTGTGTGTGGGGGGGGAGAGGCACGTAAGTGGCAAACGTATTAGTGAATGGATAAATAAGCCTGGTGTTAGAATGGCATAGCATTTAGTATGCTTGGGTTTTAGCAACATTTGCTGGGAATTTTTAAAAAGTCACTTTATTTTCTTCTGCATCATAACTTCCTTCCAGCCATTGCTCCTTTCTGTTTCACGCCTCACAGGTCAATACAGATATATAAAACATGCTCCCTGGTCTCATTTTTCAGTTCTTAGTCAATGTGAAGAATTGGTCGTACTCGTGTTAGGAGGGACTTGGTATGACTAGGCGTGTCACATTAAGTAAAATTTAGTTTTATCAGTTAAGAACTGGAGATCACTAGGAAGTTCACATTTTGCTTCTCTTGAGTGGTTGAACAATAAATGCAGTTCAAACTCTTCCTGTTTAGACTTTTGTTCTTTTAAACCTTCGGTTAGGTTATAGCATAAAACTTCATATTCAGGAAAGATGGAACCACAACACATTTTCTATTGGCTAAAGCAACATTTTTAGTCAGTTATCTTTCTTCAAGACCCTGGGTTTATGCAATAGCCTGTCAGCACCAGAGAGTTCCCTTTATGAGAATGTGATAAACTACCGGTATGTCTTGTTCATTGCATTCCTTTGTTGTGACATCTTTTGCACTCACAAAAATCTCCACAATACTGTGGGTGGATGAGTGATCTTAAAAGAAGAGCACAGAAAGTTTCCTAATTTGTGGTTCACAACAGTGGGTGTTGTGATTCACAGAAACACAGACTGAAAAGACATAATGATTCCTCTTCTGTTTAAGGGTGATATTCAATCATTCAAGAACAAACAGCCTAGACATCTCATACATTCAATTCCTGTTGATGTTATTGGGCAGTCAGTGAGACACCCTAGGCAGGTTCTCTGCACAAGTAAGCTGGTGCTTTTCTGCACAAGTCTCATTGCAAGAAACAGGATTTGCAGAAGGACATGGCTGCATCCTTCCGTAGCTTCAATTCAGCAAGGCTTGCATGCCATGTCCAGGAGAAATTCCTGTAGGATTCTCTCATCATTTTTGGACTATATTACACATAACCATAATTCCTCTTTTATTCTAAGGAATTCATAATCATAATATGAAGCACCTCCACAAGTAGGTGCCATGCAACCAATAGCTCTGGCCATAGGTATATTATATAACAAACAAATGTGGTTAAAAGAAGACATGAAAAAGGGACAAGGAAAAGCAAAAATGGTGGTGTAAGAGAAAAATTAAAATCAAGAACTAACAAAATGAGGCTGGAGGCAACCAATTATAATCAGAACAAAGAATTAACAACAATACAACATTAAAAAATAAGTGGGATTATTTCTCAAATCTAACATATGGAAATAGTTCTCATATCTAACACTGAAATACTCTCTCATAGACAGACAAAAATCAATTCCAAACAGGTTATATACTGTATTACCATTTTTCTTTAAAGGAACAATTTTTCAAATAGACTGGGGAAAATAGATAAAATTTACTTTATAATCTCCTCACAGTACTTATTAGCAAAAGACTGTAATCACTAAACTCATAACTAGTCCCATCAATCTGCACAGTCAGTTTGCAATTTTCCCTCTCTCTTTTTCTTTTTTGTACTCAAGGACACTAAACAAGCCCGGGAGTGTGTTGAAATCATATGACACTTGACAGAACTCTTCCTTGGTGTTGGGCAGGGATGTGGATCAAGTCTCTGACTCCAAGTCTCGAGCCAAGTCCCAAGTCTCTGGGTTCAAGTCTCAAGTCCCGGGTCTTTGGTTGCGAGTCCCTATCTATTTAATGGGGAAAACAGGTTTAAACCTGAATAAAATGTGACTTGTCGTAAAAGGCTCCAAGTCTTGAGTCAGGTCTTTTGAGTCTTTTACAATCGACGAGTCAAGTCCGAGTCAAATCATTGACACGACTTGAGTTTGACTCGAGTCCAAGTCAATAGACTCAAGTCTACAACACTGGTACTGGGCAGCCTGATCCTGTGTAACGATACGTAGTCAGCCCCTAGGACCGTCTGCAGTATTCTGCGCCCTTCCCGGGCCGCATCAGCATCACATGGGAACACCTTCCCTCGCTATAGGGCTGCCTGGACACAATGGGCCTCCTTGAATGTACGTTGGCTCTGAAGCCGATGTACATCTGGGGTGGCGGGGTAAGGGTGGCCCAGGCCAGGAATGGGTGCAGGATATTGGCGGAGCTTGCTGCTGATATCCCCGTCCCCTCCCGGCCCAGCTCGCCCAACGACTGCCCTACCCTGTCCCTGCAGGACGTACGTGCTCCGGTGGGTGCCGGGTCAGTTGGGAGGTGAAGTAAGGGCTGCTGGCCTCCGCACCAGCAGCCCTTATTTCCCGGGTGTCAAAAACACGCTTTATGGTGCATTTATGACACCCGGCGCCTGCAAAGCACGCATTCCTCAGACGTTTATACAAAATCGTGCCGTTACTCTCAGGAACTTCCTAATTTTCTGGTAATCTTCCCATGCTTACATGTATCTCTTATTAAGGTGGACTGTTACAAACGTAATGAACTTCACCCTACTGAATACCAACAGAGCCCCATGCATGCAGAATCACATCCAAGATGGGGATGCCCATATATCATATTGGAGTTGCCAGTTTCCAAATTATGGCCACCAGCATGAAAGATGTTTGCTGAGGCATTCCATGTCTTTGGGAAGTAGAAAAAAAATCTTAGGGTCATCTTTCTGGGAGTAGTTACAAGACAAGCAAGAGTGCATGCTATACTTTCTGGCCACCTGACATTAATCAATGAACCAGAAAGAAAGAAAGAAAGAAAGAAAGAAAGAAAGAAAGAAAGAAAGAAAGAAAGAAAGAAAGAAAGAAAGAAAGAAAGAAGGGGTCATGAACTTTGGCTGCAACAACTAAGTTGGAACCGAGGAACAAGGAGAGGGTTAATCTATGCCTTCCAGGTTATGCAATATAGCATCTGTACAGGATTCTAGTGATCTGTGGAGGCCAGTTGTATTATGACTTTGCACTTGCCAGAAGCCCTTGCCAATTGCAGAACCAGAACCATGTGAAATGACCACATCCTTCCTCAGTCACTGGTTGGTCATGGCATCAACTGGAGATTAGTCTTAACATTTTCCTTCCACCATGGACTGAAGCAAGTGCTAGAGGCACACCTTCACTACATATCCTGGTCACTGGGTGCAGGCAAACTGCTGTCTTCATCTGGTGGGTATGTGTCCCAGCAGTGGCTTCAGCCCTTAGGCTGTGGTGGTGATGGTAATAAGTGCTAAGACTGACCCTCAGCTGTGACCTGTCTCAGCTCTGCTGCTGCTTTCTTCTATGCTCAAGACATATAGGAAGACATTATCATTCACTCGTTCAATGGGTCATTGATGAGTTGGACCGAAGATCATTCATCTCCTGGTTCACAAATCTAAAAACCCTGCTGGAGAAAGAAACTAACATATTTCTTAGCAACTGCATGCATCTCCTTTGGGAGATGTACTCTGAAAGTTTGAGAACTTTTTTTTTAAAAGTAAATAAAAATGTTGCAATATGTTTATTATATCAGCACTATAAGAGTGTGATATATTGGAGAGGAACACACAAAGACTCTTCTTGCCAAGGACAAATACATTAAACTTCTGTGTACATTTTGCATTGATTTCAATGGGGTTTAAGTATGCTTGTCTTTCTCTGTATTGTGTCCATTGTTTTCAATAGAGGCGAGTATAATTGACAGCATGGTGACAAATGTGATTATTTATTTATTTATTTTATTTTTCACATTTTTATACCACCCTTCCTCCAAGGAGCTCAGAGTGGTGTACATATTTCCTCCCCTCCTTTTTGTCCTCACAACAACCCTGTGAGGTAGGTGGGGCTGAGAGATGGTGACTGGCCCAAGTTGCTATGTCCCCTCGGTCAGACTGTATTGTAAGCAAACAGACTCACAGCTGCATGGAGGATCTCAAGATGTAACCTGCTCCCCTTGCATCTGACTATTGGATTCCCCAGGCACGAGTAATGTAACGTACTAGGTAATGTAATGTACCAGGCTCCACGCTGTCACAAACATGCTGTAAACCACATTGCGCCAGCATGGAGGCCAGTCCCGCTGGTGTGGAGGCCAGCACCGGCAGGCCTCCACCAGTGCAGCAGTAGGGGAGGAGGGCAGATCAGGTCTGGGAGGGGGCAGGGTTGGCGGAGGAGGCCTCACTGGGGCAGGTGAGCTCTGTGCTGGGCGGTGGGGGAGTGCGGAATGGAGTGGGGATGGAGTGTTTTGGGGCAGGGGAAAGGCGGGGAGGAAGGCAGATCAGGTCTGGGAGGGGGCAGGGTTGGCCTCCATCAAATCCTATCCACCTTCCTGGGCTTGAAAGCCCAACACAGGGCTGCTCAGATTTGCACCGGCCATTTAGCTGGCGCACATCCGAGTAGCCACATAGAGGCTTCTGGGGATTGACATGAGGTAAGGGGACAATTGTCCCCTTACTTCGAGGAGACCTCCAGCAACCTCCAGTCCCATGTTGGATACAGCTGAGCCTGCCCCATAAACCTGCATCCCAGCATGGGGCTTTGGATAGGATTGGGCTCTAAGAGTCTTGTAAGCTGCCTGAAGGTGCATTTGCACAAAATGGTGGCATGCAAAATATATATTTTTTTAAGAGAATGAATAAATAATTGCTTCACAGTGATCCAGTTTGAACTGAAATAGGTGAAAAGCCTCCTATGAAAGAGATTATCCTCTCTTTAAAAATACAATAAAACTTAAATAATCCCACTAGTGAATGGCACCGAGTGGTGATGATAATTTTCTGTGCAAGCAATGGCAGTATCTTGGGGGAGGGGGTTCATTTCAATTTAAAATGAAAATTGAGGAAGACCTGGAATGCCGATTTCTTTGTTACCTAATGTGTTATCTCAAGGCTAAGAGATGTTGATCCAGTAATACCTATCAAGTAGACAATTTTGTTTCTCTCTGTGAAATGGCAACGTGCAATATTGGTCCTCTGGTGTGACAGTGCCATCAGCTGTTCTAAATCTACATAGCAAACAGACACTTGTGTTGTGTGTATCCAAAAGCCATTCCAATGCGTTGTAGCATTGTAGTTCTTCTAGTTCCTTGCTTTTGTTCCTTGTGAAATTCCAGTTTTCTGTATACAAAGTCGCATCGACATCAAAGAAAATGTATCACAAGGGCACCCAGAGGCAAGGAATTGAATTTTAGAGAGAAAAACATGAGCATTTCCAAATGTTGCCACCAGAGGATGTACAAAGCACATGCATTGTGAGATCAACATGTAAACAGACATTAAGCCAGACCCTCTCCCAGAGGTACTGTATTTCTAAAGAGATGAAAAATGTCTCAAACAGTTCATGAAATAAAGAACATGCTGGAGAGTGTTATGTACTAAGTTAATTTACTAATGCATTTATCCCCACTGTTCCAGTTAGCCTGATAGTAAATAAGTATTATTTCAGCTGAAATACTTTGTTAATAGTGACTGCAAGCAGCCTACCCTTAACTATGGTTTCTGGTAAAGAGAAGCTATATTGTCCTAATTCATAGGACAGATCAGGGAGCTGGAACAAATTAGAAAGAGTGACAAACAATGAGATATGCACTATGCTTTCTTTTTCTCCCCTTGTTTTTCATTATTCCTCTCTCTCTCTCTCTCTCTCTCTCTCTCTCTCTCTCTCTCTCTCTCTCTCTCTCTCTCTCTCTCTCTCCATGGTTGTCACCCCCATCATTGAAACTTAGACTGGAAGCTCCTCAAGGCAGAGGTCTGTCTTTTATTAAGTTTCTGTGATGCTTTAAAGCAGCAAGTACATTGATAGTGTGTTCCCTTTCTCTTGGTTGTTCTCTTTTTCTCTGCATATATTAACTCATGCACACTGGCGTTACTACAGGGGGGCGGAGCTGTAAGTTCTGCTGAAATCGGAGCCTCCCTTACATGGAGCAACGAAGCAGCCCCGCCCCCTCACCTTCGGAGCCTTTCAGGGAAGCGAAAGCAACACGCAGGGAGTCTCCTGCACGTTGCTTTCGCTTCCCTGAAAGGATCCGAAGGTGAGGGGGCGGGGCTGCTTCGTTGCTCCGTGTAAGGGAGGCTCCAATTTCAGCAGAACTTACAGCTCCGCCCCCCTGTAGTGACGCCAGTGCTCATGCATGCATAGGTAAAGGTAAAGGTGACCCCTGACAATTAAGTCCAGTCTTGTCCGACTCTAGGGTGTGGTGCTCATCCCCATTTCAAAGCCGAAGAGCCAGCATTGTCCAAAGACGCCTCCGTGGTCATGTGGCCGGCATGACTCTCCTTGCCACAGCGTGTAGCATGTGGCTGGAACATGGAGCGCTGTTTACCTTCCCGCAAGCTATTTATCTACTCCCGCAAGCTATTTATCTACTCGCATTAACATGCTTTGGAACTGCTAGGTTGGCAGGAGCTGGCCAAGCAACGAGAGCTCACCCCGTCGCGGATTTGAACTGCCGACCTTTTGATCGACAGCTCATGGTTCAGCAGTTTAACCCACTGCGCCACACGCTGGCCACACATGCACAAATTCACACTCGCACACACGCACGCACACACACACACACATACTGTACTGAAAGTCAGAAACTGGTTAACATGAAGATAGAAAAAGCAACTCACCACACTATTTGCTGTATCATACACAGATTGCGGGCTGGCCTGGGGCTGCTAGGCTGCATCTTGGGATAAGGGGACGTTTGTCCCCTTCCCCGGGTGTAAGTGAGCCTGGGGCCTATGGCCTCCTCGAATGCATGCCAAGTCCAGACTTGGCAGACATTCGGGGAGGCGGTGTTAAGGATGGCGTGGGTCGAGAAGGGGCCTAGGATATTGCCGCTGCTATTCACGCCCCTCCCAGTCTGGGACAGCCAATGATCCCCCCCTCTCTCGCTGCCCCATCCTGCCCTCCCACCGACCAGCGCAGGATTTACTTGGGGCGGCCAAAGACACCCGAGTTGTCAAAAAAGGTGCCTTACAGCACTTTTGCGACGCTTTTCTCCGCCACCCTAAAGCTATGCAGGATTGTGCCGTAAGAATATTTATATACTGCTTTTCAAGAGTTGACAAAGCCGTTTACGTAGTGAAATAAACAATACCTTACAGGGTTGTTGGAATGACAACAAGATAATACATATGAAGCATTTTGTACCCTCAGAAAGTGCTATGCAAATGCAAAGTAATTATTATTAGGGATCTCAGTCTCAGACTACAGTCTATTATCTCCTCAATTGAAATGTCAAATAATGCCTAATGAGTTTCCCTCTGTCAACAAAGTTGACTATCTTTGAATTCAACATATTGCATTTCACTAATAAAATTGCATAGTTTATGTGTACTGCACACACAGGAATGGAGGAGGGTGATTCACTATCTGATGTCGTTTCAGCTGTGTGCCTACCATGCTGAAGGCAGTGAGCCTGCCTCCTTATCTTTCTCTTTCAAGGTCCCTTTAAACAAAACAGGAAGTGCAGGACATGCTGGGAGCAGTTCCAGCGTGAGTTGTATTTCCTGTTTTGTTTAAAGGTATCATGCAAAAAAGGAGAAAGTTGAGGGCACAGGAGGCAGGCTTAGTGCCTTCCAATTTGCTCGCTGCTAGCTTTTAGCAAGTGGGAAGTGGATTGGAGCAGCTCTATCTGCAGCAGGCAGCAGCCGAATCAGGGTGGAAAGAATCAGGGTGCTCTTTGTTCTTCTTATCCAGCAAGGCTTGTTCAAACTATTTTGCTATCCCTTAAACTTAAAATAGAAGGCTAAATAAAATGCCTAGGCTTTCATAATATAGAATTTTACTATAAAGCTTCTAAACTAGCGACAATATCAGAAAGGTTTTAAACTGACAAGTCAGAGGTAATAGAGCAAGAGGAAGTAAAATTTCATCTATGTTGTTTATTATGGTATCAAGAAAGAACCAGAAAGTGAGATTCTTTCCCTATATTATCAGTGGTTAGTCTTTTTAAAAATATGATATTCTGTAAAAGAGAGATTTGGTCCAGGTTTGTCTCCCATTAGCTTCTGGTTTGGTTTTGTTTTTACAGTGAGGAAACTCATTCAGCAGATTTGCTGGGAGATGCCTCAAGCTGGATATGTTATCAACTTTTTCAATTATCAGATTTATGGTACCATGATACCACTATCTCTTTTGATGAAGTGATGGATGAAATGGAAGGCCAATGACCATGGCAGTTTCAGTATCTCCAAATAAGAAATATAATGGTAGCCTTGATATAAAAATATGGAAATATCTGAGACATAACAGAAGCTGAAGACTTAACCATGACAGTCGACACGAAAGGACTTACTGAAAAATGGAATCTGTTATTGCTGAAACTGGATGTTTCGACTTAGCGATATCAAATTAAATGGGCAAGAGAGCTAGGAGAATCAATCCCCCCAAAGCAATGATCTTGGCTTTGGAAAAAACTGTGTAAAAAGGTAAATTAATATTTTCTTGAGGGAAAATGATTATAAAATGCAATGTATGTGGTATCCTCCTCCCCTTACATCTCAGTACATCTATTATGTTTGGATTATGCTGGAAATGTCAAAACCATAGCTGCAGGAATGTTTCATATAGTTTAGACCTATCTGCTAATTTTCAAATGTTAGAAAGATGTTTTGGAAAAGCTTAGATACAAGACAAGTGATATTATCCCATACAACCCCAAGATGGCACTTCAGAGATACTTCGACATTTGACTCTGGAGGAAGAATTAATGGAATTAATAATGACTTGCTTATTGACAAAGGCTAGAACTTGCATTGATTTGTGAACCTCCCTCCATTACATGAGAACATGAGAAAAGCCCTGCTGGATGAGACGAAAGGTCTGTCTTGCCCAGCATCCTTTTTCCCATGGGGGACCACTAGCTGCCTCTGGGAAGCTCACAAGCAGGAGAGAAAGGCATACTTCTCTCCCACCATTGCTCCCCTGAAATTGGATTGGTTAGATGGGATTTGGACAATAGTTCTGATGACCAAAACTCACAGCACAATCCTCCGTAGATGCCTCCGTAGAAGGCACGTTTACGATGACTCTAGAGTAAGGACTGCCGGCGCTTGAAGTACCTGAAGGACCTCTTTCCCCCAAATGGATCTACCCATGCCCTAAGATCTGCTGGGAGGTCTCTTTTGTGTGTCCCAAATTTATCCGAGTGAGATTGGAGGGGATTTCTCAGTAGTCATCCCCTCTCTATGGAATTGAATCCCCTGAGACGTTTGTTGTGCTCCCTCCCTTTTTTCGCATTTTTTGTCTCTGAAAACGTGCTTATTCTCTCAGGTTTTTCCAGACTATCAGCCCAGTCCTGTGCCAGTGGAATGTGAGTTCCACAGGTGCGTGCTGTAAAAAAAGCGCCGTAAAGCACTTTGCAACAGGACGAGGGCTGGCCATGCTGGTGGACATCAGGATGCCTCAGGGGTGGGAGAGGGAGGGGAGAGGGCAGGTTGAGGGTGAAGAGGGGGCTGAATGGGGTGGAGGCAGTGACAGGGGTGGGGTGTGAGTGGATTAGGCCTGTGAGGGGGGCAGGATTGGTGGCATTGGCACGCATCATATCCAAGCCCCCTTCCTGGGCCAAATCCACTTTCATGGATCAAAGTTGATTTGCACCAGCAATATCACTGGCACAGGTCTGAGACTTGACATGTTGCCACTGCTGGGGCTTACCCCAGAGCAGGGGGACAAGTGTCCCCTTACCCCAAGGAGACCTCCAGCATGCAAAAATCCCCCGTGGGGTGCAGAACACTGGCACCATTGCATCACTGCACAGGGATTCAGGTAGGATTGGACTGCCCATCTAAAATTTTCCTTATTTGAAAATAAATTTTGAGCTCTCCCCCCCCCCCCAATGTGTTGCTGACAGAAATTTGTCCTCTTACCTGATTTTTAACACATTTCCCATGTAACTTAGAAATCCAATTGCAAATGTTATGGCAGAACCTCTGAGCATCAGATAGATCCAAGATACTCACTTGAACACTTTTCAAAATGTATGACTTTCAAACAATGAATGCATTGGAGTTCACTATAGTATTTCAGCCTCTGACAGAAAGTTTTATTCCAAACATGTTCATGGTGCTCTTTAATAGAAAACATGACTCTTGTGCTCAATCCAGCAGTTTGAAAGTTGTAGAGGTAAGAACCATTTCTCTCCATGGAGAAACTATTAAATATATTTAAAAATAAGATGTTCAATCACTATGGCCACCTTAAATCTACTTCCTTATATTTATGGTCTTAAAAATCGCAAAGCCACTAATGTGCCAGCCTTGAAACTGGGTTCATCTTGCTTCCAGTAAAGTCGATTAGAGTTTCCGCATTGAATTAAATAGGATTTCAGTAAGATCTTTTATGGTACTTTCATAGGCGTTTTCGCAAGCCAAACCCTTCTGCTTTCAAGAGACTAAATAGTTCCATCTGCACTCAATGGTTTGCCACATCTCCAGGAGAGAATTATAAGGAAAACTCAAGTATGTCAATAAATGTATCTCTATATTGGGGCCTGGTTCTGAAAATCTGACAGAAGGATTTTACTGAATTGCTACGTATGCTCTCTAAAAGAAGCATCTTATTTCAAAGTCTTATGTCCTAGTCCTGAATGTTGATGAATGTAAGTGAACTAGTCTGGAGACATTGTTTGCGCCTTACTCAGGGGCGTCGCTGGAGCGTGGCGGGGTGGGCGGGGCGCCCCGGGGTGACGCGCGCCATGGGGTGATGCGCGCACCTCGCACGCGCCACCTCCGTGACGCGTGACACCCTTCGGATGCTCCGAGGCCGGCCCGGGAGGGCTTTTTGCCCTCAAAACGGGTCTGCGCATGCACGAAAATCCGGGAAATACCCGGATGGACGCACTGCCTGGGCCTTCTTTCAGAAGGCCCTGGAGCGCCGACGGGGTCGGACGCTCCTAGGCTGGCTCCCGGGCCGGCCTTGGAGCTTCCGGAGGGCGACGCGGGGGGGGGGGGGGAGCCGGGTCACCCCCACGTCGCGATATCGTAGCGTCACTAGGGTGACACTTGCCCCCTGCCCCAGGGTGACGCACGTCCTAGTGACGCTACTGGCCTTACTGACTTCATGGTCAAAGGAATCTTCTCACAGAGTCATTTGTGGTATCAAGCTCCCAGGACTAGTTTTAACCATTAAGCAATTTGTGCTACTGAGTTGGGGCCCAAACAAGCTGAAGTATTTTTATAGTATAATTAACTGAGAATGAATTTGTCTAGACATAATTTTTTTTTATCATTAAATGTATTAGAAAATTTTGGTTTGTAGAGAAAGTTAGAATGACATACTCTGTATGTTGTTTTTTGTCATGAAAATATGGAAAGAATAAATATACACACAATTCAATTCAATAATATGCTATCATTATAATAAAAATCAAGGCACATCCATTCTGGTCCATATACCAGGATAAATATAAATTTAACAAAACAAAAATGATATACTAAATTTAAGAATACTGGGTTTTCAAACGGTGAAAGTGTATAATTCCGTATGCTCAACATACAATAATATAACTACTGTACTGCACATAGATATAGATATATAGGTGAAATGAAAAGAGGTCTTATTTTGTATTAAGCAGTGGCGTCGCCAGGCGCCCCCCG
Organism: Plestiodon gilberti rubricaudatus; assembly: GCA_026170595.1. Taxonomy (NCBI): domain Eukaryota; kingdom Metazoa; phylum Chordata; class Lepidosauria; order Squamata; family Scincidae; genus Plestiodon; species Plestiodon gilberti. The sequence continues at coordinate 40,133,714 of JANXHW010000004.1, forward strand.
ACCTGGGGCTGCCCCCCCCGGAGCACCCCAATAAAACTGTCAAAATTTTTAGGTTTCGTTTTCAAAACCTATTTTTGACAGATTTATTGGGGTTTTTTTGGCGATTTAAAGTGTTAAAAGGGGACGTTAAAGTGAATGTTTGCTTTGCAGGCACTTATCTGAACTATGGGGCGCTTCCAGGACGTTCGATCGACGATCTTCTTCCTGCACCTGGGCGACAGCTTCTCCCTGCCCGGGCGCGGACTCCGTAACGCGGCCCCTAGCAGCGCGTTCCGGAGTTTGCGCATGCGCAAACTGTTCCTGGAAACTCTGTGGGTTTGCGCATGCACAAACTCCGGAAAGCGCTGGTAGGGGCGGACTCCGTAACGCACCCCGAGCTGACGAGCTGCAGAGTCTCTGTGAAGGAGAGAATCTGCAGCTGCACTTGAGTGAAAGTCAATGTTGCCTGTCAGTTGAAGCGTGGTGAGGCAAACTCCAGAGAGAGAGAGAGAGAGAGAGAGAGAGAGAGAGAGAGAGAGAGGAGATGGACTGTGAAAGAAACCATCTAGAATGAAGGGTTCTATGAAAGATTAGAACATATTATTGTATTGTAAAAACTCCTTGGGGTAAGCCTACCTGTGTAAACGGCCTTTGAATTAAAGTCAGAGGAGAAATCCGATGACCAAAGAAAAGGCGGTATATACTGGTTGTTGTTGTTGTTGTTGTTGTTGTTGTTGAATCCTATCCCCAATTACTCCATAACCACAGCAATGGCACATGCACTGCATGCAATGTTGGGGGGGGGCACGATCAGAAAACCAATGAGAGGTAAATACTTTTTTACTTACATCTTGGTAGGCCTGGTTGGCAGTGGGTTCCCTCAGACCCACACCTACACTCCTTGGACCCACACCAGGCATAAACCTGAGGAAAGGGGGCATGCCAGGCACTGAAAGAGGGGCCCTATATGGCTTGGGGCCAGGATATTTGAGAGACCGCCTACTTCTATATAGTCCGGCTCATCTCCTTAGATCATCAGAGAAGGCCCTTTTGCGGGTAGGCCCAGGGAGGTGTGAGGGGCGGCGGCCAGAAATAGGGCCTTCTCAGTAGTGGCACCAACCTTATGGAATTCCCTCCCCTTTGATTTACGAACTGCTCCCTCCTTGGAACTTTCTGGCGAGGCCTAAAAACCTTCTTGTTTAAAGAAGCCTTCTGAGCCTTTGCCTTTTTTAACATCTTGCTGGTGCGGGTGGGGTGCTGCTGTTTTTATGATCTTGTTTTAAATGTAATATTTTTAAATCAATTTTTAGATGTTTTTATTTGTTTTGTTAAGTATTTTTTTACTGTTTTAAAAAGTGATTACTTTCTGTATTGTATTGTATTTTTTATGTTGTAAGCCGCCTTGGGTCCCTTCAGGGAGAAAGGCGGGGTAAAAATACTGTAAATAAATAAATAAATAGCATCCTGTGCAAGTTACTGTTGTCAGGATCTATCCCCTCCCCCTGAACCGGCTAGTTTCCTTCCCCTCCCCATCCTGAACCTCCCCCAAACCATCCCTGAACTGCACCCTTTGCCACATTACCTGGGCAGGCAGAGCATCTGGGCAGTTTTGGTATGTGTGTGAAGCGACTGGGCATTTTGGCCAGCAGCTCTGCGTGCAATGGGGCATTTACATCAGCGAAGATCCACTGTCGTATAAGGCCCATAGGATTGGGCCATAATAGAAATATTGTTACAATAAATGTATGTAGAAGTATGAAAGGCTAAGGGCAACAGTCTACATACTAAATTTAGGAAGCGTATTATGGCTCCTATAGGGATGGACAGGCATCACCACAGTGAAATGTTAAATTAATGTTGCCTGCAAATCTATAGTTTCAAATAGGTTTCTGGGCACTCAGCCTTCTGGGGGGGGGTAGGGGAAATCAGCACAGTGTATATTTAGAATTCTTCTACAGTATATTGAGTACTTTCCAAGCACAACTTAAAGCTTATTAAGCCCTTTACGTTTTCCTATGAAGTTCATTGTTGTCACAGTAATTCTGTCGCACTTTGGATGAAGAATGTATTTCATTTATTTGGGAATTATGAAGGTTTGTGGTACAGTGAAGTGGTTAAATAATTGCCAAGTCACCATAAAGACATGACTCTGTTTAATGTGCACAATCTTAAATCCATTCAGCCACAAGCCAAGCAGAACTAATCAAAATATTGAAGATAGGTCCTTACTGCCAAGCGCTTCTCAGCATTTGCCATTCCAGGCATTTACAAGAGCAGAATATGAGCTATTTTATAGTGAAAGAATTGGATTTTTGTATGAGGTGTGTGTTTATGAAAGAAGCCATCGTTTAAATGAAACAAAATAAAAATCTTCTAATATAATTATGCAGAGTTAGAGGCTTGAGTTATTCTTATTTTAAAAAATCTAATATGGTCATAAGAAAGAACTGGTCCTACTCTTGACTCTCTCCACTATTTTATAGTTGATAATGATTATACCATTGATCTTAAATTCTGTACATCTAGAACTGGTCCAGTATGGAAATCATTCATTCAAAATGTGGAATTTCATAATTTCTGCTGAAAATTAAGTTTTTGTTTAGCTGGTTATATGTATGCATAGACAGATGTTTCTATTTTAAAATTCAAGTAGCTGCATACCATTTGATTTGATCAAGATATAGTATTATTTGAGAATGATATATGAAGATTTCATTTCTAATAGTTCTCTTTATAGCAAATGGAGTTCTTTATAGACAGATTTTATTCGCCTCCTGTTCAGGGATATACCATTACTAATCTTGCAGAACCAGAGTTATTAAGAAATGAAACAGGGCCTTGTGATGGGTGAGGATGATGGGGCAACAGAAATCTCAGATCAGCAACTATGTTGTAATGTAGTTTAAAACAACACAGACAGGAAAATAAGGTTCAGATCACTGTGACCTGGTTTCTTTGCTGTTAGTCATGAAATTACCAGGGATTTGGAGTATAGTTGTCAGCCTACAATCATGTTCAAAGTCTTAAGTTTTTGACATGGCATGAGGCACTGGGTCATTCAAGGACCCCCCCCCCCCGAACGTTTGGGCATACAGCAGCTTTGGGGGGGCGTATAAAGAATCTTTTGATTCTGCCTTTGTCTTTAACGCTGCTGTAGACATCGTGTTAGGAAATAAAATATTAGGATTAGCTCTCTATATTAAAGTAATGGCATCTATTCTGATCTAATGGCACAACAGTACCAACCCTTTATTTCACTATTTTTTTTTAAAATCATCATGATTTCTACTTGTAATACAGTCTTGGTCTAGCGACTGGCTAATGCTAACTTTTTTGAGCATTAAATATATCTATATATATTTAAGTGAAATAGATGTAATTCAGTTGAAGAGAATGAATTTCACCTTTAAAAATCCTTTTTATGGTATGACTCATCATTTTGATGGCAATTATATTCATCAGATCTGTTTACAATAGATATATAGGTATGTATCATAAATCACTGTTGGCTTTCCTGAATCAAAGAAGTTAATAATCATAGCTATGAAACACCATATAATTCTGTGATATATTTATGTATTTTTTATATATTTTGCAACCCAGTCTGCGAATATGACATTTTGTGGAAATGGGTTGATACAGTAGAAGATTGAAGTAAATAAGTTTAAATAACAGAGCAGATTGGAGATTCATATTTTGGTGGACCACATCATTTTGATTTACTTTCGTCAAAACAAGTCTCTTTCAAAGACACTGAATCTATACTCAAACAGTTGCAATGTCTAATAATAAAACATATACTCTGAGAGGTATGTGGCACATGTTTGTGGGCAGGTAGCTGATTACTGTCTATAACTTATGGGTGCAATAAGTAAGTAGTTGTCCTTAGTACAGTATATTTTAACAGAATCTGTTCTTCATTCTATTTGTTGTGTAACGTTGCAACAGCCCAATCCTATTGGGCTTCACTGCTGCTTCACTGAAACTAGCGCTCAGGTAAAGAAACGAGGGAGGGCTGAGGGCATGACGGAGGTTGGAGGGGGTGGCACACAGCGCAGGCGTGCCAGATGCTATCCCCTCCAATAGCAGCTGGCATGCCCCCTTTGTCTCCTCAGACTTCTTCCAGCTAAAGAGCTGGCATAGGTCTGAGGAGACTCATAGGTCTCCTTGGACCCATGCCACACTAGCTATTTTTCTGGCATAAGTCTGAGGAGAGGAAGGGGGAAGTGCAGGCTGGAAAATCGGGGATAGGCAGTGGCGTTGCTAGGGCATGGCAGGGGGTTGGGCTGCTGGGAGTGATGCGGCGGGAGGGGGTGACGTGGCGGGAGGGGGTGACGCGCCTGACAACCGCTTGCCACTCGCGTCTTCTTCGGCAGCTTGGCCGCTTCTAACTAGGCCCCAGGGCAAGGCTGAAAGCAGCATTCTTCGCATGCGCACAACATCGCTTGAAGCCTTGCCCTCAGAAGGGTCAAACGAAGACTCAATCACGTCTTTGTTCGTCCCTTCTGAGGGCAAGGCTTCAAGCGGCGTTGTGTGCACGTGTACACACTGGGGATAGGATCTGGCATATGCTTTTGCAGCTGAGATCCACCCCATCCAGCCCACTCCCTGCCTTCCCTGTCCCAACCCCCCCCCCATCCACCCATGAACCAACCCCTCTGCCACATTACCAGTGGCATAGCTGGCTTCATGCCAGCCGCCCCCCACGTGACAGCTGACATCACTTGACCCGCCCTAAGTGACACAAGTCAGACCAAAACGTTACTCGGGGCTCAGGCAGGCAGGAGGGGGCCAAAACAAACAGTGCTCGAAGGTGGCGGACGCCTTCAGCTGCTCCCTCTGACCTGTTCCGCCGCCTTCGCTGCCGCCGCCACCTGAATCGCCGTCGTTGCCGTGTTCTCTGCCGCACCTGTCGCCATCTTCTTGCCCCCTCTGGTAAGCTGCCCCCTCCAGCATGTTACCTGGGGGCGTACTGCCCCCCTGCCATTCCTCTTCCTACGACACTGCACATTACCTGGACCGGCAGAATGTCTGGGCAAGTCTGGCACACGCATGGAGCTGCTGGCCATTTCCACGAGCAACTGCATCACACGTGACAGTGGTATGACACCTGCACTGTCACAGGGCCATTTACATAAGAACATAAGAAGAGCCCTGCTGGATCAGGCCAAAGGCCCATCTAGTCCAGCTTCCTGTATCACACAGTGGCCCCACCAGATGCCTCAGGGAGCACAAGACAACAAGATAACCTGTGTCCAGTCGCCACTCCCTTGCACCTGGCACAAGAAAACCTACTCCTACAACCAGGAGGTTGCTTATCCCCATCATGGCTTGTGAGCTGTGATGGAATTTTCCTCCATAAATCTGTCCAATCCCCTTTTAAAGGCATCCAGGCCAGGTGCCATCACCACCTCCTGAGGCAAGGAGTTCCACAAACCAATCACACGCTGGGTAATGAAATATTTTCTTTTGTCTGTTTTAACACTCCCTCCACTCAATTTGAGTGGATGTCCCCTAGTTCTAGTGTTGTGTGAGAGGGAAAAGAACTTCTCTCTATCCACTCTCTCCATCCCATGCATATTTTTATACGTTTCAATCATGTTCCCCCTCAACCGCCTTTTTTCTAGACTGAAGAGCGCCAAACGCTGTAACCTTTCCTCATAAGGTAGATGCCCCAGCCCACTAATCATTCTGGTCGCTCTCTTCTGCACCTTTTCCAGTTCCACTATATCCTTTTTGAGATGCACCGACCAGAACTGGATGCAATACTCCAGATGCGGCCTTACCATCGATTTGCACAACGGCATAATAATATTGGCTGTTTTATTCTCAATCCCTTTTTTAATGATCCCAAGCATGGAATTGGCCTTCTTCACAGCCATCGCACACTGGGTCGACACTTTCATCAACCTGTCCACCAGTAACCCCAAGATCTCTCTCCTGATCCGTCACAGACAGCTCAGAACCCATGAGCGTGTATGTGAAGTTTTGATTTCTTGCCCCAATGTGCATCACTTTACACTTACTTACATTGGGGCGCATCTGCCATTTTGCTGCCCATTCTCCCAGTTTGGAGAGATCCTTCTGGAGCTCTTCACAATCCCTGCTGGTCTTCACCACCCGGAAAAGTTTAGTGTCGTCCGCAAACCTGGCTACCTCGCTGCTTATCCACAACTCCAGGTCATTTATGAACAAGTTGAAAAGCACCGGTCCCAAGACCGAACCTTGGGGCAAACCACTTTTTGGGGCACACCGAATGATAGATCTGTTGTTGTAAATGGCCCATAAGTTTGGACTGTGTAAGATCTTTGCAGGCTTCAGCCTTGTCAGGGTTATAACTCAGGAAAAGCAGCTGATGACGATTTTTGGGAAAGGACATTGCAGTAAATGACTCACTAGGTACCTTATGTTATAGGACTTTGTGGTTGTAAATGGGAGATGTTGAGCTCTGTGTGTGTGTGTGTGTGTGTGTGTGTGTGTGCGTGCGTGTGTGTGCGCGCGCGCGCGTGTGTGTGTGTGTGTGTGAAGTTTTAATCATGTTTGCTGTTCTCTTTGACTATCCTTTCTCCTAGCTTATAAGGTGTCTTACCCTGATATCCATCCAGGTGATCTCAAGACAGGACTTAACAAGCTGTGAACCATGAGTTGTCGATCGAAAGTTCGGCAGTTCGAATCTGCGACGGGGTGAGCTCTCATTGCTTGGCCAGCTCCTGCCAACCTAGCAGTTCCAAAGCATGTTAATGCGAGTAGATAAATAGGTACCACATGCGGGAAGGTAAACAGCACTCCGTGTTCCAGCTGCATGCTACGCGCTGCGGCAAGGCGAGTCATGCCGGCCACATGACCACGGAGGCGTCTTCGGACAACGCTGGCTCTTTGGCCTTGACATGGGGATGAGCACCACACCCTAGAGTCGGACACGACTGGACTTAATTGTCAGGGGTCACCTTTACCTTACTTACCAGGCAACTAGAGAACTCTGACAAACCGCTGTTCAACCACTCTCAGTTCATTCAAAACCTATTTGAAATAGCACATCTTTCCAACTACTGCACCCCCACCCCTTACATTTCACTGGTACCTTGTCAATGATATCTTTCCAGTACATACCCTCACAGATTTATTTGGACCAGCTATATGCAATCACTTTGACTTTTTCCCATAATACATTCACACCAGAAGCCATGATGATGCCACTTCATTTAGCCTTTACAGGCAAAATAACACAGCTGATGGGTGACTCTCCAATGATTTCTGTCTGTGGTTCTTATTTAAATCTATTATTGAGATGTTTCCTACTAAGATTGTTCTTCCTAAATGAGAGATCTATGAATATGTTAGTTCTGCTTATGTCAAGCCCAAACAAAACAAAAAGGAAATAAGAATGGTTCTGCACACTCCATAGCCAAAATGTGCTCCTGTCTTAATAATGAACTCTTTGGGCATTGTAATGGAAAGAAAACATATCATTAAGAACAAGCTCCATGAAATTCGTCCATCATATACAACTTCATTAGTGTGGATTGATGATTTGCTTGATAAGCATGACAACAGAGGCACGTTTTTGTTTATTTATTGATGGGGCAAGATATAAAACCGGAATGTGCATAAACAGTCTTTGCTTTGGATGCAGCTCCATGTTTGGAAGTAACTTTGGTGTTATCAGGCTTGTTAACGATTGTATTGTTTGATTGAACTTTCGTCTCTGAGTGATGGGAATGGCATTGAAAAGCATCAATATTGCTGCCATTCCTGGCAGGCATTGGAGTATTATGCAAGCAGATTCGAGTTGATATCTCATTGTACAAATGCAGGGACCCAGAAAATGTCCAGTTATTGAGACCCTGCAGCAAGAGGACAATGTTCTATTCATGAGCTCTTCAGTGCAAGGTCAGAGAATGAAACCTGAACTAAGTGTAAAGTTCAAATTAGTTTTGATGACGACCTCCCTGTGTTTAAGAGTTTTGAAAAGACAGATCCTTTCCCAGAATCCCCTGCCACAGATGGGGCTGACTGTCTTGAATACTGGCAATGGGATTATCACAGACAAAATACTTGGGGAGTCAGTGTAAAGCTATATATATATATATATCTCCTCCCTTATGTCTGAAAATACAAGAGAAGTTATATCAGTACTTTTTTAAACAGAACCACTATTTTAGGAAATACTTTAGAGACCGGTGATAGAAAGAGGTACAATAATGTTTATGCATGGATGGTTGGCTAAAACTATATTTACATGAATTTAAAAGTTGGAAGCTGGCAGGGATAATCACCCCCCTTAACATCGCTGACACCCTGTGGTCCTTCTTAATAGCTCTTCTTTATGTAACCGCAGCTTGCAGAAACAAATTTAGAAAATGTTGTGTCTTTTTTATTTTGCAGAAGGTATAAAATGCAAACCATGTCATCAGCATTGGTTATCAGGAATAATACTATACAACCATTCTGTACCATTAGGCTTCGGCAAAATTTTCATATAAATTGAAAATAAACCTATTCGAAACCATTTCTGAAAACATTCTTTTTTTTTTTTTTTGGAAAGGCCAGTCCCACAGCTTCTCTAGTTTTGCATAATAATATTATCACATTGTGGAGGAAGTGTGACTTGGATAGACTTTTGTCACTCAGGAGAAAAACAGTCTGGGCTTGCTCAGTATGTTAGCATCATATTTAGATAGAGGAATTGGGGAGGGAGAAGCAGAAGAGGCCTGTAATTATTTCTAAATACAAAGTTATGTATCCAGGTGACCTTACCTATAATACAATTTCAGTGTTATTAGTGGGGGAAAAAACTCAATTTCAATGTTATTAGTGAGGGTAAAAGTGTTGGTTTATTATGGCTGATGTCTATAGGCTATGCAGGTTCATTTATAGTCCCTTGGGCTTGTGATATGTTGAACTCTGTTTTCAACAGGTAACTTTTGAATAATGTTATTGGTAATTGCTTTTTAATACAGAACCTGCTTTGCATGAAAACAGTCACCAAGGTCCAGACAAAAGCAACCTTCGCCACTCACTCTTTAATTTACCCTTTTTCCTTCCCGAGGATGTTTCTCTAAAAGGTATTTCAAATGGCGACTAGATTATATGTTAACAAGCACTTACTGCTTTCCATATATAGCTTCAATATGCATGCAAATGCTGGTCATCAAGTTGCAGAAACGGTGTATATTTTTCAAATGTCTCGGGGAAAGAAGTTGGAAGTTTTCATGAAATGGAAAGGCATCAGCAGTTGGTTTATCACTTCCAGTTCATGATGAGTGCAAAGCATGGAACTACTACAGTGAACCATGTTGTGGGGTCCTCACCTCTCTGACCCATATGCCACACTTCCTCTTTCACACAGAACAGGGAGGCAAGAAAGTACATTATAAATAGGGGTGTTTGTTTTTGTTGATCGCATAAAAACATAAAACGCCACATTTTCAAACAGAATTGGAACCAAATTACCAACTCTCTACTGGTTGTGAAATGCATCTGGTTAAAATAGATTACTTTTCCAGTTAGAAATACTTGAATAATTTTTGTTTTTGCATTGAAGACTGCAATGTAATGATATGGGCAACCTGATCCTGCCTAAGATGTGGCGACTGGCCTAAAGGGCCGGCCGCTGCATCCTAGTCTAATTGCAGGCTGTGCCGGCATGACCTGGGCTCACCTTGGGGGAAGGGGACATTTGTCCTCTGCCCCCGGTGTAAGTGGTGCGGGCCCCGATGGGCCACCTCAGAAGCACACCAGCTCTGGAGCTGGTGTGTGTTCGGGGAGGCCATGTAAGGCTGGCCCAGTCTGGGAAGTGTCACAGGATATTTGCGCAAGCCAGAGCCAATATCCTTGCCCCCCTCCCAGGCCTGGCTGGCCAATGACCCTTGTGACCCCTGCCTGCCCTCCCCACACCCCCGCACCGACCAGCCTGGGCTTTACCTGCATCAGCCAGTGCAGGTCCAGGTAGGTGGTGGAGTAAGTGTTGCTGGCCTCCACACTGGCACCGCTTACTCCAAATGAGCCACAAACATGCTTTATGGCATGTTTACGACTCCTTAGAAGGACAGGTACTGAAGCTGAAGCTCAAATATTTTGGCCACCTAATGCGAAGAGAGGACTCTCTAGAGAAGACTCTGATGCTGGGAAAGATTGAAGGGAAAAGGAGAAGGGGAAGGCAAAGGATGAGATGGTTAGACAGCATCACCGATGCAACGAACATGAAAATGATCGAACTCAGGAAGATAGTGGAGGACAGGAAGGCCTGGCGGGATATGGTTCATGGGATCACGAAGGGTCGGACACGACTTAACGACTGAACAACAACAACAACAATCATTAGAGGAGTGAGCGCTCCATCGATCTTCTCTACATTGTTGCCTGATCAGTCTTTTTCTTTGTACTGTATGCTGAGGTGAGAACACTCTTCTGCTCATGTGTGCATGGTGCTAGGTGTCTGCAAAAAGAACATGGCCCAGGCCAGCTCCAGGACTGATGGCAGGAGGCCTCAGATCCACAGGCCAAGGGGAAGTCCTCATGTTTGATTTATCAGAACAATCACACACACCACCAGGCTGGCTCAGATGGAGTTCTGCCTGTTCCAAAATTCTAATGAAGCAAGTGCAGCATGCTGGCACAGCAAGTTCAACCTTATGACAAAAGCCACCTCCCAAGAGCTCCCTGATTAGCAATGGTTAGCACAACAAAAGAAGTACCTCCTACCCTAGCTGTCCTCACCAACTCTGTGGCTAAACTCAATTGAGGAGGCATGGACCTCCTGAGGTAGCTACCGTGCCTTCAGCCAGGTGCTAAGACAAAGGTAGCAGTGTAATGGCTGCTAAGCCAAGGCATCCCACCAGGGCAAGAGGCACCCAGAATAGCAACTGCTTCATCCCAAGTTGCTTAGCAATGATGTCATTGCTGAATGCAGGGGAAAATAGGAAAGGGAAAATGACCCCAGCTGGCCTCTGTATCTGGAGGGGCTGTGACCAGGAGGTTTAAGGACAGAGGAGGAAGTAGCTGGAGAGGTGAGTCAGGAGATGGAGTGTAGGAAAGATGCAAAGGGGAACCAGGAAAGAGGAATGGAGAGGCAAAAGGAGCAAGGATGAACACGGAAAAGGCAAGGGCAAGAAAGATACAAGGGTAGGGCAGATGACAGTTCCAAGGTGAGGGAGACCAGAGCAGGGAAAAGAACCATAGGAGGGAGTGCTGGGTTGATACAAGAGGCAGAGAAGCAGAAAGAGATGAAGACTGGGGAAGGAAAGAAGCAAGAGACAGGGGAAGGGGAAAAAACAGAGCAAGCTGCTCAAGTTGGGTGAGAGGCACCCTTGCTACTAGGCTACTGAGTGGTCCTTAGGAAGGGGCTATAATATAAGGGCAATCACACCCCCTTCCATGGAAGATTTATTCTGTGGCCAGGTATTAGGATTCAGCAGGGAAACCATGAGCCAACACCAGAGACTTTACAGCTGGATGCAGAAGATACTGACCTACCTGACCTACTCTGTCAGGGAATGAAGAAACTCCAGTTGAGATACCCAGTCAGTGAACGAACTGCGACTCTCAAGAATGGCTGAAAGGAGGGTGGACTTGTTTGGACATATTGTTTGGACATATTCGAGTCCAAACAAGCCAATCTGCAATCTACCATCCAATAAAAGGGGTCACTAGCCTCACCTTTTCATTCCTCTAGTCTTTCTTATTCCCCATGACCATGACCCATCGTGACCTACCCAACATCTTATGCTGTACACCTGCCCCATGGGATTAAGCAGAGTGGGTGGGACCTGCTATAAGCATCCATCAAGGACCATCAATTAACAAAGAAAGGTCCCTTGATGAGTTCACCCTGCAAAGGATCCTATAGGAATCAATGGATGAAAAACAGCTACAATCCTGGGCAACTAGACCCTCATGTCTTCTTCCTTCGGTCTCCATTCTTGGTCTTCATCCTGCCTTGCTGTCAATCTGCTGTTTATTGATGCTGGTGCTGCATGCTGGTGATCCAAGAGCAGTGATGAGTCCAAGACAACCGCAAGCTGTAAACCTGCTCCTGTGGACAGAGTGCAGCTCATTCAGAACAGGTTGAGCTGTTCAGCACCTGAATAGCACCCGAGTTGTGGTTTTCTGAATTAAGATGACCTCTGTTTCGTCCAGATTTAATTTTTAGCTTGTTAACCCACATCCAGGCCCTCACTGCCTACAGACAACACTCCAGGATTTCAACACTTTCCATGGCATTAGATAGATGACACCCAACTCCAAATCCTTGGGTGATCTCTCTTTGATGTTGTTAAACAGCATCAACCAAAAAACTGCTTCATATTTATTTTTTTCACATTTTTATACTGCCCTTCCTCCAAGGAGCTCAGAGTGGTATACATATTTCCTCCCCTCCTTTTTGTCCTCACAACAACCCTGTGAGGTAGGTGGGGCTGAGAGATAGTGACTGGCCCAAGGTCACCCAGGAAGCTTCGTGGCTGAGCGGGGATTTGAACTTGGATCTTCCAGGTCTAAGTCCGACTCCCAAACCACTACACCATCCTGTGACAGTGGGGTTGTGATCAGGGCCTCAACTCGGAAGATATTTAATTGTCTGTGCTTCTTGCAGCCACATGCAAGGAATGCTGGACGCTGACTGGCACCATATACATCCAATGGCAGTGCAGTCAGAGGTGTGTCTGACAGTCCGGTAAGAAGACCCTGCATTTGCTAGAGTTTCTTGTGGGCACTGGAGCTTTGACGCCAAAGGTACTGGATCACCTCTGGACTGGAATTTCTGCCTTTAATCCACTTTCATTTTATTTTCAGTAGAATATTTTCAAAACAGCATTAATTTGTCATGCTACATGTCGAAAAACATCTTCAAATTCTGGGTCAATTTTTATGTTGAGGCAAAAAAACAAAAAAACAAAAAACTCCACGAATCAGAATAAGGACAAATGGCAATATTGTCCAATGGGAAAGAAGCTTCTGTATCGATCTATTATTTCTCAGCTTGAAATGTGCCAGTATTGTACATCCGCTTGATTATGAGCCTTGTTAGTACATCCCCAGTTGATTCAACTTGAGTGCTTCTGACATTTGCAAAGTTACTCACATATTCCACCGAGCAGCAGGGGAAAGCTTGCTAATGAAGAAATAACAAGCTGAAGATTTGAATAAATATTTAGCTGATTGCAAGGGAGGTACCACTAATTTTTGTTTTAATGATGGCAACTGAGAAAACACAATGACACGCTTCCTTGTGTCCTCTGAAATTGGGTTCTCCTGGCCTTTTTTGCCTGTGCCACAGGGCACTTTCATTTCCTGATTCTATTATATACTAAGTGGCCACCTGAACCTGCCAAAGAACTTGTTCTATTGTGTTTTCCTATTTTTAATCCTGAAAAAGTAAACACATTTCTCATCAGATGTGTTACAGACTGCTATACATTGCAAAGATTTATGAAGGTGTCACTGGGTTATTACAGAACCATTCATTTATAAATAAATGTCCATTCTGAAAGGAAGCCAGAAATGATAGTGGCGTTTTCCATCATTTCAAAAATCTATATTAAAAAAATGATGTACTTTTTTTTATGGCAGCAACGGCTCTATTGCTGTAATTTGGACTTCATCCTTTTTGACGTCTGTATGTTTCCAGAGCTAATGTATGATTCAGGGACAAAAAATATGATGCATTAGATCCTTAAGAACACAGGCTGCAAAGAGGAACATAACAGCTGTTTCAATATTCATTGATAATGGCGAGAATGCAGGGAGCAGGCCCTGCTCAGTGTACATCTAGGCTGCAAAGAAATGCCCCATTATGGATTTTTGGAACCCTTTGGTGAACTTCCTTGTGAAATAGCTTCTTTGAAATACTTTTCAGACAATGGCATGCTGGGTTTTCTTTAAAAAGAGTTACCTTTTCCATGGAGCATACGGGATCTAAACCTAGACTGGTTTTGTCACTTGTGAAACCCCGGTCAATAGCTAGTTTTAAGCCAGAACTATATTTTGAATGAAGCAACATCACAAGGGCCAGCAGATTCACGGATTGGCTTCACGGATTGACACCCTTCTTTGCGCACTGTGACAAAGGAAAAAAAATGTTTTCTACTCCCCTTCTCCATATGTTATTATTTGTATTTATTTTACATATTTATACCTTGCCTTTCAAGATATACCATCTTCACAAGGCAGCTACCAACATTAACACTATAATAGAAACAACCATTTTAAAACAATAATTTCTGACTCTACTTGATCCTTGTGGCCCCCTCACAAGGGTAGTAAGGAAATGATGCAAAATTGTCCCTATAATACAGAATTGTCCCCTTGGGAGGAGATGCCCAGGGGGATATCACACACCCCTTGCTGAATTTGACAGTATACTGTACTTATAAAGCAGAGCAAGGATTTTAAAAGTTTGTACGAAGCACCCGAAGCTACACACACCAGGCTGGATCAGTTGCTGCTCACGCAGCCCCAAACAGATGATTGGGAGCCTCCAGTGATGTAGACTTGGGTCTATTGACTCAAACTTGAGTCAGACTCAAGTCGCGTCAATGACTTGACTCGGACTTGACTCAGCGATTGTAAAAGACTTGAAAGACTCGACTTGAGACTTGGAGCCTTTTACGACAAGTTGAATTTTATTCAGGTATAAACCTGTTTCCCCCACTAAATAGATAGGAACTCGCAACTCACAACCAAAGACTCGGGACTATGGGGCAAAGACTTGGGATTTGACTTGAGACTTAGACCCAGAGACTTGGGACGACTCGAGACTTGGAGTCAGAGACTTGATCCACATCCCTGGGAGCCCCCACCTCTTAAGTAACTGGCACTGTCAAAGCTGACTGTACCAGCAGTTGGTACAATGAGTGTTTGTTCATGGGTTGTTATGTCTGAGACTCTGTCTAGGGCCCTGATCCCAAAACAAATCCCAGATAAACACAGGATAGTTTCCATTGCAAGGCTTTTATCTAAGCATCAGGAACTTGGTCTCGGTGACCTTGCTGTTTTAACAACATGCCAAATGTCATACTTTTGACCTGTATTTTGATCTTTATTTTGCCTTGAGTTCAGTGAAAGGGTCAGGAAGAAGACCCGGATGTATCAGTCATCACTACAGAATTTCTCATTTCCACACAAAAATAGTTTAATGGGATGCCTGGGAGAATTGTAGTAGAGGATTTCCAAGAGATAATAGATAGTATCTTGAAACAGGTGATGACTGCATATTAAAGCTCAGCAGAAGATCCAGTAATGCCTAAATGAGATATTCTTTCTTTATTGTACATTGTACATAAAATTGGCAGTCCCCAGGTACACCACTGCATACATGTATTCTATGCTATCTTCATTGACTGGTGCATTGCACTGAGTGATTCCAACAGGAAAAAATATGTTTTTATATATACAATGCAATTGCTCTCTCTCTCTCTCTCTCTCTCTCTCTCTCTCTCTCTCTCTCTCTCTCTCTCTCACACACACACACACACACACGCACGCACGCACGCACGTGCACACACAAAAACTATACTGTATTAGTATTCATTTCCATTCATACAGCAATTTACAATTATAAGTTTAAGCAATACAAAATTAAGAAGCAAAAATTAAAGTAATATGTTACAGTACTTCAAATTAATCTGAAATGGGTTTAATTTTAAAATTTTCAGTACCATATGTCCCTGTTCATTTCAGATCAGTTCTGATGTGGGAAGCAGCTTTACTGTAGATGAAAAAGGAGTGTTTAATTCAGAAGTACAAAACTAAAATTTGAATTTTTATTACGATTTTTAAAAGTTATTATTGTGGGGGAGTTAGAAATGTATAATTGAATTTGTAATTTTGGGAAAGTTAACTCTTGAAATCATAAAGAAATAACCCTCTCGTACCCTTTTAAAATTGTTTTTGTTGACTTCAGATTCCCTTTTGATTAAATAAAAATGCCTTTGGTGTCACTATCAACATTCTGCTAAATGGAGATAGACCCTATGAACTTAATTCCAGTGGTGCGCCTTGCATAGCTACCGCTTTTGCCCTGCCCCTCCTGATGAGCGTGGCTGAGGAGCCTATGCTTCTGCTCGGTGCTGGGTGTCGTAAATGTTTGCTTGGTGCTGGGTGTTGTAAACGTGCCATAAGGCATGTTTTCAACACCAGGCGAGTAAGCAGCTCTGGTGGAGAGGCCGACGCCACTCACTCTGCCATGGGCTGCAGCCACCGCCAGCAGACACAGGTAGGTCCTTCACCGGTCTGTGGGAGGGGGGCATGGGGAGGGCAGGATGGAAAGGGAGGGGGTGATTGGCCAGCCAGGCTAGGGAAGGGGGAGGGATAATCGGTGGTGCACTCCGCCGAATCCTATTCTCCATTCCGGGCCTGGCCAGGCCTTACACTGGCTCCTTAGATCTACGCTGGCCATTTTGCTGGCGCACATCCAAGGAGGCCCATTGGGCCTGCTGGGGCTGTACCCAGGGGAAAGGGACAAATCCCCCTTTCCCCAAGGAGTGCTCCAGCTCCGCGAGTGTGGGCCCAATCCTGGCTAGGATGCAGTGGCCGCCTTAGGTGTGTTGCCGCTGCATTCTAGACAGTATTGGGATACCCAACAACTTTCACCTAATGCCTGAAAGACATCAGGCTGGAGATTAGTAGGTGGACGATCAGGACCAGGACCACCAACGTGACCTCCACTATATCCCACAGGGAAGTTTTGGCATGTTGTGGTCTCCTCAGGGTAAGGGAACAATCGGTCCCATTCCCGAGGGTAAGCCCTGGCAGCTGCCATGGGTCAACTCGGACCTGCACCAGCACTATAGCCAGTGCAAGTCCACATGGACTCGTGAAGGTGGATCAGGCTAGGGAAGGGGGATAGGATTTGGTGGGTACTGCTGCCACCAAACCCACCCCCCTCCTAGCCCCAATCCGCCCTTCTTTTCACCCCATCTTCTCCCCACCCCATATCCTCCCTGTTCCACTCATCCCCACCTTCCCCCACCCCGTTCCAGCCCCTCCATGGCCTTACCTGCAACGGTGGGTATCCCTGATCCATTGCTTGCCACTTGCTGTGGCCAGTCCACACTGCCGTAAACGCACATTCCGCTGGCATATGCCCATAGGATTGGGCTGTCAAAGTGGTAAACTTTGGTTTGATTATGCCCACTTTATTTCTAATGCTTTTTTTAAATAGTGAAATGGAAAATTAAACCATTTGCTCTCATTTGTTTGTGTCTTCAAGTTATGTACACTGTATTTCTACTGGATTACTGCTTCTCCTGTCAAAGATTCTTCACTAGATGAATGCATAGTTTTATAACCCAACTGCAACAAATGCGTAAAGAGCAGATTCTCTGAATCTATGTGTCTTGAGATGGCACCTCATGCACTATAGTCTCTTTGGTCCTGCTGAAGTCAATATTTCTGCAGCCTACTCATCTGTTCTTTCTTTTCAGTGCATTACATCTGTACATTGCTACTGCCCCCAAAACAATTTGCTCCTTTGGCAGTTTGGCTCTCCAGAGCTAAAGGTAAAGGTATTCCCTGACAATTAAGTCCAGTCATGTCCGACTCTAGGGTGTGGTGCTCATCTCCATTTCAAAGCCGAAGAGCCAGCGTTGTCCAAAGATGCCTCATGTGGTCATGTGGCTGGCCGGCATGACTCTCCTTGCCACAGCACGTAGTATGCAGCTGGAACACGGAGCACTGTTTACCTTCCCGCAAGCGGTACCTATTTATCTACTCGCATTGACATGCTTTGGAACTGCTAGGTTGGCAGGAGCTGGCCAAGCAACGAGAGCTCACCCCGTCATGGGAATCGAACTGCCAACCTTTCGATCGACAGCTTATGGTTCAGCGGTTTAACCAGCTGCGCCACCCACTGGCTCCAGAGCTAGGCAACCCCTTTTTTAATGTGGGCCTTGGAATGGCATCCTCAGCCCCATAATTGTATCACAGTGCTACATAGAATGTGTTTCCACGTGAAATCCTGAATTCAATAGCAAAGATTGATTCCATTGACCTCAAGAAAGGCAGTTTTTTTTTTACCCCATGTGCTTAATCTACTACAATAAATTACAACTAATTTAATTGGTTTAATTTTATGGACATTACAAACTAAATAAATCCCAGGTGTCTTGTAGTTTTTGAGCTAGTGCCTGAAAACATCTGGGCCAACTTATAAGGTACCATAAATGTGCTTGCCTTTGGGCAGATGTGACGATGTTTCTGCTCTTTGTTTACACCACTTCAGAAGAGACACAGACATCTGAGAGCATATACTGTATATTAGAGCTATTACATGAGCTCGGGTCTTTGCTGTTTACTTCCCAATGGATTTTAAGTCACAGATTGTACTGCTAATCTTATTAAGTATGTCCTTTTAATGGAAGTATCAGGTAATGGAAGTTAAATGAACAGAGCTAGAACTGCCGGGTTGCAATTTAGATCACAGCAACACAAGCGAACTGCCAGTTGCATTTCATTGTGTGTCAGTAAACAATGCAGTGCCTAGACAGACTCTAAACTGGAGAGTGTGTCCAAGACACAATCATGCAATGCATCCTGGTATCTGGCCAACTGCAATCAAATATCAGTAGTCATATTACTCTGGGAGCAATAGGAGTATTTCAGAGCAAGTATGAGTAGAATGTAGAATGTGTTCAACAAGTATTATGTGGAATGGTAAATTCTATGTTGCTACATGGTAGGACCAAAGTTTATATGCAATATGTTAAGGTGCACATGCTTGACCCCAATGTGCTCAGTTTTGTTTTTCCTGTAAATAGAAGTTGCTAGGTGATCCAATTTGAATCCTGGCAAGGTGAAGAATGGTTTAACTCCTTCCCACAGATTGACACAAAAAGAGCCTCCATCCCAGGAAATTACAGCCTCAAGGAAGACCTGATCAAGACTGTGTCCTGATCCATACTGATCTTCTCTAAACCAACCCAGTGGCTTCAGAACACAAAAACAAACATAATGATGGAATTCTACATATTTTATGTAAGCATACTGTGTGTTATACAGTATATAAGCTTCAGACTCATGCTTATTCTGAAGTGTCTTTTTCTATTTCCTAAACTGCTTTTTTAAAAAAAGTCCTAATCATTCTGATTTACCATAACATGAATTCAGAGTGTCTAATATATATAGTGCAAAGCGCCCACTCACCACCTAAAGGTGTGTGTGTGTGTGTGTGTGTGTGTGTGTGTGTGTGTGTGTCTTGCCATCAGTTTTTATTGTATTTAATCCATCTTTAATTTTTGTGGCTATCTATTCCTCTTCATTGTCATAATCAACAAACCAATACCAGAAAGGTAGGATGAATTCTAACTCCCCATAGAAATTAAGGGGCACTTTTGTATCTTGATGTTTAGCATTCGTATATAAAACCGGTATTGATAAATTGGATGGGAAAATAGGGCTCTTTTGAGCTCTATGGGACCCATCTGAATGCAGACATTGTGCCCATACTCAGCTGGATTGATGAAATGATGTATGTAACAAATGCATTCCTTACCTCACAGTACCACGTGAAACTAGTATGATAAATATAATTGTATATATGGTCATATTGCCCATCCCTGGGACAATATGTTCAGGTGAGTAATTCAACTCTGAAAGCAAAATTTTACAAAGGCTTATAGTGTCAAACTGATATAAACTGCAACCAGACAATTTGTTAATTTTTAGTCTGTCATTGTTGAGAAGCGTCTCAATTGTCCAAACATTTCAGAAGTCCTTGAAAGGACTGTAATACATGTGGCCAGCAGCGGAATACTTTTCAGCTTTCATAATCTCTTATGAAAAAGTTTCTCCCATTTCATTTTTTAAACAAAACTTAAACAGAAAAACCTGAGAAGGAAAACCATGGACTGGGTATCATAACAGTTCAGAAAGCAAAGAGGCAAATACAGGATTATTTCCATTACAATAATATAAATTAGATTGCCCCAAAGTGTCTTTTTCATTTTTCAGAAATGAATTCGGTGTCAATTTAGAGGCTGGCATTCATTTTATTAACAATTAAGATTTCTCAATAGCAACTGTTCTCCTGCTCCTTGGGAGGAAGCTCAACTCCAAAAGGCAAGTCTGTGATTCAAGAAGAAACAAATGCCCAAGATTTGATTATCAGGAGTTTTTGCTTTAATTAGAAATAGAGTAAACTGCAGTCTATGACTTGGGTATGGCTGGCTGCCTTATTTTGGCCTGAATATGCCTGCTTGCAAGTTCCAAGGCAGATAGGCTCGTTTCTACTCAGATTTCCTCCTGCCCCTTGGCCTAATAATCACACTTTCCCTATGGAGCTGACAGACCTGTTACTGTCTAGGTCAGGGTGGTCCAACGTTTTGTACCTCGAGGGCCACATGCGAACTTCGACATGAAACCTGGGGGCCGCACAATAAATTAAATTATTAATTAATTAATAATAATGACCGATGCATGCCCCGCCCCGCTGTCTAGCATGTCCTGCCCACGCTCCCCTGAAGATCGAAAAGGCGGTCGGCTCCCGACCGCCTTTCTGATCATCAGGGGAGCGTGGGTGATTGCGGGGGAGGGGAGCTCCAAGAGCAGCCAGGGGGCCGCAGCAGAGGCCTTCGGGGGCCGCATGCGGCCCACGGGCCACGCGTTGGACCACCATGGTCTAGGTCCTTTCACTGTCTAAAACAGGGATGCCAAACATAAGGCCCATGGGTGCTGAGGGGGATAAATGAGGGGGATAAAGAAACTGAGGGGGATAAAGAAACTTATGTTTTTATGTATATTTTTATGCCAATAAAGGTTGTTGTTGATGATGATGACATAAGGCCCATGGGACCTTTCAGCAGTGCTGCTTCTGCTGAGGCTCTGGGAAGGAGAGATGGAAGGAGGCCTCAGAAGGCAAGGAACGCCAAGGGGGAAGAGTCAAACCAAGAAGGGTGAGAGAGTGAGATGCCGCCAAGGCGCTGGGAGAGCCCAATTATAACGCGGGCTGCCCTTTCAGCCACACACACTGCTTCTCCAAGCTCCTCTCAGCTGCTGAGCTGCAACGTGATGCCTCGGCTGAAGCAGCATGGCTCAAAGGGTGGCCCATGTGATAATTGCGCTCTCCCTGAGTGATATGGGCTCAGTGTGATATGAATTTGCATATTTTCTCTTCTGTCATTTGTTCTACGTGAGAACAAAGTGCTTATTTCTGGGCATCATCTGCTAATGATGTCACTTCTTGCCCTCAGCAGGCGCCATGAATGCTATTCGGCCCACTGTATGAAATGAGTTTGACACCCCTGGTCTAAAATGTTCTGGCCCTGCAGAAGCCCACCTCTCTAAACTCTCAAATTGGTTAACTGGCCTTCCCTCAGAGGTGCTGGGCTATCACAGCCTGAAGGTCTAGCCTCTGCCATGGCTTCTTTTAGGCCCATCACTCTTGCCTCCCTTGCCTCACGTAGATATAGTAGTTCCTGGTCTTCCTCCCCGCTTGTCTCCTAGATTTCTTATGAACTGCTGCCAAGGATACTACCCTTTAACCTCCTAGATTTGGCCTGCTTTGCAGCTAGTTGCCACTCCTGAGTGATGTCATACCCAGGTGTTGGTGACCAATGACATCCTGGTCATTGAGCTTTGTGGTCATGGTGGCAAAGGCAGAAGGATGAGACTTGAACAAGCTGAGACCTCAGGAACATAAGCATTCCAAACACTTCAGTAAGAAATATATGAAGATGGGTTTATTTCTTTCACATACTAACATGGGTAGGCTTACCATATTTTCCCGGTTCTAAACCGGGACAACCCCCCCCCAAGAATTTTTAAATAAATAAATACATTTTAATTATTTTTTTTTGTGGGCGCAAAGCGCCCACTCGCCACCTAAAGGGTGGCTAAAATTTTTATTTATTTATCTGTGGCCATGAAAATGGCCATTTTGCCACAGCTGCCACTTGCCTGTCCCGCCACCATTGCCGCCACTGCACTTGCTGTCATCTTGCCACCATCCATCTTGCCACCACCTCCATCTTGCTGTTGCCACCACTGCCCTCACCTCCATCATCCCACCGCCGCCGACCTCGCTGCTGCCATCTTCTTGCTGCCGCCGCTCTCATCGTCCTGGCCGGCTGCATCCAAACCGGCTAGAACTCCTGCCCCCTTCAGAGCCACCGCTTGCAAAAAGGTACCTGCAAAAGGTACCTTTTTCCGGCAGCGCCATCTTGCGAGATCCAAGATGGTGGCACCCAAATCTCGTGAGGACACATGAGGCTGCCTCATGTGCCCTCATGAGATTTGGGTGCCGCTATCTTGGATCTCGCAATATTTCGTGGGATCCAAGATGGCGCCGCTGAAAAAAAGGTACCTTTTGCAGGTACCTTTGCAAACAGTGGCGGCGGATCCCGGAAAGCCCAGGACTGACCTGGGACCGGAGCCCGGAAACTGGGATGAATTGTAAGCCTTTTCCGGGACGAATGGTAAGCCATTCGTTTTCCGGGACGAATGGTAAGCCTAACCGTGTCCTTCCATCAGCATATTACTGATCGGTAATACCATTCCTGAATTATTTAAAGCAATTTAGGTATCGCATGTACACCTAAATATACTTAGCACACTGCGATCTGGTAACTATGAGTAATTGGCGGGGGGACTTATGGGCACTAAGAATATTCAAGAATTATTGTTTCAGCATTATGAAAACAATAGTCGGACATCAAATTATACAGAAAGCAGAAAGTATTTTGAGATAAAAACTCTGAAGAACTGTTCTGTTATATACCATACCACAGGTTCCTAATTAAAACTTCCCCATAAAACATGTTTTAATAAAACTTAAGACATTATGTATCATAGACCAGGCTAGGTAGGACATTAGTGGTTTTTATTCTTTTTTTTTTAAAGGCATTTAAAAAAGACTTTCATAAAGTTCCCATGGTATTTAATCCAATCTTAACCTAAATTAAATTTCAATGTCAAAAATGTATTCATCACAGAAGGAAGATCTTCACATCATTTGAAGTGGGCACAAATGTATTGAAGAGCCATCTTAGTTTTGCTCTTTGCATGAAGGACCTAGAGAAATGCAACAAAATTAAGTTTATTCTGTTAACGACCTAGCTTCTTACCAAAACTTGCTCTGTGACCTTGAAGATCTTTCCTCTTGAATCATAGAATACTAGAGTTGGCAGGTACCTGAGGCAGGGATATCAAACTCGTTTCATATAGCAGGCCTAAGAATATTCATGGTACCTGCTAAGGGCCGAAGTGATGTCATTAAGCAGATATTGGCCAGAAATAAGCACTTCGTTCTCATGTAGGAACTCATTAGCTGCAAATGACAGAAGAGAAAATATGCAAATTTTGATCGTATTTTCAAGGTATGGGAGAGCCCAATTATCATGCTGGGAGAGCCCAATTATCACACGGGCTGCCCTTTCAGCTGTGCTGCTTTTGCTGAGGCAACAGTTTACAGTTCAGCAGCTGAGAGGTATTCTGCAAAGTGACAGAAGCAGCGCTGATGAAAGGGCAGCCAACGTGATAACTTGGCTCTCCTTGTGCCTCGGCAACATCTCTGTCTCTCACCCCTCTTGGTCTGCTCTTTCCCCATAGCATTCCTTGCCTTTTTTGAGGCCTTCATTCCATCCCTTCCTGCGCCTCAGCAGAAGTGGCTCTGCTGAAAGGACAGCACTGGGAGAACCCAATTATTACATGGGCCGGATAAAGAGCTTGCACAGGCTGTATCTAGCGCGTGGGCCTTATGTTTGACACCCTGACCTAAGAGGTCATCTAGTCCAGAGGTTCCCAACCTTTGGAGGCCTGCGTACCACCTACGTGGGCCTCTGGTCGTCCATGTACCACTGGAAGAAAGTGCCGATGACGACATCAGCACTTCCGGGGGGGGGGGGAATGACAGTCTGCCGGCAGCTGCGTCTTCAGCTTCTTTTCCCCAATAGCAGAAGCTGAAGATGCAGGTACCCCAGTGTGCCAGCGGTCTCGTCTTCAACTTCTCTTCCTTGTGATCAGGGAAGAGAAGCCAAAGACACAGCTACCGGCAAACTGGAGCGCCCATGTCTTCGGCTTATTTTCCCCGATTGCTGGGAAGAGAAAACGAAGACGCGGCGCCACTCACCCGAGATGGCAGCTGCCATCTTGGCCACCGGCAGCCCGCAAACCACCAGCATGTGGTCCGCATACCACCAGCGGTATGCGTACCACAGGTTGGCAACCTCTGATAGATCGCCATCCCAGTTCTGCTTGAAAATGTTCAGTGAGAGAGAGTCCACAACAGGAGGCAGGCTGTTCCAGTGCCAGACAGCTCTTACAGTTAGGAAATTATTCTGCATGTTGAACCTAAGTCTCGCTGTAGCTTCAGCCCATTGGTTCTAGTCCTGCCCTCAGAAACCACTAAAAGCTAGACCTCCCATTCTTTCATGCAACAGCCCTTCAGATACTTAAAGACAGCTATCGTATCTCCTCTTAGTCGTTTCTATTATATCTGCTCTGCTCTCCTCTATTGTTCAGGCTAAACATATGAAGCTCTTTTAACCATTCTTCATAGGACTTGGTTTCCAATCCCTCCATAACCCCAGACCCCATGAATCCACATGACCCTATAATCAACATTAGTGTGTGTGGGGGGGAAGCCATCCCTAGATACATTGCAGGGAAAGGATGTTTTTTGTCCAACTAAACTAATAGATACACCCATTTTGTACACTTCCTAGAAAATAATATCATGGTTATATTCACTCCCGTAAAAGCCTCCCGGTTTTATGGTAGTACTATCTGCACAAAACAAGTCATTTAGATATTATAACAGTATTTCATATTATACCTTGCACAAAAACTCTTTTTGCTGTAATGGCAGTAAAGCACAAAATGGGCTTCATGAAAATATTTTTTAAAAAGGCTTTTTGCACCCATGTTGTATTGTTGATGTGAGCAAAGACCCCATTTCAGTCTCTGGAGTTGCTGCAAATTACTTTTAACATACTATATATTTCAATAATATCTAGTTAAGATTTTATGATGACATTTTAGTCTAAAATATGATGTACTGTTTCTGCCATGTTTTCATAAAACATTATCGTGGGTGAGATTTTTCACATTAACTACAATTGCAGGAATGACTGATGTTCAAATCTAAAGACAATTTCTGTCATTATTAAACTTCATTATAAAGTAACGTACGTGGGTGGAATTGTGGTTTGATGCCTTTGTAATTTGCTCTACCTTTCCCAATGTACTTTTCAGTTACATTAACTGAATCATTTCATCTTACGGATGCAAAGATGAAGGAGAAGAACAAAAACATACCCATTAACTGAAGCAGTGCAAATGTGCATAGTTAATGGAAACCATTTTGACATATTGTATTTGATTCCATGGTGTATCTACTCAAACAATTTCAATGGCATATTAAAACAAAATGCTACATTGTGCTCTTCACTAAGAATGCAAGTAATAGACTTCAAAAATTACCTTTCAGCTGAAACTGTTGGAAATGAAGAAATGTTTTACATTATGAAAAGCTAATGCCAGAGAGGGGAAGAAATGGGCTGGAATGAAAATTTGGGCATGGAGGGGATTTTTTGTTCTGTTTTTCCAAGGAACAAATGCTTTATATATTGTGGCAGGAATGCTTAAGTATGAACACACAAGCATCCATTCAGCAATAATTAATTCATTGATATTCTTACAATTAAAGGCTTCTTAGTGGGAGACCATATTGAGTAATTCGACAGTATCTGCTCTGACAGAGCCAAAAGCTAATTGCTTTTAAAAATCATGACATTTCAGGATCACAGTTCCAAAACACATCACGACTCCAATCCCAATGCATCTTTTGTTCTCGAAACAAATTTTGCTGTTTTTAACAATATAATTTGTTAGCAGCATAGTAGTGCGACGCATAAGGCGGAGGATGAAAGTACTTCTATTCAAGTTGACTGAAAACTACTGTAGCTGGAGTTTCACATTTGACATTTCATAGAAGTGCTTTCTTCTGTTCCCCTAGAAAAACATCAGTTGAAAACCGTACCTCTGCGATACACCTAGAGCACATGTAGCAGCATTTGGAATGCAACTGAAAACATAGAAGCTCTACATTAGATAGTTGAGAAAAAGTCTGGCTTTGGCATTTAGATGAGATCTGGCCTAGGGAATTTTATTTTAGATTTGCAATTGAGTGTCACTTGATGGATAGACTGCAACCTTGTACAGGCTGATCTAGTGTAACAAGGAGTTTAAGCGACTCTTGCTTGTACTGTTTGTCTGTCTCAATTGCTGAAACAGCCTGTTAGCACAGGGGATATCTGTCATGATACTATGATTAATATGCAACCACCAATGAAAAACTAGCTGTAATATCCTTAAATGTGGCCCTTGAGAGACTCTGTACAAAAATGATACGTACAAGCTTCACTTTTACAAGGACAAGAAAGAAGTAAGTAAGTTGACTTTTTAAAAAATCTTCCATGAATAGTTGACTGAATATATACCATCCTATGCAAATCAGGCAGTTTCAGTAACATATACATAATACAGACCCCATTACCTTCTTTTGTTGCTAGGCTAATGTGTCTTAACTCTTATGTACAGTAGCAAGCAGGTTGAATGGAAAGCTACAGTATAGCATCTAACCCCAGGGTGGCCCAACCATGAGGCAACCTGAAGTGCTTGAATCAGCAACAGATTTGTAAGGGGAGTGAGGGGGCGGCAAAATTCAGGCTGCCCTTCGCCCTGTTGCAGTTTTCCTCCAGTCCCCCACCGACACAAGCGAGAAACAGATCATCTGCCTCCTTATTGTTGTTCAGTTGTTAAGTCCTGTCCGACCCTTCGTGATCCCATGAACCATATCCCGCCAGGCCTTCCTGTCCTCCACTATCTTCCTGAGTTCGCTCATTTTCATGTTCGTTGCATCGGGGATGCTGTCTAACCATCTCATCCTTTGCCTTCCCCTTCTCCTTTTGCCTTCAATCTTTCCCACCATCAGTCTTATTTACAGGGACCACACAAACAAAGAAGGTCCTTTGTTCACACGGTTCCTTTCAGTGACATTGCTAGAGGGGGGCGGTACTGTAAGTGGTGCACAGTGTTACTTGGCATTACACAGTGCCTTTGCTGCCCAGAATGGCTCCAACAGCGAGTGGGCAGGGCCACTGTGCAATACCGAATAGCGCTGTGCACCACTTACAATACTGCCCCCCCTTCTAGCAACACCACTGGTCCCTTTGAAATAAAATCAGAAGTCTCACACATCTGAGTTTGAGCAAACTATTTGAGGAGCATGATAAGAAGCTTTTTTCTTACAGTGTGCCATGGCAGTGGTGTCAGCAACATCAGGTGGCATCTGAAGTTGCACTGCCCCTGATCAACCCCTAAGGTTACTTAGGTTACTAGGGAGCAAGTTCAACTTGCAGTAAGAGGCTCAGGAGAACATAGAGTCTAATTTCATTTGTAAGGGAGTTATAGTTTATTGTGCTGTGAATATTTGGAAGACTACACAAACACAATTTCACAATAAATTGAGTCTAAGAGGACTTACTCCTAGGTAAGCATGTATAGGATTGCAGCCTTGGCTTCCTATGCCTCAATGTTTCCATGGTTTCACTGATGGAAAATTCTCTGCGGATACCAAATGAAGTTACATGTCACAGGGCTGCAGGGATAATTTCTGTCTAAATACATTGTTAATGAAGCTGTTAGTGACCTGGAACAGAGTTAAAAAATAAGTATGCCATCCTCAGATTTGTGGGATAATGAGTGGCCTTTGGTTGCTAAAAGAAATATAAACATTAATATAGTCTCTGGAGAAAAATATTAAAATAAATCAATTAACCTTTTGAAATACTGGACAAATGCTATGTTGGAACCTTCAGAGTATTAGTTTGTAACTCATACATTTAGCAATAAGGAAAATTATAAGCAATGCTTAGAAGATGTTGAAGGCAAATCTGAAGACATAAAAAATAAATCCACACAGCACTTTTCAGGTTTTCAAACTATTTTTTTCCTTTGACAAACATGTAAATTAAAATCTCCACCATCCAAATAAAGAAGATTGGTTACATTCATCCTGTGCAAATATTAGTTTTGTTCTGTGAAGTATGATTCAAGGAATCACACTGATTTTCTTGAGCTCCTCATATTAAGAAAGGCCAAAATCACAAGTACATATGAAAATACTTAATTACCACTTGGGAAATCTTTGCCACTTCATTTAATAGACATTATTTTGTCTTTCCAGGTTTACCATATACCCTTCCACAGCTATTGTTGGATAAGATGCTTCTCTTTCAGCTACTGTTTTTAAAAAGCTATGGAAGGGTCCCTGAATTGGCTAAGGTGTAACTCTTGCACCGGTGTAACAGTAGATCCACCAGTGTAAGTGCACTTATGCCAGTGTAACCTGCCGTACGTCTCCAGACGCAGGACAGAGACCGGCGTAATCCCCCTTGGATACTGCGCATGTACAGTTTGGACGCAGGACGGATGCCAGTGCAATTCTGCCGGTGCAGGGGACATTCTGGGGGTGTCTGAATGCCCCTGGAATGCCCCCTGCGCTGGCAAAGTTGTAGCGGCGTCCATCCCTTGTCCAAACTGCGCATGTGCGGCATCCAAGGGGGGTTACGACGGTGTCCGACTTGTGTCCGTCGACGTAAGGCAAGTTACACTGGTGTAAGTGCACTTACACCGATGGATCTATTGTTACATCGGTGCAAGAGTTACACATGATTTCACCCTGTGTGTGTGTGGTGGGGGGACTGGAGGTGTGGATTGCATTTTAAGGACCCCCTATCTTTTTTATCCCATAATTCAATCATTGCTTTTCACTGAAAAAAAACTGCAGGCCCCACACGTAAATCATATTAACATATGAAGCTATTTTATCTTCATCAAATCATTGATCCATTTAAGTCAGATCCATGGACTCCCAACTGGTAGCAGCTCTCAAAGATTTGAAGCAGAAGTCTTTCCAGTCCAACTACAATCAAACTATCATGACAAGAGATCAAGCCTATCCTGACTCCATCTGCTTTAAGTTGTCAACTGAGTGCTTTTTTTTGGGGGGGGGCTTATCGTTACTTTTGACATCAGTAACCACATGTTTGTTCTTATAAATCAGTAAGAAGGAGCAAGCGCATAGGAAAAGGAGGAAATGCGGAGTGAAAGTTGTGTAACACGAATGTCGAATGTTGTCTGCTATTGTGATGTTAGAATTTAGAGGCACCCCCTTATGGAGCATTGTGTTAAGAAGGTAGAAATTGCAGGAGAGCCCCTCACCAAGAACTGAAAATAGCTAAACCAAGTGCTACTGCAAGGCTATTGGCTCCTCATATTAACACTTTCATTTATTCATTTCTGCCTTTACAGTTAATGAACCCAAGCATTAAGGCATTCACCAGGCCAGTAACTAGCTTGCTCCTTGTGCTCTTAGAAATTTCTTCAGCCTGGCTAAGGAAAGAAGATGTAGCTAGCCTAGCCCTTCCTTGGTGGTAACACCTTTTCTCTTATTCACTTTATATGTTAACTGATTTTTGCCTGTTACAATTTACAGTAAGGATTGCAACAAATGATTTGTGATATCATGTATGTGTACTGGATACCTGAAGTTTAAACTGCCCTTATGGTGAACAAAGAATTCTTGCTTTTGCTCTCACCCAGTGGCATTTTAACACGTTCCGGCGCCCGGGGGGGCGGGGGCTGGAGCGCCCCCGTCATGCCAGAGCCCGGCTGCCCCCCCGGAAGCGGTGCGTCACCGGCTTCCGAAAGCCGGGACAAGCCCTCCTCATTGCGACCGCCCAGTTTGGCGGTCGAGGGCTTTGTGAGCCGGCCGAACGCATCGCCGGCTTTTATTTGGGTTTTCTGCACATGCACAGAACCTTTCTGAGGGTAAACGGGCTGCCCACTGCTCTCACCCCCTGACCTGGCTCTGTTCTCCTAGGACTCTCCATTCCTGGCCCTTTTACTTCTGTCAGGCTTTGCTTCTGAGACTTGATAAATGCCTTAGCCCAGGGGTTCTCAACCAGTGGTACTAGTACCACCAGTGGTACTTCAGCCAGACCACCAAAACCACACTCCGATGGGGCACTTTTGGCGGTGCACTTTAGCTCCTGAAAGGGCCCTGCTTTTGGCTGAGCCGCTCAGGAATGCTGAGAAGAGTCCTCCCACCCACTCTAAGCCTCCTACCTGAGTTTTCTGGCCCCTGAAAACCCAGAAATAACTGGCAATGTCATCACCAGTCACTTCCAGTGGTACATAGCAGGAGTGTGGTGCCGGAGGTGGTACTTGGCCGGGAAGAGGTTGAGAATTCCTGCCTTAGCTAGTTCTCCCCACCAGCCTCTTCCGCCCCCAACACAATATCTACCCCAGGGGCAGCAGAATGCTCCTTTCTCCCTCCTCCAGCTTGTTGATCTGTTTGTAGTGTGCCAAGATTAAAGTGTGCTTCATACCTTCATCAGGTATTTTCTTCTCCCTTCTCTCTAAACAGGATGAAAGAAAGGCAAAAGGAAGAATGGGCACTGCAGTCTTCACAAAGGCTACTGCAAAAACTTGTGCAAACCGACAACTCCCCTTAGCCCCATTGCCCTCCTTTCTTCCTGTTTGGAGAGCTGGACTAATACTGTAATGTAATCCCATGCAGCACACTTTAATCTTGGCATGCTACACCCAGAGTAACAAAGGAGGGAAGAAAGGCACCCCTCACTGCTGCTGGGGTAAATAAAGGATGTGTTTGGCAGGACTGAAATTCTTTAACTCTGACCTAGTAGCTGAGTTCAAGGACTTCATATCTTCTTGGGGGGGGGGGATTTAGAACTTTCCAAATTCAGAACTGAATTTAGAACTGAAGGCAAACGTAGAAAACCTCAGTAGCACCTTTAATAAGAACCTCATGGCCTCATTCAGCAGCAAGCTGCCAAGGCCCCAGCCGGAGTGTAATAAACCACAAAGGTTTACAGCAGGCAATATCATGGGATTGGTCTCTGGGATCATCTGATTCCCAGGAGCAAGGCTATCATGCTTGGTGTCATGGACCTGCGGGACTTCCCATGGCACCTGACACTGTTCCCTTCTGAATATATTTGACACACTTGGGGCTGTTTTGACTGACCTGTCCAAGGTAGCCTGCCTACTGCAACATTAGAGGCTATACTGTCTTGCTCATCTTCCACCTACTTCCTGTCCTGTTCACCTTCCACCTTGCTCCCTTCTCCTAACTGAGTGGGGAATGCAGTTCATCTGAGCTTCCCACTAACCAGTGGCGTCGCTAGGTCATGGCGGGGAGGCAGGATGCCGGGGGCAATGCGCCGGGAGGGGATGATGCGCCAGGAGGACTCAGAGGGTGACGTGCCCAAGGCCTGCTCAGCAAGCTGCGTCTTCTTTGGCAACTCGGCCTCTTCTAACAAGGCCAGGCTGTGCTGAAAACGGCATGCGCGCAACGCCGCTTGAAGCCTTGCCCTCA
This sequence comes from Plestiodon gilberti rubricaudatus, assembly GCA_026170595.1. Lineage (NCBI taxonomy): Eukaryota > Metazoa > Chordata > Lepidosauria > Squamata > Scincidae > Plestiodon > Plestiodon gilberti. The sequence goes on from JANXHW010000004.1 coordinate 40,165,089, forward strand.
GAAGGGCCGAACGAAACCCCAGTTGCATCTTCGTCCGGCCCTTCTGAAGGCAAGGCTTCAAGCGGCGTTGTGCGCATGCGCTGCTTTCAACCTAGCCTGGCCTTGTTAGACATGGCTGAGCTGCTGAAGAAGACGCGGCTTGCCGAGTGAGCCTCGGCCGCATCACCCTCCTGGTGCCATCGGTGAGTACTGGGGGGGACACGGCAGTGGGGGGGTGGGGGTGACCTCCCACCAGGGAGACACTTATTAATTAAAGTACTTTCTACATTGTGGTTCAGATGTGCCCCTCCTCAATTAGGAGGAAAGGAGTGTGTGAAGGGTGGGTGTAATTCTGCCCGTAATTATGCAATAGGCAGGCCTGTTTGGATAATCACATCTGAACCAGTTCACTAAATACTTGAAAGTAGGAAATACGAAGTTCACACAATCTAAGGGACCAGCAATTACAGAGCAATGCTTATTTCCTTGCTAGTTCAAATGTTTGTGGGGCACCACAACGTACACAGGGCTCTTAATCTTGTTGGTTATCTTGGAAGTTCTGGTATTTTTTTTCCAAGTATATAAATGTATAAGTACTATTCATTTTAGGGGGCAAATATTAGAATGCTGTAAAATCCCCTTTTCATTTCAGCTTGTTGTAAATAAACTGAACCTTTACAGTAGGTTTTTGTCAGGCTCCCAGAAAGACAATTTTATTTTATAGCACATCCTAGACTGACAGCCAGAAACTGTTCTGCACCACCTCAGTACAAACAAAATTAGCTTCTCACAATATTTTTGCAGATGTTAAAGGTCATTAATAGAATGAAACCAGATGACTAAAGCAATACATTTGGAATGATTGGGTTTTATTTTTCTCCCTAGCTTAAAGACACAGAGTCCTCTTTTCATGACTGTTTGGCTGCATGTCAATTTTTTTCTTTTTTCTTTTCTTTTTTTTAAAGCCATTTAATGGTTTCCAAAACCATAAAAGTAAAAGTGTTGGGATATGTATTTCTTGGCTTATATAGTCTTCTGTGTGTGACAGTTCAGGGATTTTTGCAGGGATGAATATAATATTAACTGTTACACTGCTTTAACAATTGCCCAATCTCTGCATTTTGACCATGGTCAAATTTTTGCCAATGATCCAATTCAACTGTATCATGTCTACCATACCACTAGATGTAGAATTAAAGAGGATCTTATTAAAAAAAATACAAGCACTTCCAATAATTTTCATAACAAAAGGTGAATTGTTAGAGATAAAATTACTTATGACTTTCACAGAAATTTCTGATCCATAGCATGCCTAAATCATTATTAATTATTTGCTAACATTTACTAATGGTCTTAGAAGCCAAAGCATTTGACCTGATTCTTGTGAGTTCAGGGCTCTGATGCTGATATGCAGCCCTCTGTCTCCAACATTGTCCTCATTTATTTCAAGTGAGATGGGCTCTGTACTCATGCAATGGGTTGTGTCCAAGTCCTATGCTTAAGTGAAAGGGGAAGCAACTCTAATTTCAGTATTGCTGTACTGTCTGTTTGCTATGCCAGGGACCAGTCAAAACTAATTATCCACTGATCATTCTAAGAATAGTGCCCCACCTTTCCCATAACCCTTTGTCAGCAACTAGCCTGATAGGATAACAACTCAGAGGAATAGGTGGATAATGGTGGGCCATCATAGCCTGGCCATGGCCCACCCACCCAAAATGTGCACCCAGCTTCTGTTGCCACAGTCATTATTCCTTCGCCACCTTTCTAGGTTGTTGGGGTGGGTGTGGGTGTATAACATATAATACAAGTTATATACCAGAAGAGCTATCTGCAGCAAGGCAGCCAAATTCTGTGTCATGAGAAAAGCCAAATTTGTTGATTCATATTTGCATATATTTGTTTTGCATGCTTTACAGTCCAATCCTGTGTAACTATTGCACCGGTTTAACAGTAAATCCACCTGTGTAAGTGCACTTAAGCCAGTATAACTTGCCATATGCCAATGGATGCAGGACATACACCGGCGTAACCCCCCTCGGACACCGTGCATACACAGTTCGGAAGCAGGACGGACACCAGCACAACTCCGCTGGCTCAGGGGGCATTTCGGGGGCGTTTGAACCCTGAGGGGGGTTTACACTGGTGTATGTCCTGCGTCCATTGGCATACGGCAATCCAATTACTGTCTGGGGTAGGTGAAAAAACTGCCCATTAAGGCCAATCAAGCAGACAACAAAAATTCCTGCTCAACTCCAGAGGCAACCAGCTAGTCCCAGAGTGTATAAGAGGGAGGGCGGGCAGTGGTTGAAAATCAAAGCCAGACTGCCTTGCAGTCCAGGAACACTGGTTCTCAGTCAGCCAGGTTCTGCTGCTCACCAACAGGAACCAAACGGCTGCCTCATACCTGGCCCAAGTCTTGGAAGACTGTGAAGCTGGTCAAGATCAGGAATTTCTGGAGAACAATTTAAGGTGATGATCTAAATAGAAAGTCAGTACAAGCTGGGCTACCTAGGGTTGGAGGCTATTTAACCCTCAAGAAGTAACATCCAATCTTCTGGTGGTTGTTGTTGTTCAGTCGTTAAGTCGTGTCCGACCCTTCGTGATCCCATGAACCATATCCCGCCAGGCCTTCCTGTCCTCCACTATCTTCCTGAGTTCGCTCATTTTCATGTTCGTTGCATCGGTGATGCTGTCTAACCATCTCATCCTTTGCCTTCCCCTTCTCCTTTTGCCTTCAATCTTTCCCACCATCAGAGTCTTCTCCAGAGAGTCCTCTCTTCGCATTAGGTGGCCAAAATATTTGAGCTTCAGCCTCAGTACCTGTCCTTCCAGGGAACAGTCAGGGTTGATTTCATTTAGGATTGACTGATTTGATCTCCTAGCAGTCCAAGGGACTCTCAGGAGACTTCTCCAGCACCACAGTTCGAAGGCATCTATTCTTCGGCGCTCAGCCTTCCTTATGGTCCAACTCTCGCAACCATACATTGCTACTGGGAACACCATCGCCCTGACTATGCGAACTTTTGTTGGCATGGTGATTAGGATCAAGCAAAACAACCATAAAATATTTTGTCCGCTTTTGAGTTCTCCAGGACTTTGGAATGGTTAAATCAGATTAAATGTGAAGGATACAGATGGTTAAAGATAAACAAAGGAATAGAGGATGGAATTTAGGTATTATCACAGTAACATGATGAGACTAAAGGAGAGCAGGCCAGAGATGAAGGCCTTGGATACAAAAATTGAGGTGGATCAAAGCAGAAGACCTAGAAATGCTGGTTTAAGAGCAATCCAGCAGACCATTGGAGGGGGGGGGAACAGCAGCTTGTAGGGAGCCATAAAGAAGTGTAGTTCTGCTTTCTAAAAAAGAAAGAAGACCAGCATTCTCTCTCTCTCTCTCTCTCTCTCTCTCTCTCTCTCTCTCTCTCTCTCTCTCTCTCTCTCTCTCTCTCTCTGTATATATATATATATTGACTAAATACAATTATTCCAGTAATATTAAGATACTTTTGTACTCAAGTGTGACTGACTAGATGGGACAGTTCTTGTAAGGGAGAAATTCTAGTCTCTAATTATCCAGATCAGTGGATATTAAAATTGGGAAAAGGGAAAGGCTCTTGGAATAATTGAAAGTGATTTCCCTTTTTTGCTTTGCTTTCTCTTTGCATTTATCAAGAAGGCCTGTGTAGTATTTGAATTCTGAGTAGCCCTGACAAACATCTGGATTTTACTGTAGATACGACAATGGATGGAAAAGCCAGAATAAGATACACTCATTTAAAAGACAGCCAGCCTGATCCTATATGTTATTTGGAAGTAAATCCTGCTGAGGTTAAGGGGACTTAATTTCCAGTATGTATGCATAGGACTGCAGAGAATCTTCTATAATATCTATAGTATATCTATATCATGGCTGTGTAATATTTACAATGCAAGTAAATGCAATTGTTGTAAAAGTTGATGCCACTTAAGATAATGCATTGGACAAACTTGCTAACAAATACAGAAGAAATAGTACATACCAACCTTACACATCATTCATATACCATTGACTTTCCTCTATCTGGAGGATAGAGGAGCTATCTGGATATAGACAGACTGGATATACCTCATTTCCATGAACAGTGGGTCTCTCAGCAAACATGTGAAGATACATGCACATTCTTAAACATCCATTTATGCCCTCCAGGAGACAAGTCAATCAGGGTCCCTGCCACATATACACTGGTATTTAAGAACACCTATGTAATTCAGATTTTCCATGTTTGCTAAAAGAAATACTGGTGTAACGGGCAGCCCAATCCTAAGGTACTTTTAGGCCAGTATTTCCCAAACTTTTTTGACCTGTGGCTCCCTTGACCATTGGCGACCTTTGGCCATGACTCCCCATTACATTATGTTGATGCCTGCCAATTGGCATTGCACTGTTTTCTGAGAGGATTCCGTGCCACTCCGTGGCTCCCCTGGATGGTATCTGCGGCTCCCCTGGGAGCCACGCCTCCCAGTTTGGGAACCACTGCCTTAGGCCATTGGAACTTGCATAAGGAGCTTTACGGTGGTTGCAAATGCAACATGCTGGGAGTAGCTGGTCTGCCACTGTGAGAGGTGGCACACCAGCAGAGCCTTCACACACCCTGGTGCTGGTAAGTCTGCACAGGAGCAGGAAAGAGGCAGGGAGGGGGCAGAATGTGGTGGGGAGGGGGGAGAACGGGGAGATGGGATGGAATGGAGAGTGGAATGAGGGATGGAAGGGGGCAATATCAGCGGCAGTGCCACCAATACCCTATCCTCTTTCTGGGCCCTAATCTGCCTTCCTATCACTGGCGTCACTGCAGGGGGGGTGGAGCTCCAAGTTCCGCCGGGCTCTGACCCTCCATTACACGATGGGAGAAGGCGGCCCCGCCCCCTAGCCTTTGGAGCCATTCCGGCTGACGAAAGCACTTGCTTATAGTGTCAAGCAGGCAGGCAGCCTGCCCAATAGAGAAACATAGAACAGAATGTTCACAGGAAGGTCATTTCCTGCTTCCTGTAAATCAACGTCCTGTTCTGTGTCCCTGCCTGCTTGTCGCTATAAGTTTGCATGTTATAACGTTCTGTTAAAGAAATACATGTTGGGTTAAACAAAAACATGTTCTTTTAGGAAGATAAAGGAAGGTAATGGGTGTGCAGGGGGCTGTGAGGATCCGCAAATACCGTTCCGGCCCGGGGTCTCCTTGCAGGAAAGGGACATTCGTCCCCTTCCCCCGATGTAGGACTGAAAGGCCTCAATGGGCCTCCTCGTATGTCCACCGGCTCTCAAGCCGGTGGACATCCGAGGCGGCGGTGTAAGGGTTGCTGAGCCCTGGAATGGGACGGGAATGCCGCGGCTGACATCCCTGCCCCCACCAGCCTGGCTTGGCCAATGGCCACCTTCCCTCATCACCTGCTCCGCCCCTACTCCCATCGGAGGAAGCCTTACCAGGCGCCAGTGGCTGTGGGTCTGGTCCGCCGCTGATTGAGACCTGCTGGCCTGCCTGCATGGGACCAGAGCCTAAAGGGTGCCTAAAACCCGCTTTACGGTGTGTTTACGACACCTTCCACCTGTAGAGCATGCACTCCATAGGCGGTAGGTTACACTGGATTGCATCGTAAAGCACAGGAAGAGGATGAGGGCAATTTCCCTCCATTTTCCTTAAATGGCTGCCCTGAACAAACTCTGGGTAGCGACTTCACATGCGATTCCCAGATGACATCCTGCTTTTTAAATTAATATTATATATTTTGTTACTATTGGTATAATAAATATCTGTTAAGATGAGTTTGCAAATTGTCAATAATAATTTGTTTTTCTTCTTTTATTTTCAGGATAGTTATTTATATCCCAAATGATAGCTGTTGTGTGTGTGTGTGTGTGTGTGTGTTTTAAACGTGTTATAGCTGAGATTTACATTGTGAATTTATGAACAGGATTCTACTAATGAATTGTCAGATGAAAAAGTATCTGGATATAGACAGACTGGATATACCTCATTTCCACAAATGGTTTGCTACATATTACTTTGTGAGGGATATGTCAATTATTATTTTGTTAGTGTCAGGATTATTTAGCTTACAAAGGAGATCAGAGAGAACTCATAGAGCAAGCACGGTAGATAGTAAGGGTTTACACATCATAATGAGCTCCAATTAAATAATTGAGATAATTCAGAATTAAAACATGATGCTAATAATCCAGCAATTACAAGGAAAAGTGTATCATGCATGATTGAACACTTAATTAAATACAAGGTGTAAATAACGACAAGATTACCTAGTAGAACTAGGGAGGAATTGTCATCCCTGTACATGCATACAAAATGTGGCTTGAAGGGCACATGGTGCAATTTGTTTCTGTTACCGTTATTAGCAAAAAAAAAATAACATGTTTGCCACAGACTATGGAAAGGAATGGAGCATCCTTGGAGAACATAAACGAACTAGGAGATTTTTTTTGTCATTGCCTGATTCCCTTGGTAAGTTGCCTCTTAAAACGTGCTTTTTGTTAGTTTCAGGTGCTACATCATCAAGGATGGAGCTCAGCATTGCCTTGAAGAACCTTTCTCTTGATCTACTGTCCCTTTGTCTGAAATTCACAATGACACTGAATGCTCATTAATGGCTCAATCCTGTGTAGAACTGCGCTGGGGGAGCACGCGCTCCCCTGGCATAGGGTGTCATGAAAGTGCCGTAAAGCACTTTCATGGCACCCGGCAAGTAAGGACCGCCAGCGCAGTGGCCGGCAGGCCTTACCTGGGCTCCTACCCGACTGTGCACCAGATGCACCAGGTAAATCCTACACCAGCTAAGGCAGGGGCGGGGGGAGGGCGGACTGCGTGGTGAGGGAGGGTGGCCATTGGCCGCTCTGGGCCTGGAGAGGGCGGGGATATTGGCGGCAAGATACGCCAATATCCAAAGCCCTCTCCAGGCCCGAGTTGCCCTGACACCAAGGTGTCAGATGTATGCGAACTCCAGAGCCTGCCCATAGGGCCTAGGCTGGGTTGCACCGAGGGAAGGGGACAATCGTCCCCTTCCCTTGAGGTGCACCCAGGCTACCCCGGGGCAGTCTTGGATGTGGATATGTAGGCTTACCATCCATCCCAGAAACCCTGGGACCATCCTGGGTTCTGGGCTCCAGTCCCGGATTGGTCCCGGGCTTTCTGGGCCCAGTGGAAGCCTCTGCCGCTTTTAAAATGAAAATACTACTTTTTTCCGGCGACGCCATCTTGGATCTTGCTAAATCTTGTGAGATCCAAGATGGCGCAGCTGGAAAAAAGGTAAGTATTTTCATTTTAAAAGCGGCAGCGGCTGAGGTTTTGGGGGCAGCGCAGCAGGAGTCCTGGCTGGCTCCGATGCAGCCAGCCAGGCTCCAGGGCCACCGGCAGCGGCGTGGCAGTGGCGGCAATAATGGCAGCAGCAAAGTGGCAATGGCAGGGTGGCGAGGAAGCGGCAATGGACTGGCAGCAATGGACTGGCGGCAGAGGGACAGGTAAGTAAAATAATTAATTAATTCATTAAAATTAAATAAATAAATAAAAATTAGTCCTGTTGTCTGGGCTAAGTTAAAATGCTACTAAAAGTAATATTACACTGTGGGGGCTTCTGGAGTATGCATTTGCATGCATACATGCCTACATAGAGGTAGACCATAAACTCACACTCCTGTCTATATTGGCCCAAATTGTATAGTTCCATACCATTTTACCCCAATGAGTGCTTAGAGCAACGCCTGAAAGAAAATAGTTTTTTTTTTAAAAAGGGCTTCCCCCAATTTTTCTGGATTTTTTTTTGTGGAAATTAGACAGGTGAAACTATTTTTTAAAACAATTTTCAGATTTCTAGTGTCACCCCACTGACCCACCCCCCCCAGAAGAGCAAAGATCACTGTTTTCAGGGAAAATGAGGTGCAGGAATTGGTTGCAGGGTACCCCCTTCTCACTGAAATTAGAAATGAAACTTTGGCTTTTTTTCATGGCCAGGGCCCTGGCTTTTGAATCCACTTTGTTTCCAACACCTCAGGTGCAGGTTATATCTCTTTGGGGGTCCCTTAAACATGTGGAACACACTGACATTTGGGAATTCTGGGAAAATCTGACCTTGGGGCAAAAGGGGTTTTGGTTAAAGTCAGCTACTTTGTTAGGCCATAAGACAAGTGACATTGTCAGATGTCTCCAGTCACTGAAAAACAAGTCTATTTTAGATTAGTGATAGGCACTAGAAACCTGGTGTGATTTGGATCATTTATGCCAAGTTTTCCAATCCTCCAATATGCTGAACTGAGCTAAAAAAATGTTTTTGCGAGATCTGCATTACTTAGATTTTCAGCTGAACCTATTGCAGTGTTATTTTTTTCCCTTCTCTATGTTTCCAGCATCATATCGAATTGAACCACTATGTCTAACCGTAATATCTTTAAGCCAACTGTTTTCAATAAAAAGAGAAGCAAATTTATCTGTGCTAAATCAAGAATATATAGCACAGTTGAGCATTCAGATCTGTATTTTGTGGAGGACAGTGCTGGGGAAGAACTCCTAAGTTGTGGCTGCATGCATTGAGATATATAATATACAATGAAAATGTTGGTTAACGTTTGGAAGAAGTTAATACAATGTGTCAGTGTTTCTGGAAACAGCAGACAACACTGCAGAGGGCTTTCACACTTCCTTGATGGGATTTATGAAGGCCTTGAGCAATGTAATAGGAGATGACGCTGAATTTTGCGTGCTGGTTTTCATCATACACTGTCTTTTATACAAGTAAAGACAATGGGTTCAGCCCTTTTTCAGTGATACTCTCTCAAAATGAGTAAACTCAGCATTTAACCAGAATTGGACTGAAGATTTTCTCCAGAGATGATTCCGCAGCAAATATCAGCAAAAATGAATGATTTCCAGTCTTAATTGAAGGCAGCCGAATCGGCTGGGCTGTAGCTTCACCCTCCGGGCTGCTGAGTGACCGGGAGAAGCCGCCTGCACGCATCGCAGCCCGGGAAAAACTGCGAAAATCCCCCCCCCCAGTAGCTTCTCTTACCTTGTCCCCCGGCTGACTCCACCTTGAATCTCGCGAGATTTTCGCGAGATTCAAGATGGAGTCGGCTGGGAGACAAGGTAAGAGAAACTACCCGAGGGAATTTCACTGTTTTCCGCTCCCCCTTATAATATATATAATATTCAGTATTTATATACCGCCTTTCTCGGTCATTGGATTTCTCCTCCGACTTTAATCCAAGGCAGTGTACATGGGCAGGCTGTCCTAAACCCCCTTGGGGGTTTTTTTTACAATATATATAAATGTCCAATCTTTCATGAACAGCTACTTTCCAGGTGGTATCCTTTTACAGTCTGACTTTTTTCTGCTGGCTGGCGCCTCCCACACTCAACCGATGCAGCTGGAAGCTCTTATCTCTCCTCCTGGAGGCTTTCACAGCTTTTTTACTGGTGGCGTGTCTTGAACTTATCAAGTTCACCGGTCTTCGGGCTTTGAAGGCAGCAGCTCTCCCCACTACGCCAGACTCTTCTGCCCAGCAGCTTCTGCCCAGCAGCTTCTCCCCACTACGCCAGACTCTTCTTCGCAGCAGCTGATAATGGGGACCATCTTGCGTACCCCCAGCCTGAGGCCCGCATACCCCTGGAGGTAATCGTACCACAGGCTGAGAACCTCTGGTCTATGGGGATCTTCCTAACCTCATACATGAACTCAGTAGATGACCTTTACAATATATCAGCCTCAACTCTCTAGTACTGCTATAGTAGGATTCTGCAGATTAGACACAATGGTGAATTTAAAGGCTAGATTAATAATCAATGTATACTTCTGTGCTTCCTAACAGAACTTGTTGCTCTCTTTTTCTGAAGGACTGTTTGTGAGAAGAGAAGGAATTCTAAACCATCACATGGGTGGACGGAGTCAAATCATTGGTCCATCAAACTAGAATTGTCCACAGTGGCTAGCAGTGACTCTCCAGGGTTTTGATCAGCCCTACCTGGAGATTCTTGGTATTAAACCCTAGATTTTCTTCATGCAAAACATGTGCCTTACAACTCGGCTATGGCCCCATGCTCCGATTCATATGTAACTGACTTGCATCAGTCCTGTCAAATGTTCCAGAAATGTTTTTCCTCAGTTTAAATAACTTTTCGTCATGCATGCAGGAGCCGATCTTGCATTCATTTCCCCAGAAACAATCAGATTAATGTAACTAGCCCAGATGTTTCTAGTGCTCCAATTTTAAATTTCCATAGGTAAACATTAGCATTAGAAATGCTTGAATCAAACAGAGAAATAGAATGCCAAGTGATTGTTTATCCCTTTCAGCTATCATACCAATTAACCCTGACCAAGGAAGAATTGAGTAGCAAATACATTCACAATCAACTCAAATAGTTATGTATAAAACCACCCAAGAAATTGGGCAAGTATTTCAAACAGTGAATACATTTGAGAAAAAGCATGATTGACTCACTGAAACAGGCACTGAACTGTTGGTTAAATTAGAATCTTTCCAGGTGACAAAAAAATACCCCACATGTTATTTCAGTGCAATACTAATACAGTGTAGTGCTAGTTCTGATCTAATGTCCTCATGTAATGAAGGGAACATTTTATAGCAGGACAACTTTTCAGTTGCTTTTTAAATAGTTTAAAGCAGTTATTCCCAAACGTTTTAGCACCAGGACCCACTTTTTAAAATGATACTCTATCGGAACCCACCTAGCTTTACGAGATGCTCAAACATTTATCTCTCTATTTTTACACAAGCTTGCAAACTGCAGGAGCTCAGCTCTTTGAAGGGCAATTAGCAGCTATCTGATTTTTGAATAGCCTCAGAGCTTGTGGTAATTACTTCTCTGATCTTTCCATCACCTGGGACCCACCAGAAATCAGGTCGCGACCCACCAAGTGGGTCCCGACCCACAGTTTGAGAAACACTGGTTTAAAGTGATAGATGTGGTATCCTGTACTGAACAGAGAGAATGTACAGCCTCCTGTATAAGGCTGGGGGTTGCCTGCTTATGCTTGGCAGTAAATCAGGGTAGGTGAGAAGGAATCGGGACCATGGTCACCACACTATGGAACCGGTCACAAGGCAGCTAAGCACAACAAGCTTGGAATATTGTTCCAGCAAAGGCCTGGAGCTGACTAAGGGTCAAACTACATGATATGAGATGAAATTCCACGATATACTATAGAGATTCCATGGCTGAATTATGATTCCATGACTGAAACCTAATTTGGACTGGGACTGTGGTGTGGAGGAGGGTGATTTAGCCTTGGACCCTTGCCATAGTCCTTATTTGAACTGGCCCTATGCACAGCTGCTCAGAGGAAAAAAAACCCTGCCCAATGATGCCAGTGGGAGTCCCCCCCCCCATGGCAACTAGAGCAGGGTGCTACCCAGTTGGGATTAGGACTATGGTGGATGCAGAGGGTTAACCCTTCTCCACAATGCCATAGTCGGGACCAGTACCCCATGACACTTGGGTACGGACATACTAAAAAAACAAACAAGTCCAAAACACTAATCATGTGTTTCTTGTGACATGTAATTTGACCTTGATAGCTTAGAATTATAGAACATTAGCGTTGGAAGGGACCTCTGAGTATCACTGCATCCAACCCTCTGCTCAGTGCAGGCAACTATAGCATCCTTGACAGGAAGCCATCCAGGCTGTGTTTGAAAGCCATCAATGAAGGAGATCCAACAACTTCATGCAACAGACTGTTCCAGTGCCGGACAGTTCTTACAGTTAAGAAATTCTACCTCATGTCTAACCTAAATCCTATTCCCTGTAATTTCAACCCATTGGTTCTAATTTTTCCCTCAGGAGCCACATAAAATGTCCATTACTAATGTCTCAGACTCTCTGTCCTCTCTGATGGAAGTTATGGGGATTTCAAGGGATGATGTCCTGATCTTCAGGCAACAGTGGACCTGGGCAGTCTCTTGCTGTCTTTGGGTGGGCATTGGTAGTGGAGAGAGATCCTCTTCTTGTATTATTGTTGATGGTTCTCAGGAAGAGGTCTCAAAGTCAGAGAAACAGGGCTACCTCTTCAGGCAGAGTAAGTGGAGGCATCAGTGGCTCCTTGAGCTTTCCTTGGGCAGGAGGTCTGGCTCAGTGGAAGAACTGCTGCCTTTTATGCCTGAAGATCTGAGGACACCAGTTCGAGACACCCGGAAATATCCAAGAGCTGGTTACAGGCTGCTGACGAGCTGCAGAGCCTCAGTGTGAGAGAGAAATATGTCAGCTGCACTGTGGGTGGGAGACTGAGTTGCCGTCAACTCAAGCATGGGATGTGAATGCCAGACTGAATGATACCATCTGGAATGAAGTTCTTCTATGCAAGATTAGAACATTGTATTGTCACAACCCTTTTGGGGGGTTAGAAAGCAAAGCATGCCTATGTGAATTAAAGTCAGAGGAGAAATCTGATGACCAAGAAAAGGCGGTATATAAATACTGGTATTATTATTATTATTATTATTATTATTATTATTATTATTATTATTATTATTATTATTATTTCCTGCCTTGGTAGTCTCTGAAGAGCTTACTTCTGTGGCTCTCGCCATGAATAGGTCTTGCACCCATTTCTTCCTCACCTTCTATAATCTATATCATTACACCTCCTGAGATAACAGCTGTCTGAGTCCTAGGTCATATGAAGAAAAGGAAGGATATAATCCATTGCAACCTGCACAATATTGCACTCATAGAGGGGATGATCTTCTCTCATCTGGTAAGGGAAAGGTTAAATTGAAAGGTAAATTTAACCTTTCCCTTACCAGCCATCAGGTGAGCATGAACTGTGTACACCCAGTGCACCTGCATGTTTGGGCTCTACATCTATCTTTGGCACAGCAGGATCTCACAGTCATTTTCAGCGCAATCCTGTGTAACCTTGCACCGGTGTAACAATAGATGCACTGGTGTAAGTGCACTTACACTGGCATTACTCTGCATCTACTGTTACACTGGTGCAAGGTTACACAGGATTGCGTTGTTTGTCTTCAAAAATAAAGCTTTTTAACATTCCAATTTATCTTTTAAAATAAAGCTTTTTAAGCTTTCAAGCCATGTGGTTATTTGAAAGTGGGAAATTGCTGCTCAACTGCTCAGGGTTTGGGACTGTTACAGTTATTCTACCATTTTCGGAAGTGCTGAGGAAAGGGAAAGAGTGCAGTGGTATTGTATAATATCCACACACCCCTCTCAGCTGCTTACCCAGAGCTCATAGGATCCTTTTGTCTTTCTCAAGAAGGGAGTCCTAGCTGTTATTGAGAGAGCGGTGGCATATTTCTCCACCACGCTGCAGCAGCTCTCCAGATTAGGAGAGAGGTGTGGGGTGTGGAGGGCACTTGGCTGACGTGCTCACTGGAGAGTACTGGTGTGTGTGCTCCTAGCCTAAGTGGGCAGAGGAGGCAGCCACTTTAGGGTGGATGCAACCTCCTTACAGACATGGAATGTATCTTGCCTTTGAAATGGCCCATATTGCATTGTGATTATTCTTGTTTATGAATTTGGGCCATATTAAAGGATTTCTGCCAATAAAAGGGGTACTAGAATTAGTGGAACATCTTCTGAAATGTGGAAACTCATTTCCATTAGTTATGAATCTTGTAATATAATAGTGTGAATAATACTAGGCCAAGTTTCTTGGTCCTTGTTTTCTTCATGCTCTGATAGCCTTATATTTTCTGGATCAATGTATTGGATTGTTAATATAAAGATGTAGTGAAAAGCATCACAAACTTCTCAAATTCATTTTTATATTAACCTGAATCTGCTTCTTCCTTTGTGTCCCTTCCTTTTTTTTTTTTTTGCCATATCTATTGCAAATTTTCTAAATCATCTTGCAGATGAGATGGAGATACAGAGCTGTGGAAGGCAGGCAGAGGTATCAAAAACAGTATATGTCCAATAATAATGCTTAAAATACTGGCTTTGAGGCTCTGCTTTTGGGCTTGGGGGCTGTGGTCCACGCTCCTTTTTAAGCACCTTATGTGCTAGCACAACGATTCTTAGGATGGAGCTGTAATTGCTTAAATAAATCATAAATGAGAAAGAGACAGTCTTTAACCAGCCAATGTGCTTTCTCCCATAATCCACATTTGTGCAATGAAAACAAAATGCAATACCAGCATATTCCCACTAAGGTGGCATTTGTGGAATACAAGTTTTAATGAATGCTTCCAATAAAAGGCCTTATTTGCTCACTCGGTAAGTGAACAGTATTCTACTTTGCTAGTATTAGGAATAAAATCAAAATAAATACAATGTATGCATCATGCCTGCTACAAGACAGGCCATCTTGCCAAATGTCATCCTGCCAAAAAAACAAGTTACTGCTGCAGCATCAGAGTGATCAAGTTGTCAGTTTGTATGAAATGGAGCTTCATGCAAAAGGCACTGTTTGGAAATAACTCTGTACCAATTACAAAGGACTGAACCAGAGAGCTGTCGTTTCACATTTCTAAATGTTAATGATTTAACTCTGGGAATACGAAGAGGGGGTTACTTAATATGAGAAAAAATGAAATTCATCAAATCATTTATACAACCCATGATCAAGAGACCAAAATGGTTTCCTGCACCCCATTTCAGAGGAACTGAAATCCGCACAGTAATTGACAATGCTACCTCTAAGAAGATCAAAGGTACCATATCTGTGTGCAGCAATTCAATTTGATATAGCTAGATTGCTAGGCAGAACAGATCGTTAATTTTTTTTTATTGGCAAACATGTATTCTCCTCCTTTGCAAAAAAGGACCATGCCTTGATAGTACCCTTTTCTTTAACCTCATGTAGGTTGGAAATTATTAGTTTGAGTTAACTCTCTTTGAATTATTTTACCATTTGGAGACAATTATTTGGAATTTGAGCCGTGAGTTAAAAACATAAGCCCAAACCCAGCTAAAAGTAGTCACAACTAATTTAAATCCTATTTCATGAAATACAACTTATGGCACAAGCCTATTGCAGGTTTGTAAAGTGCTTTGCAACAGCGTAGAGACCATGAGTGCCGACAGGAAGGCCGGAGCCTTCCTGCTGGTGCCAGTGGCCACAGGGTCGTCCACCAGACCAGGTAAGTCCATGCAGGGTGTGGAACGGGGCTGGGGGAAGGCAGCGATGGGGTGCAGGGGTGGGCGGATTAGGCCCAGGAAAGGAATGGGATTGGTGACCTCCACTGATCAACATAGACTTGCACTATATCGGAGTTGACCCATTGCCACTGCTGGGGATTACCCCAGGGCAAATGTCCCCTTACCCTGAAGAGACCTCCAGCATGCCCCCCCCCGAATGTAGTGCAGCCTGAGCCGGTGCTGTTGCATTGCAACGTGGGAGTCTAGTTAGGGTTGGGCTGTTAATTCTAACTAAATTTAGCTGTATTGGAAAAAAAATGTTAATTAAGGGGAAATGATTCAAAATTGTCTCAGGAGAATAAAGCGCTACTATGTTTTCCAAGTTAGAGGTCGTTGTATCATAAGTACGATTTAGATGGAAAAAATCAAATGTAAAGCCTTCATCATCATCATCATCATTATTATTATTATTTGCGTTAAGGATATACATGGGCTGTTTAAAACTTCTCCTGTGACGTTCTTACCTTATTAGCAACTGAAAGCAGCAACAGAAAATAATGTTCTACTTGTACATTTTGCATGTTACATTAACTTTTGTTGACACATCTGTGTAATGCTTCAATAATCTGCATATTTTGCAATGGTGTGGTGAGTGGTACAATGATTTGGTCTTACTTCATGGACTATGACTTGTGCCGTACAAGCGCTATTCATCTTATAAGAAGAGAAAAGTCTTAAATCCTGACATTTTCAAAATGCACTGTAAAAATGGATGAAGATCCAGTTTTATACATTTACTCTGGTTTTACTGGTCAACTTTTCTGGGAAATGCTCAGTTGATGGATCTGTCACACACCAAAATAAAATAAAATAAAAATGACACCTTTTCAAAACACTGTATTTTATTTTTCAGCAAACAAAGAAGTACAAGGTTACGGCTCTGTAATCTGGTATTAAACTAGAGCATCAAACCCACAGAGTGTAAGAAAGCACTACTGGGAGATGTCTACAACTGATCTCCCCGCCTCGTGAGGCTTAAGATTACATAAACACGTTCTCTTTCATTTAACCTACTCAAAGCCTGTCTCTTTGAATCAGAACTCATGTTGGCCACTCCAAATTATTGAGACACAACTTATCTACAATAGACCGCTCCAAAAGATTACTGACAAATTATAAGCAATTTCAGCTGCCTGTAAATGTTTCCTGTGGATCATTTTGACTGACCTTGAGATCAACCTTAAGCAATCTGGGTATTTGTCTTTTCATATATTTCCCCAGTGGATATGAATATCAGTTGTATTAAAAATGATGGATGGTGGCAATTTCCTATTAATTGCTATAAAAAACCTTTAACACTTTTGATGTTGACCACCAAAAAGAGTTGACTGTGTTTCAGGTGAATGTTTTGTCTGGCAGACTTTGTGTAAACAAGGCTTGAATGATCCCTTTGAATAGCTGGGCAGGAAAAGGCGCCATTGGCAATTGTCCTAGAATTACAAATAGTTTGAGAAAGCAATGAAATCACCTATTCAACAGAAGTAATAGCCAGACACCAGGAGCAAAAAGAAAATGCTTTCTTTCTTTTCCTCGTATAGTTAAGTCTTTATAGATTTGCTATAGTAAGAATGAATTCAGAAGATACAAAAAGCAAAGATTCTTTTTGGGATTCTTCTTCTTTTTAAAGAAGACCTTATAGATGTTGTCATGATATCCCCTTTTGGTGTGTGTTCTATGTTCCCTAGTCTGTTTTCTTATGTGCTTAAACTCAGTAGCCTTGTCTGTGTTCTCAGAGCTCCTGTCTATGTTCGCAGAGCTGGGAGGCAAATTCTTGCCTCTTGCCAGCCAGATCTTTTGTCTTTCTAAGTCCTTTATTAACATAGCCCTTCCTGTTGGAATGCAGAGATGGGGGGAGCAGGGTGAAGGTAGAGATCATTTTACAGGCAAGAGGCTTGACCAATCATAAAACAGCTGACGTCTTTAGCTGAGGGAGCAAACTCCAAAGAAAATGAAACTTCTTTCTCTTTCTTCTCTCCAGCATCTGAAGGAGGGGCCCACTCTGTGGAAAGAGACCAACCATCCCCAGGTATTAAGATAGAGTTTAATAATAGCCAGAAAATGTCAGGTTTTATATTACTTTGGGTTTTGTCTTCTTCCTGTCACGTTCTAGCCTTTTAAAGTGCATTATAAGATAAATTGAATTCCACGTGGCAAGAGCTTGGAATCGAGGCATGCGTGAGCTCTGCAATGCTGCAGCGCCACCTGCTGGCTCAATACAGTAATTCATTGCATCATCATCATCATAATAGACCACTTGTCAACAGTAGTAGTTCACAAAGCCAATAGTAGGTTTCTACAATTAAAATAGCAAGGAAGGAGGTGACTGGGGTAGAACTGTAGCAAGGGAAACACCCTAAAGTCCCCTAATGTCCCCTACTGTGGTTCTTCCCCCTTTGGCCCTATGGCTTTCTATTTGCAAGAAACACAGCGTTACATTACATGTTCTGGATAACGTCTAGTAGAAAAGTATGCTTAGTGATTGCATTATCTAAATAGAGACTAATTAGCTGCCTGCCGGGAACATTGTAGTTATGGATTGCTTGCACGGGCAGGGGGTTGGACTGAATGATCTTGTAGGCCCCTTCCAACTCTGCTTCTATGATTCTGTGACCAATGGTCTGACTCAGCATAAGGTAGCCTCCTCTGTTCCTATTCTTTATTGTTGTTGTTGTTCAGTCGTTAAGTCGTGTCCGACCCTTCGTGATCCCATGAACCAGATCCCGCCAGGCCTTCCTGTCCTCCACTATCTTCCTGAGTTTGCTCATTTTCATGTTCGTTGCATTGGTGATGCTGTCTAACCATCTCATCCTTTGCCTTCCCCTTCTCCTTTTGCCTTCAATTTTTCCCAGCATCAGAGTCTTCTCCAGAGAGTTCTCTCTTCGCATTAGGTGGCCAAAATATTTGAGTTTCAGCCTTAGTATCTGTCCTTCCAGGGAACAGTCAGGCTTGATTTCATTTAGGATTGACTGATTTGATCTCCTAGCAGTCCAAGGGACTCTCAGGAGTCTTCTCCAGCACCACAGTTCAAAAGCATCTATTCTTCGGCGCTCAGCCTTCCTTATGGTTCAACTCTCGCAACCATACATTGCTACTGGGAACACCATCGCCCTGACTATGCGAACTTTTGTTGGCATGGTGATATCTCTGCTTTTTATTATGCTGTCTAAGTTTGCCATAGCTTTCCTTCCAAGGAGTAAGCGTCTTTTAATTTCATGGCTGCTGTCTCCGTCTGCAGTGATCTTGGAGCCCAGAAAAGTAAAATCTGTTACTGCTTCCATTTCTGCCCCTTCTATTTGCCAGGAATTGATGGGACCAGATGCCATGATCTTAGTTTTATTAATGTTGAGTTTCAAGCCAACTTTTGCACTCTCCTCTTTCACCCTCAGCAAGAGGCTCTTTAGTTCTTCTTCACTTTCTGCCATTAGGGTGGTATCGTCTGCATATCTGAGGTTGTTGATGTTTCTCCCGGCAATCTTGATTCCAGCTTGCGATTCATTCAGTGCTGCATTTCTCATAATGTACTCTGCATATAAGTTAAATAGGCAGGGTGACAATGTACAGCCTTGCCGTACTCCCTTCCCAATTTTGAACCAGTCGGTTGTTCCATGGCCGGTCCGAACTGTTGCTTCTTGACCCGCATACAGGTTTCTCAGGAGACAGGTAAGGTGGTCTGGTACCCCCATCTCTTTAAGAATTTGCCACAGTTTGTTGTGATCCACAAAATCAAAGGCTTTTGCGTAGTCAATGAAGCAGAAGTAGGTGGTTTTTTGGAACTCTCGTGCTTTCTCCATGATCCAGCGCATGTTGGCAATTTGATCTCTAGTTCCTCTGCCTCTTCGAAACCCAGCTTGTACGTCCGGTAGTTCTCGGTCCACGTACTGCTGAAGCCTAGCTTGTAGGATTTTGAGCATAACCTTGCTAGCATGTGAAATGAGTGCAATTGTGCGATAGTTTGAACACTCTTTGGCACTGCCCTTCTTTGGAATTGGAACGTAAACTGACCTTTTCCAATCCTTTGGCCACTGCTGAGTTTTCCAAATTTGTTGGCATATTGAGTGCAGCACTTTCACAACATCATCATTTAGGATTTTAAGTAGCTCAGTTGGGATATTATCATCTCCACTAGCTTTGTTGTTAGTAATGCTACCTAAGGACCACTTGACTTCACTCTCTAGGATGTCTGGCTCTGGGTCAGTGACCACACCAGCGTGGTCATCAGGAACATTAAGATCTTTCTTGTATAGTTCTTCTGTGTATTCTTGCCATCTCTTCTTAATCTCTTCTGCTTCTGTTAGGTCTCTGCCTTTTTTGTCCTTTATCATGCCCATCTTTGCACAAAACGTTCCCTTGATATCTCCAATTTTGTTGAAGAGATCTCTAGTCCTCCCCATTCTGTTGTTTTCCTCGATTTCCTTGCATTGTTCATTTAAGAAGGCCTTCTTATCTCTCCTTGCTATTCTCTGGAAATCTGCATTCAGTTGTTTATATCTTTCCCTTTCACCCTTGGTTTTTGCATTCCTTCTTTCCACAGCTATTTGTAAAGCCTCATCTGACAGCCACTTTGCTTTCTTGCATTTCTTTTTCTTTGGGATGGTTTTAGTTGCTGCCTCCTGTACAATGTTACGAACTTCCGTCCATAGTTCTTCAGGCACTCTGTCTACCAGGTCTAATGCCCGAAATCTATTCTTCACCTCCACTGTATACTCATAAGGGATATGGTTTAGGTCATATCTGACTGGTCTAGTGGTGTTCCCTACATTCTTCCGTTTAAGCCTGAATTTTGGAATAAGAAGCTCATGATCTGAGCCACAGTCAGCTCCAGGTCTTGTTTTTACTGACTGTATAGAGCTTCTCCATCTTTGGCTGCAAAGCACATAATCTATCTGGTTTCGGTATTGACCATCTGGTGATGTCCATGTGTAGAGTCGCCTCTTGTGTTGTTGGAAAAGAGTGTTTGCTATGACCAGCGTGTTCTCTTGACAGAACTCCGTTAGCCTTTGCCCTGCTTCATTTTGCGCTCCAAGGCCAAACTTGCCTGTTGTTCCGTTTATTTCTTGATTTCCTACTTTAGCATTCCAGTCTCCTATGATGTAAAGGACATCTTTTTTGGGTGCTAGTTCTAGAAGGTGTTGTAGGTCTTCATAGAACCGGTCAACTTCATCTTCTTCGGCATCAGTGGTTGGGGCATACACTTGGATTACTGTAATGTTGAATGGTTTGCCTTGGATTCGAACTGAAATCATTCTGTCGTTTTTGAGGTTGCACCCCAGTACTGCCTTTCCCACTCTTTTATTGACTATGAGGGCTACTCCATTTCTTCTAAGGGATTCATGCCCACAGTAGTAGATATGATGGTCACCTGACTTAAATTCGCCCATGCCCATCCATTTTAGTTCGCTGATTCCCAAGATGTCAATGTTCAATCTTATCATCTCATTTTTGACCACATCCAGCTTGCCTTGATTCATAGACCTCACATTCCATGTTCCTAAGCAGTATTGCTCCTTGCAGCATTGGATTTTCCTTTCAACCTCAGACACATCCACAGCTGGACGTCCTATTGGCTTTGGCCCAACCGCTTCATTCTTTCTGGGTCTATTTGGAATAGTCCTCCGCTCTTCCTCAGTAGCATATTGGACACCTTCCGACCTGAGGGGCTCATCTTCCGGCGTCATATCTTTTAGCCTTTTGGTACTGTTCATGGGATTTTCTTGGCAAGGTTACTGGAGTGGGTTGCCATTTCCTTCTCCAGTGGATCACTTTTAGTCAGAACTCTCTGTCCCTGTCCGTCTTGGGTGTCCCTGCACGGCATAGCTCATGGCTTCATTGAGTTACGCAAGCCCCTTCGCCACGACAAGGCAATGATCCATGAAGGAGCCTATTCTTTATACGAGTTGATAATGCAAGGGACTACTGGGAACAGGCCAGAGTAGCTGGCAACAGGTCCTTCTCTTCCACCCTCTGAGGGTGGGTGAGGGAGAAACTGCATCTACCAATCCAAGCCTGGTAAATTATGGTGGGGAAGGAAAAGGGGAAAGCCTTCAGGATGAAGAAAGAAGGGACATTGGAGGGGAAGAAGTAGGAAGGAAAGCTGCACCACTGGGAAGAGAATGTCTTACCATGGGAGCTTGAGGTGAGCTGTGCATACATGAAGTTTGCCCAGGCCTGGCACAACTTCACGCTGGCCATTGGTGCATCCCATTGTCTCAGACCATGCATTGATTTTTCACTTTACCCCATTGTGCATTGTTCTTTGTTGCAAAGCTTTATATAAACAAGTGTGTCTTAGTGAAGATAGTACACTTTTTGATTAGTTTAGGAACATGTATATTGACAGTAGGAGTAAAGCGAATATTATTATGCAGAACTAAAATGTTTAATCTATGCTTAATATTTTTTCCTCCTGGGGTTGATTTACAATGCATTTATTATTTCAGAGGTTAATGACAGATCATGCTCCAAGCCTCTCAAGAATCCTATGGAGTTTTATGCTACTCCAACTAACAGTACTGACTAGGAAATAAGCATAACTATTTTTTTCCCTATAAAGGGTTTCTTTTAAGCCTGAAGGCACAGACTGTGATAAAGCATGATGGAGACACTGAGCCCCAGTAGGCAGGCCCACAGTCATTGAGATGTATCTAGATAGTCTCTCTGCTACCTTCAATTCAGATATATTCATATACAAATATAAATATGCCACCTTCCCTGTAGCCTCAACCAGATAAGGGAGAGTCAAACTGGTTTCTTTCCTTCCTATGCACCATCATCAGTAATAAACTCTCTGCAGGCCAAATGAAGGCCCCAGGCCATGTAATTGGAATATAACATCTTTGATGGCACATAAAAATGAATAGAATCTAGCTCATTTTTTCTTACCTGTGTTACTGAGCAACTAAGATCGTGTATGTATTTAGGAAGAGAGATCTGTTGAATGAGAAGAAAAACATCTTATGTAACAACTAAGGGGGAAAAGGCACTACACCATTGGTTCCCAAACTTTTTTGACTCGCGGCTCCCTTGACCTCCCTCGCCATTAGCCGTGACTCCCCATTACAGTGCATGGAAGAAACAGGCACTCTTTACATGCTCAGAGGCACCCTTTCTTATATGTATGTGTATATGTATGTGTATATTCCCAAAACGAGCCCTAAAGTGGATTTTCCATGCTTATGCTGAGCAGCCGCTAAGCCAGGAGTGCACAGGGTGGGGTTGGGATGCTGCCCTCCCTCCATTGGCAGGCCTGGGTAGAGGGCACTGATGTCGTCTGTGTTAGTCCTATTCATGGCAAGAGAAACATCAAAGCATGGGAGGGAAGCCCCAGTTGCACAAGAGAGAAAGAGAGAGAAAGCTAGCTCCTTTTGGTAGCATCTTTGCAAGATGAAAAACAGATTCTTATACTGCCTGGCAGTTTCCGGGGGGGGGGGGGTTGTCCCAGCAAATAGAGTGGGGAACTAACTTAGAGGTGGGTCAGAAAGGAAGGAGAGAACTCCTAATAATTAATCAACCAAACTAAACATAGAAATCAAAGACTGTATGTAAAGCAGAACCTGCTCTGCACCATTTTCAATTGCAGTTCTTGCATTTGTTTTGTGTTTGCTTTATTAAAAACATTCAACATAAAGAAAATACTTTACTTGCAAACCTGCAATGTCTCAGGATTTGGAGAGAAATGAGATGCTGTCTTTGCAGCTCCAGCTCCAAAGTACTCAGCTTATCAATAGAGTTGTTAATCGTTCTTTAACATAAGATAAGAAAGGGCTTCGCTCCCGCTGTGGTTAAAAACAAGACGTGGAAACTGCCTACAAACTTGAAGTGTTTTGAAATTAACTTTGAGTGACCCGATGTGAAGAGGCAGCAGCTTTTCCCGATCTTTCTTTTTGCTCTCTCTCTCTCTTGCAAGCAAGAATATGTGTTAATTACAAGATTAACGCAACGCCCCTGGCTGCTTTTGATGACGCACTTGGGAGTCGCGCCTCACACTTAGAGAACCTCTGCACTACACCATTAGTTCCAATAACGTGCTCAAAAACTTACATTCTATTTTCTTGCTTTCCTTCCAGATAAAATAGTGATTCCCTGAGAAACAGACACACTAGACATGAGCCCCATTGAACTGGAGTTCTTTATTGCAGAATGTTTAGCTACCATATTCTTCTTCTCTTCCACATCTCAGTCAAAACACAGGAGATTCTATTGCTTTTTATGTGAATCTTAAAACTGTTTTACAGCACAGTTCTATCAGAGGCATAGGAAGGGATGGGGCAGGGTGGTGGTGGACCGCCCCCGGGCAGCAGGGGCATTATACCGGCAGCGGGGGTGACAACATGGCGGCAGCGATCCAGGCAGCGGTGGTGGCAGAGAACATGGCGGCGGCGATCCAGGCAGTGGAACAACTTGGAGGAGCCTGCAGAAGCCTCCTGCTGCCTCCGAGCTGTGTTTGTTGCGTGCCCCGTCCTCCCGCCAGCCCCCGAGGGACGTTTTGCTCTGGCTGACATTTCTGGGAGGTGGAGTGAGTGACGTCAGCATCATGGGGGGGGCAGTGTTCCTACGCCACTGAGTTCTATGCATGCCTACTCAGAAGTAATACCCATTGACCGAAATGGGATTTATTATTCCCAGGCAGCCTTAGCCTCTTTAGTAAGTATAGCCATTTTAAACCATATTTCCATTATTTCACGTGACATATTATCCAGGACTGTGTCTCAGTGATTGCACATGTGCTTTGCACTCAGAAGGTGTCTGGCATCCCTGGTAGGGCTGGCAAAGATTCCTCTCTGTAGCCCTGGAGAACTACTGCCAATTAGTATAGACCAGGGTTTCTCAATCGGTGGGTTGAGAAACCCAATTACCCACTTGGTGGGTTGCGGCCCGAGACAGAGTTGGTTCGCCAGTTGGGCCCACTTGCCCGCCCCTGCCATCATTTGGCTCCTAATTGGTAGCAACTGGACACTACTTCCTTGCAGTAGTGTCACTAGGACGCGCGTCACCCTGGGGCAGGGGGTGCGCCTCACCCTAGTGACGCTATGATATCGCGGCGCGGGGGCCCCGGCTCCCCCCCGTGTCGCCCTCCGGACGCTCCGAGGCCGGCCCGGGAGCCAGCCTCGGAGCGTCCGACCCCGTCGGCGCTCCAGGGCCTTCTGAAAGAAGGCCCATGCAGCGCGTTCATCCGGGTATTTTTTCGGATTTTCGCACATGCACAAAGACCGTTTTGAGGGCTTTTTGCCCTCAAAACGGTCTGCGCATGCGCGAAAATCCGAAAAAATACCCGGATGAATGCGCTGCATGGGCCTTCTTTCAGAAGGCCCTGGAGCGCCGACGGGGTCGGACGCTCCGAGGCCGGCTCCTGGGCTGGCCTTGGAGCGTCCGGAGGGTGGCGCGCGTCACCCCGTGGCGCACGTCACCCGGGGGCGCCCCGCCCCCCGCCACGCTCCAGCGACGCCCCTGCTTCCTTGGCCTGACCTACCTAGGCAGCCACTTCTGCATCGCTCCAGCCGGGAGAAGCCTCTGGAGGTGTCCGCAGGCCTTGGAAGGCCTCCAGAACTACTCAGAGATCACCCAGTTTCGCCAACATGACTTCTGGTCACATTGGGATGTCTTTCTGAGGTCTCCAGAGGCCGTCCCGGGCTGGAGCAACGTGGGAGCGGCTGCAGGTGGTGGGTTGCGACCTACGGCCAGAGGTGGGTTGCAGCCCTGCCGGGTCTGGGAACCGCTGGTGTAGACTATGTTGATCTAGATGAACCAATGGTCTGTGTTAGTATAACATTGCTTTTGATATCGATAGAAAACTAAAAGAGCATTGGAGATGTTCTGGAGGGTTGGTGGGAGGGTTAAGCAGCTTTTTTAACCATTGTAGTTCAAATTACAGATCCTCAGATCCTACATCATAAGCTTTTTTAACCCTTTAAACTGGAAAGAGATTTTTGGTGTCTACGGTTGTATCTTTATCTGGTGAGAGAGAGAGAGAGAGAGAGAGAGAGAGAGAGAGAGAGAGCATTGAAAAGAGGGCAAAATCAGAATTTGCTCATAACATCAGAAACACAAAGGTTTAACCTGATCTCAATTACATTATATTTCTCTGCATTTCAAACAAGAGTTTTAATATAGGAGTGTGATGCAATAAACTGTCATTCATGTGTGTAATTTATTTCTAACCACATTAATATTTATACAGTAAGAAACATAGCTGATGCACGTTTATCCAGAATTGCACGCAGCACTTTTCTCCCCAGTCAAGGAAATCATATTTGTCTCTTATTTATTTACATAACTAGTAATTTGTTCCCTTGAGCAGCCTCTTCACAATTCCACTGTGGGCTAAGCAAAGTTAATATATCATCAGAACAAAGCTAAGCTTTATGATGCTATCCAGACATCTAGTGAAACTTTTGGATCAAAACAGAACTGAAATCTGGCAGCAACTCCAAGATACTATTCCATTTTCAGTGGACATAATCTTTTTGACGGGGCCAAAAGAGTCCTTAAAAAGAATCTTACCATACTATCATTAGACTGAAAAATGAGAGTCTTTGAGAGTTCTAACATATATACATTAATGCTGAAATGCCCACATCTGCTAAAAAAAAATGTAGAATATTTAAGTAATCTAGGTTTGCTAATGTCGTAGTGTTGCCTGATTGGAGGAATGGAACCCATCTGGTCCTTCCACGCCACCTCTTTACCTAGATTGACAGGTTTGGTTGCCCAATTGGTAGGCACATGCCAATCTCAGTGCATGGCTACTCCAGATATGAAGAACTCAAATCTACCTGGCCACCTGGCAATGATGTTTCAAACAAAGGACTGTTGAACATGTTGAAAGGCTGTTGAACATGTACAGAAGCTACTAGTGGGTTTGAAGTATCCAACGGTAAGGAAAAATGGGGACAATGGGGACGACAGGACATTTATAACAGTTCCTATGACAGCATTTTACACTCATGTCCTGGCCATATGGAATACTTGAGGGATTCAGGAGCATCCCAGTATTCAACTTGAAAATGAGTCAAGCTTTGGAGTATGCACTAACCCAGTGTTTCTCAAACTGTGGGTCGGGACCCACTTGGTGGGTCTCGACCTGATTTCTGGTGGGTCCCAGGTGATGGAAAGATCAGATAAGTAATTGCCACAAGCCCTGAGGCTATTTAAAAACCAGATAGCTGCTAACTGCCCTTCAAAGAGCTGAGCTCCTGCGGTTTGCAAGATAGCTGCTAATTACCTTGCAAACAGCTGAGCTCCTGCAGTAGTCACCTTTAAAAAAAAAGTCTCGTAAAGGTAGGTGGGTCCCTGTAGATTGTCATTTTAAAAAGGGGGTCCCGGTGCTAAAATGTTTGAGAACCACTGCACTAACCAAACATCATCAAAAGCTTGGGCCTTTGTGAACCATCAATTTGATCTCTTACAAAAGCTCAAATATGCCCCCAAAAGGTAGAACCTTTGCAAGCATCAGCCACCTGCAAAGGTTCACTAAGGTTAGATGGAAAAAGAACCTTTGTGAGCAGTCGGTTCACCTGCAAAGGTTCAAAGACTTTGGGAGTGCATTTGCACTGATTTTGATTCTGTTTGCGAACATTCAAGCAGGGAAAATGAACATTTCATGCTCCCTTGGTAGAATGCATACAACAGTTCTAAATGACTTATTAAGGGAAAATCTCCAGAAATGAAAACTAACTATAGAAGAGAAGGTAGTGATTGGATCGGTGAGGTAAAATGTCACAACAATTATTATCTAAGCTGCTGCTTACATAATATTTTAAAACTGTATGCTGCTTTTTTGGTGTTAGCACTCAAAACTACTCCCAACAGCATATGAACAGCAGTCTACATTCAATCAACATTTGTGTACAAAATCTAAACATCATAAAATAGTCAATAGAAGAGCCAGGCAAAACATTAGATCAGTGGCACAAATCATTTCAGACTGAAGCAGAAAAGAACCTTATTCGTGTGGATGGACCCCAAAAGCCCCCCCCCCCGAGTCTGTTAAGCAAAATCCTCGGGTAAGGGGAACATTTGTTCCCTTGACCCAGGGTACATAAGAACATAAGAAGAGCCCTGCTGGATCAGGCCAAAAGCCCATCTAGTCCAGCTTCCTGTATCACACAGTGGCCCCACCAGATGCCTCAGGGAGCACAAGACAACAAGATAACCTGTTTCCCGTTGACACTCCCTTGCACCTGGCACAGAGAAAACCCACTTCTAAAACCAGGAGGTTGCTTATGGCTTGTAACCTGTGATGGTCTTTTCCTCCATGAATCTGTCCAAACCCATTTTAAAAGCCTCTAGGCCAGGTGCCATCACCACATCCTGTGGCAAGGAGTTCCACAGTTGAATTACACGCTGGGTAAAGAAATATTTTCTTTTGTCTGTTCTAACTCTCCCTCCACTCAATTTTAGTGCATGTCCCCTGGTTCTGGTGTTGTGCGAGAGGGAGAAGAATTTCCCTCTATCCACTCTCTCCATCCCATGCATAATTTTATAAGTCTCAATCATGTCCCCCCTCAGGCGCCTTTTTTCTAGGCTGAAAAGCCCCAGACGCTGTAGCCTTTCCTCATAAGGGAGGTGCTCCAGCCCACGAATCATTCTGGTCGCTCTTTTCTGCACCTTTTCCAATTCAACTATATCCTTTTTGAGGTGTGGTGACCAGAATTGGACGCAATACTCCAGATGTGGCCTTACCATCGATTTGTACAAAGACATAATGATATTGGCCGTTTTATTCTCAATCCCTTTTTTTAATGATCCCGAGCATGGAATTGGCCTTCTTCACAGCCGCCGCACACTGGGTCGACACTTTCATCGACCTGTCCATCGATGGGTAAGCCCATGCCAGGCTGCTGGGTCTACTCAGTCCTGCGCCAGCTCTATAGCTAGCACAAGTCTGCATAGACACAGGAAGGCGGATTGAGGCAGGGAAGGGGGGTTGGATTTGATGGATGCCACTGCCTCTGAACCCAGTTCCTTCCCCGGTCCTGATCCGCCCTCCTTCCCATTCCCAGCGCCGCCCCGTTCCGCCCACTGGCGTCACTGCAGGGGGGGGCGGAGCTCTAAGTTCCTCCGTGATTGGAGCCTCCGTTATATAGAGGAATGAAGCGCCCCACCCTCGCGCCTTCCGAACCAGTCAAAGCAGTGAAAACAACACGCAGGGAGTCTCCTGTGAGTTGTTTTCACTGCTTTGACTGGGTCGGAAGGCGCGGGGGCGGGGCACTTCGTTCCTCCGTGTAACGGAGGCTCCGATCATGGAGGAACTTAGAGCTCCGCCCCCCTGCAGTGACGCCAGTGGTTCCGCCCACCCCCTATATGTACTCACCAGTTCTTGCAGGCATCCGGAGTCTGCTGGTGTGCAGAGCTGGCCACTTGCCATTTGCAGTGGCGGCCAGGCTGCGTGCTCTGACGTGTTGCCTTTTGCAACAGCCAGAAAGCATCTAGCACCACCAAAATACTTGTTCTAGCAACACTAGGTGCCTTTTTACACACATTTATATGTAATGTGTAGTTATCTCCCAAAGTATGCATTCCTCAGTATGCATTCCTCCAAAGTATGCATTCCTACTTGGGAGTGAGTACCAGATACGTGCATTCATAGCTTTTAAAAATGTAAATAGTCTTTTCTTCTTGCTACGTTAAGCTGGGCAATGTATTTATGTTCAGATATAGTTGGTTCAATCAGCATAACATTTTGAATGAATAAGAATAATCAAATGAATAAAAACAAGAATGCCATAACGTCTTCCAGATGAATTGGTTTTACGTGGTATGAATCAAGGAAGGAAAAGGTGAGACCTTGAAGGGACAAAAAAAAAGGAAAACGTATATGTCTGTAATTATTCTAAGCAAGACTTGGAAGTTATGGGAGCCAAATGACCACTTACGGCTCCATCCTATGAGAGCCTTGCGCTGCCGGAACTAAGCTTTCCAGCTGCGCAAAGTCCTTTACAGCGGTCACAAAATGCGACATGCCATTCAGCATGGCCAGACCATCACCGCAAGTGGCGAGTGGCCGCATGCCAGCAGCCTGGAAAGGAACCCCAGTGCTGGTAAATCAGCTCGGGGAGCGGGAGGAAAGCAGGGGGTGAGCAGAACTAGGCAGGGAGGAGGAGGAACATGGAGGAGACTGGTGCAGGGAGGTGGGCCGATTGAGGCTGGAAAGGGGTCGGTATTGGTGGCAGCGACACCGCCGATATACTATCCCCCTTCCCAGCCTCAATCTGCCTTCCCGGATCCACTCGAACTTGCACCAACTATATAGCGAGGGCTTACCCCCAGGCAAGGGAACAAATGTACCCTTATCCAGAGGAAATCTCCAGGACTGCCCCCCCATAGGATGCAACACATCCCTCTGGTGGCGTGGCTGCATCGGTGTGTGTGTGTGTGTGTGTGTGTGGGGGGTGTTCAATAGGATTGAGCTGTTAATGGTATGTGTGTATTCAGATAGCAAAAAACCCCAAGAGAGTATAAGAATGTACAATGTGATGCTTGTATAGATAGTAGTCTGTGGCTTTCAAACATGAAGTTCTTAAGCTCAGCATTATCACCTTCCACTGATGCTCAAGAAATCTGTAGAAGTAGAATAGTTGTAATGCTGATCTTAACCATGTGATTGGGAAAACCTATATGACCACCAAATCACATGGATACAGGTCGCATACATGGCAAACTTTTAAGCAGCTATTGATTTGACTCCCCAGTAATCTGAATCAACCCTGTGCTATTCAGAAAAAAAAAGTAAGGCATGAGGTTTAAATGAAGAGGATAAGTTGATGGAAAAAAAAAGTTAAACAAATAAAGGTCTGTATAAAAGCTATAGAAAGCTATAGAAAGGCCTGATGGGATGGAATAGAATAAGCACAGGTCTGAAGAAGAACTTGTGGATTGTAGTTTGCCTAGGGCAGGATAATGCCTGGAGCCAGCCCAGGGTATAAAGTAGCATTAGCATTAGGTGGCTACTTGTATGTACACACATCAAATCTTCTCATTACTTTAGCCTTTGGCTCTTGTATTCCAGAACTGTCATGTCTTTTGAAATGTGTTTACAGCTTAGGACATACATTCTGCTGTTGTTACAGTACTTTCAATAATAAGTGTAATTCCAATAACTGGCCCTTTTTTCGTTCACTAGAACAAATACTGATAGAGGCACATCTTATCCAATCATCTAAATAATGATCATGACTGAAAGCAATTTCTAACAGCTTGTAGTAGTAGTAGCACAGACTGCTTCCATGATGGGGCTATTACATGTTTTATTACTGAGTGAAAGATAGAGGCTAAAATGTGAAGGAAAATTCACATGCCTGCACTCTCTTCCTCAGTGTGGATTTTCTTTTTATCATCTACTCTGTGACAGTCTGAAAGACAATGATGAGAAGGTTTAAAGAAAAACACCTGTGTGTACATGTTCTGGTGCATGCGCATGTGCATGTATAATCTCAGTGCTCATCAAGTTGCCCATTTGACATGAATGAATGTCAAATTAATTTAAAAACATTATCCAGAACAGTGGTAGGTTAGGACCACAATATATATTGTGGCTCAGTTCTGCACAGCTTGAATGGTAGCCAGGGCTAGGGGTCCTAGTTGCAGAAACTTTGGCTTTGGAGGAGTCAAGCTCCCCAGCCTGCAGTGGCCCTCTCAATCTCCCACTCACCCACTTGCTGCCCCCCCCCACAGCAGCCCTCCCTCTGCTCTTTTCCTTGCTTCTTTCTTTTCATCTACCTTATGAACTGAGGATGTACTACTACTGCACATTCCTTGCCTCCCCTGTCGTCTGGTGTACTAATGCCGCCCCCGCCTGGGGGGCGCCAGCCGCAACGACACCCCCGGCAAAAGCCACGCCCCAGGGGGTTATATTGGCCAGAAGCCATGCCCCCTGGTGACATCAGCAGCCTGTCACTGTTTGAAAACATCACCTCGGGGCGAGCAGGAGGGCGGGGGACCGGAAGCCTCGGCAGCGGCAGTGCGAGGCTCGCAGCCACTGCGGAGGCGAAGAAAAGGAAAAATGCGATCCAAAAAGACTTAGCACCACTGCTGATTTGCCGCCCTTAGCGGCAGTCCTGCCCCTCCCAGCATGCTGTCCGGGGGCAGACCGCCCCCCCCATTCCTACGCCACTGCCTGTCCTTCCAATTGACCTAGAAGGAAAGAAGTCAAAATGATGCAGTAGCATGCACACTGATTGGCAACCATCCGGACAAGAAGAGGAAAAGGAGGAAGAAGAATCCTTTATTGCTGAACTTTGTCAATGAGCTCAAAGTCTCATTAAGGTAGGTACCATATTGCAGGTTGGGGTTTGGGATGGATCCCAGCTCTTGACAAGCTGAAGGGCATT
Organism: Plestiodon gilberti rubricaudatus; assembly: GCA_026170595.1. Classification (NCBI taxonomy): domain Eukaryota; kingdom Metazoa; phylum Chordata; class Lepidosauria; order Squamata; family Scincidae; genus Plestiodon; species Plestiodon gilberti. The sequence goes on from JANXHW010000004.1 coordinate 40,196,554, forward strand.
AGAGAATGACAGGAAAAGAATTGAGCAGTGACTTTCAAAATGAGATATTCCTAATCCCGACAAGTTACTGGGTAAATTCCTCTAGTTGAACACCTAAAAGAGAAATGAATAGAGAGCTCCTGTGTGCTTTCCCCTCCTGGCAATACATAGACTGACAAAGGAACGGACTCATTCTGGGCAATTTGAAATCACAGTGCACTTGCAAACATCATAGGCCAGTAGATTGTACAGTTCTTTAGGCCTGCAAATGCTTAAACTTTATCTGAAAAGCAGCAAAACTGCTTTAAGTGAAAACGGGAGGTGTGCGGGGCGGGGGTGAGGAGGATGTAATGAGTATATTTTTTTTGACACATTTGTTTGCCTGTTACAAAAAGCATTCATAATTTCCCGTTTGACGTGATCTCGGCATCCAGTAAAAAGCTGAGAATTTTTCATCCCTCTGACAGGACTCCATTAATAAAACAACAATCTTTTGTGTGTAGTAATCTTTAATCTTATTTTGTCACACACTTCTCAGTAGCATTTTCACTCGTTTTACAGTATAATTTATGGCACTGAAACAACTCCCTGCCCTGAAAAAGGTCAGTCTGTCAAGGTTTGCTTGTCTTTGAGGAAAAGTAATAGAGCATTATTTATGAAGCAAAGAATACGCTTCAATACTTTAATCAATCAGAAAGATCCTTGCATTATTGTATCTTTTGCAACCATGTGTGCACACACACGTGTGCACACACACACACACAGCAAAGGATACATCAACCTTGCATTCTCTTTTATGTCGCAAAAGGTCTTTACCTTTTATGTCTCCTTCACCTTTTGTGTTTGCAGCAATACGAAAAATAGAAAGCTGATGGTGTTTGATACATGGGAGCAATTTGTAAATTTTGAGCGCAGAGTGGATCTTCTCCAAAGATCACAGAGTTTTTGGACAGATTACCATATTGTCCCAAGTATAAGACGCTCCTGATTAAAAGACACACCCTTAAAGTTTGGTGCTATTTTTAAAAAAATAAATGTTTAACTTAAAGAAAATATACACATTAGTAGAACAGTAAAACAAATTTAAAATAATTAGGGTAAAAATAAATATATGTCAATAAATATATAAGATGTCAATAAACATATAAGATATCAATGAGAACAAGCCTACCCATAGTTCCACATAGAAAAAAGCTGTATTGGTTAAAAGAGCATTATAATCAAGCAACCTACAGTAGCAGGAAAATATATAAAAGTCACGCTGCAAAAACATTGCTACAAACTCTCTCCCACAAGAAGAGAGGGGAGGACGGAAAGGAGGAAGCCAGCAAAGGCAAACAAAACTGGAGCCCGACCTGAACTTGTCAGGGCGACAATCCCCTAAGCATGGGCGTCACTGGGGCGTGGCGGGGGGGCGGGCCGCCAGGGGGTGACGCGCGTCATGGGGAGACGTGCGCACCCCCTCGCGCGTCACCTCCGTGACGCGCGTCGCCCTCCGGACGCTCCGAGGCCGGCCCGGGAGCCGGCCTCGGAGCGTCCGACCCTGTCGGCGCTCCAGGGCCTTCTCCAGGGCCGTTTTGAGGGCAAAAAGCCCTCAAAACGGGTCTGCGCATGCGCAAAAATCCGGAAAATACCCGGATTGACGCGCTGCCTGGGCCTTCGTTCAGAAGGCCCTGGAGCGCCGACAGGGTCGGACGCTTCGAGGCCGGCTCCCGGGCCGGCCTCGGAGCGTCCGGAGGGGGGCGACGCGATGCGGGGGGGGAGCCGGATGGCCCCCTCCCCCCGCGCCCATAACGTCGCGCCCCTGGGGGGGGTGACGCGCGTCCCCGCACCAGGGTGACGCGCGTCTAGTGACGCCACTGCCCCTAAGCAAGTGGCAGGTTCGGAGCATGGGTTTTTTCCTCCTCCCTGCATTCGTTTTGCCTTTTCCCCTTTTCTGCCCTGTCCTCCCACCCCCCGTCGCAGCTGCTACTTTCTCCCGCCGTCCAGCGTCACTTTGATAAGATACGCCTTTCTCTGGCCATGGGGGGTGTGTCTTCCGCCTCTTCCCTCGCCGCCGGATGGGCGCCCAAAGCAAGGCAGCATGTGGAGGGCTTTTCCGAACAGGAGGGCTTTTCCCAGCGCCTTTCTCCGGCCATGGGGTGTGCGTCTCCTGGCCCCCTCCCTCGCCACTGGACGGGCGCCCAGAGCAAGGCACCCGCAAAGCGGAGGGCTTTTCTCAGCAGGAGGGCTTTTTCCAGCACCCAGAGCAAGGCAGGTTCGGAGCGCAGGGTTTTTTTGGAGCGCGGGGGGGGGTGCCGCATGGCAAACGGGAGGGCCTTCTCCCCCATGCAAGCCTCCAAAAGGAGGCTCGGCAGGCACGTCAGTAACAGTTGCAGCATGAAAACACACGCTGGGAAAAGCCCTTCCGCTCGCCTCCGCCCGGTTATACAACAGCCCAATTGTAAGACTGCGAGTATTCGACGCACCCCTAGTTAAAAAAGTTAAATTAAGGGGAAAAAGTGTGTCGTATACTCGGAACAATACGGTAACTAGCCCTCTCCAGAAGGCTCATCATGTTAAACTCAACTTTGGGGTGGGAGATAGTGGGAAAATGAGGAGAACAATGCAACTATACAGTGGCAACAGAGACAAAATTGCAGAAGGTTCAATAATGATTAGCTTAGAAGGTTGCTTACAAAACCTTTGATACCCATGTGCTTTGACTTAAGACATCTTCATCATGAACATGAATTGGAACATGCATTGTGGGGAAACAAATTTCTAGCTCATTAGCAGAAACAGTCACACTTTAAATTAAATGTCTCAAATAAGGATTCAATTTAGGCTACGTGAAACTGCATTGTAAATGTGAAGAGCATTATTTAAGTATTTTATTGACACTAAACAAGAGTTTAATAACATGACCTACAGCGCAATCCTATCCTACATCACCACCGGTGTAACCAGCAGGGGAGGGCAGGGCGGGAGGCTTTGGAGGGGAGGGGAGATTTAAATTCCCTTTGAATCCCCCTTTGGAGGGGATTTGAATCCCCTTTCCATTCTGGGGCCTCCCATTCTCGCTGCACCGCTGGTTACACCGGTAGTGTAAGTTGGATAGGATTGCGCTGCTAGAGGCCAAGATGGCCTGGAAATGGCTTAACATTTACAATCTCTTTTGAAAAATCAATTACATGTAAGTAATCATTTATATTCATGGATGTCCATTTTAACCTGGGCTACCCCCATGAATGAACATAAACCCACCAAATAGTGGTGTGAATCTGCCCGTATTCCAGAAGCTAGATGCCTTCCACACTATGTCCTAGGGAAGATGGTGCTACATGGCTAGAGCAGCCTCCATTCAATATGACTATTCAAGTGTGGATAGTAAATTTCAAGGGGGGGGGGGCAAAGGCTGCAAGAGTTTGATGGTATGCATTCCACTGTGTTAGACTGACATTGTATGCAAACTGAGACATTGAAAAAACAACCACCCTGTACAGTCCCACATGATAGGAACCTTTAAGGTATTATCATGAAACTCTTACATAAAGATGACCTGCCCCAAGCCATAAACACATGGTTGTCCAAAAACAATGTTTCAAAGATCTTTCTACACTCAGAAGCGGTTTGACTGGAATTATGCTAGAAGAAAAATGACACACACACACACACACACACACACACACACACACACACACACACACACACACACACACACACACACACACACACACACACACACCAGACTGTAGTACAAAACATAGCTAAAATATATTACATTTCTCAAATGGTTTATAGATGTAGATACACTGTTAGTCCCATTCCACAATATTTTCACCAAGGACAGGAAGGTTTCAGCCAACAACTGGATATTCCTGCAAGGTTCATTTTTATTTTGGCTAACATAAAAAATCTTTAAATTGGTTGCAGTGGAAATGCTAGATTGATGCGTTTCAAGCTTTGAAGGTGATCTCAAAACACTTTGGTTCTCCTAGAATAATCCATTTCATCATCATCCCTTGATAGTTCACTGCCTACTTGAGAGAACACAATAATACTAGAAGTGTATGTTACCATCTTCTGTCCCTTGGAAGCTGCTAATGAACCTTCTTTTCTGATTGGTTTCCCACCTCTTACAAACATTCGCCCTTGTCAGTCATTTTCTCTTGCTAAGCGAAGGGAAGAAATCCAGCTTGTTATGCTTCTGGAGTTCTACTTTGCTGATCCCCACTGCCCTTTCCTGCCTGCTTGCTGTTTGATGCTGCCTAGGCTAGAAGTGAGAATCTTTACATGCGAGTTCCACTGCCCCTTGTGATGTCCCAGTTAGGGCTGCAGATTGAAATGTTTCCAGGGCCACAATCTTTTTCCAGGCTACAGGAGGCGATTCTAGCCACACAGCTTCTCATTGGCGTCCCTACCATGGTAGGACCATACAAGCTTTGTGGTCAAGTTTAGGCTATGCTGCTGCAGTCAGTGTTGACCTTGGCTGTTTATGTATCTGGTTCTTGCTCCCTTGCCTCTTTGATCCAGTTGGATCTTCCCTCTGTCCTGGACCTCATGTAGGCAGCGGCGGAACTTGGGTGGAGCACATGGAACAGGAGCTCCAGGCGCTCGGGCAAGCGGGGGGCGCGCTCGGAACACTTACCGTCGCGAAGCGCAGCATTGTATCGGCCCTCCCGCCCTTCCTGGAGCTCGTTCAGCTCCAAAATGAGTTCAAAATGGGCGGGGGGCGTGTCGACGTGACGTGATGCAGGCCCCGCCCCCACGCGCCGGGTGCCGGGAGGGCGTCCGTCATTTCTGCATGTAGGCTGACACTGCCTACGGCAGTGAGTACTGTACATGTACTCAAATTCCTTGACTATCTTTGTTCACTCCATGACTTTAGCTGCGATATGAAAGTCAAGATAACATATTTGAATTTCAGTGATTGGCAAAACCCAACCCTTTCCCACCCTTGCCTCTCTCTCCCCGTCTCCCCCCCCTTTTCCTCCTGTCTTCCCTCTGCCAAAATTTAGACTGAGAACTCCTCGGGGACAGGGGCCCGTCTTCTCTTGCTTATGATTCTGTAAAGTGCCATATGCATCGATGGCACTGTATAAATAAATAATAATCCTCACGCATGACGGAGGTGCTAGGGATGCTGTAACAATGCCATTATCAGCCGTTATAGTATTTGCATTATAGATCATGTACAGAATCATCCTCTTCCAGTTCTTTCCCAACAACAAGTCCTTATATTTTTTCCCAAGAACATCGCTAATCCTAGTTAGTTATCTAAAAAAGAAACCAAAATATATTATATAAATAAATATATTAGTAACATCTCCCACATTTCTACAGCTGAGCAAATAAAAATATTTAATATAAAATATCAAAGAGGTTTTTCTTAAACAACAACAACAACAAAACCCCAAACCCTTGGATTTATTTATTTTGTATATATATTTGCTTCTCACACTTCCACAATATACATGTCCAAAGTGGTTAAATATTTCCCAGGTTGCTTCAGTTCAAGTCTATCTCGTCTGTAATAAAACAATCATGGCACTAAGGGCCAAGTTGTATGTTACCTTAAACACACAGTGTGGTCTAATTCGGCTTCGCTGCGCGGAATGGCTCCGACAGCGAGGGGGCGGGGCCTCCTCGCTCCGGTTTGTGAACGCGGTACTAGGACAGGGCACGACTTACTGTCGAGCCCCTACCGCAGGAACGCCACTGCTACCGTGTTCTTAAGAGTTGTGTAGAAGACAGAATCTTAGCAGTTGCAATTGCTGATGGTGCTGCTAAAGCAGCTGCACCTGCTGAAATGCCCTCACCTATACAACCATTTAAAGGGCCAGGAGCATTCATGTTGAAAGGTTGGCCACCACTGCTTTAAAGCAAGGCCTTGCAGCTCGGGAGCCAGGTATGGAGGAATGCTTTCTTCCACATCCACCTGTGTGCCCTTGCCTCTGAAGGTTGATGTGTGGCGACTGAGGAAAGGCCTTCTCGCTCGGTGCTTTGCCCCACTTTTGGAATTCTTGCTTTAGGTTGCTTGACTTGGAACTATACTACTGTTCTTTGTGTGCCAGACAAAGATCTTTCTTTTCTCCTATGCCTTTTGGAAACAGTTATTTTAAGACTGTTTTATAGTGCAAGCCTATGCATGACTACTCAGAAGTAACCCCCACTGAGTTCAATAGAACTTACTCCCAAGTAAGTGTGTATAGGATTGCCGTGTTCATCTTTTGCTTTAATTTTATTATTTACTGTAATCACTGGCATCGTTTTTATTGTATACCATTTTGCACAGCCTCAAAACAGAACAGTGCCTAAGGATAGTGTACAGAAATAAATCAAAATAAACACTCCACTGTTGTGGAGGAAGGTTTTCTTGCATGTGTTTTTTTGTCTGTAAGAAAATTTGTACAATTTTCTTTGTAGTGAAGGGAACTTTTATTCATTTCATTGCATCTGAAATAATGATATTGTCTTTTGTTTAGATTTTACATCACTGTGCCAGATGACCATGGAAAGATGCAAAAACTCCTCTACGTGATAAAAGTGATCTACAGACAAGGAGCTGTTGGCTTATGTGGTTTCCCATTCTTGCTACAATCATTGTCTCAAGAACAGATTCATATTCCACATCATTTTCTTTTACCTTTATGTTTTTTTCTTTCAAGAATGAGAAATGAAAATTTTAATGCCTCATATATTTTGTGCATTACTGTAGACGACTGTGCTGTACTGCTTTGATCTTTCTTCTATACTACAGTTTGATTGGATTGTGATGTGAATAGAAAGCAGCCCCAAACAAATCAGTTTCTGAAAGCAAGATTGTAACAGGGAGTGAGGTGGTGCCGGTCTCCTGAGAGAACGTGTAGTGAACTTCCTCTCCTCTCTGCCAGCCACATTGCAGCCTTTCTCCTGTATTTGGCTCTGCAGGAAAGAAAACGCCTGCAAAGTCTTGCATATGCTGAGTTGAAGCACCCCAGGTGCAGTCTGGAGGTAAAGTCTACCCTCTTCTCCTTCTATCTTGCATAGGGTTGCCAGTTAGCTAACCTAACCTAGTTGGCCCTGTTTCTCCACCTTTTTGCTTTTTTCCCCTTAGGTGGATGCATGGCAAAGGTTATTTGCAGGCTATTAATTTGGGGGATCTGCTTGGGCTCCTTGACCTCTATTCAGTCACTATTGAGTCTAACAGAGCCTTCTGTTCAGCACAGAAGGGCAAAACTGAAGGCCTCTCTCTTTAGGCTTACCAGATCTCCAACCGGGACAGAGTGCTAGACCTTTAGGAGAAGGAATGTGGGCAGGTGTAGCTTGTTCAGTCCTAGAGCACAATCCTAGGCATGTCTACTCAGAAGCAAGCCCCATTGTGTTCAGCCCCATTGTGTTCTACTAGGAGACGGGGAAACAGGCCCAAGCGCTGGTCTCGGATCAGACCCCAACTATAGCTACGAAGTGGTAGGGCTTGCTTCCTACTCTATTTATAAGCATTTGCACCATGGTCCTCACTGGTGTAATAGCTCGGTCAGGGCCCAATCCTATCCAACTTCCCAGTGCCGATGCAGCCCCAAGGTACAAATGTTCCCTTACCTTGAGGAGGCCTCGGTGACTGCCCTCTCACTGCAGGAAGCAGCACGTGCCCCATTGGCACAACTGCATCAAAGTTGTGCCAAGTTGCATAGGATTGGGTCCTCAGTTTGGGAGCTTCTCCATAGCACAGGTTCCTCGTTCTCTGCTGCAACCTTGACTCCTACTATCTATTCTAGCCCTCTGTCTTTGCTCCCTAGTCCATCTCCCCGCTTTATGCCATACTCTCCAATCTGTAGCTTCAGTCTCACCTGCACCGATCTCCACTCCTGCTTCAACTTGTGACCTGGCTGGCTTCATTGTTAAAAAGGTTTTTTTTGTCCTAATTATTTTAGTGGAATTTGTTGGTTTTGTATTGGTAGGTACTACCATGTTATACTATAATTTGCTTATGTTTTATCATTTGTTTTCTCACATGTTTTATCTTGTAACCTGCTTTTTTGTTTGACTAGAAAATGGAGTAATATAGTCGCCAATTTGAGAAGCAGACATTTATGGCTCAATCCTGCCTAAGATGCAGTAGCTGGCCAATGTAAGTAGTGTAAGCCTCAGAGACTCCAATGGGCCTAAGATGCAGTAGTGTAAGCCTCGGAGACCCCAATGGGCCTCCTCGGATGCATGTCAGCTCTTTAGCTGGTGCACAACTGAGGAGGCCGTGTAAGACTGGCCCAGCCCGGGAAGGGGATTGGGATATGGCGGAGCGCACTGCCAATATCCCCGCCCCCCTCTTGGGCCCAGCTGACCAATGGCCCCTTCCCCTGCCACCCCGCTGACTGGCGCAGACCTTAACCTGGGTTGGCCGGCTTGTAGAGTCCGTTAGACTAAGTGGTGCAAGCCCCACCCCTAGTGCCACACTTTGTTGCCACCCACCCCACTCTTTGTCTGCATAGTCAAACATTGTCCATCAGGAGCGTTTCTCTCTGTTCCTGTGAATGCTGGCAACTAAGCAGATAATCAATGCAGGGCTTGCAGGCAAATGCTGTTCATGGGGAAACTTTGAGTGGGGCTACTATGGAGAGAGCAGTGGGGGCAGGACTAGCCTATGCTTCCTCTTCACAGAGAGAGCATTTATGAAGAGGTGTTTTGGAGATAGTTTGTTTGGCTTTATTAAGTTATTGTTTCTTGCAGCTGCTGCTGCCTCTGTGTGTGTGTGTGTGTGTGTGTGTGTGTGTGTGTGTGTGTGTGTGTGTGTGCGCGCGCACACACACACACACACTGTAGATAGAGAGATAGACAGACTTATTGTTTGCTGTATTTTGATGGAACTATATGAAATTTGGGGGAGCATTTTGCCAAAACAGCCCATGAGTTAGAAAGGAAATATAGGGAGACATTAATGTTTTTATGCTCGAGGAGCGCAGTAAGCGGCTGCTTTAGTTTTGGAACTATGCAGAGGCAGCGGACCTGAAGCAGCACTGGGTGGCATTCTGCGTTGCACCACTGCTACAGACGGAGGAACCCCTGGTGCCCCAGGTCACCCAGCAACTTGGTATTGGCACTGGGATTAGAATTCATATTTTATTTTATGAATTCATATTCAGAAGGCACATCTCAGGACTGGATCAAGAGTTGCTGCAATAACATTTAGCAATAGTATACTGACTGAGGTGCCAGAAAAATCTGAAATTTTTTTGAAGACTACAGAACAATAGACAAATGCAAGCGTTTCATGGCCATCGTCTGTGTAGAGCTGTCAACTGACTAGAGCTTTTTACTACTTTGACTTGAATAGTTAATCATGTTATTTAAATATTTATCATTCCTGAGTATCGGCTTTCATGAGATATACTAGACCCAGATTTGCCTGGAGCCAGAAAACAAAATGGAAGAGAGAAAAATAATCGCATGATGGACAATACTTGTTGTAGAATATATTTGCTGGTAGAAGAACATGGGGTGGAAAACTGTATTCCTTGCTAAACTTGAGATTTGTATAAGCAGTACAATTCTCATATTGGCATTCCCCAATAGTCATTGTATTAATATGGACAAACCTGTCCCAGCATACAAAGTCAGGCCAATCGAGGCAAGACTGAGGAAGTTTTAGTACCTGGTGTACTTTTTAATCTTCTAAATAATAGCCTTACTCATGAAGCAGAATCAGAGGAGTAGATTTTGTGCCTATGTGCTGCCAATTATAACACAACCCAACACTCATTTTGGTGCCTTAAAAGTTAGACCTATTCTTGGATATTTGGGGCGCTGATTCCAAAAATGGAATCATCAGTTTTGCCCTATCAGCTATAGTTTTGGAGATACGGCATAGCCACCTTTATATGCTGATTCAAGCAGCTTCCTCGTGAGGATGCCATTTTTCTAACCTCTGCTATCTTAATTTGACTTATTTTTGTTCATTGAAGACCCTATTATTTATTGATTGGGTTATAAGTACTGACCACTTTTCTGCTAAGTAACTTTCAGCGCAATCCTAACCAACTTTCCAGTGCAAATGTAGCTGTGCCAACAGGGCGCACACTGCATTTTGCAGTGCAGGGGCAGTCATGGAGGACTCTTCCAGGGGAGGGAACATTTGTTCCTTTACTTTGGGGCTGCATTGCGGCTGCACCAGTGCTGGAAAGTTGGTTAGGATTGCGCTGTTTAAAAAATAATACAACATATACATGACTCCGATGTTAATGAACACAAGATAATTACTACTTTTAAGTGGCCTCAGGTGAAATGGCCACACCAACTAGAAGAAGGAACCACCCAGGGCCAGCACCAGGTAGCTGGGGATCCGGGGACAAAACTCTGCACTGTGCTCCCACGGTGCCTCCAACTGCCCTATGATGGGGCATTGAAGGCTGTCACAGGTGCTGAGCGGTCTGGGATTGGTCTGGTTGGTTAGGTGATTCTGATGGGTGAAGAAGGCCCTTGGCTACTGCCCAACTTGGACCAACCTATAGTCTCTTCAATAGAGTTGTGCTTGAAGAAAGTCTTGCACTCATAGTTCAATCCGCCTCATAGGGACAGACTGCGCCTTCAAAGCCTTGTGGGTGCACAGAGCCTTTGTGGGCCCACAAAACCTTGTGGGTCCAAAAAGCCTTTGTGGGTGCAAGTCTTTAAAGAGGTGTCGCTGGAGAGGGGCTGTAAGTTCCACACCGTAAGGGGGGGGCTGTACGTTCCACTGTACTGTAAGTTCCGCACCACTCTAATCCCTGTTTACTCCTTGGTACGAGGTGGTCCTGCCCCCTTGCCGTCAAAGCCATTCCATGTGGCGAAGGCAACGGGCAGGAGACTCCCTGCCTGTTGCCTTTGCTGCATGGAATGACTCCGACGGCGAGGGGGTGGAACCACCTCGTACCAGGGAGTAAACAGGGATTAGAATGGTGCAGAGCCTACAGTACCGCCCCTTCCAACGACGCCTCTGAGGCTTTGCACCTTCAAAGCCTTGTGGGTGCAAGGCTTTGGAGAAAGCCTTGCACCCACAGTTCAGTCTGTCTGCCTCATTTTCAGATAGTCTGCCAATGAAATGTTTCTGCTCAGGAACTGTGCTGATTAGTTCTGTCTGTTGTCTTTTATCTCTTCTCCCAAGTGAATTTTAAATTTTTCACTCTTGATCCAGCTGCATTATAAGCTTTTAAGCATAAAGCAAAAATATTTCTTTCTTTTTTTTGGTTTTAAGTTTATTTTTACAAAGCTTTATGAGAGAAATAAACACAGAACTGCACAGCATCTCTTTCAGTACCCTGAGAGGTCATCTTACTGAATATCTGCCATGTCATATTATGTTACAATACATGCTGCACAACCCTTGCTTCTGGGTTGTACATGGATGGAATTCTCTGTTCCACTGAGATCCTATAAACTCAACTCACTTCTTGACAAAGAAATTGACAAAGCAAATACAAGCGAATAATGGGAGTCTTCAACCATCCACCATTTTTTTAACCAGCTGCCATTGAGATTTGGCTGCAATAGCAAGCATGGAGGCCTCCACCCATACAAATGTTTTTTTTAAAGAAATGAAGTAAGACAAAAACCATAATAAGCAGAAGCATTGCCAGGGGGTGGGTCCCCCAGGGCCCCCGGACGGCACATGGGGGAACAAAGCAGTGGGGGGGGAACAAACCTGCCCTATGGGCAGTGGGATTGGCAGTGGCAGCAGCAGCGACGCCACTAGTGACTCCGCTTCCGGTGGTGATGTCACAGGGTGACATTTTGTATGCCCCCACCCGCATGCAGGGTGCCGGGACGCCACTGTTCTAGGTGGTGTCTGTTTTCAGGCAAGTGACAAAACAAGTCAATTCCTTTTTCTACTAAAGGGGTATTGTGGAGGAAAGAGTTTTCCACCACAGAGGGGAAACACACGGAAGAATTCCTGGAACTTTGTTGTTAAGTCCTTTCCTTTATAACAGAAGGAGATAAGAGGCTTTCACTCTGTTAATGCAGAGAAATCTGGTTTATTGCCTGTCTGAAATTGAAATAATATGGCCTTTACTGGAATAATACCTCCTTCTTTCCCTAAATACCTGTAATTTCATCTAATAACAAGGAAAGATGGTATATGATAGCAAAATTCTCTACAGGATAAAATAAAGCCCTTGTAGTAGGATATACTGAGAAGGCAAAAGTCTATAATGTCTTAATAAAAGGAAGCATTTTCCAGGTGGTTCTGGTCATTTTCTTAAGTTAACAAGAGAACAAGGGGTTGTCCTAACGTTTCGCTCCTAAACCACGAGGAGCATTATCAAAGGTGCAGCAACTTGCTGTCTGCTCTAGTTTTTCTTAGCTAGGTTTACCAGATCTCCAACCGGGACAGAGTGCTAGACCTTTAGGAGAAGGAATGTGGGCAGGTGTAGTTTGTTAAACCTTAGAGCACAATCCTAATTCTGAGTAGACATGCCTAGGATTGTGCCCTTAAGGGTTTAACACCTGCCCACATTCCTTCTCCTAAAGGTCTAGCACTCTGTCCCAGTTGGAGATCTGGTAAGCCTATTCTTAGCACAAGTTGTTAACAGTTGGAAGAGTAACTGCTGCCTTTGCCAGGTTCCTTAAAGTCATACCACCATTTTTATAACAAAGTCCCATAGCTACAAAGATTTTCCAGATATAAAATGGGGTAGCAAAGTGCAACAGCCCTCCCTCATGCAGCCAATCGCTGCACGAGGGAGGGCTGCTGCACTTTGCTGCCCTATTTTATATCTGGAAAATCTTTACATATCCAAGTCATGGCCCCTGCTGAGGAGTGGGTGGGTGCCTGGTTGCCACCTGTGGGGGTGGGAGAAGTCTCCCTTTACCAGACCTGACCATATATGGGGAGGGGGGAACTGCTGTGGGAGACCAACTCTACGAAGGCTGACCCCCCCCCCACACACACACACTTTGGCAAGCTGGATAAGGAGGGAGTTCTAGGGTGCCTCAGCCCACTCGCATGCATCAGCATCAGCTTCCTCCCCTGCTGTGCATCCTACAGTAGACTCCGCAGTGTCACCTGCACCTGCCTCTGGACTGGATACCTGCAGTGCTGCAAGGGCCTCACTGCCCAGTTGTCAACTATCATCCTCCACCTGTGGTGCCACCTCCATCTTCTTCTCCATCGCTGTAAGGCGAGAAGCCAAAGAGCACATTATTTTGCCCTTGGCTGGCTTGCACAGCACTCTGCTGCTCTGCGTAGTGCTGCCAGTCGTTGCCCTTACCCCAGCGCTGCCAGTCTGTGCAGAGGCTTGTACCTGATCAACCACTTCCAACTTAACAACAAAGGCCTAGATGGAGCTGAAGTCTTCCTCCTCTTCTTAAGAGGAGATGTCTTGAAGAGGCATTGCTTGGAATTTGGGGAGAGGTCTCTGAAACGTGCCCTGGACTTCTGGCATAATGACTCCTTTAAACGGACAAAGCTATAATAACACAGTACAAGCCCAGCCTTTCCAATCTACTCCCACTTCCTACTGTATACAGGGTACCCGCTCCTTTCCCATCTATCTATCTATCTATCTATCTATCTATCTATCTATCTATCTATCTATCTATCTATCTATCTATCTATCTATCTATCTATCTATCTATCATCTGCCTGCTTTTTGGCCAGAGGGAGACCACAAAGCGATAAACCACAGACTCTGAGAACTGGGCAAACTCTCGTCCTCTGCTTGCTACAGAAAATGACCCCTACTTAGCCACACACACCCCATGCATGCACTCTTACTCTATGTGTGATTGTGTGCAGTTTTTGAATAATAAATGTTGTTGTTGTTCAGTCGTTAAGTCGTGTCCAACCCTTCGTGATCCCATGAACCACATCCCGCCAGGCCTTCCTGTCCTCCACTATCTTCCTGAGTTCGCTCATTTTCATGTTTGTTGCATCGGTGATGCTGTCTAACCATCTCATCCTTTGCCTTCCCCTTCTCCTTTTGCCTTCATTCTTTCCCAGCATCAGAGTCTTCTCCAGAGAGTCCTCTCTTCGCATTAGGTGGCCAAAATATTTGAGCTTCAGCCTCAGTACCTGTCCTTCCAGTGTACAGTCAGGGTTGATTTCATTTAGGATTGACTGATTTGATCTCCTAGCAGTCCAAGGGACTCTCAGGAGTCTTCTCCAGCACCACAGTTCGAAGGCATCTATTCTTCGGCGCTCAGCCTTCCTTATGGTCCAACTCTTGCAACCATACATTGCTACTGGGAACACCATCGCCCTGACTATACGAACTTTTGTTGGCATGGTGATATCTCTGCTTTTTATTATGCTGTCTAAGTTTGCCATAGCTTTCCTTCCAAGGAGTAAGCGTCTTTTAATTTCATGGCTGCTGTCTCCGTCTGCAGTGATCTTGGAGCCCCAAAAAGTATAATCTGTGGAATAATAAATATTCAGAAAGAATATGTTCAGTCCTCCCATCAACAGCTAAAATGACCTGCAGAAACTAGGCTATTCCGCCAGTTCCCCACAAAAGTTAATGGTAAAGTACTGTACAGACTGCAGCAGTAGGACCTAAGCCCACAAAAGGTCAGGCCACAAAGGTGCTCACTAACTGCTCAGACCCCAAACTAAGCACCACTCTGTGAATGGGGATTGGCAGGTATGCAGAACCCACCACAGCTGCCAGGATGCAGGTCCAAACAGGGCTAGCCATAGGAGATATGGGGCCTGATCGGACGCACCCAGAAATGTTTTGGCAGTGACATGATGCCATCGTAATGTCATGCATCACATCCAGTTGCTTCCGGTTTGCCCTGATTTTGGGTCTGTCAGAACTGAGGGAGGGCAGGAGAGCTCTTCCAGCGCTGGTGATGCAAAGTGCACCCGGAGCTTCACGATCCACTGAGCATGGCTGTCCAATAGCTGTGCAGACCTCCCTAGCTGTGCAGCCCCCCTAGTCTCAAGGGGCCCAATTGGACCCTAAAGCCAGCCTTGGGTGCAAACCCTTTCTATCCTCCAGCCCAGGACCAGCCAGCCAAAGCTATACTCCTTCAACCACATTCTCTGAAAATGTCGCTGACCTGCTGAGGTATCCTCCTCTGTAAACACTCATCAGTTGCCAAGGCCCACGTCAAAAAGGCAGCACCCTGCACCGAGCTGCCAAATACAACACTGCCCAGGACTGGACTGATGAAAGTGGTGCTCAACATTCCCTGCATGTTAGATAAGCCCCAACCTTCAGCAGTCCATGCACCAATCAGGTGCAAGCTCAGCCTGGCTTGTGTCATGTGGGACAGGCTGGGCAAAGGATGCCCCCACCCACAGCATGCCCACAGTTGGGGTAGCTGCATTCACAACATGATCCTATGCAAGTTTACTGAGAAGTAAGTCCCATTGTGTTCATTTGGGCTTACTTCCAGTAAAGTATGTATAGGATTGTAGTCTTAGCATATTTTCTTGTTAATTAAAAGGAAACATCATGGAAGGAATTCAGGACTTAATCAATAATCCACATTGTGTATTAATGATGATGATGATGATGATGATGATGATGATGATGATTGATGCTCACATGAATTATATGCCCTTTGGCTGATCTGCAGTCTTACTAATTTTTAAGAACATTTGTGATTTTGTATAGGAAATCAAACAGAGCAACTTTGATTTAAAAAAAATCCCCCTCTACAGAATGGTGAACTGTGCTTGTCAGCACATCTCTAGTTTTTCCTTCATCTAATAAGCTAGCTAGTCCAGTGCTGCAAAAAGGAACATTATAATATTAACAATGCTGCTGGAAAGCTCTCTGCTTTAGAATGAATTAACTTTCTCTGCAGTGCAGAAAAACACCGAGTAAAATTGGCTCAGTTCTGAATAGTAAGTTTAACCCCTTAGGTGCAGCAACATATTTGTGTCTCAACCGTTTTCATCACACAACTATTTAAAAGTATGGAAATCATGGAATATATTGAGCTCTAATGTAAAATGCTCTTATTCTGGGAAATGTTCTTAGTATCAAGAGACTTTTTTCCCAACTCCAATGATTTGAATGTTTGCACAGATACCTTGACATTTTTTCAAATGAAATTTTCTGGATCCTGAGTATAGCTGCTGTCTCCTCTCTGGAACCCTTTCCTGTTAAACTCTCTTTTGGAATTGAAGGGGCACACTGACGTTTAGGTAGCTATACTTAGGATATTTTTTTTTGAGTGAAATTTCACAAATATCTAGCTCCTAAGCACTCTAGAAGGATTTTGAGAGACCAAAAAAGAAATATATTATTGCCCCCAGTTTGGTTCGTTGTTAAGAAAATTATGCAATTAGTACTCATTGATTTAACAAGGGACTCTTCTGCAACAATCTGAATTCCTAAAAATCTATAACAAGTGATTAGGAATAGTTCCTCTAAAATCAGCCCTTAGAGCTATGAGCTCATATGTCACGTCAAGATTCTGGTCCAACATTCATCCATCAAGATTCCAAAGCAGTACTGCTGACTGGTACAATTCCAGATATCTACTCCATTGCATCGATAAACATCATTAGTGGCGATGGGGCCATAGCTCAGTGGTGGAGATGTACCTTGTATACAGAAGGTCTTTGGTTCAATCTCAGGTCATCTCCAGGTGTACCTAAGAAGGTCCCTCATCTGGAACCCCTAGAAGCCGCTCCCAGCTAGTGTAGACAAAACTGAGCAAGATAGTCTGACCTCACAGACAACAGCTTCATTTGCTCATTAGTTCAAAACCAGAGAACAGCTATCACAGTGGATGCATTTGGCCATTATTTTCATCCAACTGCATAAAGCTATCTTGCTTTATGCGAGTCCCCTCTATTTTGGAATGTCCAATGCCATTTCAATTTTATAGCAGCTAAAAATGTCCAGGGCAAGAGAACACATCTGGAGTGCCTACGGCTTGATATTAACTCTCTCTAAATTCTGTCTTCACAAACAAAAGCACTCCAAGGGCACATCAGTTCTGACGTTCCTCAGCTTAAGTTCCCGCCAAGCAGATTCTCTTCTTTACATTCAATGTCCATATCTTCCCCACCCCACCCCACACTTTTCATGTGCATTTCAATTGCCAGGGCAATCTGGAGTGGGTGATTTGTCTCCTCTTTTTAGCTACATTTTTGTGAGCTTCTAAACTGTGCGTTCTATATATCAAATGCTCAAAGAGGCAAAAGTGTCTCCCAAAGTGCTTCTTTCCACTTGATCTATGGTTTGTTGTTAAATTTTATTCACTCAAGTCAATTAAATTAGAGAAGGGAGTAGATACATAGGGTGTGGAGGCAGGACTGAAAAGCTCACTGTCTACGGGGAGTTAAATTACCCTGAAAAAAACTCTCCATTTTAATACTGAATAAACAAATAGAAACAAACTTATTCTTTTCCCCATCCATCTCCATCTTTTCAACATGAGGCAAGAACCTGAAGATTTGACTATCAGAGACTCTGATTCATACTTCCACTTGCAATTTGTGCAGGTGGAGTTTATGGAGATGCTGTGAGGTCAAAGCAATAAAAACAGTGACACCTTCCACTCTTGTGCCGAATTTCTTTATTCTTTTATTTAGAGGATTATTATCCACCAGAGAGTTCTCCTATGCAATACATATCTCCCAGTGGAGCTACTCAAGAAAATTTCCCAAAGGTTTGTGCCTTTAGTAGTTGATTTTAATAATACCCCTTCTTATTCATAAATGTTCAGAGAGACTTACCAAGTTTTAAAATACAGAATAGTCACAGCAATAAAAGTGAATAAAGTATAAAATGGAAACATTTCAAAAACTAGGGTAAAAATATCTCAGTAAAACAGCATAATAAAACGTGCAGGTTTCCTCTCCCCAAAATAAAGTTTTCCATCCTTTCTGAAACAGAATTTCAGCTAAATATGCCCATGTGGTTGAGGCCACAACTGGGAAGGCCCTGGCTGTACCACTCGCTGGTGTTATTTCCTGAGTGGTTTTAAGTGAGGTACTGTCTTCTGAACTGAATATGTATGAAAGCTGGTACAGGGAGAAGCATTTTCTAATGCTGAACCACAGATGGGGAAGAGTGGTAGACTTCTGGGGAGCTGGTGTAACGTAGTTTAGTGTAGTGCCTGGGAGACTTGAGTTGTGGGCCAGGACCTCCCAACCCTGCTTCAAGGCACCTCAGCCATAAACTCACCCAATAAGCTGCTCCCTCTCACCCTCAGAACCTCACTACAATATAGGGATAATAATACTTCATTACTGCACAGATTGTTATACGGACAGTATCAGTGATGTAGACTTGAGTCTATTGACTCGGACTTGAGTCGGACTCAAGTCGCATCAATGACTTGACTCGGACTTGACTCGGCGATTGTAAAAGACTCGAAAGGCTCGACTCAAGACTTGGAGCCTTTCACAACAAGTCAAATTTTATTCAGGTTTAAACCCTTCCCCCCCATTAAATAGATAGGGACTTGCAACTCACAACCACAGACTCGGGACTTGGGGGCAAAGACTTGGGACTTGACTTGCGACTTGGACCCAGAGACTTGGGACTTGACTCGAGACTTGGAGTCAGAGACTTGATCCACATCCCTGGACAGTATCAAAATAATATGCATGGCAAGCATTTTGAAGACTCAGAAAGTGCGCCGCTAAGTATTATTATTAGATTATGAAATTCACGTTTTGTTATCTCAAGATGTTTAGACCTGACTCAAATGAGTTAGAAGAAAATAGCTCTATTTTGTCTACATATGAGGATTCCTCTTTCAGGCAGTATCTGTCCTTTGAAGTAAATCATCTGCCTACAAAATAATTCAAGAGATGTGCTTTCTGCTCATTTGGTTTACAGTAAAAAATGATTCTTGCCCTGTTGTTATTCAAAATATACCATGTTTTCTACAAGCCCCAAAGTGTTAATATAATGTTCTATTCTAGGAATACTTATACTGATGCAAAGACACAGGTCGAGCTAACCTTGCCAATGGGAAAACTGTTGGAAAATACCAGTAGATACAATGCTGTCTACTGGACACCAGGGAGCAGTGTATTGTACAGAGGACTAAGAAGCTACCTGTCCCAGATCTTTAGTTTATCCCTCTTTGACCAGTAGATGTGTCATCTGATTTTCTCCTTATTCTCCCTCTCTTCTCTCTGTTCCCTGCGATGAGATTGATGTGTCCTCTACGCTCTGGCTGCAGGGTGTCAACCACGATGAGGACCCTGATACACACACTTGAGGATCTTCTGTTTCACAGGTTTTTTAGGATCTATGCAAACAGCAAAAGAGATGTACAGGTGTCCCCCCCCCCCTTGATGACGGTTCGCTTAATGACGACCCGCATATATGACAGAGGTTCCCAAAGTGTAAACAAAGAATTACAGCTACAGTACTACCGTATTTTTCGCTCCATAGTACGCACCGGACCATAGGACACATGCTTACTATGAAGCTAAAAATAGGGAAAAATATTTTTACTTACTGGGGCTTGTGGGGGCTTTGAGGAGGCCTGCGCGACCCTCTGCAGGCCTCCCCGATCTTCAGTTCGGCGATAAATGGCAATTTTCGGGCATTTCCGGTTTTCGATAACCGGAAATGCACGAAAATCGCCATTTATCGCCGAACTGAAGATCGGGGAGGCCTGCAGAGGGTCGCGCAGGCCTCCCCGAAGCCCCCACAAGCCCCGGTATGTATTTTTTTTTACATTTTTTAGCATTCGGTTCATAAGACGCACAAACATTTCCCCCTATTTTTTTGGGGGGGAGTGCGTCTTATGGAGCGAAAAATACGGTATATTTTAAATGCAAAAAGAATTGTTGTCTTTAACTCTCTCTCTCTCTCTCTCTCTCTCTCTCTCTCTCTCTCTCTGTGTGTGTGTGTGTGTGTGTGTGTGTGTGTGTGTGTTTCTACCTCCATTGATAGGTAGAAATCTTGTTGTGTTTTGTGTTACACTCATAATATACACTGTGTTTACCATTCATTCCCTATTACAACTCCACTGTGTTACATTGAGGACTCTCTTAAAGACTAGGCTTACCATAGTCCCAGAATCGAGCACCGCCATGGCCTGCAAAAGACACAAGCCTCTCCCAGAAGTGCACTGCAGGGGGCCAACGCGGTCGTCTCATTTACTGGAAATGCCGGAAGCCACGGCTTGCATTGGCCTGCCTCAGTGCACTTCTGGGAGAGGCTTGTGTCTTTTGCAGGCCGCGGCGGCACTCGATTCCGGACCATGGTAAGCCTATTAATGATGGTTTCACTATATGATGGGTTTTCCAGAACGTATCCCCATCATTAAGCGGGAGATATCTGTACATTTTTTTCCTTTACACTGTGAGTAAATGTTTTCCTTGAAACCTTTTCCTGCCTCTGCTTCCATTTTGTTCTCAGCAGCAGTCTAGTGGGGGTTGTTGGGTTGTTTTGGGAAAAAGGGCTTTCCACTTTATAAATCTGCTTAATATAGATGCCTAGAAAGACCTCCTTTTCCCAGCAGCGTTGTTAGGGGGTGGGGGCGCCGGGTACGGGAGCAACACACGCTGGGGGATTCACTTTGCCGCCGGATTTGGCGGCAATTTGGCGGCAGTGCATCAAAAATGCACACAACCCTGGCAGTTTTAGCCGCTTTTAGGCTGTTCGCAGTGACGGGAGTTGCCCGCCCGCCCGGGCCACAAATGGCCTAAACGTGGCTGAAAACTGCCAGTGGGGTGCATTTTTGATGCACCGCTGCCGAATTGCTTTTGAAAAGGGGTGGGGCTTGTGACATCACAGGGGGTGTCATGGTGACCACCCACCCTAGGGGGTGTAGCAGCGCCTCTGCCTTTTCCCATCAAAGCAAGCTCTGAGATTACTGCGCAGGTATCTGCATGAGGTCAGGAGCTATGTCAGCAGGGAGACACTTTCCAAGATGGCATTCCCTACTGAAGAGATGTGAGTTGTTTCATACCTGGCCCAACCGAGCCAGAGATGGGGCTGTGGGTGAGGCAGACCCAGCCTACGCGTTGAGCAACACTGACACTCCATGAGTCCTGTGTCACAAAACTGTTTGAGATAGATATTTCAGGGCTGTCTTCTCTCCAAACTTTATTACACTGGTGTTATAGAAATGTGGAAGGAACATAGTGAGGGAAACCAAAGACAGATGGTTGTTTACAATTTGCATCACTGCTGCCAATAAATATTTTTATTGCTATGGTTGCAACAATAAATACGCACTATTGGAATAAAGCTCGTAAGGGTAAGGGAATTAAGAGTGCTTGAGAAGGCTTACTGCTTATATTAGATGAACAGCTGCATTATTTGTGGATTATTAAGCAGACTGGACAGACTCTTCATGAGAACATAAGAATTACCTAGCTGGATCAGAGATCCATCTAGACCAGCATTCTGTCTCCTACAGTAGCTCACCAGATGTCCTGGCAAGCAAATAGACATCCAAGGTGTCTTTCTCCTGCCCCCCCACCCTCACCACTGCTATTTGTTCCCAGCATGTGATAATCAGAGGTATGCTGCTTCTAAATATGGAGGCTCTGTTTTTAGATTGCATGGCTAGTAGTCATTTTTGAAAGATCTGGCGGTCCTTAATTTCCTTGCTCATGGGTAAGTCTCCACTGCCCGAATGGGTCTACTTGGACTGTTGAGATTATAAAATGTGTATATACATACTGTATGTACAGTACAACTGTTTAAATGAAAAATAATAAAAAAATATACAAAGTATTTGGACCTGCGCCAGCGATTTAGCTGGTGCAAGTCTGAGTGGACCTGGAAAGGTGGATCCAGGCAGAGAAGGGGATAGGATATCGGCTGCACCACTGCCGCCAATACCACCCCCTTCCCACCTCGTTCCTTGTCTTATTCCTCCCCTTCCCCTCCCAGTTCTTCCCGCCCTTGCCTTGGTGCAGTGAGCAGCGACATACCTTGTTTGCCGCCGCCTCCAGCTACATTTAAAAAAGCCTCCATTTTAAAGCATGGGGGTGTGTGACGTCACTTCCGGTGGTGACGTCACTTCTGGGGGCATCACACGGAGGAGGGCCCTGAGTACCACAATGGCAGCTATGCCACTGTCTATTGTGCTTTGGAGCTTGAAGAAATCTTCAGGCTTTTTTTTCTGCCTCTGCTGTTGCATTAAGATGTGACATCATGTCCTGTTTCCCCATTGTTCTTCCTATGGTTTGCTCTCCGTGAGAGAAAGGGTCTAAGGGAAATATTATGTGGCAGGAAGAAAGGAATAAAAGAAGCATAAGAAGACTGCAAGTTACATTTCAAATTGGAGACAGGTGTTGAGGGAAAGGGTCACTGGGGCTGGGCGGTCCCTGTCTCACATTTCTTCTCACAAACCTGCAAGGAAGTGTTGTTCAACCTTACTGGATGTGGTGAGAACAATGTAAAAACGAGAAAAGTAATGCATGCATTTCAGCATATGGAGCAGATGACAGGAAATGCTGAAAAGGAGAACAAACCTGTAACCCCCCCCCCAAAAAAAAAATAACTTGATTTCTTATCATAGGGTGTGATAGACTTCCCTGTACTTTGAGCCTGGTATGATTGCTGGATGTAATAATTTTTCGCCTGAAAAGTAGGATAGAAGACATAATTTTGTCATACAGTATAATGTCACACAAATGCCTATTCTATAAAATATGTGGAGATTTATAAAATATTTAATATTTTAGCCCTCTAGGTAAGGATTTGTTCTAGGTAACCAAACTTGTTTTGGTAATATTTTACTTTTTAAACGCCTATCAAGATTGCTTTGAGCTCAGTGCTTTCTTCCCCGAGGCATCGTTACCAATGAACATCGTGAACTTCTTCAGTGGCCCATCTCTGTAACAAAAATTAAGAGTTCATGAAATTCTGGTTACCGGATTGCAACTCTTGAATCTTAAACAAACAAACAGCCCCCCTCTCCCCCCACTAATCCATCTCTCTGTTTTTTCAACTTAACGGCTCAGGCTTATGAAATGTGTCACATTTGAAAAATAATGAGTAAGGGCCAAACTATGCATTGCATGAAGCCCATCAGTGGCCCCTGTCTGCTGTTGTTGTTTCCTTAATAGCAGCTGTGGAAGAGGGAAGTGATCAGAATTGTACCCTGAAGCCTTGTGTACCCCACTTTCCCCCCCCCACCCTGTGTGGCTGCTGTTTAGGAAACAACAACTGAGCATCCAATAGCCAGTGGTGTGTTCACTTTGGCTTTAAGGGGAGGGGTTTGGAGGCTGCCCTAATGCAAAGAAATACCGGTACTATTTCAAATAAGTCTAGAAAAGATAATAAATAAAGATTAGTGCTTAATGGGATGCTGTGCTTGGATGATTGGTGGTGAGTTCTGAACACGGCATCAGTTGGTGTTGATGAATGTTGATATTTTAAAATATTTGTTTTCACTGTTATAGCTGCATAACAACATTTTAAACTGTTCGTAACAACAGTTGTATTGTATTGGTATTTGAAGGAAGCATTTGGTTTGGTTTTTTAAATGTAGTTTTGATTTTTCAGACGACTAGCTCAATCAGCTGCATTTGTCAAAATATGAAACGTTTTCATCAGAACATTCATTGCTGTTTGAAATAGTATTGGTTAAATATTAGTCCTACTTGCAGAAGAAATGCTGCAGCCTTGCTCTTTTGTGTGTATTCTGTGTTATTGGATGCTTTTTGGATAGCCAGTGATCATTGCCTGAGTGCCATAGCTGAGATGCTGGCAGATATACCTTGCAGTTCAGTAAATCTACTATGGAATAACAGCTGATTTTTATTTCCAATGTGTAATTGTATGCCTTCAGTCTGAAACAGATTGCTTATGTCTCCAGTGTACCACTTGCAGACACTAGGTGAATCACCACTTTGGGTTACGAACTACACCCATTTCAATCAGGTTTCTGAACTGGTATGGAATAGATTTTGCTTCGCTAGCCCAGCTGGGTGATCTGCATCTAGAGGTCTATCTGCAAAGAAGTGTATTTTGTTACTGTGGAGCATGAGATTTTGCTGGAGCACTTAGAAATGGTAGTTACAAAGGCGGATTTTAAACTGCTAGTTCATCGCACAGCATAGCCAGAGAAGGGATAGGGGACTCAGTTTTCAAGATTATAATTTATATTGGGGGTAGTTAAATCTTGCAAGGTTATATATATATTAAGCATAATGGGACTTGCTTCTGAGTAGACCTGCATAGGATTGTTCTGTAGGTTCTGAAACCCTGGGAAACAGTGTTCCTATAAATTCAGATGAATGTACGTAATATTTAAAGGAGATCCCTATGAAAGAAAATGGCTTTGACTTCTCCATTTTTACAACTACTGAAAATAAATTCCTTCCAAAATAATTATTAATCAGAAAATCATTTCATAACAATAGGGCACATCTTTCAAATGCATGCTTTATGCTGGCAGCAACATGAACATTTCCGGATATATATATATATACATGAACGTTTCTGGATATATATATATTTGTTATTGTTCAGTTGTTAAGTCATGTCCGACCCTTATATATATATATACCGGTATATATCCGGAAACGTTCATGTTGCTGCCAGCATAAAGCATGCATTTGAAAGATGCGCCCTATTGTTATGAAATGATTTTCTGATTAATAATTATTTTGGAAGGAATTTATTTTCAGTAGTTGTAAAAATGGAGAAGTCAAAGCCATTTTCTTTCATAGGGATCTCCTTTAAATGTTACGTACATTCATCTGAATTTATAGGAACACTGTTTCCCAGAGTTTCAGAACCTACAGCACAATCCTATGCAGGTCTACTCAGAAGCAAGTCCCATTATGCTTAATGGACCTTACTCCCAGGTAAGTGTGCTTTGGATTGCAGCCTGTCTAAGATTTCCACATTACCAAAACTTCCAGTGTGTGTAATGAAACTGATTGTAATGCCATGGAGAGCTCAAATAACCTTCAGATTACCCATTGCCTCTTCTGTAGATTTTGTCAACAGCCTTTATAAAAATATGGGATCATTTTGTGGAATTTGATATACCCAGTTCACATTTACAAAGTTGGAACTATGAATACGTTTGCCACTGTTCATTCTGCATTAAGGGTCCTGTACAACATTCCACTCAACAATATGAATTATGAAGCTGTGCACAATGTATAAATATTCGTTTTTGGCTTCCCTGTTGTGCTTCATAAAATTCCATAAAAGCCACAAACCGGGGAATTCAAGTGATGTAACTATGGATAGGTGAAGTAAAATGTCTTCTGGAAAAAGTTGCACAAAAGCCTCACTCATGAAACCAAATAACTTAGGAGAGCACATTTATTGGACTCTCCAACTGTTTGTGCAATCCTGTGCAGTGATTTCAATAGGATATACTCCTCAGAAAGTGTGCAGAGGGTTGTAGCTTGTGTTATTACTAGTATTAAAAGTATTTATGTACTGCTTTTCACTAAAATGTTCTCAAAGTGGTTTACATAGCAAATGAGATGAAAAGGTGGCTCCATGTCTCAGAGGACTCACAATTAAAAAAAATAACAATGCTAAATAAACTTGAGCTAACTGGAAAAAGACATTGTGAGCCCAGTCATATGGTTCTCCCCCCCCCCCCCCATAGCAGCAACTGCGCCAAAACAGGTTGTGGTGTATGCTGTGGTGGGAGCGCAGATCAGGAGGTTTGGGAGGGGAAAAGGAAAATATTTTCCCTTACTCCTCCGTAAGCCTCCCGATCGCCAGTGGGTCTCGTTGGACCTGTGCCAGCTCTTTAGCTAATGCAAGTCTGAGGAGACAAAGTAGGTATGTCAGCTGCTGCCGGAGGGGACAGCATCCAGCGCAGGTTGTCCGCACCAGATGCCACTCCCTCCTGCCTCTGACATGCCTCCCACCCTCCCCACATTCTGCCCCATTCTTTCCTCCCCCTGCCCCATTCTGCTTTCCTTGCCAATTCACCTTCATTGGTGACACTCCTTTTCCCATTGTCGTGCTCTGGGCCTCTGCAGCCTCTCCATCTGCAGTCCAGAAGCATCCGACTCAGCACGCTTTATGACAGCCGTAAAACATCTTCCGCTGCTGGAACAGTAGTTCCCTTACCCCCTCCATAAGCCTCCCGAACACTAGTTCCAGCAGTGGTAGAGCCCAATAGGATTGGGCTGTGTGGTGGGAGTCATAGCGACAGTTGCTCTCTCTCTCTCTCCCCTACTAAACATAAAGGCCAGTTCAGATGAAACTTTAAACATCCAACCAGCCTCATAGTGTAATAGACATGCATGCTCATAGACAAGTACATCCTGACCTTAGGCAAGTACATCCTGGTCATTCCATTTGGGAGAGATAGGCGGTTCCCTGTCCCCAAAGGGCTCACAATCTTAATAAGATGCAAAAGAGGCACCAGCAAACAGCTACTGGAAAAGGTGCTATGGTGGGGATGAATATTTGTTTTGCCCCTGCTAAATATACTACCCCACTTAAAAGGTAGCCCAGTTAACAGGGACCACTCACAATAAGTGAGGGATAGGCTGTTAGTTGCTCTTCAGCATGCCCTTTCATTCTTTCAGGTTCTTTTCATGACACAGCAGGCATCCAGTTCAGGAATGTTACTGCAAGGGGCTGGTTTATACATGTCTCTTCATCATTTTGATCTCCCATGGCTCTGCACTTTACTGAATGCATAAAATATGTCCACTAAAAATCATTGTGCTCGAAGTGGTGTGAGGTCAGAGCAAAGTTTTCTCAGTTTGATCTCTAGCTGCAGTCATCCAGTGAGGAACACGTATCCGTGAACTGGCTCTAGCTATTATCCTAGAACAACTTGAAAAATTATGAGAGTGGCTTGTTGTTGGAGGTGAAGCACTTGGATTACATTTGTGTGGAGCATACGAGGAGTGCGTTATTCCTGCCCATACCAAGCGGGGTTCAGTGACAGTGCCTTTCATATACACTTACCAAAGTCTTCCTCTGAGAGATGGATGCTTCCAGATGTGAGCACAGAGGAGCCACCTTCAGTGATTTAAGCGGTGATTCAAACATGTGGTTTAAATTTTGGTAAATATTGCATGTCAGTTGGTCTTAAAAACGGATACATTTTATATTACTGTTCTTTAACAAAAAACATTGGTCTGGCATGTTTCCAACTCAAGGGCAAGAGTTTGTTTGGGGATTTGTATAGAAAACAAGTGTTTTTTCTTAAATATACAATATATCAGGGTACTGTACACATGTTAAACTCCAGGTTACAATTCACAGCATGATCTGCAGCCAATAATCAGCTATGTTCTCATGCGATCCCCTTAGTTCTACGAAAGTGAAAGAAGACTATGTTTTAGACTGACCATAAAAAAGCTATTATGTGCATTGACTCCAAATAACACCCACCCACACATGTATCTCTGTATTTTTGTAGATCTAATGAATGATAGTCACATACCCATTATTATTTCTGCCATCCAAACCATCCATTTCTTCATTAGTAGCATCCTAAATGGATTCTTGTCCTCTCAATTTGGAATATATCATTTCTCATCTTTTATTGCTTCCCTATTAAGCTTCCATAGTGTGTGTGTGTGTGTGTGTGTGTGTGTGTGTGTGTGTGTGCACGTGCACATCGTGCACGCGCATGTGTGTGTGTGTGTGTGTGTGTGTGTGTGAGAGAGAGAGAGAGAGAGAGAGAGAGAGAGAGAGAGAGAGGGAGGGAGAGAGGGAGGGAGGGAGGGAGAAGGAGAGAGAGGGGGGGAAGAGGGAGTATAGCGGGTATTTTCTCCATGTTGTTAAAAATTAGAGGATAATCTAGTACAATGGAATGATCCTTTGTTGCAAAGCTACCTAAACCTTCCGTGACACTAATTCTCAGCACTCCTTGTTCACAAGTGAAAGCAATGACAATCATACTCTCTACTTGGGAAATGTGTCCTAAAACCCAAGGGTGGAAATTAAGATGACAAAGGGGCAGCCTCGTCCTACGTGGCATCCTTTGTCCTATGAAAAATCTACAAACATCAACTTGGTATGCCTTTTTGCTTTCTATGTGACTAGCAGTGCAATCCTGTGTAAACATGTGCCAGTGGCCAGCGCTGGGTATTGCAAATGTGCTGTAAGGCACGTTTTCGGCACTCGGTGAATAGGCCCCGCTGGAGCCAAGGCTGGCGCCGGCCTACATATCCCACATCCAGCTCGTCCGTCATACCAAGCAGGTATGTCCCTGCTGCTCGGCAGAGGGGTGGGGGGAAGGCAAACTGGGATAGAAGGGAAGGGTTGATTGGCCTGCCAGGCAAGGGATGGGGGAGGGATCATCGGCGGCATGCTCCACTGAATCCTATCCCGTCCCAAGCCTGGCCGGCTTTACACCAGCTCCTTGGATTTGCACCAGCCATTTTGCCGGTGCACATCCGAGGAGGCTCAAAACATCCCTTTGTCATGAGGAGAGCTCCAGCTCCACCGAAGTGGGCCCAATCCTGCCCAGGATCCGGCGCAGCACGCTTTTGCACACTGTGGCGGCCCTAGACAGGATTAGTCTGAAAAGCCATTAATGACAAAACATCAAAAATGTGAATCCTGCTTTTTATGGAAAAATAAGGAATAATATTAAAAGGCCAATATGAAGCATATTTTAATGTGTTATAGCAATATTATTAATAAGCAGGATTGAAATTAGTTGTATATTGGGTCCAAGAGCTGATACTCATATCAGTACTGAATATATTATCAGTTTCATTTATTGTTCCCACATTCTTGAGTTATGAGATATAAATAACTGTAGATCTTGATATGCCTTCTAAATACCATTCAGTATTTTATACGATCATATTTTGTCCTGTCTTATTTGTCTCTCTTTCAAGATAAACAATTCCAATTTCTCAATTTCTATTTATTTGAGAGTTTCAATATGTCCTTGATCTTTCTCATTGGCCTTGTTTGAAACCTCTTCAATTCTGCAATATCCTTTTTGAGATGAGGTTACCAGTACTGTAGAAGTATTCCAGATGAGAATGATTGATTTGTAGAGTGACATTTTATTATATTTTCATTCAGTTATTTATGCATCTTAACAACTCGGCTGGGTTTTCTTCCACCACTCTTTCATTGAACCATGTGCTCTGACTATCCTACACACTTAATCTTTAGCCTTTATTAATTCTTATAATTGCCAAGAACTCCAGAGGTTGTATGCAAAGAAAGTGAATCCTAACTAAGCACCACTGAAATAAATGGAGACAAGGTAGCAGTAATAACTAACTGGAGTCCTATTAATTTCACAGGATTCACTTCCTTGGCATTCAACCCTAATGCTTGAGATTATATATAGTTTTAAATGGCTACGTGAACCCTCCCTCACCTTGGTTGTTCTCAGTCCCTACGTAATTAAAAGTACTGTACACATATAAAGTCCAAAGACAAGGTTCTTGACGTTTCCCCTCCTACCTCTTGGATTTTGCATCTTGATATGCTCCTGCCCATGTTCTTGACTTCTCCAACTCCATCCCCCCTCAAATGTCTCCGACTCCGTGCTTTCTCTTTTGCCACCTCGTATGCCTGGAACTGCCTCCTAGAAAACCTGTGCAATGCCTCTTTCTTATCTCCTTCAAATCCCACCTTTTCCATGAAGACATTTGACATAATGTCTTAATGACCTAATCCTATTCAAATGCCATGCTGATGGGGGCACCATTGATGGCCATTGATGGCAATTTCCTAAGCCCGTCCAGTAATGTCACGCCAGTGCAGCCCTCCCAGTAATGCTGGTGCAGCCCTGCCTAGTAATGCCAAAAAAATCCATGGAAATCCTGACACAGTCCATCATCTATGAAGCAGTGCCTGATGTTGGCACATCATTGGTGCCATGTCATCAGTGTGACACTGGCACATCATTGGCATGATGTCCAAGGAGCCAATTCTTGCATCCATCCAGCCTCAGTGCAGCCAGCCAGAGAAGTGTTGTAAGGTGAACTGAGCAGGGGGCAAGCGCAGGGTCAATGAGTGGCCAATGCTGCAGGGACATCCCCACACCAGCAACTAGCAATGGAGCAATACAGCAACAGGGGGGGAGATGCCCCAAGGACACCACACACACATAGCATGACACAAGGATTCTACAACACCCCCAATCACTACGGGGGTACTGTGGCATCAGCAGTAAATGGGCAAAAGATAAGAACTGCTAAGAATCCCTTGGGGTCTGTCTTGTCCCCTTGTGCCTGTCTGTATTGTAACTTCTCTTGGGCAGGGACCTTCTCTCTCTCTGTCTCTGTCTCTCTGTCTCTCTCTTTCTCTCTCTCTCTCTGTGCAAAGTGCTGATGCTCCATGTGGACTACCCTTGAAAAGCATTTGAAAGTCCTGGTCCAAAGTCCTGGTTGGAACCCAGCCTGGGAGCATGCAAATTCCATTGCATACCATCTGCACTCATTGCCAGTATGCTTCCGGGCTCAATTCAAAGATCAAGTTGGTGATGATCACTAAAGGCCTGGTAAGAGACTATCTCCTCCTATGTGAACCTGTCTGCCACTTCCAATCATCGTCTGAGGTTCTGCTCCACATTTCCCCACCATCAGAAGTCTGGTGGGGGGGGGGGGTTTGATGTTGGATAGGGCCTTTTTGGTAGGTCATGGAACTCCTTGCTCTTGGAAGTTTGTTTTGTCCCCTCACTAGCGTCGTTCTGCTGCTTGGCCAAGACTTATTTTTTCCCTAGGCTTTTAACCCACTGAATTGTGTGGAATGATTGATTGATTGTGATTATGCTGTGTCCTGTTTTGTTCTTGTTACCTATTTGGTTTCAATTTTATTACTTGTGATTTTGTTTTATTATTGATTGTACAGATCCTTATTAAAATGTTTTATGATATGTGAGCATGTAACCTTGGGAGCTTGTTAGGGGGCCAAAACATCAGTACATAAATATACATGTATACGTATGTCAGGTTTTGAAAATCTAAAATATTGATATCCTGCCTTTCCCATCCAGCTGAAGGTGGTCAAGGTGGCTTACAAGAACAATAAAGAACAACAAAAAGTTAAAAATACATTAAAAATCAATGTGTAAAAGAACAAAGAATGAAACAGTGACTATTAAAAGTCTGTAGATTAACAACAACAGCAACAGCAAGCTGGTTGTGTCACTTATCACATCACAGGTACTGGCCAATTGCAGAATAGTCTAATAGCAACTACAGCCATAATTGCTGGTGTAGCATAGTGGCTAAGGCTACAATCCGATATAGCAGTGGTTCTCAAACCTTTTAGCACTGGGACCCACTTTTTAAAATGACACTCTATAGGGACCCACCTAGTTTTATGAGACTTAAAAAAAAAAGTAATCTAGAAATAAATAAATTTATTTACAAGTTAAGAGCTGAGCTGCTTGCAGGGTAATTAGCAGCTATCTTGCAAACTGTAGGAGCTCAGCTCCTTGAAGGGCAATTAGTAGCTATCTGATTTTTGAATAGCCTCAGGGCTTGTGGGAATTACTTATCTGATCTTTCCATCACCTGGGACCCACCAGAAATCAGGTTGCGACCCACCAAGTGGGTCCCGACCCACAGTTTGAGAAACACTGCTATACACAGAGGCGTCGCTCCGGTAGGGGCGGTACTGTAAGTTTTGCCCCGTCCTAGTCCCGTTTACCAAGCCGGCAGGAGGCGGCCCCGCCTCCTCACTGTCGGGGCCATTCCCGTGTGGAAAAAGCAACAGGCAGGGAGTCTCTTGCCTGCTGCTTTCTCTGCACAGAATGGGTCCGATGGCAAGGGGACGGGGCCGCCTCCTGCCAGCTTGGTAAACGGGACTAGGATGGGGTTAAAATTACGGTACTGCCCCTACCGGAGCGACGCCTCTGGCTATACAGTGTATGCTGTAACCAGTATTCCAACAGTGCAAGGCCCTTTACAGTAGCTTGGAAGCCGGGCCACCTTTGCTTACTTCCAGGCAGCTGCCACAAATGGGCAGCAGTGTGTCAGCCCCAGTAAATTGATGGTGGAGGCGTGTCATGGATGGGGAGGGCAGGGGGCAGGGAGGGGGAGGGAAGGGGTTGATTTTGGCAACACCAGTGTGCACACGATCCTATCCCTTCTTCCCCTTTTCTCTCCACAGACATACACCAGCAACGTTATTAGCTTACATTATGTCCAAGGAGACCCATAGGCAATCGGGACGTCTACCAAGGAGTAAAGTAAAATACACAAACACAATTGGATGTAGTGTGCGCTCCACCAGCACAACTGCGTTGATGCCACTGGTGGAGATAGGATTGAGCAATTGGAGACTGAACTGTAAATTAGGGCTTCCCTGGATCAAAACTTGCCTTGGCCATGAATTGTTGCTAGGTGACCTTAGACAAGTCTCAGCTCTCAAGCTGCAAAGTGGTGATAATAACATTTGCACTGCAGAGTTGTGTAAGGATGACATCAACATAATACATGTGAAGTGCTTTGCACACTCAGAAAGTGCTGTACAAATCCTAAGTAGTGTCATTTGTTGCCATTGTGGCCTAGGGGATGGAAACCCTGTGGTTTCCAAACACTGTGGTTGGTGTACTGGGGAAAACTGATATTCCCCTTTTCAGAGCACTGCCTTCAGGCAATGCTGCCTTGTAACAAATGAGTAACAGCTGGGCAGTTGTAGCACTAGAAGTTAACCATTTGGAAAGACTCTGAATTATTCCATACTTTATAACGACTAGACTATGCAAAACTCCGTCTTGAAAAAACTTTGTGTTATCAAGTCAACTTTCTGTGAGCTCTCTGCCTTCACAGAACGACAAGCAGCAGTTATGTATATGTAGGCGAAACACAGGCAGAAAGAAAGGAAGAGGAGACGGTGTCTTCAATATCTACTCTTATTTGAATGTGACTGCTACTTTGGTTTTCATCCTCCAATTATCAAAAATGATCACACAGAAAATAAGAACTGATGGCACTTCTATAAGCCAGGTGCTGCCACTTATCAGGTATAGAATCTACTTTTGCTTCCACACTAATGAAAAATGATTTCAAAAGGAATGAAGATCCTGTTTCAATAAAACCAGGGAAAAGATGTAACCCAAAAGCTGTCTGCAGACCTAGGAAGAAGTGAAATGTTTTGACAGGGAAAAATATGTGTTGGCAACAATGCTTGACTCATATTTCAAAAGAAAAATTGAAACCATACTTCTAGAGGGAGCAGATGCTGACAACTGGAAGGATGTCCTGAAATGCAGAGTATATCAGAATATGCCACTCAACTCCACCTCTTTGCAATCATCTGTTTCATGCATAAGACTAGTACATTCTGGGAAGGAAGAAAAGAAAGTAGAGCGGGCCAATCCTAAATCAGTATTGCTAACAACAAGAGATGAATAATTCCAGAAAGAGAGAACCTTGGATAGATTTCAAGAAACTAGGCATAAGGTTTGGTCACGTTATTCAATATTGCTAAATGGAATGTATAAAACTAGTCGGGGTTGATTAATTGTAGCCATCTCAGAGGACAAAAGTGAATGTGGATGAAAGTGTGCGTGTGCGTGTGCGTGTGCGTGTGCGTGTGCGTGTGATGTATATAGATGGATGGATTTCAATGTTCATTTTTAAAATAGAAAATGGCTGGTAAAGATTTGAAATAGATTTAAAAATAGATTTTAAATAGATTTATTTTAAATAGATTTAAAATAGAAAATGGCTGGTCAAGATTAATAATAATGTGTATGGAAAACACTTTCCAAGTTTGCAAAGCACTCCCCAGTAGTATGCTTATTTTACAACACCCCATAAAGCAAGGGTGGGGAACCTATATGTGGTGGAGGGCCATTTTCCCATCATTAAAATTTGTCGCGTAGGCCAGCTGCAATTTTGGCACCACCACCGCAAATTTGATCCCCCCCCCGCAAATTTAGCGATTCCCGTCCCCCACCGCTCTCCAAACCCCCACCCACCCACCCACTGACCGCTCACTCTCCGAACTCCCACCCACCGACCGCTCTCTGAACCCCCACCCACCCACCGACCGACCGACTGCTCTCCTTACCTCAGACTCCGGGCCGCCGCCACCTCGGCCCCTCCTCCTTCTGAAAGTGGCCTTCCTATACATGCGCAGAGCACTGCTGAGGCCGAGAGATTGCCCTCTCGGCGTCATCAGCGATCTGCGCATGTACAGGAAGGCCGCTTTCAAAAGGAGCTGACGCGGGGTGGCAGCGGCGGTGGAGCCTCCGGTCCGGTCTCGCGTGGGCTGGACCCGATGCACTTGGGTCCGGTCTTGCGCGGGCTGGACCGGATCGCCCTGGGGGTCGGAGCCGGCCCGTGGGCCGGCGGTTCTCCACCGCTGCCATAAAGTATGCAGGTATTAGTATCCCCATATTGTAAACGTTTTTACGTTTTACATAAACTGTGAACGTTTTTGTTGAAAAGCGGTATATAAATATTCATCATCATTATTGTATAATATTGTAGCTGAGGAAGACAGGGAGTAGCTAAAAGCCACCTAGGTGAGCCACCAAGGCGGAGGAGATTTGAACCAGGAAAGTCCTGATTCAGAGCAGACAGCACACTTCTGTGCTTGTCTACTCAGAAGTAAGTCTCATCAGGTTCAATGGGATTTACTCCCAGATAATAAGTGTGCATAGCATAGCAGCCATAATCCTAGGTATGTCTACTTAAAAGTAAGTTATTTTATAGTCAATGGAGCTTACTTCCAGGTAAGTGTGGATAGGATTGCAGCATTGTGTATAGGATCGCAACTTTAGAGTTTATTTATTTATATATATACCGCCTTTCTCCGTTTTTACACAGCATTCAAAGCGGTTTACACAGGCAAGCTTATCTAAACCACCATTTTTTACTGGGGTTTTACAATATTGTTCTGTGGAAGTCACAGAACCCTCAATAGACCAGATGTTTTCCTTCACGCCGTGGTGATCTCTTCTGGCTGCATGCCTTTCGAGCTTCCGCAGCAACCATAAATCAGCCCAGGCAGATTTACTGTTCTGTTTACTGTTTACTGTTCTTGCCAGTCAACCTTCTCACACACTCCCACTGCTGGGTTCGTCAACTCAGCAGTGACTCCGTTCTGCCACAACGGGTAACTGCAGCTTGTCAGTCCAGCATTCTTGTATCCCATCCAGGGTATGGATTCCTGCTTAGCTCTTCAGGCAGTACATATTTGGGAGTACCAAAAAAGATGTCTGGGTCATTACTGGGACATTATTATGATGCAGGCTTGACCATAGGT
This sequence comes from Plestiodon gilberti rubricaudatus, assembly GCA_026170595.1. NCBI lineage: Eukaryota > Metazoa > Chordata > Lepidosauria > Squamata > Scincidae > Plestiodon > Plestiodon gilberti. Next base: position 40,231,551 of record JANXHW010000004.1, read on the forward strand.
GTTTCTACGGTAGGGGCAGCACTGTAAGTTGCACCCCGTCCTAGTCCCCATTTACAAGCTGGAACGAGGAGGCCCCGCCCCCTCGCCGTCAAAGCCATTTTGTGCCATAAAGGCAACGGGTCGTTGCATTTGCAGCACGGAATGGTTCTGACAGTGAGGGGGCGGGGCCTCCTCATTCCGGCTTGTAAACGGGGACTAGGACGGGGTGCAACTTACCGTACCTCCCCTACCATAGAAACGCCTCTGGGCTTGACAGCCAGCATGCTTCTTTTTACAAATTCAGTCCTCTGCTTTCAGAACTGAGAGCATACAATTGTCCATTGCATGTGTGTGTGCATGTGCATTATTAAAAAAAAACCCAAAAACCAACTGCTTCCCTTCTTCCTAGTTGCAGCACCATTTCAATTCCTATTTTGAATCCTTCATGTTTCATAGTAATGTTATATTTTTCATAGGCACGCCAGAAGCTTTATTCTCCTTTCAGTATATACACATAATTCGTAAAAATGTTGGCGTTATGAACATGTATTGAATAAAATAACCCTGTGCACATTAATCCTATCATGAATTCCAGATCCGCCTCGGTGAAGGAAAGAATTACAGTATTTCAAAATGCCAGTTGCAACACCGCAATATAAGTTCACAGGCACACGATTGCTAATAAAGAATGGAAAGGTGCAAATATAATATTGGAATAGTTTCCTGCTGAGAGAGATCATATATAATCATATACTGTCAACTTGCTTGATTGCATCCAGGATCGAAACCAACACAGACAAAAGCTGAACAATGTTTTGTGTGGCTTCCAGAATTAAATTCCTGTGCAAAATGAGAAATTTAATTGGTGATTACAGTGAAGAAATTAAGACAACTATTGTGCTTTAATTTGCATGATAAACAAATACCTTTGCCAATGGCTTCCAAAAAGGTAATCACATATTGAAAAAGACTTGCTTCTTAGTCTACATTAACATAAAAAGAAGCATTTAATAGTCTCATTAAAATCTCCTGCAACATTTTTATTTCACGATGCAATTGTTCCTTTTTTCTGCACAGACATAAGCCCAAGTTGCTAATTATTTTGGTAGGGTTTTTTTTAAATCACCATTCCCAAGTTAATCATTAGTCAATGTATCAGTGTTTCACTCCATTAGCCATTCTTTGCAATAGAGAGCACCTCAATTGATTCAGTGGTAGATCTTTTTATAGGTCTTATATTATAAACGAAGCCCTAGACAAGTAAACATAATATTTGGTAATAGACTTCATAGCAACTGTCAAAATGACTTAGTGTTGTTCCAGTCCTGCATTCCTTCAAAATTAATAATACCTCGGTGCACTTTACAATACTATTAATGTTATAAAAAAAACTTCCCTCTATTTAATGAGTGGATGTTTCATTATATTTTATCATTCTAGTGACAGACTAATTTTTTTTCTAATCTGTTTCTCTTTTCCTCTTGATTGAAGGATTGTAAATATGCAATTAGCAGCTGCAGTAGAAGTAAAAGAAGAAAATGTCAACTGTCAAGTAGCTTTCCCTAAAAGATGCACATTGCTTCAAGCTAAGGCAGAAAGAGACAAAGGCATCTTTCAATGAGCTTCAAGGCTACAGAGTTGCATCTTCAACCTGCCCTAATCTCTTCCATAGCATATAGTTAGAGGTGTTTGAAAATGGTCAATGCAAAATACTGCAATATAATGCGAACTTTGCTTGAAAAATGATAGAAAACAGTTTTTAGGACTACAGAGAAATAACCCCAATTTTACCCCTCTCAGCGCTGCCTAGTTGTTTTCCCGGTCTTTTTTTTTTTCAACGAAAATGTGTTGCGGAGCCTCTCCAACAGGCCATCCTGTTGCTTCTGTTTCCGTTATCACACATCTCTATTGCCTCCTGATCTCCAATCTCTACTGTTCTGTATTGCATGCTTGTAAACTGCTGAACCATGAGCTGTCGATCGAAAGGTCAGCAGTTCGAATCCGCGACGGGGTGAGCTCTCGTTGCTTGGCCAGCTCCTGCCAACCTAGCAGTTCCAAAGCATATTAATGTGAGTAAATAAATAGGTACCGCTTGCGGGAAGGTAAACAGTGCTCCGTGTTCCAGCTGCATGCTACGTGCTGTGGCAATGAGAGTCATGCCGGCCACATGACCACGGAGGCGTCTTCGGACAATGCTGGCTCTTCGACTTTGAAATGGGGATGAGCACCACACCCTAGAGTCGGACACGACTGGACTTAATTGTCAGGGGTCACTTTTACCTTTACTTCTTATAGGCGCTATACAGCATTTAACCACTAGATGGTGTAGGCAAGAACGAGCAGGCAAGCCTTTATTTTCTATAGCACAATATATTTTAGCAAGCTGCTTCCTATTCCACTCTTGAAGGGGGAGGGGGAGCAATGAAGCAATGAAACGTAACTGTCAAGGGGAAAGAGAGGCCAAAAAAAAAAGAGAGAGACTGAAAACTGAGGATGCCAAAATATGTATGATATTCCACTCCTGAAGTGAAGCCTATATATTTGCTCTTGTGGATAACCTTCTAAAGCAGGAAGTGGATCAGTGAATACTACTGTTTTGTTTTTTTAAACTACTATCTGAACACTTTAAAAGCAAATAAAAATAATAAAAAATAATAAAAATGAGAAATTGGAATAAAAACACATAGCACCGCTTTCTGCCATTTTCAATTTTTTAAAACACCAAAACTGCAAAAACAAACACATTTTCAAACCTCTACATGTAGTAGTCAAGTCATAGGAGCAGAGTTACCTATCAAAAGTGTAGGTTTCCATCACATTGTCAGCCCAATCCTAACTGGTCCGCCCGCTGGATCCTATCCCCATTCGTGGCCGCTCTGGAGCAGCCCGGAGGTCTACTTGGGGAAAGGGGAATATTTCCACCAGCTATTTAGCTGGCGGAAGTAAGAGGAGGTCATGTAAAGGCCACGCTGGCCGGGAGGGATATGGGGATATGGCAGCCATCCCCGCACCCCCGGGCCAGCTTGGTCAATGGCCCCCCTCCCTCGCCTCCCATACAGCCCCCACGCCCACCGGAGCTGGACTTACCTTCTCCGGCGGCTGCAGGGACAATCCGGTACCAGAGTGAGGGCGGCCGGCTCTGCGCCGGCTGCCCTTACTCCCGAGTCATTGCGAACGTGTTTTATGGCACATTTGCGATGGCTTCGGGTGGCGGAGCACTTGTTCTGCCGCCTGATAGTTCCATTGGATTGTGCTGTGTATGAAGTTGTATGACTAACTGCACAAGTGACTTATTGCTTGATAATTTGTATTTAGTGTGCATGGGACATGTACCCCTTACATAGCATCTTTCTCATACTGAGTTTATTTTATTGTTTCTTTAATATATTTATATACAGTTTTTTTTTAACATAAAATAAAATAAAAACATCATGAGGGGAGGAGTGCACAAGCAAATGAAACAATAAAACCAGAAATACAAAAACATTTAAAGAAGACTATAACAAATACGGACTAACAGCAGAATAAAACCAGCATAAAACAATGAAGATCACCACAGTCATCACTAAAATGCTTGGCAGTTTAAACATGTTTTCACAGCTTGCTTGACACTAGCCAGTGAGAGGACCTGATGTAGCTCCCTGGAGAATGAATTGCCCTGCCCCTCCCCACAAATGACATGAGGCAAAATGGATCATGTTTATTAATTAATACCATGTAATAGTCAACCTGCAGCAGGTCCTATCTATAGGAGACTCCCACCCCCTCAGGTAGGACTCTACTCTGATGAAAATAGCAGTCCTGTCGTATCTACAGAGCATACATCTTTAGCATGATACATCACGTTGAAAAATACTTATCTCCACTATACTTTGGATAGATTTATGCCAAGTCTATTTCCCATTTTCCCTTACTTGGGATGTGTAGCTCATCCAGATCTCATAAGTATTTATATATATTTGATAACATGCTTTTATGTCTTTCATTATGAGTGTATTAATAATTCAAAAATATGTCCAAGATTTTATCAAATTAGTTAGAGCCCAATCTGGGTGGGGAGGGGGGGAGGAATCAGGGGTGCTGACGAGACGGGAGGGGGTGGATTCAGTGGCAGTGGCACACACTGGATCTTATCCCTCTTTTTAAAACCTCCTGACCCCTTTTCTCTCCTTGGACATATGCTACCAAAATAGGTGGTGCATGTCTGAGGAGACCTATGGGTGATTGGGCAGCCTACCAGGAGGTAAGTACAAAATGTTTTGTATAAAATTCCTACCTCCTTTCTGATACAGCTGCATTGGCATTGGCGGCAAGGGGTTAGGATTGGGGCCTAACAGCCCTAGAGCTATGATCTGAAAGCACAAGGTGTAGTGACTGACGGCGAGATCCTGTTGAACTTGCTGGAGTGAGCACTCCAGTGCTGGAAGCTGTCGCAAATGTGCCATAAGGCACATTTGCGCCTCCTCTGGAGTAAGGGAGGCCAGCGCAAGGCCAGCCTCCCTCACTCCGCCGGACTGAGGATGAGACTGGTGGCGAAAGGTAAGTCTTCTGCTGCTGGCCGTATGGGCAGACTGGCCAGCGAGGGAGGGGGCCCATTGGCCAAGCCGGCCCAGGAGGGGTTGGGGATGGCTTTGGCCATATCCCCGTCCCTGCCAGGCCGGCTTGGCCATTACACGAGCTCCGACTTCCGCCAGCTATTTAGCTGGTGGAAATCCGAGTAGGCAGATAGGGCCGGCCCCGGTTTACACTCTGGGAAGGGGATGAACGTCCCCTTCCCCGAGTAGACCTCCGGCCCACTGCATGGTGGTCTGGACGTCAAAATCCTGTATAGGGATCCAGCGTCGGATCCTTACACAGGATTTAGCTGTAAAGCTGGGTCTGGTCAATGTCTGAATTGGAGACCACCTATGAACTCGGCATACACTGCATCATTTCATTGCTGTTTGTCCAAACCTCTTCATAGTGTGTCTGCACACTTACTTTTGCAGATAAGTACAATTGCAGAACTCTTAAGATATTGTAAGTAAATAAGTAAAAATATTGTAAATAAATAAAAATAAATTTCCAAATGCCAGAAAAGAGAAATGCACCTTAGATTCAAGCAGGAGCAGAACACACAAATGTACACTGGCACTTCAAGGTAGAGCATGTCACTGTTTTATGAAACTTCAGTGGGACATGCAAGGTGAGAAATAATTCTCTGGCAATTTTTGTACAACTTCTTTGCAGAAATCAGTTTGGATGGTTTTCAATGGCTTATCATATAGATACTGATATATGATCTAATGAAAGCAAATGTGAAGTGGTACAGTTGTCCGAACAATTCCATTGCCACAAGCTAGAAGCAACCACATATCTAGTTTTGTATACCGGGTATACTCGGCTGGTGTTTAGAGTTGCATTTCTTGAACTCCAGACTCTTAAAATGCATCAGAGCTTCCAAAGCATATTGAGAAACACTCTTTTTAGACAGAATCTTTCAGACATGTGCATATAGAAGCAGGACCAGTGGGTGTGAGTAGCTACATCTTGAGGCTCCCAACTATGCACATTCAGTCAAACAGTGGCAGGGGCTGTTTAGATTGGGACCAACGCATGTAACAAATTATAAGCATGACACATAGGAATAATAAGGCCATTGCCTTCATGTCTCTTCAGTCTAGCTGTCAAGGGAGTGAACTGCAGTACATGGACTACACAATCAGTAGTGCTTAAAAATTGTCATAAAGAGTTACAGAGCAGGTCAGTGGAGCCCATACGTAGAATACTAGAGTTGGAAGGGATCTTGAAGGTCAACCAGAACAATTCCTGCTAAGCACAGGTGACTACAGGTATGATATGAACACGTTAAAGTCTCTAACAGCACAATTCTGTAAAAAAAAGCTGGCGACGGAAAGAGCGTTCCGTCGCTGGCAGCAGTTGCAAACATACTGGAAAGCACGTTTGCAACTACTCTGTAGCAAGGGAGGTCAGCGCAGAGGCCTCCCTCGCCCACCAAACCACCTCGTTGCGTCCACCGGACAAGGTGAGTCAGGATCCGGCGGGCGCGGGGGCAGTTCGGCGGGCGAGGGAGAGGGGCCATTGGCCTAGCCGGCCCGGGAGGGGGCAGTGGATGGCCTTGGCCATATTCCTGTCCCCGCCGGGCCAGCTAGGCCGTTACACGACCTCCTCTACTACTTTATATAATCCTCTACTATTCCTAAATCTAAGGAGGCTGATCGGGCCGGCCTGGATTTACACCCGGGGAAGGGGACGAGCATCCCCTTCCCTGTGTAGACCTCCGGTCCGGCAGCAGAATGGCCACCGGGGCTCAGGATCCAGTGGGCGGCCATGGGACACTGGCCAGATCCTTACACACAATTGCACTGCCCAAAAATTAATTGAACCCCAAGCTAACAATGAGTCCTGGCCCAACGAGAAGTGGCACCAAAAGTGATGCTGGAAATTTCCACCCTCCTTGTGCATGCGTGCATGCATGCGTGTGTGTGTGTGTGTGTGTGTGTGTGTGTGTGTGTGTGCACATGCATGCATGCATGCACATAGCCCAACGCATTGTTGCCACCTTGCCTGCCTTATGCACCCGGCCTGTTTTGAAGAACAGGCCAGGCAGTCAATAGAGTGATCCTGGACTGCCATTCCCCTTACTGTCACTCTTCTACTGCTGCCAACACTGTCCTCTTCCCTAGACAGCTGCTTCTTCAGAACCATCCAGGCAGGGCATGAAGAGTGACTGTTCTGTTCTGAAGAAGTGGCAGTGATGTAGGCTTGAGTCTATTTACTTGTACTTGAGTTGGACTCAAGTTGCATCAATGACGTGACTCGGACTTGACTCGGCAATTGGAAAAGGCTTGAAAGACTCGACTCGAGACTTGGAGCCTTTTACGACATCCAATTTTATTCAGGTTTAAACCCACTTTCCCCATTAAATAGATAGGGACTCGCAACCCATGACCAAAGACTCGGGACTTGGGGGCAACGACTTGGAACTTGACTCGAGATTTGGAGTCAGAGACTTGATCCACATCCCTGAGAATTGGCCAGGCAGGGAAGAAGGTGGTGGCGGTGGCGGCGAAGGAGCAATCAATCCTGTTTATAGTAGTGTCGCTCTATGTGGGGCAGAACGCTAAGTTCCGCCCCGCTCTGACCCTTCGTTTACTCTCAGCCATGAGGCGCCCCGCCCCCTCGTCATCGGAGCCATTCAGTGGAGTGAAGGTAACACGCAGGAGACTTGCTGCTGCCTCCCCAGGCCACTCAAAGTAGCTGGTTTACACAGGCTCATGGGTTGGGCTGGTCCTGCTGACAATCAGAATCCTTATTAGAACACAACCGCAATTCCATCTTGGCTGACTAAAATGGTGTTTAAAACAGTGAAATTATTGTTAGCCTCAGACTGCACTGAGTTTGTACATTTTCCTTTTCAAGCCAACAAATTAAGAAGGTATTTTGCCTTAATTAACAGAACACTGAAAATGTACGGATAGGAATTCATTTGTTCTGCTCCATGTAGCTAGCAAAATTAACTGAACCCCAATAAAACATGGAACGATCTCTAAAGAAAATGCAGCATATATTTAAAATTACAGTCATTTTGAAATCTGAAAAACACTTGCAGTGGCAGATTTATATATCATATGATCTTATGTCCTACTGTATCTGTATCAGTTCAAACATGTAAAGCCACATAATATTACTCAGGAGAAGTCCCACTGTAGTGAAATGATCCTATAATTCCAAATGGCATTTGGTTTGATTCAAAGATATTTCCTTTTGTAGAAACAAAAAAGTCATAGAGAGATCCGATTACAGTTCTGTTGCCTTTTCCTATGCTTTACAAGACAAAAGAAGACCAGGTTTTGTCATGTGCTGTCTACTTACTCCTTTAAGAAAGTGGTCCAATTCCTGCAGGTGTTGCTTCTTTTCCCCTCTCGCTATCTGTGGTTCAGAATTAAAGCCAACTCTTGGAATCTGTTTGTGCTGCTGTTGCAGCAGCAACAACCCCACCCAGGTGTATGATGAAATGAACAAGACTTTCCCAACCGGTTAGCTCTAAAACAATTCTTTTGGAACTTTACTTTTGACATTGTACTCTCTTTTTTAAAACGACTTTTCGTGCTTCAGGATCAGTTTTTTCCTCCCACTCAAACATATGAGGGCACATACGCACACACACCAATAATTTCACTCTTTAAACACCATTTTAGTCAGCCTTCTTCCCTGTCTCCAGAAACTTAGACAAGCTCTAAGTATGTCTAATAACCAGGGACAAGACAAAAAGAAAACAAATTTCACAGCTGCTACCTACTAACATGTTGACAGTCTCTGGCAGATGTAGCTGAATTATATTCAATGTAGCTGCAGAGCAGCTGTATTTCATTTAAATTTAATTTACAATGGAGCAGAATCATAGAATATTGAATATCATATTCTGGCTAAATCCAAGCCATACAGCATATAGTGGTTAGGTCAACCTGTGGGATGAGGTATTATTGGTTGTGGTATGTAGAGTGTAGAGGCACTTGCTACAGAATCTCCTGAGGTTGAAAGGAATATGGTTGAGGATCAACTTATGGTTGATGGAGGCCCGGAAGTTTTGTACAACTCACAGGAAGACTTGATGATCTATTAACTGTCAAAACTATACAGCTGACAAATCAACAGCAATCCTATGCATGTCTACTCAGAAGTAAGTCCAACTGTGTCCAACGGGACTTACTCCCAGGTAAGTGGGCATAAGATTGCAGCCCAAAGCACGCAAATGGTTGACTTGCCTATTACAAAAAACTTCAGTGGTGAATCAAAGCTTTGTTTGAAATTTAAATACTGTGTTGAGAAATGTTGCAATATCAAAACTGAAGTGCCAAATCAATAATATACCTGAAGAAAAGCTTCCTGCCATATGTTCCAGACCTTATGCCTTAGGATGCGCAGGAGCAGTGCTATTTTGGTGTCCTCTCCATCATGGAGACAGGCTACTAGATCCAAGGCTACAGCTGCTGGATTGAACACATCCAAAAACCCAAGTTTTCTGAGCAGGGGCTTAGTGATGTCACAAGATTATCAACTTTTGCAAAATGGAAATAAACTCAGGCACCAAGGTGGAGCTCATAAATAGCCTGTGAGGAAGGGGTGGGGGGAGAGCATTAGAAACAGGGTCATTTGGAGGCAAACTGGCAGCCCTATCCAGGGTCTTTCCTTAAGTGTCCCAACAAGACCTTCTGACTTCAATGCCTATTGTTATTGTAATTTTATTTTATTTATTTAAAGAATTTGTAGCCCACCTTTCTCCCAAGGGCACTCAAGGCGGCTTACAACATATTAAAATACATAAAAACACGTTAACACAATTAACACATTAAAATTAATTAAAACACTTAAGATTAAGAATAAACAACCCCAGTGGGTCACCAGCATTTACATATATTAAAACCATTTGTTAAAAAGTCAGCCCACCATGTCAGACATTAAAAGCAGTCCTGAATAAAAACGTCTTAAGGCCCCACCGAAAGGCCTCTAAAGAGGGAGTCGTTCTTAATTCCAAGGGGAGGGAATTCCACAATTGGGGCGCCACCGCCGAGAAGGCCCTATTCCGCGCCGCCATCCCCCTCACTTCCGCCAATGGCGGCACGGTCAACAGGGCCCCCCCTGATGACCTCAGAGTACGGGTCGGATTATAAGGAAGGAGGCGGTCCCTCAGATGCCCTGGACCCAAGCCGTTAAGGGCTTTAAAAGTCAAAACTAGCACTTTGAATTGTGCCCGGAAACGAACCGGCAGCCAGTGTAGCCGCCGAAGCAACGGTCCGACTGAGTCGAACCGACAAGTCCTGGCAACCACCCGGGCCGCCGCGTTCTGCACTAGTTGCAGTTTCCGAACAGTCTTCAAAGGCAGCCCCACGTAGAGCGCATTGCAGTAATCTAGTCTAGATGTCACTAGGGCATGGGTCACTGTGGCCAGGTCTGCACGATCCAAGTACGGTCGCAGCTGGCGCACCAGCCGAAGCTGGGCAAAAGCCCCCCTGGCCACAGCCGCTACCTGGGAATCCAGGAGCAGCTGCGCATCCAGGAGAACCCCCAAGCTGCGGACCTGCTCCTTCAGAGGGAGTACAACCCCATTCAGAGCAGGACGATGATCCAGTACCTGAGTCGTAGACTTCTGGACCAGAAGAACCTCTGTCTTATCAGGATTTAATTTCAGCTTGTTCGCCCCCATCCAGCTCCCAACTGCCTCCAGACAATGATTCAGGACATCGACCACCCCCTTGGAGTCAGGTGGAAAGGAGAGAAAGAGCTGGGTGTCATCCGCATACTGATGACACCCTACCCCAAACCCCCGGATGACCCCGGATGACCCGTGCCTGGTCGGAGTCAGCACAAGTTTTCCGCCACCGTCGCTCTAGACATCTACCTTGCCGCTTCATCGTCCGCAGCTCCTCAGTAAACCAAGGGGCCGCTCTGACTCTGCGGCTTGGTCGAGGACACTCAGGAGCGATCAGATCCAGAGCCCTGGTCATTTCCCCATTCCAGAGGTCAACCAGGGCACTGGGTGAGTCGCCGACTCTGGCAACAGGAAAATCCCCCAGAGCCCTCAGGAATCCATCCGGATCCATCATCCTCCGGGGGCGGACCATAGAATGAGGTCCCCCACCATTGCGGAGGCGACAAGCTGCGACAAGCCTAAATCCCACCAGGAAGTGATCTGTCCATGACAAAGGAGTGATGTTAATTTCCTCCACATCCAGATCACCATCCACCTGCCCCGCAGTAAACACCAGGTCCAGCGTGTGTCCCGCATTGTGCATTGGGGCAGATATTCTCTGAGACAGACCCATGGTTGCCATGGCGGCCATGAAGTCCTGAGCCGCAACTGTCCTCGGGGCCTCAGCGTGGACATTAAAGTCCCCCAGCACCAATAGGCGAGGGCACTCCAACGCCACCGCCGAGATCACCCCGGTCAGCTCAGGCAGGGAGACTGTTGGGCAGCATGGTGGGCGGTACACCAACAGAATCCCTATTCTGTCTCGCCCTTCCAGCACGACATGGAGGCACTCAAACCCAGTGGACCGCGGGACAGGGTACCCAGTGAGACGGATGGTATCACAATAGACTATCGCAACTCCACCTCCCCGCCCCTGTAGTCGTGGCTGCTGCAATACCCGGAAACCCGGCGGGCACATCTGGGAGAGACTTACCCCTCCCGACTCATCCAGCCAGGTCTCCGTAATACACACCAGGTCAGCACCTTCATCCAGGATTAAATCCTGAACTAGGCAGATTTTATTGTTGACTGACCTGGCGTTCAAGAGCAGCAGTTTCAGACTCAGGGGACTGTTGCCCAGACCGCCAAGGGTCAGAGGGATGGGAGAAGGGCCAGAAAGGGGGACAGTCTGCCTGTGACTGACCCTTGTTCTCCTGAAACGACCTGCCCAGCCCCCACCGCCATATCTTCCGTGACCCGTCACTCTGCTAATGGTGGCTGCCCGCCCCTCCCCTAGACTCCCTCGAGGTGACAAACACATAGCCCTTCAGCGGAGCCTACTTCCAGACCACGCAACCTAACACACACACACTCCACCCCACTCTCAGTCACTACCACCTTCCCCAGTCAGTCCACACCCACTAACACTTCGTCCAAACCCCAACCACTCCTGTCCAGAAACCCCCTCGCCTCCCTCTCACTGAGGCTTGGGTCACTGCACCCCACACCCCTTGCCCCCCTCTCACTGGGGCAGAGGTCCCACTCGTCCCCCCTAGGCCTCCCTCTCACCGAGACCAAGGTTAAACACACCCCTAACCCCTTCACAAAAGTCCCAAACAGTTAACAACCACCCACTCAACCTACACACTAACCCTCACCCACATACAAAAATCAATCACTCAGCCATTCTCTCGATGCTGACATGGTAACTTCAATCTCCGTAAGGTGTCCTGTGCACAAACAAACAGTGTGCATGGAGAAGGGAGATGGCTGATAGCTGGTAGGAAATGGTGACCCACTGGATAACAGCAGTGGATAACAGCAGAGCCTTTCATGAGGGACCGTGTCAAACGCCTTCTGCAAATCCAGATATATAATATCCACGGGTTCGCTCGCATCCACATGCCTGTTGACCTTTTCAAAAAATTCTAACAGGTTTGTGAGGCAAGACTTCCCCTTGCAGAAGCCATGCTGACTCTCCCTCAGCAGAGCTTCTTCTTCTATGTATTTTAAGATTTTATCCTTAATGAGGCTTTCCACCATCTTACCTGGAACAGATGTTAGGCTGACCGGCCTGTAGTTTCCCGGGTCCCCCCTCCTTCCTTTTTTAAAGATTGGCGTGACATTAGCTATCCTCCAATCCTCTGGCACAGTGGCCGTTTTAAGGGACAAGTTGCATATTTTGGTCAAGAGGTCAGCAACTTCATTCTTGAGTTCCTTCAGAACTCTTGGGTGGATGCCATCCGGGCCTGGTAATTTACTGATCTTTATTTTGTCAATTAAGTCTGAGACGTCTTCTCTTTTAACCTCTATTTGACTTAATTCTTTAGTCAGGGGAGAACGTTCCGGCAGCGGTATTTGCCCAAGGTCTTCTGCCGTGAAGACAGATGCAAAGAACTCATTTAATTTCTCTGCAGTCTCCAAGTCCCCTTTTATCACCCCTTTCTCTCCCTCACCATCCAGCGGACCAACCCTTTCCCTGGCAGGTTTCCTGCTTCTAACATATTTGAAGAAGCTTTTATTATTCCCTTTTATGTTGCCTGCCATACGTTCCTCAAAGTCTTGCTTGGCCTCCCGTATCATCTTTTTACATTTCTTTTGCCACAGTTTGTGCTGCTGTTTATTTTCCTCATTAGGGCAAGACTTCCATTTATGGAAGGAAGCTTCCTTGCCTTTTATAGCCTCTTTAACTGTGCTTGTTAGCCATGCCGGCACCCTCCTAGACTTGGTCGAGCCCTTCCTCCTTTGTGGGATACACTCCCGCTGGGCCTCTATGACTGTTGTTTTAAACAGCCTCCATGCACTCTGGAGCGATTGGACTCTTTTTACCTTCCCTTTCAGCTTTTTTTTTTTAACTAGTCTCTTCATTTTGGGGAAGTCTGCCCTTCGGAAGTCAAGGGTTTTCGTGTCAGGTTTGCTCGGCACTCTCCCTCCGACATGCATGGCGAAACAGATCGCAGCATGGTCACTGTACCCCAATGGTTCGGTAACATTTACCTCCCTGACCAGATCTTGAGTGCCACACAATATCAAATCCAGAGTCACCTGTCCTCTGGTCTGTTCCGTGACAAGCTGCTCTAAGGCACAGTCATTTAACATATCCAGAAATCCAGTCTCTCTTTCATGACCTGAGCATGAATTGACCCAGTCGATGTGAGGATAATTGAAGTCCCCCATGACTACAACCCTGTCTCTCATTGACACCTCCCTGATTTGCTTCCTCATTTCAAGATCCCCTTCAGGCTTTTGATCTGGAAGATGGTAGGAGGTATTACAGCCCTACTATTACATCACTCTTTGAGCCTGGTAATCTAACCCACAGTGATTCTACGGAGGAGTCAGAGCCCTCCTCCAGCTCTACTCTGGTGGATTCTACCCCCTCTTTGACATAGATGGCCACCCCAGCTCCAACACGCCCCTCTCTGTCCCTCCTATAGAGTTTATATCCTGGAATTGCAGTATCCCACTGGTTCTCCGCATTCCATCAGGTTTCTGTTATACCTACTATGTCAATGTTTTACCTAGCCACCAAACATTCCAGTTCTCCCATCTTTGCCTGTAGACTTCGGGCATTTGCATAAAAGCACTTATATACCTGGTCCCCCAAGAAGGGCTGCATGTTTGCACCTCTATTCCTGCAGCCTTCTGTCCTGCTAGATTGGCTGTCATGTCCCATCACGCTACCACTCCCAATTCTTACTCTGTTATTACTTGAATGTTCCCCATCCTCTGCACCCTCATTCCCTAGGGATGAGGAGTCCCGAACCGGATGCCCCTCAGCTCCTATCAGCTTTCCCCCAGGAGTCAGTTTAAAAGCTGCTCTGCCACCTTCTTAATGTTACGCGCCAGCAGTCTGGTTCCATTTTGGTTCAAGTGAAGCCCGTCCCTCTTGTATAGGCCCTGCTTGTCCCAAAACATTCCCCAGTGCCTAACAAACCTAAACCCCTCCTCCTGACACCAGTGTCTCATCCACACATTGAGACCCCTGAGCTCCGCCTGCCTAACTGGCCCTGCACGTGGAACAGGTAGCACTTCTGAGAACGCTACCTTTGGGGTCCTGGATTTGAGCTTTCTACCTAGCAACCTAAATTTGGCCTCCAGGACCGCCCGGCTACATTTCCCCACGTCGTTGGTGCCAACATGCACCACAACCGCTACCTCCTCCCCAGCACTCTCTACCAACCTATCTAGACGAGAGGCGATGTCCGCAACCTTCGCACCAGGCAGGCAAGTCACCATGCGGTCCTCACATCCGTCACAGACCCCCCTCTCTATGTTCCTGACTATAGAGTCACCCACGACAAGAAGCCACCTTCCCCAGAGGAGTATCCATAGTGCAACTGGATACGGGGCCCATCACCTGAAGAAGGGGTCCCCACTGTGGGATTGTTTCCCTCTTTTCCAGAGCGATGTCCTCCAGCCCTGAGACTCCCTTTCCTAGCAGCTGAGGAGCTGGCCAACTGAGGGTGGGACGATGCCTCCACATCCCTAGAAGTCTCACCCTGGTTCCTCTCTACCTGTCTCTGCTTCTCCAGCTCAGCAACCGTGGCTTCAAGGGAGCGAACCCGTTCCCTGAGAGCCTGGAGCTCTTTGCACCGAGCACACACCCATGACTTGTGCCCAAGAGGCAGATAGTCATACATGTGACACTCAGTGCAAAACACTGGATAGCCCCCACCCCTCTGCTCACTGTCTGACTGCATAGCTTTTGAGTATAAGTTATGGATTTATCAAAGTTTGGGTACCTTAATGTTGTTGGAGCTCTCCTCTCTTCCTCTGTCCTCTCTTCAAGGGAAGTGCCGGGCAGTGTGTGGGGCCTGGCTTCCTCACCCCGCTGCTGAACTCACCCAGCTGCTTAACTCATTGTGTCTTTTTCACCTTGCCACTTTGTCCGAGTGAGCCACTGCGTCCCAGTGTGGCCACTTGCTGTTCCTGAAAGGGCTCACTTGCAAACCAGCCCCAGATTTAAACTGTTGTGTAGCTCCTCCCCCTGCCTACCTAAAAGTTTGAAAAGATTGGCCTCTAAGGGGGGTGGGGCCTGATGGGGTTTACTGGCAGGAAATTCCTGTTGCTCCTGCCGCCTCAATTTACATCTGACCTACTTAGCTGGCAGGAATGTATTTTTGTATGGTTCCTGAGCCACCTTAATTTACATCTGGTCTACTATAGTTTTAAATTCTGCTTAAGTTCAACTCTGCTAAAGGTGAAGTTTAAATTCTGTTTAAGTTTAACTCTGCTTAAGGTGTAGTTTAGCTTGCTTTCTCCCCTTCTTTTAGCCTCCTCCTGTTTTGTTTTGGGCTCCTACTCTAAAGTAGACTCCGGCCTCTGCCCTGGGTGTTTACTCTTGAGTAAACACTGGTTTTACTCAGAGTAGACCTGTTTAGATTTGGACTGCAATTCTCTTTAGAATCCGCTCCCAGGCTTGTCCAGTTTCTGCCCCTGTCTTTTAGATAGGTGCTTGTTTGTTTATTTGAATCTATTTAATTTCCCCACCTAGCTTCTGTGCCTGTGACCTAGCTACTGGACCTGAAAATTCGCTTCCTCAGGTTATATTTAGTTCTACTTAGCTAGGCTTAGTCCTAGCTAGGCTTAGTTCTATCTTAAGTTTAAGGTAGCTTTAACCAAGTCCTTTACAATTAATGGTAAATTAAAGTTAGACAAAGCTGCACAACTGAGAGAGTTCACTTACCTTCTCCTCACCCAGCTGCTTAACTTGCTGTGTCTTTTTTACCTTGCCACTTTGTCCCAGTGAGCCACTTCGTCCCAGTGAGGCCACTCGCTGCTCCTGAAAGAAAGTGTACAAAGATGCAAGGGGTGAAATAGCAAACCTTTGGCCTCCTTGATGTCAACTGAGTGATTTTTTTAAACTGCTTAGATATACTAATGCAAAAGCAATGCAGATGCAATGGCAATAGAGAATGATTCCATTTATTGGAATCCCACAAAGTAATGATGGTGGCATTGCTTGTTTTCTGAAACACTTCGCCACCTTCATACTGTGAAATTGGTTCATTTTCTGTTGGAAACATGATGGCACTTCAAGCTGCAGTCTAATCTGCTCAGATAAAGCCTCATTCACATAGAAACTGCAGTCATAGGAGACAGTGCTAGCAGTCTCTGGAAGCTGGTACTGGATATATAATTATTTACAATGAGTAAGCAATTTCCTTCAGGTCAGATAGGCATAGCACTTCTTATGTTGCCAAAGATGAGTGCAGCGATCTTTGTTATTAAGATGAATAGGGAGTTATTAAAACAAAACACTCAGCAAATTTAATGGAATTATTTTAAATGGGTGGAACATAGTTAATATAATCCACACATATTACTGTAAGGCGTTCAGAGGTGCAAAGACATGGTTAGAGGATATGGTCTTTATTTGTTGACTGACTTAAGATAAGTACAGAATTGACTCAGAAAATCAGGGAATGCTTTTCCCACCCACATCTTACTCTTTGCATGATGGTCCCTAAAGTCCTGATTCAATAATGAGTTGCAGAAGAATAGTCTTGTCTCAGGATAATAATTGCACTGTTTGCCATTTTAGAAAAGAAATCGGGGCACTTGCATGTTCCAATGCTTGAGAGGGGAATGAAATAAAATGAGTTAAAACATAAGAACCATATTCCTCTACTGATGGGGCAAAAACTTAAAAGTGTGTGTGTGTGTGTGCGTGTGAGAGAGATTTCTGGCATCCATCCCATTGATTCATTCAACCCAGAGCCCTTTGGAGTCAGGCCCTAATTCTAATTGGATTCATTCTCCCCTGCGCATACACACACCACAGCATGCAATGCAAATGTGTGCTGTGCCTCCTTTTCCTAACAATGTGGATGGCACGTGCTCATAGAATCATAGGATGATTCTATGAGCTTGTGGAGCCATACTGAAGGCCTGATGAAGACTCTACTCAGCATCAATCTTCTCTACTGCATCCTTACTTCAGTAACACCACAATCATATGTGTCTACTCAGAAGCAAATTCCATCGTGTTCAATGGGGCTTACTTCCAGGAAAGTATGTATACGACTGAAGCTTTATGGCCCAATCCTATCTGAACCTAATGTGGTGGAACGCACATTCCACCAGAGGAAGTGTCAGTATCCAGGCAGAAGTGCCTGGATCCAGCATGCGTCACACAATGTAGTCACTGTTGCCAACAATGCCGGTAAGCAGAATGAAGCCACCAATGCAGTCCACCAGCACCAGGCAAGGCAGTGATGGGGGTGAGCGGTGGGAGGGATGGGAATGGGAGGGATAGAGGAGGGGGGGGGGGATCCAAAGTTGTATGACTGGAACAACTTCCGCTTATTAACAGTATCTCTGCCCAGTTTCTGATTCGTCCCCCCTGTCTCTCTGGACCCCCTAACTTCCAGGACTTCTAGGAAAGTGAATCTTTTGCCCAAGCTTCATTCCACCCACACAAGTTTGGATCCAAGCCACACATACTACTGCATGCCAATGAAGGAATTAAGTATGCGTGCAAGATAAACATGGAAAGATCTGATGTTTCAGGTAGAACAAACATAATGGATTAATAGTCAGAGTGATCCTAGTATTCCATTTTACTGTGGAAAATCCTATGCAAGCTTCGCATTGGAAAGAAATATGTTAATAGGAGGATGAAGAAATAAACCTACATCTAATGTATTTATTGTTGTAAACATACATGCATTATGTTCAGACACTCAGTGTAACTTACTTACTGCCACAGGCCAATTAGATCATCTCCAACTGTATGTGGAAAGAGCTCGAGCTAATCTAATTGCTCCCAGAATGGTTCATTTATTTTGGGTTTTCTGATATCTCTACAACATTCAAAAATGATCACTAAATATGCCCTCCAGCATCAAGACAACATGCTCTCAAAAGAACAAATTCAAAGCCCCAGACCAAGGATTTTTCTGCAAATCATTCACTGTAAGTCCCAGGTCACCTGAGGTTTGGCATTCTATAGACCTCTGCAAGTAACAGGATAATGTGAAGTGTTTACTATAATTTATTAAAATCTCCTAATTTTCCTAATGCAGTGGCGTCATCAGCGGTGGGGGCCTTGGGCCGCTGGGCCCGGGCCCCAGGCAGCAGGCAGGTGGGGGAGGGGTGCAACAGTGGTCAGTGGCAGCGCGGATCGTCCTGTTCACCGGGGCAAGTGAGGAGAGTCGTCTTCGTGTTTGGCCCTCTCGCCCGCCCTGCATCTCTGAGTGAGCGATAACGGCTGCTGCTGTTACGTCACTTCCGGTGCAGGGGGGGGGGCGGTCATAGGAACGCCACTGTCGTAATGTACTGAGTTCTTGCAAATCACTGTGTACTGAGTGCATAGCAAACTCTTCTGAAAGGGTTTAACAGTGCTGAACTTTACCACTGATACCATGGTCTACTCAGCAATGCACAGAATGAGAATAGTCCCTCAGTGGCAGGTGGTATTATGGAAAAGAAAACTCATTCACAATGTAGCTGAGTTACAAAAAGCATTTATATGTTGCAAAATGAAACAAGAGAAGCAACTGGTCATGGCCACAGGCAGGAAAACATAAGAAAGGAACAGGACAGGAAAAGAAACTAAAGAGAAGACTAGACAAAGCAGGAGAGAGCAATCCACAAACCTTTGAAGCAGGAACTGAATAGGTAACAGCGCCTCCTAGTGGTGGGTATGAACACATATACTCACAACCACTTTTACTGTACAGATCTAGCTTGCATGCTGTCATTCTTCCAACAGGTGGCAGGTGGGTACAGGCCAGGGTGAATGGAGGGAACCCCTGCTGCCCCATGCCAATCCACCATCGAAAGTGGCCATTTCACCTGGTTTCTTTAGTGAGTCACCCCTGCTTGCAGCATTTTGTCAATTAAGTAAACCAAGTGGAAGGAAATGTGAAATTTGATTTGACTTCCTTCCATTTTCCAAACGAAGTCAAGTAATGTGTTCCTTCAGAGAAAGACACTAATCGGAAGAAAAAACTATGAAAAGGATTGCATCCATCAAGCTATGCATATGCAAGCAGGTCTCTGCAGCTGTCCTTGTAATGGCATTAAATGAGTCCAATAAAACTCTTTCATTTCCCTGTAGTAAAACAAAATATTTTCATTATATACTGTATCTCAACATGAAGTGTAATGAGCTGAACTTACAGTATATGTTAAAGCCTTTTGTCACTGTGCAAACTGAACAGTAGGCAAGGTCTAGTGTGTATTACAGGGCATTAAAAGGAGCATCCAACCAACAGAAAATCATAACATGACTCTGCCATAAATCTTACGCATGCTTCGAGGCTACTAACATTCTACCCAGATCCAAATGCTAATGATGGGATTCCAATCAGGTCAATTTATCAACCTTATGGACTGATTAAACTATATTACATCATTAAGACTCACTGCTGCTGGAATTGATGGTTTTGCAAAGTGAAATAATACGAAGTTGAGCTGCTATACTGGGCAACTCCAAGGGATTACTAGGAAAACTGTGTACTTTTAAAATTCAGTCTAGTTCATTAAAAAAAAATCTAGGTGCATTTGATAGTCAAGTAGCATGAACACTATCTGTTTTGAAACTCTGATCATGTACAAAATTCTGAGCTAAATGCAATCTAAATATTGAAGTCCTCAAATATGTTGTATGCCTCCTTTCTCTAGTTGCTAGTAGCAAAGTGTCTACTTACAAGTAGAGGAAAAGGGTCCCATTAATCACAGCAATGCATTTTTTATGTAAAAAGAGGGAAAGAAAAATGCACACCACATTTTTTCCTTATAAAGATGCAATATTCATGTGGAAATAACCTCAATTACTTTTTATGAATAGGGCCCTTGGTGACTAATTCTTTTCGGGGGAAGGTAACAGGCAAATGTTATCCAGATGCATTCCTCTGGAAGTATTCCCAGTTTCTGGAAGTGAATACTACTGTACCTGTAGCACAATGCCAGGCAGTCAGTGAAACATAATATTGGCATAAATAGCACAACACTGTTTCTCCCCTCTTCTACTGCTCAGTGCCATACAGATTGGTTTTAAGATTGGTTTTATTTACATAGTTCAATTTGTACTTCAACAAAACGCAAAAATGTGGTGGAGGGAACTGTAACCCTTTAAAAGCCAAAGGTATAGAAAGAAATATGATAATCATCAAGAACAAGGAAGGCTGACTTCTGTATTTCCCGGCCATGGAAATGTGCTTTGACATTGGTCATGGATTTCCATTGTGGGCCATGGAAAACAACCACCTGCATTTACAACAGGAACACACAGATTTTTGTCATCTCTTCATTGTGACCATGCATTTGCATTCTTCTGGATTGCAACCCTAATCTAGCCTTGATCGGATGTTGTGCAAATGTGGACATTTGTACTCGGGTATAGTGTGCTCATGGTAGGGCATAGTGTGCTCATGGTAGTGCTCATGGTAGGGCATTGGAAAAGTCCACCCTTGCACTGATTCACTTGTAAATCACAGCCTTCATTCTCCATACATACTAAGTATAGCATTTGCAGAGCAAAATTCTGTACTCAGAGAGAGAGAGAGAGAGAGAGAGAGAGAGAGAGAGAGAGAGCCTCCCTGTGCTTAGAAATGCTGGGTGCCCAACCCAGCAAGAAAACACTGTATGTGTGGAGAGTAGGAGGTGGTGGTTTATGGCTACAGGAGTGAAGCTTTCAGGTTAACAAAAGGCCATTTATTTCTGCTGTTAAAGAAAGGGTTGCCATGACCTGCCTAATAAGTGACCGGGTGTTTAAATTCATTAGAACAGTTAACTTCTGGGGAAAATTAATATAATCTACGCTGGTATTCAGATTGAATTTTTACAGAAGGTTACAGCAGAAGAGAAATTTGACAGTGTGCATTGAATCATTATTGGTTCAATATATGTTAAGAGGGTGGAGAGAGGAAGCATTCTGTATGAAATGTTAGGCACATATGGATGTGTTGCATGAGAACTTGGAAAAGGTGCGATGTGCTTACATTTCGTAGGCATCAGAAGAGAACAAGAGAGAAGAAGCCCAGCCTAACATTTTAGAGGGCCAGCCCTCTCTCATAAGAGCCCTTTACTGTTGCTTTATTCCTTTCTGTTTTTTTAGATTGTATTAATGTCTTTTTAAGCATTTTTATATTACAGTATATATTCACAGTTTTATGATTTTTATGTATTAATCTTGTATTTTATGGTATCCCCCCTACGTGAGGAAAAAGTGGAGTATAAATTTAACAAATAAAATAATAAATAAATAAATAGACTCTAGTCTACATCACTGTTGAACCATGAGCTGTCGATCGAAAGGTCGGCAGTTCAAATCCACGACGGGGTGAGCTCTCGTTGCTTGGCCAGCTCCTGCCAACCTAGCAGTTCCAAAGCATGTTAATACGAGTAGATAAATAGGTACCGCTTGCGGGAAGGTAAACAGCGCTCCGTGTTCCAGCTGCATGCTACGCGCTGCGGCAAGGAGAGTCATGCCGGCCACATGACCACGGAGGCGTCTTCGGACAATGCTGGCTCTTCGGCTTTGAAATGGGGATGAGCACCACACCCTAGAGTCGGACATGACTGGACTTAATTGTCAGGGGTCACCTTTACCTTTTTTATATATTCACAGTTTTATGATTTTTATGTATTAATCTTGTATTTTATGGTTTGTTTTTATTGTAAGGTGCTTTGGGTCCCCCCTACGGGAGGAAAAAGTGGAGTATAAATTTAATAAATAAAATAATAAATAAATAAATAGACTAGTCTACATCACTGCCTCATAGATGGGCCAGCCCTGGTTCCATCCTCACTTTGCTTACCAGGCTGCTGCTGCTGGAGGCAGTAGTGAGAGTGTGTGCCATATTTGTGCTATGGGCTGGGATGGTGATAGCTGATGGGTGAGTTGTGGAACTTTTTCTCCCTCTCACCTGCAGCACCCAGTCTCACTCCAAAGTAGCAGTTTGGGACTGCCGATTGGCCAGTGGGGAAGTGGAAGAATTCCCCACATAGACACTTCCTACTCTTTCCTCATCACCAGCCAAGGGGGTGACTCCCTGGATCATAGGTGTTTGCAAAGGACTCTGGGAGTAATTCTGTTGTTGTTCAGTCGTTAAGTCGTGTCCGACCCTTCGTGATCCCATGAACCATATCCCGCCAGGCCTTCCTGTCCTCCACTATCTTCCTGAGTTCGCTCATTTTCATGTTCGTTGCATCGGGAGTAATTCTACTGACTGCATATTTGTCATCGCAGGCTAGATAACTAATAAAATACTGTTAGCCCTTCATATCCCTGGGAGTTCCATTCCTGGAACCCCCACAGATGCAAAAATCTGCAGATGCTCAAGTCCACAGTTGGTTGTGGTTGGGGTGGGGGCAGGGGGTGGTGCCACAGTACCTTCTTTAACAGCTATGTGGGCCCGCCACCCACTTCTTGCCTCTTGTGCCATTTTCTAAGCTTGTAAAATGCCTATAAAAAGAGAGAAAATGACCAAAAGCGACTTGCAGTTGCGCGCACGACTGGAAGTCACTTCCGATCACTTTTTTTCTTTTTATAGGCATTTTACAAGTTTAAAAAGAAGTGTGAGAGGCAAGAAGCAGGCGATGGGCCTGCGCGGCTGTTAAATAAGGTACTGTGGTGCCGCCCCCCACCCCAGTGGGACTCCTCCTCCTTGGATGGCCATCCGCAGATAGTCAGAGTCGCAAATGGCTAATCTGTGGATAAGAAGGGCCCATAGAGTCATGCAGCAACTCTATATTTTTATTAGTGATCTAGGCTGCTATGACTCATGAAGCAGCTCTGCCTGCAAGTATTGTCCCCATTACTGGTGCTGCCCCTAAGACCCAGGAAGGAGGAAAAGTGCTTTTCAAGGAGGACATGTCTATCAATGGCTCCTAGTCTATAACCTACCTTTGTCCTATGTCCAGGTTCAGAAGCAGTATGCCTCTGAATACCACTTGCAGGAGAACAATGGTGGGAGAGAAGTAGGCCTTCTCTACACCTTGTGGGCTTCCCAGAGGCCACTAGTGGGCCACTGTGTGAAGCAGAATGCTCAACTAGAGGGTTCTTTGTTCTAATCCAGCAGGGCTTTTCTTATGTTCCTATGCTTGGAGCAACTTGGGACAGTGGAAATGTTCAGCATTCCTGTCCCTTGTACTCTTTCTATTATTAAAATAAGACCCCCTGCCTCCCACCTTAAGTGTGAACAAGGGAGACCCACATGAAGGATGGCCCCACCACGCCTGTTTTGACCATCACTTAATAACTAGTAGACTGTCTCCATAGAGAAATTAAAGTTTGCCTGTGCTTCAGTCTTCACTATTAAACTTTATGCGCACACTTAGTAATATGATAAATGTGTTAAAACATGGTTTTCCTTTGTAAAGACTAACATAAACCATTTACTGAATAGTTCTATCCTCTTATTAGCCTGTGACAGGGTCTCTTCTCATTTCATCAAAGGAAACCCTAGTTTGTCTGAGACTTAGAGCGCAATCCTGCGGAAAGAAACGGCAATGGAACTACTGTTCCGTCGCCGGAAGCCGTTGCAAATGTGCTGTAAGGCACGTTCACAATGACGTGTGAGGGAGGGAGGCCGGCGCAAGGTGGGCCGCCCTAACTCTGGTGCCGAGACACATCCATGCAGCCACCAGAGGAAGGTAAGGCTCCTCTTGGCAGCCGCATGGGCGGTCCAGGTGGCGAGGGGGGGGTCCTTTGACCGAGCTGGCCCCGGAGGGGGCGGGGATGGCATCAGCCATATCCCCGTTGGGCCAGCTCAGCTGTTACATGGCCTCATCCTACTTCTGCCAGCTATTTAGCTGGTGGAAATCCGAGGAGGCTGATTGGGCCTTCCCTGGTTTACACCGGGGGAAGGGAGTAGACCTTTGGGCCCGGAATGAGGATAGGATCCGGTGGGCGGCCGGATCTCTACGGTTGATTGTGCTGCCCGCGTATGCATTGACAGCCTTGTACTACTGACATGCCTGTAAACCCCACCCCCCACCCCCCGGCCACCTTTAGAAAAAAAGGCAACTTCACTTGCCATAGTTTTAAAACAATAATATTTTAGCTACAAACATCATTGAACATGCTGGAGGCATGTTTTCATGTTCCTCTAAAATGTGTGTGTCTATTCTTTGGTCCACCTAGATTCCTTTTCTGCCCCAGCCAGCTTTGTAGGCTGTAGCTGGGACATATGAAAAGGGGGAAGAATAAACTAGCCCCTGTGATGAAGTAACCTCTCTCTGTCAAACATAGTCGGTTTCAGTTATGACTCAATACAAGAAGACAAGCTCCTAAAGAAAGTTTCTACATTTTAGTGCCAATCATAAATATTTTAACTTGCTTTTGGTTAATGCACAAAATGGAACAAAAAAAACCATAAAGAAGATTTGACCTTAAACCCTTAATTGACAAAGACTAGTTTAAATCCTCTGCAATTGCCAACTAAAGCAGCAGCATCATGAATCATAAGAAATCTTAGCATGATGCATTCCCATTGTCACTGAATTAGTTAAAGCCGCTGAGGCATGACTAAATTGTTGTGACATTTTCCCAGCCCTACTATTACCTGTCAGATGGGAAAAAATCAAGGCGTCAAGACAAGCTTCCATATTGATGTGCTTGCTGTTGATATTAATTGATGTAAAAGTATAAGCTTGTCCATCAACAGTAACAAGCACATCTGCTCATTGTAAAAAAAAATCTTCTTAACCTTCTGTTCCTTTTAGGCATTTTTGATTAAAAAAATAAATTTAATCAATTCTATATACAGCAAATATGGTCCATTGTGTTAGTCTTTGTACTCTCCCCCAATTTGCTGACAAAGTGAAATATGAAGTATCTGTTTTTCGTTCTTTTTTGTTCACAACAGAGGAAGTTATATAAAGTTGAACATAGAATTATAAAGCTTGAAGAAGCAGTCTTAAATAGTCTTACATAACTACAAACAGCATGCATCTGCTATAATCCATCATATTCTTTACTGATCTTAAAAAAAGACAAAAGCCTGATCTCCTACTCTAAGCCCCTTCATATTTTAAATAAAAAAAAAGTTTCCAACAGCACTGAAGTCAAATTGTTTACTGAAAGTACCACAAACCATTGCCTCTTGGTTATTTCATGAACAGAGAGCAAAGGGGATTCACTCATTCCTGAAGTATATTACCGGCTGTAATAAAATAAAATCTACTCCAACGCTCATCTTGTCTGTAAATGTGACAAAAGCTGCCTGGGCATGAAAAGGAGCACCTTTTCAGAAATGTCATACCCACATCCTCTCCGCTCTTTGTTTTTCCTGTCTGCGACAAGAAGGCTAACAGCAATTTCAAAGTAATGTATAAACACACGTGCCGAGCTCAAATTTGTACTGTTGGGATTTTAGTTTAATTAGGGATGCCATTGTTTATCCCGGATATAAGGCACAATGAACTGTGCTTCATGTTTGCTCTTATGTGTAATCATATTAATGAAGGGAACTGTTGCTATCTTTATGGCTTATATTTAGCCTTCTCGCTGATGGAAACAGAGAAATAATTGGGAGCTGTCATATTGTACATGAACTAGCCACTGCAAAATGAAACATTTTACCAGATAGGCACATGGAGATGCTTTTGAGACCAACGGCACTGTGTCTCTGAAATGTATTACATAAGAAACCACCTTTTAAACATGTAACTGGAGGCTTCAGCTCTTTGGATGGAGATCTTCTATGTATTTAATTATCTGTTTTCAAACACAAAGGTCCCTTGATGTTAGATTACAAAAACCATACTGATGTCTTAAAGTAACATAAATGCTCAGGGAAGATGCAGAGATACCAAATTAAAAGCTGACAGATAATAATTTGCTCATGTTACATCTCTATAAACTCTGTTGACATCTGTCATGACCCCCAAACGGTATCCCAGTTCTGCCAAGAATCTGTTGGTAGATGTAGATGACAACTTTTATGAATACTTGAACCACAAAAGAGATGATATAGTCTTCCAAACTTGTTGTGATTATATACTTGCACCTCTAGAGCATATGAAAATGCACTCCTACACCATTTGCTGACTGAGAGAAAAAAGAAACAAAAACCAGCCTTGGAAAGCTAAAGTACTATTCAGCTGCATTATATTTTTAGAATTCTTACAGACGGGCAATGTAATTTCATACCACAGTTACTTACTCATTTCAGTACAGCCAAACAGGATATTAGTGATATGAAAATTTTAGTTAAAATCTCAATGTTATCTTACAGAAAATAAAATGCTAATTGTAACGAACACATCAAAATTGTAGTTACTTGTAAAGCAAAGATATTACTTTTTTAAAAAAGGAATCAATTCGTGGTGGAAAAGCATGGCTTTGGAAATAAATTTCTTTTCATCTTAATTTCTCTTGGATTCTGCATGGCAGACCAAATAAAACTACACTTAGCATTCATATAGTTCTCTTTGAGCAAAGTACTTCACATTATTTATTTATTTTATTTATTTACAATATTTCTATCCCGCCTTTCTCCCCAAAGGGACCCAAGGCGGGTCCCTTTATCTTGATGTACTGCTTACATCAGCCCTTAGCAGTAAAGCCCCCCCCCCCCCATGCTACTTGACTCTCCTGGCTTCTCCAGGTCTCAGGCAGAGGCCTTCTCCATCACCTTCTACCGGATCTTTTTAACTGGAGAGATGCCAGAAATCCTACTGGGGACCTTCTGCATGCAAAACATGTGATCTATCACTGGCCTCAGGGTAGGACTCTGCAGGAGTAAGGGACCACTCTGCTCTCAGGGTGTGCAGCATCCTCACTCTCTAACTCCTTGTGGATGCTCCTGTATGCTCGGGGGGGGGGGGGAGATGCTCCTCAATGGTCATATGTCCCCTGGCGTAGATCCAAGGAGACC
The DNA here is from genome assembly GCA_026170595.1 of Plestiodon gilberti rubricaudatus. Taxonomy (NCBI): domain Eukaryota; kingdom Metazoa; phylum Chordata; class Lepidosauria; order Squamata; family Scincidae; genus Plestiodon; species Plestiodon gilberti. The sequence continues at coordinate 40,258,557 of JANXHW010000004.1, forward strand.
CATTAAGAAATCAGAGGCTTACCCCAAGGTAAGGGAATGAAAGTTCCTTTACCATGAGGAGGCATCTGTGATTGGCCTCTCCCATTGCAGGATGCAGCACTCTCCCTATTGGTGCAATTGTGTCAGCACTAAAGGAGTTAGTTAGGATAGGGCATGATCTATAAGAGAGCTCCAGGTCCATCCATTGTGATGAACTAGCCATATCTTAAATAATTCGAACCTTCTGTGCAACAACGTTCTGATGGTTTTATTTTCCACCGTATATGGAAGTGCAACCCCCGTATCTGGATTCCACGCTATTCACTTATCCATGGTTTGCCACACACACACACCCTGCGCCCATTACCTTTCTTTATCTTTATAGAGCTGGCGCCAAGCCAGTGTGTTTCTTTACCAAAATGCTATAAGCAGCATATAAGAAGGTACCAAGCATATAAGCAGGCGCCAAGCCAGCATATTTATTTCTTTACCAAAACGCTATAAGCAGGAAGCTTTCTGCTTCTAGCATTCAGGCTGCTTGGTGAAGAAAGAAACATGCTGGCTTGGCGCCAGCTTTATGAAGATAAAGAAAAGTAATGTGTGCCGGGGGCACGGGAGATAGCATTCCCCCTTATCCGCAGTTTCTGGTATCCGGGAGGAACCTATCCCCCATGGATACTGGGTTCTTACTATACCTTCAAAGCTGGAATAGCAAACCTAGATTACTTGAAACACATGCAATACACACATTACCTTCCTTCCCTGCACCTAGGTAAAGTAGAAATCTCACTTGAAATGGAATAATATTGAATGTTGTATAATTTTGAATAGCTATTGAGAGATTAAAAATTGAATTGAACAGATGGTAGTTCAAAACCTGCGTATACGTAGCGTAGTGGGGAGAGCTGCTGCCTTCAAAGCCCGAAGACCGGTGAACTCGATAAGTTCGAGACACACTGCCAGCAAAAAGCTGTGAAAGCCTCCAGGAGGAGCGATAAGAGCTTCCAGCTGCGTCTGTCGAGTGTGGGAGGCGCCAGCCAGCAGAATTGTCAGGCTGTAAAAAGGATACCACCTGGAAAGTAGCTGTTCATGAGAGATTGGACATTTATATACTATATATTGTAAAAGCCCCCAAGGGGGGGGTTAGGACAGCCTGCCCATGTACATCGCCTTGGATTAAAGTCGGAGGAGAAATCCAGTGGCCAAGAAAGACGGTATATAAATACTGTATATTATTATATATTATTATTATCAGATACAGATGAACAGAGCTTGCCTCATCCTTGTTGTTACATCCTTGCCTCTGAGCACCACTCTGTTCCCTCTGGTTAAAAGTGAGCTATGCAGGGGATTTCTGAATACTCTGTAACATTTATTTATTTATTTAAAAAATTATATCCCTCCTTTTCCTATACCAAAAGGCAAATGCCCAAGGTGGCTAACAACAGATTAAAATACATAATTTAAAATACATAAAATACATAATGATACTTAAACAATTTTAAAAAACAATAACAAACTGGGGGGCAACAGTATGGAGCAGAGAAACAGCATGGCAGAGCATCTTGAGATACAGAAGGCAAACCACAACCCATCAGCCAAACGCTAGATGAAACAAAAACGTTTTGAGCCCTCGCCGAAAAGTCATGAGGGAGGGGGTGGTTCTCAGATCCCCTGGCAGGGAGTTCCACAGTTGTGGCGCCACAGCAGAGAAGGCTCGCCCACGTGTTGCCACTCCCCTAACTTGCGATAGAGGTGGCACCCGCAGGAGAGCCCCCTCAGATGACCTAAGAGAACGGGCCGGAATGTATGGAAGAATGCGGTCCCTCAGATATCCTGGACCCGAACCGTGAAGGGCTTTAAAGGTCATTACCAGCACCTTGAATTGGGCCCGGAAACGAATGGGCAGCCAGTGCAGCCGCTGAAGCAGCAGCTCAACAGTCAAACCGCCTAGCTCCAGCAACCACCAGGGCCGTCGCATTCTGCACTAATTGCAGTTTCCGAACCGTCTTCAAGGGCAGCCCCACATAGAGCACATTACAGTAATCCAGTCTTGAAGTCACTAAGGCGTGGACCACCGTGGTCAGGTCCGATCGACTCAAGTACGGCTGCAGCTAGCACACCAGCCGAAGCTGGGCAAACGCACCCCTGGCCACAGTCGCCACCTGGCATTCCAGGGAGAGCTGTGAATCCAGAACATATAAAGCTGCCTTGTATAGCATACCGTTGGTCTATCCAGTTCGATACCACCTACTCTGACTTGCAGTGTATCTTGAAGGTCTCAAGCAAATGTTGGGCCTGCCACCCAAGATTCTTTTAGCTGGAGATCCTGGTGATTGAATGTGGAGCTTTCAGCAAGCAAAGCCTGTGTGGTGTGTGCTATCACTGAGCCAGCCCATAGCCCCTCCCCAGTTGCACAACCTCAAATTCATTAGATAGACTTCAATACTTTCTGTTGCACAGGATGCTGTTTTGAATATGGAAGCCCTGGAAGGCACTGGCAACAACATTTAAGAAGTCTTGTGAGCCACATAATCTAACCTTTACACAAGGCAGAAGTGAGATAACCTGCTGTGCTGGCATGACCTTTGACTTTTCATATGGAAGAAAAGTTATTCAACAACTGTGTGTGGTAAAGTGGGACTTGGTTGAACTAAAAAAAAGTTATCATGATGATCAGATCATTGCAGATACATTGACAGGGAAGCAGTGGGGTAGCTAGTGCCCCCCCGAGGTTGGGGCCCACCCCTTGACACCCCCAAAATAATTAGCATAAATTAGCATAAATTAAGTTTCATTTTTGTTTTGATTTTTTTCGGGTTATTTTAGGTTTTTAGGGGTTTTGTAGCGCTAAGGGGGCTTCTAACCGTGTGTGAATGCTTTGCGCCCACTTAACTTTTGTATAGGAGCCTCCAGCGATGATCTCCTCCAGCGACGGTCTCTTCCGGGGGCGCAGATCGTTCCTCTGCTCTGCCGCCCCTGGCGCGAACTCTGTAAAGCGCCCAGCAGCGCTTTACAGAGTTCACGCATGCGCAGAACGTCGATTGGAAACATCGTCGTTCTGCGCATGCGTGAACTCTGTAAAGCGCTGCTGGGAGCTTTACAGAGTTCGCACCCGGAGCAGAGGAACGATCTGCGCCCCCAGAAGAGATCGTCGCCCCTGGAGATCGTCACGGGAGGCTCCTAGACACAAGATAAGTGGGCGCAAAGCATACATACATGGTTAGAAGCCCTGTTAGCGCTACAAACCCCCTACAAAACCCCTACAAAACTTTAAAAAACCCAAAAAAAGTAAAAACAAAAACGAAACTCAAGCAGGCCTGCCCCCCCCGAGCCTCAGCGCCCTTACGCCCTGGGGCCCGCCGCCCCACCGCACCATATCAGCCGACGCCACTGCAGGGAAGAAAATGATGAGTGGAATATCAAGCACATTCAGACTTCTATGAAATGTTGACAATGGAAGTGTTATGACACTTATGGCATTTATGCACTGGCAGTCAATGTGCAGGAAATGTACTTTAATGTCAAGAGTAGGTTCTGTAAACCACTTTTATAGGTACCCTGAGAAGACCAGAAGGATGGTCTTAAAATGGTATTTTCCATCATGCAGTTGCAGCAATGTTGCTAGCCCAGTCGCTGCCCAGGGCAGGGCCAGGGTAACATCACAATGCCTCACAATGCTCCCTTGCCCGCACAATGCCCCTGCACGTCGTCCTCACTTCTGGAATTACTCCATTTGGAGGCTTACAGAGGTGAGGGTGGGGAGGAGGACCCAGCTCACACGCTGTCGCCTCGCAGAGTGCCCCCCCCACCAGCAGCAATGCTAAAAAATGGCCTCTCCACTGCAATGAGCGAGGCTGTTGGGCCCCCTGCTTCCTATGCTACTGTGCAATTGGCAGCAATAGCCTGAATCCCTGAACAAACCATGGAGAGCTGCTGCCAGTCAATGTGTAAAATTATAAGCTAGAGAGACCAATGGTGTGACTCAGTATAAGGTGGCTTCATATGGTATATACAGACCATCATATGGTGTAACGGTGGACAGAGGGGGCTCTTAGTGTATGTCGGCTGATCCTGGGCAGTGTGCTCAGTCCCTTGCTGCTCCCCTCTCTCCCATGTTTGGATATGAAGCTGAATAGGGAAAAGGCTTGCCACCAGCCCAGGAGATCAGGCTAGATAGAGGTATCTCTTGGACAAAAACTCCCTCCTAGGAAAATACTGATCTTCAGGAGTTCCTATCAAAATCACTCTCACTGTAGTGCCTACAGAGCAAGGAGACATGACAATCCACTGTACTTCATGTACCAGGAACCAGGCAAACTCAGAGTTAAAATATAAATAGCTTATTAAAAGTCTGAAAAGGGAAAAACAAAATGATCAACAAAGACAAGTAAAGAAGAAATAGCTTGGCAGAAAACATAAAGGGTTTCCAAAATGCAATAATAATTGACACTAGAAGATGGAGCTGCATCTCACACGTCTTTCATAAACAGGGACAGTTGCAAGTTAAACTGAAGACTTTGTACGGATGCTGGACTGACTGCAAACAGGCAAAAATAACATAAGCCCTTACTGTTGCTAGCTAGACTTATTCCCTATCTCAAGCAGCGGAAGGATGGGAAAAAAACCCTTCCCTCACATCCCCACGAATGGATCCCTCCTACATGGAGCTCTCTGCCTGCTCTTGGGCAGAGAGAGCTCCTTCCTGTCAGCTTGAAAGTTTTATCACTTGGCTGTAATGATGTCACTGGTTTCCCTGATATCTGCCTCCTCCCTTCCTGGAGGAGAACTAGTGGAAACATAAGTCAATCAGTAGGCTCATTCCCCTGTTTTGGGGGAATTTTGACTCGGGAAATGCTTTTCTCTCCCTTATGTCTTATGGCGTTTTGCAGACAAAGGAACAGGGCTGCCTGTAAATACATCCCAGATGCAGAAGGGCACAGAAGCTGCTGGGTGTGTGTGTGTGTGTGTTAAAAATGCCCCAAATACAGGAAAGTAGACAGTAGACAGAAAATACACAGGGGGAAAAAAAAAACAGGGGAACTCAGGGAAAACATAGGGATTAATCACAGGGATATAATGAATATATGTGGAGGAGGATGTGGCATTGTATCAACATGCATTGGCCTAGCCCTAGTTGACACACATTCATTAGAACAACTGAGGAGAGCATCCATACATATAGTGGCACCCATGGTGAGTTCTCCCCATGCAATCAGGAATCATGTCTATCTGCACCTTTGTGCGAGGCTGCTAGGGGAGAATGAAACTACTAGAGTGTAAAACCAGAAGAAATCAGACCAAACATGTAGAGGATTCTCTACTCCCCTCCAGAGATCTAAAGGTCCTTCCAAACAGAAAGGTCTTTCTCAACAAGTTTCTAAAAGTTGGGTGTGAAGCTAGTTAGACAGTTTCAAATTTGAAGAGCCGCAAAGTGCATGTAAATAACAAATCAATCACTTCAGAATGTGTGGTAGGCCCAGAAATACCCACAAAAGCAGAATAGAAATTTTCTAAAAGCCAGCATGTTCTATACTTAGGATCGCAGTCATTCCAGGAACAGAATGCTGAACTTGGATATGGGACACCCAGGGTCCCTGTTTACCTATAACTCTCCTATCCAGTCACAGTCTCTCACCTAGTTGTTGTTGAGGATAAAATGTCTTTCTGGGCTTCCTGGAGGAAAGAAATAAAACAAATAAATGAAATTAATAGACTGCATTAAATAGTAACTCAGAAAGGATCAAATGAAATAGATGTCAGTCAGACAACAATGCAACATCTGAGTATTAACACAACCCATCCTTAATTATGGTGCTTGCAAACTCCTATTCATATGCTGAATCTTGCAATAAAAGGCTTTTCAATATGTGCAAGCTGGACTCATCATTCAAAGGAATGAACAGCTCATGGATAGGCAATATGTCCCCACCCTAATTTGGCAAAGAATCCATAGTTATTACTGGGGAAAAACAAAACTGAAAGTTAAGTAAAACCACTCACTCTAGATTCACAATGATCGAAAGTGTAGGGTTAACCTTCCTTTCAGTCCAAAAGCAATGGAATGTTTCAATGGGACAAATGGGGCATACACTATATCAGTATGACTGTTTGATCAATTTATCAAGGGCACTGCACTTATTCACCATGTGGACTTAGACTGCTGAAAGAACATTCATTCTCTTAAATAAATTGCTAAAGGCTACAGAACCATCCATGTTTCCAGACACAGCCTTTCTTGTCCTTTCATTACTTTGAGCTTCCATATCAGCTACATCTCATGAAGCACATTATTCTAGAAAATTATGTGGAATAGCATAAGCTGGAGCACCAAGAGGAACTGTGAAAATGTATATCAACAGCTGTGGTCTTTTTCTTTAGTTCCATAAAAAAGAATATTAAGTTCTTCCATATTAACAGTCTTCTCTTCCGCTTTGCTGTCAGATCTAATAGATTTGCTTGTTATGCGGTTTGAAATCCTAGGATTTTGGAGCTAGATTTGTGTGACACTAGGAAAAACAAATACTAGTAATTAGTGATAGTTAAATGCAAATGTAGAGGAGCCCTGTTCAGCACTGAGCAAAACTTGCTTATGATCCATCGATTGCAATGAAACATCAGAACATTTACCTGTACTGTATTGGATTTCAGCATTGTTCTGGTGGGGAAAGGCAACATTTTGATGTTTATGAGTTCTGAGTAACTATGATTAGGAATTGGGGTGTATTGTTTTGAAAATTCAGGATGTGCCAGCCACCAAACAATCTAAACACCATGCTCTTGCTACATGCTCTCTGTGCCATTTTCAGGAGCTCTCAGAATGTAAAATACATAGAGCTAATGTAAGCGTTCTACCAGGGGAGCTGGAAGTATTGAACTCCCCTGCTCAAATGTTTGCAACTGAATCAAGAGGAAGCTGAACGTGCTCACAAAAGTTTGAAACTTTGCCAGTGAATCAATTTCTTACGAGGGCTTCTTCTTCTTTCTTTTTTTCATTCAAACCTTTGACGATTTGTGCATTGTGGACACTTTTGAGGCTTTGTGAGAGATCAAATTGATGATTCACACATTCGCTTGGAATGCGCAAAAGCTTGACTCGATTTCAGGTTGAATGCTGGACTACTTGTGCATTCTAGTAGGAAGAATGGTTCATCCAATAATGTATGGGTAACCAAACCAAGTGAATGACTTGTATGCTAGTCACACTTTTCATATAGGAACCACAGAAATACTACGCACGCTAATACCCTTTCCTCCCTTTTCCTGATTTTAATTTTTTTTCTCATTTTACTGTTCTCTGATTCTTTTTCTTCTATGAGTATTGCAGTAGGCATATGGCAAAGACAGATAATGATACCGATAATGAGGCAAGCAACACAGCAATGCAAACCTAAGCATTTTGTCAGCGATACTAAATGTTAGATTTTTCTCTTGTTTTGCTAGTTAGCTCAAATGTCCTCACTTAGGAAGATAAGGTGGGGGTGGGCGCTGAAATACCCTTCCTGCCTTGGGCAAAAGTAATTATTTCACAAATAAAAATTACTGTCAAGTAATCTAATGGAAGAGGCTATTACTTAGTAGAAGAATCCTAAAAAAGTAATTCTGGATAACACTTTGTTTTGATATTGCATACATTTTCAATGGCCTTACGACTAGAGTAAATAAGGCAAATGTTTACTAAGTGGTAACTTACCCAGCATGCATGGGTAAGTAACTGGTTATCTGAACTGTCATGGCAAGATTCTTATTACTCTTCTGCTACCTTGGATTTCCGACACACTGGCTTCAGGGATCAGCCAGGTCAGAAAGTGTGGAGGATCCACACCCACCAAAGAGCCCATCTGGCCATGATGGACAGTAACAGTGGAAATGGTAGTGCCCAATATACTATGGAGGGTGGAGGGTGGACAGGAGTGCCAGTGCAGGGCTTTGTCCCAGGACCTCTGGCAATGTGGTACTAGTACTGATTTCAGATGCACCTCCTGATGTATCCTGATGATCTTTGATGTACCTCCTCTCTCGTTAAGAACAGGATATTGTCAGGGCCCACGGACAAAAAGGGGGCCCAGGAGCCAAAGGAGGGCCCCCATAAATTTCCTGCTGGCCTCATGGAGAGTGAAAGATGGTGGCCGGGCCAGGTCTACCAGGCAGGTAGACCTGGGCGCCACATTGGGAAGCCTGGTAGACCTGGGCTCCGGAGACTTTTCCGGCTATTGGTACCCTCCTCCCATCCTATTTTGCCCCTCCCCCTTAAATAGAAGAAACTTTGTGCCCCCTGATAATATTTCTCTCGGAGGCCCTGGATATTATAAATGACCAGTTGATCATGTGGTCACATGCACCATTGGTAAGGTAACCCTTGGTAAATAATCATCTTTGTCAACCATTGAAGAGCTACAATTTAGGACTGGTTTAACACAACTGGGCAGAAGATAAAGATAGCTGAACTATAAATGTTCCTTGCTGGTGGGCAGCCGCTCTTGTGTGGTTCTTTGGCATGCAGGGAAACAGCTTAATCCTCTCAGTACCAGTTTGTCAAGGGCAGGCAGATTCAAGGAGTTTTCTGGCAGGTACCACACATGGATTGGTTCTCTGAAGAAACCTCTACGTTATGACTATATCCCAGTGAATCAGAAGTGACCTGATCATCTCTCCCACAGTTAAGTGATATATTCTGGTTTGACTTTCTTTCCTTTTCCCACGATGACAGAAATATTTCTTCACATTTCATAAAATCAGTTCAATCTTGTATAGCGAAATGGTCTGCCCTGCCTTTCGTTTTCCCAATGTATAGGAATTGTGATGTAAAAATTAAAACTTATTACTTTCTTCTTCTCTTGTTATCAGAAAGCAACTGCAAAATACCCTCATATAGTCCTAATGTTTCCTTTAGTTGGATTCTTAAAAAGAAAAATAGATCTTGGTAGCAAGAGGGTAGAAGAAGAAGTTTCAGTCCTGGTGCGCTAGGAGGTGTCCTGAGGTATTTCAAGGAGTCCCTGTCCTGCCTTTGGCTGAATTGTGCTGTTTTTTGCCTCAGTAGTGGTGCTCACCACTGTGCCGGAAGCATTTGCAGACCAGTTTAAAGTACTGCATATGTTTGTTTGTCTATGTTTTATTCATGTAGCTATATGGCTGGACAAGGGTGGAAATGTAATGTAGCTTTTTTATTAGTGATAGACTGATAAAACTGGGTTGAAAACAAAGAGCACAGTCCACCAGAAAGTTGCACTATGCAAGCCAAGATCTAACACATTTCCTATTTATTTTAATGGGACTTATGCGGAAGAACATTCTAGCAGAATGTGCCCATCTTTCTTTCCTAGTTTCTACAGTTCATTTATTTTTAGTACCACTTCTAAACTTTTGACATCCACAGCAGCTTTTTGCTGACTAATGCATGAATTCCATCTGCAGCCATTGAACATATTGATATTTCTACAAATTGTGGTTAATGCAGAAATAAGCAAATGCATTCCTAATCATCAGCTGCGAGTTTAAAAACGATACTGTAGTATGAAAGAGGGAACACTAGCACAAGAATATGGGTTAATTTGTTACCAATGTTCATTTTACTGGACACTTTGATTTGATATAGGCATTTTAGGACAGATTTAAAGTTAGATGAATCTTTCCCTCTTTGGGAATGTTTTCCCAGAGTATAAACCACTACACATGAACAGAAGCTCATAGTACATATTGTGACCTAATTTTAGCCACAACCATTATGCAGCTACAGCCGTTGACTTGAATCCAAACCTTTGGCTGGGAACCAAACTGTAGATTTTACACAGGGCCGGCCCAACCGTGAGGCAACCTGATGAGACTTGCATCGGTTGTAGATGGCGGGGGGGGGGAAGGGATAGTGGATTTGGGGTGTCCTTCACCCTGAGTTTGCTGCCACCTTCGTCCAGTCTGCTGCAGCTGTGAATCACATTGATCTGCTTTAGATCATCTGTTTCGCTACCCCCTCCCCTTGTTCCTTCCTTTATGCAAGGAAGGAGCAAGGGGAGTAAAACAGACCTAAAAAACTGTGTGGGCAGCAATGCACAGCTTCACTTACTCCACCCCCTTACTCCTTCTTCACTCAGTCCATTTAAACATAAAGGGACCATGCAAGGAAGGGGAAAGGGGAAGCAGTCATTTACTAGGCTTCTTCCCATACTTTCAAGTAACACAGAAAGTGCAGTGCATGTTGGGAGTTCCTGTATTATCAAGAGGATTGCAGCCGAGGTAAGTAGCTGCTTTTTTCTCAGTTGAGTGGGCGGGGCATCAGGCAGAAGCATCAGGCAGTGCCATTGGTCCAGCCACCCCTGCTTTCATACTAGTGTGGGGCTTCCAAAGCCATTATTCCAACAACAGTCCTGTGCTGCCTTATATTTGGAATTTTTTTTTTTTTGCTCAAATGCAATTGGTGGACCATCTGTAGACAACAGGAACTTGCACATGTCAATAGACTTCTCTGGACCCTGGTCATTGGTTGAAAAATCATATACAGTACATGACAGACAGAGACTGGGGCAGCCTGGCAATTGCCCTGCTAACTGGGCAAAGAGGCACCTTTTAAAGTGGTGTTCTCTTATATTTAGTAGGAGGAGAGCAATTGTCCCTCTTTACCCCAGCATGGCATCTTTTCCAGTGGCTATTGTTATTGGTGTGTTTTTGTTTTCCAGTGGCTATTGTTATATGTGGTTATTGTTTTAGACTGTGAACCCTTGGGGAAAAGGAACCATGCATTCATTTAGCTAGTTAAACTCCTTTGTGAACTACTTTCATTGAAAAGCAGTATGTAAATATTCTTAATGGTGATAATAAAACTTGGTCTTTAAGAGCAGACCTGGGCCACAGCCATGCTGTGTGAAGAAGAAGAAGAAGAAGAAGAAGAAGAAGAAGAAGAAGAAGAAGAAGAAGAAGAAGAAGAAGAAGAAGAAGACCAATCAACATTAGAAACTTCTCAGGTCAATTTTGATTTTTGTCTGTCTCTTTCGCTGACTCCGAGCGCAATTGGGCTTCTGCACCACTGGAATGTACATTCTGGCGATGCAGCGTGCTTTACAGCAGTCGCAAAAGGTGATAAACCATTCAGTGTGGCCAGGTCACCCACCAGTGAGTGGCCATGAGCCAGCAGCCAGCCAAGGAGCCCTGGCACATAGCCCTGGCACCCTGCCTCCACACATATAAGTCAGTGTGGAGGCAGGTGAGAGGCGGGGGGGGGCAGAATAGGGAGGGGAGGGGGAGGAACGGGGTGGAGTCCAGGTGGGGAGGGGGAAGTATTGAGGTCAGGAAGGGGATAGTATTGAGGTCAGGAAGGGGATAGTATTGGTGGCAGCAGTGCCACCGATATCCTATCCCCCTTCCTGGCCTCGATCTGTCTTCCTGGGTCAACTCAGACTTACTGGCACAGGTCCGAGTAGACCTAGCGGGCAGCAAGGGCTTACCCCTGGACAAGGAAATAAATGTTATCTTACCCAGAGGAGACCTCTGGGACTGCCCCCCCCCCTGGATGCTGGATGTGGACCAGTGGTGTGACTGCATCGGCGGAGGAGAGTTAGTCAGGCTTGGGCTGTGAGTCTCTGTGTGTTTCTCTCTCTGGTCTGTCTTTGTCCTATTCAGATCTTTTCCTCCACCCATATACTGAATGCAGAGACAGGACTGCTCTGTCCATGAGGAAGGGTGAAGGGGCTGCTTCAGACAGTGAGGTGTGGGAAGGTAGCAGGTGGGCAAAGCATGCCCTGTGATGCTTGCCCACTATCTCCCCCCAACCTGCTGGGCTGCTCACAGGCTTGGCTTTCAGGCTGAGTAGTGGCTCTTGACTTGAGAGCAAACTGCTCTCAGCACAGTCAGAAGCTGGCCAGACTGAGAGTGACTGTTCTCATTCTCACTGTTCTCACTGGGTCCCAAGTGAAAAACAGATGGCCCCAGAACCTGGGGCGATGATATCGTGATGTTACATGATGTCATGATGTCATTTTCAGGTTCTCCCAGAAGAGAAGGCGATGGCAGATGGAGAAGGCAATGGAAGATCGGTGCTGTCCTGTTCCTTTTTTTGGGAGGCTGAGCCTCCAAGGGAGAAGGAACAGGGCAGCACCGAGACTGCAAAGCTGTGCCGCCGCCAGTGCCTCCTCCTTTTTTGGCAGTGTTGTGAGATCGGTGCTGCCCCGTTGCTTCTCCCTTGGAGGCTCAGACATACTGAAGAGGTGGCGACCACACTGGTGCTGCTACTTCACCCACTGCCGCCATCTTAGGTGGGCCTCACATGGTACCCCCTTTTGGCCTGGCACCCGGGGTGGCCCTCCCCCTGTCCCCTGCTTGCTATGCCACTGGTGGCAGCAACTGGAGAACTGGTCAGCTCTTTGTCCTTCTTTGCCTCAAGAATTGCCTGATCCTCCATCTGCTACTGCCTGTTCACTTACAGTGAAGATGGAGATGCACCACTTTATGCATGCTGGAAGGTTGGGCCGGTTCTATGCACAGAGCAAAAGTGAGATTGCATACAGCGGTAACTGCATAACTATTCACATAATTGGAACCCGTTATGATCTGGATTTCCAAGTGAGTGAAGATCCTGCACATGTAAAATTATATGTGAAGAGAGACGTCTTTCAGAGCTTCTGCTGAAAATACTGAGGTCAACAGGTGGAACCAACTGGTTCAGTCTCTTTCCTCCTGAGAACCAAGGAGGTAGCCTGAAGGCTTCAGCCATGCTATATTCAAAGTATAATTGACTGCAGCCCCCATAAAGACAGTATGGTTGATCGAACCAGGTTCTAAAAGAAATACCTGGATTCAAGGATCCCTTTCAGTGTTGTACTAACCAAACTGGGAGACACTTTTCTGTGAGCAGCTCTTGTGTGAGTAGTGGAACATTTAACTGACTGAAACACATGTGACAGGGCCTGATTGCACAGGTGTACAAGATATCAGAAGAAGAAACATGGTACCCCTCAAAACTAGGAGGATGTATGATGGTTCCCTGTCCCATAGTATACTTTTGGTATCCTACTCTCTTGCAATTAGGTTACTGAAATACAGAGATTCCTTCTGGATTCCAATGGGGGCTCAAAGAAGCCCAGATAATTTCCTCTTGACTCTTTTCCCCTGTGCCAAGATTTAAACAAAACAATTCATGTCCTGGGAATTTTGTCCTCCCAAGTAACTGCAGCTGTGTAGCTGGAAAAGTATTTTAAATAAATGACATGTCACACAGGCAATGCAGGGTTGGAAAAGTGTGATTCAAGAATGGGATGCATTTTTATGAGGAAAAATGAGATTTCAAGTTCATTGTGTTTCATGTAGAGTTGTTTTTAAAAATATGTTTTGTGTGGCTCTCTCTCTCTCTCTCTCTCTCTCTCTCTCTCTCACACACACACACACACACACACACACACACACACACACACACACACACACACACAAGGTATATAATGCCAGTCCAGCCTTGCCCATTTGGTACTTGGCAATATTTTTAGGTCTATGAAGATGCTTGGCATAGCGCAGTATCCATAAAATAACCAGGATAACTGCATGCCTTAATCAATTGATTAAAATGAACTTCATTAAAAGTACATGCCACTCCACAGCAAAGCTCTCCAAGACATTTTGGAGTGAAACAATTAACAAAGGAAAGCAAACATAGCATCCTACTGGAAAATATTGCATTGAGTTTGTCTTCTGAACTAGAAATTAATCAGCAACACTCTCTGTGCTTTCCAAAGCAAGATACCAATTGAGAGAGGAAAAGAGAGACCAAGTAAGATTTGCCTTATAGAGCTACCTCTTAGATAGTTTGGGACTCCTTTACCACATCCTTAATCCATGTCACTTGAAGCAAACTATGCAATCAGTAAGTCATTGGTAGCTCACGAGTGGGTATAGTTGTGAAAAAAGGGGGTGGTAAAGAAAACCTGACACTTGAAAGGCTTTGGCAAGCTATGTAGCTGGTTACTGATAGACTGCAGAAGAGATATCTAGGTTTTTATCTTCTTATTGACATGAAGAGAGCACTTAGAAAATTAATTTTTTTTAATTTCCCCCCACAATTTTTTTTTTAAAAATGTACTGCAACGTTCGCCTTTGCAATGTATTTTCTTTCCATATCCTGTATGTCACCATTTTAAATGTCAGAGGCTGTTAGCATTGGATTGTAGATATTCTTTAACTTAGGTTTATAAAAATCAGATTCAAGTCTGATATGTACTTGATATATACAAGTATATATATTTGATATATACAAGTATATATATTTTTGATATATACAAGTATATATATATATATATATATATATATATATATATATATATATACTTGATATATACAAGTATATATATTTTTTTCAAAAGAAGGAGATTTCTAACTGGAAGAGGAAAACACAAATCTTTTTTTTAACCTTCCTTTGTTTGTTCCTTTGTTAATATCTTGCTCTGCTAGGTTTACAAATCCTAAATAAATAGAAATTAGTGCTCCTTCCTTTGCAGTCCATTTGCTTTAGATGTTTGCCTTGAGGGACATTTGTGTATTCTACTAATGGCTGCAGCAGAGTGCTGTCTCATTTTCATTCTGGCAAAAAAAAAAGGCTGTTTCCATGGTTACAGTTTCATTTGCTCAAGAGAAACTGATGGCTGCTAGTGATCCCGTCATAAGCAACTTCTGTCAGATTTCCTATCAAGTAGACATATTTTGACAAAGTGAACGATAACACCATAATAAGAGAAGTAAGTTGCTGCTCGGTGTAATGAACCATTTAGCATTAAATGAAATGTGAAACCACACTGTAAAGACAAAATGGGTGGGGAGAAAAAGTAATATTTAAAAATGTTGCTTTCTCCAACACACACACACACACACACACACACACACACACACACACACACACACACACACACACACACACATTTTAAAAATCAATACTGTAATGATGATTGTCTTGCTTACATTGTCAAAGTAGATCTACCAGTGTAAAATTGCTTTATATTTTGGGGTCACACACGAAACCTGCATATCACGGAAAGCTTGCATAAAGCTATAATGACATCCAGGTTTCTCTGTGCGAGCCCATTTAATTCGGTTTGGCCCAAGGCTACCCTAAGGGCTAAGTGAGAATGTACTATCTGAAAAAAGCATGATAAAAGACTGGTCACAGCATTTTGCCCTCAACAGATTATATATTACTCTGGTTGTTAACAAGAAATGTTCCAGTCTTAGAACTGACAAGCAGGGTTGGCTGAGTTCTTTGTTCCTATGATTGGTGTGATTGGTGTCTATGATTAATCCAGACTCTTGTGGAGACAGCTGGGCAAAAGGAAGACCTGCTATCCTGTTCAGTTTCTGGAGTGGCCAAAGTAATCTGGTCAAATGGAGAGTACCCATCACTGCCAGGTGGCAGCACCCTGGCTCTTGTGAAGATTGTTTCAGGGGATGTTGAAACTGACTGACAAGATTGCCTATTCTGGACTGAGAGATTTGACAGCACCTGTTATTGGGATGACATCTGACACTCCAGAAAAATGTCATAAAGGGAAGAAGAGGAGGCTGCAAGATAAAACTCCCCGTACAAAATGTGACAACTAACTACCACGATATAAGAATTTTTAAGAAATCAAGAAATATAAAAATAAAAGCATCAGGAAAAAAGAATCAATAAGTTTTGCAGTGTTTACTAGCCAGAAAGTGTAACACTGAAATCAACAGAAGAATTACAGCCTGAGTTTGCCTAAGCTGTGGCAGCTGGCCGAAATAGCTGACTGCTGCATCCTACACAGGATGTGGCCCATGCTGGAGCGACTGGGGCTCACTTCGGGGGAAGGAGACGTTTGTCCCCTTCCCCCAGTGTAAGCCCCGGCGGCCCCAATGGTCCTCCTTGGATGTGCGCCAGATCTTTAGCTGGCTCACAACCGGGGAGGTCATGTAAGGTCAGTCCAGCCCAAGAAGTCAATATCCCTGCCTCCTCCCAGGCCTGGCTGGCCAATGGCCTCTCCCCCGCCCCCTGGCCCACCCTCCCCATGCCCTCCCTCTGCCTGGCGCAGGGCTTACCTGTGTCCGGCAATGCAGAGTCTGGGGGACGGCGTCGTAAGTGGTGCCAGCCTCCACACCAGCGCTGCTTACTCTCCGGCTAAGAAATAAAAGTAACTTTTTATCAAGAGTACAGCAGCACCAGAAAAAAGAAAACAAACAGCACCCCTACCAATCACACCCCAAAGGCAAGCTGGAAGAAATGGGTTTTCAAAGCCCTCTCTTAAAAGCTGTAAGTAAGGGGGGCCTCCTGAGAGGGAGTTCCAAAACCACGCACCCACCACAGAGAATACCCCATCTCATGTACACTCCAAAATGAATGTCCACCAATGATGGCACATGGTGCAGGGTCCCCTCCACTGTGTCGCACTGTACTAATGGTGTAAGCCGTGCCAGACATTTGCCTGTTGCGGTAGGATTGCTCAGTGCTTCATTGGAACACAACACCAAGTTTATGTAATACTGCAACAGTAAGATGGAAGGACTATGAATAGCTCACCTACCCACATCACCGCCAAGTAATTTGAGCCCCCATAGAAACACCTACACTTCAGTAAATAGTAATAGTCTGCTGTAAGCTTGCACCAATGCCACTGCAGCATTATCACATCACATGCTATTGAGATAAGTCCATTCTGCTGTCCACCCCAGATGCTGCTAACAGCGCATTAGGGGACTAGCGTGCAAGGCTGCAAACTTGTGTGCAGTTATGCACACTTAACTCCTATTAAAATGTATGAAAATTATGCAGACTGAAGTCTGACTTTGCAATCTTTACCGAATGCTGGAAATAAATACGAAAGAGAATTGAATTTGAACAAGGGTGTGTGGATGACCAGACCTACATTTCATTGGCAACATATTCTTGGGGCATGGTGTGTATTGAAGGCCTGACTTATTGTGTAACTCATAAATCTGTATATAACAATCCTGTGGACCACAATGGGACTACTTAGGAGCAGTAGAACCCATCTGGTGATTAAATATTTCCATCTAGTATTGAGTCATCAGGTATTAAGTGTACTCATCTTTCTATTCAGTGGATCTTATCAAGTGCAATTGATTGCACTGAAACATTTATTTTTGCTTCTTACTTTGCTGTTCTGAAGCTGTTTCATTGCTCTCTTCTCTCTTGGGCTCTCTCTGTATATTATACTTTTTTAGCATCTGTTCATGGATCTTTTCATTTATTAGCACAATTGTGTGCCCTCTGAGAACATTTTCCATTTTAACTTTAGTGATTAAGATAATTCCTCAATACTGCCTCTGCACCTATTGAGTATTAAATAAAACTAGAGCTCCTACAACTATTGTTCCTCATTGGTGTATTAAGCACTACCATATCAACCTACGGAATAATAATTCCCCACATTCTGGGAAGAGTACAATTCATAATATGAAATACTGATGATTACTATATCTCATTTCAAGATCCAATTCTGTTTCCTTCATGGAAAAGCAGTGATTCATATCTTGATTTTTGTACCGCAACACTGGTGCTCACCGGTAAAGTAAGTGAAAAGAAAATAAAGCTGCATAAAGCAACTCAATAATATGAAGCTCTTTGGGAAATGCTTAATTTCTGAAAAACAAAAACAAACAAAAAGATTCCTGAATGAATGTGTCTGGAAACAATACCTTCTAAATGGAAAGCTTGTCCCAGTGAAATTCCAAATGTCTGAAAATTCTCTTAGAGCCAATCATAAGAACATAAGAACATAAGAAGAGTCCTGCTGGATCAGGCCAAAAGCCCATCTAGTCCAGCTTCCTGTATCACACAGTGGCCCCACCAGATGCCTCAGGGAGCACAAGACAACAAGATAACCTGTTTCCCGTTGACACTCCCTTGCACCTGGCACAGAGAAAACCCACTTCTAAAACCAGGAGGTTGCTTATGGCTTGTAACCTGTGATGTTCCTCCATGAATCTGTCCAAACCCCTTTTAAAGGCATCCAGGCCAGGTGCCATCACCACATCCTGTGGCAAGGAGTTCCACAGATGAACCACACGCTGGGTAAAGAAATACTTTCTTTTGTCTGTTCTAACTCTCCCTCCACTCAATTTTAGTGCATGTCCCCTGGTTCTGGTGTTGTGCAAGAGGGAGAAGAATTTCCCTCTATCCACTCTCTCCATCCCATGCATAATTTTATAAGTCTCAATCATGTCCCCCCCTCAGGCACCTTTTTTCTAGGCTGAAAAGCCCCAGACGCTGTAGCCTTTCCTCATAAGGGAGGTGCTCCAGCCCACGAATCATTCTGGTCGCTCTTTTCTGCACCTTTTCCAATTCAACTATATCCTTTTTGAGGTGTGGTGACCAGAATTGGACGCAATACTCCAGATGTGGCCTTACCATCGATTTGTACAAAGGCATAATGATATTGGCCGTTTTATTCTCAATCCCTTTTTTAATGATCTCGAGCATTTTAATCCTATCCCCCCCCCCCAATGCCACTGAATCCTAAGATTGGGGGACAGTTGTGGAGGTCACCCCTAGGTAGGGGGTCATTTGCATCACAAGTGGGGGTGCAGGCCACACCACCCTCAGAGGGGGTAACCCTAAACTGAAGAGCCCCAAACATTGTAGCCTTTCACCGTAAGGGACTTGCTCCAACCCATTCATCATTTTGGCCACTGTCTTCTGCACTTTTTCTAGTGTTACTATATCCTTTTTGAGATGTGGCGACCAGAACTGGACACAATACTCGAGATGTGGCCTCACTATTGATTTGTACAATGGCATAATAATATTGACAGTTTTATTCTCAATAGTGTTTTACTGATCTTGAGAGTGGAATTGGCCTTCTTCACAGCCACCGCACACTGGGTTGACACATTCATCAAGCTGTCCACCAGCACCCTAAGATCTCTCTCCTGACGTGCCACAGATAACTCAGAACCCACCACCAACTTGATTTCTTGCCCCAATCTGTATCACTTTGTACTTACATTGAAGTGCATCTGCCATCTTGCCACCCACTCTCTGAGTTTAGAGCGAGGAAAGATGAGGCAAGTGCCCCCAAAAGGGCAGGTGGAAGGGCCAGAAGAAGGAGGATGGTAAAAGGGGAAAAGGATGCTGATGGTAAAAGGGAAAGTGCCAACAGCCTGAGGGGGGTGGTGCATTGAGCTACAACAGGAGACCCCCAAGACAGGAAAGGGCAACCCAGACGGGAGACCAAGTCACAAAAAGAAAAAAGGACCCAAACGCAGCCAACACAGGTGGAAGAGAAGATTACCCCAGATGGGGTTCTCTCTATGGAAAGAAACCTACTTGGGGTCACAGTTGTGACAAGTAACTCCATTCAGGGCAAGGGGCTGAGCCCACAGTAGGCTACTTTCCCCCAATTGGGTGGACCTAGCATAGGGGTTTCCAGCTCCACTTCTTCAATAGCAAATGTCCTCCACTACCCCTGTAGACTCCTACCTAAAGTGGGACATCGGACCTCTACCTGTTCCAGTCATTTGGAAGGGAATGCTTTTATTAGACATGAGGGTAAAGGGACTCATCAAGGTGTCATTGCTACCACTATTTTTGTTGTTGTAGACTCACTTCTGAATGATTGAAGCATTACTGCCTGTTTCCCCACCATCTTTTTCCTTTGAACAGGTCACTCAACAATCCTGTCAATACTGAGCTTGGAGAGGGAGGCGGAGACCACCATGATCACACTTACCTTTAAATTTCTCCATGGCCCTATTCTGTGGCTCTTGCTCCTTGTGTTATCCCTGATACAATCTCTCCTCCTTGAACTTTGCCACCCTCAGTTCCTTGACAGTCTCTTGCTGTCTATCGTGACCTCATTCATTTGATGTCTTCTCTACATGTTGCTCATTCTTGAGCATATACTTGATGCCAACTCTCTTCCTTCAAACACCTCTGAAAACCCACCTGTTGTTACAAGTATAATGTACCCAGTGTAAGTGGCTGGTGTCGGGGAGAGTGGTAATGAACCCTGTCATACTGGTAGACCAGCTAAACTAATTTATGGAGATGATTCAATGATTCAAAGTCGATACAGCCAGTGAGTTAAGTCATCATTTGTGTTTAGAAGAAAGGGTGCTTTTTGGATCAGATGGCCAATAAGAATTTTCTGGAAGTTCCTGAAAGTTTTTGGAGCTAACCATCTTTGTTAACGTGACCTTGGTCTTTATCAGTTAATTGGAGCCATTCTGCTATAACTTACCCATTTTAGAAAGCATCTCATTATTTCTGACAATTAATTGCAGAACGAAACATCATTTCTTTCATGAAATCAAGCTTTTCATAAAAAGCCTTTCTGGCAGGAAGGCTGACAATGGCTAACAGAGGCATCAGGGAGAGTAAGGGAATAGGTGAAATGATAGATGAAATGTTCCAATTGGAATACGCAAACATATCTTCATAAAGAATCTTTGCTGCACAGACTAGACAGATCTTATCATTCACGGCTTTATTTTCACAGGCATCATGTACAGCACTGGAACGGACTATATCTCAATGGCAGAGCACATGCTTTGCATGCAGAAGGTCCCAAGTACAATACCTGGCATCTTCAGGAAGGGTCAGGAAAAACCTCTGCCTGAAACCGTGGAGAGTTGCTGCCGGCCAGAGGTAACAATACCAGGGATAGATCGATGCACCAGTGGTCTGACTCACAGCCCAATCCTATAGATCCCCACTGCCGATGCAGCTCCATCAAAATGGCTCACACTGCATTCTGAGGGGGGGGGAGAACCCGAGGTCTCCTCTGGGTAAAGGAACAAATGTTCCCTACTTGGACCCATGCCACAGGACTGTGTCCAGGAAGGGGGTTTGGATTCTGCAGCAGCAGCTGCTGCCATACCCACCCCCTTCCCGGACCTGATCAGCTCCCATCGTTCCCCCCCATTGCCTCCTCGTTCCGCCCTCTCTCTGCCCCCATTCAGCCCTCCTTAATCCTCCTCCCGCCCCATTCCACTTCCCCCACCATCCTACCTTGGTCAGCAGATCCTCAACAACCCTCCAATGCGTGGGGAAAGGCATCAGCAACTCCACGTACTGCTAGAAGGGGGTTTACAATTACTGTAAGGCGGTTAATGCTGGCGGAACAGAATATGATTGGGCTCTCAGTGTAAGAGAGTTTCATATATTCAGTATTGTAGGCAATTCCTTTACATGTCATCCTTACAGTTGAAGGATATGTTCACCATGTTGCAATTATGACGCCACCTTATACCTTATCAAGGCTCTTGAGCAATTTTGTCTTCTATGCACAGAATTTCTAGCACCTAAAAGTATCCATTCCAAAAATCCTGACTATGTTATCTATGCTAAATATAATACACTATCTAAAAACATTTTTACTGGACTTACCTGAAATAACATCATTGAAAATTGCTTAGTTAATAAATCTTATTCCATATTTTATACCTAAGTCCCTAGCCCCAAAGCCTTTATGAGGATCTTTCCTGGATCCCACTTCTGAAATTAACAACCCAATCCTATGATTTTCCCTTTCATAGCATGCAGCCATGCCAAAAGAGGTTGCACTGCAAGCTATGATGGTAGGACCAATTGGGAGACTTGGGAGGAGAAAGGAAAATATTTTCCCTTACCCCTCTGTAAACCTCTTGACTGCCAATGGGTCTCCTCAGACCTGTGCCAGCTTGTTAGCTGCCACAAGTCCAAGGAGTCAAAGTGGGCATGTTGGTTGACACAGGAGGGGATTGCATCCTGTGCAAATCACCCACACTGGGTGCCACCCCTCCTGCCTCCAATATGCCCCCGGCCCTCCACTCTGTTCCACCCACTTGCCCACCCCAATACGCCTACCCTGCCAACTCACCTCCATTGGCAGGCCTTCTTCGCCTAACCCTGAGACCTCCAGTCTACAAAATTCCCACGCAGGATACAACGCAACCCGCCCTGGCCCTACTGCAATGCTGCATGGGGACTTATGTATGATTGGGCTGCACTTCATTCACATTATGACCTATATCTGTTCTTCTAGCAATGATACATATAAGCCAATACTTTTTTTTTCTTTATTTATACCTAGATATTGGTCTATATACTCCTCACAATGGATTTGAGATTTGCTAAAGAGAAAATGTCACCTGCGTATAAGGAGATTTAAACTTGGTACTATATTGTCATAACTCTTCTGTTATATCTAATTGAGATAACAAAGGTTTCCAACACCAATGCAAAAGACAAAGGTAACTAAAGCACTTCCTTGCTTTCTTCCTCTAAGTAAAGGAATTCACAGCATTAATCCAGAATTTTTCAATTGGACTAGCATAAATTATTCTTATCAATATATTGACATTTTGAAATATATTAAAAGCTGTCATAACTTAAGAACATAAGAACATAAGAAGAGCCCTGCTGGATCAAGCCAAAGGCCCATCTAGTCCAGCTTCCTGTATCACACAGTGGCCCCACCAGATGCCTCAGGGCAGAGGTGTAACAAGGGTGGAGCGAAGGCAAGTAGTTCTGCAAGACTCCGTTACACTGGAGGCAGCGGCCCCTCCCCCTTGCTGTTGGAGCCATTCTGGCAGCAAAGGCAACACGCAGGACACTCCCCTGTTACTGCTGGAATGGCTCCAACAGCAAGGGGGAGGGGCCGCTGACTCCAGTGTAACGGAGTCTTGCAGAACTACTTGCCTTTGCTCCACCTTTGTTTCACCTCTGCCTCAGGGAGCACACAAGACAACAAGATACCTGTATCCTGTCGCCACTCCCTTGCACCTGGCACAGAGAAAACCTACTCCTACAACCAGGAGATTGCTTATCCCCATCATGGCTTGTAAGCTGTGATGGACTTTTCCTCCATAAATCTGTCCAATCCCCTTTTAAGTGCAGGTACCATGAAGCAAACTTGAAACAAATATGACCATTCGATCCAGTCAAATACTTTGTCACTATTAAAAAAAAAAAAAACAGAATTGATGGGTTTGGGGGAAGGCGATTAGTAGCTCTGAAGGGGCAATTTTCTACAGGAAAATGACATAAAGCAAAAGAATTCACACCCACTTCCTCATGCACCATACGCCCATCAGACCTCCGTGGTTGTTTTGGGGTGCCCTCTTCAGAAAGAAGAGACACTTTGAGATGTAAGCAAACTTCTTGAAAATGTGTTTAGGTGTTTAGACCTAACATCTACTTAGGTCCTTACAGTTGCTTCCAATTTTGTACTCAGTATCACGATAAGCAGTTTTTCCTGAAGCTCTTTCTCCCACTGACTCTTTTTCTGGTTCACACCTAACTTTCAAGATCACAGAGTGACTTTGTGCATCACAATTTGCAGCAAAATTGGTAAATCCTCAGATCAACATTAATTAACACAGGCAGCTCCTGGCTGCCTTTATTGAATAATATTATAAGAATAAAGTGCCAAGGGTATTGGGGGCTCCAGACAGTGGCGTTCCTGCGGTAGGGGCTCAACAGTAAATCACGCCCCGACGTACTACCGCGTTCACGAACCGGAGCGAGGAGGCCCCACCCCTCGCCATTGGAGCCATTCCGCGCAGCAAAGCGGCTCCGATGGCAAGGGGCGGGGCCTCTTCGCTCCGGTTCGTGAATGCAGTAGTAGGTCGGGGCGCGACTTACTGTCGAGCCCCTACCGCAGGAACGCCACTGGCTCCAGAATTGCCAGAAAAAAACTAGACAGGATAGCATCCACCACACCTCCTAGTGGCAGTTACTCATGTGTTATGTTTTGTAAGTTCCACTTCTATCTCTCTTCATGGAATAACCTCCTTTTGAGCCTTTCTTTTCTAGGAAAGAAAAAAAAATCCTAACATTAAAACTATACAACACATTTTCAACAAATAAATAAAAGGCATAACCCAGGCATAATGTTTTAAATATTAAATGTTTTAAACATTTAAACATAAAAAGGCATAATGTTTTAAACAACCCATGCCTTTAATGCAGGAACCTATGTTGTCCTTACGCCCCCTCCCCCCCCCCCCAAGAAACATGCAAGACAAGTGATTGGAATAAAATTTGGCCACATTTATTGATAAGCCAATCATGAAGGGTCCTGCCTTGAAACCACTCCCACTTTAGTGCAGGCATCTAACCTAGATGAGCAAAAATATTGCCTCTTCCTCAGTCAGGCATGCCCACCCTGATTCTAAGTTGTGGCCTGTTAACTGACAGCCCAAGCTTATCAATGCCAAGCTTGAGGGGTTGAGGAAGGTGAATTGCTCTGCCTTTCCCAGACCAGAAAGTATTGGAGGTCAGTTTTGCAATCCAAATTGGAGGGATTACCACCAGCCAGCCTCCCTGAGCTGGACAGCATCTGAGGACTGGTACTGGTCCTGCTTCTGATTCTACTTTCCTCAGGGTGCAACCCAAAAATTCCTAATCCTCCCTCCATACCAGCCAGATGTGGCTGACCTGACTAAGGGAGTCCAGTCCAATGCCATCCATCTGGGGTAGGTGAAAAAAAAATCCTCTAAATCCAATCAGGTGGTGGCAAAAAAATCCTACCTGGCTCCACAAGGCTAGTCTCAGACTGCTCAATGGGTGGTAACATGGGCATAAGAAGGCACTCGGAAAAATGAAGAGGATGAGCATCCATAATGGCTACCGACGGTTATGTAATGGTTGCATAGCAACAGTTATACAAAGCTCCCATTAGGGTGCTAGGACTGGTTTTCTTATCCCACATGAATGGCAGGGCAGGGCAAAAGTGTCTGAGTTGTTGGAAATACCCAGAGGAAAAACATTTTTTCCCCAAATTTTAGACTGTTGCCAACTCAGCCATTCTTGATTACATTTTTCTAGTATTTGGAAAGCTTGTACTACTCACCAAAGATATCTACAACATCAAATTTCATACTGATAGAACAAATTGATTTAATAAGAAATGGAACACCAATGATTTAAACAAAAGTGTGACATGGCTTAACAAGACGGCTACTCTTTTGGGTCTATAATAAGAACAAAAAAAAAATCCATTGCTATACAATGTCCCAGGAATGCAGTTAATCAAGGACTTTATTAAAATGGCATGCCTTTTGATGGTAGTGGACTTTCAAAGTTTGTCTTGGGAACATTTTTGAAAAAATAGGTTGCTACATACATAGCCCTACCAACATCCCGGAATCAAGGCTGGCTTTGGCCTAGAGCAGACCCGAGCTGCTCTCATGTTTGCACCGTGGCTGCCCAATGGTGGTCACGTCATTGACTGGAAATTCCGGAAGCTGGAACCCCATTGGGCAGCTGTGGTGCAAACATGGGAGCAGCTCAGGTCCGCTCTAGGCCGAAGTCAGCTTCAATTCCGGGACGCTGGTAAGGCTATACATACATGATCTCTTAATTGCAGTGTCCTCATTTATACCTACCCAAGACTTTAACCACCACCACCATTATATAGACAAATGCCGCCTTGATTGCCCTTGTTGAGAGAAAGGCGGGGTATAAATTCTTTAAATAAATTAAATTAAATTAATAAATGCTTCAAAGTAATGACTGTTGCTGTACCAATTCCAACATTTTGGCAAGTGGTTATACTTACAAGGAAGGGCAGTGGGTTAAACCACTGAACCATGATCTGTCAATTGAAAGGTCGGATGTTCGAATCCGCATAATGGGGTGAGCTCTAGTCGCTCGGCCCAGCTCCTGCCGACCTAGCAGTTAATGTGAGTAGATAAATAGGTACCGCTTGTGGGAAGTGTCATGTCCATGGCCCCAGGTGAGGAAAGAAAGGGTTGTCTTAGACAAAAGCAGTTGACACAGGTAGGTATTGGGTGGTTCCCTGGGCCCCAAGATAATAAAGGAGTGGACTTACGTGAAACTTGTTGAATGCGGTTTAATCAAGATAAGATCTTTACATTCATGGGGACAGTGTTACAGCACAGGGACCCGAGCAATGTTCCATAGTTTTAATAAGATTGATGTCTCTTCCTCCCTGCAGTTGTGGTGGTCCAGCCCGATGTTCCCAGCAGGAGGTTCTCCGGCCTAGGTAAGCTGACCAAGGTCGGAGAGCTATTGTGAGCCCCAGTAGTTTGCCGGGGAAGCTTGGCGGTTTCAGCAGGTGAAGTCTTGTTAGGCCACACCTGGGCCTTCCCCCACTCCCATCAGCATCCAAATTGAGAAGGGGTGAGATCCCCTGGTGCTCCCTTGGAGGTAGGACTGCCCGTCCTGTCCGGGTACTCGGAGCTTTCCTCCGTGGCTTGCACCAGGGAAGGAGTCATCCATCCACCTGGGAGCCTGCAGGAGAAGGCAGTTCCCTCCTTCCCAGGAGCTCTCCTGCCCTGCCTCCTCCCTTGGCAGATGGCCAGCCCCTTATGAACATCCCAGCCGGCCTTCTCCGTCCCACCCCTTTTCGGGGCGGGACTTCCCCGAAGTCTAGCTCTCGTGAGGCTTCGTTTGCTCCGGCCGCGGTGGCTGTATAAAAAGCCACACCGCTCCTAGCATCAGCCCCAGCGGCCGCGCCGGGGCTGGACGAACAGCTGCTGTCTGCTGCGACCCCGGCTCCCGCCGGATGGACCTATGTGGTGTTGATCGAGTAGTGGGTGTCATCTATCACAGGGGCAGTTCCCCCTGCTCTTGTCACGAGGCACGGGCCGCCGACAGGCAAGGCGTTCTTTCATCTCCCCACGGGGAGGTGGGGTGACAGGAAGGTAAACAGCATTCCGTGTTCCAGCTGCACATTTTGCGCTGCAGCAAGGAAAGTCATGCCGGTCACATGACCACAGAAGCGTCTTTGGACAGCGCTGGCTCTTCCGCTTCATAATGGGGGATGAGCACCGCACCCTAGAGTTGGTCACGACTGGAATTAAATATCAAGGGATAACTTTACCTTTTCCATATACTTACAAGAGCAACAGAAAACACCAGAAGAACAATAGGCAGTAATATATTACACACAAGTCCAAACACGTCATTTATTTGGGTGGATACACAAGTTTAATCAGATAAACAAAAGTGGCATTACCATGGTGCAGAAGGATAGACAGTGAATTGGGACATTTGGGCAGCTAAACTCCGGATAATGAAGGCTCTGACGTATTTGCAGTTTTGAGTGTTTTCAGAGCTATTCCATGGAGCCCACAGCTATCTACTCCAGATCTGGCCCTTTAAAATTCTGTCGCTGCTTTCGAAGCAAGCTTAAAATATAAATAAGTGACTGATAAGAATATAGCTACAGCCAAAAAAGAGCACAGTACGCTTTATTTTCCAGATTGACCTTTACAGGTTTTTTGAGCCCAGAGCCCTGCAGACGTCCCATCAGAGCTGTTTTTCAGTGCACGGCTCAGTTTCTCAAACCCAGAGAAACTTTAGATAAATGTATACCATCATCTCAGCTGACACAGGATCATCTTTCACTCCAAGGATTGAGAGAAACGTTCAAAAATGCTAAAGAAACATGTAGGCAACTGAACACAAACTGAGTATTCTTAACAGAAGTGAACTCATCAGGGTTCCATTTCTTAAATTAAAAGCATTGACTGTTAGGCAATAATAGCTAATGAGTGCTAATTGCAATTAGACAAAATAGATTCAAAACTCTCCACTTGTTATGAATGGTTGTTAGCATTAGTATCTGCCAGTGATACAACAATAACGATCCTCCGCACTGTGAGTGTTCTACTGTTTACATTCATTACCTTAGTAATATTTATAGGCAAAGGTAAGGTAATAATAATGCTTAGCATTTGTACTGTGCTGTTTGGATATATAAAGTACTTCACATGTATTTTTTGATGTAATTTTTGCAACAACCCTGTAAGGTATTTATTATATTGCAGCTGATGCTAGGAAGGAACGGCTTGCCAAACGCCACCCAGTGACTTCATGGCAGAATGAGAGTTGAACTGGGGAAGGTACGGTTTGCATCTCTCGTTCTCGTGTTCTCGTGTTCTCGTGTTCTCGTTCTCATTCTCGTTCTCGTTCTCGTTCTCGTTCTCGTTCTCGTTCTCGTTCTCTCTCTCTCTCTCTCTCTCTCTCTCTCTCTCTCTCTCTCAGCCACTACAGTGCACTGACTCTCCCTAAGGCAGACCACTGCCTTAGAGAGACCTGGTCTGAAGAGACTGGTCTATAGTGCAGACTCTGAAATATAGTCACTTGACTGAGACAAGCAAGTGGATTCATGGTAAAGGCAAGATTTGAACCAAATACTTTCTTGTTTTCAGTTCTCTCCTACCTACCAGGTGCCAGGTGCAGGGGAGTGGCGACAGGATATAGGTATCTTGTTGTCTTGTGTGCTCCCTGGGGCATCTGGTGGGACCACTGTGTGATACAGGAAGCTGGACTAGATGGGCTTTTGGCCTGATCCAGCGGGGCTCTTCTTATGTTCTTATGTTCTACCATGGTACACTAGCACTATCTTATCAGAATTTTCAGAACTGTATTGTCTGGAAACTAATTTGTTACCTACATCAGAACGTTTTCCAGTCAGTCCCCAGTAACATGGCTGCTTGGGTGCCATTCACTATTTGTTACCACTGCACTGAGTCTAGTGAGGGATGAATCAAAAATAGCACCCTTCCAAAACATTATAGAGGAGGTAGCTATAATACAGAGATAGGTCATTTCAAAGAGAGCTTACACCATTTTTTAAAAAAAATGTTTTGCCTCTCTGGGGTTTTGTGTGCAGTGTTTTTTCACTTGCTAGAGCTACAGCTCCTCTATTTTATCTTAGCCTTGAAATCTACCCATGTGTCTAGAGGAAGAAGCAATATTCCTTCCTCAGAATGATGCTTCCTATAAGTTTCTGGCAGATGAACACAAGTCCTTTTTGACAGTTTTGCATGTTTCAAAATAAGACTTTCATAAAACTCAATTTCGGCAAAAAGTTGAGATGTCTCCTGTCAAATGTGTTTAGTTAGATTTCTGTTCTGGGTCAGTGTTACCAAAGTGTAGCCTTCATTTAAAAGACTGCATTCACTGCTGCCTAAGGGCAGCCAGGAGAAAGTTGTTCACAAGAGAACTGAAATTAACCCTGCAAAGTTTTGTTGCAGTGTACTAGAAATGTGTGTGTGTGTGGGGGGGGAGAACGCATAGGAGTTTTCTCATGTTTATATACATTTGTGCTACTTTTCCGCCTTGAGGTGTTTGAGAAATGAGAAATATTTAACATACCAAATCTTCTGATTCACAGATTCTTATGAAAAGGAAGGAACCAGTCTACTTTTTGGTAATATTTATTACAAAAGCTTGTTAGCTTTTCCAGAAACAGACAGGGCTAGGGGGTTGTGTAGCTTTTTCAATGGCTTTCAGAAGTGATTGATAGCTTTCATGATGCACCTGAAATGGGAATATTTTATGTCCTTGTTGCGACTAGAACTTCCCCAGATTGCGTGGCTGCTACTTCAGGGAAAGGACAACTTTATCGGGTGTCATCAGCATGGTGGGTGTCTTGTGCCATCAGATCATGGCAGAAGAGTCTGGCTTAGTTGGGAGAGCTGCTGCCTTCAAAGCCCAAAGACTGGTGAACTTGATAAGTTCGAGACACGCCACTGGCAAAAAGCTGTGAAAGCCTCCAGGAGGAGAGATAAGAGCTTCCAGCTGCATCGGTCGAGTGTGGGAGGCGCCAGCCAGCAGAATTGTCAGACTGGAAAAAGGATACCACCTGGAAAGTAGCTGTTCATGAAAGATTGGACATTTATATATATTGTAAAAAACAAACAAGGGGGGTTAGGACAGCCTGCCCATGTACACCGCCTTGGATTAAAGTCGGAGGTGAAATCCAATGAGCAAGAAAGGGGATATATAAATACTGTATATTATTATTATATTATCATAAGATTGTTCTACCAGGGCCAAGTATCTGTTAAAATGCAATAGGAGTGAACAGGTTATTTTTTATTTCATTACCAATGAGACCCTGTAAAGACAGTGATCATAGGGTAGTAGTAAACGCAATTTGTAGGTTGTTCTAAGCATGGTAAGACATTGTAGAAATGCCTCATAATAAAAAAAATCACTTTGGATGATTATAAATGGATGGAAAAAATAAATATGCAAATGTTATCTCATACCAAAAAACTGAGAAATGTTGACAATATAAGTTTTCGGGTTTAAAAGCCATGTAAAAATAGATACAAGTTAAAAGTTCTTCCAAAGTTTTAAAACAAAGTTCTTACAATCTTCCCATGTAAAAATAGGTAAAAATGAGAAATGTTATTTGCTCCTAGGTGGGGGAAAATTGTGTTAGTATATTCAAATAATATAAGCAGCCATGGCCCAAAGACAGAGGCGTAGCTAGACTGGAGCGGAGGCAAGTAGTTGTGCAAGACTCCCTTACACCGGAGTCAGCGGCCCCTCCCCCTTGCTGTTGGAGCCATTCTGGCGGCAAAGGCAACACGCAGGACACTCCCCTGTCGCTGCTGGAATGGCTCCAACAGCAAAGGGGAGGGGCCGCTGACTCCAGTGTAATGGAGTCTTGCAGACTTTACATTGTATCTGGTATGTTCAGTAGCAAGACTTGTAATGTATGTTATGGTGCAATCCTGTCGAGTCCTTAGGCCTGCACAGCACTGCTGCGTCAGCCTAGGGTGTCATAAACATTCACCTGTGTATATTGTGGACAGGTTGTTTGAGAACATTGTTGAGAACCTGTATTTTATTCTTGATTTCCCCTCCTTTATTATTATTATCATCCTCATAATAAATAGACCATGTTACATCTATATCCTTGTCTCTTTCATCCTTGTTAAAAATTAAATTTCATTGAGGTGTTCCACAAGCCAGTTGCAGAAAGAACCCTGCACATATGTCTGGTTTCTCCACATACACATTATTATATGTGTCCTACAGCATGCCCGGGAACACATTGCTACATAGTGAGATTTCTATGTTATGGCCATAATGCTTTTTGAAGCAGGATCTCTAGAGATAAATATCAAGGGGCTCAATACAATAAATATGGAATTTGTAACACAGAACCTTTATTTGTACTTTTTTCTGGTGCATGAACTTCCAAATTATATAGATACGGTATATTTCGCTAAAATGAATGCTCTAAAATTAACAAGCACTGATCACTTCCTCTAATGAGTCATTGTTTACCATTGTGTACCATTAGTTTAACTTAGAGTCTTCAGCCTAAAAACACATTTTTTTGCAAAACACTTAAAACGATTGTAAGACCATAGAAGCCTTCTGTATAACCTATTTAACTGACAAACAATTACATTTTGGATTGAAGAGGTGAAATGATTAAGAATATTTGACTTAGTTGCCATGACAGCATGCATTTTTCATCAGGCAGAGTGTAATTACTACAATTTCAATGATGTAAAATCAAGAAAGATGATAACAAACAGGAGAGCCATGGAGATATTGCCATTGCAACCGGGTTGCCATAGCAACAGTGATAATAATCTCAGTGATAGATGTTTTCTCTTGCTCTTTCCATTTTGTACGGTTATAACATTCAGAGCTAGTTTTTACCACAGCTTTTTTATAGTTTATTAGACTGTCAAAATAGTTTATGAGATGTTGTTGCAAAGGAAATGACTGAGTTCCGCACCCTAATAAAAATGCCAAATACTCTGTTTACATACTGCTTGGGCATTTAACAAACATTAAAAAAATGGTATGAAAAATGATTTGATATTGTATCTATATTAATCAATTTGCAAGGCATAAGCTTTGCTACTGAAGGTCAAAGGAACACTGTCAAAGCATTCGTTTTAAAAAGCCTTTTCAAATTTGGTCTTAAGACTTGGGCCACAAGCTCCTTTTTACCTAAATATTAGTGAAAAGGCAAACTGCCTGCAGGAAATACTTTATAGGACTCTACGATAAACAAGAAGCCAAGTTACACTGATGGCTTATATTTGCAAGCATTTAAAAAGTCACATCATAGAACTTGTCAGTTAATGTTAATGAAAGATTCATTTACACAATGAAATCTTGCCTCCACTTAAATTAGCGGAGTCTTGCTATTGATTTTATATACATGGCGCTTGGATTTCATCCAATATATTTATTAAACAGATACTATCAATACGTTTCCAAGAAGGTGTGCACCAAAATATTTAAATTATACACTCATTAGCATGGGTGTGTTCCATTTTAAAGTAGAGTCACAGATGTAGCTGTTCAAACAGATGTAAAATTAATTTAAACTCACATTTGGAGGGTTTTGCATATTAATAAAGTATGTTAAAAGTTAAAAGATGAAACATTGCTTCTGAACCTTATAAAATAACACCTCAGGGATTGCAAATCTACACATAAAAATTAATCAATATCAACATGTTTCTTTAGAAATGCACTGTTTTTTTTTCAAATTTCTCACCTGCACAATGTGCAGATTTTTAGATTTGTTTTTCCAACCACAGTTCATGCTAAATTCCAGATTTTGCACAGATTCTGATAACATCCAAGCTATGGTCCTGTTCTCTAAATATTGAACAGATGCAGGATTTGAACTCTGGTCTGAAATGAAAGCACGGAAATTCATTTCAATTTGATGCCGGTTAACTTCCATTAGCCTGCGCCTACCCATACTGCAACACACAAGTGCCACTCTGCCCATCCTGCCAGAAGGTAATGAAATCCCTTGTTTTCCATTTCTCTCTTTTCATTCTTCTACATCTATAGATTTGTACCGCTCCAGGCAGAAACCAGGCAGCTACAATATCCCCATCCTTTCCTCCTGGTATCCTGTTCAAGCTTTCAATCTGATAGAGAGCAACTAGTGCTAAGTTAGATTGACAATCAACCTTCTACTCTCCTCAAAAACTACACATAGTCACACTACTGAAAATAAAGACTGATCTACACCAACTCCGGTTGCATTGATTTTGGAGGCTTGCGAGCATAGGGGACAGGACGCCCCGCCCCGAAACGCTGCCCTGGGCTCCACCAGTTTCTTCAATGCGCTTGTCCCTCCTGATTGTCCCTCCTTGTAATAATGCTCAACGCTGATTGGCTGAAACACATGCGCTCCGATTGGCTGAAAGTCCCCTCTCATCCCATTGGTCAAACGGTTTGCTCCGCGTCCCGCCCTCTTTCAATCATGAGCATGGTCCATGACCGATTGCAACAGAATGCGGGAGAGTGCAGCTCTCCTGTGTTCCATGGCGATCAGTTAAAAAGGAAGCCACACCGCTTCACACACGCCGCACACGCCCAGGACACACAGGGATACGTGCGGTGTAGATCAGCCTTAAGGGAAATAAGGGAAAACCTGAGGGGCAGCCCAATCCTATCCCCCCCCCCAGCATAGGCTGTTCAGCATGGACCACATGGCCCATGCTTTATCCTCTCTGGGGAAGGAGGCATCTGGGGGCCTACTCCAGAAACCCCTATCTGCCACAATGGCACTACTCGGTTCTCTGCCAGCTCTTTAGCAGGTGCAGAAACAAGCAGCCCCGTGTCGGGGCTTGAGGTCTGGGAGGGAGGATAGGATACAGCATCCGACAAGGATACCGATCTCACCCCCTTCCAGGCCTGATCTACCTACGCACCATCCCCCTGCTCTGTTATGCCCCTCCTGCCCTCCCCAACAGCCCCTGCTCCACTAGGAGCTGCAGGCTTTGGCTGTCTCAACACGCTTTACGGTGCATTTGTGACACCTAGCTTCAGCACTGAGGCCGCAGCAACGGTGCCGGAGGTCCATAGGATTGCGCCAAAAGTGAGCATGATTTGGACTGCAATCCTGTACACACGTTCCTGGTAGTAAGCCTATGCAATGTCTACTCTACAATGAGTAGACATTGCATAGGCTTTTGCTGTAAGTATAGCTAGCCCAATTGGATGGCAAAAAAGAGTAACTAGGATGGCGGATGGGAATATCAAGCAAGCTAATTTACCCCATAGGTAAAGGTAAAGGTGACCCCTGACAATTAAGTCCAGTCGTGTCCGACTCTAGGGTGTGGTGCTCATACCCATTTCAAAGCCGAAGAGCCAGCGTTGTCCGAAGACGCCTCCGTGGTCATGTGGCTGGCATGACTCTCCTTGCCGCAGCGCGTAGCATGCGGCTGGAACACGGAGCACTGTTTACCTTCCCGCAAGCGGTACCTATTTATCTACTCACATTAACATGCTTTGGAACTGCTAGGTTGGCAGGAGCTGGCCAAGCAACGGGAGCTCACCCCGTCGCGGATTCGAACTGCCGACCTTTCGATCGACAGTTCATGGTTCAGCGGTTTAACCCACTGCGCCATACACATCCCTAATAAGCCAATCCTTGTGTTGACCCCACCCCTGCTAAGGGGCAAACTAAACATTATTCAAGGCGCAGCATTAAGAGTTTGACAACATCTTTTTTAAACAAAAAGCAGCCACCAGGGGGTGATGACCTAGATTGGGACCTGAGCAGGAAAGGAGGGGGGTTAACCTTCCTTTTCCACATTTCCTTGCCAGATAATGCCCCAGCAATTTTCTGACAAAATGCTGAGTGAGTATGTGCTGAAGCAAATTAGTCACTGAAAGGAGGTTTGTTTCTACACCCCCAGTGGACTAAAGCTGAACCAGTAGAATAGACCACAGAGCCAAAATTGTAACTGAAATGAATCTAGTGGTTTCTTAATTTATGTAAAGATAACAAGGCACATGTGATTGTGGAGCAAATACGGATACTGTATAAAAGTGAGACTGATGAAATAGCCAACACAAAATCATGAAATTCAATAACTGAAGATAATGCTTGAACATGGGATAATTATCAAAGTAATAAACGCAAATCAAATTACTCATACAGCATAACTAAATAATACCATTTTGCTAAAGCCCACCTAAACTCCTGCTCTTCATATAAAGCCACAAACCTGCTAGATTAGTTTCAATCCCAAAGACATCTGCCTGAAAACGAGCCCCACAGTAAGCTTCCCCCCTCCCAGCAATCTTGTCCAGGACTGCACTAGAAGTTCCCTAATTTAACTCAATAAGCTACCCCCACTAAGGAAAATAATCATGTTCATAGCTACCAGACTTGCTGAACCCCCACTGATTGGTGGAGATGGAGGAAGGTCCTCCAGAAGAGGGATTATTTATCTACAAAAATAACCCAAAAATGAAAATTAGTTCACAGATTTGATGAGGAAACTGGTTCTTAACTGATAAGGAAAACCAGTTAAAGCAAAAGTAGGAGAAGGAAAACTTAAGAATAAAATTAATGTACAGTATTAGAGATGGTGCATGCTCTCAGAGAGACCAGAGAAGTGCTGAGTTTAAAGAAAACACACATTACTGTACTTAAGAGGGGGAGGGGGAGAGAGAGAGAAATCCTCTCTTCCTTTCATGGATATACAGGGTTATTCAAAAAGGAGCTATGCAAGTGCCCACATTGAACATTTGTAATGTGCATATGAAATTTGGACAGTTTTTCTGTCTTTCATGTGATGACGGTGGTGGTATGTCAGTTCATTTAAGAATAAAACAGCTTTACTTTTGCACCGTTCTTTTTGAATAACCCTGTACCCTACCCATTCTAATTTGTCCTTTTTAAAGTCTCTTTTTTAAAGTAATATTATACAAGTATCAACTATGCCCAGTTTTTTCTGGGTGCCTAAATTATGAAGCTGTGCCATTTCTCTACTGCCTGGTCTCAACATATCAGGTCACTTTCTTAGTTGTCTTGTTGCTCAGAAAGAAACCATTATTTGTGTTTTTTTTCACTGTCCACTCAGGCAACGTTTTTGTGCAAACTTCAGCTTTTCTTAGCCGAAAACGTTCTAAACAGCTCAGTCTGAAAAGGCCTCTGGTTCACATTTCTCCTCAGGAAACCAGCATTAGGTGACACACCCAGAGTCTTTCCAGGACTAGACTAACAACGCAATCCTCCCTAACTTTAGATCTGAGCTCCGCTGGCCTAAAGCATCGCAAGCATGCCGTAAAGCACGTTTGCAATGACTCAGGAGTAAGTGGTGCCGTCGCTGAAGTCGGCACCGCTCACTCTGCCGCATAATTTACCAGACTCTGGCCGGGGCAAGTAGGTCCCACGCAGGTTGGCAGGAGGGTTGGACGGAGCGGCGAGGGAGGGGGGCCATTGACCAGCCCGTGCTGGAAGGGGATATCGACCCCTTCCTAAGCCGCTTCCATATCCTAAGCCCCTTCCAGGCCCACACCGGCATTACACCACCTCCCCGAATGTATGCCAGGTCTGGACCTGCCCTACATCCAAGGAGGCTCAGAGGCCCCAGGCTCGATTACACCCAGGGAAGGGGACGAACGTCCCCTTCTCCCGAGGTGCAACCTAGCAGCCTTGGGGCAGCCCGCAATGGGCTCAAGATGCGGCAGCCGGTCTTTTAGGTCAGCCACACATAGTTACACAGAATTGCACTGTAACAGTAGCCTGCAAAGGAAAAAAAAAAGCATAAACTAACAACTTCAGAAAACATGCTCAACTTTCAAAATTCATTTTAGAAATTCTCCAAGTTAGATCAGAAGGTGGGTGGAGCAGAAGATGAGGGGATCAAAAACGTGGAACAATAGTGGTCTAAAGTGTAAGGGTGGGGGAAATCAGCTCACCCATCTTCTCTACATACATCCTTCCTTCACTTCCATCCCACTTCTGTCTTCCTCCATTGCAGAGCAATCCAGAAGGGATGGTAGTGACTGAAGCTCCTGATGGTCCTCAGTCAACAGGAGTAGTGGTGGACTCAGAATATCTGCTTCCTGAGTTCATGGAGATCTATTACCCCAGTACTCACTCACCCCAACATGTGTTAGTGTGCATGACCCACCGCCACTGTTGCTGCCGCTGCCACCACTGCCTCCTCTTTGCCTGCCCGGAGAATTGGGAAAAGGAGTACAGTACGGACCTTTCCCTTCTCCTACTCCTTTTAC
This sequence comes from Plestiodon gilberti rubricaudatus, assembly GCA_026170595.1. Classification (NCBI taxonomy): domain Eukaryota; kingdom Metazoa; phylum Chordata; class Lepidosauria; order Squamata; family Scincidae; genus Plestiodon; species Plestiodon gilberti. The sequence goes on from JANXHW010000004.1 coordinate 40,295,257, forward strand.
CTTTCTGGTGGGCCATCTGTCTGCCGCTGTCACCTCTTTCCCCCTTTTCTCTGCCCAACCTGTTGAAACAAGCTAGTATGCTAGAAGCACCCCCAAATGCTCTGCCATCCTATTTGCTTCAAAACAATGGGTGGAGAGCAAGAAAGAAGAGGTGGTGGCTGTTGGATGAGAAGCAAGATGAGGAGACATGAGGGGTTCCCCCCATGCCTTTCTTGCCCACCTGCCCTTGTCCACCTGCCCTTGTTGCCACACAGGCAAGGAGCTGCACTGAATGATCCTATTTGCTTTTGCAGCTCTGCCGCAGTGCCGCCACAGTCACTTGCAGCAGCACAAAATGGAGGATGTTCAGTGGGCCACTGTTCCTCGTGCACAGCCTCCAGCTGTTTGCCCTGGCAGCCGTGGCCGACAGAACGACGGAACAACTCTTGCACCATCATTCCAGGACTTTCACTGACAGATCATGAGATCCATCAGTGGAAGCCCTGGATAGGACTGGGCTGCCCGTGCCTTAAATTGTTTTCCTTGACAATGATAAAATTGACCTCACCTCTGGCTAATTGAAATTAAATGCTCTTGCCTTCTTACTTTATTTATGAAATCCTGATGCAAATTTGGAAGGATTTTCCCAAAAGCCTCTCTAAAATGGATACATAGCGAGACTGCAAAGATCTATGCACAGGAAATAAGCGTCAGAATTCTGTCATTCACAATTCACAAAGTATTTTGATCTGTTGACCCACACGTACATCTTCTTCTATCCATATTGAAAATAGATCCAGCTAAAGGTAGCTATAAGATAAACCCTTGAAGAACTATAGTTGGTATTTCTGAATCATGTATTATGGAAATTCTCGTTTTCAAGAAAGAGTTCATCAAAGATTGAAGTTACCACCTGTTCCTAATTTTAAAAGACTCTCCCTCTTTTAATTATACCGGATGCCTCCTGTCCCACAAAATGTAGATATATGAAAGTAATATTTGTGCCTTAATTTGAAGATTAATTGCAGGTTCAGCTGTTGCTATCATGAATGCTCTCATTAGCACAATAATTGAAAAAGCACATTTGAATTATGCATGTAAGAACTCTGAACCATGATGGGCCAAATTCATTACTGATGTACACTAGTCACTCTATAACCACTGCTGGATTTACAGCGCAATCCTATGTAAGGATCCGGTCGGCTGCCCAGGGCCGCCCGCTGGATCCTGAGCACCGGTGACCAGGCTGTCGCCGGGCCGGAGGTCTACTCGGGGAAGGGGACACTCGCCCCCTTCTCTGTGTGTAAATGATGGCCGGCCCGGCCGTTCTCCTTGGATTTCCGTCAGCAAAATTGCTGGCGGAAGTAGGAAGAGGCCATGTAACGGCCCAGCCACCCGGCGGGGTCTGGGATATGGCCGAAGCCATCCCCCACCCCCTCCTGGGCCAGCTGGGCCAATGGCCCCCCTCCCTTGCCCGGGGAAACGCTCCTGCATGCGCTGGATCCCTGCTTACCTGGTCCGGCGGCCGCAGGAGAGCTCCGTCGCCGGAGCAAGGGAGGCCGGCCTCTGAGCCCTCTGAGCTCACGAGTCCTCGCAAACGTGCTTTCTGGCACGTTTGCGACGTCTCCTGGCGCCGGAACACTCGTTCCAGCGCCAGGTGAATCAAACGGATTGAGCTGCCCCTATGCAGTTCATGGACCACAACTGGCTGGCCATTGACTATGCAGAGAATATGCCTTTCAGACTTGGTTTTACTTATTTTGACATTATACGGATTTAAATACATTTGAAGTCACCAGTGAGCTCAACGAGGTTTGTGTTTGCAGTTGATTCTACTGTGTGAATGCAACAGGTGACTTCAACATCTTGCCATATTCAATTATTTGTGAGGTCCACTCTCTTGATGTGCAGAAACCTAATACATACTTCTCCCCTTCTCTGTTCATTATCTGGGACCCCTTCACACCCCACCCATCCCAGGAGCTGTTTCACATATGAGGTGATACTAATGGAAATAAAATGATGCAAGTGATTGTTCCCATCCAGATGGTTGTTGAAGTCAAACTCAGACCTCAGAGATGTGGATCCCCCCATTGGGAAGCAGCTGCCATGCTGCTGGGCATGTATGTGAAAGGGGTCTTCATAGTCTTTTGTAATGATTAGAGGCACCGAGATTGTAACACCATCCCTCTGCACCGATGAGCAAGGTATTAAAAGAACTTTTCAGCTGATTTTTAAAACAGATGTGCAACCTTCAAAAACCTCTTACCAACTGCCAGCGACTTGAAGAATGAATGAATTAAAATTTAGATTGAAAATGTCATTGAATGTTACAACAGCTTTCTCAGGGACCACTCCGATCAATTTTCTGTCTTATATATTTTATCCTGCCATTTTTCTTATTACTAGTATTTGTTTTATTCTCATGTGAATGCACTCCGGATAACATACTGGATGATATTAAGCTTCAGGAAACCACTGAAGTTTCTTTTGCGGCTCATAATGCTTCAGATTTTACATAGCTCTTTAATTTTTAGAGATCCTAGCTCAAGTTTCTGTCTCTAACTTATGCAGTCTTTCTTTGCTTTCCATCCAGTAACCTCTTTAAAAACCTATTAGCCAGCATTTTCTTCCAGACGCTATGCCTTACTTCAATATTATTTTTCATCAGTTATTCATCAGAAAAAAATACATATATTTAGTGATTCATCCCACAGAAAGTTCCCTGGTTCAAGATTAAATATATTTCTTGTTTCCTCTTGTAATTCTGCAAAACCATGAGTATATGATTAGATCATTTCATTATGCAATGTACAAATTCATGTACTGTGTAAAGAAAAAATCCCTTCTCAAAACTGAAAACCTTTTTTTTTTACAAAAAGATAACAGCTGCCTAGAGACAAGCTTAAACAAAAGACTGATTTTTTTTTTGCTTTCTAGAACTTTTCTTTTTCAGATATAAACTATTCAAAACTAAAACTCTATGTGCCAGATCACTCATCTAAAAACATCTAACTTCGTGGTTCATAATTAGAATACATGGTCTTATATCATTTTAGGGCCAGCCCAAGGTGACCCACTGACCAATGTGAAGCCCAGCCAATGCTGCACCCCCCCCAAAAAAAGGCATAGTAGTGATCCATCCCTTTAGCTCCTCGCATCCTTCCTTCCTAATGTAGTCCTTTCCAGCAAAACAGGAAGTGTGTGACATGCTGGGAGCCCCTGCACCTCCTGTTTTGTTGACAAGTCCCATGCAAGGAAGGAATGAGGTTAGGAGGCAGGGGGCTGGATCACTGCCTTCCGTGCATTTTTTTTCAGATGCGTGTGCACTGGTGATGACAGCAGCAGTGGCAGCGATCTGCATCCAATCCCCTTACCTCACTTCTTTCTTGCACTGTTCCTTTAAGCAAATCAGGAAAGTGCACATCCTAATTTGTTTAAAGGGACCACGCAAGGAAGGTGTGAGATAAGGGGGTAGGGAAGCAGATTGGAATGGCTCTATCCACAATGGGCTGAGGAGGAGGTGATGGCAAACTGAGCGTGACGAGCACTCTGAATCTACTTGCTGCTCCCTTCAGTTCGCCACTCAACGCGAGCCACATTGTCCGCTTCGTGGATGGGCCAGCTTCTTCTTCTTCTACAATATGCCATCCACCATGAGACTGTCTGTCTATCCCTTTCTTTTGCTTTGCCCGTATGAGAGGAAGAGGAACCATCTGAAAACTGAGAGGGAAAACCTGGATAATTTTGAATGCTGAGAGAACTTTGAACCTTTCACCTGAGACAGGGTCAGGTCAGACCCCTTGGAAAATTGGAAAAAGTACAGTTGGCTGTACTTCAAGGATGCATCAGTGCCATACCATATCCAGAACCATTACTCCATTCCTGTCCGTTATCTCAACCTGTTTGCATGCCTGGCAACCAACACACTTCACACAAATAAAATGGAAAAAAAATTGTAATAGCAGAAAACAATCTTAAAGCCAATACATTTTGGCTATTTTTCACAACAATGATCCTTGTCTGATTTCTGCTCAGATGTATCCCAGGAGTAGAACAATGTGCCATTGTTCTTGGAAATGTACATTTTCTGAAAGCAGAATCTGCTTTCTGGAAACTCTGTTGTGTGTGTCCCTTGACTGCACCTGTTCGATAACAAATTTTGGATGGCAATGGTTACAGGACCCATTCGTCATGATGCACTTGTGTAGATTCCTCCCTAAGCCTAAAAAAAAGTTAAAAAGCAGAACAATAAACTAGTAGCAAATGCCTATTCTGATACTTGGGAGTGTGGGGGGGGCTTAGAAATAAGAGGCTGGATTCTTATCCAAGCTATAAAGGTAAAAGTTCCCCTTGCTGGAAAGCCAGTCGTTGCCGACTCTAGGGGTGGTGGTCATCTCCGTTTTAAATCCAAAGAGCCAGCGATGTCCGAAGACACTTCTGTGGTCATGTGGATGGCATGACTTAATGCCAAGGCCCATGGAACGCTGTTACCTTCCCACTGAAGAGGTACATATTAATCTACTTGCAATTTCTTGCTTTCAAGTTGCTACAGTAGGTTGGCAGGAATGGGGGCCGAAGACAGTAGCTCACACTGTCACGAGGCACTCAGGTCTCGAGCTGCTTCCTGCCTACCTTCAGGTCTGCAGTTCAACATCTTAACCACTAAGCCACCGCGGCGCCCTAAATCTAGACCATATTTGGGAGTAAATCCCTATGAACTCAAAGTAAACATTCATAGAATTGAACTGCCTCAACTTCAAGCATGATTTCTTCTTCGTCCTGCTCACTGTTTCTTTTGCCTGGTTAACAGACTTCTCAGGACTTCATTCCATCCCCGTAACTTTCGTTCCTGTATTTTACTGATTAAGCAATAAAAAAGAACTTTCGTCTAATTGCAAGTGTTTTTCTCGTATTACTGACCTTTGTTGCCAAGTTTGATGTTATCCCTTCCTTCAACTTCCCTTTCTCTCATTTCAAAACTTTAGAGCCATTTGGCAGGAACTTTAAAACATTCTTTTCTATAGCCCTTAATACTTATTTTTAAAAAATATGTAGAATCCACTTTTTCAATAAAATCATAAAAATACTAAAACATTTCAAAGCATATTAAAAGGACACATGTAAGACAAAATCCAATGAATATAGCTGTATAAATAAAACATTTTTCAGAGTCTCTTCAGATAATGATTGCTTTAAGCAGCATAATAATAATGTCATCATTATCCTCATCATCAGGGAAAGCAGTTTAAAGTTAATAAGAGGGATGGAGGAGTTTAAAGCTCAAAGAGGTTCTGTGACTTTTGGTAAAAAAAAACACAAGGCCAGGTTGGATTGGTTAAGAGGAATCGCCAGTTGCTCCACCAGAATTCAGTCTGAGACATTGTAGCATTAAATAGGGATTCTCTGTCTTACTGAATTGTACTTCTTTTGTTGTTATTCAGTCGTTAAGACGTGTCCGACCCTTCGTGATCCCATGAACCATATCCCGCCAGGCCTTCCTGTCCTCCACTATCTTCCTGAATTCGCTCATTTTCATGTTCGTTGCATCAGTGATGCTGTCTAACCATCTCATCCTTTGCCTTCCCCTTCTCCTTTTGCCTTCAATCTTTCCCAGCATCAGAGTCTTCTCCAGAGAGTCCTCTCTTCGCATTAGGTGGCCAAAATATTTGAATTTCAGCCTCAGTACCTGTCCTTCCAGGGAACAGTCAGGGTTGATTTCATTTAGGATTGACTGATTTGATCTCCTAGCAGTCCAAGGGACTCTCAGGAGTCTTCTCCAGCACCACAGTTCGAAAGCATCTATTCTGCGGCGCTCAGCTCTCGCAACCATACATTGCTACTGGGAACACCATCGCCCTGACTATGCGAACTTTTGTTGGCATGGTGATATCTCTGCTTTTTATTATGCTATCTAAATTTGCCATAGCTTTCCTTCCAAGGAGTAAGCGTCTTTTAAATTTCATGGCTGCTGTCTCAGTCTGCAGTGATCTTGGAACCCAAAAAAGTAAAATCTGTTACTGCTTCCATTTCTGCCCCTTCTATTTGCCAGGAATTGATGGGACCAGATGCCATGATCTTAGTTTTATTTGGGGCAAAGTAAACCTCCCCCTTCATTTGCAGAGTGCTCTCTACTGCTGATGGTCAGATTTTGCTGATCACTGTAGCAATATTGTGCTTCCTGAGAGAAACTAGGATCTAGTCAAGTCAGATCAACACCCACTTCCTTGAAGCCTGAGGAGTGAGATGGCACCATAGGTCGAATATGTTTTGTAATCCTTTACTTGAAAACAACTTAAGTCCATTTGGAAGGCACAGGGTCTGTTTGATGCTGTAAATTAAAGAAAAGAAATGCTGTGAAGGTCTTGAAAGAATCACATCCTATAAACCTAGGCCTGCAAGTATTTGATTCTTCATTTTGCTCTCAACTCAGTTCTCTGCTTTTCAGCTTTATTTATCAATATATATTAAAAGAGGCACTGATACTTATTTTTCTTGTTGTGCCATTCCTTGGAATCCATTCTCTCCTAAACCTGGCCTGATGAGTTTGTCCATTACAGCACAATCCTATGTAACCTTGCACCGGTGTAACAGCAGATGCACCGGTGTAAATACATCTACTGTTACACCGGTGCAAGGTTACACAGGATTGCGCTGTCAATTAGTTGACCTAAGAAAAGATAAACTTTGTTTCAAATTGTTAATGTATTTATAAACTCTGTAATTTTCTCAGGAAAGCAGAAATCATTTTAACTCTTCATGTTAGCTAACTATATTTCAGTTAACTAAAATTAGGAACCAAAAGACATCTTCATTAAACCACAGGGGATGTGAAAGATTATTTAACTTAGAAGTGCTTGCTTGTTCATTTTGTTCCCTTTTCCTTTTTTTCTTTTCTTTCTGATCTCTGCTCATTTCAAATGGTTTTTGTCCCATTATGGTACTGATATAAAACTGTGTCTCAGTAGTCCTCCTCCTAGGATTTCTTCAGACAGCAGGGGGTAAAACAGAAAAGTAAAACACAAAATCACAACTGGATGCTAGTCCAACATTAGGGCTTGTGGAAGAACATGTAGACAAACTGAATACACTTAAAAGAACTGAAAATCGTACTCAACAACTTGTGGCTATATTGATGTTTTTCTCATCCACATGTTATGGATAGGTTTTGTAGCCACAGAGAAAAGGTACATTTGTTTCTTCCAGTAAATAATATGAACTATCCTTTGTGATAAAACAGCAAGACAAGGTATTTCTGCTGCATTGTTGTACCTGTGAAGATTATCGGGGAAAATATGGAGAAGGGAGGGCTTCTTGAAGGTCAGCTTATAGAACAGATGTTGATCATGATCCAGAGTGTACTTTATAAAAGTATATCCCAACAATGTGCTGGGTAGCTCTAACGTTCATGCTATTCTGTCTTGCCATTTTCTTTGGACTTACTCTTGGGGTGACTTCTGGTGTTCATCATAAGAATACAACAGACCAATCCTATCCCCCACCCCTGCTGTCGGAGGCTGCATTACGGAAGTCGCAAAGTAGCCTCCACCAGTGCATGCTGCAGGCTCACTGGCAGGGAGGCCGGAGTGGTTTCCAACATGCCGGTGGATCCACGAAAACCTACCAGAGCAGGTAAGCCCACGCAGACAGTTGTAGGAAAGTGGGAATGGGGTGAATGGAACAGGGGGTGGACGGAATGGGACAATGATGGGAGAGGGCAGATCGGGCCTGGGATGGGGGCAGGTTTGGCGGTGACAGCACATGTCAAATCCTGACCCCTTTCCTGGGCCTGATGCACCTTCATGGATCAACTCGAACTTGCGCCAGTGATTGAGCTGGCGTAGGTCCGAGTTGACCCATCGCAGTGGCTGGGGCTTATCCCAGAGCAAGGGGACAAATGTCCCATTACCCCAAGGAGACCTCCAGCAGCCAAAAATCCCCCACAGGATGCAGCGGTAGCCGTGCCAGTGCCACTGCATCGCCACGTGGGGATTTAGGTAGGATTGGGCTGTTAGAAGAGTCCTGCAAGATAATCACTATAAACATTTCAAGGTGATTCTTCTCCTCAATCTTCTGTTAATGCAGAGGCGTATCAGGAGCTGATGCTACCTGGAGCACCGCTCCTGATACGCCACCCCAAAGGGGCGGCCTGGCTTACCGGGCGCTCCGAGGCCTTCTCCCCCGGCCTCGGAGCCGGAGAAAGCCCCGGAGCGTCCACCCCGACCGGTGGACAGGGCTTTCTGAAGGCGGCGCGCTATTTAGCCTTTTTTGCACATGCGCAGACTATTTACTTCAGAAAGCCCTGTCCACCGGTCGGGGTGGACGCTCCAGGGCTTTCTCCGGCTCCGAGGCCGGGGGAGAAGGCCTCGGAGCACCCGCCCGCGTCACCGGACGGGCGGGCGCGCTCACTCGCTCCGTGGAAAGACTGGAGCGAGCGAAGCAGTACTGCCCGGCGCCGCGGTGCCGCCCGGAGCCGCTGCTCCGCTTGCTCCAGTCTTTCCACGCCTCTGTGTTAATGTGCTGGTAATGATTTTCATTTCCTAGTTCAATGACATTCACTTCTGTGTGTTCCCTTTTTTTTTTTTTCCTAATCTCTACTTCTTACCCTGATTTCTCATCAACCATTTGAATCAACAGGACCTACAAGTGTTGAACTATTATTGGATCACAACCAATGTGACTTACAGCCTAATCTTAACTAAACCCCCACTCTCACTGATATAGCCGCGGCAACAGAACCTATACTGTATCTTGCAGGGGGAGTAGTCCTGGAGGCCTCCTCAAATACATTTGTTCCCTTACCTCAGGGCAAGCCTCCACTGACCCAATGGGTCCCCTCAGATCTGTGCCAGCCATTTTGCTGGTGCTGCTGGGATCCACCCGTCTCTCCCCCAGTCCACCTCCTGCCTGCCCCCTTCCATCCAGACATTACCCCGTTCCTCCCACCATCTGCCCACCATCTTACCTGCACATTTACCAGTAGCCAGCAGAGTGGGGCTCCAGCACTGCCACAGTTTGTGGTGGAGATTCCGGAATGTTCACTGGCGGTGCTTCATGTGTGCCATGTATGACCATTTATGACAGCAGAACAACTGTTCTGCTATCATAAAGCCCAGTTAGGATTGGGCTGTTAATAGTTTTATTTGTTTCCCCTCGTGTGTGTGTGTGTGTGTGTGTGTGTGTGTGTGTGTGTGTGTGTGTGTGTGAGTGAGAGAGAGAGAGAGAGAGAGAGAGAGAGAGAGAGAGAGAGAGAGAGAGAATGCCCCAGTTGATGTGTCTGTATTAATAGTACTATAAAGTTAACCTCTGACTAAAATCTCACAAAGTGGAGACATAATTAAAGCAAATATACCTAACTACTGATTATTTCATTTTCGCTAAAACCTTTCAAATGTTGGTAATTATAAAGTAGTTATATATTTTAGGCTTTGAATAGCTTGCTTCTTCCACCTTTATTCTTTCTAAAATATTTCTGTGAAAAGTTTCAAAATGAATTATGGGCCAAAGTAATGAGTAAGTTCCTCTTAGCAAACTACACAGTAGAAATTAATAATGGATTAAAGCAGACCACACATGTTCAGTAAGAAGCCTCAGATAAACAAATAGGAAAAAATCAATACCTCATCTAGACTGCCAGCTACTTTATTCACACTTTTAACACTTGAGCAATACTTAGAGAATAATAGTTAGAGATGGCACTGTTATGATTCTGAAGACTGCACTGTGGTCTGGAAGATCCAAAATGCCTGGAATAACATCACTAGAGTACTGGCAACACCATGAACAAGATTAGACCAGCCACATTTCATGACCCCATACAGCTGCCACCACCCAACCTTTTCCATTAAACCCTCTTCCAGTAAATCCTAAACTCTTCTTAATTTAGAGGTAGGAAACTGGGGCCCATCTGGCACCCAAAGGCTTTTCATCTGGTCTCTGCATAGACCATGCTGGCAGTGGCATACCCAGTTCCCTTGCCGCCTGGGGTGGCAAAGACGGGTGTCCACCCCCCCCCCAGCCTGGTAACACCCGGAAGTGACGTCAAGCGGAAGTGACGTCAGTGAGGTAGGGACTGGGGTGCCCATGTCTTCAGCTTCTCTTCCCCACAATCGAGGAAAAGAAGCTAAAGACACAGGCGCCCCAAGTTGCTAGCGGCCACTTCTTCAGCTTCTCTTCCCTGCGATCAGGGAAAAGAAGCTGAAGACGTGGGCGCCCCAGGCACATGTAATGGTAAACACGAATGAGAGCAGTAATGGTAACACTCTACTTGGAACTCCTGAATCACTTCAGTGACTCATCGTCCACCTTATCCACAAGTCAATGGTCTTTTCCCAGGCTAGGCAATAACACTATTGTTGATGGGAGGGGGATGAGGAAGAGCAGCTGCTGCCACCACTGGTCCATGGCAGGGTTTATCATCCTCCCCACATTCTGATAGCTTTTTCATTCAAGATACTCAAGAGATCTCTGGATCAAGAACTGCTCTTCTAATAATTAGGTCCCATCAAGAGACATCGAATGATGATTAGGGAATAGTAACCTATAATCTACCCTACAAAAGAAACCACGTGGCCAGCTGTATAAATACTTAGCATGGAAGTTCCATTTATTCCAGTGGAACTTAATTGAATGTAGCATTGTTAGGAATCGGATAAAGTGGTATTTTCTTGAGCTACATTTTGTTTTCAACTACTTCGTTTCAATCAACATTGAATTATCCTTCAGAAGCCCTCGCCGAGGAAGCTAATTAGAAGAAAGCTGAATAAACCATGATCTGGGGCATGTTAGGAGAAAAAACTGAAATGAAAGAAAGAATCAAAGGTGAGACTGAAAATACTACACATACACAGGAAGAATTAGCTGGAAAATGTGTGGCAATGATTTGGGGCAAAGCAAGCAAGTATGAAAGCTTAATTCAGGGTAGTTTCGAGACATTTTATAGTTGAATCATTTCAGAGAAATGAAATGCATACTTCCAGTGTACAGTCCATTTTATCCACGGTTTTTCAACCCACGGATTTGACTCAACACAGGTGGCAAAACTGTGGAAGGAGGAGTCTGACCGCGCCATATTAACTCTTTTTTCAGTGTTGTCGGGGGCCTGCCAGCCACTTCCTGCCTCCTTCGTGCATCCAAACCGCTGAAAAAAGAGAGAAAAAGCACAATCGGGAGTCTCTGGCGCCATTACAGGTTGCTTTCGGTAGCAGTTTTTCTTTTTTTCAGTCAGTTTAAACAAACTCAGGAGGAGGGAAGCGGTGAAGACGCTGGAAAAAGGGTAATGTGGAACCGCTTCCCACCCCAGTTTTCCTAGAACACTTATTATTGTGTCCACTGGGACACAGGAACAGAACCCCAGTGGATACGGAGGATCAACAGTAATTCAAAAAGACTTTCTGTTACCCTAACCATATAATACATATTCTGCATTCAGAATTCTTCCTTTGTGTATTTATTAAGAAAAACAGATGCAAATTGAAAATAATGGTAATAACTGATTTGTTGTCCATGATTTATATGGGCTACCATGACAGCGTGACAACAGAAGGCCTGTAATTATGATTTCCCAAATCAAACTTACTCCCAAGATTATTCAGTGCATTTTACCCCAAGACAATTTTCTTTCTTTCTTTCTTTCTTTCTTTCTTTCTTTCTTTCTTTCTTTCTTTCTTTCTTTCTTTCTTTCTTTCTTTCTTTCTTTCTTTCTTTCTTTCTTTCTTTCTGGAAAGCTACAACTTTCTTTTTAAGTTCAGTGTAAGCTGGATTGGCCGTAGGATGGTGCAGTGGGTTAAACCAGTGAACCATGAACTGTCGATCGAAAGTTCAGCAGTTTGAATCCGTGCGACGAGGTGAGCTCTCGCCACTTGGCCCAGCTCCTGCCAACCTAACAGTTCGAAAGCATGCTAATGAGAGTAGATAAACAGGTACCATTTGTGGGAAGATAACAGCATTCCGTGTCCTGCTGCATGTTATGCGCTGCGGCAAGGAGAGTCATGCCGGCCACATGACCATGGAAGCGTCTTCGGACAGCGCTGGTTCTTTGGCTTTGTATCGGGGATGAGCACTGCACCCTACAGTCGGACACAACTGGACTTAAATGTTAAGGGATACCTTTACCTTTTATAAGCTGGAAGGCTTTTCCTATTGGACTAATGGTACCATTTGACAACCTCCCACTTCACACAAACACAAGCAGTCCAATCCTAACTAAATTCCCCTGTGCCGATGCAGCAACGCTGGCATGGGCTACCCTGCATCCCATAGGGGAATTTTGACTGCTGGAGGTCTCCTCAAGGTAAGGGGACATTTATCCCCTTGCCCCAGGGTAAGCCCCAGTAGCTGCAATGGGTCAACTTGGACCTGATCCAGAGATATCGCTGGTGCAAGTCCGGGTTCATCCATGTCGGCTGATCGGGCCTAGGGAGGGGGATAGGATATAGCGCATGCTGGCGCCGCAGATCCTGCCCCCCTCCAGGTTCAATCTATCCAGCCCATGCCCCTATTGTCACCCTTCCCCACCCTGTTCCACACCCTCTCCATCCTCCTCCCACACCTGCGCTGCACAGCACTGGACTTACCTGCCCCAGTGAGTGTCTTCCACTCTCCAGGCATGTGGAGGAAGATCCTGGCATTCCCGCTGGCATGTCTAGCCTTTGCACTTTACGGTGCTTTTGCAACACCATGAAGGCCTGGCGTATCAGTGGCAAGCCTCTTGGTTAGGACTGGGGCATTAGTTAATTTACAGTGCAATTCTATGCATGTTTAGTCAGAAGTAAGCCCCACTGAGTAAGCTCCCATCTAAGTGTATACAGGTTGAAGTTTTAGCCTGCTATCATCCCAGCACTGATTCAGAGATGGACTATCTGATTGCTTAGAAGAAAATACTACTTTAGTAAGCACCTCTGTAGACTGTAAATGTTGCAGTCTACCATATAATCCCCTCAGCAACTCTTCTGCTAAAACTTCTAAATGTCACATTATAAGCACCCCTCTTGACTTCAATAAACTCTATGCAACTATGTGTGTGTACTTCAATACAAGAAATTGTGTGTGTACACTGCAAAACAAAATGATTCAATACAATACAACTATCCACATTAGATAGTCATACACTTGTGCATGTAGTATGCATTTTATTTTATTTAAAAGTTTAATTTCCCTACCTCCTATATGGTTATATAAAAGGGGAAAAAAATCAAGTTACATTTTTCTACCCAGACTTTAAAATAAACGTTTTTTCATATATGAAAGATATATACAGTTTACTATCTACATGGGTAATAAACTGATTTTGTTTGCTTAGGCACAATATTTGTATGAAAGTCAGAAATAAAGGGTTACATCTCAACTAATACTTCCGCAAATGGAAATTCTGTTTATGCAAGAGGGAGGGGAGGTCTTCCCCTCTGCCGCTCCTGCCACCTTCCTGAAATCTATTCTTGAGGGTCCCCCAATCCACAGGCCATATGGGGGGGCAAAGGAACAGAGGCATCGTCTGATATGGGGCTGTGGGGCGGTGGGCCCCAGGGCGTAGGGGCGGAAGGGCTCCGGGGGGGCGCGAGGCTCCTTGAGGTTTTTTTTTTTTGCGTTTTTTCCATTTTTTTAAAAGCTTTTTACGGGGTTTTTTAGCGCTAGCGGGGCTTGTAAACGTTAGTGTATGCTTTGCTGCAACTTATCTTGTTTATAGGACCCTCCCGCGACGATCAGGGGCGACGCTCTCTCCAGATTGCTCCTCTGCTCCCTTATCCTTAAGCCCAGGAGCGCTTAACGCATGCGCAGAACGTCGATTGGAAACATCGTCGCTCTGCACGTGCATGAACTCTGCAAAGCGCTCCTGGCGCCTGGCTACCCCTCTGCAAAGGAAAGACTTAAGGAGCAAACTGGGGACTCAGGCAGGGAAGGATTGTATCTTGTCATTGCAAGAAAAAACTGGAGTGGAAAAACCAATTAAAAATTACACTGACACTCATGTTAAGTAAACGGTATCTGAGGATACTCCATTCAAGCCCTGACACAGGTATATGTCCTGAAAGGAATATCCAGTGATATTAATGGAGTGAGGGTTTAAATTAGGATGCTTCCTGTTTGAAGTCCCTGGTCTCATGTTCTTTATGTAAAATGAAGCCATACGACGGCTTTGGCTTCTATTTGCCTTAGGGCAACACAGTGTCTTGCCACTTATCTGATTTTATTTATTTATTTATTTATTTAATACACTTGTATGCTTTTTTAAAACACAATTCTACCTAATGTGGTTTACAATTAGGAACACAGGAAACAATATAAAATTAAAACAAAATAAAACAGCAGGATAAATCATTCTGTCGACTAAAAACCAGCATATTAGCTAACATCATAATGTCTGCTGAACAAAGTCAGCAGTAACAATATTTTTGAAGCAAAACCCGTTAAAAGTCATACAGAAGGCATATGTCTTATGGTGTATAAAGGCAGGCCATGTGGGACCTGTTCCATAAATGCAGTGGCACCACTGACAAGGCTCTGTCTCTCTCTGGTTATCATGAACTGCATTTGCATAAGAGGAAGGCAAAAGAGCAGCGATCAAGAAAATGACCGCAGGGGCTGGATAGGTTCATATGGACTCAAAATGGCAATATACTGTATCCGAGGTTTGGTGAGGGTGAGGAGGAACAAGATGCCTGGTGGTGCATGTTTTTGCACTGCCACTCACTGGCGTCACTGCAGGGGGTGGAGCTCTACGTTCCGCCGCAATCCGACCCTCCATTACACAGGTGAACAAAGCGGCCCCGCTCCCTCGCCTTCGGAACCATTCAAGGCGGTGAAAACAATGTACTGGAGACTCCCTGTGCGTTGTTTTCACCACCTTGAATGGTTCTGAAGGCGAGGGGGCGGGACCACTTCATTCACCCGTGTAATGGAGGGTCGGATCACGGCGGAACTTAGAGCTCCACCCCCTGCAGTGACGCCAGTGCTGCCACTTTTGCCCCGCCCCAAGGCCTCGCACGAATGCAGGGGCTTGCCGAGCTCCTATTGACTGGGGCTTTGTTGATGGGCGGCGTGGCCAAGCGGTGCTGCTTAGGGGACACATCAGCGTTTTTCCCCCTCAATCCAACCGGCATCGCGACTCTCCCACCCACCCTTTCATTCAGTCTGAGACTAGCTGATTGTCTCTTTGGGAGGCCAGGTAGGATTATTTTGTTATTGGTGGCAGTTTTTCGTCTACCCCAGACTGGTGGTTGGGTGTGGTGTTTGTTAGGGTATGACACTTTCGTGCCTTGGCACGTGTCGTGCGGGCCAGGTAGGCAGGGAATCACGTGCTGCCATCCACACTGAGGTCAGTAAGGTCAGGGGATGAGCCAGTACCACTCAGATGATGCTTACCCAGTTTGGTGAGGCTGGTTGGAAAGCCCCCTGGCTGGAATTTGCGCAGGTCACCCCAGGGCTTCGCTGGGCGGACCTGCGCTGTCCAGCTGCCTCGACCCTTCGGGGTTGGCCATGATAGGTTTGCTCAATCTTCAACTGAGCACTGTCTTGAGTCAGGTGGCGATGCCCATTTTTACCCAGGGGAAGACGCGGTTTACACCGTTCCCCCAAACAGTGGCCTGCACGTTAGCTTAGCTTAGCCCCTGCTGCATTAATTATTTATGTTCTATGTTTACCCGTTCATCCAAGCCACTGTCTTGTGTATTTATTGGGGTGCGAGGGTAAACAACTATAGGAGAGGAAGATATAACTATACTAATGCTTGAATACACATGCATAGGATTGGGTTATTGTTCATGCATGACTGGAGCCTTGAGAGGAAGTAGTCTGAGAGAAGGGAGGGACTGCACTCACGGTTGGATCGTGGTTTGGACACGGTTGGTTTAATGTGGTGGTCCCCAATAAACCACCACTGTGGTTATCTGGTGGAGGGGGCGAAGCACTTCAAATGCTGATGGAGTGTTATAGATATGCATATTTTCTAATTATTTATAATTATATAAGGTTCAGATTCAACGGTGTTTGCAGTAAATGGACTATGACTTTCTGATTCTGCATATTAGGGTCAAAGTGTGAGAAGTCCTTTTTAAAATGTGTAAGGAAGGGTTTATTTTCCCTGTTATTTTTCTCATCCATATATTTGTTTATATCTGTGCAATGCAAAGTGACAGGGTGACTAGTATTTGAGGGAAAATATGGTATTTTCAGATCAGATACCAGCTGTCAAGTTAGATAGAGAGTGTGGCATCAGAAATTTTACAGCCCAGTTCACAAAAATTTTATGTGTCTTTAACTCACTACTTTGTGTGAAATAGTTGCTTGCATATGCTGCATATGGGATACTTGATAAGCAGTTGCACAAAGACCAGGCTCAAAGGTAATCCTGGTTCAGAGTGTTGTTAGCGCATTTTTAACATGAAGATATCCGGACCTGGTGAGCGACTTTTCTGATGCAGGCAGTCATGAAAGCTTTAGACTGATCCTAGCCACATTATTTCAAAAGTCAGTTCCACCAATGTTCAATGGACCTAAGTGTGCATAGGATTGCAGCCTTAGATTCTCTGTGGTGTTGAATTCATCATTGTGATTTAAACAAAACGGAAAGCCTTTGATGAGCTTAAATTCTAATAATTTTCCTATGACAGGCCAAGATACTTATAGATATTTATTTCATTTCTATTCTTTTCATCTTCCAAGAAACTCTTAGTGTCAAATTACATGTTAACATGGCTTGGCAGGTTGTTTGTTTTTTTCAATATGGCCTGGGACTGTGAAACAAAGCTTTCAATGCAATGGAACCTTTTTAAATGTTTAAAACAATGTATAAGGTAAAGGTATCCCTTGACAATTAAGTCCAGTCGTGTCCGACTCTAGGGAGCGGTGCTCATCTCCGTTTCAAAGCCGAAGAGCCAGCGCTGTCCGAAGACTTTTCCATGGTCATGTGGCCGGCATGACTCAACACCGAGGCGCATGGAACGCTGTTACCATCCCGCTGACGCGGTACCTATTAATCTACTTGCAATTTCTTGCTTTCGAACTTCTAGGTTGGCAGGAGCCGTCGCACGGATTCGAATTGCCAACCTTTCGATCGACAGCTCATGGTTCAGTGGTTTAACCCACTACGTTACCCGCTGGCTCAAAACAATGTATAGGGACACATAATTGGGAGTGAATTTGTGGAATGAGAAAAGTCCTAAAGTCTTCCAACTCCCCCCACAGAAACACTGTAGTTTCCATGTATTTTTCAGTCATCATCCCTGGCCACTATTAAAAAAAGACACTGTGGGCCCAATCCTATCCAACAAATCCAACAAGTGTTCCCTTAACTTGAGGAGGCCTCTGTGACTCCTCCCCCTCACACTGCAGGATGCTGCACCTGCCCTGTTGGCACAGCTGCATCAGTGCTGGAAAGCTGGATAGGATGGGGCCCTGAGCTATGTTACATGTTTACGGTTACATCTATTGTGGCCTTTAGAATAGCATACAGGCACACCTCACTTACTGGTTCAAGCCGATGAACCATGCATTGATGGTGTGGTACCCTTGGCAGATGTCAAATTTTGCATTCAAAAAATGGTTTTGAGGAGTTTTCTAGAACAGGCAACGTTCCAGTCAGGGTCGGCCTATCCATGAAGGGGGCAGAGGCAGTAGTCACCTCAGGCAGTTGATTAGCCAGGACATTGCTGCATCTGCCACCAGCCCATCTCTCAACTTCCACCATTGCTGCTTCTCATCTTCCTCCTGTGCTTCCTGGATTTAAAAAAGGATGAAATGGAACAAATGAAAGTGTGAAGGAGAGGAGAATGGTGGGTTAGAATGGAAATGTTCTAGTCCAGAGGTTCTCAACCTGTGGTATGGGTACCCCTAGGGGTACACGGACCTCTTGCTGGGGGTACACCAAGCCCTGCCCCTTATCTGTCCCATCAGCAGCTAATTAAGTGTTAATTAACATGGATTTTAAATTGTAATTATTTTCGGAGCCCTTCTGTCTCTCTGATTTTGGTTTTGGGCTTATTTTTGTACATTTTGGAAAATGTACTTTGGTGGGGTGGGGGAGGGAGGAGCTGATTTTGGGAAGTGTAACTTGGAGAAAAAAAGAGATCCATGCATGTCTGTCTCTCTCTCTCTCACACACACACACACTCACAGAGTTAAAGAAGACATTTTTTCACATTTAAAATTGTTTTAGTACTTTGTAATTTAACAATGAATTACCTAATTAATTAATTGGTTAATCCAATTAATTAGCAGTTAATTAGCAGGGGGTACTTCAGATACTTGGACCATGATAGGGGGTACCCAGGCCTCCAAAGGTTGAGAACCCCTGTTCTAGTCCACTGTGCTCTCTTCCTCCATACTCTGTCTTCCACTCCATTCCTTTTTAAACACAGAGCATGTAGGAGAAAATAGAGGAGCAACAGCAGCAGTGATGTAGGAAGCCAGCATAGGCAGGCAGCGCTGGGTAAAGAGGGAGATTTGATAAAGAGGCCAAGTCTGACTTCAGTGTCATCTTACTGTAATTTTAGTGATGTTGTGCCTGGTGTAAGAGAATATGCTTTCTACCGCTAATTACAGATTTACATGCATGAAACTGTCTTATACCGAGGCATACCATTGGTTCAACTAGCCCAGTAGCATCTCCTCTGACTGGTAGTAGCATTAGAAGTTGTAAAGAGAGCATTTTCCTAGTCCCCTAATTTGAGATCCTACCACAGTGCTAAGGACTTAACCGTGGAGTGTTAAACAAGAAAACTGTGTGCTCAACCATTTTGCTCTGGGCCCTAGATGTGGAGGCACAATAAGCACTTTAAGTCAATTTTCAACCAAAGGAGGAAATAACATTTGACAGGAGCAGGCACAGGAGAAGAATTATAGTCTCCAAAGACAAACAGACCTCTTTGACTATTAACTCACCACTGAATTTGCATAAACTAAAGGTGAGGACAAATTCTAGAATGTTGATGGAAAACTCCTCCTACCCTGCTGGCCTTAGTTTGGCATCATTGACTATCATTTGCTAGCATATGTTTTAGTATTATTGACACAAAGCTAGTAACATCTTTTGATATCAGCCAATTGGCTACAATTGCATAGTTATATTTGACTATGCAAGAGTGTCAGCAGAGAGTCAAAGTTTGCTAATGCTAATGAAAGGAGGAGGGTACAATATACACTACCCTAAGCCCAGAAAGAGAGCAGGATAAAAATGTATGAAACTATTTAGTGGCTCCAGATCAATCAAAGAGCAGCAGCAAGAGCACCAGGAAGATTGATGAGAAGACGTTACCGCCGCTACTTCTATTTTGCCTCCTTCATCACCACTGCCAGCTAAGAGCCAGGAGCAACTGCATGAGGTCTGGCTCAGTTGGTAGACTTGCTGCCTCATAAGCCTGAAGACCTGTGAATGGCAGTTCGAGACATACCGCTGACAAAAAGCTGTGAGGAGAGATAAAAGCTGCCAGTGGGAGGCATAGTGCCGTTGGTCAAACATGGGAGGCGAAGGCTAGTGAGAGGCCAGACTGTGAAGGAAACCATCTGGAATGAAGTTGTTCATGAAATAGTGAACATTTATAATTGTAAAAATCCCCGTGAGGGGGGTTGCAAAAGCCTACCCATGTAAACCGCCTTGGATTAATGTCGGAGGAGACATCCAATGATCAAGAAAGGTGGTATATAAATACTGTATATTATTATATATTATTATTCTCAACTGCCCTAAGCCCAGTAACTGAAAGAAGTGATGAGATGCAGTGATACCCACCTGTCATAGCTTCAACACATGTCCTGAACCTTCCCCAGCATCATAAGCTTGAAAAACAGCAATTTTCACCAAAAGGTAGCTCTAAAGGTGCCTGTTTGTAGATAGAGACTTAAACAGTGCTGGATGAAGTTAGTGGCAATTTTTTCCTCACTGAGAGAAAACACACAGGAAGGAATAAATAAAGAAGATACATTGAGTATCAGCAGAAGACTGGGTAGAGTAACAGAATGTTCTTTTACAACAGAAACAGTTGATTCTTCTTATTTACTCTATGCCACTTTAAGTTTCCATGAAGGACATGGGGTGATTAGGTTCTAAATAAACAAACAAAAAAATAGAACAGTGAGGACTGTACCTTATATGCTGACTTCTACCTTCAGAAGCAGCAGCCTTTGTGTGGCTGTAACTAGAGGATCAGAGTAAGAAAGATGTGTCCCATGACAATCAGCAAAGGAATGCCAGAACTGTTTATAGGATCATTTACACCATGGTGACATTTCTAAAATTAAATGGTGGCATATATCATTCATTTATAGCCAATTTTGCTGGATAGATGGTAACAAACTAAAGTAGCTGGCATAGTTTTTACTATTACACTTATGGCGCAATTCTGGGAATCTTTAGAATGGCGGAGCGAGCGTCGCCATTATAAATTGTCGCGAACGTGCCATAAAGCATGCTCGTGACTACTCGGGAGCAAGGGAGGCTGGTGCAGAGGCTGGCCTCCCTTGCTCCATTGTCGGAGTGCCCGCGCGTCCGCCAAAGGAGGTGAGTCAGGATCCGGCAGATGCGGGTGTGGTTCGGCGGGTGAGAGAGGGGGGCCATTGGCCTAGCCAATCCGGGAGGGGGCGGTGGATGGCATTGGCCATATCCCCATCCCTGCCGGGCCGGCTAGGCCATTACACAGCCTCCTCTACTTCCGCCAGCTATTTAGTTGGCAGAAATCAGAGGAGGCCAATAGGGTCGGCCCCAGTTTACACCCGGGGAAGGGGACGAGCATCCCCTTCCCCGATTAGACCTCCGGTCTGCCGATGGGCAGCCCGGGCTCAGGATCCGGCGGGAGGCCCTGGGCCGCCAGCCAGATCCTTAGTCAAGATTGCTCTGTGTAGGTCCAATCCTGTTCGGATATCACAAATAATTATTACTATTACTATTAAGAATAGTATGTCTAATGTATACCACTTTGCAATATAAAGTAGTTGACGAAGCGGATAATGTAGCAAAACAAATCAATAAATGGTTCCCTGTCCCCAAAGGACTCACAGTGCAAAAAGAAAAGGGAGACACCACAGAAGAGACACTAGCAACAAGCCATTGGAAAAGATGCCATGCTAAAGTGGAGAGGGGCAGTTGCTCTCCTCCTGCTAAGTTTAAGAGGACACCACTTTAAAAGGTGCCTCTTTGCCCAGTTAGCAGGAGTTATCATTAACTTTCTTTGGGGGGGCGGGCTGCAGTGAAACTCTGCAGAGAACCACTGTTCAACCACCTGTGGCAATGGTGCAGTCCTGAAAAACGTGGCTTGGTGTGTGGTGATGGGCTGCCAAATGTAGCCTGTATCCTATGTTGTCATAGGAAAATGGCTGGGGCCAGGGTGGTGAGGGTTCACTTTCTGTTGTTTTATTTTTCCCTGTTGTTCTTTATGGGTAGGCTTGCCATCCGTCCTGGAAAACCTGGGACTGTCCTGGGTTCCGGACTCCAGTCTCGGATCAGTCCGGGGCTTTCCGGGCCCGGTGAAGCCGCTGCCGCCGCTTTAAAAAAAATAAATACTTACCTTTTTCACGTTGGCCATCTTGAATCTCACGAAATCTCACGAGATCCAAGATGGCCGATAGAAAAAAGGTAAGTTTTAAAAAATTTAAAGAGGCAGCGGCGGCTTCAGGGGACAGCAGGAGTCCTGACCGGCTCAGATGTAGCCCGGCTGCAGCGTGCGAAGACAGTGGTGGCGCCGACGAGGACGCCAGTGGTGACAACAAGGATGGTGGCGATGAGGAGGACACCGAGGACGAGGATGGCAGCGGCGGCGATGAGAAGGATGGCGGCGGCGAGGGCGGAGGCGGTAAGGACAATAGCAACGGCAATGGCAGCGGGACAGGTAAGTGGCAGTGGCAGCAAAACAGCCAATTTCATGGCCAAAAATGAATAAATAAATAAAATTTTGGACGCCCTTTGGGGTGGCGAGTGGGCACTTCGCGCCCACAAAAGAATAATAATTTTAATTTAATCCTCTGTCATTGGTGTAGTGTTTTTCTGGCTTTGGGGGGGGGCGTTTCTGATGGGGGGGGTCAGATATGGTCTATATCTATTCCTCCTCGTCCCTCCCACATCCCCTCCACATCACACCTCAATCTTCTCCCTGTTTTGGCCTGTCCGCTGATGGAGTTGTGCAGCATCCAAGTGACACCCCCCCCAAGTGGTGTCAGCATGACATTTTTCTAACATTGAGCCAGCAAGCAGGCTTCTATGCCAGTGGGGCTGTCATTGCGTTGGCGTACGTGGAGATACACTGATATATCTCAAGGATAGGATTGGGCCTTTCAATCAAGGATAGGATTGGCCTCTCAATCAAGTTTATTGCTATTTTGCCTGTTACAAAGAATTATGAAGTCAACACTTTTTTACAAGGGCAAGATAGTTAGGAGCACAGATTATGACCTTATCAATGCCTTATCAATGACAATCTGCTCAAATCAACACTGGCTTATTGAGATGTGCTTGCTTTATTCTGAAAACTGAACTCTAAAAGCTGAATTAATTGCTTGCAGCATCTCCTCCATCTCAGTGTCTCCAAAACTTCCTTTTATCTTGTTTCCTAATGTGCAGGGATGTGGATTAAGTCTCTGACTCCAAGTCTCGAGTCAAGTCCCAAGTCTCTGGGTCCAAGTCTCAAGTCAAGTTCCAAGTCTTTGCCCCCACGTCCCGAGTCTTTGATCGCGAGTTGCAAGTCCCTATCTATTTAATGGGGAAAACGGGTTCAAACCTGAATAAAATTCGACTTGTTGTAAAAGGCTCCAAGTCTCGAGTCTAGTCTTTCGAGTCTTTTACAATCGCCGAGTCAAGTCCAAGTTGAGTCATAGACGCGACTTGAGCCCGACTCAAGTCCGAGTCAATAGACTCAAGTCTACATCACTGCTAATATGAGATAAGATCATAAACAGGACAAGTACAGAAGGTAAGAGGAATTGAGAGTCAGCCTGTGCTCTATTCTCATTTGGCCCATTAAAATAAAAGTATTTTAGGTAGTTTACCTGATGCTCCTCAGAACAATTGAAAAACTGGACTTCTTTGTAGCACTGGCATCCAACCTATTTAAAATTAAGCCTTTTATTAGTCTATAAAAGGCTGAAGAAAACAATAGTAGTTTGGGAATAGTAATTATTTCCATTCCATTGTGTGAGATTTTTATTAGGTGGGCTACATAGTACTTAGCATCTAATCAGTCTCCCCATATTTCACAATACATGGAGTCTGTCTTGTCCCAGCAGCAGTCCTGAAATGTTGGCTCTATCTTATTATTCAGAAATACCTCTAATTTTCATGTACATGTGTGTGTGGATATTGGAGTACCAGCAGTGGCACATAATACATTGCAGTGAGCTCATTGGGAAGAGATGTTGGTAAAATGAATACATGACGCTGTGTGTTGGAAGCCATTAAGCTTTCTCAGTACGCTTCTAATGAGCTTATGATAGCCTCACAAAATGACTGTTTTTACTGTAGCCCTAACAAATTACCATATGTACAAATTAAATCGGCGGGACCTGATAACAAGCTGTTCCTCTTCAGGTCCACTACTTCTTTTAAAAAGTGAACAATTACAATATACAGTAGCAGCACCGTATTTAATTCATGCTCTGGGCTTCAAATGGTGGGTGCTTAGTTTGAGTCAATTGTTATTTGTGCAATTTTATATTATTAAACAGCCATATTACAGACTCTTCAAGTTATAGCTACATGCTGTAGGAGTAACTTTAGCACACTGCAATTTTTAGAACAAGGGCTGCGGTGTGGCGCAGTGGGTTAAACCACTGAACCATGAGCTGTTGATTGAAAGGTCGGCAGTTCGAACCCGCATGATGGGGTCCGCTCTCACCGCTCGGCCCAGCTCCTGCTAACCTAGGAGTTCAAAAGCATGTTAATACGAGTAGATACATAGGTACCGCTTACGGGAAGGTAACAGCGTTCCGTGTCCAGCCACACACTACGCACTGCAGCAAAAAGAGTCATGCTGGCCACATGACCACGGAAGCGTCTTCGGACAGTGCTGGATTTTCGGCTTTGTAACGGGGATGAGCACCGCACCCTAGAGTTGGACACGACTGGACTTAAATGTCAAGGGATACCTTTACTAATTTTTAGAACAGTTACCGTATTTATTGGCGTATAAAACACACTTTTTGTCTAAATTTGTGACCCAAAATAGTAGGGTGCGTTTTATACGCCAATACTAAAAAATCCCTCCCCCCCCCGCCCGTTTTAAAGCATTTTTGGGCTTACCGGTTTTTTCCGGAGCCGGAGAGCTCCCTTGTGCTTTCTTCCCTGACTAATCTATCCGATCTACAGCTGTTTGTCAGGTTTAATTTATGCACGTGCATGAGTTGAGCTTCTCAGCAGCCAGCAGAGGGCGCTGTGCTCAGTTCAGTTCAGCTGAGCTGCCGAGGGCCTGCTCTTCCGGATGCTGAACGAATGCAGCATGGGTAAGCTTCTGAACTGGGCCTAGTTGGGAGGCTTTGGAAACTGCATAGGTTGGGTGGGGAAAAAGAGTTGAGTCTGGGGTTTTTGTATTTGGGATTTATGTTGTTTAAGAGTTGGTAAGAGTTGAGTCTGGGGGTGGTAAGGTGGTAAGAGTTGAGTCTGGTTTTTTTTGTACTTTTATGTTTTTTACTGTGGAAACTGCAGGGGTGGGGTGGGGGAAAAAGAGTTGAGTCTGGGTTTTTTTGGTACTTGGGATTTATGTTCTGGTGCATTTTGTTCATGTGTCTTATTGCTGTGTGTTTTAAATGAGATCCTGGTATTTTTGTGCAATTTATGTAAATTAGCTAATTAAGCAGCCAAGCGGTAAGTGGCCAAGTGGCCCAAAAATGCTTTAAATGTTTTTTTCTTGAAACCCAGGGCCAAAAGGAAGGTGCGTCTTATATGCCGGTGCGTATTATACGTCGATAAATATGGTACTTGTTCTGTCTCTGCTGTTCTTTGTTTCAGTTGGGTTCCAGGACATGGTCTGAGGGCACACAACACTGTCACCTTGCTGAAGTTAAGTAGACTTAGGTCTGGCCAGTGTCTGGATGGGGGACCACCTGGAGCCCATCTTGAGCCATCTGTTCATCATGGAGCCCAAGACGTACTGTATATACCACCTTGGGCTCTGTGATAGAATAGATGCAGGCTATAAATGTAATAAATATAAAAACTGTTCGATAAAGTAGCAGTTACATTTACCCAGGGCACATTATCTGGCATATACCGGTAATTAGAGTAGTTGTGAGGAATTATTTACTTCTATTGGGGAAAGAAAACCTTAGCGATGTGATGATGGCAAGATTTTGTCCTAGTGCTTGTTAAGGAGATTTTAAATATTTCAGGTTGTTGATGCAGTACTATACCTCTAGTTAATCTGCCCAGTAGTGGTGCTAATTCGCAATGTTGTGTTCGCATAATGACAAACGTATGTCCATTTTGGTCACAGAAAATAAAGCCGTTTCCTTTTATCGTACTGCTCTTGGGCAAGGCTGCTGTTGTCCCTCTTACACACTCTTCTGTATCTGGCACTAACTGATGCTCAAAAAATCCTCTTTATATGCATCTTCAACAGGATATATGGCTTTTGCTTTCCGTCTTTTTTCTCTGTTTATTTAAAGAGTATAGTAAAGAGCTATTTCTAAAAGCCAGCCTCATTTACTGTGCATACATGAAACATCAGTGCTGATTAGTAGAGACAGGAGATCGGAAAACCATGAAGCACTTTTGAAACCATGATAGGAAGTGACTCTCACTGGCTGTTGATTTATTGATACTGACAACATTGTTTTTTCCTCATTTTTAAACAACTAAAATGTACCTTCTACTTGGAAAAATACTGAAGGCAGCCAAATGAAGAATAAACAATCCCCTCCAACTCAGGAGGAATGAGTCCCCTCGCTTCTGAAAGAAGCTGCATAAGAACTGCTTTTAACAAAAAAATGAAAAGGTTAAAAAGGAAAGATTTTCAAATAAGCTTTCTTATAACCATCCAATACATATTTTAGCTGGCTGCAAAGATCCAGCCCAGGGGCTATTTTATCTCCATAAAAGCAAGGGCCAATACCATTCAACCTCTATCAAACCAAAGGTCTGGGAATAGCACACCTCTTTAAATCCTATCTCCCAATAGCTGCACATCAATAAAACGGCTAATGAGGGCATTTGACTTTCAATCGTCCAAGGAAGTCTGGAGGCTTGATTGTAAAGATGAACATTTTCTAGATGATTTCAACAACAGAAACAAACAAAAATAGGCTTTTTGCTGGCCCTCAACAACAACAAATGCCTGTATAGGGAGTTGTAACATCAGCCCTGGAAATAGCTTGTGCTGGCACTACCTGGGGATCCTGCATCCCAGAAGTCATCCTCCTATGTACTTCTGATAATGATCATTCTGGCAAGGGCTCACAAAGAAACTCAGGAAATGAATCAAAGTGTTTGAAAAATATTAACCAAGTTCTCTTGGAACACACAAAGGACTGGTGAGGTTTGCTGAAAGAACCATAGGGGCAATTATACAGCACTTACAAAACGGAGAAGGAAAATATGAGAATTAAAGCTGTGAATGTGTTTTTAGTCCCTAAGCAATATTCTGAAAAAAAGAAAAAGGAAAGAACCTACAATCAACCTGTAGGTAGCTATGGATTAATAGGTTGCTGGCTAATAGCCAATGTGGATTTCTGCAGCAACATATACATAAGCAAACCATCCAGTCCTAGCGCCTCCTTGCCCTGACTGCCTCCTTAAGATTGAAGGGTGCTTCATACGCTGACCAGGAAAATCAGCTGGTGTCGGATGATCCACTGCCACAAGTGCAATGCAGTGTAAAGGTAAAGGTAAAGGTGACCCCTGACAATTAAGTCCAGTTGTGTCCGACTCTAGGGTGTGGTGCTCATCCCCATTTCAAAGCCAAAGAGCCAGCATTGTCTGAAGACGCCTCCGTGGTCATGTGGCCGGCATGACTCTCCTTGCCGCAGCGCGTAGCATGCGGCTGGAACACGGAGTGCTGTTTACCTTCCCGCAAGCGGTACCTATTTATCTACTCACATTAACATGCTTTGGAACTGCTAGGTTGGCAGGAGCTGGCCAAGCAACGAGAGCTCACCCTGTTGCGGATTCGAACTGCCGACCTTTCGATCGACAGCTCATGGTTCAGCGGTTTAACCCACTGCGCCACCCGCTCGCCTTGCAATGCAGTGTAGAGCTAGATAAAAGCTGAAGCAGCATTTCTTTTAGAGATTTGGCGCCCCATAACCAGGGAAGTTGTAATTAAGAGAAAGTTACATCAACGGGACAAGTTATTTGCCACTAATTTCAACCGGACTTTATGTGACTACCGGCGCAATCCTACCCAGCTCCTCCACTGGCGCAGCAGTGGTGTAGGGCAGAACAGGAGGCTTAGGAAGGGAAAGGGGATTTAAATCCCCTTTATCCCCCTTTATAGGGTTTAAATCCCCTTTCCCTACCAAAGCCTCCCGTTCTCCTTCCACCACTGCTGCACCAGTAGAGGAGCTGGGTAGGGTTGCGCTGTACCTTCGTCAGACTGACATAATGGAGGAGAAATGCAGTTGTGTGAGTATATTCAAGGCTTTGTGCAGGCTTCTCTTAAAACAACAACAAAACAATCACCAGAAAAGCTGAAATCTGGAACATATAAGTAGACTGAAGTACCGTATTGGTCTGAGTATAAGACTCACTTTTTTCTCCTAATTTAAGTTTTTAAACTAGGGGTGCGTCTTATAATCAGGCTGTTGCAATTTAATGCCAATGATTTAATTAAATTTTTTAATAGCGCCAAACTTTAAGGGTGCGTCTTATAATCAGGTGCGTCTTATACTCGGGACAATACGGTAATTCAAGGTCAATAGTGAGAGCCGTAGTTCTACTGGAGAGCACATGCCTAGACAGAAAGTCTAGTAATGGTTCAATCCCTACCATTTCTATGACAAGGATTTATGTTAGTAAGGCTTGCAAGGTAATCTGCTCAAGACCCTGATTAACCTTTGCCTGTCAGGAGAGGTGTAGTCGAGGGGGAGCAGAGGGAAAGTATGTCATATTAAACACAGTGCCTTACTTCTTATACATGACTAAGGGCGCAATCCAAACCTATTTAGGCCGCCATTGTAACCAGCGGCCCAGTGAAAACGGGAGGCCCCAGAACGGAAAGGGGATTCAAATCCCCTTTGAATTCCCGTTTTGGAGGGGATTTGAGTCCCCTTTCCGTTCAATCATTTACAGTAGCTATACTGTATATGAATGATCCTATAAAATATAAGCAAAAAATAGCTCACATTTGAATGAGAATGGACAGATCAACTCAGGGGACAAGGGCCTTACCAAAGATGACTTGGGAAATAAGCATATTGGTTCGGAGATTATTTTTCCAGCAATCAAAGAGTCCTTAAAATCTGTGTCTGATTCCAGTTGACATGGTTTTCAAGCACCATAAGTTGACATTTGTAATTTTTAGCACACTGATTTCATACGCACCACATTTCTACATGTCCTAAGTATAGGCAATAAAATTCATGTCAGCATCTCTCGCAGTCAAAGTAAACAGTGCTGGCCGAGCTGAACCAATAGTCTGACCTAATCTAATGACCCAGTCTAATGAATCTTCCTATGTTGACACATGTGCAAAATGAAATGAAAATGCTTATTCACAAGTAATCGAGGATGGTGCAACAACAGTTTCCAAATTTGTCAGAGCACAGTTGCAAGCAATAAAATGTTACTTCTCACTAAGGCCACTTTATATAGGACACAATACAGAAATAGTTAGTAACAGGAAGACGTAGGTTTCAGTTAGGAGGAAAATAATCAGAAGATACTGTATTATTTTGTAGCGGAACATATTACTAGGAGTGATGGTTCATTTCCTATCAATGGAAATGTTCAAAACACCGTGAGATAAATGATCACCAGTATAGATTAGCCCTGCACTCCAGCACAGAGATAGGCATTCTTAAAACTACTGAAATGTTAATTCTTAACATAAGGTGACACAACACTGTTCTGTCCTATGTATGGTTGTCACATTTTCATATTTATAGGAGACATCTTGCTTCTTTGACTATTTTGCACTTTGTATCACCTGGCAATCCAATCCAGAGTCAATATCTGCAAGAACTTATATTGTTTTTATGCAAGTCACTCTTGGAGCCTTGTCAAGTAAAGGGCCCGAAACAAGTGCTTTAAATAAATTATTTTCACCCATTTGAAATATGGTTTTTTCATATATATTTTTTTACCTGTGTGATTGCCCAGTAATACCTAGCATTTGTATAGTGCTTTTGAAAGGTGGAAAGCACTTAATTGATGTAGGGCGCAATCCTGTGTAACTCTTGCATCGGTGTAACAGTAGATCCCCCGGTGTAAGAGCACTTATGCCTGTGTAACTTGCCGTATACCGACGGATACATGATGGACACCAACTTAACATCCCCTCGGACACCTCACATACACAGTTTGGATGCGGAACAGACACTGACTCAACTCCACCGGGGGCATTCTGGGGCATTCTGGGGGCATTCACCCCCATATTGCAGCTAGGAAGCTGAAGGAATGAGAGAGTGATGCCTAAGGCAGCTGAGTGAGTTCACAGCAGAGATGAGTTTCAAGTCAGGGAAGTCCTGAGTTGCAGTTCAGTCTCTTAGCTAATGTGATGCATCAATTCGGTGAACTGGAAACCCAGAGCACCACTTCTGCTATCCTGCTAAAGAAAGTTATTGACATAAATTCACCCCAAGCTTTATTTAACACAGAACAAACTCTATATAGAGTTGAACAAAGCTCAGATTACTGTTACAAATTTTTTGTGTTCATTCATCTTTCTAAGAATGCATGCAGCCTGAGTTCATGTATGTTTACTCAAAAGTAAGTCCCACTGAGTTCAGTAGGTAGGGGCAGGAGAAAATGGTGATAACGAAATAAAAACACATAACACCGCTTTCTGCTAAAAAAAAATATATGTGAAAAATACAACCATGTAATGTTGTGTCATTCTTCATCTGCTGACACTGTACAACCTATATCACATACAGAGCAATCCTAACCAACTTTCCAGCACCGGTGTAGCCGTGCCAACAGAGCGCACACTGCATTTTGCAGTGCGGGGCAGTCATGGAGGTTTCTTCAAGGTGAAGAAACATTTGTTCCCTTACCTCGGGGCTGCATTGCAGTTGCACCTGCGCTGGAAAGTTGATTAGGATTGCGCTGATACTTAGTACACTTTTAAAGTGGTTACAATTGATAAAAATGGGGAAAATTTGGAATAAAAACACATAGCACCACTTTCTGCTATTTCATTTTGGTTAAACACCAAAATCTGCAAAAAAATAAAACCATTTTCTCCCACCTCTATCATCAATAGGGTTCATTCAAACGTAAATGTGCAATGCATAGGTTTGAAGCCATAATACGTCTATCAATATTTGATGTTAAGAACTCAAAATTAAACAGTCCCTTTTTGGGAAAAAGTAGATGGACTGGCCTCCCATAGACTTTTTTCAGCTGTCACAGTTCTGGGGATTGTCAATTGTGGAACTACAGAGTCTTGAACATCCTCAGCCTGGAAACAGATATAGAACAAGTGCAATCTTAGGTCTACCATTTTCCATTCTTATTTTCATTAAAGCAGTATGCTTCATTTTTACTTAGTCAGGCAGCGCAATCTTGACTAAAGATCCACGGACATCCCCTTCCCCTGGTGTAGCATGGGGAGGCCCCAATGGGGAGGCTGTGTAAAAGCCGTGCTGAGGAGGCCGTGTAAAGGCCGCGCCGGCCCGGAACAGGATGGGGATATGGCAGTCGAAAATGAGCAAACTCAGGAAGATAGTGGAGGACAGGAAGGCCTGGCGGGATATGGT
The DNA here is from genome assembly GCA_026170595.1 of Plestiodon gilberti rubricaudatus. Taxonomy (NCBI): domain Eukaryota; kingdom Metazoa; phylum Chordata; class Lepidosauria; order Squamata; family Scincidae; genus Plestiodon; species Plestiodon gilberti. The sequence continues at coordinate 40,326,064 of JANXHW010000004.1, forward strand.
TCATGGGATCACGAAGCGTCAGACATGACTTAACGACTGAACAACAACAAATCCCCGCCCCCACAGGCCGGCTTGGCCAACCAGTGACTTCCCTTGCTGTGTAAAGGCCACGCCGGCCCGGAACAGGATGGGGATATGGCAGTCGAAAATGAGCAAACTCAGGAAGATAGTGGAGGACAGGAAGGCCTGGCGGGATATGGTTCATGGGATCACGAAGCGTCAGACATGACTTAACGACTGAACAACAACAAATCCCCGCCCCCACAGGCCGGCTTGGCCAACCAGTGACTTCCCTTGCCACCTGAACCGCCCCCGCATCCACCGGTACTCCCCTTATCTTCTCTGGTGGCCACAGGGATGATCCGGCACCAGAGTGAGGGCTGCCAGCCTCCATGCCGGCTGCCTTTACTCACGTATTGTCGCAAACGTGCTTTACCGCACGTTTGCGATGGCTTAGAGCAGCGGAGCGCTCGCTCCACCACTCTAAGTTTACGGTGGATTGTGCCGTGTAAGGCTGATTAGGGTCTATTCCAAGCCATCCTGAAAGCACCATTTGACTGTACATGCTCAGGTCACATGTTGGTTAATGAAACCAGTTGGCTACAAAATGAACTGTGACATGAGACTAGGGACCCAGCCCAGTCCAGCATAGGATTTGGCTGTAACTCTACCATGTTTTTAAATACCTTTTCCATTGTCCTTTGGCAATAATCTGCAGTGAATGAAAGCTGATGACAGTATTATCTCTAACCATAAAAGCTGAGAAATGTTGTATCCACTGTGCTAATCATTCAATGAACATTTTTATCTAGTGCTCAATACAGATCATCAGATGGGATAAGAGAAACTCTACCTACTACACACAGTAGTCTATGCCAAAGGGAGACTTGAAATAGCACATCTGAAAATAGCCCAGAATCATTTTAGAAGTAAAACCTCTATTATAACATGCCAGTGTAGGAAAAAGAAAGGATGTGATTGTCCCTTACTGTACAAAAAGCAAGCACATTCATAGCTTGTGTATATCTGCTTTGGCCACATGAAACAAGTCCAAGTTGACTCATTCCAGCACAGTGAGTTGAGTAATTCTATTTCTATGTCTGTCTGAAACAATTGAGTATATTTTTTCAGTCTGCTAAGAACCTACTTTCTATACCTGCCAAAGCAAGCACATGTTCCACAAAGAAAGAAACCATACAGCACATTACCATCAGATTCAGCCAGAACACATATCCGTGATTTTCATTAACATGTATGATATTATGGCTCACAGTTACCCATCAGCCAATCTGATATACAATATACAATAAACGGTTTCCATGGCTCTGAGCCAACCTAAACGTTGTCTACAAACTGCACCATTCTTCACTTTTGCACATTTGAAACCACAGAACTTTAGTCCAGAGTGTCACAAAACCTGTTCTTTTGACTGCAATGTTAAACCTTGATTCTGAAATCTTGAATCTAAGTACGGTATATTCATAACGATAAAACCGATGTATATGGTCCAGAATCAATTCCTGTCATTCTGGGTACAGGCCAAGGCAGAGGTGGAAGTAAGTGTACTTGTGGTGGAAGTAAATGTACAGAGGTGGAAGTAAATGTGTTCAGCCAAGAGCAGACATTCTTAGATGTTCAGACCAATGAGCAAGCCTGATGTAGAAGTTTTTGTTGGGTGTGGGGATCACTTGGCACATTTGGCCTATGCTTGTTAAGAGGCATCCATGGTGATTTGATCAGCTAGTAGTTCTTTCCTTCGGAGATGTGGGTTTTGGTGCACAAAATGAATCCCTAACCAGCATCATGTAGGTCCAAGGTTGATTACTGGCTATGGGTTCAAGTCTGAACAACAGAAAGCATGTCTGACAAATTCTCTTCTTCTTCTTCTTCTTCTTCTTCTTCTTCTTCTTCTTCTTCTTCTTCTTCTTCTTCTTCATTATTATTATTATTATTATTATAAATAATTTATTATAAACAACAACAACAACAACACCTGAGTGAAGGAATGTTAAGCATACATTACTAAATAAACTGACTTACTTTGGTGTTCCCTTGTTTTTCCCCACTAGTCGTTTCACGCGGATATCTTTGAATTGTGCTTTCCTAATCAGTTAATTTTGTTCCTAAATAATTAGTATCAAAGCTCTCCTGAAGGGAGTATTTATTCTGTAAAGCTGTAGGTACAGCCACAGGCAGAAGCTTTTAAAAGAGTACTGTTCTCTCTCCATCTTTGGGTTTTTAATAATAATCACACAACGGCAACCTACAGCCAGTCTGCCTTACTTCTTAAGGTCTTTCCTTTAATTTTCTATTATTGTCAAAAAAAAAAAAAGGCAGAGTAGTATGCATTGTGCTAAACAACAAAATCACAAAATACAGGCAATACTTGTCATGCTATCTGAGTGGCGCTATGCATAATTTTCCTGGATTTTTTTTACAAGTTTAAAGATGGTGCATATACTATTTCTCTCTCACTTGAGCCTGTAGTTTCACAAAAATTCTTAACTAAAATCTCCTTTGGTGGTTTCTAAGCATTCACTGTGAGTTACAGAAGAACGTATTGGCTCCATAGTAGTAGGATATATTTTCCTTATTTCTTGCTGCTGTGTAGCGCTGGAAGAAACTAAAGTCTCTGTACACACACAGCTTGCTAATGTTACATTCCCACTATGTCATCGATGCAAAAATGATAACACCCAAACTCGCAGGATATTGGAAGGACAATTGATTATTATTCAATTGCCCAATATCCACTGATTCTGGGAGTGTCCACTTGGATGTTTAGCTTCTTTTTTCCCTTCTTTCCCTGTATTCCAAGTATACTGGGCTATCTTTCTTTTTCACTGTTCATGGGGATTGAACTCTGAATCACACTGCTGAGGCAATGCTATACAGTCGGACCTCACTATTGGTAGGGGATCTATTCCAGACACACACACACACGTGGATAGCGAAGATCCGCATATACTGGGGTGCGCCTAGAAAACCCTGTTAAAAGGAAAAAATCCCCAAAATCACCATTTTACCTTTAATATGCCAAACCGCTGCGTTTCCAAGCATTTACGGAGCTTCTGCAGCCTTACCGACCCACTTCTGGGTCACGGGAACTCTCTCCCCCCCCCCCAGCCTTGTCCCAGGATACATCCTCAGCTGCTCCATCCATCCGCTTCCTGTTCTGACGAGGCTCCGAGCCCAGCTGACTCCAGCTGTTCCAAGTCAGCTGGGCTCAGAGGCTCCAAGCTTGGCTGAGTCAACTAGTAATTGGCAGTGACGACATTGTGTCACTGCCTATTACTTCCAGGTCACTGAGCGATGGATGGTGGTTGTACCGGGTGACATCTAGGAGTGGGGGTCCACTGTATCCTTTGTCCTGGCATGTGACATGTAAAGTATGAAGCCTCACTTTTCTAGGCCATCCTCTCATTATTTCAGATTTCGTTTTATTGCTTCAAAACCAAGCTTGGTTTTTTTCAGCCACTTCTGATTAAATAATTGTTTGGCAGAGAGCCTGTATTTTCATTACCAAGCAGTTTCAGTGCTGAAATGCTCTACTCCCATGATTCTTGTTTTATTGTACTCAGTTTTGAATAAGAAACCAATACAGAGTTGCAGCACACACTTGTAGACACTTAACACACTACATTTGAAAAAGTACGTATTCAGTGCGAGGGAACTGTCAGCCCAATCCTAACTAAATCCCTCGGTGGTGATGCAGCGGTGCCGGCTCAGCTTTCACTGTTTCAGCGACTGGAGGCCTCCGCAGGGTAAGGGAACATTAGTTCCCTTGCCCCAGGGTAACCCCCAGCAGCTGCCATGGGTCAACTCAGATCTGTGCCAGCTCAAACTTTGATAAAGTTTTGCACTGAGTGTCTCATGTATGACTATCTGCCTCTTGGGCACAAGTCATGGGTGTGTGCTCGGTGCAAAGAGCTCCAAGCTCTCAGGGAACGGGTTCGCTCCCTTGAAGCCACGGTTGCTGACCTGGAGAAGCAGAGACAGGTAGAGAGGAACCAGGGTGAGACTTCTAGGGACGTGGAGGCATCGTCCCACCCTCAGTTGGCCAGCTCCTCAGCTGCCAGGAAAGGGAGTCTCAGGGCTAGAGGACGTCGCTCTGGAAAAGAGGGAAACAATCCCACAGTGGGGACCCCTTCTTCAGGTGATGGGCCCGTATCCAGTCGCACTATGGATATTCCTCTGGGGAGGGGGCGAAGGGGGCTTCTTGTCGTGGGTGACTCTATAGTCAGGAACATAGAGAGGGGGGTCTGTGATGGATGTGAGGACTGCACGGTGACTTGCCTACCTGGTGCGAAGGTTGCGGACATCACCTCTCGTCTAGATAGGCTGGTAGAGAGTGCTGGGGAGGAGGTAGCGGTTGTGGTGCATGTTGGCACCAACGACGTGGGGAAATGTAGCCGGGCGGTCCTGGAGGCCAAATTTAGGTTGCTAGGTAGGAAGCTCAAATCCAGGATCCCAAAGGTAGCGTTCTCAGAAGTGCTACCTGTTCCACGCGCAGGGCCAGCTAGGCAGGCGGAGCTCAGGGGTCTCAATGCGTGGATGAGACACTGGTGTCAGGAGGAGGGGTTTAGGTTTGTTAGGCACTGGGGAACGTTTTGGGACAAGCCAGGCCTGTACAAGAGGGACGGGCTTCACTTGAACCAAAACGGAACCAGACTGCTGGCGCGTAACATTAAGAAGGTGGCAGAGCAGCTTTTAAACTGACTCCTGGGGGAAAGCAGACAGGAGCCGAGGGGCATCCGGTTCGGGACTCCTCATCCCTAGGGAATGAGGGTGCAGAGGATGGGGAACAGTCAAGTAATAGCAGAGTAAAAATTGGGAGTGGTAGCGTGATAGGACATGACAGCCAGTCTAGCAGGACAGAAGGCTGCAGGAATAAAGGTGCAAACATGCAGCCCTTCTTGGGGGACCAGGTATATAAGTGCTTTTATGCAAATGCCCGAAGTCTACGGGCAAAGATGGGAGAACTGGAATGTTTGGTGGCTAGGGAAAACATTGACATAGTAGGTATAACAGAAACCTGGTGGAATGCGGAGAACCAGTGGGATACTGCAATTCCAGGATATAAACTCTATAGGAGGGACAGAGAGGGGCGTGTTGGAGGTGGGGTGGCCATCTATGTCAAAGAGGGGGTAGAATCCACCAGAGTAGAGCTGGAGGGGGGATCTGACTCCTCCGTAGAATCACTGTGGGTTAGATTACCAGGCTCAAAGAGTGATGTAATAGTAGGGGCATGCTACCGTCCTCCAGATCAAAAACCTGAAGGGGATCTTGAAATGAGGAAGCAAATCAGGGAGGTATCAATGAGAGACAGGGTTGTAGTCATGGGGGACTTCAATTATCCTCACATCGACTGGGTCAATTCATGCTCAGGTCATGAAAGAGAGACTGGATTTCTGGATATGTTAAATGACTGTGCCTTAGAGCAGCTTGTCACGGAACCAACCAGAGGACAGGTGACTCTGGACTTGATATTGTGTGGCACTCAAGATGTCGTCAGGGAGGTAAATGTTACCGAACCGTTGGGGAATAGTGACCATGCTGCGATCTGTTTCGCCATGCATGTCGGAGGGAGAGTGCCGAGCAAATCGGACACGAAAACCCTTGACAAATTAAGTTTCAAAAGATTGAAGAAGAGATGAAGAAGAAAGAACAAGAGTTGAGGAGGACACCTGGTGACAAAAACGTTTTACAACAAATTAAAATTTTACAGAGTCAACTATCCCTGATGATAACAAAAGAAATAGAAATTAAAATGAAGTATGCGAAACAAAGGTATTTTGAACATGCTAATAAACCAGGAAAATTTTTAGCTTATAAACTGAGGAAAGAAAGGGAGAAAAGAATTATTTCTAAGTTACAAGAGACAGATAAAATATGTACAGAACAAGAAGATATACAAAAATTAATTGTGAATTATTATACAAATTTATATAAAAGACAGAAGGTAGAACCAGCAAAAATAAAGGAATATTTGGTAAAGCAAAATTTACCAAAAGTTTTGGAAGATCAGAAATTAATTTTAAATGAAAGGATCATGCCTAGAGAAGTGGCAGATGCGATAAAGAGAGTTAAACTGAATAAGGCACCAGGTCCAGATGGTTTGACTGGGAGATTTTATAAATGTTTAGAAGATGTAATAAGTATCCCATTACAACAGACAATGAATGATATCTTACAAAATAGAAAAATGCCAGATTCATGGAAAGAGGCGAACATAACTTTGATACCAAAAGAAGGACAAGATTCAAGTAGTATAAAGAATTATAGACCTATATCTTTGCTTAACAATGATTATAAGATATTTACATCAATTTTAGCGGAGAGAATGAAGAAGATGTTGCAAAAATTCATACATGAAGATCAATGTGGTTTTCTACCAAAAAGACATTTGAGGGAGAATGTAAGAATTGTTGTGGATATGTTGGAATATTTTGACAAACATATAGATAAGCAATTAGCATTAATATTTATAGATGCTGAAAAAGCTTTTGATAATTTGAACTGGTCTTTTTTATTAGAAGTTTTACAAGAAATGGACTTCGGGGAAAACTTCAATAAATGGATAAATTCAATTTATGTGACACAAACTGTAAGAGTATTAGTGAATGGTGAGCTGACTAAGACATTTGAAATTCAAAAAGGTACGCGACAAGGATGTCCGTTATCACCATTGCTGTTTATATTGGTGTTAGAAGTTTTGAATAGAAATATTAGACAAGATGAAAGAATACATGGTGTGAAGATTAAGAAAGAAACATTCAAGTTAAGAGCCTTTGCAGACGACTTGGTACTAATGCTGGAAAATCCGTTAAAAGATATAGAGTTGTTGATGAGTAAATTAAAAGAATTTGGATCTCTTGCAGGATTTAAAGTTAATAAACAGAAGACAAAAATAGTGACTAAAAATATGAAGATTCAAGATCAACTGAAACTGATGAATAAAACAGGATTTAAGGTGGAAAAAAAAGTTAAATATCTTGGAATTGTATTGACGAGTATGAATTGTACATTATTTCAAAATAATTATGTTAAAGTATGGAATGAAATTAAGAAAGATCTGTTACGATGGGAAAGATTGAAATTGTCCTTACTAGGAAGGATATTGGTGATTAAGATGAATGTATTGCCAAAAATGATGTTCTTATTTCAAACGATACCAGTGATTATATCTGATGCACCATTTAAAGAATGGCAGAAAGACATTTCTAAATTTATTTGGCAAGGGAAAAAACCAAGGGTGAAATATAAGATTCTTCAAGAAACAAAAGAGAGAGGAGGATTAGGACTACCAGATCTGAAAGTATATTATGCAGCATGTTGTTTTGTGTGGTTGAAAGAGTGGGTGTATTTACAAAATAGAAGATTATTGGAGTTAGAAGGCTCTGACTTGAGATTTGGTTGGCATGGGTATTTGTGGTATGATAAAGTGAAAGCAAATTTAGAATTTAAAAATCATTATGTTAGACATGCATTATGGAGAATTTGGAATAGATATAAAATGAGATTTTATGAGAAAGTACCATTATGGGTTGCACCATATGAAGCACACTTTGGTGGAAGTAGCGTGCCAAAAGAGAAAGGACTACTGTACAGAAATTTATTATTTTTTTCACAAGGAGACTGTATAATGAAGTCAAGAGAAAAACTAATGGAAGAAGACTTTAATTGTCAATGGTTTGTATATGCTCAAATTTTGGAGAGATTTAAAGTGGACAAGAAGGCATATGGATTTGTAGAAGAAGAATCAATATTGGAGGCACAATTAAAATCTGAAGACCAGATAATTTCAAAAATGTATAAATTGCTTTTGAAGTTTGAAACAGAAGAAGAACAGGTTAAAGAATGTACGATTCATTGGGCGAAAAATGTAGGTCATGTTATTTTAATGGACCAATGGGAACAACTATGGTTAAAACAGTTGAAATTTACGTTAAATGTTAATATTAAAGAAAATATGTATAAAATGATATATAGATGGTATATAACCCCAAGCAAATTAGCAAAAATGTATGAGAAGGTGACGAATAGATGTTGGAAATGTAAAATGCAAGAAGGAACTTTTTACCATATGTGGTGGACATGCCCTCAAGCAAAGAAGTATTGGACTCAGATTCACAAACAGATTGAGTTGATTTTAAAGATTAAGATCCAAATGAAACCGGAAACATTTTTGTTGGGTATGTGGGAGGATCATGTAGGCGAAAAATTTCAAACTTTGTTTTTATATATGATAGCTGCGGCAAGAATTTTATATGCACAATATTGGAAGAATTCGGAGATACCTTCGCTGGAAGATTGGTGGCTGAACGTTTTGGACTATGCTGAAATGGATAAACTTACAATTTTAATTAAGGAAAAGTCAGTTAACTTTTTCGTGAATAATTGGAAACCATTTATTGACTTTTTAAGAGAGAGAGAGAGGAATGATGTGATGATATGCGGATTTAATGAATAGAATGTGGGTGTTGTTTTGGCTTAGTTGGAAATTGTATGTAGAAAATAGTGAATAGTATGCTAGTAGGATGTATTGCTTCGCGCTTGCTATAACTTTATGAAATATGTATTGCTTTTATGTTTTAATATATCAATAAAATATAAATATATATTAAAAAAAGAAAACCCTTGACTTCCGAAGGGCTGACTTCCCCAAAATGAGGAGACTAGTTAAAAAAAAGCTGAAAGGGAAGGTAAAAAGAGTCCAATCGCTCCAGAGTGCATGGAGGCTGTTTAAAACAACAGTCATAGAGGCCCAGCGGGAGTGTATCCCACAAAGGAGGAAGGGCTCGACCAAGTCCAGGAGGGTGCCGGCATGGCTAACAAGCACAGTAAAGGAGGCTATAAAAGGCAAGGAAGCTTCCTTCCGTAAATGGAAGTCTTGCCCTAGTGAGGAAAATAAACAGGAGCACAAACTGTGGCAAAAGAAATGTAAAAAGATGATACGGGAGGCCAAGCAAGACTTTGAGGAACGTATGGCAGGCAACATAAAAGGGAATAATAAAAGCTTCTTCAAATATGTTAGAAGCAGGAAACCTGCCAGGGAAAGGGTTGGTCTGCTGGATGGTGAGGGAGAGAAAGGGGTGATAAAAGGGGACTTGGAGACTGCAGAGAAATTAAATGAGTTCTTTGCGTCTGTCTTCACGGCAGAAGACCTTGGGCAAATACCGCTGCCGGAACGGTCTCCCCTGACTAAAGAATTAAGTCAAATAGAGGTTAAAAGAGAAGACGTCTCAGACTTAATTGACAAAATAAAGATCAATAAATCACCAGGCCCGGATGGCATCCACCCAAGAGTTCTGAAGGAACTCAAGAATAAAGTTGCTGACCTCTTGACCAAAATATGCAACTTGTCCCTTAAAACGGCCACTGTGCCAGAGGATTGGAGGATAGCTAATGTCACGCCAATCTTTAAAAAAGGAAGGAGGGGGGACCCAGGAAACTACAGGCCGGTCAGCCTAACCTCTGTTCCAGGGAAGATGGTGGAAAGTCTCATTAAGGATAAAATCTTAAAATACATAGAAGAACAAGCTCTGCTGAGGGAGAGTCAGCATGGCTTCTGCAAGGGGAAGTCTTGCCTCACAAACCTGTTAGAATTTTTTTTAAAAGGTCAACAGGCATGTGGATGCAAGCGAACCCGTGGATATTATATATCTGGATTTTCAGAAGACGTTTGACACAGTCCCTCATGAAAGGCTCCTGAGAAAACTCCACAGTCAGGGAATAAGAGGGCAGGTCCTCTTGTGGATTAGGAACTGGTTGAAGACCAGGAAACAGCGAGTGGGAGTCAACGGGCAATTTTCACAATGGCGAGAGGTGAAAAGCGGTGTGCCCCAAGGATCGGTCTTGGGACTGGTGCTTTTCAACTTATTCATAAATGACCTGGAGTTGGGGATAGGCAGTGAGGTGGCCAAGTTTGCAGATGACACTAAACGTTTCCGGGTGGTGAAGACCAGCAGGGATTGTGAAGAGCTCCAGAAGGATCTCTCCAAACTGGGAGAATGGGCAGCAAAATGGCAGATGCGCTTCAATGTAAGTAAGTGCAAAGTGATGCACATTGGGGCAAGAAACCAAAATTTCACATATAAGCTAATGGGTTCTGAGTTGTCTGTAACGGATCAAGAGAGAGATCTTGGGGTGCTGGTGGACAGGTCGATGAAAGTGTCGACCCAGTGTGCGGCGGCTGTGAAGAAGGCCAATTCCATGCTCGGGATCATTAAAAAAGGGATTGAGAATAAAACTGCCAATATCATTATGCCTTTGTACAAATCGATGGTAAGGCCACATCTGGAGTATTGTGTCCAGTTCTGGTCACCGCACCTCAAAAAGGATATAGTTGAATTGGAAAAGGTGCAGAAAAGAGCGACCAGAATGATTCGTGGGCTGGAGCACCTCCCTTATGAGGAAAGGCTACAGCGTCTGGGGCTTTTCAGCCTAGAAAAAAGGCGCCTGAGGGGGGACATGATTGAGACTTATAAAATTATGCATGGGATGGAGAGAGTGGATAGAGGGAAATTCTTCTCCCTCTCGCACAACACCAGAACCAGGGGACATGTACTAAAATTGAGTGGAGGGAGAGTTAGAACAGACAAAAGAAAATATTTCTTTACCCAGCGTGTAATTCATCTGTGGAACTCCTTGCCACAAGATGTGGTGATGGCATCTGGCCTAGATGCCTTTAAAAGGGGTTTGGACAGATTCATGGAGGAAAAGACCATCACAGGTTACAAGCCATAAGCAACCTCCTGGTTTTTAGAAGTGGGTTTTCTCTGTGCCAGGTGCAAGGGAGTGTCAACGGGAAACAGGTTATCTTGTTGTCTTGTGCTCCCTGAGGCATCTGGTGGGGCCACTGTGTGACACAGGAAGCTGGACTAGATGGGCTTTTGGCCTGATCCAGCAGGGCTCTTCTTATGTTCTTATGTTCTTAATAGCTGGCACAAGACAGAGTTGATCCGTGCAGGCGCCTCCGCAGCTGAACCCCTCCCGGGCCTGATCTGCCCTCCTCCCCGCTCCCATCATCTGCCCACCCCCTCCCTGTGCTCCTGCTGATGACATCACCGCTCCTGCTGTAGGGGTAGTCCGGTGCTGCACTCTTTCTCACCCTTTGACTAGACACCTATAACTCAGTATTATGGACACTGGCCAGGGCTTCAGGCAGGGGTCTTTTCCAACCCTATCTGCAGATGCCGGAGATTCAACCTGGGACCTTTTGAAGGCAAAGCAGATGCTCTTCCACTGAGCAACAACATCATCCTTGCAATATATAACACTTTTACATGTGTAGGGGAAAAAAGTGCATTTCATATGAAATGCATCTCAGGGATTGTTTTAAACATTTTTATTTTTTTCACGTGTGGCTAGTAAACTATGTAGCATACCAGTCACATTTCTAATGTCCCCCCAGCAGGATGCCCTGTGTCTCACTTCCTGTTTCATCAGATTCCACCAAAGTAATCATACTCATAGGGATCGTGTTTGTTTCCCTGGTTTCTATGGATTTTTCATCTTGCCTTAGGAAGTTTGAAAGGTTTTGTTCTGCTCTCAGTGGCTTCTAGAAAATATGGAGGTGCCCAGACCAGAGCGTTTCTTTGTCCTGACCAATTTGCTTTTATCTGCATGCACTTCAGTGCAATGAAATGAATCCTTTAAGCATTGATGCAACTCAGAAAAGGCATTCAATTTTTTTGCATTTATTTTAGTTAAACAGCATTGAAAACTTTTATGACAGCCTTCAGGACTACAGGTTATATATATATACACACACACACATACGCGCGCGCGCGCGCTAAAACTGGAGGAACTGTTAAATGATCACAGATTTTTTTCTTCAGTTTTTTGCACAGATGCCCCTAAAGGTTGTATCAGGTGATTGATTGTCATCTGTCTGAAAATTCCTCCATAAGGATCTGCAAAGATCAGACTTCTCTCTTCTTCCATATTATTTATTTATTTAAAAGATTTATATACTGCTTTTCTAAAATTCAAAGCAGTGTACAACAAAGCTATAAACGGTCCACGGGGAATTCAGGATCCTGACTGCACGTAGGAACTCTTTACACAGTTACAGACCAATTCTACCCAACGTTCCAGCCCCGAAGCAGCCATGTCAATTGGGTACACACTGCATTCTGTGGTGGGGGGACAGTCATGGAGGCCTCCTCAAGGTCAGGGAACATTTGTTCCCTTACTTCGGGGCTGCACTGCAACTGCATCAGTGGAAACCTGGTTAGAATTGAGCTGTCAAGTCAAACATGTTGAGCCACATTCACAGGAATATATAGACATTGGGGAAGTGGTCAGGAGCATAATCTTTTTCCCTTCACCACGCATTTCCTGAACTCATGGTGGGATGCATTTGTATATACAGTCCGAGTCTGAATTCAGGTCATCTTACTTAAGATAATTTAACTGGAATTATGATGGGCAGCAGACCTAGGGCCTGAAAGGGTTAAACACTTTTCATTGGTTTAAGGTATTCATTATGTGTCTGTAGTCACTGAAATACAGGCTTTATGTCCAAGCAAATGAGGAGCCAGTGTCCAAAATATTTTGATCCAATTGGCATCTCATATTCTAGGTAGGCAGGGCCTGTCTTGACAAAAGACCAAGGACTATTATTCAAACATGCCTACAGACAGCTCTTGGGTTTGTCACATTTCACCTCATTAGCAGTGGCGTCGCTTCGGTAGGGGCGGGGCTGTAAGTAACGCTCCGTCGTAGTCTCTTTACCGAGCGAGCAGGAGGCAGCCCCGCCCCCTCACTGTCAGAGCCAGTCCCCTGCGGAGAAAGCAGCAGGCAGGATCTCTTGCCTGCTGCTTTCTCCGCACGGGAAAGGTTCCGACAGTGAGGGGGCGGGGCTGCCTCCTGCTCGCTCGGTAAAGAGACTACGATGGAGCGTTACTTACAGCCCCGCCCCTACCAAAGCGACGCCAGTGCTCATTGGTGGATATGTAGTTTGCCACACTCATACTTTCAATGCTTTCTTCATTTCATATGTAATTCCACATTGTGCATGACTCACAGAGGAAATATTACATTGTGCAAAAGAAACCAAACAAAGGAATAAAAAAAGATCCCAGAACTAGGTGTAATTATTCTTGCTTAGTCCCTGTTGTTTTCATATGTTGTACAAAGTGGCTTCAAGAGCTGGTTGAGAGGAACTGGGTCAGTTTTATTGAAAAGATCCAGGTTTTTTTAGCAGCTGGAGGATCAAAACATCGTGGCAAGGATCCAAAGAACTACTTTAGGTGTACCCAAGGGTTTGGGTGTGGAGTTGTTCCTTCAATTTCCTTTGAACAGCAGACTCTCAAGCTATATCAGAAACTGCTTTAGGAATCCCCATCAGTTTCAAACGAGCTGTTGCTATATGACAGGAGTGGCCAACCTTCCACCATTAGGGCTACTGTGTTCTTAAGAGTTGTGTAGAAGACAGAATCTTGGCAGCTGCAAGTGCTGATGGTGCTGCTAAAGCAGCTGCACCTGCTGAAATGCCCTCACCTATACACCCATTAAAGGGCCAGGAGCATTTAAGTTGAAAGGTTGGCCACCCCTGCTATATGACATAGGATGCAGCTCTTTGGATATAGGATAGTGGGGTGGGAGGATGTCTGGAGGTCTCTTGGACCATCAGAACTAGTCATGCAGCTCTTTGGATCCAGAGCATTCATCCCAATGTGCCCATACATGACCCTTAGAGAATGAATGTGTCTCAATTCACTTCAATGGAAGATCAGATCACTACTATACACACCCTTTGTGCCTATAAATCATTTTTCTACTAATGTGAATAAGAAATCCTTGCGGGCTGGGGGCAGAGAAGTTCTGTGTGTGTACAGGAGCCCATGCACTTGCAAGAACAAAGTTTTGTATTAATTAGATTTTGTTTGGCTCAAGATTCTTCCTTAATCAGTCTATATGAATTTTTCAGCCTTATAAATCATTATAAGCTCCTTTTATTTCACATAACTTTACTGTGAATCTGTATCAGAGCTTTAGCCTGCTTAATGCCAAAAATCACATAATTAGGGCCAACGAAAGAAAAGATTAAATATTTTGAGCAGCTCTAATGGGACAGACTTTTCTCCTTTTATATTAATCTTTGGAAAGCTGAGAAAGAGTGAGAACTTTTGACATCCAACAGTAGTAGAAAAAAAATAATTGAAATGTTATAAACATATGATTTTTTCTGAAATGAATAGATTACAGCTAGTAATAACTCCAGATATCTGATGATAATTGCTATAAAATCTGTTCAGGAAAAGATGCTGAAGTCAACTTTCCAGGGAACTTCAAAGACATAATGATGAAAGTCAGTTCTGCATCTCGATCTGAGCCAGAGGAAAATTTAGTAATTGTGTTGCAAGATGAAAAATGAGTATTCAATGAAAACAAAAATCTTTAAATGTGCAAATTGTTTCTGGGCAGTGCAATTTGTATGAGCTGCCTTTTTGCATTCCACTATTTAATAAAATATATTTATGGAGCATAAACCAGAGATTTCTGCAGAAAACCCAATAGAAGATTTATATCACAGCTCGTTGTCATCTGTTTCAGTGAAAATAAAAATAAAGGTAATATGTTGGGAGACTGCTTTCCTGATGACAGTAATATTTCACCAGATGCTCTTTCTCTAGAACTGGCTTCATTTATTGTTTTCCTTTCCAGATATGAGACTGCATAAAGAGCAAGCTTGTCAATGATCACCTAAAGCAGCTCCACCTATAGTAGTTAATTACATGAGAGGCTGATTTCCTGTTCAAAGTGTATTGGCCTACTTGAACACTATGACTTATTCAAGGGATTACAGAAAACTCATTTTTCAGAGCAAAATATTTGATATTGTTTTGTATTTATTTATTTATGTTGTGTTATAGATCTCCCCAGCAACTCATGCTTCTGTATGAATAAAAGCAATAGATACAGATCTTGCTTTCCAACACTAGATAGAAGACAAACAGAGATATAGTAATTAAAGCGGAACATGACTTTGAGTATCTTCTGAAGAGATAAGCACTGGGGATTCTTGCAGCATGACCCCAGGTACTTTGAAGCCTGGGCCACCCCAGTCAGTTTGCCAAAGGACAGAGCTTCTAGCCTGCTTTCTAGCCTGCTTACAGCACCACCACTGAAGATGGTCAGAAGGTGGAATTGCAGCCATCCAATCCAATGGAGATCAGGTGAAATCAGGAGTCAATATATCAGGACAACAATATAGGTGAAAGAGTCTCCCAGCACTGCTGTTCTATTCATATTCATATTTTAATATAATATTTATATATTGCCTTTCTCTGGTCATCGGATTTCTTCTCTGACTTGAATTCAAGGTGGTTTACATGGCCAGGCAATCTAAACTGAAGTGGTTTTTACATATTTCAAGTGTCCTAATCTTTCATAGGACGCTCATTCCAGGTGGTTGCCTTCCCGGTCTGGCCTCTTTTCTGGCATTCGCCTCCTACGCGTTGTCCTGACGTGCCAGCTACAAAGGCTTCTGCAGTTCATCAGCGGAGTGCCGACAGCTCTTCGACTGCTCGCGGATACTTCTGGGCTTCTCAAACTGCCATCCTTAGCAGTGGCGTCGCCAGATGTGGGGCCCTGGGGCGGTGGGCCCCAGGGCGCAAGGGCGCAGAGGCTCCTAGGGGGGCAGGAGGCTCTGGGGGAGAGCGGGAAAAATTTGAATTTTTCCCGCTTTTTTTCGCCGATTTTCGGCGATTTTAAGCCTAGAACTGGGGTTTTTAGTAAGTATGTATGCTTTTACCGGCACTTTTGTGATACTGGACGCTCTCTCGATGATTTTAAGCCTTCTCCCGGGCACGCAGCTTCTCCGTGCACCCAGCCCGGGTCTCTGTACAATCTTCGTAGTTTGCGCATGCGCAAACCAACGGAGTCTCCAGGGACGTTCTGGGCATGCGCAAACTACTCCCTGGAGCGTCCCTGGAGATGCCGTGGGTTTGCGTCTCCAGGGACGCTCCAGGGAGTAGTTTGCGCATGCCCAGAACGTCCCTGGAGACTCCGTGGGTTTGCGCATGCGCAAACTACGAAGATTGTACAGAGACCCGGGCCGGGTGCACGGAGAAGCTGCGCGCCCGGGAGAAGGCTTAAAATCGTCGAGGGAGCGTCCAGTATCACAAAAGTGCCGGTAAAAGCATACATACTTACTAAAAACCCCAGTTCTAGGCTTCAAATCGCCGAAAATCGGCGAAAAAAGCGGGAAAAATAATTAGCATAAATTATGCTAATTAGTTTTATAGGGGGGGCGGCGAGGACCCGGCCCCACATGCCAAATCGGCTGGGTACCCCTCTGATCCTTAGGTCTTCAGGCATATGAGGTGGCCGCTCTACCAACTGAGCCAGATCCTGCCTCAGTTCTACAGTAAAGGAAAAAGTCAAGAGGTGATGACACCTGGCCTGGATGCCTTTAAACAGGGATTGGACAGATTTATGGAGGAAACGTCCATCACAGCTTACAAGCCATGATGGGGAAAAGCAACCTCCTGGTTTTTTTCTGTGCCAGGTGCAAGGGAGTGGCAGCAGGAAACTTGTTGGCTGTGTGCTCCCTGAGGCATCTGGTGGGGCCACTGTGTGATACAGGAAGCTGGACTAGATGGGCCTTTGGCCTGATCCAGCAGGGCTCTTCTTATGTTCTTATATCCTATCATAGATGTCCTGTTTCATGTCTGTTTTGGCACTCAGAGGTGCTTGGGGGAGCCCTGTTGTGGTGGTGTAGCCTGACGAGCTACTTCAACAACTACTTCAGCAACCACTGAAAACTTTCCAAAGCAGCTCCCTCCAGTTAGAAAGTTACTGCTGAGGTAAGGTGGGAAGAGCAAGTGAAGAGGAAAGATATTCATCATTTTCCGTGCTGCTTTTGCCTGATCGGTTCTCCTGATCAAGAGGGAGCTTGTGCTGGTATCTCTGGTTAGGTGTGAAAGAGGCAGATGAGAAAGACAGACAGAAAACATGGCTTTGCATATAAATTTGCCCACTGACGTCCATTGCAGAATAAATACATTCTTTGGTTTGATCTACTAGCCAATTTAATATTTTAGTCATTATATAAAAATGTATCTGTCTAATGTTTTAATCCATTGACAAAATAGTAATAAACTAAGATAGCTTATCTGGTGGAAGGAAAAGAAAGAAAGCTTTGAAATGTCTAAAAGTGCTCCTTCCATGCTTTCTTCATGTACGAGCAAGCCAAAATTAGCAAATCTTCTAAGACAAGGTCTCCATGCTTGTCAAATGGGATAGCAATTAAAGTGGCATGTATTCTGTACCTCAATTTTCAGGAATATATTTTTCATGGCTTTGACAGTCAAAAGCTATTTAGATTATTTATGACATTTCCAATGACTTAGTAATGCTTTTTTATTGCATTGTATTTTGCATAATATAATTTGTCACTATTTCTTTATTAAGCTTGTTTTATATTCATAGTTGTCCCACCACACTATATTTTCCTCTTTGTCAGCTCAGAACTTCATTATGAAGGATGAGGTTTTATCGTTTCCTAGTGATGCAAATGTCTACAGTGAATAAGTGTCATTATGCAGGAACAGGAATTTAGTTTTCCTCCATTAAGCAAGCAGGCTAATGACTCAACAAGTTTATAGCCCACCACAAAATTTGATGGCTGAATGTGAGTTAAAACAAATGACTGTCGCACATACATGAGAATTAGGGCTGCTCTTTTGGGATGGGTATTTCACTTCTGTCATTGAAAGCCCAACCTTCTGGCATACAATGGAACTGGAGCCGGAGGCACTCTTGTGAATATCACCAATGAATATCATCCCTCCTCTTCTTCCTTGTGTCCTGTCACTCAATGGCACATGCTTTGCATGTAGACATTTCCAGATTCAATCCATGGCATCTCCATTGAATCCATTTCCAGGTTTGGTTCCTGGCATCTACAAGGGAACGCAGATTCCTGGAGAGCCAGTGGCGTGTAGACAATATTGAGATAGCTGGACCAATACTCAGCAGCTTCAAATGGAGATGGCGTTGATACTGTAGAAGGCTTTCATTTCATGTGTTTTGGTTAAAAACGCCTTCATCACTACAGCAACTGGCACTTGAAATTGACTCAAGATGTTAACAGCAGAACATAGACAGGATACCTAAGTGGTCTCTCCAACTGGAGATTAATTGCATGTTACCCCCGTATTCATGAAATTCAGGTAGAATTTAAAGGGGGAAGATGCAAATGTGGCTTGGTTTCTAAAGATATTGGAATATGCTTTATGACCTTTAGGAAGACAGCGTCGTTATTGTATGGGTTCCAATTGACCCCCCTCATTTTTTACAGTGTTCTCATTCTGGGGTCTTCAATTAGGGATTCTAATCATTCTCCTCCCCTCTTCCTATATGAGCAAATGGGGATAGTCTTTGGTTTCAAAACAGGGGTGTTGCAAGCATGTCACTATCTTCATCTTGAGATTGTGATAGGTGTATCAGAGCCAGATATAAAATTGCTCTCTGAAAGTGTTTGCACCAACCTGCATACAGCAAGGAAGATAGTCAGGAATTGCCACGTATAAAGAGAGGAAAAACAGATTACAAAAGATACTGGAACCTAAGCAGTGAGTTATAGGATTACAATGCAATCCTAATGCATAGCTACTTAGAAGTAAGCCCCATTAAATTCAATGGGACTTATTCCCAGGATAGGCAACTGCAGGCTTCCTAGACTCACACCTCAATCCTATGGGCTGCCCCGCTGGCGGAATGTGCATTCTACCAGCACTGGTAGAGCATAAAATGCAGCCATAAAATGCACTCTGGCAGTGTGTGCTGCAGGAGTGCCAGCAGAAAGACTGGAGCACTGGCCACCCGCCAGAGCAGGTAAGCCAGCGGGAGAGGCGGGAGAGAGAGGGTGAAACAGACAGGGGGAAACTGGGCAGGGTGGGGGGAGGAACGGGGCGGGGAGGCTGTGGGAGGGGGTGATGGCGTGTGCTGGATCCTATCCCCTCTGGCAGCGGTCTCCCTGTCCCCATTCTCTTTTTGAACTTGCGCTAGCAAAATATCTGGTGCAGGTCTGAGGAGACCCATTGTGGGGCGGGAGGCTTATGGAGGAGAAAGGGGATTTAAATCCTCTTTCCCTTCTGAAGCCTCCTACTCCCCCCCCCCAGCTGGATATAGCGCACACCTTTTTGGTGCGGCTGCACCACTAGGGGGGAAGGATAGGATTGGGCTGTCAGCCAGCAATCCGATACACACTTACCTGGGAGTAGGTCCCATTAAACTCAGTGGGACTTACTTCTGAGTAGACATGCATAGACTTGAGCTGTCAAATGGCCTCCTTTAGTTTTTAGGTAAACTTTGAGGATTCAATTAGACATTATTGTAAACTCTCTTGAGGGCATTTTATGGCAAAAGTATATGTGTGTACATGGTATACACACGAAAAGCCTAACTGACCATTTCCTTGCTGCAAAGCAGCAGCAGGAGGGGGCAGATTGGAAGGAAAATGCCGTGGTGATGTTTCACTCCCCCCCGGCATGTCACTCAGTTTACAAATCATTTGCATAATATGCATATTGGTTTGCCCAGCTTTGATTAACTGGAACATGGCAACCCTCATGCTGCGACCACTGTCTGAGGGCTTCATGGCTGCCATGACAACCATGGGACTGTCCCAATTCTCAACATGTCATTTCCTATTTTGGGTGGCAGGTCATTCTCAGGACATGAGGTCCTCAACTGGGCAAGTGTATGGTGATCTGATACAAGAAGAGTTATCTTGGACATGATGTCACCTATATATAATGGGTTATCCAGTCTCCTTATGGTTGAATGATGTTATTTACTACTTTCATGTTGTTTGCATATTTGGTTCAATTCACAAAATGTATTGCTGTGTACCTGTGATTTTGTCATGCGTATCTCAAGCAAGATGCGTTAGAGGTGGAGGACCAGGGGGAAATGGAGAAGGGAAGAAGGGGCTAAGGGTTGTGGGAGGCTGTAGATCGTTAACTGTTCTTTAGAAATGGTAAGAGTCTTTAAAATGGCTTCATTGGATGGTGCTGAGCAACCAGCAGGATTGGGTCTGTACATCTTAGCATTTTTTAAACTACTGGGTCAGGTATAGTCTTCAGAGAGGAGTGTCAGAAGCTTAAACAACATGCCAATTTTCCGTAGCACCACAAAGGACTGTGGAGTAAAATTTCAAAAATATTACTACTGTTCTCTCCTGTGAGCATTTCTTCCCTTGATTGTGTGACATACTGTAGGTTTCAATTGGCAGCTTTGCACTTTCTGCTACAAAAGAAAACAAGTTTCCCGACCAGAATGCGTAATGCTAGGTTTTATAGAAGAAGAAAATACATGGAACAGTTCACGAGCTGGCTTTCAGTAAGTTCTACATATTAACAGGCACAAAAATGAGGTTTGTGCCCTCAGGCACTGAACTCAATCACTTCATCTCTCCAAGTAGAAACCCTATTTTAGCTTCCCCACAGGCACACACTCACAAGGCAGTCATTTTGAATTTTAAATCCAAGAATGAACAGAGTGGTTAGCTAAGACTGGTGGTTAGCTCAGTATTGCAATATTGTAGAGGGTACGGTTATTTTCTAAGTATTTTTTTTTGTGGGGGGAAATATCACAAAGTTAAGACGTAATTCCTATCGAGATCACAGAATTCAACATCAGCCGACAACCCCATCCAGACACGAACAGCATTTGTTTAGTGTTCTTTGGGCCTTCACAGGGGTTGTGTGCAAAGTGGAACTCCTTGCCACAGGATGTTGTGATGGCACCTGGCCTAGATGCCTTTAAAAGGGGTTTGGACAGATTCATGGAGGAAAAGACCATCACAGGTTACAAGCCATAAGCAACCTCCTGGTTTTAGAAGTGGGTTTTCTCTGTGCCAGGTGCAAGGGAGTGTCAATGGGAAACAGGTTATCTTGTTGTCTTGTGCTCCCTGAGGCATCTGGTGGGGCCACTGTGTGATACAGGAAGCTGGACTAGATGGGCCTTTGGCCTGATCCAGCAGGGCTCTTCTTATGTTCTTATGTTCTTATGTTTAAAGTGAAACCCAGTCCATCAGCCATGTATGGTGTATTGTACATGTCCCCTTAAAGATGAGCCAGGTTTCAACCTTCTCCCTTCCTCTTTCACTTTAAACTAGAAAATAATACCAGTGACCGATATATAATTGTAAATAAATCACTGAAGTTACCTGGATGCAACAGTTAAGGTTTGTATACGATGACTTTTCCAGGAAGGGGGTGTAGGCAGGGAGGGAGAAGCACATCTCCGGGACTTGTCCTACTGCAGTAGTGGTGATGTTATCAGCAGACATGCTCAAGTGCTACCTCTGAAACTGTTTTTGAAGGATCTTAGCTGAGAAGATGCACCAGTGTTATCAGGAGACAAACTGATAAATTTGCCTGTGGAAATATATACACCCCGCTGTGTGTGTCACCGGACCTCACTGTGCCTGCCAGAGAAGGTAAGGCAGTGGCGGGGAAGGGGGTGGGTGGAGAGGGGCAGGGAGGGAGGGGTGAAACTGGGTGAGGAGGGGGAGGAACAGGGAGCAGGAAAGCTGCGGGAGGGGGTGGGTCTGGTGGTGATGGTGTGCGCGGAATCCTATCTCCTCTTTTTGCAGCCTCCCCGTCCCTTTCTTCTCCTCGGACTTGCACCAGCTACAGAGCTGGTGCAGGTCCAAGTAGACCCATTGCAGAGCAGGAGGTTTATGGAGGAGTAAGACGAAATAATTCCTCGTTCCCCTCTGAACCTTCCCAATCCATATCCCGCTCCTACACACACACACACCCTGCTGGATACACTGTACTCCTTCCACCGGGGGAGGAAGGATAGGACTGGGCTCAAGGACATCTAACGTTGATTTTTTGTTGTTGTTGCTGCATAGTTTTAGTCAGGCATGGCAATGGGGGGGGGGATGTCATAACCACCTCCTGCATGTCAACATTTACCACAATGCCACTGTTTTCTGGGCATTGATCAACCTTCTGCTTTTGCTGATGCTTTTAGTTGTCAAGACCACAATACACACCTGATGGGCTGCATGTAGCTTTGTGAGTCACATTGAGCATTACTCAACAAGCAGTACTCAACAAACATGTAATGTGCATTTCTGCTTTTGTAAGCCTGGATAGAACAAAATTATGTTGTCCTTTTTAGGCACTGGAGCAGGACTGTAAGGAAGAGCATGAGAGATGGGCACACACTTCTGTCCTGATGTGCTAGCTAGCATGCCTGCCCCCCACAGTTTTCCTCATGTTTAGTGTTTGTATGCAGAGGCAGGTGCTGAATGATATCCCCGTCCCCCACCCTGGCCTGGCTGGCCAATCGCCCACTCCCCCGCCACCCCAGCCTGCCCTCTCCACGTCCTCCCACCTGTGTCTGGCGGTGCGGATGTCCTGCAGCAGTGGAGTGAGCGGTGCCAGCCTCAGGACCAGTGCTGCTTACTCCCAGGGTACCGCAAAAGTGCTTTATGGCACTTTTGTGACACCCTAGGCCTGTGGAGCGCTCCTTCCAGCGACCGTAACTTATGCAGGATTGCTCTGTAAGATGGCTGAACTAGTCTCATCAATGCTAACCCACAAAATCCTGATACAGCTAATTTTGTTTAAAATCCTGTTGCTTTTAAGTCCTTGGCTTGGGCCAGGCCTAGGTGTTTTTCATTAATTTTAGAAAGCACAATGAAGGGTCAACGTGTAGAA
Source organism: Plestiodon gilberti rubricaudatus (assembly GCA_026170595.1). Lineage (NCBI taxonomy): Eukaryota > Metazoa > Chordata > Lepidosauria > Squamata > Scincidae > Plestiodon > Plestiodon gilberti. The sequence continues at coordinate 40,348,761 of JANXHW010000004.1, forward strand.
GCAGCAACAAGGATATTACAAAAACCTGTAATATTATTCATTTATTGATTGATTTATAGCCCACCTTTCTCCCTGAAGGGCACCCAAGGCGGCTTACAACGCCTTGTGCAGAACAATAATCTGAACAGAACCATAGAGCAGATGTTCTTCTGGTTGTTTGTTTGTTTATGTTTGTCTGTTTTTTGATGTGTTTATGCCAATAATTTGTTGTTCAGTCATTAAGTCGTGTCCGACCCTTCGTGATCCCATGAACCATATCCCGCCAGGCCTTCCTATCCTCCACAATCTTCCTGAGTTCGCTCATTTTCATGTTCGAACATTTTCATGTTCATTGCCAATAAAGGTATCCGTTATTACTAGAAATCACTGTACCAATGTGCAGCAAAGAATTTTCATGGAGTTTTGTCACTGTTGTACTCTTGAATATATACCCATGAGAGAAGAAAAGAGTACAATAGTACTGCGCGTATCTCTCTCTCTCTAAGAAATGGTTGGGTTGGGTTATGAAAAGGTCCTTAAAAGGTATTTCAGTGACAAGGACTAGTATTGCCTGAAGCAGAAAATCTCTTGGTAATAGCAAGCTAACATGCAGTTTTTCTCACCACAACAAAGGGAAGTTCCAAGGATTGTATTACACATTTGTTTAAGAAAGAACATTTTAACTTCCATATGGATTGTCAAACAATGTGTTCGCTAGAACACTGCAAACAGGGAGAAGCATGTTTATCTTTTTAAAGAGCGCACTGAAAGGTCAGGGATTTGAGAAGAAATATTTGTATTTTGAGTAATATGATTAGATCTGCAATCCAAACTAGAAACATTTCTGTCAGTCGAACGCTGAGGCCTGTAAACCAGTGCAGTTAGTATCTACTTCAAGGAAGGGAAGATGATTCTTAACTCAGAAAGGTTACCAGCCATCAGTCTAAGATACATTTTTAAAGTTTTCGAAGATTTCCACTTCTGTTTCTTGAGGGCTTAGAGATGTGTGCCCTTCCTCAGCCCTCACATCAAGGAACCAAAATAAACATCACTTCATTTAAAAAAATAAATAAATGTGAAACTGCGAGTTTGGAGGAGAAGATATAGCACCATTTGGACTTTTCTGAATCTGCTGAGGACTGTTCTGAGTCTGGATATTCACATTTGAATACTGAAGTCTGGATTTTGCAGCAGAAGTTGAAATTAAACAACGCCCAGTCCGATGTCTAGCGTATGTATTCGGTACTGCAGAATGTGTCATTCAGCGGAATTAATATTTAAAGCACTAAATGTTCCCTAGACCACAAAGCCATTGACTTTCGGAAATCGTTTTGGAAACTTAATTTGACCTATGAAACACCAGTTTGTCGGTGCTACCGTACATCAACAAAGAAGACTCCAAAACTTGAGAAACAGCTTTGGGGAAAGACCCATCACATCTGCCGGTTCCCTTTCTTGATCATGCATGCATGAGCACTTTTGAATTTTAGGGAATTTTTTTATAATGGAAATCACCAATTATTAAAGCAGACAGTGAGTTTAAATTACCACGGCTGCCAGCTTGCACACAGGTTTTCAAAACACTGGCTTTGATCAGTTGAAAACTATCCCAAAGAGAATTACTGTTATTTGGACTTGATCAGTTCTCCATTGAAACCACAATGCTAGGCTGATTTCTTCTTACTAAATCTGTCATAAATTCCACTAGTTTAATAGTATATTTAGTTTTCCCCGCCTGTAAGTGCAAGCATTTCAGCTGGCAAGCATGTAACAAAAACAATTCTTGTAATCAGTTTGACAGCTTAGCCTAAGCAACTCAGAACCTTACAAACAGAATGCACACACTTTCTGTCTTTCTCTCCCCCCCCCCCCCATAATGAAGCAAGTGACTGGAGAAACTCATGTTGATCCAGTTTAAACGTTCGAATTATTGAAAAGATGGAAATAACTAAAATTGCTTGTTCTACATATACATAAATAGATGCTGCTTTGATCTCTTCTGCAGCAGAGTTGATATAACACTCTTATCTCAATTATTTGTCTTATCATCACCTTTATTGTTTATTTAAACAGCACCATCAACGTACATGGTGTTCTATATAGAGTAAAATGACAGCTTGCTCCCCTAAATGACTTACAAATTGACACAGAGGAGACAACAGAAGGGAGGAATGGGGATGGAGGCATGGGCCAACAGGGAAGTATATGTGATTGTTTGTGTTACAGATACTTCACTTATAGCCCAATCCTATTCTGGGCCAGTCCAAAGCATGCAGCAGTGATGCTGTATGCTATGGGCTGGCTGGGGACCAGGCGGCTAAGGAGAGATAAGGCAAATTATGCATGGGATGGAGAGAGTGGAGAGAGGGAAATTCTTCTCCCTCTCACACAACACCAGAACCAGGGGACATGCACTAAAATTGAGTGGAGGGAGAGTTAGAACGGACAAAAGAAAATATTTCTTCACCCAGCGTGTAATTCATCTGTGGAACTCCCTGCCACAGGATGTGGTAATGGCACCTGGCCTAGATGCCTTTAAAAGGGATTTGGATAGATTCATGGAGGAAAAGACCATCACAGGTTACAAGACATAAGCAACCTCCTGGCTTTAGAAGGTTTTCTCTGTGCCATGTGCAAGGGAGTGACAGCAGGAAAAAAGGTTTTCTTGTTGGTTGTGTGCTCTCGGAGGCACCTGGTGGGGCCACTGTGAGATACAGGAAGCTCGACTAGATGGGCCTTTGGCCTGATCCAGCAAGGCTCTTCGTATGTTCTTATGTTCTTAATGGGCCTACTTGGATCCATGACAGCTCTTTGTCTGGCATAAATCTGAATAGGTCCAATGAGACATGTTGAGCCCAGGTCAGAGCAGCTGCTGATATCCACCCCCAGTCCACCCTCAACACGCTCCTGGCCAGTCCCAAGCATCCCCCAGAATGCCTCCTCTGCTGACTTACCTGCTTCAGTGGGGGCTCCAGAGGTCTTTGGCACATGTCCAAGGCTACCAGTTGACGGTGCAATCCTATCAGATCCCAGCAGTGGGTCTGCAGTCTCAGCACTGGCGCCCTGTTACGCCCCTGCCCCCGCACCACACAGAGCAGGGATGGGAGGATCGGGCATGGGAGGGGGAGGGATCAGTAAGGCCATGGCATGCCATATGGTATCCTATCTTCCCTCCCAAGCCCTTTCTGCCAACACAGGGCTGCTGGTTCTCCGCCATCTAAAGAGCTGGCGGAGAATTGAGTATCCCCATTGCAGAAGCTGGGGGTTACCCATGGTAAGCAGAGAAATATCTGCTTACCCCGAGGAGACCTCTAGTCAGACCCTTCCCCAGATAGGATGCAGCATGGTCTGTACAGCCTATGCTGCATGGCCCAGGCCGGGGGGGGGGGATAGGATTGCGTTGTGATTGTGCTGGCAGTCCTGGCCTGCGCATCATTGCAGTGGATGCCACACCACTGGCCCAGATCTTGTGCTGATCTAGCACGAGTTCCATCAGCAGAAGCCCTGGATAGGATTGGGCCATTAGTTTCAATAGAGAATTGGGGGAAGGGATGGTGCCAAAGGCTTCACAGAAATGGTATTAACTGCAGCTAAGTTTGGGTAGATTTATTTCTTGCCCACACTTCCTCCAAAGAGCTCAGGGCAGCATACATTATTCCCCTATCACCCATTGCATTGTCATGAGTAGAACCCTGTGAGGTAGGTTAGTCTGAGAGAACCAGACTACTCTCTGGTTGGGTCAACAAGTGAGCTTAATAACTGAGTGTGGATTTGAACCTCAGAAGTGTCCCTACACACACACACACACACACACACACACACACACACACACACACACACACACACACACACGTGTGAGGGGGCTGCCGCCGCAACACCCCCCATGGGACGCCACACGCCCCGCCACTGGGGGGTACGACATTATTGTTGTGCGCTGCCGCAGCACGGAAACACACACAGCCAGGCACTTTTTGGCTCCTTTTTGGAGCCAAATGGCACCAGGGAGGGTGGGAAGGCCAAACTTGCAGCCAAGAACAGCTGCAAAGAGGAGCAGGGGGGCAACGGAGCCGGCGGCAGGTACACCCCCCACGACCCGCTGCTTGGGGCCCAACTCCCCAACCGCCCCCACCATAACGATACCTCTGTTGAACCTGGATCTCCCCATTCCTAGTCCAACACTCTGACCATGGCTCACTTCATCATAGTTTCCCATATTTCCTGACATCTTGCTTCAATTGTCTTTTGAACTTTGTTTACTTGCAAAATACTAAATTCCTTTTTCAAATTCCTTTTAAAAAGTATGGTAAGATCATATAGATAACATGAGATCATATGGATAATTTTTAAATTTTTAAATCAATTTTTAGATGTTTTTATCAATTTTTGCTGTTTAAAATGTAAAATGTAATTTATTTGTATTATTTGTATTTTTGTAAGCCGCCTTGGGTCCCGTGGGGAGAAAGGCGGGATAGAAATATGGTAAATAAATAAATAAAAATAAATAATTACAAGCATATAAGAATAGGAAGAGTTCTGCTGGATCATACCGAAGGTCCATCTAATTCAGCCTTCTATTTTTCCAAGAACAGCCAACTAGATGCTGTTTTCTTTTAATAAATCTATTGACTTGTCATTTGCTTCCCACTACTACAGAAAACGAAGACTATCGTAACACTTTCACCCATTTCTGGCTATTTCTAGCTCTAGATCCGATTCTATTCACATAATATGGCACTATGTACGAGGCAATAAAATGCAGTCAGCACTGATGAAAAGGTTGGCTCCAATCCAGAAATCTTTGTGTGTAGAAGTACTGTATATGGGTGGCAGTCTCTGGATTTTATCAAATCCATGGAAGACCAACGCATGAAAGGGGCTAATTGAAGAATGCCAGGTATCCATATCTGATGCATCCTGGTCATGCACCTCTCCCTCACTGGTGCCCCAGTGTTCAGTGCTTGTCTGTAGAGGGCAGTACTGAACATCAGGGGATCTCTTCATAATTGAGAGCCTTGGAAATGTTTTCTGAGGACATTAGAAAAGGGCTAATACTAGCACTTGGTGGTGTTTCCAAAAATTCCCATAGACTCTGAACCTTGATAATCCAGATCTAAGTCCAGCACACTACACAATGGTCTATGCCAGGGGTTTCCAACCTGTGATACTAGTACCACCAGTGGTACTTCAGCCGACTGCTGGCGGTACACGGACTGTTGGACCACTGGAATCCTGCTCTGATGCGAAGTGCTTGGTGGAGCATTTTTGCTCCCAAGAGGCTCCTGCCTTTGGCCGAGCCTCTCGGGAACGCTGTGAAGGGCCCTTCCACCCACCCAAAGCCTTCTCCCTGTGTTTTCTAGCTTCTGAAAACCTGGAGGTAACTGGCGATGATGTCATCACCAGTCACTTCCAGTGGTACTCAGAAAGAGAGTGGCGCCGGAGGTGGTACTCAGCCACCCCTGGGAACCCCTGGTCTACGCATTGTTTGCTACCAGCAAAAATTAAGCTTAAAGGTATATACTCTTTGAGTGAAAAGGAGGATGCAGGGAAGGGATGCAGGGAAACTCACCCATTGGGTTACCTTGCCGTGCACCACTGTTTTAAAGGGTTAGAACTGAGCCAGGCTGAGAAAAAAATTGCTTCAAGTAATGTGGCACAGTGAGGCAAGGGAGGGAAAGAGATGGATTTCAGTCCAGTTCCATCCACCATGTTTTTCTTTTAATGTAAATAACAGACCTTTTATTTCTGCTTTATATGTGAACAAGGAAGACACATCAATAAAATACAAATGGCATCAACATATCTAGCCCAGCCCCAAGTTTGGAGATAGCTGGAAATGGTTACTGTAAAATTTTAGGTGGTCATAAGTTTCTGTGGCAGTGAGAATAGTGGAGATTCTGGTCTCATGTTGCTTTAAGATTACTACGGCCTGCCCACATCTTCCCATCTGCTCAACCAGTTGCTACAAAAAGACAATTCTCCTCTCACCAAGAGAGTGACCCAGTAAAAGGCTGTCATGGAACTTCATAACAGCGAAGTAGGAGGCATGCAACATAAGGACATTTTAATGTATATAGGAATATATACATTATATATATGATGAGCCAGGATGGTGTAGTGATTTGGGAGTCGGACTTAGACCTGGAAGATCCAGGTTCAAATCCCCGCTCAGCCACGAAGCTTCCTGGGTGACCTTGGGCCAGTCACTATCTCTCAGCCCCACCTACCTCACAGGGTTGTTGTGAGGACAAAAAGGAGGGGAGGAAATATGTACACCACTCTGAGCTCCTTGGAGGAAGGGCTCCAAAGTCTAAAAATGTGAAGGAGGTCTAAAAATGTGAATAAATAAATAAATATATAGGGAGTATATAGGGATATATACTCCCTATATAATATATAGGAATATAGGGAGATATATTTTGTTTTCCTTATCCTTACAACATCAGCTTTAAAAAAACTGACTTTCACAGTGGTTCTGTGTTCTTGTTCCCATTTTTGTCTTGGCTGAGCAGGGTTTTTAAATGGTATCTCCTGCCAAAAGCAATTTGTGCCATTACAAGGAGTTATGAAACTGCCTATTAGTTAATGAAGAAAAACAACTTACCCATAAAAAAATTGTTCTATTTTTGCATTCAAGGTCGCTCGTATTCATGTAGAATGAAAAGCGTACAAATCAAATGTCTTTGTAAGTTATGGATCACCCGGATGAAATTCAGTCGATCAGAAATTCAGTTTCCTACTGCATTCCTAAATGTGTTTTCTCTCTGTGGAGGAAGAGTGTTTGTCAGAAACGTACCAGAACATCAGAATTATAAGAATAAAAGGACTAAAAGCAGAAAGGAATTCAGAACCCCATCCATTCCAGGATGCCAGAAATGCCAAGCGACCTTGATCCAATATTGTGCAAATTGTATTTATTTTAATTTGTTCACTGCATGTTCGCCAAGGCAGGGTCGAGATTCACTGGGGATGTCATTTCAGGCACTGGATTGGTGGGGGGTGCCTGCCACCCACCTCCACCAACCCACCGCCTGCCTCTGCAGCTTCTCTTTCTCCTGCTTCCTGGGTTCGAAACGAAAGAGCGGTATGGAGTGGAAGAGAAAGTGCAGAAGAGAGGAAACCAATGGGCTAAAGCAGGGGTTCTCAACCAGTGGTACTAGTACCACCAGTGGTACTTCGACCGACTGCTGGTGTTACTCGGACCGCTGGACCACCGGAACCCCTCTCTGATGCAATGCTTTTGGCAGCGCATTTTCACTCCCAAGAGGCTCCTGCCTTTGGCCGAGCCTCTCAGAAACGCTGAGAACAGCCCTCTCACCGCCCAGAGCCTTCTACCTTTTTTAGATTGTGTCTTTTTTAGACACAATCTAAAAAATCAATTTTTAGACACAATTTGGATAAATACAACTTGCTCAACATTGGAACAGGGTCGCTTGGCATTTCTGGAATCTTCTTTAGATTGTGAGCCCTTTTGGGACAGATGTAAAATATTTTTGTGCGAATACCCACAGTGAATATGGACATGTTCCCAATAGCAATGTAAACTTACAAATGTGTTATGTCTCTTATGCAGTGCACTTCTTCCTCAAACGTCTTATTGAAATATTCAACAGATTGGGGTTGTGTTACTGATATTAAACTGGGGGAGACATCAGGATGTGGGAAAACAATGAAAAAGTTGCTTGAAACATTTTTTATAAATAAATCCTCAGTACAAAAAAACTGCAGTACTAGCTTAATGTATAAGTGAAATGTGCAGTGTTTAGGGGTGGCCAAACTTGCTTGATGTCAGAGCCACATATGATAAACATCAGATGTTTGACAGCCGCAATATTTAAGAAGCATTTAAATTCTTAAATATGTTTACTTACCATGAACATTAAACGTACGTTTTAATCCAGTGGACTCTCAGTTTATACCTGGTCAATAATTATAAAGCTTGAAAATTTCTTATTTACCTTTTATATTAATTGTGATGCAAAAAGGAGCTCAGCCAACATATTTCCGAGAGCCGCACATTATAGGTCAAAGAGCTCAGGATTATAGCTCAGGAGCCGCAGTTTGGCTACCGCTTATATAGAATATTAACATTTCCTTCTTTCCTATTTTTTATTTATTCGTCTGATACATCAGAATATGAGAAAACATTCTCAATGTCACCCTTCTCGTTTCTTTTCCTGCTCCCCATTTTGTATCCATATGGCCAGAGACAAGTTGACTGAAAGAAATTCAAATAAAGTGAGCAGATGTCCTGTGAGGGGAATCAAGGTGTTCGTTTTTCCACTGACTCCTCCATAATACTTTACCCAGCTGCATAGAGAGTGAAAAAAAAAATACGCAATTTACATTAGGGTAAATCATTGGCAAAACCTGCAATCAATCACTTAGATAAGAAAACTTTTACAACTGTTTGTTGAGATTAAGTCAATAATGAAAGAAACTTTGTTCCTTCTATGTTGTTAAGCCAGCAGGTTGTCTAAAACATCTGCTGTAGTAATATGTCACAAGCAATAGTCTGTGCAGGTTAGACCAGTCCATAATAGAAGTAAATGTATTTTTAAATGCCAGGTCCTAAAATAAGACAGATCTGTTTGGTATCTCATTATAAAGGAAATAGCTTTTCATGTTACCCCCATCAGTGGCTGCGCAGCTTTGGAAAGAGCTTGAAAGGTCATGATCCATGCCTTTTAACTCTTAACTAATTTACCATTTTCCCATGAGGGAAAATAAACCCGGAAGAGTCTAATTCTCAACAGAAAAATGGTATTCTGTCATTTCATAGGGAGACAGGCACAGCAGAAAATTGTAGAACAATGTGATTGTTGTAAAATTTGTAGTGGGATGTGATTTAGAATTAGAATCAAGAAGGAGGAGTCAAACTTCTAATATGGAGTTACAGTATTTGGAGCACAAAGAAACTGGTTTTAGTATCAGCAGAGTCCACTATATGTATGCTTTTCTGCATTCTTAAATAAATACAAGTAGTTACTGTTAGTCTTCTGAAATGGTGATGGGACGCCTAGAATCTCGTTGGGTTTGCCCTGCCCACCCACGAGCTCACCAACGCAGAGGCGCGTAATTGAAGTCGTTTGATTGACTGGGCATCATTGTGGATGTGGCTGAGGGGAGGAAATTGGTCAGCGTTTTTTGCTGGCCCCTCAGTCACTGCCTTTTCTTCGAGCCCCTCCCTCCCTCTCTTCATCATAGTCTGGGATTAGCTGGTCGCTCTTTATCAAGGGCCGGGTAGGAATTATTTTGCTGTCAGCCAGATTGGCACAAGGTTGGCAGTTTTTTCATCTACCTCAGTCTGTGGTTTGGGATTGATATAATAGTTAGTTTATCGGTCTCTTTGGCAGGTGGCGTGCTGGTTGGGTACCTAGGGCGTGAGGAACCAGCATACATCCTGAGGTCAACAAGGTCAGGAGGTGAGCCAGGACCACTCAGACAACACTTGACCAGGGTCGGTGAGGCTGGCTGGAATATGCAAAGACCACCATGTGGCTTGGCCTGTGGGAATTTACGCTGTTCCACTGCCTCGAACCTTCGGGCTGGCTGTGATAGGCTTCCTCGGTTTCTGGCTTGGAGTCAGGATGCTGATGCCCATTTAAGATCAGGGGGAGGCAAGTGCTTTCGTCGGCCGGAATGGCTCCAAAGGCGAGGGGGCGGGGCCGCTTTCTCCCATCGTGTTATGGAGGGTCAGAGCCCGACGGAACTTGGAGCTCCGCCCCCCCCCTGCAGTGACGCTGCTGCAGTCATAACCATCATTTTATTATTGAATTTCAGGACTCTGTTTTAAAACCAACAGGATATGCAAATAGCATAGGAATCCCCTACTTTCCCATTATCAAACGTTTTAGTGTCCCTCCCTTTGCCTCTGTCTTGCATCCTCTTGAATCCTAGAAACATTTACAGTGCAACCCCATAAATGTTTACTCAGGAGTGCCGAAATGTTTATGGACAGGATTGTGTTCAACGCAAAGGTATGATTCTAATCATGCTGAATGTTTACAACTGATGCTCTTTGACGTTGTTGCCATCGACCTCACTTTCCAAAATGTGCACAGTCTCTCCTAACTCCATCTTGGGTCCTTAGCTGACATTCCCCAGAGTCAGCCAGGACTTTGCCCTGGAGGGAGTGAGGCAGGGCTCCCTCTAATCAAAGTCATGATAATAAAAGGCCATTGATTGGAATGGAAAACTGTAGCACTGCGGGCATCTGTGTGTCACCTTCCTCTCAAGTCTCACAAATTTGGGCTCTCTATCTTGGCATAAACTTGCAAGCACAAGTCTTCATGCATAATAAACTGAGCTCAATTGCCCAATGGCCAGGTCCCCTGGACAGTCTTTTCAGCCTCCTTCACCAGAAGCCTCTTCCACCACCAACGAACTAAGCATGACTGCAGCCTGCATCCTGCCACACCTTTTGTTCCTTCAGGCAGGGGCGTAACTTTAAAGCAGTGTGCTCTTGCTCCATAATTCCCCATCAACCTAGATCTAGCCACTTTAATGCAGATTTCCACTTAATACCCTTAAGTGGAAGTTGACATTGATCCATTCATTTGTTTTCTGAGAGCTGATCAGATTGCAAGTGGGGGTCCTTCCTATTTCGATTGCTCCCTCACATGCAAAACTCCCTGCCTACGATAAACTAGATTTCATATAGTTCTAGCTTTGTTTGATGCGTAGAGGTGCATTTGAAATACGTGGTATTCGTTATGAACTGCTACAGTCCAGAATTTCTACCACTTCAGTGTATCATTTCATTTGGCATGATGGGAAGAATAATTTTGATATATTTTGGGATTATATTTTTGAATAATTTTGGGATGATGACCTGGAAAGAAGCAGGGTTAAAGATTAGGATGTGTGAGTTCCCAATAGCCATAAGCATATAAGTGAATCCCCAGCAGTCACTTTCTTATGTGAAAATCTAAGAGGCAGTCCGACTTCCTGGAGCCTGAGACATTTGCCAAATGTACAAAAAAAAAACAAAAAAACAAAAAAAAAAACTCACGCCCTTATCCTGTGGCATGCCAGCTGCTGTGTCTGCCACTCCCTGAATTAAAAAGATGGGGAAAGAGTGGAAGAGGTAATGGGGAGGAGACTAGAGTGAAGAGCTAGAGTGTCAGAGACTGAGGCAGCTGTCTCACAGCGCAATCCATGGTAATGATCTGGCCGCCAGCCCGGGGCCACCAGTTGGATCCTATCCCCGTTCCGGCCCACCCTGCAATGGCCCGGAGGTCTACTCGGGGAAGGTGACACTTGGCTCGTCCCTTTCCCTGGGTGTAAACTGGGGACGGCCCGATGGGCCTCCTCGAATTTCCGCCAACTAAATAGCTGGCAGAAGTAAGAGGAGGCCGTGTAATGGCCGAGCTAGCCTGGCGGGGGCCGGGGATATGGCGGACACCATCCCCGCCCCCTCCCGGGTCAGCTCAGCCAATGGCCCCCCTCCCTTGCCACCCGGACCACCCTTGCGGCCGTTGGCAGGAGCCTTACCTTCCTCCGGCGGCTGCCTGGACGTCCCGGCGATGGAGGGAGTGAGGCCAGTCTTGTGCCAGCCACCCTTACTCGCGAGTCATCGCCAATGTGCCTCACGACACGTTTGCGACAGCACCTGGCGACACAACGCACGTTATATCACCAAGTCTGTGCACAGGATTGCGCTCTCAGTTGGCTTCATGGACAAGCCAGTCCTTTGCCGCTCAGGAAGTTGTTTAAGACCTGACTTGTGCAGTTAGTACCAGAGTCGTTTGAATGAAAACAAAGACAAATCAAGCTCCATGCCATCATTCTATTCTGAGCCATTACCGGGCATGGCTCCTGGTGTGGTAAAATAATGTTTATTTCCTATAGGCCCCATCACTTGTGTTCAGTCTGATGTTTTAGCATAAAGAAATTAGACACATATTTAATATTTTAAAGCCATAAGGAAAAAGTGTGGAGAAAGGGAAATAAATTATCGGGTGTAAAAATGTCACAGAAAAAATGAGACCTGATTATCTGGGAACGGATCTGCTCTGCATCCATATCATACAATAATACCTTGGCCTAAACATCTTTCAATGTTTTAACCAAATTACCCTTTCAATTACCAGCCAACAGCCATATGCTTCCCACATTTATGTCGTCCATAACTCAAATGTCTTCTTAATTTAAACAAGTGAGATGTGATAAGTGTCTCTTTAGTTTAAAAGGAACAACGTATACATATTGTTGCCTGGTAAAACTGAAAAGTCAACTCTAGCATTGCTTTCCCAAGGGTATTGTACATATCCCTACTCAGTTTAGGATTCCCTCTGTTCCATGTGTAGTTATACCACCAAATAAGGAGGAGTTTTGGCTTGTGGGACGTCGGAATTCATACATGGATTGGTACATTTGAGCGCTACTGTAGTGCCTAAGATAAGAATCTGGCTCTAAACGTTGAATCGGGACTTCCTTGGCTCAATCTCACTTCTGCCACGAATTCACTAGGTGGCTTTAGGAAGCCACACTTCCTTTAGCCTCAGTTGCAATATGGAGATGATGATAATAATGCTTACTTTCCAGGGTTGTTGTAAGGATGCCATCACGATCACACAAGTGAAGAGTTTTCCACATTCAGCATGCGCAATACAAATACTAACAGTGAAATCCTGTATGTGTCTACTCAGAAGTACAATTCATTGAGTTCAATGGAACTTTGTCCCAGGTGAATGTATATATAGGATGGAATCCTTACTGTTATTATTGACCTAATCCTCTTCTTTAGCATGTAATGGCAAACCTGATTGTAACATATTTCACACTGGAATGACAGGATAACAAGAATAATGGTAAAAATAGATGTTTTAAAGATTGTTTATAATGTTTGTACAGTACCTAGGAATTCTATACATTGTATACATGATAATAACAAACCCTAACAATAATCTAAAATGTAATTCAGCATATTTTCTTGTAGGCTCAAAGGAAGTAATAATGCACAATCAGTAGCTTCCAATGTCCTTAAAAAGGGAGCTACCACACATTTTCAACAATGTGTGTTAATCAGCCAGAAATGAAAGTCATTAGCTGTTATATTCTTCCACACATTATCATAAGTAGCAATAAATGATAATTTAATAGCTGACAGTCCTTCAGAAAAAAAAGTCAGAACAAAGTAGCCAAGGGGTGATGTAAAAACACCAAGAAGTCAATGCATATATTATACTGTGCAATAGCTGATTCCTTTTCATTAGTTGTATTTCCACGTTCCAGGTAAAAAGTTAAATATTGTACCTTAAAAGAATCTGAAAGTGGGAATGTGAAGGTGCAATGGCTACTTCCCAGCTGAAAAGTAATATTGATTTTATGACTTTTACTTTTGCCTCCCCCCCCCCCCCCCGGTTCCTGTGCTTGCTGTCTAGACAGGACATTTAGGACTGAGAGAATATATCCAAAAAAAAAAAAAAAACCCTTCATCATTCTGTTCACAACCTACAAAATCAGAGATTTTTCTGGGAAGAACAAGTGTTACCATTTACTGCAGCAGGGATTGGACTCATTGTTTCTGACCCAAAAGACAGTAGAGCAACTAGGGCAGAAAGCATTAGGTCCATATTTCTATTGGATATTTAATCCGCTTCCCCTCTTTACACCCACGGCAGACTGCTTGCTAGCTTACTTGACTAGATAAAACACACGAGGCACAGGCAGATTGAAGTTGCAAAAAAAAAAAAAAAGGAAAAACAGTTTACTTACAGTTTCATTCATATGTACAGCAGCATCTGATTTAGACCAGAGGATACACTAAACTTAAAAGGACAGAACCCCTCTACAACCAGGGCTCTCTGCGTGGGAGCATGCTTTAAGATGGCCGCTGGGCTGCTGGAGCAGCATTGGCATCATTTCACCTAGTCTGGCATCAGGATAGAAGTGACTGAGAGAAGGGAGGAGAAGGAGGAAACTGGGTCTGGGGCCACGCCCCTTCCTTAAGACAATGAAGGGTCAAAGACAATTTGATCACCTAGGTGATCAAATAACATGCATACACCCCCCAGTGTCCAGCATACGGAATTTGCCCATTATTCCAACAATTTCATCATGTGACGAAATCTCCATTTGGCTTCATGATGACTCAGCATAGTCATTAAGCTTTGTCTATGTGATTGTGTTGGAAGCCAAATCAGAAAGAGAACAATGCTTCCTCATTCTGGTTAGAAGGATTATTTGAGGAAAAACAGAAGAAAACATAATATCAGGCTAAATAATATCAGGCTTATAATATAATAAGAAAACATAATATCATAATAAATAATACATATTTATTATTATTTAAACATTATTCAGCAACAAACTGCAATAATCGTTAAGGTGACATAAAATCAGAGAGCAAACGAAAGAATCTGCAATGTCAATTGAAAGAGAAGAGAACTTCTTGAAAAGATTCAAATGTTGAAAATGACAACCAAAGAACAGGAGAAGAAGCAGAACAAGAATTGTACTGAATACCAAATTTCTAGCAGCAGAATGAGGAAGAAAAGGAGAAAAAAAAGAGGAGGTAGAGACAATGAAACAAAATAATAGACAATGAACAGACAATGAACCAGAAATGGGGTGGGGAAGTGCAAGGGTGGCATGACCTGAGATGCTGCCTGATGCCTCTGCTGCTGCCTCTGCCACAGCGCACTGGGGGAAAGGAGTCCTGTACTCCTGGCGCAGTTTCCGCAAACTGGGAAGTGCAGGACTTCCAGTTTTATTTATAACCGTTTACAATGCATTTATTTATAATAATTATTTATTATAAAGCGAGTGGGAAGCAAATCAATGTGACTCAGGGCCCTGGCTGGAAGGGGAGGCAGATGCCTCGGATTCAAGATGATGGGTGCCCTGAATCCACTGCCTGCCCCATCGTCTCCCTGCCATCTGCTGCTGATACAAGCTCCATCAGGACCGCCGTTGGGCCGCCAATGGGGAGGTGGAGTGGTCCATTCTACATGGCAAAGCTGGGGCAGTCACCGTTCTATGAGGATGTTCCTTGGCTTCCAACAATCCTCGTTTTGGCCATACGACAGAGCTCAGTTGAGGAAAAAAAAAAGTGTCAGGGATCCAAAGGCCTACTTAGGCGCACCCAAGAGTGTGCACACATCCCGTTTCCAATGCCACAAAACTGTTTTGGAAGCTCCCCTCTATTCAGACGCATTTGCCATGTGGCATAGGGCACTGCTCTTTCAGAAATGCAAGTACGGGTTTCTCATGGGCTCAGGAGTCACATGGTTCTTTGCAGCCAAGCCAGCGTTCCCGTACAATAAGACCACGGGTTCTCAAAAGTATGAGAATGTTTTCTATCCATAACAAGTTCAGATTATTAATCCATTACATATGCATTTGGTGACTGAACTGCCACACGCTGGGAAGACTAATTGAAATACAGTGCTGAACTAATAGGTTAACCACTAGATAATTCCTTTATCTGGGTAGCCTCTTCTTCCGCATGTGATTATTTCTCTCCCACTATTATCAGGAAAATGCCACCGTCAGCCCAATGCATAGATGGATTTGTTATGCCTTCAGTGTTCTATGCTGCAGCTATTACAGAACTGTAGACCCTCTGGAAGTATCTATTGCTCAGCAATCACTTCCACATACTTTCTATTCTGTTCTAGTGATTATTTTTCAGTCTATAAGCATACCAATACCTTACTGGAGCCAAATATTTATATGCATATACAAAAACATGTACATGGTCCCAGAGGACATTGAAGAACTGGGTAATTACCTACAATAATGTGCTGGCCATAGAAATGAAACGGAAGAGAGGTAATCCCATGGCACGCTGCAGTTCATTTGGGAGCTCAGTATCCTAATTGGTACACAGTTCAGCCAATCAAAGAGAAAGAAAGAGCAAAAGTATCAACTATTCCTTCCCAGGAGAAGGCAGCAATAGTACAGAATGCAGAATAAAACACAGGCGAATATGTGCTGAGATTTCAATGGCATCCAAAGTCCAGCCTTGCCATGAAGTGACCTGAAATGGTTACGTAGAGCAGCACCGTTGGGTGGGTGGACAAGCCCCCTATCCACCTCCCTCTCCGGTGCTGCTGGAGGGAGAAGAAAAAGAGATGTTGTTGCCATGGCTCCAAATGGCTTCTTCCTATAACGCACCAAGTAGATAGGGAAAACAAGTGATCTTGAGCCCACCCCTTTCCAGAGAAAAGTACACAACCTCACTCCGCTGCTCTGCTTCTGTTTGAAATGAGCAGGAGCAGTACGAGCACCCTAGCGGCGCTGAATAGAGCGAGAGAGATGCTGTGCAAAGCGCTCCGGTAAGTAAAGAGATCAAATCAGTCAATCCTAAAAGAAATCAACCCTGACTGTTCCCTGGAAGGACAGGTACTGAGGCTGAAGCTCAAATATTTTGGCCACCTAATGTGAAGAGAGGACTCTCTGGAGAAGACTCTGATGCTGGGAAAGATTGAAGGCAAAAGGAGAAGGGGAAGGCAAAGGATGAGATGGTTAGACAGCATCACCGATGCAACGAACATGAAAATGAGCGAACTCAGGAAGATAGTGGAGGACTGGAAGGCCTGGAGGGATATGGTTCATGGGATCACGAAGGGTCAGACACGACTTAACGACTGAACAACAAAGTAAAGAGAAAGAGGGTGAGAGAATCTCTCCCCCCCTCCTCCCTAACCATGGGAGAAGAGGCTGCTTGCACATCTACTTCATGCAGTGAAGTGCACAACCTCTCACCTCCACAGTGCTTCTGTTTGCAACGAACAGGAGCAGCTCGTGCGCCCAGCATGCTCTGCTCTGCTCCTGTTCGTTTCAAACAGAAGCGGCACAGAAGAGGGAGCAAGGTGGCACACAGAGCTCCAGTAAGTGAAGGGAAAGGGGTAAGTCAAAGGACCCATCATGGTGGGTCCGT
Organism: Plestiodon gilberti rubricaudatus; assembly: GCA_026170595.1. Lineage (NCBI taxonomy): Eukaryota > Metazoa > Chordata > Lepidosauria > Squamata > Scincidae > Plestiodon > Plestiodon gilberti. The sequence goes on from JANXHW010000004.1 coordinate 40,365,628, forward strand.
ACTGACTCCATCATGGTGGGTCAACATGTTCTAGATGGGCTTGCACTCTGCTTGAAAGAGCATGTTCACTCTTTGCTCGTACTCTGGAACCTGACCCTGTTCTTGAATGTCCAAGTGGCAGCGGCTGGTGTGCCTGCTGCTGTGCATGTCTCAGGTGTGTCAGGGTGACCCCAGGCCATAGTTACTTAACGACTGGATTACTGCAGCCTGCTCTATGTGGAATTGCCTTTGAAGATCCTTTGGAAACCTCAGCTAGTACAAAAGACAGGTGCCCACATTCTGACCAATGCAAAGCGTTATGATTATGTCTTGACAGGGCACTGCTGGAAGAAGAGAAAAACAAACAAAAAGTCTGGGCTCCCAGCATGCTTTGCTCTTCCTGTTTATTGAAAACAGGACAGGACGAAGGTGGTAAGTGGCCCTGGATCTGGAGGTACGTTCGAAAGAGGATTGTGTTGCCCTCCACCTTTAGATTGCCACTCTTGGCCCTGTCCTAGTGTGTTGGAGAGGAGGGAGAGGAGGAGGAGGAGGTGGCAGGCGGCAGCATTTTGCATGCTTCTTCAAGCGCCGCTTGGCCTTGGACCAGGCCTGTGTCCCAACTGTACTGTTTCAGCTGTACTGGTTGCCAGTCTGATCCAGGCGTGATATAAATGCTAGTTATTACACTGCATAGCTTGGGACCACCTCCTTCCCTATGAACCTGCCAGTCCTTTCAGCTCTGGGAAGGAGGCTGTCTTAGAGGTTAGGCTGGTGATGACATGATGTCAGGTCTTCTTGGCACTAGTTCCCATCCTGTGGATTTCCATCCCACTAACTGTACTTCTCCCCCCCCCCCCCCAATGTTTTACTGGAGACTGAAGGCCCGGCTTTTCCAACAAACCTGCCTGGAGTTGTCCTTTTTTAAAAAAATCTGTTATCTCTGTTTTTGTTTTTTTTTTAACTTTTTGCTGCTATTGAATTCTCTTTGGGGTTGTATGGAATGTTTTAATGAGTTTTCTAAGCCTCTTTGAGTCTCCTAGTAGGAGAAAGGTGTGTGTGTGTGTGTGTGTGTGTGTGTGTGTGTGTGTGTGCGTGTGTGTGTGTGTGTGTGACGTATCGACCCAGCAGTGCTATAGGTCTTATGGGCTGGGAGGGAACTGTATGCAAGAACAAACTCCAAGATCAGTGCTGATCAGTTTCAAATATGTAGGAAGTAAGACATGTTTGCATTGGTTTCAGATCCTGGAGTTCAGAGTAAACACCTGACCATCTGTTTGTTCTTCATTTTCTCTACAACCGTAGGGCAGCATTAAACAAACAAACAAACAAACAAACAAACAAACATGACGTCTCTGAGGTTATTGAAAGTCTAATAAGAACTCAGAGATACTAAAGTAGTGATTCATGTAGGCTGCCCTGGCAGTCTCCAGGGGAAATCTTACCTATGTATTTTCAGTTCAGGAGAAGTTGTTACAAATTGAAAGTTTATAGAATGGGCCAGAGGTGGGGTGGGAGTGAAAAGGAGGTAGGAAAGAAGAAAACGGACAAAGCTGACAGCTCCTTTTTTCTTAAAAACAAAATAGCATGAAGATGACAGAATCTGGATGGACAACAAGAAGAGACCCATCGTTGGGGTCATGGCTTCTCCTCTGCCTAGTTCTAGTTCACTGATCAACAGGACTCTTATGTCTGCCTCAGTGCTGGACAAACAGGAAAAAAGATCATGTTAAAAATATGAGCCTAAATGTCACAGGAAAAAGACTTGTTAGCTTCATAAACCAAAACCTGTGGCATTTTCTCCCGCCCCTTTTGTTGCCGTGTATTGTTTTTCAAAAGGCTGTTGTCAAGAGGAAACTATGAAAACACTGAATAAAAAACAAACAAACCAATTTTTTGAAATATATTGGTCTCAAAATTTTATCCTTCAAAAAAAAAAGTTTTTTAAGAGTTTGACATGCAAGCGGGGAAGGTGAAAGATCTGACATTTGCTGAAACCCTGTTCCCATTGGCTTTTAATAATCAGAACCTTCTTTAGAGTTCATTTTTTTTCCAGAGTGGGGAATCAGAATACAGAAGTATGGATCTGGGACGTTTCAACTATATATTCAGGAAAAACGATTAGTTCCTTTTAGTTCTTTAACAGGCCAATCCTGTCTAGCAGGACATGGTGGCTCAAAGAAGGCGCCAGCCACATCCTGTGCAGGACGGGGCCTGTGCTGGCAGAGCCGGAGACCTCCTTTGGATAAAGGGGTGTTTGTCCATTTACCCTGAGTAGAGCCCCAGACGCCCCAATGGGTCTACTCAATTGTGCGCCACCTATTTTGCTGGTGCACATTCGAGCCGACCGTGTAATGCCATCCAGGCCCAGGAAGGGGGATAGAATATGGTGGCGGAGGATGCCGCTGATCCCTCCCCCTTCCCTGGCCCGACCGACCAATCCCAACCCCCCAAACACCCCCTTCCACCCTCCCTGCCCTTCCTTCGTGCAGACTCACCTCTCCGCTGCAGTGTCACCCCGTCCTGCGGTGCTGGAGGAGCAGTGCAAGCCTCTCTGCCGGTGCAACTTACTCATCGGGTGCTGCAAACATGCTTTACGGCACATTTGAGACATCTTAGACTGGCGGAGCAATCACTCCATGGGTCTAAATGCCGAGTGGACTGCACTGTAAGTTTGCATCTTAAAATGAACTATTGCATGATGGCAGAAGGCCCTGCCGATGTGAAAGAGAGGGTTGTTTTATAAGATCTCAATTCTGTAAGCCAACCTTGAAATATTGAAGAGCAGCATACATATTATGAACATAAATAAAATATTCTTCAGATGCTCCGTGTTACCTCCTTGCTGTACTGTTATGCAGTACCAATGGCGGTGTTAGTGCCCAATGGGCACTCAGTGGTGAAGACATTGTGGGGCCCATAGCAGAGGTTTCCCCCAGGGCCCTGCACACTGGAGCCAACAATGGCTGTATGTGGGGGCAGCAGCCACGACTGCTGCTGAACGAATACTCAGCGAAGCCTCCTATAAAAAGAAATGTTCCTGCTCTGGAAAGAGGAATACCGTATTGTCCGGAGTATAAGACGCACCTGATTATAAGACGCACCCTTAAAGTTTGGTGCTATTAAAAAAATTTAATTAAATCATTGGCATTAAATTGCAACAGCCTGATTATAAGACGCACCCCTAGTTTAAAAACTTAAATTAGGAGAAAAAAGTGAGTTTTATACTCAGACCAATACGGTATTTCAGAGGAGGGACAAAGAGAAATGGAAAGAAGGTCCACTGCACATAGCACCACATCCAAACGTCTACTGTTTCAGCCCAGCCACTCTGCACCCCACACCCTGTGCCTTAGCTTGCAAAAATATTGTGCTTGCAAAATATTGACGTGGAGAAGCTCACAGGATCTTAGTCAAGAGAGCCCTAACTGCACGCTCCTTTTCTCACTTGTCTAGCACTTTAACTTCCATACCGTAAGTTTCTGCTTGCACTATAGCAGGCAACATGGCAGACTAGGATCAGGCTGCCACTATAAATTAAGAGAATTTACACGTTAGATATGGAATGTGGGGAGAAAAAAAAGATGTGTGAGGCAGCAAAGATGTTGGTGACAATGACGTGACTGAGCAACTGTCATTCACAAAGTTTTCTCAGTTGTGTTCACCAGGAACGGATACTCAGAGGTTGAACATTCAAGAGGAATAGTGGCGGTGCATTTTACAGTGCCAATAAAGATCTGAATAATTAGCAAACAAAATACATACGATCTCAAGCTTGGGTTACAGTGAGAAGGTTCAGAGCAAAACTGGGAGATTGTTTATTATGTAAATATTACTTACGAATTGTTTATGATAATACTTATCGACTTTTTGGAGAAGTTGTATCTTTGACATGCAATTTAAGCTTGCAGCTATTCAGTATTTACGGGCAATCAAAACAGAGGACAATGCATTAATTTTCTTTATCTCCATTGCTGCTTTTTTTTTAACAAGCTGCTAAAGCTTGTGCTTTCTTTATTGCAACTCATCCATACATAATCCTCTGTAGTTTTAAAAAAAACCTTGCATCTAACATTTTGAGTCCCAACTTTAAAAATTGGTTTGATTTATTTCTGTCTCTAAGGCCTAAAACCATTTATTAAAACAACAAAACATTCTCCTATTCTGGTGATGGAGGAACAAAGTCTCCCCATTTACTGTGTAGTGAGAATTGACAGATGGCCAAATGGGGTGATAGATTTGATTTTAATGTGTCTTAAGAGAGCAAATGAACCAAAGGCAATCTTCATCTCATGTGAAAAGTTGGATTTTTGTGTGGCTTGTCTGCAACAGTGAGGTGCAATTCTCACAGCACTTCATTGATTTTCCAATCAACCATGACCATTCAGATGGCAAAAAGCAGGGTCAGAGAATTTTTATAAAGGGTCTTCTCTCTCCGCCCATACCACATTTCTCTGCAACAGCTTGCACAAGGTTGGATACAGAGCACATCTTATACAGTTTGCTGTGCTTTTTGTCAGTGTCCTTATGGGTTTTTCAGATTGTGAATTTAATTCTGCATAAAAGGAAGTGTTTTTTTGTTCTGTTTTTATTGGTTGGGAGAATCATTTGCATCCAAAAGGCGATGAGAATAAAACTTATTCACACATCCCCCACCTGTTATAACGCAGGTGACAAAGTGCATTGTGTTATTGTTTACAGCTTGGAAAGGGAGCATATTCCAGTAGTGGAACATGAAACAATGTGTACTGATGCATAAATGTGAAATGCAATAGGACATCATGACCACAGTTTTTGACTTAGATGCTTTTAATTATCTCCCTTCTAGGGGCCCAGGGTGGTTGTTATGGGATGGGGAATTGGGAAACCTAGTCCATTCTTACAACCAAAGCACCTTATGATATCTGTCCCATCTCCCAGTCCCTGGCTAGAAGGCTGGGCAAGATCCCGTCTCTCTCCGTTGGATTGGCTAATTTACCTAGGTTTTATGAGTTCCAAATAGAGCTAACACAATCATTTGAGACAGGATCAAGACCCATGAAGGACATCTTCTCTGCTAATACTGGACATAGTTTCTATTTCCTGGTCACTAGCTTCACAGAAGGTTCTCCAGTTTATATAATGAGCAGCAAAATCCTAGCACTGTGGCGGGCGGCAGAACAAGCGTTCTGCCACCTGAAGTAGTCGCAAACGTGCATGTTTGCGACTACTTTCGAGCAGGGAAACCGAGCTCCGCCAACCGAACTGTCACCCGCCCACCGGAGGACCCAGGTAAAGATCCAGCCGACGGGGGGGGGGCGGTTTGGCGGCAAATGGCGGGGGCCGATAGGCCCAGCCGGCACGGGAGGGGGCGGGGAACGGCCTTGGCCGAATCTTGATCCCCACCATACAGCTGGGCCATTACACGGCCTCCTCAGACGTCTGCCAGCAATTTCGCTGGCGGAAATCCAAGGAGGCCAATCGGCCCCAGTGCCATTTACACTTGGGGAAGGGGACGAGCATCCCCTTCCCTGAGTAGACTTTCCACCGGGTGTGAGCCTGCCCACAGCAGAACATGGAAACCAGTGGGCGGCCTGGGCCTCCCGGTGGATCCTTAGGCCGGATTGCGCTGACAATAAGATGTCTGCCCACACAGAGCTTTGTAGGCATAAAAACAGAGACAGGCAAACTCCTTCTACCTTGATTCAACATCATTATTTTCAAGCATTTTTCAGAGACTTATTGGAAGAATATTGGGTTTTCCCAAGAATCTTATGCTTTGCCTCCTTCTCATGCCTCCAGCCATGCTTTTAAACACACAGGCTGGGTAGAGCATGCTGGACTCTGCTGCCAGCATGGTCCGCCTACCCGGTGTGCTTGAACATGGCCAAGCGGGAACTACTCTGTATTCTGATTCCCCACTCTGGAAAAGCATCAACTCTAAAGAAGGTTCTGATTATTAAAAGCCAAGGGAACAGAATCTCAGCAGGGTTTCAGCAATGTCAGATCTTTCACCTTCCCTGCATGCAGAGCTGACAACAATGGCGGCCGTGGGGCACATGCAAGAATTAACATGAGCAAGAATTTTTAAAAAGGCGTCAAAACAAGGGTGCTGTCACAGGCACCATTGAAATGGCGAGTGTGTGCGTGCACGAGGTGAGCACTGGTGGGGGTGCAGATTGACACCATTTCAGGCAGCGAATCCTCTGGAGTTGTCCTTGATTGCCAGAGCTTCTGACTCCTATGCCATGGCAACCTAGCATTCCCAAGCAGTAGCGTTCCTATGACCACCCCCACTGCGCTGGAAGTGACGTAACTGCAGCAGCCGTTATCTCTCACTCAGAGGCGCAGGGTGGGCGGGAGGGCCAAACACGACGATGGCTCTCTCACTCACCCCAGCGAATGGGACGATCCGCTCTGCCGCCGTCCGCCGTTGCACCCCTCCCTCGCCCGCCTGCTGCCTGGAACCCAATCCCGCCGCCCAGGGGCCCACCACCCCAAGGCCCCCACTGCTGACGATGCCACTGTTCCCAGGCATGTTGTTCTGGGAGCTTCCTGGGGACAAGAAAGTTCCCAGATTAATGGAGGTCCAAGGAACAGTCCTCTCGTTTGTGCCCCTTGCATTACTGTTGATGGCCATTACGTTTTTGAGAAAAGGGAATCAGTAGAGAATGAATGGGATCTGAGCTCATTTTTTTTAATTCAAAGGAATTTTTGGTCAGATCATAAGGAATACAACATGCACCCTACGATTCCAAAATTCAGCAACATAAGTCATAAAAGCTGCCCACACGGCACTCAGTACGGACCTCTGTATCTGAATTAAGATTATCTTTGGATTCTTCTATCAGCTCTGATATATTAATATTTATACATCAGCCATATTCATGAATTGCTTGTGAATTCATGAGTAACCACTTGCCATATGGGTCTGCTAATTTTCAGCATACTGCTGCAAATATTAAACATGGGAGCTGGGATAGTCTAGTGAAATTTCGGTGGATCCACATGGCACGTGGTTACACACCAGCAGTTTGCCATGCCAAAGAGCCCCCATCTGGTTGCAGATGATGTGGCCATGATGCAACCAATTGATCATATGGATCAGGGCATAAAACGTGTTTTGTCAGTATATAAAAAGAGGTATTTCTGTATCAATCTGCGGTGTCCACAGCTAACAGCACAATAAACCGATTCAAGGCCCCACACCACCTTTCCTCTTTTTACTGCCGTCGCCTAATATTTATTTATAGGTTGCTAATGGGAGCATGTTAATCAGAGAATAAACTCTGATCATATTCAAGCTTCACTGGATTCTCATTTGACTCCAGGCCAATTCAAGGTGATGGTTATTTCCTTTAAAGCTCCATATAGCTTGGGCAATGCTTTTGATGGACCATGAGGACCACCTGCTACAGTACTGTCCTGGCTACCCATTAAGCTCTTCTGAGGAGGCCTTGCTCTGCATGTGTGTGGAGCAGGATCTTTTCTGTGAAAGCCATGAGCTTTGAAACAGACATCATTTCATAGATAGTTTGTGAGTCATGCACACACTCTGTGAATCATTCATTTCTATGCAAAATATACGCAGTGCATGACAATCATGTTCGCCAAGCCTTTGAAAACACGCACATGGAGATATGAATGATGGTAAAACAGACAGCTGGTCTGTCTTGCCTTCCCTGTACAAAAAATGCAGATGATGCATTACACATAATTACATTCCTGCTTTTCCAACTGTCATGTACATGGACCACATGGAACGTTTCTCTGATGTTTTTGGTATCTGAATGGATTGGAACTTTTGGGGACATTAGCACAGCTTGCTGCAGCAAACGTGTAGAAATTATGAATGCATTATGATCAAGAAGCACATGATAAAACTGCAGATTTAGCTGTGCAGGAAAGATTGCAACAGAACCTATAGTGTTACCATTGAAGTCATTAGATCTTGTACAGACTAGCTAACTGTAATAGTAGATGCAATATAGTAGCGATGGAAAGGCATGTTGAATGACTCAGCATCATTTGTGAGATGAAAAATGCCATTCAATTCTTCTACATAATTTATACACATATCTTCAACTGTTGTCATTTCAAATGCACTACATACTACCATGGATCCCAAGTGACACTTTTCAGAACAGAATCTTTTGCAACTGATTCATAGCAAGCTGGACATTACCAGTGTGTAATTTCTCATTTGTTAGTTAATCATTCTGACAGCTTTGGACAGAGGATAAATCAGTTATTAGCTATAGTAAATATGAGCCAGGAAGGAAACACTGTAATAATTAAAAATAAAGAATAGCCTGATTATAAACTATGAGTGTGTGTACAGTTTCTTTAACACACACACACACACACACACACACACACAGAGAGAGAGAGAGAGAGAGAGAGAGAGAGAGAGAGAGAGAGAGAGAGAGAGAGAGAGAGATCCTTTTAAAAAAGGAAATGTTTCCATTCCAGATGAACTTATTCTTCCATTCTTGACGCAATCCTAACCATGGCCAGCTCCAGCGCTGCAGACTCAGCGCCAGCCTAGGGTGTCGCAGACATGCTGTAAAGTACGTTTGCAGCAGCCGGTGAGTAGGTGGCACCGGCACCGAGGCCTGCGCTGCCCACCCGCTGAAGACACCAGAGGCCAGTGCCATGGAGCATTACTCAGGGTAAGGGGACAAACATCCCCTTACTCCAAGGAGACCACTAGCCTGCTCCTCTCCAGCACTGGATACAATGTGGGCAGAGGCACCATTAGGGGGGGCGGGGGCCACCGCCTCCAGGCAACAGGGTGCCAGGGACCTGGGGGGGTTGCAACTTACCCGGTGGCAGCGGCAAAAACTTACCCGGTGGCAGCGGCAACTTACCCGGTGGCAGCGGTGGCCCAGCAGCAGGTTGGGGATTGGTCCACCCGCCTGCCCAGGCCGTTTGTGATGTTGTTGTTGTTGTTCAGTCGTTAAGTCGTGTCCGACCATTTGTGATCCCATGAATCACATCCCGCCAGGCCTTCCTGTCCTCCACTATCTTCCTGAGTTCGCTCATTTTCATGTTCGTTGCATCAGTAATGCTGTCTAACCATCTCATCCTTTGCCTTCCCCTTCTCCTTTTGCCTTCAATCTTTCCTAGCATCAGAGTCTTCTCCAGAGAGTCCTCTCTTCGCATTAGGTGGCCAAAATATTTGTGTTTTTTCACACCGATTCAATCGGAAGTGGCCTGATTAGGCTGAAGGGGCGGGGCTTGGACGTTCATGTGGGGTGTCACATGACCGCCCCCTGGGGGCGGTCTGGCTACGCCACTGAGTGTGGGCCTGGTGTCCATGCTGCACTGGTACTGGATAGGATTGTGCTGTCTCAAGCCCTAACCAGGTATGATGAGTAACATCAAAATGTTAATAGCAATAAGGAATTGGAAGTCATGTCTGCTGCAGGCCTATATTTCTAGGATCCAACCAACCTTCCCTGTAGCATTTGGTTGTTTAGAGGTACATTGCTTCTGCATATGAAGGTCCATTTATCTATCATGCTAAATGCCAGTGGCCACTGATAACCTATCATCTAGGAATTTGTCTAATTCCTTTTAAGGCCATCAAAGACACTGACCATCACCACCTCTTGTGAGACGTATGAGACTTCTGCCCATGACCCACATTTTGCTGCTCATCAAGTTGCTGTCTGTTCTGGAGTTCTGGGGTCCCCTGGGGGTGGATATATGTCCCTTAGCACCTCCTCGGTCTGGTGGGGTGCGAGAAATGGCATCCAGGGTGGTTCGGAGGCAGCCCCTGGTTGGGTCCCTGAGTGCAGTATGGGCCTCAGATACATCCAGGAGAAGGGGTTACGGCACCCATACACCTCCTCCCGGTCCCAGTCTTTGGAGGATCACTGGCTCCCCGGCTTGCTCCTTCCTGCCCATGTGCCTGTCCCGATTTGCTGTGCCAGAACAATCCTGTGGAGTAGCTCCTCCTCCCGCCTGCTTAAAGTGACCAGCGTCCGAGAGAGATCTCCCTCACTGTGGTGCCTTTGCTGGCCTGCGACCGAGCCGCCGAAGCTAGGTGGGACTTCCAACGTCCAGTTTACCGCTTCAGGAACTTGTGGCCGTTGGCCGCGGCTCACCGCAGCAGGCAGTGCTTGCTCCTGAAGTTTCCCCAGCTGACGTGGCCCTGCCTGGAGTGGCTTGGTGGCGTGCGTCTGCCAGTGTGGGCTGGTGGAGGCACCAAGACAGCGGCATCAGATGAGGAGGACTAGGGATGAGCTTCATCATAGCTGCAAGGTACGGGTTTACCCGGACAGTTGCATTGTGGAAATCTGCCTCACTGGAGGATGTTCTAAGTGCATTAAGTGCCTATATCAGGGGTTCTCAACTGGTGGTACATGTATGCAGCTATGATACTCTGCCCAACCAGAGGTGGTAAGTAGACAGTCAGTCTGCCAGAATCCCGCTCTGACGTGGCGTTTTTGGTTGCATTTTTGGCCACATTTTCGCTCCCAAGAAGCTTCTGTCGTTGGCTGAGCCTCTTAGGAGCACTGAGAAGGGCTCTCCTGCCTGCTCTGATCCTCCTACCTGCCTTTCTGGGCTCTGAAAATGGCTCTGAAAAAGGCTTCTGAGCTCCAAAAATGGTGTAACTGGAGACGATGTCATCACCATTTACTTCCGGTTGTACGCTGTGGGAGAGCAGCGCCGAAGGTGGTACACGGAGGGGGGATGGTTAAGAACCCCTGACCTACATCCTTCCCTAGATGTTTTCAGTGGAAAACTACAGATAAGCTGCATATTACATATACTTTTAAGTTAGTACTAACCTGGGCTAAACAAGTGAAGTGGAAAATATACTGATTGCAATTCGAAGTGCTTCAGGGTTTCAAATCGCTCAGCATATTTTGAAGAAGCAGAGGTTGTCCTCTCCATGTTCAAGCAGATCGTGGGAAGCACAAAGTGCAAGGAGCTATGCTGGGCTACCAAGTTGGTCAATGATGACTCTATGAATCAAGACTCTGTGATGTAGCATTTCCATGATTACATTTTCTTCCAAAGAAATAATTAATCTGTACATTTGTCAACAACTCCTTTGTATCTCAAACATTTACATCTCACCATTTGGGAGTGGCAGTGAGTTGCCACTCCTAACTTACCGGTACATGCATATCCCATACTCTTTTCTGCATCACAGCCGGAAAAACGTGAGGATTAACTGATCACGAAAAATTCATGTTTTAAAATGAATGTAAATGTATTCATCAGTTCTAAGCAATGCGTAGTCTGTTATATACACAATACACTAATAAATAGCCATGCATTAAAAAATAATGAGGTTTTCTACAAAACAACATGCTGTGGTGTATCAGGTCATAAAACGACGCTAAAAAAGGGAGAGGAGATTATGGATAAAATCTGATTAAAATACAAAATCCCCGTTATATTTGTGCGGTAACATAAATGTTTTATTAGTTAATTGTAAACAAATGCACAAGTGCAGTAAAAGGTAATTAAAAATGTAAAAGTGCAGGGAGTGATTTATTTAACTACAATAATTTTAATATTACAAGTTGTATGTAAATTGGTATCGAGCCTGTCATACTCAAACCATTGAAACTGCTCGTTTTTTACAATGAGTTATAGCCTTTGTTCTCCTTTTCTGAATTTCATTTTAAATATTTCAAAATGGCTTATGAATAATGCTGCTTCCAGGCTTTGTAGATCACAACAAAGAATAGTGCAATTATATTCCTTTATACGTGAGGATATTTTTATAGATCATAGCATTGGAAAGGACCTCAATTTTCATCTCGTCCAAATAGATGTAAGGTCAATAGTCATAAACAGAAATGGAATCTCAAAGATAAAATATATTTCAAGAGTCACTTAGATTTTCATCACTGTGTTGTCTTGACATTTTAGGTCCAGAGGCTACTGTTCTATGGGATAACTTCTTCACTGTATCCTATCGCCAAACAACCATGTTAAAAAAAATGACTGTATAATTCAACTGAGTACAACAGTATTTTTAATGATGAAGAAAACCAAGGTTCAAATATCTGTTCTGCCTAACCTAGGATTGTTGGGTGGATAAAATGAATGCCACATCTGCTACCCTAGCTTCCTTGGAAAAAGAGCAGGATATAATGTAATGGATGCATAATAAGAAGAGAGACAAATGACCAGAAGAGCTTGATTGCGCTTGATTGGGTGTCAGAATGAATTCACAGGTGCATGTTCATCCTATGATAACTTGCACATGTGAAACAGCCATTACAGTGCAAATACTGCAGAGTGAGCTCTCATGTCACTTCACATCCCACCAACATCATCACCATCGCAATGATTTTTAAGGAGGCAGATCATATGTTCAGCTGCAAACCAACAAGTGGACAAAATATTAAAAGGGGACCAAGATAGCTTGAGGAAGTCATTGGCTCATATTTCCCTATTTCCCTCTTGTTAAAGAACTTCACAGTTTCATTAAAGTAGTGAATTTCTGAAGTTCATAGACCTTTAGAACTGGAAAGGGCCAAATGTCTACCCCCATCATACACAGAGGTTAACCCATAACGTGCTATAAGAATCTCCATTTTATCATTATTGTTCCTGTTACAGCTTGAGGTGTTTTTTTTTAAAGCAGCCATGAATTCCTGGCAAATAGAAGGGGCAGAAATGGAAACAGTAACAGATTTTACTTTTTTGGGTTCCAAGATCACTACAGACAGAGACAGCAGCCATGAAATTAAAAGACGCTTACTCCTTGGAAGGTATGGCAAACTTAGACAGCATAATAAAAAGCAGAGATATCACCATGCCAACAAAAGTTCGTATAGTCAGGGCGATGGTGTTCCCAGTAGTAATGTATGGTTGCGAGAGTTGGACCATAAGGAAGGCTGAGCGCCGAAGAATAGATGCTTTCGAACTGTGGTGCTGGAGAAGACTCCTGAGAGTCCCTTGGACTGCTAGGAGATCAAATCGGTCAATCCTAAATGAAATCAACCCTGACTGTTCCCTGGAAGGAGAGGTATTGAGGCTGAAGCTCAAATATTTTGGCCACCTAATGCGAAGAGAGGACTCTCTGGAGAAGACTCTGATGCTGGGAAAGCTTGAAGGCAAAAGGAGAAGGGGAAGGCAAAGGATGAGATGGTTAGACAGCATCACCGGTGCAACAAACATGAAAATGAGCGCACTCAGGAAGATAGTGGAGGACAGGAAGGCCTGGCGGGATCTGGTTCATGGGATCACGAAGGGTTGGACACGACTTAACGACTGAACAACAACAACAAAATGCCTTGTTTAAGCTTAGAGTAGTAAGGAATAGTTTCACTGCTCCCACTCCTGGGCAATCAACTTCGGCTCACAGCCTGATCCAGAATGAGCTGCACTTCTAGTTCAGGAGCCCTCAAACCAGAATCAAACCGTCCTGAAATCACCGCTGCCATTACACAGCAGATTACTGGTGCAGATCTTGTGGGACCCATAGACCCTTAAAATCAATGAGCCTAGGAGACACATATTAGGAACATGTTGTTGTAAGGGAACATAAAAAAGACCAGTTCTGCCCCACTACCCAAGCATTTCAGCTGTGGCATACTAGTAATTTCGTGTGCCGCTGCAACAAAAGCTGCTGACCCAAAGGCAATTCACAGGCCTATACAGGTCTGCATAATCTAGGAAACCAAATGCAGCCCTCCAACCAATGCAACCCTCCAAATGCAACCCTCCAGGTGTTGTGGCCTGCCAGGATTTGACAACTCCTGTCTTCACAATCCCAAGCAGGAAGCAAACACTGTTCATTGTGCCTTTGGTAAGCTGTTGACCTGCCTTTCACTTGATGGGGGTCATAAGTGGCTGTTTGCTTGTGTCTTTTTTGTTTCTTTGGCGACAGGGACAGTGAACCAGTTCTCATTTATTTTGCTGTGTGTGTTTTGATGAAAGGTGGTCTATAAATATTCTTGATGATGGTGTTTCATTCAGCCATTGGAAGGCTAGAATATTTTTTTTGCTACAAGGTATGGATGCGCCTAGAGAAGTCTTGCCTAATTTTGAACATTTAGCAAAAGCAATAAAGAGTCTTATAGCACTAAATACTAGCCAATTTATTTCAGCATACACTTTTGTGGACTACAGTCCACTTCAGATGGATGAAATGTTATTCTCAGTTGGCAGGTGTACACACACTAGGCTTACCAGATCTCCAACCGGGACAGAGTGCTAGACCTTTAGGAGAAGGAATGTGGGCAGGTGTAGCTTGTTAAGTCCTAAAGCAGAAAACTAGGCATGTCTACTCAGAAGCAAGCCCCATTGTGTTCAGTGGGGCTTGCTTCTGAGTAGACATGCCTAGGATTCTGCTGTAGGACTTAACAAGCTACACCTGCCCACATTCCTTCTCCTAAAGGTCTAGCCAGGAGCGTCACTAGATGCGCGTCACCCTAGGGCAGGGAGACACGCGTCACCCCCTTACCCTAGGGTGACCCCCCCAAACACCCCCTCGACGGAACTCACCCTCGGCTCCAAGGCCGGGGAGCCAGCCTCGGAGCATCTGGCCCCGCCGGCACTTTAGGGCCTTCTGAAGGCCCGATGGCTCAAAATGTAAAGTTTTACGTTTTTTGTGCATGCGCAGTACATTTTCTGAGGGCAAACGCGTGGGTGCGCGCGTCACCCCCTGGCGGTCCCCCCCCGCCACGCTCCAATGATGCCACTGGGTCTAGCACTCTGTCCCGGTTGGAGATCTGGTAAGCCTAACACACACACACACGCACATGCACACGCACACACACACGCACACGCACACACACGCACATTCTTACATTGATTATCTCCTCCCTAATTCTAAAGTAAAAAATCAAATACTGTAGTGCCTGTAATAGCAACTAGGTTTTATCAATGCAAAACACCACCCGAACTCAGCCAATTTCCTAGAAACATTTTTGTTGTCATGTTTCTCTGAATGTTCTCCATCCAAAGGAACAAATAATAAAGCCAACTGTCTTCATATACACTTTGATCAGGCAAAAGAACCAGCAAATAGCATAGTAGCAAACCATTTTGTGGACAGAAATTATACATGCATATTGTCTAGCTGAAAGTTTGGCAGACCAGGAAACCACAGTCTAAAATGCCATCATATAAACCACATTTCTGGATGGTATATTACAGGGATCGGTCTTTGAAAGTAAAGAAATAAAGGACATTCATTTAAATTGGGCAGGAAGGCAAAACAAATAGAATAACTCTCCTTTTAAAAATCACAACTTATAAATAGCAACCCAAACTGTCTGTCTGACTTAGTGGGCATATGAGGTTTAATTTAGTTCTCAGTATGTCAATGAATTCCAGATGATTTTTTGTAGTCATGCATTATGGGTACCATATCTCTCTGGTTTGCAGCCTCTTTGAAAGCCAAACTGTTGGCTGTTGTATCTCTTAAGAAATAGTGCATACGTTCCTTTAAAAAAAATGCAATAGGTAGTCAATTGAAAAATGGCACAGAAAAATGATTCTCTCTTGTTGGAAAAGCAAAAAGAATTAGGGAGAGGAAATGAAAACTTCAGATGTTTGCTTTCTCAGATATTGCTTGCATTGGCCCTGATTCTGGAATTACTTATGAGTATGTTTAAACTTTAACACCTGAGAAGTACCTAGGAGGTCTCAAGCAAAGAAAGAAAAGAAAGTTACATCTGTTAAAAATTATTCACAGGATCAGGTTCATATTGGTGAGTGATAGAGACTGAATGCTATTTTAGGCAAGAAAAAGAAAAAAGTGAGTGGGAGGAGAAAACTCTTCACAGAATTATGAAAGCAAAGCACCCTTTTTGTGTGTGGGGAAGAGGCCCACGCTGCAAGAGACAACAGTCAGGCCAAAGGAATTCAAAACAGATTGCATTGAAGTGATGACTCCACAGCTAGAGCATTGAAGGAGTGAACTGATCGCCTTCCTGCTTCACCAAAAGCAGTGCCAGTCCCGCCATTAGGCAGGTTGGCATGCTGACCTCAAGTGGCAGATTCTGAGGTCCCATGAAAGGGCACAAATGGTCGAATATTTCGTGTATTGTTATATGTTTTAGTTACTATCAGAAGGCGGCATCTATTTGGATAGTCTTCTTCAGGGACTAAAATGTCTTTAGCTGACATTTTACAAACACAGCTTCCCGTTTAGTTGATCGGTTGCAATTGGTTGCAAAAACAGCTTCCTGTTTAGAAAATGATTGATTGCAATGGTATCTAACGGCGCAATCCTAACAATCCAGCGGCGGAGCATGTGCTCTGCCACCGGAAGCCATTGCGAATGTGCTGAAAGCACGTTTGCGACGACTCATGAGTAAGGGCGCGAGGCCAGCGCGAGGCCAGCGCGAGGCCAGCAGCCCTTACTCTGCCGCCGGATCACCCCTGCGGCCACCAGAGGAGGCAAGAGATCCCCGGCGGGCATGGGGGCGGTCCAGGCAGCGAGGGAGGCTGGGGCTTGGTGGATCCGGCCCAGGATGGGGGCAAGGATGGTGGCTGCCATATCCTCGTCCCCTCCTGGGCCAGTGTGGCCTTTACATGCCCTCCTCTTCGCAGCTGCCTTCGCAGCGTGGAATGGCTCTGCTGGTGAGAGGGCAGGGCCTCCTCGTTCCGGTTCGTTACCATGGTACTAGGACGGGGCACGACTTACGGTAGGGCCCCTACCGTAGAAATGCCACTGCTGAATCCACCACCTGTCACCCCCTCCTTCTGCCTCTGATGCAAGCTGCGTCAGCCAACTTCTTGGCTGGGCCCACCCTGAAAGGAGCTGGCATTGGGACACTAGTGTGAGAATTACAGTCAAAAGGTGCAGTTCTGTTTAGAATTATTTTAATGCCTATGGTTCTACATATGTATGCAGCTTCAGGATATTACAGTACAGTCCTATGCATGTCTATCCTGGTATAAATCCCATTGTGTTCAATGAGGCTTTCTCCCAGGAAAATGTGTATAGCAGGGGTGGCCAACCTTCCACCATTAGGGCCTCTGCGTTCTTAAGAGTTGTGTAGAAGACAGACTCTTGGCAGCTGCAATTGCTGATGGTGCTGCTAAAGCAGCTGCACCTGCTGAAATGCCCTCACCTATACAACCATTAAAGGTCCAGGAGCATTCATGTTGAAAGGTTGACCACCCCTGGTGTATAGTATTGCAGCCTTACAGCACAATTCTAGGCATGGCTACTCAGAAGAAAGTCCCATTGTATTCAACGGGGCTTACTCCCAAGTAAGCATGCGTAAGATTGCAGCTTTAGAGTGCAAGACTTACGAGAAAATATTGTACCAGAAAACGTGGACCTGAGCAGGAATGGGAGAAAATATTTTAAGCAGGTGAATACAATTGAAAACCATTTCTCAATAGCTGCTGACATGTTGATTTTTAATTGCAAGGGCTATAAACATTTGATTAAATCTTAAGGCTAATGAGAAAAGCCATCAAATGGAGGCTTCAAATGTACACTTATCAGTTTTCATATCAATTAGATTAACGTCATTCAGGGGTAATTTTGGAATAGCTAGTTTGCATAGTGCAGAGCAATACAGAGTTGATGATATTGGGGGGGGGGCACTATATTTCAACCCCATAGTGTTTTGAAGATTCCTAAAGATTTTATGAAGGTCAGACCAAACAGTGTAAGTGCACAGGAACTTGCAAGCATTCCAATGAGGCCACTACACCTTATTTATTTAACCACCTTCATAGAAAAAAAATATAGTTCTAATTAAATTTATTAATTTGAGAAAATATACTGTTAAAACACACACTGGAGAACTGAAACATCATAAGCCACCTCTGCCCTTTTGTAAAAGTGAATAAGAGAAAAGCTTTTAGGGACTTCTAAATCAATGGAACATAAAGAATCTGGGGATGGATTTTGTAACATGCAGAATCAATAGATGCCGGGCAAAGAGACACTTCTGTAGTTGTTGGATGCTTAAGCCCACACAGAGTTCTGAGTTGGCATATCAATGATAATTTTGTGGCAGGTGAAGATAAACTTTAAGATCTACTGGAAGAAAAGTGAAGTGCTGGACAACTTCCTAGGCCTTTGGGGACCCCTTTCTTTACACTTGATGCCCCTACAATTCTTTCATATGGCGGGTTTGGGCAGGTTCTGCCAGGGTTAGTGACCTGCTCTAGTATACCTAGAGAGGCTCTGAGCCTGCCCTGATCTTGGAGTGGAGTGGAGGAGGAATTCATGAGCTACAAGAGAGATGCTCAACAAAGTGTCTTTTTCTGTTTCCTCTCCCTCGTTCTTTTAACTCGAAACTTTCCAGTTCATTAATTTCACACACTGAAAAGTTTTTCCTCTAGTCATTAAGGGTCTCAGTTCTTATTCCACTTAAAGGCTTCCGAAATGAACAAATTCTTCTGATGACATAATACTAGGAGATCTCAAATCACTGAGTAAGATTTTTTTGTAAGTCGAGCTAACAACTAATAGCTTTGCCCACTTTCAATGTACTACAACATAAGAACATAGGAACATAAGAAGAGCCCTGCTGGATCAGGCCAAAGGCCCATCTAGTCCAGTTTCCTGTATCACAGAGTGGCCCCACCAGATGCCTCAGGGAGCACACAGCCAACAAGACAACCTGTTTCCTGCTGCCACTCCCCTGCACCTGGCACAGAGAAAACCTACTTCTAAAACCAGGAGGTTGCTTATGGCTTGTAACCTGTGATGGTCTTTTCATCCATGAATCTGTCCAAACCCCTTTTAAAGGCATCCAGGCCAGGTGCCATCACCACATCCTGTGGCAAGGAGTTCCACAGATGAATTACACGCTGGGTAAAGAAATATTTTCTTTTGTCTGTTCTAACTCTCCCTCCACTCAATTTTAGTGCATGTCCCCTGGTTCTGGTGTTATGCGAGAGGGAGAAGAATTTCCCATCCACTCTATCCATCCCATGCATAATTTTATACGTCTCAAACATGTCCCCCCTCAACCGCCTTTTTTCTAGACTAAAAAGCCCCAAACGCTGTAGCCTTTCCTCATAAGGGAGGTGCTCCAGCACACTAATCATTCTGGTCGCTCTTTTCTGCACCTTTTCCAATTCAACTATATCCTTTTTGAGGTGTGGTGACCAGAACTGGAAACAATACTCCAGATGTGACCTTACAATCGATTTGTACAAAGGCATAATGATATTGGCCATTTTATTCTCCATCCCTTTTTTAATTATCCCGAGCATGGAATTGGCCTTCTTCACAGCCGCCGCACACTGGGTCGACACTTTCATCGACCTGTCCACCAGCACCCCAAGATCTCTCTCTTGATCTATCACAGACAACTCAGAACCCATTAGCTTATATGTGAAATTTTGATTTCTTGCCCCAATGTGCATCACTTTGCACTTACTTACATTGAAGTGCATCTGCCATTTTGCTGCCCATTCTCCCAGTTTGGAGAGATCCATCTGGAGCTCTTCACAATCCCTGCTGGTCTTCACCACCCGGAAACGTTTAGTGTCATCCGCAAACTTGGTCACCTCGCTGCTTATCCCCAACTCCAGGTCATTTATGAATAAGTTGAAAAGCACTGGTCCCAAGACCGATCCTTGGGGCACACCGCTTTTCACCTCTCGCCATTATGAAAATTGCCCATTGACTCCTACTCGCTGTTTCCTGGTCTTCAACCAGTTCCTAATCCACAAGAGGACCTGCCCTCTTATTCCCTGACTGTGGAGTCATATTACTGTGATTTTACTGAAAATATTTCTTCACCCAGCGTGTAATTCATCTGTGAAACTCCTTGCCACAGGATGTGGTGAGGGTACCTGGCCTAGATGCCTTTAAAAGGGGTTTGGACAGATTCATGGAGGAAAAGACCATCACAGGTTATAAGCCATAAGCAACCTCCTGGTTTTAGAAGTGGGTTTTCTCTGTACCAGGTGCAAGGGAGTGACAACGGGGAACAGGTTATCTTGTTGTCTTGTGCTCCCTGAGGCATCTGGTGGGGCCACTGTGTGATGCAGGAAGCTAGACTAGATGGGCTTTTGGCCTGATCCAGCGGGGCTCTTCTTATGTTCTTATGTTCTTATGTACTGCAATTAGCAAATGTTCTTTCAACATTACGCCCAGTGGGAATGTTTTATTCCACGAATGATTTCTAATTAGATTTAAAGCTTATGCTGAAATAAAGTGGTTAGAGTCTTTAAGGTGCTACAAGACTCTTTGATGTTATTTATATAAGTTACAGCACAACGTTTTTGGTAGAATCAATTTGCTGTTGTACAGTAACTTACGATTTAAAAGAGGTACTGTTGGGCCCCTGTTTCTTCCACCTCTTCCCATGGGGAGAGCTCTGTGTCAAAGAGGGTGAGGAATAGTAGGTTGGATTCCATATTGATTCCAAAGAGCATGCCACAAAGTCAAATTACCGCAGGCAAGAGATTTATTTGCAACCTTGTACAGTACTGTCCAGTTCGTTAAGTCCCTTGACTCTTTGACCCCTGCCCTAGTGAGTCTCACTGGCGGTCTTGCTCGGGTACATCTTACACTGAGCCCCTCTTAACCTTGGACAAAACTGGGCCTCTCCACTCCTGGTGCTTCTCTTTACCCTAGCTAGCCCTTCAATGTCCACCTCCCTCCATTCCTCGTGCCCTCATTGTTCTTCACTCCTGTCTCTGTGCTTGGGTTCTTTGTCTCCACAATCCCTCCATGGCTCCTTCACCTTCCTCTTGTTCTTGTACCTCTCTCCATCCACCTTGTTCTCCATATGGTCCTCCTTTCCTTCTTTCCAGTCCTTGTTCCCCATTCTGTGCTCCAGCTCTTTTCTCTCATCTCTATTCCCTCTTCCTCTGCCTTCTTCTTGAAGCTCCCTCCTCCTCCGCATACTCAGGAAACTCCCTCCCTCCCCTCGCACCCCCTCCTGATTCACTTCCCCAGCCAGCCACTCTCTGCTGCTGTTGGCTCCAAGATAACCCCTGTGCCGCCATCGCGGCGTGGGAGAATTATCCTGCCCCCTCGGAGGAGGCAGGAAGTTGCGTCCGCAGGCTCGGCCCAGGATTGGCCGGGCCGCGTCACGTGGTCCGGGCATCAGCCGAGAGGGGGGAACAAGCAGGGGGAGGAAAATGGCTAGGCCCATTTCCCCTGACCAGATCCCACACTCCTCGGGGGGTGGAGTTTTACCCCTTGTTTTGCCTCTGCAGGTTTCATCTTAAAATACAATAAAGTGACCATCTCTCCACAAGCAACTTGTCCTGAGTCTTCTGGGGGGGGGGGGGGTTGTAAGGATAAACCCAAGTTTGATGTCATACCTGGTTGTGTTGGACCCACCCAGGTGACTGGAGCTGGCTCATGTGGTCCGCATCTCTCTCTCTCTCTCTCTCTCTATCTATCTATCTATCTATCTATCTATCTATCTATCTATCTATCTATCTATCTCTCCAACAGAGCCTGGTCACCACAGGGATCATGATGTTAACAAGGTACTCATGCTAAATAGATACATTGAATTGTCCCTGCATCCTGTACGGTATCTTTAATGGATATTTTATAGTATGCCAAGAAACGCTGGATGCATTTTGCCATCACACATCTGCCAATATACATATGTTCCTGACTGCTACTGAAAATCCCACCTCTGTTTGAGTAGATGAAAAAAGAAAGTCAGTATCATGGCTTGTCTCAGAGTCATTTTCCAAGTTAAATTCTTGGCTACCACTGCAAATTCCTCCTTCTCTAATCTAAGGCTGCTGCAGGTGTATGGAAAAAGAAATACAGATGCCCTTTTGTTGCATTACACATGTGGCTTAGCTTGCTTTTCACTAGTGTACTGTCTGGTATGATGACATAGATTTCTTCATCTTTTGGGCTACATGTGTACCAAAATTCAATTTCCATTCTGTTGTAGAAGTACTCCAACAATTTTGATAGCCCCATGACCAAGGTCCATGCATCTTATTTATATACTTAATATAAATACAGATTGTATTGGGCAAGCATCCATACATTTCCCTGCTAACCCTGCACATTCTTCTTCTCCCAGTGTAAGAATTGTCAAGCGTGTTGTTAATGGCCACTAAGAAAATGTCCTTGCAGGGTCTTGTTCAGAACTTCTACACAGAAAGTAAGTTCTGAGTTAACTTACAGATTGCAATAAAATAAATAAAATAAAACTTAGACCTTGCAGATAAAATTGCGTATATTTGCCACAACTTGGACTCAGGATTAACAGTTCCAGAAATTGTCTCCACAGCATCTGTCAGTTCCATTGTTATGGACTCTTTTCACCTTATATGGCCTGAGGATGTGGACACGGTTATTTGGAGTTTGAAGGCTGATCTACACCCACTCCTGTTGCGTTGCGCTTGCGTTGGGAGGCGCGCAAGCGTAGAGGACAGGACGCCCCTGCCCGAAATACTGCCCTGGGCTCCACCAGTTTCTTCCACGTGCTTGTCCCTCCTGATTGTCCTACCTTGTAATAAAGCTCAACGCTGAGTGGCTGAAACACGTGCACTCTGATTGGCTGAAAAACCCGTCTCGTCCCATTGGTCAAACAATTTGCTCCATGTCCCGCCCTCTCTAAATCATGAGCATGGTCCACGGTTGATTGCAATGGAACTCCCATGGTGATTGGTTAAAAAAGAAGCCACACCACTCCACACATGCCACACACGCCCGGGACATGCTGGGAGAATCGTGGTGTAGGTCAGCCTTGAGACCGTATTCATGCCCACTTGACCCTTGCCCAACCTGGCTAATATGATCTGCACAGGCTGCTCTGGCCAAACAGGTGGAACAGATTGTGAATTCTTCTTTAAGGGAGGGAGTGCTGCCTAGCATCCTGAAGATCACAATTGTGAGACCCCTCCTAGAAAACATCTCTGGATTCCACGACTATGGACATCTATCGCCAATTTTGATTCTATTGGACCGCTGCTCCGGTGACTACACTGGCTGCCCATTCAATTCCGGGCCCATCTATCGTCCAGTCTCCAATCTCCCTTTCTTGAGTAAAGCAGTAGCATAGCTGGTGAGGTAGACTGCCCCCCCCCTCATGGTGGCAGAGTAGCTGTTTTCTGGCATCTATTAAAAGGTATGGCCAAATAACCGGGGGGGGGGGGTGATACACACAGCTGCCTTATGTAACAAAAATTTCCTTAACTCAAAACTGACCAATGAGACTGATTGTTCTGAGTGCCAATGAGGCGTTATGTCACAGCATGGAACCAATAAGGTGTTAGTATGAGTATCATTTCTATGCATAATAATAATAACCAGTATTTATATACCGCGTTCTCCGTAGTGGCACCACAACTATGGAACTCCCTTCCAGGGGCATTAAGTACTTTCCCATTCCTCATGGCTTTTCAGCAAGAGCTCAAAACATTGTTTTTCATCAAGCGTTCGGGTGATGTGTGTTTGGATGTGCTGGTGGTTGTCCCCTGTGCCTCTATATGATACTTGCCGCTATTCCCCCCTTTTTTTACTGACCCCCAACTGTTTTTACTAATTGTTTTACTTTTATTTTAAGCCTAATTGTTATTTTTTGTGAAACTCGTAAGCCACCTTGGGCATTCACCTTGGCAAAGGAAAGGCAGGATATACATTTCTTAAATAAGTAGATGGATAGATAAATAAATAAAAAGTGATCTGTTAGATACGTTTAGAGCTTTGGAGGTCAAAACTGAGAGCATGATACCAAGGAAGAGAAAGAGGAAATTTGCCTAATAGTTGATCATTTATGTTGATTGTCATTTTGTTCGAATCCTTGAATGGGAAAAAGTAATAATAGACATTCAATCAAAAATAGGACTGGAAACATAACTCATACTCCACAAAACATTTACAGAATCCTCTAGGCACTCTGCATTTCAGAACGTTTTGTTCACTTCTTCAGTCAGTTCAAACAGTGATGGATGATTTATGTATTTTATTTTGATGTATTTAACAAATGTGTATACCGCCCTTCTTGGGCAGTATTTCCCAGGACTTAGTATCAAGGCAGTGTACAAAAAAGAAAATCACAACAATAAAATACAATCATAAAATCATTACTTGGCAGTAAAACCTAAAACCACATAGTACAAACCAGCTGCAGAGACTGTGGATAGGAGCAGACATAGCAGGAAAGAGAGAAACTCATAACACGGACATGCAGTCAAGACAAGACAACAGCCCAATCCTAATGCCCCCCCCACTGATGCAGCAGCGCCAAAATGGCTACTGCTGCATCCTGCAGTGGAAGACCAGTTGCAGAGGTCTCCTCTAGTAAGGGAACAATTGTTCTCTTACCAAGCGGTAAGCCTCCATGGCATGGGGGATCTACTCGGACCTGCACTAGCTAAATAGCTGGCGCAGGTCCACGTGGGCCAGCCACAGGATTGGGGTTAGGATTCAGCAGCTGCCGCTGCCACCAAACCTGCCACTTTCCCGAACCCCTGCCCCCGTAACCGCCCCATTCCGCCCTCTCCCCACCCTGTCACCACCTCATTTTGCCCACCCCATTCCACCCGCCCACCATCCCTCCTGTCTCTCCTGCCATCTTACCTGGATTGGCGGGGCCTGAGCGCAGGCCATCCCGTCTGCGTCCCTGGCAGTGTGTTGAGTAGCTTGCTGTCAGAGCATATGCTACAACTGGCGCTGACTGCTTAACGGCAGTCAGTGCCAGCAGAATAGAAATTAAGCCAGCGGGAGGTAAGTATAGGATTGGATCCAAAAAGTGGTTGTATCAATTGCATTAACAATTGTAGCATATCTGACTTTTTCTCCTCTTCAAACTAAATATAAGAAACAGCAGAGACCGAAACTAAGGCTTTTGTCTTTTGAACAATAGGATTTTTATTCTGTCAATCCTCTGTTACTTTTATCAGCAAAGCCAGATACCCACCCAAGTTGTTTCAGTGATGTTTAGAGAAATTCAATGGATGTGGTTTGAATATACAGTATTCACAGCCTTGATCTTGAAACAGATTGAAAAATAATAGCATCATAAAATGACCATAGGGAGGGGAAATAGTTTTTCATGTAAGCCCCTTCACGGGCAATGGGTCTCCTTCAACCTGCACCAGCTTCTTTGCTTGCGCAAGTCTGATGAGAGAAAGGGAGTATGCCGGCTGCTGTCAGAGAGGATAGCATCTGGTGCAAGTTGCCCACACTGGGTGCCCCCCCACCTCCATCACACTCCCTGTCTCCTCCATTTCCACTCTGTTCTGCCCTGTCCTCGCCCTGTTCCGCTCCCCCACTGACCTACTTGGTTTGGCAGGCGCTCCATGTGCTGCTGCCATGCATGGGGCCACTCCAGCCTTGCCGCCACTTCTGGCAAGAGCATTCCGCTGTCAGAACGCTATTTCCAGCAGCAACCTGCTTGCATGGGCTTGAGCCATAAGTCACACAGTTGAGACCTGGCCCAGGGACATCCACTTGCACAAACGTTTCATCTGAGAAAATGAAAACCTGATGGACTGTCAAATTGTTTGAATTATTTGTGAAATTTAAAAGCTGCTGTACCCTACATTTGTCACCTGCCAAAATGTCTCCAGAGTGCATGGAGGCTGTTTAAAACAACAGTAATAGAGGCCCAGCAGGAGTGTATCCCACAAAGGAGGAAGGGCTCGACTAAGTCCAGGAGGGTGCCGGCATGGCTAACAAGCACAGTTAAAGAGGCTATAAAAGGCATGGAAGCTTCCTTCCGTAAATGGAAGTCTTGCCCTAATGAGGAAAATAAACAAGAGCACAAACTGTGGCAAAGGAAATGTAAAAAGATGATACGGGAGGCCAAGCAAGACTTTGAGGAACGTATGGCAGGCAGCATAAAAGGGAATAACAAAAGCTTCTTCAAATATGTTAGAAGCAGGAAACCTGCCAGAGAAGCGGTTGGCCCGCTGGACAGTGAGGGAGGGAAAGGGGTGATAAAAGGGGACTTGGAGACTGCAGAGAAATTAAATGAGTTCTTTGCGTCTGTCTTCACGGCAGAAGACCTTGGGCAAATACCGCTGCCGGAACATTCTCCCCTGACTAAAGAATTAAGTCAAATAGAGGTTAAAAGAGAAGACGTCTTAGACTTAATTGACAAATTAAAGATCAATAAGTCACCGGGCCCAGATGGCATTCACCCAAGAGTTCTGAAGGAACTAAAAAATGAAGTTGCTGATATCTTGACAAAAATATGCAACTTGTCCCTTAAAATGGCCACTGTGCCAGAGGATTGGAAGATAGCTAATGTCACGCCAATCTTTAAAAAAGGAAGGAGAGGGGACCCAGGAAACTACAGGCCGGTCAGCCTAACATCTGTTCCAGGGAAGATGGTGGAAAGCCTCATCAAGGATAAAATCAGAAAACATATAGAACAAGCTTTGCTGAGGGAGACTCAGCATGGCTTCTGCAAGGGTAAGTCTTGCCTCACGAACCTTTTAGAATTCTTTGAAAAAGTCAACAGGCATGTGGATGCGGGAGAACCCGTGGATATTATATACCTGGATTTTCAGAAGGCGTTTGACACGGTCCCTCAGCAAAGGCTCCTGAAAAAACTCCATTGTCAGGGAATAAGAGGGCAGGTCCTCCTATGGATAAGGAACTGGTTGAAGACTAGGAAACAGAGAGTGGGTGTCAATGGGCAATTTTCACAATGGCGAGAGGTGAAAAGCGGTGTGCCCCAAGGATCAGTCTTGGGACCGGTGCTTTTCAACTTGTTCATAAATGACCTAGAATTGGGGATAAGCAGCGAGGTGGCCAAGTTTGCGGACGACACTAAAATTTTCCGGGTGGTGAAGACCAGCAGGGATTGTGCTCCCGATGGATCTCTCCAAACTGGGAGAATGGGCAGCAAAATGACAGATGCGCTTCAATGTAAGTAAGTGCAAAGTGATGCACATTGGGGCAAGAAATCAAAACTTCACATACATGCTCACGGGTTCTGAGCTGACTGTGACGAATCAGGAGAGAGATCTTGGGGTACTGGTGGACAGGTCGATGAAAGTGTCGACCCAGTGTGCAACGGCTGTGAAGAAGGCCAATTCCATGCTTGGGATAATTTAAAAAGGGATTGAGAATAAAACGGCCAATATTATTATGCCGTTGTACAAATCGATGGTAAGGCCGCATCTGGAGTATTACCTCCAGTTCTGGTCGCCACATCTCAAAAAGGACATAGTGGAACTGGAAAAGGTGCAGAAGAGAGCGACCAAAATGATTAGTGTGCTGGGGCATCTCCCTTATGTGGAAAGGCTACAGCCGGTTGAGGGGGGACATGATTGAGACGTATAAAATTATGCATGGAATGGAGAGAGTGGATAGACAGAAGTTCCCTCTCACACAACACTAGAACTAGGGGACATCCACTCAAATTGAGTGGTGGGAGTATTAAAACAGACAAAAGAAAATATTTCTTTACCCAGCGTGTAATTGGTTTGTGGAACTCCTTGCCACAGGAGGTGGTGATGGCACCTGGCCTGGATGCCTTTAAAAGGGGATTGGACAGATTTATGGAGGAATTTTCCCATGAGTTATTTTTATAGGCATATAGACAGATCCTATTTTATAAGTGCTTTTCTTCCTTATTGACAGGTAATTCATGATGACTGTGTAAAATCTGACATATTTCAAGATTGTCTTGAGGAGTATGTCAGATTTCTCTGTAATTTTCATGCAGTCATAATTATGGATCAATGCTATGTTATGAATAGGGGTATTCATTGTTAATGCTTTCAACATGCAGAGGGTAATAATTCTGTTATGGCGACGGCCCTGTGAAGTGGGCCATCGCATTTACCTAAACTGTGGTCATATCCACAGGCTCTTGATTCTGGATGGCCTCTTCTGTGAATATCCCAACATATGCATTTTACTTAATTGAATGGTCAAGGAAATGAAGCATTTCCCACAGAATTTAACTTTGCAAATCGGAACGAATTTTCAGGCTGTAGAAGTGTATACCTCGTGGGATTGTTTATGACTGACACAATATTTTATCTGCATACTGAAACAACGCACTTATCAAATGAAAGAGAAGAAGAAAAATTACTGGAGATTTGATCTCCCTTACAGCTCTTAATAGTAAAATACGCTGTGTGATTAATGAACCTGTCAACTGTAATGGGAATAATATGTAACAACTAACTGTGCATTACTTGTTTGTGATTTTTATCGTATATCAACTCAGCCAAGTGTAATGTGATAAGATTAACTCTTTACACATTTTAAGGTAACACTAAAATAATATATCTTTTTCTTCATGCCTGATCTTCCTTTCAGTTCTATTAAAATCAAGACTTCAAGAACACAATTCTTTACATCAGTAATTATTTAGCATATTTTAAATAAGTCCTATTTGCTATAGGCATGAGAGAAGATATGAAAAGGAAAAATACATTTAAATGTATCTAGTCCAGTTTTCACTGCCAGATTGTTCCTTGTGGTCTACTTTCTATTGCTCAGTACATTCGTCAGCTGCTTTAATATTAGCCATTTACTGTAGAATTGTCATGTTTTGTTCACTCACTTTTTATGGGACATCTGCAGGATGCTGTCATGCAGTCATTTTCCTCCAATGTTTTTCACATCCTTAATTCATCTCTTTTCAGAAAACAGAAAATCTGATATATATATATATTTGAAAAACCAGAACTCATGAGTTTTGTGATTCCACACTATAAGAACACATGCACGCATTATGCAATCGCATGCACAAGGCTAACCGCATGCATCTTTACCATCTGTTCAGCAACCTTCCAGAAGTTAGGATACTGACAGGGTAGGAAACACCCACATGTGATTAGCCTAACCTATATATTTTTGGATATGCATAAATGCACCACTGCTGTGTGGGACTGTTCACATGGAACTAGCTCCTATCCTATAGTGAACACGTGTGTGTGGGTGGGGGTGGGGTTTCACCACTCTATTGTACTTGCTTGTAAGAGACTTAGATAGTTGATTAATGCTATGGTAACCTGGGCTATGAACAGATGGCAGCTTTTCAATAAATGGAAGGGGTAAAATACATAGATATATACTGAACATACCCATACCTCCGATCTCGCTGCAAATATACTGAACATCTATTTTTTTCTAGTTCACTTTTATCTCTGGTCGATAGGCTATTGCAAGCTTGAAAAAAAATGTACCAAACCTGTTTGATGAGTGATCACAGTGGTACATTTGGAAATTTGCAGAGAAAAAACACTGGATGGATAATTTGGAGTGGTGAATTAGCAGGCAGGAAAAAGTTTAAGCACTCCTGTCTCGTCACTCTTAAGTACCTCTCTAGAAGCATATTTTTCCTGTGTAAAAAGTACTGTCGAAATAGAGTTACATTTATCTGTGTGTAATATTGATGTTGGCCCTTAGATGATTGTTAGGAAGCTTTAATGGTCTTCTGTCTCATCACAAGGGTGGGACACATAACAGAAATACTCCTGCACTTGTACTGACTCCATCAGGTCTTCTGAGCTCAATAAAACTGTGGTTGTTTTCTTTACGTAGAAAGGCTTTAATGGATTAGACCTTGCATACCTCAGAGACCACCTTTGTTCCATCCTGATCTAAAGATCACGCAAGAGTGCTTTCTTGGCTCTATCATTTGTATCCCTAATTTGAAGATCAAAGCCATTCTCAGTGAGTTGTGAAACTCTCAGCCCAATCCAATTGGCACCATAATGTTGCCGGAATGAGAGTTCTGGCAACGTAAGTCACTTTCCAGCTGTCACAAAAGGCGACACATGGCCTGGCCGCCACTGCAAGCAGTGAGTGGCTGGCTCTGCTCGTCAGCAGATGATGCCTGCCCACCAGCACAGGTAAGTGTGCACAGAAGTGGGAGGGAGGCGGAGGTGGACAGAATGGGGCGGCGATGGGGGTGGGGAGGAGCATAGATCTGGACTCGGAAGGGGGTGGCTTGAACGGCAGCAGCATTCGCGGAATCCTCCTTCTTAACATCGATCCCCTGACCTGGGTCCACATGGACTTGCGCCAGGTTTAGAGCTGGCACAGGTCCTAGTAGACCCAGTGGCCAGGCATGGGCTTACCCCAGGGCAAGAGAACAAAAGTGGGGGAGTTTTGGGCCTCCAGGCCCGAAACTCCCCCACAGGATACAGCTAGAATTAGGCTGTCTCTTTCTTGGTACAGTAAAGTCAGCCTCAGTATTTTCCCGTTATTTATTTAGCATCAGACCTTGATCATGAGACAGACTACTACTTTTGACTATTGTTCTAGTGTGGGAAGATGTGGAGCAAAAGACCAGAACCTGAAGTCATAGCCAGTTTGCATTGAAGTATCAGACCAGCAGGACAAGAGCAGAAAGGCAAAACAAGGTGAGATGAGGAGAGGTGAGTCTGCACAGCTACTCTAGGTAATGGATTTCTCAGATTGGAGAGATGGCAGGGAACCTGGTGTGTCCTCATTGCCTCTTTAGGTCAGATGACCATATTCAGGCTAGATTACCATATTCAGGTTGAGCGTATTCATATAATTACCGTATTCAGGTTGGACGGGCACTGACTGGTACTGCACAGACCCTAATCACCCTGGCTTGCTTGGGACTGGAGTGGTAGAGGGATAAGACTTAAGGCATGTGAGAGTCTCTGTTAAAAGACCTGTGCAAGACCCTTGGTACTATATAGTTAGTTATTGTATTTATACCCCATTTTCCAGCAAAGCTTGGTTCCCAAAGTGACTTACTTCATCATCCAAGTGATAACTATGGGGTAAACCAGATAATGTATTACTTATTTAGAAATATGTGCATGTGTTAATCTCTGCTGGTCTCTGACTGTTGATAACATAGTCCAAATTCCAAACAGAGAGAGAGAGAGAGAGAGAGAGAGAGAGAGGCAGAAGGCAGAAGAAGCTGCAGATACATTTGGGTATATGGTACAACTGCTATGGATGGGCTGGTATTTCGCAGCCAGAGTTAAGCAGGCTAGTAGTTGTTACATGGGTAATGAAGTCCTAACACAGTCTTAATGAAGCATACAGGGTCATGCTGTGCTAGTATTGCTCTTGTTAAAGGATGAGCAGTTGAAGATCGCTGCCTGGCAAGTTGTTCTGCAACTGTTCTGTTGGTAAGCCAGATGCACAGGGGCAAGTGATAGGGAGACCCAGAGCATGGACCTGTATGGATGTACCTGTTGCACATAGATCATTTTCATGCTCTGGTTATAAGTTCATTACTTTCTATTTATTAATTATGACTTTACTATAAATTCAGTGATACTGGAACAGAAGCAATCCTCTTAAAGATTGTATGAGAAGAACTAACAGTGCAATCCTATCCAATTTATGCCACCGGCTGAGCTCTGCTCAATCCTATCCAACTTATGCCTCCGGTGTAACCCAGCGGTGCAGCGAGAACGGGAGGCCCCAGAACAGAAAGGGGATTCAAATCCCCTTTGAATTCCCCTTTTGGAGGGGATTTGGATTCCCTTTCCGTTCTGGGGCCTCTCGTTCTCACTGCACCGCTAGGTTACACCGGAGGCATAAGTTGGATAGGATTGAGCAGAGCTCAGTCGGTGGCATAAATTGGATAGGATTGCGCCCTAAATATGATCTTGATAACTGTAATGCAGGAAGGGACAATCCCAAATGTATAATGCAAACAGTTTCTAGATTGACCATTTAGCTACTACAAAATTTTAACCCAAAAGTCTTTGTGATCAGGATCAAAACTTACTTGGGGGCAAACTACTAAAACCCTCTGTTCCTGCCATGGTTTTGTCCTGTTTCATGCTCCCCCCCCCCCACTTGCTATTTGCAATTAGATCTAGGCTTTAATTGGTGCGATTTGCACGATTAAGCAAAAGTTTGGACTCTAAGCATCACACACTATAAAAGATTGGTTGTAAAAGATGTGGGATGAAGGAGGCAGGGAAATAATATCATTGAACCCCTATATCACTTTTTTTTAAGAACCTGTGTCTCGGTCACTTCTCTGTGTTCAGTCCAATAGCTACGTTTAGAATGGTTAATTTAAAACAAACAAAATCTAAAATTATAGTGTTTGCATTCATACTATCATAAAGCCTAAATATTCACAAGGTCTCTGCTTGTCTGAATGTTTTGTTTGTTTGTTTGTTTTTTAAAAAAAACCTAACAGATGATTAAGCACTTCAGAGAGAGGAAAAACCAGGCATTTACAAGGTTTGTCTTTGGCTTTGGCAGGAAATGCCTTCTCTGGCTTGCTTTCCTACCACTGCCATCTGAGCAGTCAGTTAACACGTTAGGCATGCCAAATGAAAAGTCCTTAAACCGCACCCACTGACATTAATGATAGACTTTGGAAAGGTTATTAATAATTTGCATTCATGTTTTGCTGCCAGATGCCAAGAAAAGCACTCTGTTCCTTCAATTCATGGTGTGAGGAGAGAATTCTTAAAAAGTGTATTTTGAGTAACTGTAATAATAGCGTTCCATTTGCATTCATGTCAAATACTGAGACTGCAACGTTTTACATTGTATTTATTATTTACTATGCTTGCCAAGAATGATGGATGGGCATCAAGCAACCCACTTAAGAGGGAGCACCCACAAACTTAAGGGTATACTGCCTCTTTTCTCAATAGTCCCTCATCCCATTTGACTCTGCCATCAGTGGTCTCACAAGCATCTGGGCCAGGGGTCACTGTTCCAGTAAGTCCATGCCTCTCACAGTACCATTTTGACAGCAGTCTAGCAGGACGCGGCAGCGCAAATAAGGTACCCGCTGCATCCTGTACAAGATGGGGGCCTACATGGTACCCCGTGTAGAACCCCAGCCACCTCAAAGAAGCTCTGGGAAGAACTATGGAATGGGAAAATGGGAGCATAACTATCCTCCGCCATGCACCCCTCATCTACAGCATTGTTGTGATAAGAGTAACACTACAGCCCAATCCTGTCTAGCAGGATGTGGCGGCACAAATAAGAGCCCCAGCTGCTACAATGGGTCTACTCAAACATGTGCCAGCCGCAAGGCCTGGGAGGGGGGGGGTCGGTGGTGGCATGCTCTACCAAATCCTATCTCCCTTCCTGGGCCTGGCTGGCATTACACAGCTGGCTCGAATGTGGGCCAGCAAAATAACTGGTGCACATTCAAGTAAACCCGTTGACATATGTCACCTCTTTTTTCTCTTTCCCTCCCTCCTCCATTTGGCATGTTTACACATTCTTCCTCCTTCCAAAGATTTCCCCTTTTTCTTCTACTGCCTAGCAATCACTTCCATTTAGGACATAGGTATGTATGTGTATGCATTGCATTTTTTTATTCCTTCTCCCTCTCATTTTATATTTATTGCCCCCCCAACATTGCATGTGTCATGCCCATTTTTTTCTCTCTCTCATCTTTATTCAATGCCAACCCATTGAGGTGAGTCACTGAGCCATTGTGCCTATGTCCCTGCACATGTGTTCACATCCCCATGTGCATATTTTACACGTCTCAGAGCATGCCTGGTAACACCTCCCTGGGGAGAGGAGCAAGAGACAGGCCCCCATCTGGTTACAGCTGCGATCACATGTGCCCTACTGCCTTTCCTGGCATAACTTTCCCTTTTTTCTAATTATGTAGGGGGAAAAATTGTCCATATCGTTCCCTTACATACAGGGTGACCAGATACGATGGACGACAAGGTGCCTATACCTTTAACCATTCTAGAAGAAGGAATTTGGCAGATGCAGCTTATCATGGAAGGTGCAAAAAACTGCACCTGCCAAAATTCCCTCTTCTATATAACAGTTAAAGGTACAGGCATTTTGTCCTCCATTATATCTGGTCACCCTGCTTACATATGATCTAAGTATGTGTACTTTAGAATAGCATTTATATTGGATGCTACGGAGTGGTTCAGATGAATCCCCCATGAGATTAGGTGAATGAAAACTGTATGTCAGAAGGAGGAGCAAGATATGCTTGTGCACAACCATGGCGGGGGGGGGAGGGGCTGGTTTGGATGCTATCACCTGAAGCAGCCTTCTGAGATTCAAAGGTGGAATCTAAGAGTTGAAAAGCGGAACTGTCAGAGGAGAACGTGTGTCTGGTACCACTTGGTAATTTTTAAAAAGGAACTAAAATTATCTAAAAGTCTAAGCATGTCTTTCTAATAGATTTGATTTTCTTCTTTCACATGTTGTTTCAAGTTATATTTTATTACTCTTGTATTTGTGTGCATATATGAGTCACAGCCGCCTTGGGCATTTGCCTCGGCATAGGATAAGGCGGGATATAATTTTTTTAAATAAATAAATAAATAAATATCACTTTTGCCCCAATCCTATGCCTCTCCTCCCCCGCAAATGCAGCCCTGCCATCAGAGCATGCACTGTATTCTGGGGGAGCAGTTCTGGAGGTCCCCCCCTTAAGGGGGCAGAGGAAGCATCCAGTTCTTCTGATGGGTCACAACCCACCAGTTTGAGAACTGCTGCTTTACAGCCCAATCCTGTTCTAAAGATCCGCCGTGTAGTCCAGGGCCGCCTGCCAGATCCTAAGGATCTGGAGTTCCGCCGCAGGCAGGCAGCCTGCGGTGGAAAGTCTTCTCGGGAAAGGGGACACTTGGCTGTTTTTGCTCGTCCCCTTCCCCGGGTGTAACTGCAGCTGGGGCCAATCGGCCTCCTTGGATTTCCGCCAGCTATTTTGCTGGCGGAAGTCAGAGGAGGACATGTAATGGCTCAGCCAATTGGCGGGGGTCAGGATTCGGCCAAGGCCAATCCCTGCCCCATTCCCCAATCAGCTGGGCCTATTGGCCCCCGCCGTTTGCTCCTAAACCACCACCACCCCTCTGCTGGATCCTTACCTGGGTCTGGCGGCAGGCGGGGGACAACGGTCCGGGCAGCAGAGCAAGGCAGGCCGACGCAAGCCTTCCCTGCTCGTGAGTCATCATGAAAGTGCTTTACGGCACTTTTGCAACATGAGCGTTCCGCCGGCCAAAGTTAGATCAGGATTGCACAGTTAGATTATTTAATAACAGGCCCTGTGGACAGATACTGTGTTAAATAGCTTGTCTCTTGGTTCTCACCCTGTGATTTAACTTCTCCATCTGTAGACCATGCAAAGAAGGCTAAAACGTTGAAATGTCAGGTCAAGCTATGATCCAAGAGGGTTTAGTGTTCCCGTGTACAATGTGCCCACT
This sequence comes from Plestiodon gilberti rubricaudatus, assembly GCA_026170595.1. NCBI lineage: Eukaryota > Metazoa > Chordata > Lepidosauria > Squamata > Scincidae > Plestiodon > Plestiodon gilberti. The sequence goes on from JANXHW010000004.1 coordinate 40,400,599, forward strand.
ACATTGTACTTTTCATTGTACCGAAGGATCCCTGTCAGCAACAGCAACTGAATGTAGGTTTGCTGTGTCACCACTGCAATGTCCCCCAAAACTGCACTTTTATTTTCCTCATAGAATAGAATGGCTATATACTCATATGGGACAAAGGGATGCACTCATTGGGAGCAACATCTATTGCCTACCTTGGAGATCCCAGGCACTGAGAATCAAGCTCACATTAGAGTGAAACAGAACTGTAGCAACTGACATGTATCTACATCAATATACAATATACAGTATTTAGGCCAGGATGTTTACAAAAGTGTAATCACCTGAATTCCATTTTTTTCTTGTTTTTCTACCCTCTAAATTGGAAAGGTTTTGTCCAGAGGCTTCAGTCTGATCCCCATTTTATACCTGCATCTTTAGCTATTCAGAACTGGACATGCAGGAGATATAAACTAAACTCAATATAGATATACATGCTAAGACATTTTTTTTAAAAAAAATGTCCTTGGGCAATTTGCTTTTCTTTTTGTGGTGTGTGTGTTTTGTGGGTGGGTGTTTTTGCTTAAATGTCTGCTATTGAAACTGTAGAGTATGAAGCTTAGTTCAGCATCTATTGGAACATGAACATCACCTAGCCAACCTACACTCAGAATATTAACATTTTCTCCTTGGTATACATTTCCTTAATTACTACCATCCTCATTTTCTCCCTGTGACTCGAGCTTTAATTACGTTGAAAGCTTTTGCCTCTGACGTGTTTCTCTGTATATCAGTTATTTAGATACATTTTAGAAACTTGAAGTAGAATTATTCAAGGAATGATGAAAAATTGCTGAATGCCTAGATAAGACCCTGAAAAGTTTTTGTGGCTGTTATTGTCTTCTGGATTGTATTCTCTGCTGTAGAATATTAGTCTGCTGAATCATGTTATGTGTTCTTGGAATTGCATAGGGAGACTGGAAGACATAAAATGCTTTCAGATTCACAAGCATTTGCAATGAGAACGTACAGCATAATCCTGTGCATGTTTACTCAGAAGTAACAGTGCAATCCTATCCAAATTAAACCACCAGTGTAACCAGCGGGGGAGAGCAAGGTGGGAGGCTTTGGAGGGGGGATTTAAATCCCCTTTGAATCCCTCTTTGGAGGGGATTTTAATCCCCTTTTCGTTCTGGGGCCTCCCGTTCTCGCTGCACTGCTGGTTACACCAGTGGTGTAAGTTAGGTAGGATTGCACTGCTAGTCACGTTGTGTTCATTGGGATTTACGCTCGGGTCAGGAAAGTGTGTATAGGATTGCAGCTTTACTTGTAGGCCTTTGGGCAATAGGACTCAGTGTAAGCATCACATTATATGAGCTAACAGGAAAATATGCATGGACAAATAAGGGAGAGAATTGGGATTGTTGTTGTTGTTCAGTCGTTAAGTCGTGTCCGACCCTTCGTGATCCCATGAACCATATCTTGCCAGGTCTTCCTGTCCTCCACTATCTTCCTGAGTTCGCTCATTTTCATGTTCATTGCATCGGTGATGCTGTCTAACCATCTCATCCTTTGCCTTCCCCTTCTCCTTTTGCCTTCAAGCTTTCCCAGCATCAGAGTCTTCTCCAGAGAGTCCTCTCTTCGCATTAGGTGGCCAAAATATTTGAGCTTCAGCCTTAGTACCTGCCCTTCCAGGGAACAGTCAGGGTTGATTTCATTTAGGATTGACTCATTTGATCTCCTAGCAGTCCAAGGGACTCTCAGGAGTCTTCTCCAGCACCACAGTTCAAAAGCATCTATTCTTCGGCGCTCAGCCTTCCTTATGGTCCAACTCTCGCAACCATACATTGCTACTGGGAACACCATCGCCCTGACTATACAAACTTTTGTTGGCATGGTGATATCTCTGCTTTTTATTATGCTATCTAAATTTGCCATAGCTTTCCTTCCAAGGAGTAAGCGTCTTTTAATTTCATGGCTTCTGTCTCCGTCTGCAGTGATCTTGGAACCCAAAAAAGTAAAATCTGTTACTGCTTCCATTTCTGCCCCTTCTATTTGCCAGGAATTATGGGACCAGAAGCCATGATCTTAGTTTTATTAATGTTGAGTTTCAAGCCAACTTTTGCACTCTCCTCTTTCACTCTCATCAAGAGGCTCTTTAGTTCTTCTTCACTTTCTGCCATTAGGGTGGTATCGTCTGCATATCTGAGGTTGTTGATGTTTCTCCTGGCAATCTTGATTCCGGCTTGCGATTCATTCAGCCCTGCATTTCTCATAATGTACTCCGCATATAAGTTAAATAAGCAGGGTGACAATATACAGCCTTGCCGTACTCCCTTCCCAATTTTGAACCAATCAGTTGTTCCATGGCCGGTCCGAACTGTTGCTTCTTGACCCGCATACAGGTTTCTCAGGAGACAGGTAAGGTGGTCTGGTACCCCCATCTCTTTAAGAATTTGCCACAGTTTGTTGCGATCCACACAATCAAAGGCTTTTGCGTAGTCAATGAAGCAGAAGTAGGTGTTTTTTTGGAACTCAGTTTTATCCCAATTTTGGAGAATTGGGATAGTCTATGGAACCGGGTCTGGAACTGTGTGCTTCTGTAAAATGCATGCTATATTTTATTTGCAAGAGTAACATGATCCCACAAGTTTCACCGGCCTCCTTTAAATTTGGCATCCACTAGGTCATCACTAATTCCTCCCATTTGTTTGTTTTTTAAAGCAACCCTTTGCTCTTTCCCCAGCCCAAATTATAGCTTCCATTTGCAGCAAATATGTGATATAATAGAAATGCAGATTGTAAATGTCTTATAATGCTAGTTTAGGGAACACTTAACTATGCCAAAGTTTGGACAGGCTCTTTATTCCATATCCAGTGATTACCGCTGCCATTATATTAATTACAAATAAGGTCCTGGAAAAGCCTTTCCTCCTCCAGAAGTACAGTTTCCACAGCATACATACATCTTCATGTGTTTATGATTCATCCTTGTTGTTCCTGAGAAGCAATGCATTCATATAGAGAGGATCCCAAGGGGTTCTGAAAAGAAAGAGCGATAGCAATCCCCTTTTTAAACCATTTATCAGAATGGTTTACTGAAGGTCCACATGGCACATAATCAAATTGTCATGTTGAGCATAGTAGAGGTTGAGTGGGATGGAATTCAGTATAGAGTGAAATGTTTATGGTGGCCTTACCTTTATATCAGCTCACAGTTCAGTGTGTGTTTTAATTATTGCCATGTACAAGCATTAGGATAGTTTAAACAACTTAAAAATACTTTAAACAATTTACAAACTGGTGCAGGCATGGAAGGGAACTTGTGGCATTCACCCATCCTGTGATGGCATAGGCACTATCCAATAAGTGCTTGCGGCTCTGTACAGCTACGTTCTGCACAGTACCTGCAGCACAATGACACCTCTATAATGGGAAAGGGGAAGTGGGAAATCTAATTTTTGTATTTTGTAAATTTACATTTTACATAGTAGGAAATGCGGTTTTCTAAAAACAGAATTGAGTCCTTGAGGGGAGGCGTCTGGATGTGTCTCATAACAACTGAGAAACTTCTGTGTATTCAATATTCATAAAAGAACGATCGGGAAAGTTCTTATTGAAAAGTTTTGCAAACTGAAGTACATACATTGTTAGGCTTGTGGCTATTGGCATCTGCAACTGAAATTCAAGTTACTTTATACAAGTACTCTGAAGCACTTTTTGAGTGATTTGAAGAGATTTGTCTGTGTTCTTTGGCTGTTTAACTCTCTCGTTATGTAATCTCATAATGTTGATCCTGGAGCAAAACTGTAATACCATATTTTTAAAACCACATCAAACACGTTTGCGTGTTTAATGGGACTCTGATGAGTGTGTTAACCTTCAACACCTCATCCCAACTATGACAGTTCAGCCCAACATCCCAAAGATTTGTCCACAGCTGTTAGAATGAATTTATACCCTTGATGATGGGCAATACCGAAGACTAAAATAGAGGAATTAATTTATGTTCCTCTACTTTACTTCCTTACGGACCTTTTTGGCTTTTGTTGGACCAAGAGTTTTTCTTACAACATGAGTATTAATTGCAATGGGATTTATACTATGGTGGCTATTCCCTCCCTCCACTATATCCCACTGACACTTTTTGTTCTGATCCTGAAATGCAGATTTTTGGAGGGCACAGGGGGCACCAGTGCAGAGGGGAGGGTCTCTCTCCTTGCAGTTACAGAACTCTGCTCACACTCCTTGGAATACAACCCAACATCCTTACACAAGCAAGAGTACTCTTATTTGGTTGGGTGGAATGAATATGTAACAGGGATGGGGTTGGGCACAGATATCCGGAGATAGGAAGTTAGATTTTAGAAGGGGGAAGAATGAAAGAGAGAAAAGATTGTTGTCTGGCCTAGTTAAATAGATTGCAAGAATTCTGTATCTCTCACACTACTAGACAATGGAGAAGAGGATTAGGGGAATGGCAGAAACTCAGAGCATCAACCACCCCAATGTGTAACTCACGATTCCTGATATTTAGTTACACATAGTATAAAGTGTTATTTGTTCTTGTGTTTTATTTTTTAGTAAACATTGTCTGTTCCAACCTATAGAATTCCAAGAATTTGCATACAATGCCCAGGTTGATCATGTAATAACATGTTCATTTTGACTTGTTTGAAAGTTTGCCTAAAATCATCAACCAATGAATAGAATTTCTCAGCATTCTATAGAATGTTGTACTTTGCCTATAACCTATATACTGTATGTGCAAACACTCAGTCACAAATACTAATTTATTTGTTTGTTTATAAAACACCTATCTTGCCCTTCCACAAGGGCCACCATGGTGGCTTATTAAAATCAGACAATAAGACTAACATCGGGTGCAATCCAAACCTACTTAGGCCGCTGTTGTAAGCAGCGGCCCAGCGAAAATGGGAGGCCCCAGAGTGGAAAGGGGATCCAAATCCCCTTTGAATTCCCCTTTTGGAGGGGATTTGAATCCCCTTTCCGTTCTGGGGCCTCCCGTTTTTGCTGGGCCGCTGGTTACAACGGTGGCCTTAAGTAGGTTTGGATTGCGCCCATCTTCACATAAAATAATAAAACAAAAATATTTAAACAGATCATAAAAAGTATGTATCTAAAAATAAATCAGATGTTAAAAACAGGCAACCTCATAAGCATAAGGCTAGTCAAAATAAAAAGAACTTTACCTTTTAATGTAAAGCCCCCAGAGAAGGAGCAGTCCATGTCTCCCAGGGAAAGGAGTTTCAAAATGTCCCAAACTTCATTCCCGCTAGTTTTACTTCATGGAAAGGTGGGACCTGAGCAAGACCTCAGATATAGAATGATGTATGGGTAGATATGTGGGACAAGGCAGTCTTTGAAGTCCTAAGCCATGTGAACGCAAATTCTGTGTATGACTGTACACAGAGGATCTTCAGAATGAAGAGCATGTGAACCAGTCTGTGCACATGTTCAAATATATATCCCAACTCACATCAAGATTGGAAGGTGGGAAGCAGAAGACATATGGTATGAGACATGGAATCAGAGATGTTGGAAGCCCGCACGGCGCCTGGTGTGGGGGGCGGGGCCAGCGTCACGTCGACGTGCGCCCCCCCCTCCCGCCGGAATCGAAGCCATTTCGGAGCCGTACCGGCTCGAGGGAGGGCGGGAGGGCCAATCCAGCGCTTCCGTAAGTTCCCCCGATTGCGCCCTCCCGTCCAAGCGCCTGGAGCTCCTGCTCCACGCGCTCCACCGTTCTTCCGCCGCTGCATGGAATGTCAAAGTACTTGAGAAAAATGAGGGCTCATAGGTTTGAAAACTGTGAAAGAAATAAGAAAAAATATTATATCAGTTGTGCTGAAAACAGTAAGCAGAAGGCATTTATTATATTGCCACCCTGCTGCATTTCAGCACCCAAAAATAACTTCTATCGAGTTACTTATTCGTGCTACTTTTAATGTAATGATTTTGTTTGTTTTCTTCTTGTGCATAAACTCTTATTCAGACATGGTGTCTGAATCATGTTTTATATTTTAATGCCTCAGTATGCAATAAACCACCTCAGTATGTTATAAACCACCATCTCTATTTCTTAAGGGTAAGGGTTCCTCAATATGTTATTCACACTAACGGCATGAATGAAATACAAAGAATATAGTAAGATCTACACTGTTCATAATGTAGATGCTGTCTTTTTCAAAGAAGGCCTGATTGTATTCTGAATAGGTCAGTCTGTGGGCCTGACATTTCTCTTCAGTTTTCCTATGACCTTTTAATAAGTGCCTTGTTCTTCCACTGTAGAAAATGGAACTGTCTGTTTTGAATCAGTAAATATGAGGGGCGCAGTTTGAACACCATATTTATTGTGTTGCGTTATTATAGCGACATTAACCTAATACAGAAAAACTTGCATATAAATATAATAGCAGATAAACAGTGTATCACTAGTCATTTCAGCTGTTCAGTGCTAAGCACTAGAGATGCCAATGAAATTCTGGAAACTCAGGTGTAAAGGATTGCAAGGGTTTCCCCCCCCCAAAAAAAACACCCCAATTTCAATACCACTGAAATTCTTCTCCACTTGAAGAACCTTGCTAGTCCTCAGCCCACCTCCTTCCCTTTACTTACCAGGGAGGTGGGGCAGCAGTAGGATGGGTGGCAGGCAGCAACACTGTGGGGAGGAAAAGGTTTTTCTCCTTTGCCTACAAGTCCCAGGGGACACTGCAAAGTATTCCCAGCACTAACAGTGTACAGAGGCTGCGTTTGTTTTTCAAATAGAAACTAGCAGGCCATTTTGCCGGCGCACATTCGAGGAGACCCATTGGGGCGGCGGGGCTGTTAGTCAGGGTAAAGGGACGAACATCCCTTTACTCCAAGGAGGCCTCCACCTGTGATGGCCTGATCCTGGATAGGATTCAGCGCAGCGTGCTTATGCATGCTGTGGCAGTCCTAGGATTGGGCTGCCCATGTTATGAATAGGTGGCATATCATATCCACAGTTCTCAGCAAAGTGTCTCAAACATTCGGTCACTACATTGCTATTATAAATAGGAATGACATGAGCAAGCAGCCCTATCCTGAGAAAATCCACTTTGCTAAGATAAACTTGAAAATGAGCATGGACCTTTCAATTTCTGAACAGGAAAAAAAATAAATAGGTAGAAGTAGTTGTAGGTATACGTAGTTGAATCAATAAGTAGATTCAAATGAGAAGCCATCCATTTCAGGAGGAGAACCATGAGTATACCTCTCTCTCTCTCTCTCTCTCTGTATATGTGTATGTGTGTGTATACACACAGACACACATTCTATACACACAGAGTATATGTACTCTGTGTGTGTGTGTGTGTGTGTGTGTGTGTGTGTGTGTGTGTGTGTGTGTGTATAAATAATATTTATATATACCACTTTTCAACAGAGTAGTTCACAAAGAAATAAATCATACATAGAATTACATAGAATTTTATGGTTTACATAGAAATAAATCAATAGATGGTTCCCTGTCCCAAAAGGACTCACACTCTAAAACAAAAACAAAAACATACAGAAGGGTCACCAGCAACAGCCACTAGAAAAGACGCCACTGGAAAAGACAGTTGCTCTCCCCTTGCTAAATAAGAACATAAGAACATAAGAAGAGCCCTGCTGGATCAGGCCAAAAGCCCATCTAGTCCAGCTTCCTGTATCACACAGTGGCCCCACCAGATGCCTCAGGGAGCACAAGACAACAAGATAACCTGTTTCCCGTTGTCACTCCCTTGCACCTGGCACAGAGAAAACCCACTTCTAAAACCAGGAGGTTGCTTATGGCTTGTAACCTGTGATGGTCTTTTCCTCCATGAATCTGTCCAAACCCCTTTTAAAGGCATCCAGGCCAGGTGCCATCACCACATCCTGTGGCAAGGAGTTCCACAGATGAATTACACACTGGGTAAAGAAATATTTTCTTTTGTCTGTTCTAACTCTCATATATATAATATATGACATCACTATTAATATATGACATCACTATTAATATATGACATCACTATTAAATATAATAGGACATCACTTTCAACAGTGTATCTTTGCCCAGTTAGCAGAGGTATAATAACGTTGTAATAGTTTTGTTTCAAATTAGTCTAGGAAATATAGGTCACATTCATCTTCTGTTGGAATTAGCATTCCAACATGTTTTTGGAATTACTGTTTTTGGAATTACTGTTTTTGGAATGTTTTTTGGAATTACTGTACTGTATTAATTTGTATTGTTATTTATAGTCCATGGAAATGTTTGATCTATTATTGTTGTTATACAAGGAAATGTTTGATTTATTAACAACAACAACAACAACTCCTCACATTTTTGTATTGCATTCAGAATTTGTGGCCAATACATTGCACAATACATTTGTGCTTTATAGTAACATGGAAGTCCTGGCTCATAGATTTTTTTTTTTAACTTGATTTGACACAAAATGTTGCATGGAAGAAGACAGGTCTGATAGGGATAAGGGCTCCTTTGTATAGCATACATGCCTGCAATTCCAGAACTTGTTTGTTACAAAACAGAAGGGTTACTGTGTTGCATGAGTGGCTCAGATATCTTTCTGTCCCCCAACTATTTTATGTCGGAAATTCGAGTAGCTTCTCCAGTGGTAAACCACGTTAGGTAAACTGCTAGTGTGAAGATCCCCTAGGCATTATCAAGTATGGGAAGTTGCTCCAGGAATAATCTCTTGCACCTGATCATAACATTTTTTTAAAGTTATTAAGCTAAGTTCTGTGATTAGTGCTGGTCACTAGGTTGAGCTGATTTCAGGATGATTTTGAGATAAGGTAGAGACACAATGGAAACACACACATACACACACACACACACATGGAGGGAGAGGGGGAGAGAGAGATGTATACAAGATTCACTGATCAAGAAAAGAATTATTTCTTTGGAATAAACTGTATTTTGTCTAAATAAGTAGCAACTCAATATCCCTTTCAGAGTAATTTTATTATAGCAATAATAAGACAAGAGACCCCCAGTCAGAATAGCATCTGGACCTGATGAAAATTGATTACTGTGTACAAGATGTAGCTAAGAGAACTTCAAAACACAGCCAAAACCCTCCAGTGAACAATCTGGCTTATATTCACAGCAAGTTGGTGATGTCCTACCATTCTTAGGACGCAAAGCTGAACTAATCAGGTGTGAATCATTTGATGTATGAAAAGATTAACCAGCATCAAGAGTGAAAAGCTGGCACGGGACAAAGTCTGGCACTACTGACAAATAGACATTTAATACGAAACATCGTCAAAAACATTCAGATAATCTGATTACAATTTTAGTGAAGCTTGGCAATGAGCCTTATTTATGATAATAAGTTATTACTCGTGTTGTGTTTCCTGTTGTTCCCAGCTTTCTCTTTCTTTTAGCATCTGCTACCACTATACATCCAGAGGAGACAATTTCAAGGATTGCAGGGGAAATGAACAATGGTTGTCATACAGGTCATATGCAAACAGCTGGCTATATATCGTGTACTCCTAAAATCATCTTCTGTTTCTTTAATAGGATAATATCCCATGTAGATCATTATTAGTGCTGATTTATAATTTTTTTCTTCATACCTTTTATATCAGGGGATCTAAAATCTTCTATTGATGCTTTGAGACTGTATGTATTCCACAAAGCATGAAGTCTGTTGAACAGAGACCAGTTGTATAAGCACAATCTACCCAATGGTGATCTGGAAGCTTGCATTGAATAGAGTCCACATCTAACCATTTATGTGGAGCCATGTCCTGTGGCTCAGAAAGTAGAAACAAACGTTGTCATTAATGGGCAGCCCAATCCTACCTAAACACCTGTGCAGCGATGTAGTGGCACTGGCAAGGCCTCTGCTGCATCCTGGGCTCCTGTTTGGCTCACAAAAAAGAAAAGAAGTTACCTGCTTTTTTACCTGCACACACGCACACACACACACTGCAAAATGCAAGCAAACCTGGAGCTTTGCAGGAGAGCAGCCAGCAGGAGCACTTAGCAGCAGTCATAGTAACCTGGGACATGAGGTGGCGGGGAGGGGAGCAGAGCAGTTTCATGGGCTGAGTACCCGAGAGATGAGATGCAGCGAGCAAGAAGAGACGCAAACCCCACCCCGCAACCACTGCTCCACCCACCCTCTCCAAGAAGCAGCCTGACTCACACGCACACATGCACACTCTGCCTCTGAATGGTTATCTCTTGCAGAAAGGGCAAGACTTGAGCAGAGGGAGGGAGGCTTCCGGAGCACAATTTCCCTCTGCAGCATGTGAAACAAGACGATTGCAGCCTTGAAAACAGAGCGGTTTCAGAGATACGTTAAGCAAGATTATTTTTCAAAAACTTTTTTAACTTTAGGGGACCTCCGTCGTATATGTGGATTGTCATTAAGCGATCTGTCATTAAGCGATTTGTATATGCAGGGGACACCTATAGTGGGATTGATCAGGAACTATTTATACAAAGCTTTCAGCCAATTAGAAAGTGAGTAACAACGCAATGTTGAGGAAGTAATGAACGGCCGAGCGAGCACTCCGCCGTTCGTAGTTGTTGCAAACGTGCGGTAAAGCATGTTTGGGACGACTCAAGAGTAAGGGAGGCCGGCGCAAGGCCGGCCTCCCTCACTCCGTCGCGGGACCAAGGAAGCAGCCACCAGAGGAAGGTAAGTGCTCCCCGGCAGCCACATGAGCGGTCCAGCGGGCGAGGGAGGGGGCCCATTGGTCTAGCCAGCCCAGGAGAGGCAGGGGATGGTGTCTACTATATCCCCATCCCCGCCAGGCCGGCTAGGCCATTACACATCCTCCTCCGACTTCTATTACTCAAATCCGAGGAGGCCCATCGGGTCGGCCCCAGTTTACACCCGGGGAAGGGGGCGAACGTAGCACGGGGATGAACGGCAGCATGGGATCTCTACACAGGATTGCGCTGCCACTTTGGGAAGATATTCAATAGTAGAACATGTCCCAAGCACAACCGTAAAATATCGGACTGGGAATGGGGTGGTAATGAACATATGAGCAGCATTCACACAGGAAACCCAATAAGAGCTTTGCCTTCACTAGTACAAGCTTCATCCTCTATGATCATCTGAGGAGACCTTTTTCATCCTCTATGATCATCTGAGGAGACCTTTTTGAGAGTCCACTGTCTGATATATGATTACAGGGAAGAAAGGACCTTCTTGGTGAATCGTGCCCAGACTATGGAAGACCTTATCCAGAGAGACACATGTCATCCCTTTCTTGGTTGTCTCTTGCTGTTAGGGGAAGATTTTTTTGTTTAGCTAGCATTTCACATGCCTTCTATTTGATTGGCACTTTGGGGTTACTTTGTATGTAGTTGTTATGTTTTATTCTGCTGGTTGGCTATTACTATTTGTCTGCTCCCTTGGTGAATATTCCATTGAAAGAACTATACTCCTGTATAACTTTTACCTGCTTTGATTATGATCATTAATTGTTTTTAACCACTGTATTCCACCTTGAGCATTCTCAAGGCAGCTATAAATGTACTAAATAAATAAATACCTTATTCCTTTAACAGAGCTGATTAGACAAGTGCAGTCAAGACTGCAAGGTGCATTCAAGCCCCATTTTCAGTCTTTGCTTCAGGCTCGATCAGGTCTCCTGGCATGATTTCAAAAGATAAAAGAAAGAAGAAAGCACTAACATGACTTTCTATAAACGAATGCTATAAAGATTCAAGTCATTAAAAGGTACAGATAGTCTAAACCCGTCACAGACTCTCCGAATGAAAGAAAATGAGTCAGTTATTCCTTACAGACCTTTTCTTACAAAACATTTTTATCAGTGAATAATTTTAGAAACAATGCTGTCATTAAGCATTGTGAAAGATACTTTATAAAAATTAATTCTAATTCACGCCACTGACAAGTGGAACTGATTTCATTTTATGGACTTTCATACCATTGTGCTTTCACAAAGGTACAGATAATACACCTATGCTTAACTAATGTTAAGTATAGTAAAGCAAGTATATACAAGTATACATGCATACTGCAAAACCGTCTTTCAACATACAAAAACATCTTCTAATACTCCAACTTGAGGTCTGCAGTGAGTAGACACTGACCTATCACCTATCCTGTTTGACTCTATACGCTCATTCTTTGATCTTCTCCATTTGGGACACTTTTGAACTGTTGCAAAATTGTATAGTCCAGTGATTCTCAAATGTTTTAGCACCGGGACCCAATTTTTAAAATGACACTCCCTATCGGGACCCACCTAGTTTTACAGAGACGCTCAAACATTTCTCACCCTATATTTAAACAAGCTTGCAAACTGCAGGAGCTCAGCTGTTTGCAGGGTAATTTGCAGCTATTTTGCAAACTGCAGGAGCCCAGCTTTTTGAAGGGGGATTAGCAGCTATCTGATTTTTGAATAGCCTCAGGGCTTGTGGCAATTACTTATCTGATCTTTCCATCACCTGGGACCCACCAGAAATCAGGTTGTGACCCACCAAGTGGCTCCCGAACCACAGTTTGAGAAACACTGGTATAATCATTGTTCAATAATACAAGCCTAAACCCTTTGTCATTTTTCACACTCTCCCATTTTTTCTTTTACTCTCTTCTCTTCTCTTCTCTGTCTCGCCTTGTTAATAGTTCCCCAGAAATCCTATCACTTTGCTGGAGGATTGATGTAAGTCTCCAGCAATTAACATAATTACAAGCCTGATTATCTTCTAATTGCATTATGAGTATTTGGTTATTCACTACACAAATTAGGGAAAATTAAAGAGGAGCAAGATCCTGTGGTGTGGGCGGCATGATTTCGAAAACTGTTATGAGCATTCAAATGCTGCGATGCAACAAGACAGTGAAAATATATGCTATTTTTCTTTCATTTTAATGTTGTTGCTGTCATTGTGGAAAACTGTATTTACGCTTCTACAGTGTTTGACAGCATTCTATTTTTCAAGTTTATAGCAAAGATACTAGGTACTAACAACTTCACATTCAAGGTACGTCCCTAATGTTTTGCATAGGTTATAGACAAAAGAGCATCAGAACTACTAAAAAGGATCCATAATTCAGAAATGTTGGTGATTTGGGGTAGCATTCAAGACCATGAAAAATATGCAGGAATTAAGTATGTTGATGTGTGCGTTGTCTCCTTCTAGAATGTTTTAAGTATTGCTTCTTATACTGTGTAACTTTAGGCCTGTGAAGCTCTTGCTCCGCTGGCCTAAAGCATTGCAAAAGTGCCGTAAAGCACTTTTGCGTTGATTCGGGAGTAAGCGACGCTGGTGCGGAGGCCAGCACCTCTCACTCCCCTGACATCCCGGACATGCACTGGCTGCCGCAGGTAAGTGCTCCGCCAGACAGTGCAGGGACAGGCGGGACAGGGCAGCAAGGGAGGGGGACCATTGGCCAGCCCGGGTTGGGAGGGGGCGGGGATATTGGCACTATCCTATGCCCCGTTGTAGCCTGCGCCAGCCTTACACGGCCTCCCCGAATGTACGCCAGCTCTGGAGATGGCATGCATCCGAGGAGGCCCATAGGCCCTGGGCTTCTCTACACCCAGGGAAGGGGATGAATGTCCTGTTCTCCCAAGGTGTGTTCCAGCAGCGTCGGTGCAGCCTGGAAAGGACTTAGGATACAGCAGCCGGCCCTTTAGACAGGATTGTCCTTTGGGTGGGTTTTCTCTCCGTAAATGTGATACTATCTATGAGATAGGGATGGGCTCACTGGTATCTCACCAATCCAGGTCTGGCCCAAGACTTCCCAGTGGTTGAGGCACTGAACCAATGTTGCCCCCATTATTCTGCATGCACCAGCCATTGCCTCTGCTACTCCCGTTCCTCCTCTTGTTCCTTGCATTCAAAAAGAAGAGGAAAACAGAGCATTGATGGACTACAATGTTGGCAATGCTCTAGCCAGTCACTCTCCTATTCTCCACACTATCTCTTTTGCTCTATTCCTCTCTTCCTTCTTGAATTCTTGAATGTCTCCCTAAGTTCCTTAGAGGAAAGGCAGGATACAACTGTGATGGATGAAGGTAACCCAAGGTACAACATTGGTATCTTTCAGCACCATTTTGTACCTTCAGTTCTGGGTAGTGGTTCTGTCATTCTGATTTGGTATTAAAATTAAGGGAAGAACTGTGTGTGTGTGAACATGTTTTTGAACTACTTGGATGGTAAACAGTCCATACAAACTCTACTCTCATACATCATACGCATCCCAACTGTGGTAGGAGAAGTTCCAGAGAAGACTCACAGCAACAAAACGTTACACTACATGGGTGAATTTGAAGCATAGTTCAGCAGGAAGAGAAGTGACTGTGAAAGAGAAAATAACTTATAGAAATATTGAATTGAATATGCAGAGAGTGACATGATATAGGAAGCTCATGTGAACAGAAAAGAGGGGGGAACCAGAGGCGTCAATGCAGCGTGGCGGGGGCAGAGCGTACGGGGTGACGCACTGGGAGGCGGCCAGAGGGGGTGACGTGCCAGGGGATAACGCGGCAGGAGTCCCGGTGCATCACCCCCCTGGTACACTGGCACGTTCAGTGCCACTGGCGCCTTCAAGCAGCATGCGCACAACGCTGCTTGAAGCCTTGCCCTCAAAAGAGCCAAACGAAGACCCAATCAGGTCTTCATTCAGCCCTTCTGAGGGCAAGGCTTTGAACAACGTTGTGCGCATGTGCCGCTTGAAGCCTTGCCTGTCCTATTCAGAAGCGGCCGAGCCGCTGAGGAAGTCACGGCTCGTCCTGCCAACTCTGGAAGTGACGCGCTGGGTTGGGGGGTGAGTGTACCAGGGGGGTGATGCGCCAGTGGGGTGTGTGTGTCGGTGACGCATCAGTGGGAGGTGGAGGTGGAGGTGACGCGCTGAGCCAGCCGACCCTGCACGGGGTGATGCGCTGGCTCATGACTCCACTGGGGGGAACCTCACTACTCATCTCTTTGTGTGTGAGGAAAAGAATGAGGAAGACTTTGGGGGCAAGGGAGCTGATCTTGGCAGCTGCAAGTGCCAATGGTGCTGCTAAAGCAGCTGCACCTGCTAAAGTTGGTACATAAAATTGGTACATCAGGCCATTGGTACATCTGTCACTACGACTGATAGTGCTAACATCTTTCTTATCACCGGCTAGCTGTCCCTTTAACTGAGATGCAGGGATTGAACCTAGGACATTTTACATGCAGAATGTGTTTTACAGCTGATCCATTTTCCTCCTCAAATGGGAGTAGAATTCAGAGCCTCTCTCTTAAATACTGTATATCCATTTGAAAAGAAATGTAACAACTAATCTCCTTCTTACATTTTGCAGATACATGTTCCCAAGCAACGGTACTGTTTTTTTTCCCTTACAGATACAATTTGTAATAATGCGCTTTGCGATAATTGTTTCTTACAGATACTATTGTTATTGAATTGACGGTACATTGTTTGCATAGAACTCGCCACAGCAATCTGAGTGGAGTGTACTTCCAACCACTGACATATAAACTTGCCTTAAGACTCACAATGGCTGAATAGTTACAGGAACTTTTTGTAACTTTCATGAGAAATGAAAGCTGTTGTAAATTCATTGCTCAGAACGAGAATACAAACTGTGACTCAGGCACCAGTTTGCTTGCTTATGCCTACTATACTTTGACCTTACAGATTAATTGCAGTACAGAACTTGCTGTGTAAAGAGAATGGGTGAAGTGAGATAGGCTATCTCAATAAGCTGAGTAAAAGCTGCCTCAGGGTTTAACAAAACACACAAACTGAAAGGAAGCAGTTTTGGTCAGTGAACTACATTCTGCACTGGTAAAATCAATGTGAAATTTCACATAGAACGCACATTTCTTGTAAACTGTCAATGCACGCAAGCATGTTCTTTAGCATTGCTGACATTATTCTAGCCCCAGTCATACAGGACAGGCAGAATTGCTAGCATGTTTTGAGATGTGAAGCTGTATTAAATTACACGCCTTAAATTGCGATGCTGTGAAAGTGTTTCATGGTAATTCATTGAGCTTATTGGCACTCCAGCTCCGTATTTAGGAAACACATGATGGCTTGGATTAAAGGAACATTCATCATGACTAGCAGCGCTATCCTGTGTAACTTTGCACCGGTGTAACAGTAGCTGCACCGGTGTAAGTGCACTTATGCCGGTGTAAGTGCACTTACACCAGTGCATCTGCTGTTACACCGATGCATCTATTGATAAACTGGTACAAAGTTACACAGGATTGCGCTGTAGGGCTTCAAACCCTTACTTGAGAGTAAGCCACACTGAACACAGTGAGACTGAATTCTGAGTAAACATGCACAGGATTGCACTGTAAGTTCCATTAAAATTAACGGATTTTAAGTTAATCACGACTAAATTGTCTCATTGATTTCAGTGGTGCTTAGTCACGAGTAACTTTCTTTGGCTACAACTGACGGCCTGCAGAATGACACTGGTGTCAATAGGAGGTAAATGATGAGACTGAGCTGAGCTATGTGATCAGCTGACTCACGTGATGTATCTGTTGCTCTGCTATCCCACTTCAGACAACAGGTGGAAGAATGAATGTTTGAATGCTTGCCCAAGTCTCCCTTACTGGATTTTCACTGGATTTTTATCCCCAAAATGCTCACAATATTTATTGGTTGCTATGTCGACAATGTGCAGAAGCCACACATTTAATTCATTTTTTTCTTTTTCTGTTTCACAAATTAATAATTAGAAAGATACCTTTCCTGTTATTAGTAATTTGCTATATCTATCAAAATAGGGTCATTGTTTGAATCACTGATGTTTCCCAGCAACAAGACATAGTTTTCCTCAGGGATCACTAAGTCCAGGCAGACAGCATTCTTTCTGCCAGGCGTTTTGCAATGTACAATGAAAAATGTCATTTATTTTCATTTCTCATACTTAACTGCATGCTCCTAGCTTCCATTATCAACCCAGAAGACAGGACTATGTGCTGTCACAGTAACAAATCACATTAACCTTTTTTGTTTACAATCCAGCACAAAACGATGCATGGAAAAACTGCTTATTTGCACACTTGATATATGTTCTCATTTTTATTCTGGACAAAAAAAATTCCTCCGTATACTTGGTGGATCTGCTACTGATAGTCATGTAAGGAAGTGGCTAGGTTCACACACATCCTGAAATATTTCACTCCTTCGAGCTCCACTTCCTGTTTTATTGATTTAGACGCTTGTATCTTATTAAACTGGCACAAACCTTCCAGTGATTGTTCTGAAGAGAAGTTTCCCACCATACCCCAACCCAGACAGTGGTCCACCACCCCCTCTGCTTCATAATAAAAGCCCTTGTCTTTCTTGTTTTAAATATAAACAGTTGTAATTACGTGAGGGCACTCCACCTTTCTAATGTCTTTTCTAATGTCCGTAAGGCACGTTTGCGACACCTGGAGAGTAAGCGGTGCCAGCGGAGAGGCCAGTGCCTCTCACTCCACCCAGGGCCGGAGGAGGTGGTGCCTCCGGATACAGGTAAGTCCTGTGCCTGGAAGCGGGAGGGCGCGGGGAGTGGACCATTGACTGGCCAGGCCAGGGGCTGGATATCCTATCCCACTTTCCGGGACTGGCCGGCCTTACACAGCGTCCCCAGATTTGCGCCTCCCATGTAGCCGGCGCACATCCAAGGAGGCCCATAGGGGCCGCTGGTGCACTCCCCGGGGTGACCTCCAGCCCCGCTGGTTCTGGCCAGATCTGGGCTAGGATTCGGCACAGCGTGCTTAGCACGCTGTGACAGATCTTAGACAGGATTGCACTGTTAGTAACGTAACTCTTAGTAATGTGGAAGACAAGTGAAGAAACAAAATACAAAATATTGACTAAATTTCCTCTAAACAGTTCATGATTGGTCTGCTGCTGTCGCTTCTGCCAGGGCATTAACCGTGCTCCGTTGCATGATTCTTGCAAACCCAGAAGTGTTGGACTTTTGAGTTTGTGTATAAACCATGCAACCAAACACAGTAGGGAAGTGGATGATCTACTTTGTGCTCATTTTTAGTAAGCAGGAAGCGATCCATGGCTGACCTCTTGAAGCAGCATGCCAAATGCTGCCCCCCTTACCCAATGATGTGCTAGCCTCTGCTCCTCCCATGTTCTTCTATCTCACTACTCTCCTCCCCTCCACAATTCCTTTTGCTCTATGTTCTCCTTTTCCAATCCAGGGAGTGGAAGGAGGAGCAGTGGGAGAAAGTAGGTTGACAGAGATGGCCCCCTCTATCAGTAGCGTCATCTGGGGGGGTGCCTTGGTGCCTTGGGCCATAAGCGCCACTTCAGGGGAGGGGCGCAATTTCGTGTGTAGCTCACCTTTTCTCCGTCGTTTCTTCGCAGCCACCCCGGCTGCATTTCGGCCCTCCCGCCCGCCCGCCCTGGCATTGTTTGGCTCCGAAATGGAAGCCAAACTGCGGGGGGGGGGATTGCAGCCGCGCACTGACATCACAGCCCCCGTCACATGGGCGCCGTCACGTCGGTGGCCCCCACCATGTGGGGGCACAACAACACCTCTGCCCTCTATCGAACTTCTGCCTGAGGCAACCGCTTCAGTTGGCCTCATGGGTGGGCTGGCCCTGAGCAGATCATTGTGGCTCGTGTCCACTGTGGGATGATGTGAGACAGAGGCAAACTTGGAATGAAGGGTTCCCTACTTCACCACCCCTTGCCCCCCCGCCACCTGCCATTGATGAAGTGATACAAGCCATATCAGATCGCTTCATCATGGCTGGGCCGGCCATGCTTATACACACAATATTCCAAATGGAGCTGCACCATAGTTTTGCATAAAGCATGATAATATTAGCAGTCTTGTTAGCAATAGTCCTTCTGAAGACAATAAGACTACTCTGTAGCAGACGTTTTGTTAACTGCAGTGGGTCAACATTTTTTCCATCGTTCTGAAACATTCAGGCTACAAAAGGTTAAATTTTATCTCATTTTGATGGGAGATTAAAAATGAAGTGTTTCTTTTCTTTTTATGGCATCTCTTTTCACCCAAAATAAATAACTTATTTAATTTCATCTTGACAGTGTACTGTAGCACAGCAGATAATTATTTTCTGATGCATTTTTACTGATGGGTCTGTCACTTGCACTGACAAATCAGGATTTATTGTCATGTTTAAACCGAAATGATAATGTAAAGTTCTCACTGCCACTGCTATTGTCCTTGGACAGCACTTCACAATATATAAATTTTATTTTTGCAAGAAGACAATTGTGCCACTGGCTTTTTGTTACTGCTATATTGCTAGTGTTTTCAAAAAGTGACAGATGACAAGGGGCCAGATGATTGACTCGAAAGTGTGATGGACCCAGAGCACTGTAAGCTTCCAGAAGCTTCCTAATTCTCCCCATGAACATTTTCTGCTATTGGTTACTCAAAAGTTGATAATCCCTTTTACTATGGACATTCTCTGTATGCCACAGACAGACAGACAGACAGACAGATGTATGCAGGTATCTGGATGACTGAACGTCTTCAAATATGTTACACAGCCCAACAAAAAAAGATTTTTTTTCCTGGTGCTTTGGAAGTTAGATTTATTCTTGGGTATATTTGGGGTGCTGATTCCAAAATTAGCATCAGTTTTGCCCTATCAGCTCTAGTTTTGGAGATACAGCATAGCCACCTTATATGCTGATTGAAGCGGCTTCCTCGTGAGGAAGCTGATGCCATGAGGAAACTGCTTGAATCAGCATATAAGGTGGCTATGCCATATCTCCAAAACTGATAGGGCAAAACTGATGCCAATTTTTGGAATCAGCACCCCAAATATACCCAAGAATAGGTCTAACTTTTAAGGCACCATAATGTGTGTGGGGTTGTGTTATTATTGCCATTATTCATATTTGCATGTCGATTTGCAGAATGTACAAGGAAATCAAATGTAGGGTTCATTCACATACAGTTTGGATGTCATTGTTCTTTTGTCCTACCTGGCCAGTGCAATCCTGTGTAAGATATGGCAACCGGCCTAAAGGGCCGGCCGCCATATCCTATGCAGGTTCAGGGCTACTCTGGGGCAGCCCTGGTGCACCTCAAGGGAAGGGGACAATTGTGTAAGTGGCAGAAAACCCAGTGGGCCTCCTCGAATGTATGCAATCTCCAGAGCTTGCGTACATTCGCGCCGGTTGTGTAAGGCTGTGCCAGGACTGGAGAGGGTCTAGGTTACGGCGTATCTTGCCACCGATATCCTCGCCCTCTCCAGCCCCCGGGGAGGCCAATGGCCGTCCTCCCTCACTGCCCAGTCCGCCCTCCCCCTGCCCCTGCCCCGACTGGGGTAGGACTTACCTTCTCTGGTGGGCACAGGGTCGGGCAGGAGCCTGGGTAAGGGCCTCCAGCTGCTGCGCCAGCGGTCCTTACTCACTGGATGCCATAAATGCGCTTTATGGCACGTTTACAACACCCTGCACCGGAGGAGCATGCACTCCCCCCGGCGCTCCATTTATACAGGATTGTGTCGTAAGTCTTATACCATCTGAAACCTGAACTAAACAGGAAATGAAAAGTCATATGATTATTTGCAATATTTATGTGTGCTTCTTCTGCTAAAGTAGTTGGGCAGAAATGAACTATTGGTCCCAACTTGATGAGGTTGCTTCTAATGTTATGATCCATGTTTTAAGAGTAGCTCAGCCAGAATAGTTTTACAATGTTTTACAGGTTTTCACATATAAATCTTTAACTTTTGTTAACCTGACTTTCATGTTTCTAAGAAAAACAAATTGAGTAGTGTGGTAGATTACTGATGGATTTTTTCCCCCCTCACAACATCGTTTTATTATTAGCATAATCTGACCTGACTCCTTCTGTCTCCTCAGGACAACGTGACTCACTAGCCATGTCACCCTACCAAAGAAAGAAAATAAATTGTACAGGATGCATATGCTTGTTTCAATGAACAATTAGAATATTCCATTTTCACTGAGCTCGCTTCGTCATTTTTCTCTACATTAATTCATTACCTCTCACAGGCTAACACAAGCAGCCCAATCCGGTATCCGATTTCATCAGAAGTTATCAACATGTATAACAGTCATTTTATCAACCTCCAAAATATCCACCTGTCTCTTTGATGTGACAAACAACATTATTCTGACATTGTTGCTAGAATACGATTCTCTGAGGAGCCATTCACAAGCAACCAATTATTGCTTCAGATGATGAAAGAATTCATCTTTCATCAGAGAACTGCTTTTGATACATTCTCCGGATCAGCCTTTCTTCTGCTCTTCCTCCATTCACTCTCCTTTCATATGCATAGATGTACACAGTTTACCCAATTTACTACTTGACCACACAAAATCAAACATTATTTTTGCTCAGAGCAGGCCCCCCCTCTTTTTCTTCATCTCATGTGAGGACGTACCACTTCAAATCAATGCTTTATGCAGAAAGAAAGTGCCTCCTAAGTGAGCTCAAAAAAATCTGATCATATAGAGTTGAAAGGGGCACACAAGCTGTTTAATTTAACCTTCTGCCACAAAGAAGGGCCACCCATTCCCGATCCTCTAAGTGGATCAGGTGACTATACAGAGAGCAGATGCATAGTCGAAAGGTGTCCAAAGATCAGACACCTCCAGATCTCAAAGAAGTGAATGAAATTACAGGAGAGTGCAAATTAATAATAATAATAATAATAATAATAATAATAATAATAAATCAGTATGAAATAGAGGATTCTCATATTCATCAGGCTTGTGGATTAGCAAAATCTTCCTATAGTTTTCCAGTAGTAAATTCTGCAAGGAAATCTTGTCCATATTACAGCCCTCTGATCACAAAGAAATTGGCAAGCCAACTCACACAGCTGCAATTGCTCATAAAGTGGGGTGCATTGACATTCTCACAGCAGCCCCCTGTAGACAGATGTTAGGCAGGTCTGTGTGCTAAGTGCCCTGTCTCATATCATACTTCTGTTATTAGGTCGCTGCCATATATAGGCATGCAATAAAACATAGCATTTGTAGTGATTTTTGAGTGTGCAAAGCACTTCACACGTGCTACCTTGATATAGTCTTTACAACAACCCTGTGAGGAAAATAATAATAATAATAATAATAATAATAATAATAATAAATACCAGTATTTATATACCGCCTTTCTTGGTCATTGGATTTCTCCTCCGACTTTAAGAGGCACAAGTACAGGATGGGGGAGATGCGGGAAAAAGATCTAAGTGTCTGGCAGCCCAATCCTATTGCGAACATTTGGTGGCAGATCTTGTGATCTGCCTCTGTAAGTCCCAGTACGGTGTCGTAAAAGGTGCACCACTGTCATGCACTGCAAAACCACCTGGCCAAAGGCTCCACATGTGTGACAGTGGCATGCATAAGCCCCACCAGAGCAGGTGTAGTGGCAGCGGGGGCGGTTCATGGGTGGTTTGGGGGAAGATTGGGGTGGGGAGTGGTTCGAAAGTGGATGAATCTCACTGGCACGAGCACATGCTAAGATCCTATCCTCCTTTTTGCAGTCCAACATGCCCCCTGAGGCTCCTTGGATGTATGCCATCTGAATAGCTGTAGGTCCGAGGAGACCCATTTGTGGCCAGGCGGTCTACAGAGACGTAATTAAAAAAAAAAATTATATCTCCCAGGCTGTCTGGTCCCCCCCCCCCCAGTATTCAGCATGCACTCCTGCAGCGTACCTACATTGCATTAACTGATTGGGGATAGGATTGGGATCTGATGTATATCTACTCAGAAGTAAGTCCCATTGAGTTTAATGGGATTTGCTCCCAGTTAAGTGTGTATAGAATTGCAGCCTTTGTGGACTGCATGCTGAACATGAGCCAGGAATGTGATGCAGCTAACACAATGTTGGACTGCATTAACAGAGGCATAGAATCCAAATCACAAGAAGTAACAGTTCTCATCTATCCCCGAATTAAAAATCTGCATATCGCCGGGTAAACTCCGTCATTTATAAAACTATTTATTGAATAAACAAGATGTTAAAACAAACTTAACGTTTCACCCCTAACATCTGGGGCATCATCAGATGATGATGATCATTCTGATGATGCCCCAGATGTTTGGGGTGAAATGTTAAGTTTGTTTTAACATCTTGTTTATTCAATAAATAGTTTTATAAACGACGGAGTTTACCCGGCAATATGCGGATTTTTAATTCGGAGATTTGGTCACGTCGTGATAACCTACGAACGTATTTAGTTCTAATCTATTCTGCAGTGGTGTTCCTATGACCGCCACCCCCCTGCGCCAGAAGTGACATAATGGCAGCAGCCATTATCGCTCAGAAGCACAGGGCGGACGGGAGGGCCAAACGCCGACGGCTCTCCTTGCTCACCCTGGAGAACGGGACGATCTGCGCTACCGACAGCCACCGTTGCACACACACCCTGCCCGCCTGCTGCCTGACGCCCGGGGGCCCACCGCCCCAAGGCCCCCACTGCTGACGACACCACTGCTATTCTGCACTAGTCAGATCTCACTTGGAATACTGCATCCAGTTCTGGGCACCACATTTTAAGAAGGACCTTGATAAGCTGGAACTGTTTCAGATGGGGAAACAAAGATGGTGACAGGCCTGGAAACCAAGTCCTGTGAGGACTGCTTAAAAGAGCATCATATGCTTAGTCTGGAGAAGTGAATACTAAGGGAAGATATGCCAGCCATCTTCAAGTGTCTGGAGGGTTGTGCAGAAGAAGGAGAGCACTTACTCTAAGGCGCCTGAGGTCAGGAGTAGGGACAATGGGTTGAAACTACAGGGAAGTAGATATAGTAGATATGAGGACAAATGTTCTAATTGTAAGAGCAGTCCGGCACTGGAACTGTCTGCTTTGCGCAGTGGTGGGCTCTCCTTTGTTCGAAGTTTTCAAGCAGAAGCTGACTAGACATCACCGGTCAGGGATGTTGTCACTTGTTGTCTCCAGTCACTTGCCTGCACTGAGCTGGACTAGATGACCTCCAAGGTTCCTTCGAACTCTAATGTTCCATGTGTCTGCTCTGTAAAATCCAAATGTCTGACCAAAAGGACTGCAATCCTTCCTACAGAATTCTGGCATTTACATTTGCCACCATTTCTTCTGCCGCAGAGTTATTCTCCTCACAAGGGATTTTTTTCTTCCTCATGGGAGTTTGCAACAGTACTACTCAATTCAGGAGACTGGTGTATAGTTTGTTATTCCTAAATTGCTCATCCCTCCCCACCCACCCCAATCAAATAGGCTACAAATTGGATAAAGTAACTGGTCTTGCCTAACTACGAGGCAGAATTTTCACACTCACTGAGTTTTGAAACTTTTCAAGGCATTCACCCATGAAGACAGAGTATGACTTTACTAAGCTGCATATCTGAGCCACATGTTTTATATGTTGAAAAATGGCAAGTGTACTATGTTCTGGGCACCCCTCTCTTAAATTTACTAATTCAATCACGCTTAATAGAAAACTAGGCCATTTCCTTTTCCCGTCAAGAGTTTTAATTTAAAAGTAATTACACTGCAGGCTGCAGCAAAAGCACAGAATTCCTAGACTTTGATACATGTCTCAAAACTGTAGCTTGAAGTTGTCCATTTTTTTTTCCTTTTTTGCTGTTTCTGTAAAAATATATCAACACTGTTGACCCATTTATACCTGCCATTGGCAAGATATGGCCTGGTGGAAGCAGTCAATTTTTGTTAATCACACTTGGACAGTGCTGAGCTACCCTAACTATGGAGTTACACTCTAACTATAGAAGGTAGGCGATACACACAAAATATACCTGCAAAAAAGGACAGTATACAATATATCCAAAACATATAGCACAAAAATATATGCACACAAAAAAGAGAACAATCCAGTTTATGATCTTGAAGCATTGGAGAATGTTATATATTAAACATATCAATATTTGGGCCTAAAACCAGATTCAAAGCCAGTAGCGTCACTGGAGGTGGGGCGGAATGCTAAGTTCTGCACCGCGCTGACCTTCCATTACTCACCAGCACGAGGCGGCCCCGCCCCCTCACCTTTGGAGCCATTCAGTGGGGCGAAGGCAACACACAGGGTGACACGAAGGCAATGCGTGGGCGGTCCAGTGGGCGAGGGAGGCAGGCCATTGGTCTAGCCAGCCCAGGAGGGGGGCGAGGGGATGGCGCCTGCCATATCCCCATCCCAGCCGAGCGACTAGGCAGTTACACAACCTCCTCTGACTTCCGTCAGCTATTTAGCTGGCGGAAATCCAAGGAGGCCCATTGAGCCAGCTTCGGTTTACACCCGGGGAAGGGGACGAGCATCCCTTTCCCTGAGTAGACCTCCGGCCCGCCGCTTGGCGGGCACCCTTGGGCTCAGGATCCGGCAGGCAGCCCTGGGTCGCTGGATGGATCTTTAGTCAGGATTGCACTGCCCGACTTATGCCTACTAAACAACTAAACAAAAGTTCACTTACCCTGAGGAGACATTTCCAACTGCCCCCCTCCTGAGAATGCAATGTGCACTCTGTTGGCACAGCTGCATCGGTGGGGGGGGGCAGGATTCAATTGGAATGGACAGTTAATGTCTTAGCCTACAGCATCCATCCAAAATCAGAAAGCCTAAAACCAGATATTTAAGCTCCGGCCAACTACTATCTTCTCAAAAGATTTACAGCACAATCCTAAACATTCTTACTCAGAAACAAGAGTCAGGGCACAATCCTGTGTAAAGCCAGAGCTACACAACAGGCAGAGGCTCTGCCGCCGCCTCCTGCCTCCGCCTCCGCGCTGGAAGTGGGGGAGTGTCTTCCAGCCTGTTGTCCCTCATGTTGTCCCGCCTTCTTAAGAAAGCGCAGTTGTGATTGGCTAAACACAACTGCGCAACGATTGGCCGAAACCTCCAGGCTTTCTGCCTTGCATCAATACTCCTGTAGATTTTACTGGTCTTGTCATACAGGCATCTTCTTTCTTTAACTTCAAGAACAAGCTTTATATCGTTGTCCCAGAAGGAGTTTGTGCTGTTTTCAGTGTCTTCTGCCATTCTCGTTTTCTATGTCGTACTGTGCTTGGCTCTGGGAATACTCTCTTTGCTGATTTCCTCCAAGGTGATCCAAGGGAATAGTCTCTCAAAGGTGAATGTTACCTCCAAGGTGATTGGTTGTCGTTCAGATTGGCATTCAGCCACCCTCCCCCCTCTCCTGCGATTGGTAGGCTGCAGTAGCTCCGCGAACCGCCCCCTAGCTCTGCGTGCCCGCCCCCTGAAAAATAGAACTCCAGCTTGAGGTACGCGCCTGCCGTGCGGAGGTCGCGGCGGCTCCACCTGCTTCAAAAATCAGGTCAGAAGCTCCGCGACATGTGTAATGTCGCTCTGGCTTAAGGATCGTCCAAGACACCTTGGACATCTCACATGCACAGTTCGGACGCGGAACAGACACCAGCATAACTCTGCTGGTGCAGGGGGCATTCTGGGGGCATTCAGATACCCCCGTAATGCCCCCTGCGCTGGCAGAGTTGTGCCAGCATCCGTTCCGTATATGTACTGCGTATGTGAGGTGTCCGAGGGGGGTTAAGCCAGTGTCCGTCCTGCATCCGTCGGCATACGGCAAGTTACACTGGCATACGTGCTCTTACACCGGGGGATCTACTGTTACACCGGTGCAAGAGTTACACAGGATTGGGCTGTCAGTGAAATCAATGATCTTACTTCCTAGGACATTTGCTTTGAGTGCTAACTGGCCGTTTCTTATTCATCATTTTGAGAGAGATGTAGGTTATGTACTGTTTAAAGTACAAGGGAACGTTTTGTGCAAAGATGGGCATGATAAAGGACAAAAAAGGCAGAGATCTAACAGAAGCAGAAGAGATTAAGAAGAGATGGCAAGAATACACAGAAGAACTATACAAGAAAGATCTGAATGTTCCTGATGACCACGCTGGTGTGGTCACTGACCCAGAGCCGGACATCCTAGAGAGTGAAGTCAAGTGGGCCTTAGGTAGCATCACTAACAACAAAGCTAGTGGAGATGATAATATCCCAGCTGAGCTACTTAAATCCTAAATGATGATGCTGTGAAAGTGCTGCACTCAATATGCCAACACATTTGGAAAACTCAGCAGTGGCCAAAGGATTGGAAAAGGTCAGTTTACGTTCCAATTCCAAAGAAGGGCAGTGCCAAAGAGTGCTCAAACTATCGCACAATTGTACTCATTTCACATGCTAGCAAGGTTATGCTCAAAATCCTACAAGCTAGGCTTCAGCAGTACGTGGACCGAGAACTACCGGACGTACAAGCTGGGTTTCGAAGAGGCAGAGGAACTAGAGATCAAATTGCCAACATGTGGTGGATCATGGAGAAAGCACGAGAGTTCCAAAAAAACACCTACTTCTGCTTCATTGACTACGCAAAAGCCTTTGATTGTGTGGATCACAACAAACTGTGGCAAATTCTTAAAGAGATGGGGGTACCAGACCACCTTACCTGTCTCCTGAGAAACCTGTATGCGGGTCAAGAAGCAACAGTTCGGACCGGCCATGGAACAACCGACTGGTTCAAAATTGGGAAGGGAGTACGGCAAGGCTGTATATTGTCACCCTGCCTATTTAACTTATATGCAGAGTACATTATGAGAAATGCAGGGCTGAATGAATCGCAAGCCGGAATCACGATTGCCGGGAGAAATATCAACAACCTCAGATATGCAGACGATACCACCCTAATGGCAGAAAGTGAAGAAGAACTAAAGAGCCTCTTGATGAGGGTGAAAGAGGAGAGTGCAAAAGTTGGCTTGAAACTCAACATTAATAAAACTAAAATCATGGCATCTGGGTCCATCAATTCCTGGCAAATAGAAGGGGCAGAAATGGAAGCAGTAACAGATTTTACTTTTCTGGGTTCCAAGATCACTGCAGACGGAGACAGCAGCCATGAAATTAAAAGACGCTTACTCCTTGGAAGGAAAGCTATGGCAAACTTAATCAGCATAATAAAAAGCAGAGATATCACCATGCCAACAAAAGTTCGCATAGTCAGGGCGATGGTGTTCCCAGTAGCAATGTATGGTTGCGAGAGTTGGACCATAAAGAAGGCTGAGCGCCGAAAAATAGATGCTTTTGAACTGTGGTGCTGGCGAAGACTCCTGAGAGTCCCTTGGACTGCTAGGAGATCAAATCAGTCAATCCTAAATGAAATCAAGCCTGACTGTTCCCTGGAAGGACAGATACTAAGGCTGAAACTCAAATATTTTGGCCACCTAATGCGAAGAGAGGACTCTCTGGAGAAGACTCTGATGCTGGGAAAAATTGAAGGCAAAAGGAGAAGGGGAAGGCAAAGGATGAGATGGTTAGGCAGCATCACCGATGCAACAAACATGACAATGAGCGAACTCAGGAAGATAGTGGAGGACAGGAAGGCCTGGCGGGATATGGTTCATGGGATCACGAAGGGTCGGACACGACTTAACGACTGAACAACAACAACAACACTGTTTAAAGTCTCCAGGCTGTCAAGAGGCCGTCTGTCTTCACCCAGTGATTCTGATCTTACAATTGCAGAAGAACTGATGTGAAGCATGTGTGGAAAAGGTGGTGGTAAAAGCAGACACAGCACTTTTACTGTATACATGACACATGTAAGCACACAGGCCATACTGACATTTGAATGTGCTGGAAAGGTGAAGATATTCCAAATCTCCTGAGCACGTTGGTGACTTACAGTATCTGGGCAGCATATCCTCTTGAAACTGAACATTGATCTGACATGGAATTGGATTTGTGACCACAACACTCAGCCAAAGTTGGAGAAGCAAAAATATGCCAATGAAGTGTAAAATGAAAGTGCTCCAGGCTGTTGTGCTTAGCATCTGGCAAACGTGTAACATGCGCTGAGAAAAGAGGACATTCAAATGGTATCTTATTTTTGAACTGAAATGATACCAATGAGTGCTGCTAATTACACAGGAATAATAATCTGAATGCAGAATTCAGAGGAGAAAATCACCTGCATTTACAGCAGAGAGGAAGAGATGAAGGAGATTAGTGTGAATGGACTGCACAAGCAGCGATGGACCACCCATGATGTGGGGTGAAGAGGCTGCTTTGAGAATAATGAATAAGAAACGGCCAGTTAGACACCATGGGGGAAGGCAGCAAGCTGACACATGAGGTCCCACATCACCACCTCCTGCCATCTCCCTTGGCCCACTGCCCACTCAACTGCTTCATCCTGCACTCCAATCTTCTTCTCACTCACAGGGAGTGTGTGTGTGTGTGTGGGGGGGGGGAGACATACAGGCCAGTGCTGCTGCTGCTGCAAGCAATCATGGTGATAGTGCTGGAGAAAGGAGGAGGAAGGGGATAGGGATACAATGATCTTGTTCTGATCGCTCCCCTTCCAGGAGAATGATCAAAACAGAATTTCTTCATGTCTCCCTGTTGCTGCTTCTGCAAACAAACAAGCTGGTGGAGAGGGATGTCACTAGGGAGATGCTGGGGGTGCGGACCTCACCGGGTAATACCCCAGGGAGGGGTGACACCAAAATGACTTTCTATTCTATTTGTTACTGGTGGTGTGAAAATGCACCACTGGTAGAAAATGGGGGTTTCCTGATCTCTGCTGCAACTTGCGCGAGGGTAGCATTTCCCAGGAGACCCCATCATGTCGTCTGGTATGGGAGGAGGTCCATGGGGGTGACACGATGAGATCTCACCCTGAGTATCACCAACACTAGTGACACCCCTGTGGTGGAGCACAGTGGGACCAGCATGCTCTTTCCAATCTCTTTGAAGAAGTGGCTGATTGGGAAGAAGGAGGCAGAAGAGGCAGATTTAAAGGTAAGGGGGCAGGGTGCTCCAGGATCACTACACTGCTGTTGCCCCATTCTTGTCCACTTGACTATCTCTTTAAACAGGCTGGGAAAGCATCCATGGAGCCCAAGCTGTTTTGAAGGAATAGCTGAGCAGCGAAGGAGAAGGTGGAAGTGGTGCACATGTGCTGTTATGTGCACTACACACACACACACACACACACACACACACACACACACACACACACACACACACACACACACACAAAGGAGGTCACTGCTTCAGGCACCAGCTTGGCCTTGGCTTGGACAAAAGTGAAGGAATATTGCCTAAGAGCCCCATCCTATTCCCAACCATGCTATAGCATGCAGCCATGCCATATGTGTATAGGATTGCAGCCTACGTTTACTTGCTAGAAATGAAACAATTTTAATATTCACAGTCTAACCTTCCTCAGAGAGTTGTTGTGAGGGCATATTGTGATAACTTCACGTATGTTCCCTTGAATTCTTTGGAAGGAAGGTGTGATTTAAATGTGCAAATTAAAAAATGGGCATCCCAATCCTAACATAAGGATCCGCCGGGCGGCCCAGGGCTGCCCACCGGATCCTGAGGTTTCCGAGCTCCGCCACGGGCAGGCAGCCCGTGGCGGAAAGTCTACTCTGGGAAGGGGATGCTTGTCCCCTTCCCCGGGTGTAACTGCAGCTGGGGCCAATCAGCCTCCTCGGATTTCCGCCAGCTATTTTGCTGGCGGAAGTCGGAGGAGGCTATGTAACGTGTAACAGTCAAGATACGGCCAAGGCTGATCCCCACCCCCTCCTTGATCGTCTGGGTCTATTGGCCTCCGCCGTTTGCTCCCGAACCGCCCCCCCTCCGCTGGATCCTTACCTGGGTCTGGCGGCGGGCAGGAGACGGTCCCTTGTGCTGGCCTTCCCTGCTCGTGAGTTGTCGCAAAAGTGCTTTAAGGCAATTTCGCGACAGCTTAGGGCGGCGGAACGCTCGTTCTGCCGCCCTAGCTTAGATCAGGATTGCGCAGTAAGACTGGGGAAAAAAAATCCCATTCCACATTTTGTAACTCTGTTTTTATAACTCCAAACATAAATGTAAAAGTTTGTTTAGAAATAGTTTTCAGAAAAAAATGAACTGTGAAAATCTCTTGCCCCCACCTCTCAAATAAGTGCAGTGTCCTGGGGATTAAAACCTCACAAAACTAATGCATGCTACTTTTTAGGGCAAAGTGAAGGGGGGGGGGCGGAGTGGAGCTCCCTGGTAAGATGAGTTGGAAAAAATCCAGCTCACTAACAGATGACCAGACCAATTATGCTTAAGCAGTTTATGGAAAATCTAGTTTATAGAGAAGTATTTATGGTATTGCAACTGCCTCTCTAGATTCTCTCCTGCATATAATTCTTTTTTCAATCTTTCCATAAGAAAATCAATTATTTCATATTCTGTTTTCAGTTCTGCTTTTCCTTGCCTCAGTTCTTCCATCCTCACACCACAAGCCTCTTTCTGCTCCCCCTCTTTTTTCTTTCATATCATCTCACAGCTTTCAGAGGGGGGGGGAGCTGTCTTTCTGTATGCTATGTTCTTAGGCTTTAGCAATTTTCCATTTCACTTCTTCCTTGTTATACTTTTTTCCATTTAATATTTTGGGAGAAAATTTGTTCTTTTGAAGGTGAACAGGATACTGTCAAAATGATTCAAGCCAAGAATGTTTAAGTAGAAAGTTTAGTTTATGCCCAGTTTCCTTTTAATTCATTGCAACACTTTTTTTTCTTTTTAATAGAAAGCTCCTACAGAGGACATTCATACAACTTTTGGGCTTTTCCATGCACAGTCTCTGTCATTGACTTCTGAGAATGTCCTTCTTCAACCCTGGAATCTAGTAGGCATTGCTTGGATGGTTGAGAGGAGATGAATTGGGTAGGTGTTTTCTGCCTCCTGGACTGCCAAATATAAAAACATCTTCAGAACATCCTTAGGCTCTGCAGTGATTTGGCTTATTTAAATTTGTGCACTTCAGCTGGGTTGGTATTTCACATTCAGAATAGCTTCCTTTTCTAAGAGTCCGTTTTTGAGCTGGGACAAAGAAGCAAGTACCGGGATGTGTGACTCTTCTTACTTTCTGATTGGATCTTCTGGGGTTTTTGGTTTTGTTTTTTTAAATACAAAATCCTTGCAGCACAATTTATTAATTAATTAATTTATTTTAAAAAAATATATCCTGCCTTTTCCTATGCCGAAAGGCAAATGCCCAAGGCGGCTTACAACAAAGGTTAAAATACATAATTTAAAATAATACATCAAATAAATTTAAACAATAGATAACCATACACAAATTTAAAAACAATAAAATCCACTAGGGGAGGGGACAACAGCCATACACAAATTTAAAAACAATAAAATCCACTAGGGGAGGGGTCAACAGTATGGAGCAGAGAAGCAGCTTGGCAGAGCATCTTGAGACACAGGAGGCAGACCATGACCCATCACCCAAACGCTAGACGAAATAAAAATGTTTTGAGCCCTCGCCGAAAAGTCATGAGGGAGAGGGAGTGGTTCTCAAATCCCCTGGCAGGGAGTGCCACAGTTGTGGCGCCACAGCAGAGAAGGCTCGCCCACGTGTTGCCACTCCCCTAACTTGCGATAGAGGTGGCACTCGCAGGAGAGCCCCCTCAGATGACCTAAGTGAGTGGGCCGGAATGTATGGGAGAAGGCAGTCCCTCAGATATCCTGGACCCAAACCGTGAAGGGCTTTAAAGGTCATTACCAATCTTATGCATGTCTACTTAGAAGTATTCTGCATTGAGTTTAGTGGGACTTACTCCTAGGTAAGTGTTTATAGGATTGCAATCCTAGTGAACCATCCCATGGGGCTGAGCCAATTTTATCTGCTGTTGACATGTTTACCTGCCATAGCTCTTGAGTAGATGATAGATAATTGCCCAAAATAGTTAGCACTGACATGGTTCATATGTGTATACATCACTTGATGTCGCTATACATAGGTAGGCTGTATAGATTTACCTTGCATAGGCATGGATTTCTTGAGCTCTGCTTCCTAATCTAACACTAATTCCATCTTTTCCTCATCCAAAAATTATCCATTGTGGTGTGTGTGTGTGTGTGTGTGTGTGTGTGTGTGTGCGTGCGCGCGTGCGTGCGTGTGTAATTGGAGGGGGGCTGAACATATCTGGCATAGTTATTCATTTGACCATTTGTCACATGTTTGTCACATTTTTTAAATTGTAATAATTTCACCAAGAATTAGATAATGGCCTTATGACTGACACA
Organism: Plestiodon gilberti rubricaudatus; assembly: GCA_026170595.1. Classification (NCBI taxonomy): domain Eukaryota; kingdom Metazoa; phylum Chordata; class Lepidosauria; order Squamata; family Scincidae; genus Plestiodon; species Plestiodon gilberti. The sequence continues at coordinate 40,433,607 of JANXHW010000004.1, forward strand.
AGAAGAAGATGGACTAAATAGAGACCTTTGGTGATCCAGCAGGGTCCATCTTATGTTTTAGTAAGATAAAAACAAGGATCATTGCACACATCATCTTATCTGTATGGGTAACAGCTGATGCATGGCAATTTTCCATGCCTGGCCTGGTCATAATACTTAGCATGACTTACGGCACATCCTTCCTCAGCAGCACTGGATATTTCTGGAAGTATTTGTGGTGAATCAGGACCACTTCAGAAAGTATTTGAGGACAGATACATTGTGCTGAATGTTTTCCTACATAAAAAGGATCCCACACTCTTCATGTACAAAGCTTGCATATCAGAAAGAAGATGCTCTGTTGAGATTCCATAGGCAGTTGCTTCCTTGTTTTTAAAAGTGGGCAGCATTCAAACATGTGATTCCACCACCGAAATTTTGAAGTGGTTTCAGGAGGGCTGTGTAGGAGATCAATGTGTAGATCAGTTCTTCCACCTTGGGGTCGTGACCCCAATGGGGTCGCAAAGCCTCATTTTTGGGGTCGCAGCAACTTACAGGAACCAAAATGGCCGGCAGGCTTCCATAGCTGCAGAAGCAAATCTGAAACCTGCTGATCAAAACGTCTCCCCATCTTTGCAGGCAATCTCGTTGGTAGGCATGGGCGACGGCGGTGGGGTCTGGCCTTAGAAGGTGACCCAGCCTTGTACAGTGGACACTGTGTGCAGGATTTTTTTAATCAGCAGGACATTTTTTCGATCTCCCTATGAGGGCGGGGGTGGACGGATCAGGTCCCTGGAGGGGGGCAGGATCAACGGTGGGTCTCCAGTCTCATTTTTTATTTATTTGGGGGGTCATGACACAAAAAAGGTTGAAGACCACTGGTGTGGATCAATCTTTCAAGTCTCTTTATTTGTAGTTCTCTATAAAAAGGTTGAGCACAAAATCAAACTTTAACATTTTGTAGAGATAAAGTAATGAGAAGATCATGCAACACTGACATATCACCTTGCACTGTACAAAAAGAAGGCCTATACGTCTTCGCCTAATACATCAAACTGAAAATATTCAAGTACAGCTCAATTTTGTTAAAATTTATTTCCTCGTTGCTGTCAGAATTGTTGATGTACTCTATAAATGCTGATTCAGGAAGTTACAGTTTTCAAGGTCATCTTTTACACACCTAAAATAGAAAGTAGACAAAGCTTTTAGTCAAACGTATCAAGCTTAGAACCAATACCCAAATATTTTAGATCATTTTTATAGTTGAGCTTGCCACCTTCCCATCATCATGAAAAGATGCACTGAGCAAGAGAGAAGGCGTTTCATTTTGAAAGAACAAAACTAAACAAACCAGTTCTCCATTTAGAGCAGCCTGGGTAATTTCTGTTTCTAATTCTAGCTCTTTATTCAGAACACAAAGTGAGTTGATGCACACTGATTTGTACTGGGGTTTTATGCCCATATGGCACTGGCTGGTGCAGGAGAGCTAAATGAGGTTGCTAAATGAGGTTTTATATATATATAAAACCATTAAAGGTCCATGAACATTCATGTTGAAAGGTTGGCCACCCCTGGCATAGTTGCAGCACAGTGCAATTGTGTGGTTAGGGTAGGCGGGTCAGTGGTTGGATCTCCGCTGCCTGGACATGCTCCATCTTAAACGTTGTGTCACTTTGGGGTGTGTGCCATTGTTTAGTGTGTTGCAGGCCCATGCCCATACAAGGGCATTATTTAGTGCAGTGGTTCCCAACCTTTTTAGCACCTGGACCCCCATTTGTAGAATGACAATCTGTCGGGATGCCCTAAGACCTAGGACCCCCCCCCCCCAAGACCCAGTAATAGGGAGGTTCCATACCTACTCTGTCTGGTATAAATGGTTTCCATAGGCAAAGCTGGAGCAGGTACAAGCAGGTTGAGTGGGTGGAGCTGACAGAAAATGTGGTGGCAAGGATTTGGCAAGGTGATGGTGTGCAGGCTTACCAGATCGTCGCCGGGATGGGAGCGGTCTACCCTTAAGGGGCCGTGGCGTGGGGGGGCCAGAACACGTCGCATTCTGGACCCCCACGCCCCACCCCCTGAAGGGTAGACCGCTCCCGTCCCAGCGACGATCTGGTAAGCCTGATGGTGTGGGACTTGTAGCTCTCTCTGTCAGTTTTGTTCACTTTATTATTTAGAAAAATCTTCAATTTAGTTGACTAAAATTGTGTGTGCGTGTGTGTGTGTGTGTGTGTGTGTGTGCAGCAATTACTACTATACTAAGAAATAGTAGTCGTATTGGTAAATTGTCAGTTTATTAAAAAAAAAAAAACACCCGTTATCTTTACTTAGAATGTCCTGATTTGAGTTTCAGTTTAACCACCTCTAGCTGTTCGTGACAATGTGACCTTGGCTTTCTATTGCAAGAAAGACAGCATGTGCAAACAAAACAGTATGGAGCCAGACTTTATCTCAAAGGTGATACTAAATGGGTGGGTTGTTTGATTAAGAAGATATGGTATGTGCAGCAGAAGAGAGTTAGCCATTCTAAGGTGCTACAGCTTCTGCTGTTTTAAAACGAGATTTGAATCTGAGCCAGTTTTAGGCCTTAAGAAGCCTAAGCACATTTACTTGTTGGCATACTGACCCTGAACATGGATGCAAGTCCCATTGATTTAAATGGAAATTACTTTCAAGTAAAAGACTTCGTGCTTGCCTTGGGCTTAAGGCCTAAACTGGCTCAGATTCAAATCTTGTTTTTAAACAGCTCCAAGCAGGTGAACGTGCAAGGCTCTTCTTCTGCTGCTGCTGCTACTTAGAGAACCTGCCGTCCTCCTCTCTCCCAGCATCACATGGGCCTTGCCTAGGGGTGGGATCTGCTACTCAGGCCTCCATTTCAGTACATGGCCAGCATTCTAAGGCAGCTGCCTTGGGTGGTGGCCAAACGGTGGTGCCAAAGGTGACCTGCTGATTCTGTTGAGAGGTGGAGCAGAGTAATCAACGAAAGCCACCCAGTGGCATTGCTGGGGGAGGACAGGGGCGGGGCAATGATGCGTTTCGCCCCAGAGTCACAACGTCGCTCCCGGAAAGGGCAATGGAGCCTTCCAGGAGCAAGGGAGGGCGGAAGGGCCATTCTTCCTCTTTCAAAAACACCTGACTGGCCTCCACAGCCACTGCGGCTGCGGAAGAAGCTGCCAGGACTGGGAAAGGTGCTGCCATGGCCGCTACCCCCAAGTAGACTGCAGGCGGCACCCGGAGGTACAGCACCCCGGCCCCACGATAGCAACGCAACTGAAAGCACCCCTTCCTATAGTAGATATCCCACCACCCAGGCGAATTGCTATCAATAAACCATACATAGGAGCAGAGGCTTGGTTAAGGTTTCATAAGAAACACTTTACTCAAAGTTCACAGTTGTATACGTGCATCTTCTGAATTGATCAGAGGTAGGCTTGCCATATTTTCCTGACCTTCAACCGGGACACCCCCCCCCCAATTAAATAATTGGAAAATTAATTAAATAATTAATTTAAAAATAAAATGCATAGAAAAATACAAGCGTGCCCACCATTTCTATTTCTTTATTTTAAAATATAGGGGGTCCCTATTGCCGTGCGTAGCGTGTCAGAAAATTTTATTTATTTAAGTTAAATAATTAATTAAATTTACTTACCCCACCATTGTCGGCAGCGCTGATCCGGCAGTGCTGCTCCTCGAGTCTTCGTCGTGCTGCTGAGATCTGTGCTGCTGCTGCATCTTCGTCATGCTGCTGATCCGGAGAGAGACTGCCTGCGGCCGGCTTGCGCAGCGCCAGGCAGTCTCTCGTTCGCCCGCTGTCTCACTGGCTCGGAGCCGGTGAGACAGCGAGCGATCCGGAGAGAGACTGCCCGGGGCCGGCTCACGCGGTGCTGGGCAGTCTCTCATTCGCCTGCTGTCTCACCAGCTCCGAGCCAGTGAGACAGCGGGCAAACGGCCTACTCACCCGCTCACTCGCCGCCGCTGCCATGTTGAAAATAGAGTTACTTACTTGGGCGCCAGCATGTTGGCTCGCGAAATCTCGCGAGATTGAAGGTGTCGGCGCCCAAATCTCGTGAGGGCATCAACATGCCGGCGCCCAAGTAAGTAACTCTATTTTCAACATGGCGGCGGCGGTCGCAATTCGGGATCGCAGCCATACCTCCCGGGATGTCGGGATCCGAGCCCGAAATTTGGGATTGTCCTGGGCATTCCGGGACATATGGCAAGCGTAATCAGAGGCTCTACTACTTTAGAACAGAGAACCCTAGAGCTGTTGTTGTGTGGAAGTCTGGTGAGGATGGCCTGGCAAGCATGGAGCCCTGGCAGAGTTAAGGACCACGCCTCCTGCAAGAACCATAGAGGGGGCAGGTGAAGGGGTCTCAGGTGACTGGACATTACACTGCCCTCCAGGGTCCTGCAAGAGGCATTGCATTCAAATTCCAACAGATTCCTACCTCTCAATGGCACACATCCCGTTTTCCTGCCCCTTCTAAGCCTTTGAGCATCATGGAGTCTTCCTTCCCTCCTTCCCCAAACCAAATTCCCATTCACTTACTGCCTCCTCCCCTTCTTTTGGAATTGCTGCCTCTTATCCAGAAAGCTGTCACTGTCCATGATCTGTGTCTGTCCTGCTCCTCCATCACCTTGCCCTCACTGATGGCACTGCCACTATGGCTGCTCTCCCTTTTGATTGTCTCCTTTTACCATGCAGCCTGTCTGGAAGGTTGTGGTGGAGGGGTTGGCCGTTTTCTCTTCAAACCATGCCAGTTTCACCTCCTGCTTACCCCTCCTTCACACTGCTTCCCGACTTTTGAAGTTATTCTGTGTTGGTCTACTCCCCTCTACATCTCCTTCAGGGATGGCCCATCCATGAGGCTGACTGAAGTGCTTGCCTTGGGCGGCAGGTTGGGGAAGGCAGCAAATTGTTGTGATCGTGCCTTACATCATGTGCCTACCTGCTGCTTCCCCCAGTCTGCTATCTGCCCAATTGTGTCAATTTCGCTTGCTGTCCTTGGAAAACCAGCAAGAAGAGATGGGGTGGGGGGTTACCTTCTCCTCAAGGGCTGCTGCTGAGAAACTTGAGAAGGTAGCCGTCTCTATGATTCTGTTCCCAATAGCTGTCCTGAAGGCTGCACACGTATTATACACCTCCTGCCCCCCTTACAACCTTTGTTTCTGACCTTGATGTTCCTCTCGGACAACCCCGTCCCCCCTTGTTCCTGGGTGATTTCCACTTTCAAGTTGATAATCCTATTGACACAGGAGCTTCCTGGCTCGTATCTCCAGTCTCATCCTATGATTTGCATCTTGGTACTCATTGTCCCACTTGCTGTCACAGTCACTATTTTCACCCAGAACTGCTCTCTCTTTGGCCTCTCTGCTGTAGAATACCACCTCAGGCAACAACCACTTCAGGCAACAACTACCTCAGGCAACAAAATGGCACTCCCACCTCATTCCACATGCAGGAGGATTTGTTACGAAGGTCAGAAAATCAAAAAGTATTGCAGATATTTGGTTGTGTACGAAAAACAAGAACAAAATGAACTGCTAAAGGCAGCTTCCCAGCACAACGGCCCATAGCCCTCACAATGGAGTGCAAGAACACTGAAGGCAGATAGTACCTTCCTCCTTTAACTACACCCCAACATTACCTGGACAAAAAAAGTCAATTGAGAAAGGAAATAGACATAAACTGCAACCAATCTGATTTCAGCCAGAGTTCACACACAAGGGAGAAATAGATCATCTACCACCAAGTTGATTTCATGCCAGACAGCACAATGGCATACATGGATTACTGGACTCCATATTACTTCAAAAGAGATGTGAGAGTTAGGTTAGGGTGGTTCTCGGAGGTTAATACACAGGTATTAATACACAATATCAGACCATGGCTGAGTCAGCCTGAGTGGTAATGCTGTTTTTTTTAAGTCCTGGTCTCTGAGGTCTATGTACAACATTCTGTCCACAATCCCCATTCAGCGGCTTTCCTAACGGTTACTTTGCCACCCCAACCTTGTGCGTGCTTACTCAGAATAATAGAGGAACACAGCAGGTAAAAGGAAAGACAACCACAGCCTTGGCCAACCTACTGAATGGGATAGGGATGGGGATTCTGGAAATCAGGCACTCATCGGAAATATGAGAACAGGGATAATACAGACTTGTTCTTGTTTTCCTGTGTGAAATGTTGAAGGGTGCGGCATTACAACTCACAACAGTAATGCTGATAACACAATTTTCACAACACAATTACTGGTGTGTGAATTGTCCTCAACTTTTCAGAAAGGATGGAGGCAGAGGAAGAGACCGAGTACAACTCATCAATCACATCATCAAATCACGTACAGTCGGACCTTTTTATCCACCTTTTTTTTATCCACGGATTTGGCTCAAGATGGATGACAAAACTGTGGAAGAGGGAGTCCAACCGCTCTACATTACCTCTTTTTTCAGCATTGTCGGGGACCTGCCAGCCACTTCCAGCCTCCTGCACGTGTCCAAACAATTGAAAAATGCAGCCGGGAGTGTCTGGCACCATAATGGTTGCTTCCAGTAGTGGCTTTTGTTTTTTTCAGTCAGTTTAAACAAACTCAGAAGGAGGGAAGCGGCGAAGAAAAAAGGTAATGTGGCACCGCTCCCACCCACCGCCACCCCCACCCCGGATTTCATATAACACTGATTTTCTTATCCACTGTGGTTCCAGGAACAGAACCCTAGCGGCACACACACACACACACACACACACACACACACACACACACACACACACACACACACACAATATTTGAGAGACTTTAAGGCAGTGGTTCTCTAACTCCTGGGAAGGCCCTTCGCGGCCCTAAGGTTTACCAGAAGTGGGTTGTGATCGCGTCGGAGCATTGCTCCGATGCTTGGGGAGGCCTGCGGAGGGGTCCGCAGGCTCCCCACACCCCCGCCGGACATCCATTGCCCACCAATGCAGGTAAAACGGACCTTTTCGTCCGTGGTGGTGCGATCCCGGGCGCGTCGTCGTCAGTGCGGGTTGCCACGCCCCTTAAGGGTGTAGCAACCTTTTGTTCCCGGCTGGGGCGTCGCAATGCCCCAGTTTGGGAACCACTGCTTTAAGGTATTAAATGCTGTTCTGATGCAGATCTGTTTTTTGTTTTAATCTATAAAAAACAGCACATTTATATTGTGTGCACATTTAAGGACAGAGGTAGGGATTTGAAATCCAATATCAAAAATCATAATTAGCCACAATTTTTCCAAGATCCTACTAATTTTATCTTCCTGTTTACTTGAGCATTATTATCAGCAATACCTTCCTGCTGTCCTTGTAACATTCCAATCACTTCTCATGCCCCAAATCACATTTTGCAGAAACTCCCCAGAGATTTTACCTAGCACAGTTTACAATATACTCACTGGGGAAACAAAAACATAATAAAATAAAAATGCTAATCTCTCAGTTCCATCCAGCCCAAATGGCACCTACACTAAATCCAAATAAACGGAAAGTTGAATATACAGTCCCTGAACATGCACAGAGTTGGTTTTAAAGGCTTTTTTTTTAAGAGAAAAAGCATTTGTTTTGAAGCAGCAATTTATTTCAGCTTGCTTTCCACTGCCATTCTTCTACTAATTTCAATATAGAATTGATTATATTAAAGTAGAATTTCAGAGGGTTTTTCCCCCACACCTCATTATTCATTAATTTCAGAAGAAGGCTGAATGTATTTTTTTTAAAAAAAACCATTCATTTTTTCTTTATCACAATCTTATCCAAAGACCTTTGCTTTCTATTTTTCTTCTTTCTATGCTATTTCTGAAGCACTGAGCTTATGAGCGGCAGTGTTTCCCAAACACTTTTTCGACCCGCGGCTCCCTTGACCATTGGCGACCATTGGCTGTGGCTCTCCATTACGTTATGTTGATGCCTGCCAATTGGCATTGCACTGTATTCTGAGAGGATTCCATGGCACTCTACAGCTTCCCTGGCTGGTATCCATGGCTCCCCTGGGAGCCACACCTGGGGAACCACTGGCTTATGGGGTGGGTTTTACAGGTGGCTTGGAAGGCTTCCCTGGACCCCAAGCTGCTATTCAACATTAACTTGATCTGCAGAAGAAACCTGCTAACTTTATATATATATATATATATATATATATATATATATATATATATATATATATATATATATATATATATATATATATATATATATATATATATATATATATATATATACACAATCCGTGGATAACTGAAACCGTGGATAGCGAATCAGTGGATATGGGGGCCCACCTGTATATCAGACCAGAAAGCAGGGGAATCTCAATGCCTCTACAGCTAGTGTGGTGCAAATGTTAGAGTGCTGGATGAGGACAAGGAGACTTGGGTTCAAATTGGTATGAAGCTCACTGAGTGATTTTGGGCTATCTCTCAGTATAGTCTCAAGAAGGGCAGGACATAAATACACATCTTGTGGAAAGATAAAAGCAAAGAGAGAGGGATGTAGCCAGATTCTTCAGGAGACACAGAAAACGTTACATGCTTGAATATTGTAGAAAATGTGTTCTAGTTTTCTCTAGTTTTCTCCCCAGGTGGGTTCCTTCTCAGATGTCGCTGCTCCCCACTGAGGAAGGGCTAGGTTATCCTGGGGCGGGCAGACAATGGTCTCAGAAGTTTAAACCCCAGATTTCTTTTTCACAGACACACAAACCAAGAACAAAGGGATGTGATACCTCAGAAGAGGTAATCCCTTAACGGATTCAAAGGAGTGATTGTGTAGGTGGATAGAAAGAAGTATGGAACTGGCAAGACAAAAACAAACAAGGTAAAAATAAAAGGGAAGATCTTACCTGTGTGTGGGAAAGGCAGAAATAGGGTATACACAATATATACACAACTATCCTCAGATGAACATTTTGAGCAACAGTCATGGTGTGGAAAGATGGAAGCTTTGCTATGCTTCTGAAGGAGGATAGATGAGACTTCTGCTAACCTGGTTCAGTTGGGACATGGGTGGTCCATCGCTGCTGCAGACTGACACCTTGGAAATCCACCATCTACCCCATCCCCCACTGCTGCCCAGGGAGAGGCAAGGGAGGAGCCCAGGATTGGAACCATTTCCATTGCACCAAGAGTGCCAGCTGGCCCCTCAAAAGAGAGAAGTGAGAGAGACAGAGAGAAGAAGGTGGAGAAAGCACTGGTGGCGGAGGCAGCAGCAACGGTGACACCACAACAGCAGACAAGTGCACAGTGGGGAGTGCCATTGTTCAGCTAGCTCCATCAAAGCTGCACTTGATGTCCTCCTAAAGCTTGTCTTTCTTTTTTCTCAAGACTTTGCCTCCTCTTCAATGCTAAACGTAAAACCATCAGCTCCAATTTGTCTTCCACTCCTGCCCACCGTCTTCCGGCTAGCCCTCTTCCTTCACCTCCTTCAATCCTGTCTTTTTTTTCTCCTGTGTCACTTGACGTTGATTACAGTACCTTGTTGTACAATTCAACCCCCTCCTAACCAGCCCCCTTGATCCCATCCTCCCCCATCTTCTGGCTACCATCTCTACTGCCACCATTCCACCTCTCCACCACATATAACCAGTTTCTTTCTTCTGGCTCCTTCCCCCCTGCATTCAAGCATGCCATGGTCTCCCTCATTCTCAGGTAACCATCCCTCGACCATTCCTTTCTGTCTAACTACCTCCTTTTTATCATTTGCCTCCGAACTCCTAGTGTGCTGTGGCCTCACCTTTCTCTCTTCCAACACTGTTCTTGATTTCCATCAATTTGGGTTCCTCTCTCTGCACTCTGCTGAAACTGTTCTCTAGTCTCAAAAATCACTTTTTATCATCTTTCTTGACTTCCTTTGTTCAATACAGTTGATCACTCTCTTACTTGACTCCCTTTATATAGTACCTCCGATATCCATGATGCAGTATAGTTCTCTTCCTACTTGTCTAACTGTACTTTCAAGGTTTCTATGGAGAAACTGCTTCTTCTTCTGCTTCCCCTCTCTGTCTGGGTCCTTCAGGATCTGTTCGTGGCCCCCTGTTGTTCTCTCTTTACACACTGTCCTTGGGTGATCTCATCAAATCTCATGGCTTTCATGAAATATCCCTTGCTTGGGACGCGAAGCTGTCTGGATTTTGGATTTGTCTGGATTTTGGAATATTTGCACAAATATAATGAGATATCTTGGGGATGGGACCCAAGTCTAAACACAAAATTCATTTACGTCTCATATACACCTTATACACATAGCCTGGAGGTAATTTTATACAATATTTTTAAATAATTTTGTGCCCCAGCATGCCTTGCACTACACCAGCCAGGTGCTGAAAGAAGGTTTCTTTAAAAACGGTCATAGCCCCCCCCCCCATGTCTGGTTTAATCCGAGACTTCAGTCCATTTATTAGGATTAAAAAATGCAGGATCTGTTCCTAACGTTTCGCACAGAGGTATTCCTGACATCCTCAGAGGAACAGCGATTGTAAAAAAAAAGCTTGAAAAAAGCCTTTTTTGCTGAGCTTCTGGTCAACCCCCCCCCCCCCCGTGTTCTGGTCTTAAATAGCCTTGATTGAAGGCACATGTCTGAAGCTAATCTCAGGAAACGATCCATAGGTATGAGGTGTGTTCTCTTTCTCACTGGTAGTGGGGATTGGGACCCATGCCTTTTAGGAGCCTTCCACTGATGGGGATGGTGGCAGGTGTGAAAATAATTTATATTTTCTAACAACTATGGGCAGCATTAATTTCTTTTTATCTGGCCTCTTTCATGCTGCCATATGTCATCCCACTTTCTATTTAATTTTTTTGTTTTAGTATTATTGTACTAGAATTCCTTTGGGAAGAGACTATTCCTACTGTACTTTTTTCAGGGCAGGGTATGACTAGGATCAGCTTCGGCTGCAATGTGCTTGAAGCCCTACAGACCTACCAGAGTCATTTGGACTTTTTACTAGAGCCCTGAATGGAGAAAGGACAGGGTTAAGAACCACTTCATCTTATTGTAAATCCATTCTATTCATTAATCTCAACATTATTTGTTAACTTCTATGCTTCTGTTTAGGTCTACTAAATTCAATGCACTCTCCATTTTTGAGGTACAGAATTTGTGCAGTTCATCTTATTTCATATAATCCTTAACTTGTAGAATTTCAAAAGGGTACCCATGGAGGCTTAGTCCTAACCTTCCTCCAGGCTGGCTAGATAGTGCCTCCGTACAGAGAGATGGAGAGGAAGGAAGGTCCCTACTGAGTTGGAAGTACAGTCAATCCCTTGACTTTTGTCCCTTTGCTCTTCTTCCAGCCGTTTTCAGTTTCAACCACATTTCAAATTTCGTCCACGTTCTTTCCTCTTTCAGCCATTCTCAACATTCTACACGTGCCATGTGCACTCTTTTTTGTTTGGTCTTTGCGGCTGAGGCAAAAGGTACCCTCCTTTCTCACTTAGAACTCCTCGCCTCCTTTCCCTTCCGCACCCCCTCTGTCTTTCAAAAGGCAGACTACACATGCGCGAGGCCATCTCCTCCTATAAGGCACAGTTGGTTCACATTCTCCCGCCTTCCTCTCAGGGTTGACATTATTGGCTCACTGGACTAGGTCGTCAGAAGACAAAGGGGGGAATGAGAAGCGGAGCTTGACTGCACTGAATCTCTTATATTTGTGTTTGTTCATATATTATTAATTCTTGACATTCATCCATTTTTGACTTTCATCCATCCTCTGGTCCCTAACCAGACAAAAGTGCTATAGCTTCAAGAGGTGCCAGTCCAGAACTGTAATTCTCTGTTCCTAGTCCCACAACAAGCTAAAGTAACTGTTCCATAACCCTCCTGGAGCATGAGATCCAGGACCAGGTTGTTGAGGGGGGCAGGGTCGGTGACACGTCCCCGATGGCCCTCCATTCTCCTCCATTTCCTTCAGCAGATTATCCAAATGCAACCAATGCATGCCCAGAGAGCATACAGGCGGCTATTTCTTTTGGTGCAGCCCAAGAGACCCAGTTCTTCCTACCATGCCGCCCAACAGAAGAGGGTGAGCAAGAGGGCAGAAGTGATGGCTTCTTCGTCAAGAAGCAGCCTTGTCTTCTTGCTTGCCTGTGCAAGTGTTCTCTTTCTTACTGGTAGTGGGGATTGGGACCCATGCCTTTTAGGAGCCTTCCACAGACAGTGATGGTGGCAGGTGCACTTCAGTAGCAGATGGACGGGGTGATGCAATGAGCTCTCGCGTTGAGTGACGCAAAACCTAGTGACGCCTCTGGGGTATGTGTGATGTAGCTAGTCCAAAGCATGGGAACCTAATGCCTAAACCAGGACTCTAATGCTGCATAGATGTTTACATGAAATACACAACTCTGGAATTCTTAGAGCAGCAACAACATAAGAGGAGCAACTTTTGCAATATGTGGACATCTCCCTGGTGTACATAAGAACATAAGAAAAGCCCTGCTGGATCAGGCCAAAGGGCCATCTAGTCCAGCTTCCTGTATCACACAGTGGCCCCACAAGATGCCTCAGGGAGCACACAGCCAACAAGATACCTGTATCCTGTCGCCACTCCCTTTGCACCTGGCACAGAGAAAACCTATTCCTACAACCAGGAGGTTGCTTATCCCCATCATGGCTTGTAAGCTGTGATGGACTTTTCCTCCATAAATCTGTCCAATCCCCTTTTAAAGGCATCCAGGCCAGGTGCCATCACCACATCCTGTGGCAAGGAGTTCCACAAACCAATTACACGCTGGGTAAAGAAATATTTTCTTTTGTCTGTTTTAATACTCCCTCCACTCAATTTGAGTGGATGTCCCCTAGTTCTAGTGTTGTGTGAGAGGGAAAAGAACTTCCAGTGTGAGGTAGGCTGTACACTTTGCCATGCCTTCCCTTTCATTTCCCTTGTTTTGTTTTTCTGACTCCACTGCGGATTTTCCTTTTCCTGTGCTCACTTTACTCCCAAAGCTTTGCTTGACTTTCTTATGTTGCCTACCTTTCATTTACCATTTTTCATTTATTGTCCTTAATAAGCATAACAAGAAGGCTTTGCCTGCAAATTACATAAGCCATCTTCCAGCATGGCTTATATGTAATGATGAGGTGACCCTACCACAGCATCTAGGCAGCTGGTAAATGAGTCACAACGCTTCCCATTCTACATGCTGGGAAACTGAGGCCTGAGAGCAATGGACAGATTTGTTTAAGTACTCCCATGGCTGAGGCCAGGTGCCATGATCTCACTGAGTTGCCAAGTGGTAACTGCACTATGCATCTCTTAAAAACCTTTCTCCCCACTCTCCTGTTAATTCATTTCAAAATGAGATGTGCCGGAGTGTCAGTCCTTAATTCGAGATGCACTGGAGCTATTCTGTAATGAAAGAATTGTACTTTCCACATGCTCCAACAACTCTCTGCACATGCTTCCCCTCTATTATATTACTGGCAGGAGTCCAGGGCCTGAGCCAAGCCTGGCTCAAACTAAGCCCCAGCCTTGAAGCCAACTGCCTCCCCATCCTTCTACTCCTGTCCCTCTCCTTCCACGCCTCCGCCTCCTTTCTTTCCGTACTTTCCCTATTCCTACAGCCGCGCTGTACTGAGTGAGGTGGTACCATAGTAACTAGCAGGGGGTAGGGGAGGAGGAGAGGAGCGTGAAAAGGCAGGTCGAGGCGACGGATGCCACAGCGCCCCCTGTCTGCGCTTTCCCCGCGCGCTCCGCGGCAAGCAGCAAATGGCTCTAGACTTGCCAGCTCCTTTGTGTGAAGCACACTCGGAGCAAAAGCGGTAGCGGCGCACGCCGAGTCCCTCTCCACCCTGCAGCCTGCAACGCGGGGCGGCCGTGCACAGCGGGATCTCAGCCTTGCTTCTCCTACTCTCGCCGGCTGCTTTTTTTTTTCCTCGTTGACTCCTCAAGGTGGGGAGAATAAAGGCGTCCGAAATAAATCCACTGAAAAGAAAAGCAGAGAGAGAGAGAGAGAGGCTGGGAAGGGGGCAGAAAAGAGCTAACTCTCCAAAGACACAGAGAAAGAGAGAGATCCATGCCCAGTGCTTAGGCAAGTAGTGTGTGGAAACCAGAACTCCTTGAAGTTACCTGCCCTGCCGTGAAAGAAGGGGAGGGGGGCGTTTGGCTCTGTGTCCCTTGCAGCCGCCTGCGGCCAAGCCCGTTGCTTTTTGGAAGACTTTTCTCCCCCTTTCCCTTCTCTGTTACAAACTACAAACGGATGTGAGGTAGGGAAGGTGTTTCTTTTTTCTTCTCCTGAACTCGGGCACCTCAATCTTCTGGGGCTTGTTTTGGTGTCTTTTTTTTCCTGTGTGTTTGTGTGAGTGTTGTTGTTTTTTTTTGCTCGAACATTATAAACACAACGGAAGGAAGACGAGGAGTTTGCTTGATGTTTTAGTGCAATGGACGTAAGATTTTATTCACCACCGCCACCGCCTCCTCCTCCTCCACCGCCACCACCAGCACCACCATCCCAGTCTGCAGCCGCTCCTGAGACTCCTTGCCTGGGACCGTCTCCTTGTTTGGACCCCTACTACTGCAACAAGGTGATTGTGCGCTCCCCCCCCCCCCCTTCTCCTTCCTTTCCTCGAAGGGGCTGGATTCATGGCTGTACTTTGAGAGAGAGAGAGAGAGAGAGAGAGAGACTTAGGCAGATTTCAGACTTGAGCTAAGCTCTCCAGGAAAGGCATCAGCGCTGTGTCTTTAAAAAGTGGGGGGGGGGGAGAAGGGGCTGTTTTCCTGTTGTTCAGCGTTGTGTTTTAGGCGACCGATGGGAGATTGCAGTGGGGCTGGCAGGCAAAGAACCGCTTTTGCAAGTCTCTCTCTGTCCGTCGTAGTCTGGATGGCTCTAAAATAAAATATTGGAATGATCATGGTGGGGGGGGGGAGGGATTGATTTCGCCTCCTTGACTCTCAGTCCCAACCCGGGTTACTTGGGAGTGTTGAGCCCCATAGCGATCGATGGAAGCGTCCTCGCAAGTGGATCACGACAGTGCCTCAGCTTTAAAGTCTCTTCGTTCTAAGAAGTAGTGTCTCGACACGCTTCGGATGCTTATGCGGGAGATTTAAATTCTCTTCTTTTCCCCCTCACCCAAGCTCCTTGGTATTACTTTCGGCTCACAATGACAAAACATTGCCATGTTTGCACGTCGGTTTCTATGTCAGATCTTAGCAAAAAGCCCGCGCCTGAAGAGTTCCTTAGTGGTGGGAGTGTGTGTGGGGTTTCGTAATCAGGAAGGTGACAAGTTAATACTGAAAGGAACGGCGGGCAGAATCCAGAATCAAACGGAGCGAATTCCCCTGTAACTTGATGCAGTCGTTGCTTGCGCGTAAACCGGGTTTCTGTTCAGAAAACGAAGTTTTCTCGCTGATCTCGAGAGAGGAGGAAGAATTTGCAAAGCAGGCAGTGGGGCACTACCAGCGCAGAAAGAGGGGCGACTCCTGCAAGGGCTCTGCGCGGCTTTGTGCTGTGGTCGTTAGCGTTTCCCAAAAGAAGGTGGTTCTTTTTCTCGTATATTCTTCTTTCTATCTTTGGCTTGAACTAGCTGGTATGCATGCCCCCCCCCCCGTGGAATGGGCAGTGCTGGCCTTAGGAAATAAGAAGGAAGTGCAGGCTTTCCTCCTAAACCTAAACACTACTACTTGGAACACACCCCCATGAGGGGAGAGAGTTGGAGCTGTGAGCAAGCAACTTGCAGTCAGATTGGTTTAAACCTGTTCGGCTTTTGTTTAAAAGCTTGCGCTGGAAGACTGGTGCCTTTGCAGGCAGCACACGAGATGTTTTGGGTGCCGTTTAAACTCCTCATCTGCGCAATCAGCACTTTTGCGATTTTTTTTGCTTCAAGATGATTCTTTGCTTGGTTATTGCTCCCTGCCATTATAGCATGCAAGGAGCTGTAGTCGGTGGCTACTGTCACTCTGTGGAAGGGCAGTGTGTCACTTTATATATGTGAAGGGGAGGGGGGAACCCTACTGTTGTGTTTAATGTCATGGGTTTGTGTGTGTGTGTTCACGGGATATTTCATGTGCTCTGGGCACATGCACCCAGTTGTAGTGATAATAAAGAGTTCGTTTTGCTGCTTGTTTAAAGAATACAAACTACTGCGCTGGGATAAAACCCACTTCACTTCTCAGGAAATATTTCCAGCATGATCTCATCTGCCATTCATGATGTGTGGAACCCATTTTTATCCCTGGTGAAGACAAGTGTGAAGCAAGGGACTTGTAGTCTTTTTTAAATTTTCTGACTTCTTCTATTTGGAACCTGAGAGCAGCATTGCAAGACTTTCTGTAGGTAGATTTGTGCATAGTGACCAGCAGACTGTAGTTCTTGACCCTTTGGCTGACAATAAGTGAAACCTTTTCTGCAAAAGTTTTCTTTCTGTATGCTGCCATGGAAAATGGGAGGAAGAGAAGACTTGAAGTTTGGATAGCTGAAATCCCCCCCCCCCCATGTGCTATAAGCTGTTCATGTACTAAGGCTCTTTAAGTACTCAGCAATGATTATTACAGAACTACTTTCACTCTGTGACTTCCACTATAAAATATAATCTCTATTATCTTTTATTGTGAATTGTAAGCCTGCCATGCTGAAAAGTAAAGAAGCATTGGGTAGAATTAATGACATAAGCGCCAAAGTGCCTAAAGAGCCATTTGGCAATGAAAACTGGACGAACGGTTATTAAATCTATCAGTGATTTAAAGCTTCAAAAAGAAGGTAATGACTTGAATACACATTTTGCTCATCATACTCAAGATGGTGGGCCAGATTTAATTTAAAAGTTAAATGCTTTGGAAAATCAGGAATTATCTTAATATATTAAATCATTTTCCAATTAAGTGCTTTAAATCATTTTGGGTGGGTATCACTCCTGATAGAATACATTAAGTTAGAAAGCTCCCCCCCCCCCATGCTCTGTTCTTAGTCAAGGTTTTAAAAAATTATTCTTATTAGCTTAATGGTTACGTCCAGCCATATAAGAAGGAGAAAACTTTTCTTTATGCAGATGTGACTCTCTATTTAACTGATAATGGATTTCAGAAATGCACAGTTGTGGGACTATTTCTTCTTCTTGCTTTTGTTTAAGCTCTGGAGTGACATACCAGGAATGTTTCTTACAAGGCACATTCTTCAAGCAATGTGTGTCTCTGTCAGGCAGGACTGCCAATGATCATTGATTATAGTAAATGGCCTGAGAGTAGCTTTGGTGGCTGGGCCCCTACGAGGCATGTGTTGACTGAACATCTCATTTGCCTCCATTCCCTCAGCCCCATCCATCCAAGATGATTAACTTTGTTACAAAGTCTTTATGTGTCTTGTAGTTGCTGGTTGTAAAAATGCACCTTGTGTACTCGTCATTTTTATCAACTGCTGTTCGATAGCTTTTTCTAAATGCTGCATCTTCTTCATCTAATTTGATGGCTGCACAGAACTGGATGCAAAGGTCACCCTATATTCCACAGCACTGTTAACATGTCAGACAAAATTCCTTTGAAACTTGCCAGAATAAGATAGCTGCTGTGTCCACAATTCCCCCTAGATTTTCAAGTTTGTTATAAATGGCCTGGCAAAGTTTTCATTTGACTTGTTTACATAGGATTACTCCAAAGTAAACAAGTGGAGTCGTATCAGTAAGCATGTATAAACCTGTTAGAAATGATTGGCAATCAATTAACATAAATGTTATGAATGATAGGCTACATATAATGTAGTACTGTCTAAGAGTTGATAGTATCTAGACTTCCATCTAGCTATAATCACTCTTGATAATGTTTTAAATAACATGGAATAATGTTTAGCTTTTTACTCTGCTTCTTTTCTTTTGCCTGTCTTTGTTTTCAAAAGATGACTGAGATCTTTTCTTTATAAACTTACCATAATGTCCCTAAACATTTTAGTTGGCCATTGCCATGTTTTCTCTTGCAGTGGAGTGTGCTTTGTACATATTGCGTCGGATCATGTTTCTTGCCCATCTGAACCTCAGAGGGAGAAAAGTGAAAGAACAATGCAAACAATGTTGGTTATGGCAACTGTGTGAGGTATCTGTTATACAAACAGAGGGAATGGTTGGTATGCTGCTGTATATAGGTCAGCCTTTGAAATAACATAGTGAGGCTCATAGACTGGACAGACAGATTTAGACTTGCGGTAATAAGGTTCACCTCTGAAACTTATAGTACGGTGTTTTGGGCCAGGAAGGTGGCAGTTTAGGAGAGAGAGGTGTCTGCTTACATTTTCCTCAAGACAATTATGTTGGATATGCACATTGTGTGAACTAGAGTACTAATAATCCCTTGGTCTTTAGCTGTTTGGAGACTTTGTGCGCTCAGTTTAAACACATATATCCATAAAGAGGAACACTTATCTTCTCTCGACACTGTTTTCATAAATACTGTGTGTAGAAATGATCGCGTATAATTTCTGCAAGTTACTATTGTTTCCTACGCTGCTGAATTATCAAGTGTTCTGCTTTAATATAATTTTGTTTAGACACTGGTAATAACAGGGATGCTGCCATACAGAGGGGGTGGGGTAATGGTCTTATTGGTCCCAGTAGCTAGCCTTGCGAAATTATGTACTGACTTTTTCCCCCTGAGATTTGCTGGTTCAAAGATTTAGGCTGCAATCCTATCAACACTTACTTAGGAGTAAGCCTCATTGTCGATAATGGAACTTACTTCTGAGTAGACATGCATAGGATTGGGCTCTTAGAAAGCTACAACTGATTTACTCTTTATTTCCTGATAGTTGTCTATCTACTATGCAGTGGAAAAATACAAGCTGATGGGGGGGGGCAAAACTAATCAAACTGGGGGTGGGTAGCAGTGCATCAGTAAAAGAAGAGCACATAGTCAAGTTAATGTTTTAAAACTTAGTGATCTTTGTCAAGGAGCCAAAGAGCTAAAAGTATTTTAAGATTATCTTATTATCATACTAGGCCAAAACTTGGATACTGCTTTCTACAACATGTCCAAAGAGGGTGTCTGTCTCCCCCCCCCCCCGCCCCAAGCCTGCTTTGTTTCCGACACTTACTATCCTAGTTTTCTTCTTTTTAAATAGTTAAATTCTAGAATTCCCTCAGGAAAACTCTAAAGTGCTCATGTAGCAGTATTTTTTAGAGATTTCTGTACATCTGTGCAAGAGAGGGTGAGTGGACTCAAAATGGATGTTGACTTGTTTTTGTTCTTTATTGTTGTCGTGAAAGGGTTGTTTTGTGTGTCCATAACACATTTTACTCAATATTTGTGGATGCATGTGCAGCAAATACTCTTTCTTCATACACACCATAGTCTGCAATTAATGCACAAGTATGTGCAGATTTGATGTGTGGTGTTTCTAACAAGCTTTGAAGTCTTTTAAGGTACTTTATAAGTTAGGGATCCGTATGATTTGTTTTTTTCAGTCCCAAGTCTCCAAAATACCATTCAATTCAAGTTTCTCAGAATGGAGAAAAACCTGTATTTCAGAAGACTTTAGAAGTAATGTAAAAGAGAATTGAATTGATTGCTTAAAAACCTTTTGATTGACCACAAAGGTGCCCCTGATTTATTTATTTATTCATTCATTCACATTTTTATACCACCCTTCCTCCAAGAAGCTCAGAGTGGTGTACATATTTCCTCCCCTCCTTTTTGTCCTCACAACAACCCTGTGAGGTAGGTGGGGCTGATAGTGACTGGCCCAAGGTCACCCAGGAAGCTTCGTGGCTGAGCAGGGATTTGAACCTGGATCTTCCAGGTCTAAGTCCGACTCCCAAACCACTACACCATCCTGGCTACATCGTGATACATCTAACAATCTTAATTATTCTTCATGCAAATATGGATAAAAGGTTCAGATGGCAGACACCATCTTAGAAGAGACATTTTCCCTCATTTGCGCAGGAAAGAACAATATATTAACATGGTGGTTGCTGTAACACATACAAAGTGTAAACACAAAGAATACGTTTTTTCTCATTTGATGTCATTGCTTTATTAATGCACAAGTATGTGCAGATTTAATTGATTAGTCAATTAAACCTCATACGATGTTGCATGCAGATTTTCATGGCTGTGGGTAACTGACAAGGTTCTTAACTGTATGCGTTTTATTTCTCTATTTTTACATTGACATGGCTGCAGAACCCATACAGTTAAGAACCTTGTCAGAAACCTCATACGATTAGTTGCCTAAGGTTTTCTTAATCATTTTATTAGAGTTGTCACCCAATTATCTGAATAATGTCTACATTTCTAATTTTAAAACCCAATGCCAATTCCATTGGCTGATCCACCTTATTAAAACTTAATAAACACACACTATATCTGTTCCCTTTGGCTTAAAATATGCAAATTTATATTGTTAAAAATGGATTTTATCCAGCTGGTTTTGTGCAAATAAAAGGCACTGCCATTTGTTCAAGATTCAGGAGGTGGATAATTTTTGCTGATCTCCTTGACAGAATCACCCCCTCCATTTTGCATCTTGTTGTGCTCTGGAGGGTTCCCTGACATGCACTAAGTTAACATACAGCCCAGTGATAGTGAAGTGGACGAAAGTACACAATCCTTTCCTTTTTTGTAAGTGGTTTTGAACAATGTCAAGATGAGGAATGGTGTTGGAAAATGTTAGAGAGAACTGCTTTGAATACCTTCCTAGATGCAGTGGATTATATCCTACATTTAAATCAGTGGGATTTGTCATGACTTCCTTCCTTAGTCATGACTTAACTAAACTTAGGATACAACCCAATGAAAACACACACGGAAGATTTTTATTAGTTAGTCCTATACTGTAACATGAACTTTGAGCGGCTTTAGTATGGAGTAAGAGCTGATTCAGACGCTTATTTTATCTGCAAGCAATGACTTTTTTTGGCAGTCAGCACATGGTGATGACCTCCGTGGAACGTATTCTGTGAATGGACTTGGCATGTTCTTGGATTTCCTTTCCTCACAAGTCTTTAAGGCTGGGAAAAAAAAATGCCTTGCTGATTGGGTTGGTGTAGGGAAACCAGGTGTGAACCTCTTCACAAAGAACAGATTTTATGACAAACTCTCCCACATACTCCTGTTCCTGAGGGTTGAAAACCTCAGACCACCACCAGCCCTTTTCTAGTGTTATACTCTTTTATAGTTTTGTAATCTTTATGTTAAAAAGTGTGAGAGAAAATAATATGATTTTTTTAATGACAGCCAGCACTTAATGTAATCAAATATATCTGTGCTTCTGACATGGGACATAAACCTAGTACACAAAATACCAATAAAGTTTGCTCTGAGCCATGTCTGTTTAGGATTAGTGTTGGAATACACTACTTTAGGTGAGAGACCAGAATTCCTGAAACTCTATATCCAAGACCACACAGTAATACACACTGAATCCTCCTAGTAAAAGCCCTCATTTCAATCAGAGTTGTACCACTTTAAATAGAAGACGTACATTTTGTTCCATTCTTGCTCTCTTTTGTTGCGATAGATAACGGTGGTACTTTTTTCCTTTTATGAAGATGATGTTTGTGGATGTTTTGCCCAAGGAATAGTTTTTCATTAAGAAACCTGAGTAATAAACTGATCAGAAAATGTGGTTCTTAATGCAAGTGCCAACAGCCAGTTAATTATAGGCAGCAAGACGTGGAATTCACTTTAACCTGAATGAGATTTTTCTGGCCATAATGTTTTTTCCCTGCAGCATTTGGTTTGAAAATGGCAATGTTGTAATCTTCTCTGTAACAAAAACTACATCCTGATTTGGCACTAGGTTAGACAAATTCTGTTTGGATCTGTTTCTTCATACACACAATAGTCTGCAATTTAATGAATATAAATAATACAAAATGTGAAATGGAAATGAATCTTTTACATTAAAAAGTGTGTACTTGCAGTCTGAATATCTGCTTCTGTAGAATCGCTTGACATGTCTTTGCAATATATTCTGTGTGTGGATTTCTGAAAATCACTGTAGTTTACAACACCTAGTTTTACTTTTGCGTAACTGAGCTCTTCAGCCATTTTGTTTCGTTGGGTTACTAGTAGTTGTGTGTGAGAGAGAGAGCCAAATAGCCAATGCATCCTGAGTAGTGTCATATTATGACTGGTGTCATAAATGTGTCATATTAATTTTGCACTAGACACCCGCAGCACAAGGTTGGCTGATTAGTTCAATTAGTAAATTAGATTTAGCTGCTTTTCCTCTATCATTTCTTTGGTTTCCTTGCCCCAGAAGAAGATGGGAAAACTGCCTTGTACTGAGTCAGAACACTGGAACATCTAGCTCAGTATTGTCTACATTGACTGGTGGTGGCTCTCTACAGTTTTCCTACCTGGAGATGCCAGGGATTGAACCTGGGACCTTCTGCATGCAAAGCAAGTGCTCTACCACTGAGCTACAGCCACTTCCCCTATATGGTATTCACTCTTGTCCTATATGGTTTCCATTAATGGCCGTTCTCCTGCCTGTTTGTGCTGTTTCTGCCAATATCATAGCATACCAACTTTTCCCTAGGCTCTGTGTGATGTTTTCCTAGTATTTGCCACCTTGTTTTTTTAAGTTCATAACTGTTTCCCCCTCTCATCATTTTCTTAGATTATTGCTTTTGAGCCTGTGGTGTTCTTTCTCCTAGTTTCTTTAACTATTCTCAACCCATTTCCCAGCCCTCAACGTTCTTTCCCCAGCTCTTGTCTCTTACTGATTCTTCTGTTTTATTTATGTTCTCTACCTTTTGCTCACTGAGTGTCTCCTCCTTCCAGCTATCCTTCCCTCAGGTTCCTGGAGATCAGTTACAGTACAGGTTGAGTATCCCTTATCCGGACTGCTTGGGACGGATATATAATAAGATATCTTGGGGATGGGACTCAAGTCTAAACACAATTCATTTATGTCTCATAAACATAGCCTGAAGGTAACTTTATGTAATATTTTAATAAGTTTGTGCCCCAGCATGCCTTGTTCTATGCCATCAAGGTGTTGGAAAACATGTTTTTTTTTTCCATGTCATAGCCCCCCAAATGTCTGGATTTTGGAATAGTCTGGATTTTGGATGTCCTAATAAGGGGTAGCCAACCTGTACTACCCATTTGCCTTTACTCCTTCAGCCATCCTGTTGCTTATCTGTTGGGTCCTTTCCTACTAATTTTCTTATTCTAGCTTCTTATCCTTTCCCTTAGCTCTATGTGTAGTTTCCTCAGCTTAACCAACACTTTTGTTTTCCCTTATAGAAGCTGCATTCCTCCTAGTCTTCATGCCTAGTTTGATGTTGTGACATCAGAACAATTCAGCTAATAGCTAGTAGTGCATAGCTACTAGGATGGGTGATGGGGCAACTCTCTCCTCCCCCCCCCCCAACAAACCTAGCACTGATCGAATACTCCATTTGTAGAATTTACTCATGTTGTTCAGTATAAGAAACGTTCTTAAAGGAATATTAGGTGCTGAGAACATCCAGGGATTGATATTGGCATATGACTTGTATCCAGGGTGAGTCAGAGTTTACCATGGTGCATGTGATAGGCTGTCCCACATTTGCAAAAAGTGCCTGCTGCACATGTGATGGGCATGTGGTGAACTTTTTGTTGAGAACTTTTTGTTGAAAAGCGGTATATAAATACTGTTAATAATAATAATAATAATAATAATAATCTCTTCACTAGCGAAGCTAAATTCTAGCATTGGAAGATAGATGAGGGTGTTGTTATTGTTCAGAAACTGCAGCACTTCTCCTTGCTAAGGAAAGAAACGTTTCCCCTCTGTGTTTACATCTTTTCTTCTGTTTAGCACAATGTGTTTACAAGGTCTATAGCTTGTTGGGTATCTTGTGGTGGGTTGGAAAAAATGTGCTTGAACTTGTGTTGGCCTTCTCAGTTCTTGCTGTTAAGGACAATCCATATCTTGATAGTGCTGCCTATAATGTTTTCACTGTCATTAGAGAGAAGGTGGGGAAACCACCATGGAAGGGTTAATTGCTTAAAGACAAGGGGTCTTCCCTTGCTGTGGACAGTGGGAAGTTAAAGCATTACTGTGTACCATATGGGCTACAAAGATGTTGTTTCATAGGACTCTCTAGTGCCGGGGTGCTCATGAGCAGTTCTATTGCTTGTACAGGTTGGTTACCCCTTATCCGGACATCCGAAATCCAGACTATTCCGAAATCCAGACATTTTGGGTGCTATGACTTGGAAAAAAACACGTTTTCCTGCACCTGACTGGCATAGAATAAGGCAGGGGTTCTCAACCTTTGGAGGCCCGGGTACCCCCTATCATGGTCCAATTTTCTGAAATTGGAGGCCCGGGTACCCCCTATCATGGTCCAATTTTCCAATTTTCTGAACCCCCTGCTAATTAACTGCTAATTAATTAACTGCTAATTAATTACCTAATTAATTAATTGATTAATCCAATTAATCATTAAATAAAAAGTACTAAGAATTTTAAATGTGAAAAAATGTCTTCTTTAACTCTGTGTGTGTGTGTGTGTGTGTGTGTGTGTGTGTGAGAGAGAGAGAGAGAGAGAGAGAGAGAGAGAGAGAGAGAGAGAGATGCATGCAAGGATCTCTTTTTTTCTCCAAGTCACTCTTCCCAAAATCTGCTCCCTCCCCTACCCCACCAAAGTACATTTTCAAAAGTACAAAAATAAGCCCAAATCAAAATCAGAGAGACAGAAGGGCTCCAAAAATAATTACAATTTAAAATCCATGTTAATTAACACTTAATTAGCTGCTGATGGGGCAGATAAGGGGCAGGGCTTGGCGTACCCCCAGAAAGAGGTCCGTGTACCCCTAGGGGTACCCATACCACAGGTTGAGAAACGCTGGAATAAGGCATGCTGGGGCACAAAATGATTAAAAATATTGTATAAAATGACCTTTAGGCTATGTGTATAAGGTGTATATGAGACATACATGAATTTTGTGTTTAAACTTGAGTCCCATCCCCAAGATATCTTATTATATTTATGCATATTTTCCTGGTTTCCAGACAAATCTGAAATCCAGATAATCTCCCGTCCCAAGCAGTCCAGATAAGGGATACTCAACCTAATCTACAGAATGATCTGGAAGATCTCATAGTTGATTTTGGGGGAGCAAAGGGCAGTGTGACTCCAAGGTCAATTTCAGTATCAAACTCTAAAGGTATCGTCTATTTCCCAGTCACAGTTTCCTCACCTGTGGATGAGAACAAGACTTTTACTATCTTTTTCTTGGATACGTTAGGTTGGATGTGCATACTGTATTATTCCCTTCACTACCATATATACACAGAGAGTGGATTAGCATTTTGTCCTAATTCAAGTAGAATTCAGTTTATATTTTAACAGTCTATTTTGCAAGACAAGTAACATATTAGAAAAAGTACTGTGCTTTGATATGTGTTTATATTGTGTATTCAGGAACCTTACGTGGCACGTCTTTGTTTTTTTTTTTTTTTAAATTGTGGTGATGCACCTGTGTGTGCTTAACTTATAAAGGAAGAGTGCAGACTCGGGATCTCTTAACAGTTAATGTGAAAGTAATTTTTTTTGAGTGATCCTGAGTCTGCACTGTTGATTAAAGCATAAATAGTACCTGAGTGGCTCGTGATCCACCAGAAATTGGACAGTGGTCCATCAGTGGACCTTGATCTATCCAGAACGCACAAACATTATTCCTGCACATCTTCTAGCCCTATTACTCTTCAATGTTCATACTACTAAACAATTTCCAGATAACAATGTACAAGGGCTATATAGGTAGATTGCTTAATAGTACAGTGAACGCTGGATTTAATGAACCTTACAGCGCAATCCTGTCTACTGTTGGAGCTGCATGCCTGCTGCTGCGCTGCTCCAGGTTGTCGCAAACGTGCCGTAAGGCTGCAAACGTGGCAAGGCCGGCACTGCTCCAACTGACCTGGGTCCCGTCCCTGCGCCGTGCTGATGAGGTAAGTCCCCACCCATTGACAGAGGGGCGGGGGGGGGAAAGAGTGAAATGGGGCATTCCAGGATGGTGATGCTCAGCAGGGTCCGGGACGGGGGAGGGATCATCAGCGGCACGCTCCGCTGGATCCTATCCTTCGTCCTGGACCTGGCTGATGTTACATGGGTCTTCCGGATTTGTGCCAGCCATTTTGCTGGCGCACATCTGAGGAGACGCATTGGGGCAGCTGAGCCGTTACTTGAGACAAAGGGACAAACGTCCTTTTACCCCGAGGAGACCTCCGGCTGCGCTGGCCCGATCCTGGATAGGATCCAGTGCAGCATGCTTTTGCGCACTGCGGCGGTCCTAGACAGGATTGGGCTGTTTATTAAATTAACTTTGGAAACAACAGATGTTTTCTGCTTAATTCAAACTGGTCATGTACATTTTGAACATATGTATGTCCATTAAACTTAAATTCATTTGGATTTAATGGACTTTCAGCATTAATGGGACCTGTTCCCCTCATTAATTTGTTAAATGGAAGGTTCGTTGTATGCCAAGTCTAGTTTTCCCTCTAGGAACAGGTTGTTGGGGGTCCTGGAGAAAAGCCCTCAACTGGGATATATCATGATACCCCCTGCCCACCCTGATGGGGCACTCAGTACTACCACTGCGATTGGTATTAATGGTTCAGGGGCCAGTCTGGCCAGATGGGCTCTTTGAAGATAGTGGGCTCTTGGCCAGCATCCAACATGGCTGACACCCCCCCCCCCCCATGCCGTTGCTCCATGACTTGGAACTTTGTTATGTTCTAATTCAGGCTACTAAGACAGCCCAAACCTTGGGTGGCAGTTGAGTTATGTGAAAGAGATCTTGTACATTTATTTCTGGATCAGTTTTGAAACAGTTTATATGGTCTTTACAAGCCTTGCTTTCCATGGAGGAGATTTCCAATGTAACAATGACCCTTCAGCTAAGAATTTTTTTTTACATTTTACATATTCTCAAGTAGTAATATTAAGAAAGTGAAAATAATTGTAAAATGGCAAGAAAAACCTTGTATGAAAGGTACATTTTACATTTGGCAAATGCGGTAATTAAAATTAGTCATAGAAACCTACAGATAGAGCTTAATATCATAGTTAATGATTTATTTTATGTTAATGACTTTCTGCTAGGGCATAAAAGACTTTGCTCATAATGGACTCTCAGTGCTGTATTCAGTTGCTAAGGATAATGGGATAATCTTTCCCAAAATTAAGGTTTTTTTGAAGTAAATTATGCTGTTATTTTTCAAGTTAACTCTTGAAATTTTATTGTAACACTAATCTTTCAAGACCTACTTGTATCTTTAATGAAAATGTATTTTAGAAACATCAGGTTCCTTGCTCATTAACCAGGTCAGTTAATTATGTTGGAAATGTTTCATTTTATGTTTAGTTTTATATTCTGGAGAGATTAATATTTATGAAGCAGAAGCCTTAAATGTGATGTTAGATTTTTCTATTGGAGCCCAAGATGTTTTTGCAAATCGCTTTAGTAGAGGGAAAGGGGGAAATCTCAGGCGATTTTTTGCAAATTTCCAATCTAGAACTGTTTGACTAAGCAGTAAAATCTTTTTACTTTGTGTTGAAAAGTTTGCTGGGTTTTTTTTTAATCATGTTGATAATTGCTTATAACTAACATTATATTTCAATAACAGATAATTTGCCTACTGAAGTTTGCATAATGTGCTAATCATGTCTAGTGGTTAATAAAGGCCTCCTATCTCCCCCCCCTGATAGCTATAAAGGGCTATTATGTTTGTGGCAGCAGTTCAGGTACAGCTGCTGTGTGTTAATAATTCATCATTGTCCCACTAATAAACATAGGAAAGGTCAGCACCCCCAAGCACCTAAAACACCTATTTTCTTTCCAAAATATTTATTAACAACTCAAAAGCATATCTATTCATTTTAGTTAACTGTATGTGAGTTAATGACACTCATAGCTTCTTGTGTATTAAAGCTTTTGACATCGCTGTTGTAGCATGGAGGGATTAATGTATGTTGCAGCTAATCTTTTACTGCTATTTTCTTTTCCTCCCTGGTTTTCGCAAGCTGTGTGTTGTGTGAACATTGGGCTAACTATGGTACAATTAAACTGATATGTTGCTGAATGTGAGTGCTTGGTTTTGATTGGGTTAGTTTAACATCTTAGGACAAAAGGACCCTCTCTGTGGTATTGAGGACTTGAGGCTTCCAGTAATCATGATTAAAATGTTTAGCCACTAATTTGTGTATGTGTGGACTTGCACACATAAGAGGAGGAGTGCCTACTCTCATTTAGGCTTCAACTTAGTACACTGTGCTATATGCCAGTAACTTATTTATTGCTCACATATTCCCCTTTGTCAAGGATTTCTGTATTCATAAAAGCTTTATAAAATATATTTTCTCCAGACAAAGAGGATTCACATGGGATTTCCATTTTGCCAAGGAAACATGCAAATCAATAGGCCAGCACTTATCTGCATTGAAATAGGTATACTGTAATTTATGGGCATAGCAATATTTTCTTCTTCTTCTTCTTCTTCCATAGCCTAACATTCTTTAACCCTGGTTATGTCTCCTTGGAGAGAAGCAACTGAACAAAATCTCATTTTCATATCATGGTGTTTCATATCTGGTGTTTTCTGTTACTCATTTTGATAACCTTGCATTATTCACC
The DNA here is from genome assembly GCA_026170595.1 of Plestiodon gilberti rubricaudatus. Classification (NCBI taxonomy): domain Eukaryota; kingdom Metazoa; phylum Chordata; class Lepidosauria; order Squamata; family Scincidae; genus Plestiodon; species Plestiodon gilberti. Next base: position 40,462,139 of record JANXHW010000004.1, read on the forward strand.
TCACCCACCCCTCCCGTTTTGATTTGGAAACAAATGTTCAGAGAGCAGAGAAATTCAACTATGCTTCTATCATCAAGAGAAATGAGAAAAGCCTGACTAACTGAAGGAGGTTTTATTTGTGCTGTACATCGCATACAACAGTTCATTTGTCATGCGTTAAATATATAATACCGACAATAAAATATGTGCAGGCACAGTTGTGATATATGTAGTGTCTGGCCCCGTTTCTATTGTTCGTGGTCTCTACGGTTGTCATACACTGTTCTTTGCCCATCATACCCTTAAAGTAGAATTTGACACAATTTCTAGCTTTCAGAGCTGCAGCATTTTCATTGCACAATATACATGAGTTTGACAGGGTGTGTTGAGGACAACTCTGGCAAGCAATTGATATTTTGAAGTGGCAAGCGTTTCAGCAGCTGCTTGCTTGTGAAAAAGGAATGATAAGATATACTGTATTGTTAGTTTCAGGCAAAGCATTAAGGTTTAAGCTCTGTAAAAATGTACACATTATTCGCCAGTGGTGAAGCAAGCCTTTTATGTTTTTTAGAGCTTAGCTCCCTGGCTGATGTGAACTAGAATGACATTGGTTTAATGGTCAGTAAATGAATAGGAGTACTTTGAATTTGAACTGCTGCCAATTTTGCACCAACAAAGAGACTGACAAAAGAGAGATTTTATGTGAAATGCAAAGCGCAAGAAATGTTTTGGAGGGAGGGGGAAGGGAAGGAGAAGGAAAACTCCAAAAGGAATATTCTGTAAGGCAGTGCGGTAGTATAAATGCTGCTAACATGGTTTAAATTATATCCATTTCATATGGCTCAACAATTTTGGACCTAGGTTGTTACATTGAATGTTCTACAAAACCTGTGTGTGTGTGTGTGTGTGTGTGTGTGTGTGTGTGTGTGTGTACACACCCAATCTTCAATCTAGAATGTATTCATATGGAATTTACAGTGTGTTTTTCTAAATACCACGCTGTGCCCTGAAGGCCTGTTGGCAGAACATTAGAGTTGTCCTCTGCTGGAGTTCCCAAGTATAGCTCGCTATCTGGGAGTGCGAAATCGTAGTTTAATCAGTTGTGGCACTTCCAGTGTGTAACATTCATTAGCAAGGCAATTTGTCATGACTGTTAATAGTCAGGAGGCTTCTGCTTTCCTCCTTGGTCACTGACCGTGATAGGTAAAGAGGCAAAGATCTGCATTTCTGAAGTTAACTTGTACAAAACTTGAATCCATGGTCAACTGTCTCCAGAGACATACACCGGCAGCAGATTAAAAAGCACAGGTTTACTGGGCACAGCTTTTTATAGGATTATTTCTGGAAAGTACAGTACAGTATACTAAAAGGAATTGCATTCTTGAATTAGGCAGTAAATGGGGACTGCAAGTTATGGGTATGGCATTATTTACATTCTGAACACAGTACTTTCTAGAGAGTATTGCTCATTAAAATTTATGCTCATATATTCATTTTTAAAGTAATGCAATTTATTATAATAAGTAGTATATCTACTAGCATTTCACGAACTATTTATGTATTCATTTTTTAAAAAGTTTTAATTGGATTGCTTCAGTGGTTGTACACTTGAAAAGGTTGTTAGAGCCAAAACTTTTAAAAAATAAAACAAAAGAACCCAAAATATCTTTCTAGCAGTGATCAAAACCTAATTAGATTTTTTTTCTCGTTCCCCACAATAAAACTACCATACCTTGTAAATGTTCTAATAGTGAAAACTTAACTTACTTCTGTTAGGTTTTTTTTTGCACATATACTGATTACTCCCATGAAACACACAAACTTTATGAAGTGTACTTTATTTTATTAGAAGGACCCTGTGCTTTAAACAGAAATGATTTTTTTAAAGAAGCCAAACCCAATCTTGAAAAAATCTGTTCCTGCTGATAACAAAACTGTTACTGTTTAAGTTCTCATTTGGCAGTTAGTTGGTACGCTTCGCTGGATGTTGTCAAAAAGGCTTTTCTCTTGAGTGACAGCCTTGTAAGAATGTGAATAGAGATTTTAATTGTATATCAGTGTGCATTTTAGAGTGAGTGGATTCACTGACTGCTTAGCTTTCTATCTTTACAGGTTAGCCATACCCAAAATACTTAAAAAAAAATAACCAATTGAGATATTTTTCTTTAAAACGTATCCAATTGCTTAGAATATATTTGTTTTTAAAACATTCTTAAATGTGTGAAGGACCATTTTGGTTATGTACCTTCATTTCATTGTAAAGTGGCCAGAGACTGCCAGAACTTTATTTTTCTTGTAGCGTTTACTCTGAAAGTTATGGCCACCACTATACTTTAACATTACAGAACTAAACTTAGAAAAATAAAGCTAATGGAAACTTTAACTCTGAGGCCAAGTGCTGTTCAGTAACATGTGCTTTCCACAGTCTGATCAACAAATCAGTTAAAGTACTTGGATTTAAGTCAATAGGAATGTATCTGCTTGAAGGGTAGCTGAATGGGCCCAAAACTAAGCCTTCAGTCCTGTGTACAATTACATGGGAATAAGACCCATTGAACACAAAGATTTACTTTTGTGTAAATGTGCATTGAGATCCAAGAATGGTTTCAGATGATGGAAGCAAAAACCACAAGTAATGCATCCTTTTATTTTTCATGCTTCAGAATATGTGCATCTAGCCTGAATGGCACAAACACACAGCATAAACGTCTTGTTTGGTAGGAGATGTGAACATTTTGCTTTGGGATTGCAAAGAACTGTGGGGCCCCTGGGAAGCATGACGGTAGGATACAGGGAGACAATTAACTCAGCTGTCCTGTAGTTGCAAGGAAGATGCTTGCTCATTGTTCTGGATGCAGATTCAGGAAAATAAAATATGAATCTTTGAGTGTGATTTAATCCAGGAAAAAAAATCCAGGCTGATATCCCCGCCCTCCTCGCACCCGGTGTGGCCAGTGGCTGCCCTCCCTTGCTGCCCGGTCCGCCCTCCCCCTGCACCAGCTGGTGCGGGGTTCACATGCTCCAGCGGGCATAGGGATAGTGCGCCGGGGCAGAGAGGGCCTCCGGCCTCTGATCCAGCAGCCCTTACTCTCCGGGTGGCATAAACATGCTTTACGGCATGGTTACGACACCCAGCACCGGGGGAGCATGTGCTCCCCCAGTGCTAATCTACACCTGATTGCGCCGTCAGTCTTTCATGTGATTGTTTCTTGTTCTATCCTTGCAGGGAGTCCAGGAGTTCTTGTTGATGCACACCGCCATCGTCCTTCACTGTTTGACTAGTTTGCCTGTTCCTAGAATTTGGATAAAAGAGGTTTACCGTATTGTCCCGAGTATAGGACGCTCCTGATTATAAGTCGCACTCTTAAAGTTTGGTGCTATTTTTTAAAGAATACATTTTTAACTTTTTTTAACTTAAATATACACATTAGTAGAACAGTACAGCTTTAGTACAGTTAAAGGCATAGGCACCCTGTCCTTTATTGAATCTGGGCACTCTAGTATTAGTAGCCTTCCCAGATCCAAAGGGGGACAGAGTGCCTACCTTTAACCTTTGGAATTTGGGCAGGTGTAGCTTGTTGCACCCTTCCATGATGATGAGCTGCACCTGCCCAAATTTCAATGAACAGCACAATCCTGTGCATATCTACTCAGAAGTAAGTCCCATTGCATTCAATGGGGCTTACTCCCAGGAAAGTGTGCATAGGATTGCAGCCTAAAGGTAGGCACTCTGTCCCCCTTTGGATATGGTAAGCCTATGCAGGAGCTCTTGCTCTCAACTTTCAAACTGTACTCTCAACTTTTAAACTGCAAGATCAATAAATATCTTAGTTTCCACAGAGTCCTGGGGTTGAAACTTAAGGGTTAATTTTTTCAAATGCTTCCAGAGGCTGCTGAGAGATAATGATCTCTCATGGTATTTAGCCATTTAGCAAGTGATTAAGAACTGCAAGGAAAGGCTTGAAAACACAGTGCTTTGCAGTCTAAAAAAAGAGAGAGAGAAAAAAGCCCCGTTTTACCTTTGAAAAGAGACTCAGAGAGGCTTGGTTTGAAAGCGCTTTGCATAAAACACTAGGCAGAAACGCTAGGCTTTGCTTTGATTGTAGGGCGCACCCCCTACTTTAAACACTTGCCTTAGGGGATAAAAGTGAGTCTTATACTCGGGCAAAAATGGTATTTTGTAGCCAGGTGCTGCTAAGCTTGCAGAGAATATTGGTGGACAAGAAGGAACATTTGAGGCTTGGGTTTGCCTCGCATAGCCAGGTTGATGGCCAAGAAGAAAAGTAGTAGGGGCATCAGTGTTATCGTCAGTTGTTCGCAGACATTTAGCAGTCTGGTATAGCTTTGGTGAAGCATTGTCTGTTTATGGATAATGTATTCACCACTTAGACGAAGGGGTATAATATTTGTTAAAGGAGCATGGCATGTTTAAGGAATGTTATGATTTAACAGTTGTGTGTGGTTTTGTGGAAAGAGAAGGGAGCCTGTCATGGTTGCTATTTCCTATGCAGAAGGGCCAGGGTGGACATGGAAGAAAAACCCTGCAGGAGAAGCAGAAGTTGCTCAGAAGGCCATTTTAGCTGAGATGGGGGCAGTGTATGAGTGAAACTCTGCAGTTTACATTGTACCACTTAACTCTACGAGTATACCAATCTTGAATCAATAGAATAATGAACATCATAATTAAAGTTCAGCTCTGACTATACAGTAGACCAGGGGTTCTCAACCCTTTTCTTGCCGAGTACCACCTCCAGCGTCCTGCTGTGTACCACCGGAAGTGACAGGCGATGACATCATCGCCAGTTACTTCTGAGTTTTCAGGTTTTTGGAGGTCAGAAAATGCAGGTAGGGGACTCTGGGCGGGAGGGAGGGCCCTTCTCAGCATTCCAGAGAGACTTGGCCAAAGGCAGGAGCCTCTCAGAAGCGAAAATGCTCTGCCAAAAGCACCACATCAGAGACGGGTTCTGGTGGTCCGGTGGTCCAAGTACCACCAGCAGTCAGCCGAAGTACCACTGGTGGTACTAGTACCACTGGTTGAGAGCCCCTGCAGTAGACCCTTTCCATCTGCGGATTCGGGACCCACGGATTTGTCACACTGCGGGTCCCGGATCTGCAGGGTCCACGTTAAAATCAATTTAAAAAGGAAAATGCATTTTTTTAACCTTTTTAGTAGCAAACTGCACCGTTTCGAAGCCTCTGGAGGACTTTTCTAAGCTTACCGATCTATTTCTGGGTCGCGCAAAGGCCTCCCCCCCAGCCTTGTCCCAGATTGCATTACTAGTCCGACTGTACTAGGAAGACTAAAAGGCCACCTTTTGAATTCTTACATTGTTTGAATGGGTTTGATATCCCACAAATTGTTTCATGTAGTGAACACACTTGTACCACGTTGTATGAAAAAATATTAGTGGACAATGTGTCATGAAATGACCTTAGTAAATAAATTAACTGAACATTTCAAACTCTTCATAAAAATAATTTTGCAGTTGATGCTTGATCATTCTTCAGCTGGCTACTGAAGAACAGGAAGAGAGTAGTGGAATCAGGTTTCATTTTCCTCAATGATGCTTATTCTAGCTATGCCTAGGATTGCAAACTTTGCCTGTGAATGAGCCATTAGATATTGTTTCTTTTATGGCAAATGTAAAAACAGACTCTTGTATTAAAAATAGGTAAAGGTAAAGGCTAAGATCACTGCAGACGGAGACAGCAGCCATGAAATTAAAAGACGCTTACTCCTTGGAAGGAAAGCTATGGCAAATTTAGATAGCATAATAAAAGCAGAGATATCACCATGCCAACAAAAGTACGTATAGTCAGGGCGATGGTGTTCCCAGTAGCAATGTATGGTTGCGAGAGTTGGACCATAAGGAAGGCTGAGCGCCGAAGAATAGATGCTTTCGAACTGTGGTGCTGGAGAAGACTCCTGAGAGTCCCTTGGACTACTAGGAGATCAAATCAGTCAATCCTAAATGAAATCAACCCTGACTGTTCCCTGGAAGGACCGGTACTATGGCTGAAACTCAAATATTTTGGCCACCTAATGCGAAGAGAGGAGTCTCTGGAGAAGACTCTGATGCTGGGAAAGATTGAAGGCAAAAGGAGAAAGGGGAAGGCAAAGGATGAGATGGTTAGACAGCATCACCGATGCAACGAACATGAAAATGAGCGAACTCAGGAAGATAGTGGAGGACAGGAAGGCCTGGCGGGATATGGTTCATGGGATCACGAAGGGTCGGACACGACTTAACGACTGAACAACAACAACAAAAAGGTAAAGGTGACCCCTGACAATTAAGTTCAGTCGTGTCCGACTCTAGGGTGTGGTGCTCATCCCCATTTCAAAGCCGAAGAGCCAGCGTTGTCCGAAGACGCCTCCGTGGTCATGTGGCCGGCATGACTCTCCTTGCCACAGCGCATAGCATGCGGCTGGAACACGGAGTGCTGTTTACCTTCCCGCAAGCGGTACCTATTTATCTACTCACATTAACATATTTTGGAACTGCTAGGTTGGCAGGAGCTGGCCAAGCAACTAGAGCTCACCCCGTCGCGGATTCGAACTGCTGACCTTTCGATCGACAGCTCATGGTTCAACGGTTTAACCCACTGCGTCACCTGCTGGCCTTGTATTAAAAAATACTAGACTGCAAAAGGGTGGTGGGGGTCAAAACTTCTGTAAATGTTTTTTATGCCTTCAGTTTCTATTTCACTTGTGTGTAATCCCTGAGTTACATTTCTATCAAGAAGAACTGAAGTAGCATATGTGACTGTGCTCTGCCCTGTCCCTCTTTCTCCTCCCAAGTGGACAGGTCCAAATCACAAGGCCTAGAGACTGACATGCCAGTGCTGCATGGGCATGAATAAGTGTTTATATCACCATCCTTTACTTCTCACAAGCGTTGTTCCTGGTAAGCTGTGCCGCCACATGGCCGCACAGCTTGGAGCAGGAAGTTGGTGATGATGTATGAAGTCATTGCCGAATGCCAGAAGACACCCCGCCACACAGCAAGCGAAGGAGTCCGCGCAGTAGCACGAACCCCTTGCAGGGAATATTGCTCACAAGGAATTATTTATCGATCTAAATCTACTACAAAGGGCCCTGTACAGTCTGCAGGTATTTCCCCCCCTTGCCAGGTTCTGCTGCCCCTGGCCGCCATTCAGTTCACTCTAACCTGAGGTCATTAGATAGAGTAGTGCTATTCTCTAGTTCCCTTCCCCTCCTTGCCCTTTGGTCCCAGATTGGATGCTCCCTAGAAACACCTCTTTTAGACCAGCTCAGCTTCTTCCACCTTCTGTCCCTTGAACTCCCTCTGTCATTTCTAACTTTTCTCGTTGCATCTCTTTTCCTTTCCCTCTTTGCCTGTCTTCTTCCTCCATGCCCACTCTTCCTCCACGCACCTTCTTCGCCAACCCGGCCCACGTCTGCTGATCCTCTAGCCACCTTACTGTCTTGGTGTCATTCTGTCCTCCTCTCATCTCTGTTCTCCCTCATCACCTCTCCATCTCTCTTTGCCCCTCCTGCTCATGCCTGCCCTTCCTTTTCCTTAAATCCTCTCTTGCCAACTGCCCCTGCCCCATAGAATGTCATCAGCTGTGGAGTGGGTGATGTCAACCGATACATGTCCTGATGTCATTGCAAGGTGTGTGTCCTGATTGCCGTGGCTGAACAAGGCTTCACTTGGTGCCAGCACCTGCAGGCGGTCTCAGTGACAAACAAGCCCACAATGCAGATTGTCACAAGTGCACCATGCAAAAAACCCATCGTTGAATTATTATTCCCTTGTCACGTGTGTCTTAGGCAAGGTGTTAAATGTGTGTCTTTCATTCATGAGGATGCTGCAAGACGAAACACCTAAGAACAGTTTAGTTATCTCCTCAAACTGAGTAGATGTACAGAAGGTATATTTACCATTGATGAGAACACCTAAATTAAATTGCTTTTTCATTCTTAACTACCAAAATCTTCATTTGCTTTCTTGGTGCATCCTGAATTTGAAGGGGAACGGCTTGTTTGGATACAGGCTATCCAGTTGACATTGTACAGCTGGACTTTTAAAAAGCTTTTGACAAAATCCCTCACCTGAGACTTTTGTGTAAACATAGCAGTCATGGAATAAGAGGACAGGTCTTATTGGTAACTGATTAAAGAGCAGGAAACGGAGAGTAGGAATAAATGAGCAATTTTCACAGTGGTGGTCCACCAAGTAAGAAATGGGGTCCACCAAGGATCTGTGTTAAGCCCAGCACTTTTTAACTTGTTCATAAATGATCTGGAGTTAGGGGTAAACAGCAAGATAGCCAAGTTTGCAGATAACATCAAACTATTCAGGGTGGTAAAACCAAAGCAGATTGTAAAGAGCCCCAAAAGGCTCTTTCCAGATTGAGTGAATGGACAACTAAATGACAAATATGGTTCAGTGGCGATCTGAAGCTGGGGGTGTGTGTGAGTTCCTGCGGAGGGTAGCTCAGGCCTCCCCGAACCCTCCGGAGGGCTCCAGGACCTGAAAGTCTGAAAACCATTAAAAGTTTGAGAACTTTGAGAAACGCTGGTCCACTGACTTTTGCAGCAGCTAGTGGTGAAAGCTTGATATGGCCATAGGCCCAATATTTACACCTAAAAACCAAAGGCAGTGAATGAGAAAACAAACATGAGAACATAAAATCATTCACTGAACTTCAGGGATTCTGCTCACAAATACACTTTGAATGGCTGCTGTCCTTTGGCTCTGCTCTTCTGCTGCTTACACATAGTTCACAAAACCTTTATGGAACATCTCAGTCGGAGAGTATAAGAGGTAAAGTTGTTCAGATATTTGGTGTGTGAATAATGCAAGGCAGTGCCCCCACTGCTGGAGCCATTGAATGTATAATGCTGTGTGTAGAATTACCTACTCTTTGTGGAATCCCACAATCTCTAAATGTTGCCCAGACTCTAACATCATGCTAACACATGGTTTAGCGTTACTGTCTTGAGCCATGGGTTTGAGCAATCCTTCCCCCTACACTAGTGGTTCCCAAACTTTTTTGACCGGCGTCTTCCTTGACCTACTGGCAACTGGCCGCAGCTCCCCATTAGGGCTACAATCCTATATATTGTATAGGGTGGTGGGTTTTTCATGAGGATTCCGCGACTCCCCAGGGTGGTTTCCGTGGCTCCACAGCTCACAGTTTGGGAACCACTGCCCTACACCTTTGCAAATGGGGGTTGGAAACTTGCAACTTCTGGTTTAAAACAAGCTGTTATTTGCCATTGCATCTGTTGTTCTAACCATGGTTTGTACATGAACTAGTTGATATTCTCGCCTGTTCACAAACTGTGGTTAGGGGAAGCTGGAATTTTCCAGGTTGGGATTGAAAGGCAAATCTCAGTTTGTTTTAAAATTCCTCTTCTTGAGTGTCATGGGGGACTCGTGCGTCTGACTCTGGCTTGTGTTGTGGACACCAAAGACGAAGTGCTATTTAAAATTTACCGTTTTTCATTTTTTTACGTAAGTTATATCATTCATGATCATCAGGGTTTTTATTTAGCTTTCTGTTTTTACAGTAGCATTGCTAATTTTTTGTCTGTTTTGCTTGATTTCAAAAGATATGTTTTGTTTGTAAAAAACAAAACAAAACACCTTACTTCACAAAACATATTTGCAAGGAATTATGGCTAACGTTGCTTACAATAGTTCACCAAACCTTATATTTTCTTAACCTAGTATGCCATTCGATTATGATAATACCTTCACAATGCTTTATTGTAAGAATCTGAAATAGAGACCTGGAGCTCTTGTTACATTTTAAATAGTCTGTTAGCCTAGGACCACTGATGGCTGTCAGCAGCTCTTCCTTAATATAATCTCATCTCTCGGTTTTATCATCATGTATTTTCAATCCAGTGCAGTGCCAAGAAAGTGCTTTCTTCTCTTTTGGTTTTGCATTTTTAATGTGTTCCAGCATTTATAATAGCTCTAAATGACAAAATACTAACCACAATTCAGCGAGTGTGTTTTCAGAGTTATGTCAGTGAAGAAATGAAACCATTTCCATGCTAAAAAAAAGAAAAAAAAGACGTGTACGGTACAGCATGAACCCTTTGCATATTTTTAATCTACATCTCTACAAAGTGTCCCCCGTAACATCTTTCTTTACTACTTTAAACTTGCCTTTTTATAGACAGAGTAACCTGTGAATGAGTCATTTCAAAGTAGTGATGGCTGTAGTTCGTTCCTTTTTGTAACTATTTTTAGTGTAAAGCACTGAGCTCTAAGTTGTGTCCATCGCCTTGTTTAGATGGAACATTGTTGTTGAGACTAAAACAGAAATATTTGAATACAGCAACACTTGCAAGGTCTATGCTTGTTATAACCTTTTCTATTCATAATTGCTTTCAGTTTTTAGATAAAGAAGGATCCAACTAGATGTTATGTACAGGTGGGCCCCCATATCCACGGATTCACTATTCACTGTTTCAGTTATCCACGAATCACGGGGACCCTCCCCCCAGGCTTTTACTTTTTTCTCAGTAAGCTTCATTTCATCCTTAAACAAACAGGAGAAGCAGCCTCTGGCTGCTTATTGCAAGCAAGTAGAATGAGACTAAGTCCTAGAGAGGCTCTGCAAGGTTAACAGAAACCTTGCAGAGCCTCTCTAGGACTTAGTCTCATTCTACTTGCCTGCAATGGAGGCTGCTTCTGTTTGTTTTAAGGAAGAAACAAAGCTTGCTGAAAGAAAAATCAGAGCTGGGGGGGCATGCATGCCTGCCTGCAGGGGAGGCAGGGCAGGGGGCCCTCAGGAAACCATGGAGGGGTTGTTAGCTCCTATCCATGGTTTCAAGTGTCCAGGGAGGGACCTGGAACATATCCCCAGCGGATATGGGGGGAGTACTGTAGAAGGCGTAACATGATCTTGTGTTTGTGTGTGTTTTGTAAATAGTGCATTATGGGGGTGAAACGGGGTGCAACCATGACGAGGGACTGAGGAACTTCAGAAATTTGTCCCCACTGTATTCTGATCCTGACTGTGATCCCCTGTGCACTATTTAATCAGGGGGAGAGAAAAAAACTTCCATTGGCTCTGTGAACAGGCATTGCTGGGATTTTGTAGAAAAACTTTAGAAAGGAAATGGGTTGGTTCTTTGGATGGAACTTTTGCACTACTATATTTTTCTTCTGTGGCTATGAGAAAATCCATGTGGTATACACATTGGTATCTTGGGGACTTGTTTATATACATTGGCCTTGAAAAACATGGCTACCAGTGGTGGAGGGGTTACAGCAGTGCTCTGCTGTGGTTTTGGTTTTTACGTGCAGCAGACAAGAGAAAAAAATGGTTAAGAGTTGCCTTTTAAAAGAATTAGTTTTCCACTAAAAACAGTCAAACTTACAATGTGTACTTCACCTACACTTGACTTTGCTACAATGTCTGCCTTTCCTATGCAGTTTTGGCTTGAGGTATTTGTAATGAAATGAGCCAACTCAGGAAGATAGTGGAGGACAGGAAGGCTTGGCGGGATATGGTTCATGGGATCATGAAGGGTCGGACACGACTTAACGACTGAACAACATTTGTAATGAGCCTGAAGATGAAGGAGTAGTGAGGAACAAAATGTCCTTCCATTTGGAAGTTTTGGATGTTTCATTCATCAAACATATTGTATATCTCATGCAAAACCAAAATAATCGACCAGTTGGCTTAGGGGTAGAATTTATGAGAATTGCTTGTCCATAAGCTACATTGCAGAATTCTGAATTACATTCCAACTATGAAGCTTTTGGGATTGCTTACCAGTTGAGATTCAATTTAGGGACTGCTGCTAAAAAAGCTCAACCCCTGTCATTTGGAAGGAAGGAACAGACCGAGGGAAGGCCCTTCCACCTGTTCCTTCCAAATGACTGGCTTGGATGGTGGTCGAACCAGGGGGTTGAACGTTTTCAGCAGCAACCCCTAAACATTTTAGGATCTTCTACTACTCGAAGGTTGTATATTGTATATTGCTACTGATATAGACCAGGGATTCTCAAAGTGGTGGGTCATGATGACCCACCACTTTTCCCGGAAGTGTGTGAAAGGCCTTTAAGGTAGGTGGCCAGCTCCAACGTCGGGGGTGGTGCTTCAGGATCGTGTTCGCCTCTGACTCCAAAACGCTTTTTAAAACATACCTGGTTGTTCTGCCAGCTCCTCAAGGGGTCTGGATTTATGGGCCCGGAAGTAGGTTTTTCGACACAATCGCCCCTGTTTAGAGCCTTGGGGAGGCCTGCAGAGGCGGCAATCCCCCCCCCAGACCCCTTGGGGATCTGGCAGGACAGTTAGGTATGTTTTAAAAAGCGTTTTGGGGTCGGGGGCGTCCGCGATCCTGGAGCGCTGCCTCTGACATTGCCCCGCCCCCACAAAGACTTACAGGGGAGTTCCCCTGTAGGACTTTGAGAAATGCTGATATAGACTATATAACCTTCCTGTTTTGCTAAGCCCTTAAGTGTAGATTTAAATTTTCTGCAGCAGGTTTGTCCTGTGTGTGATTTTTTATTGTGGATTTACATTTGTTTATTTTTTCCTTCCTGTTTTCTATTTCATGATATTTTCTTCCTAGTGTCATCCACTTTCACCTTTGCAGAAAAGTAGTATAAAATGTGTTTACAAATTTGTAAATAATGAGAAATAAACCAATGGGTATATTTTAATTTTATTCAGATACTAAAAATATGGCTGATGGACAGCTCGCAGAGGTGCTCTGTTGGAGTTGTGGTTTTTCTTTTAGCGGATGAGAAAAGAAGGTGCAGAGTGCTGAGCACCAGCACTGAGACTGAAGCGCTGCAGTTGCTTATATGTTTAACACATTCTAAGTGATTGTGAAGTCACAGCTGGAAAGGCAGAATTAATGGATGGCGTTGTGGAAGAAATAGGCTTATGTGGAGTTTCTGTTCTCATGTTCTTATGTGCTCTCTACTATGTGTTGTGGTTTGGATATTGAGGTACTGATGTCCTTGAACAGGCAAGAAATGAATAACTGAGAGTCTGGGAGGGATCTGGTGGTGAACTAATCGCACTGCCTGCCCTAAGGCAGGGCCCTCTAAAACTTTGTAACCGTCAAATATCTGGATACCTGTGCATTTCTGAATGAATTAGATCAGGGACTCTCAACCTCTTCCTGACTGAGTACCACCTCCGGTGCCACTGTCCTGCTGTGTACCACCGGAAGTGACTAGCGATGACATCATTGCCAGTTACTTCTGGGTTTTCAGGTTTTTGGAGGCCAGGACATTCAGGTAGGAGGCTCTGGGTAGGTGGGAAGCCCCTTTTCAATGTTCCCGAGAGGCTCAGCCAAAGGCAGGAACCTCTTGGGAGTGAAAACTCTCCACCAAAAGTGCCATGTCTGAGTGGGATTTCAGTGGTCCAGCCGTTTGAGTACCACTAGCAGTTGGCCGAGGTACCACTGGTGGTACTAGTACTCCTGGTTGAGAACCCCTGAATTACATAGAACAGCGTCTATCTATAATGGCATCTTCTCCGGGGTCTGGAGGTCTTTGAGGTTATAGTTTGTCAAGTAGAGCTTGTCCAAAAGACTTCCTACTGCCCCTGATTGATGAAAGTGTGGCTGTCAAGCTTAATCCGTGCAGTGATCCCAAGTGACTAGTCTGCAAAATGTGTACTTTAGTAGAAACCAAACAAATTAAAAAGAAAGCAGAAAACAGGGAGTCTCCTGCGTGTTGCCTTCACCCCACTGAATGGCTCCGAAGGTGAGGGGGCGGGGCCTCCTTGTGCCGGTAAGTAACGGAGGTTCAGCGTGGTGTGGAACTTAGCGTTCCGCCCCACCTCCAGCGACTCCACTGGTTGGTGATGAACCAAGAAAGATACCTTATGGACAATGAAATGTTGACCCAACATGTGGCAGTGGTGAAGAAGGCAAATTCCATACTTTGAATCATTAGGGTCGAGAATAAGACTGCTAATATTATAATACCCCTATACATTTGGAATGCTGTGTCCTGTTCTGATCCCCACTCCTCGAGGGATATTGTAGAGCTGGAAAAGGTGCAAAGGAGGAAAACCAAACTGATCTGGGGGCTGAAGCACCTTCCTTACTACCTACTACAACATCTGGGGATCTTTAGTTGGGATTAAGGAGGGATATGATTGAGCTTTAATAAATTACAATTATGCATGTGTGGAGAGAGTGGAAAGAGAAGTTTTTCTTCCTTTGTTACAGTACTAAAATCGGGGATCACATAGTGAAATGGGTTGGTTGGAGATTTAGGATGGACAAAAGGAGGAACTTCACTCAGTGCATCATTCGTCTGTGGAATCTGTTGCCACAAGATGTAGTGATGGACATTAGCTTGGATGGCTCTAAAGTGGGTTTAAGACGAATTCATGGAGGACAGGTCTACCAATGGCTACTAGTCATGATGGCTATATGATGTCTACCTCCAGTTTCAGAGACTGTATGCCTCTGAATACCAGTTGCAGGGAGCAAATATGCCTTCTCTCCTGCTTATGGGCCTCCCAAAGGCAGTTGGTGTGCCACTGTGGGAAACAGGATCCTGGACTAGATGGGTATTTGGCCTGAAACCGCAGGGCTTTTCTTATGTTCTTAACATGACTTATTTTTCTCTGACTGTAATATGAGGTAAACCAGGGGTTCTCAACCTTTGGGGGTTCACGTACCCCCTAGGCAGTCCACCAAAGGTTGGCGTACCCCCAGCCCCCAAGTCCCACGTACTCCCCAAAAGTGACCACCCCAAAAGTGTTTTTCTGGCCTGCGGCGCGGCCGAGCAGGTCCTCCGGCTTGCGGTGCAAGCCAAAGGATCTGCTCGACCGTGCCACAGGCTGAATAAAAAGCACTTTTTGGGAAAAAAACCAATTTTCCCGCTGCCCATTATCATCTGCTGATCACAGCAGCTGATAACGGGGAGCATTTCATGTACCCCCAACCTGTGGTCCGCATACCCCTGGGGGTACGCGTACCGCAAGTTGCGAACCCCTGAGGTAAACCATAGTTCCCAAGTTTAGGTGCACTGTGGATTACTTCCAAGCATAAGTAAATTTTTCCATCTTTATATGTGAAAGAGGAATGACTTGGCGGCTTTCCGTGTAGTAGGAAACCGTGGCAGACAGGCACTGAACTGAGAAGTCTTGTGTTAGTACTTTCTTAAGGAATAGCGGTAACTTCTTACATTCACGGTTCCTTGGATCCAAGCCTTTTTACTTCTGGACTTTTAATCACAAAATGTATTTCAACCCAATTGTATTGCCCTGTACCTATGGCCAAAGAAACATAGTTGGTATGAAATAAATTACATTGTTCTCAATTGATTGTTCTTTACAATCACACAGGCTCTCTCCCCCCCCCCCCCCGAGACACAGTAGTACAATAGTTGTCATATCCTGGGAGTATCAATATTCAAAGCTGCATGAATTTATAACCGTTTTAAAAGTTAAATATATGATGTAGTTGTGCTATTTAATTTGAGGTTAATAAGTCCTTGCCAGACAAATATGTAGTCATGTAGTTGGGCAAATGCACAAAAATGTCATTAACTTATTTAGATTTCTAGGCAGTGATGTATGTGACAATGTCTGTAAATTGTCTTGCATTGCATACATCACAAACTACCTCATTTGCCAAATGTGGCTCTTATCCTTTGTCTGTATTAATTGAGAATGGCATCCTTATTCATCATGGTACGACTTTCTTTGTGATCATTAAAAAAAAAACACTATCCAGAGATGTTCCAACTGAGAAAAAACACAGAATATAATATGTGGCTCTCAATTTATTTGTTGTTGTAAGGCTTCAGTTTTATCCCACTGAATTTAATTGAACCGGACTTATGATAGCTGCATTGTTGTGCAATTGCTATAGAGTAGAATTTTCTTTTTGGAATATTACTGTTCGCAGCAGTGTTTTGCTTAAAAATAGTTTCATCAGCTCTCTCTCTCTCTCTCTCTCTCTCGTGTGTGTGTGTGTGTGTGTGTGTGTGTGTGTGTGTGTGTGTGTGTGTGTGTGTGTGTGTGTGTGTGTGTGTGTTGTCGTCTTTGACCTTCTGGGGAAAAAACCCCATGAAAAATATATTAAGATAATTTACATTACTTGTCAAAAACTCTGTTTGTTTCTTTGATAATAAAGGTTTCATTCCCCTGATTAAATTTATGTTTATATTTGACATTTTCCAGGGGTATATAAATCCACATGACAGTTAAAGTCTATGTACTCCTAGCGCCTAGTGCCAGGTTGAGTTGAATTTGGACACATCACATAAATAAAAGTGGTTTTATGTTTCACCTTCATCTGGTAGGTAAGCACTCCACCTTTTCTTGTGAAACATAATCGCTTTTGACATGGCAAAATTAGATCCTGGCTATTTATTATCAGCTGAAATCAAAAACCATAACTGGAAAAGCATGTGGCAAGTCCATTGGAGCAGCTTGCATGCAGAGTGGAAAAGAGGAGGCTTTCCAATTTTTAACTCAAGGTGATTTTCTTCTAACACCCAGAACATTTTAATTAATTACCCTGAAAGATTGAGTAAATTATTATTTGAATACTTTATGACATTACATGTTAACATTTCAAGGACAAAGTGCTTTACTTGCTTTTCAACAATGCTTTGTCTGTCAGAATATATGTTCCGAATTTATGTAGTACACTACAGTGTAAGGGATAGTCAGATCTTGAGTGCTGTGAATTATTATTAGGTGCCTGAGTCAAGTTTGATCTACTGGGATAGGAACTAATATTTAGAGATGCCTGGTTTGGGTCTGAAATTTAACAGAAGCACAGATCTCACCTGCTTCTTGCAGTCAGATTATCTCTAGTTGGCTGGCTGTACTTTTGTGTGCTCTTCATCATGTCACTTCACCATGTCCCGTTCTCTCTCCCCCCCCCCCCCGACTATACAGTATTTGTTAACATGTAATGTCATAAAGTATTTGTGTTCTATGCTGATAGTATGTAAAGCATTTTCTCAGACTATGTGAAGTATGGCAATTATTCCTTTCCAGTGTGGTAGATGGTGTAGATGAGGAGCTTACCTGGACTCCATGTCAGTTGTATCCCATGGTAGGTAGATGCCAGCTCTTACTTGCATATCACCTTACTGTCATCCAAGAGGCTGAGAGAAGATCAAAGAGGGTGGGCAAGCTGTTCTTGCAGTGACCCCTTGGTTCTAGTAACTAGAACAGCCACTGTGCTGGTTGCTGGAACTAGGGTGCCAGTTCCCAGCTGTCCTAGCTAACATCTTCTAAGTCCCCAGAGTGCGTCATAATAGTACAAATACCTTCTCCAGAAAGAGCTGCAAACTCCCTTCCCTTCCACATTGGGACTATCCAATGAGGCCATGTGTAGAACCTATATGGGTTGGCAGCTAAGTCTGCCAGGTGTGTGGCTGGGAGATGTAGGGGACTTTGCCGTTCCATGTCATGGCTTCCTCCCCTTCACACAGCTGCGGTTTGCCAGAAGGGCCTGTCTGTCCTGTCACTCCTAGGAACTTCTTATATTTGGATAGGGTCACAGGCTATGAATATTTACTACGATATTTACATACCGCCTTTCTCAATAGACTCAAGGTGGTTTACATAGACAGGCTGAACATAAATCCATTTTTCAAGGGAGAGTTTTACAAGTATTATTCCATGAGACAATCTCATAGAATCTCCATTTCTCCAGGTCTTTCCCTTCATAGTGCGGTCATCATCCTGGCTGCCAGCTCTTGCACTTTCCAAGGTCTCGCAGGCAGGTGTTACATACCGGCTTCTCAAGGATGTTATCCCATTTTTTTTCCGCCAGCTGATTCCTTCACACTCCTCCACACAGACCTGCCAGCGGCCTCAGTATCTCATCCAAGCAATTGATCTTGCTTAACTTTTTCAGGCAAGGCGACAGGCACAACATCCAGATCATACCTCCTGCCAGACCACACCTCCTGCCAGTCTCTGGTGTGCATGCATGTGTGTGTAGCCTCTGCACCTTTTCATATAGCTTTCCTTACACTATTGCTGAGGACAGGACTGTCAGCCCAATCCTATCCTCCCCCTGCGTTGCCGATTTAGCGTGGGCTGCGTGGCCCACGCTGAATCCTATTTGGTGAAGTGACAGGCTGGAGGTCTATGCAGGGTAAGCGGGCATTTACCCGTTTACCCCAGGTAAACTCTCAAATGCCGCAATGGGACTACTCGGTTCTCTGTCGTGGTGCAGGGCTCGGTGCCGCTTACTCGCTGGGTGATACAAATGTTCCTTATGGCACGTTTGCCACACCCTAGGCTGGCGCAGCGGTCCTGCGCGGGCATAATTGGGATAGGATTGCGCCGTATGTCCTGTAATTTTCAAATTGCATCATTTTAAATTACTCTCTCTTACACCTTGTACATATTTACAAGGCTTTGGCAATGATTTACTTTTGTAATAAGTGAAATGCATTTTACTGTAGTTCATTTTCTTCTGATTTCGTATTTCTTTGTGATTGCGAAGAAAAAATAATTCTTGAGATAAAAGGCTGACACTTGCTTAGTAAACCTACCTAAATATGGAAAGTACATAAAATGTCTAAGCTGTTAACTGAACTTTCTAATCAATAATAACAAGCTGTACTCAACAGATATAATATGTATTTTGCTGTAAAGGCACCACAACCTTCTCCTGACTTCAGCCGACCATCAGTAGATTAGATTAAATTCCCATTTGCTGCATTATATTAATATTTTCAATCCAAGGAATAAATGTGTCAGTTTCTATGGCTACACTATAATGGGCATAGCCATGAGAGTGCCTTAAGGCCGCGTAAGAACTTAATGTACAGATTGAATAGGAGCATATTATTTATTACTAACCCATCAAACCAAGAATTTAGTGGTCTCATTTTTTCAGATTTGTTATTTTAACCAATTGAATTTGCTTGGCTGATATTGAATATTGAAAGCCAGAAAGGGTTGGTTTTTTTTTTTTTTTTAAGTTTTAAAACTAATTTAGTTTGAAGC
This sequence comes from Plestiodon gilberti rubricaudatus, assembly GCA_026170595.1. NCBI lineage: Eukaryota > Metazoa > Chordata > Lepidosauria > Squamata > Scincidae > Plestiodon > Plestiodon gilberti. The sequence goes on from JANXHW010000004.1 coordinate 40,481,075, forward strand.
CTTTTATTGATTTTATGTTCTTTGTAGTATTATTATTCATAGTAAGACACAACAGTCTTCTTGCAGGGCAAGCATCAGTTGACCGTAATAGGGGTATTGTATAGTGGAGTTGTGAAGTTTTTTGAAATTTGTTTCGCAAGATTTAGAGCAAGTTTCGCTACCTTATACCCAAAATAATTCTTTCTGGTGTGTGCCTATTACATGTTGATTTGCATACATGGAAGTACTCCCAGAGACTCTGAGTGTTGCTTCGCTGCTCCCCTGTGTCAGAACCTTGTTGTGCACATAGGAAAGGTTGTTAACACAAGAAGATGTGTGTTTGCTGAATACGAGTACCGTATAAAACGAGCGCTAATTTCTTCTCTCTTCCAGTGCCCTGAAAACATTGATCTTCATTCCTCTAACTTAGTGATGATGATGATAACATTTAGAAATCTAAAAAGATATCTGGGGGGGGGGGGAATCCTGCTGCTGTACAACTCCTACAACCTTAAGAAGGCCTTTGTCTAATTGACCACGTTACATAAGAAGAGCCCTGCTGGATCAGGCCAAAGGCCCATCTAGTCCAGCTTCCTGTACCACACAGTGGCCCCACCAGATGCCTCAGGTAGCACACAAGACAACAAGAGACCTGTGTCCAGTCGCCACTCCCTTGCACCTGGTACAGAGAGAACCTACTCCTACAAACAGCAGGTTTAGTTAGAGAAACAGGTAGTACGGGTAATGCAGCCATATCCATGTAAAAAACACAGCAATCCGACCGAAGTTTAAAAACAATGACGATTTTATCCGGGTTCAACGATGTATTCCCGGACAAACAGAAATTATTAAAAACCACGGCTGGACAAGTGAGCCTGACGTTTCATGTCCTAATCTGGACACATCATCTGGGACAATCCAAAAAGGAATGAAAGATGTTACAGTTCTCAGCGTCTCGCTTCGTTGTTTTGAAAAACAGGAGGTTGCTTTTTCCCCATCGTGGCTTGTAAGCTGTGATGAACTTTTCCTCCATAAATCTGTCCAATCCCCTTTTAAAGGCATCCAGGCCAGGTGCCATCACCACATCCTGTGGCAAGGAGTTCCACAGATGAATTACATGCTGGGTAAAGAAATATTTTCTTTTGTCTGTTTTAATACTCCCTCCACTCAATTTGAGTGGATGTCCCCTAGTTCTAGTGTTGTGTGACAGGGAAAAGAACTTCTCTCTATCCACTCTCCATCCCATGCATAATTTTATACGTCTCAGTCATGTCCCGTTGACTGTTGCTCCTGCCAACAAAAACTAGTCCAGTCGTTGTTTGCAAAAGGGGATGTACTCTATATGCAAATCATTTCATGGATCTGAGCTGGTACATTTCTAAGTCCTTCTTGTTACAGCTTAATTTTAATTCCTATTTGACTGTATATGCTGCTGTTCTTGTGCTCATGGAGCTCTGCTGTTTGCAAAGGCTTTTTCTACTGACTTTGGTATAAGACTCGGTAGAGTTGATTCAAACATGCAGAGAAAAGTCCACGGCTCGTCCTTCTGAGACTTGCCACTTCAGATTGCTTGCAGGGAGTTTCATGTTTGAGTGCTTCCCTATGTCAAAAACTTGCTATGCACCAAACACGCGCTTATCAAGGAAAAAGTGAAAACACTCCTTTCTTGGTATGTTGCCTTTTCATGTGCAAGGAGCTGATGGAGAGTATTCAGATGTGATCTCAACCTGCAGTCTGAAGTGAGACAGTTCCAGGAGGAATGGATTATCTACTTCTTGTGTACATGGATAAGCTTATAGAGGGCTAACTAAAGCAGTATGTTTATCAGGTAAGCATTGGTGTTAGGAGCAACTTCTGTTATCAAGATACATAATACTGGATAGTATATATTCAGAAAAAAAAGTGCTGATAAGAAACCTATAGGGAAATAAGAGGGTAGGAAAATGGGATAGGAAGCTACTTTATACTGAGTCAGAACATTGGTCCATCTAGCTAGAACGTTGTCCTTGTTGGGTGGCAGGGGCTCTACAGGGTTGCAGATGGGGAGGGTCTATCCTAGTTCTACCTGGAGATGCTAGGAATTTAAGCTGCATGCAAAGCATGTGCTCTGCCAGTACGCTGTGGCTCCTCCTTTAAGACCCTATTCATTATGCGTGTTTGCTGGATTTGTCTCTATTTTTTAAAGAGGCCAATGCTTTTTCAGACTTGGGTCTGAAAACGTGAGAAGAACATTATAGAATGCGTGCTACATCCACAGGTTGGGGCACCCCTGCTGTGCTAATGACTGTGATATTTAAATATATCATACAGTATGCAGCATGCTAGCTGCTATCACTGTTCCCACTAAGCTGTGCAGCCATGTGGCCACGCAGCTGAAATTGGAGCCCTGTGCAGCTTCTGTCAGGGTGCTCTGGAGCTCTGATGTCATTGCTGAATTCTCCAGAGCTGCCCCTGCACGTTTCCTTTCTAAAGCTTTTCTACAAGATCCTTGTAAAAATTACAGGGGACATTGGCTGCTACCCTGTGGCTGATGTTTTGATTTTTGATAAGGCCTTTGCAGTGGCATCACTAGGGCGTGGTGGGGTGGTGGGGCCTCAGGAGGGGGTGACGTGCCGGGAGGGGATGACACGCCCGCTGCCCCCCTTGCTGCCCGGTGCTTTGCCTTCGTGGCCTTCATCATCCCATTCGGACATGGGCAGGCCGGCGGGGCTTCCCCTCCGCTGTTTGTGCAGGCGCACGCACGAGCTGGGAGGGGGTGACACTGGAGCATGCCTGGAAATCTTCAGCTCGTGTGTGTGTGTGTGTGTGTGTGTGCCTGAACAAACAGCGGTACTTGGGCAGGCCGGGGATTCTCAGCGACGCTTCCCCTCCGCTGTTTGCGCAGGTGCATGTACGAGCCTGCCAAAGCTTTCTAGTTGTGCTCATGGCATGTCACCCCCTCCCGGCTCGTGCGTGTGCCTGCGCAAACAGTGGAGGGGAAGCGCTGCCGGCCTGCCCAAGTCCTGAACGGAATGAAGGAGGCCACGGCAAAGGCAAAGCACCAGGCAGCGAGGGGGGCAGTGGGCGCATCACCCCCTCCTGGCGCGTGAGTCCCGGGTGGGATGGGGTGGTGCCTGGCAACGGCGGGCGTATCATCCCCTCCCTGTGCCCCTGGGAGGTGGGGGTGATGCGCTGACTCCCGCCCCCAGTGCATATCTACCTACTCAGAAGTAAATTCCATTGAATGCAATGGGGCTTACTTCTAGGAGAATACAGTATAGGATTGCAGCCTTAGCTACTGCTTTCCTGCTCTGTTTCCCTCAAACGTCTTGTGAATTTAGGGAAAATCTATGCTCTCGCTCTCTCTCTCTGTAAAAATATAAAAAGACTTGGTGCTTATGCTCATGAACAATTTCTCTGGATCCTGACCACTGTATCATTTTTTAATGAGAGCCAGGATGGTGTAGTGGTTTGGGAGTCGGACTTAGACCTGGAAGATCCAGGTTCAAATCCCCACTCAGCCACGAAGCTTCCTGGGTGACCTTGGGCCAGTCACTATCTCTCAGCCCCACCTACCTCACAGGGTTGTTGTGAGGACAAAAAAGGAGGGGAGGAAATATGTACACCACTCTGAGCTCCTTGGAGGAAGGGTGGTATAAAAATGTGAAAAATAGAAAAATAAAAAGATTAAGAATTATGTAGAATTAAATGCTACAATTAATTTAATATGCTACATAATTTAATTATGTAGAATTAAATGCTCCTACAGATCTAACTTACTAACTTTTTTTAATGTTAAAGTATGATTTGGAAGCAATTTTGATTATATACTGACACAGCACATGACCTTGTAACGTAACCTTTCACAAGATTTGATGAAAGACAAAGCTGTTCTTATAAAATACTATTTTACACTTCCTCTGTGGACCGGTTTTGTGTTTGGTCTTAGTCTACTCATAACAGTGGTCGACTTCAGCACTGCCAAGAGCTGACACTCCCTGAATTTCACATGTCAATAAAACTGTTTCAAACGTTGTAGGGAGTCTGAGTGAAGACAAGGGAGGCTAAGCAGAACATATTAGTGGTTTTAACAGAGGCTTCCCAATCTAGTTAAGTCTTAAAATTTATGTTGTGGAAAATCCTATTTCTAGTAAGTCCAAAGAACCTTTGTGACAACTTTTTATAAACATAAAATGCTGCGGAAAAGTGACAGTTATTTACAGAGCATAGCTCATGTAGAGTGAACATAAAGTTACAACCTATGAACTGGTTACAGATAGAATAATATGTCTGTAAGGTAATGTAGGCTTAGGAAAACGCAGTGTAATGTCTTTGCCACCTCAAAAGTGACTAACGTTTATAGGCCCTTTGTGGGCATTTGCCATTATCAACACTACGGTAATTTTTTGCTTTTAAGTACTCTTGTGGATTAAATACATCTTGTTAAAACAACTGACTGACTATTACTGTGCAAAGAAAATATAACTTGGGGAGGGTATACTTTGAACATAATTTGAATACAGTTTTAAGATTCCAAATTTGGTGACAATTTTGCTACCAGATGGGACATTTGGCCCATCTTTTGATTGGACTGGTATCGTGGTAGATGAGAAGTAGGCAATCTAGAGACACTGTAATCTAGAGGTATGTATGGTCCATATTTATTTTGTGAGTTGCTAGTTCCATATGAAAAAGAGGTTTCTATAATGGAAAGCTTTGCCTTTCGTGGATTCAGAACTGTAGTCTAGTAGTTCATCTAATCTACTTGGCTGCAGTTCAACAAAGTCTAGGATGGATACAAGCCCTGTAATCTGAGATACTGTAATTGATGATGCCAGGCATTGAACCTGGGACCCTTTTATATGTAAACCTAGTACTTTTTAGTATTGAACTATGGTTTCCATCCATAACAATTGCTACCTGTCTAGTATAAATAGGTCTAGTGTGTACCTTGGATAGAGTTCATAAGTTCTATTCTTTGTGGTTAAGTGCCTCCTATTTGGTTATCCTGAGCTCATGACCAGCCTAGTCTAGTCTAGTCCATTGGGACCTTTATTAGGATGTATACACAGGACATTTGTGTCATAATTAAATTCTTGTGGCCACATTTTTTTTTTTTTGGGGGGGGGGGGAAATCAGTCCAAAGTTGTAAAAAGATTTTCTTGGCCAGTGTTGAGAAACTTAACAAAATATAAAAGTAGAAACTATAATCTAGATTTCTAATGTGAGAATTCTAGACCTTTTTGACACAGTTATGCTTTGTGCTTCTTCCCATATAGCTCCCCTTCTTGTGCTTTAACTGCATTCATTAGTTATTGAAGAATTTATTCAGACAGTGCAAAAAGCGTATTGGTGTCAATGGACCCATTAGCCCTGTTCACATAAACATCGCTTGAACGCCGTCGGTGTGATGCTGGGGGCTGAGACTTCAGTTGCAAGCCCTGCCCCCCCATGTGTACAGTGTTCGACTGCACTGATTCCCCTGATCTAGAATGCTGATTGGCCAGCATTGCAGACCACAGGGAGAAAGACTCCCTGGGTACAGTATCTGTTGGTGCAGACAAATGTTGTATGTATGTGGGGAGTAGGGGGTGAGTAGAACCTGGAACCCTCCCAATATCATGTGGATACTGTCCAGATGTTTATGTAAACAGAGTATTAGTTAATGATAGAATGAATTAACATGAATCAAACAGCCCAATCTTACATGAATCAAACATCCCAATCTTATCCTTACCCCCCCCCCCCGGTGCAACCGCGTCAAACACAGGTGCACTGTATCCGGGGGCGGGCAGATTGAGAGGCTTCGGAGGTAAAGGGGGATTTAAATCCCCTTCCACCTCGGTAAGCCTCCTGCTCCGCACTGGGTCTCCTTGAACCTGTGCTAGTGATTTTGCTAGCTCAAGTCCGAGGAGAGAGAGGCTGCAGAAAAGGGAGATAGGATCTGGCGTGTGCCATTGCTGCCGGATCACCCTCTCCCCCAGCCTCTCCACCCCTGTTCCTCCTCCCTCCCAGCCCGATTCCACCCCTTACTCCCCCCATTTTGCTCTCCCCTGCTCCCTCCCTGCCACCTTCCTCAGCGAGTGTCTGGGGATCCGCTGGCGCAGGCAGGAAGACTCCGGCCTTTCCGCCAGCTACTCAGCACACTGCTGGAGTGCCTTTTACGACTGGTGCTAATTGATTTTAGGGCAGTCAGCACCAGTGGAACGCGATTTCTGCTGCCCCCTGGGCTCATTAGAATTGAGCCGAAAGTTAAGCTACTTAAAAAATTGGTTATTAACTCTTCTTAAAGGTGTTATAGTAACATTTCCTGATTTTTAGATTTATTATACGATACTGGCAGCCTGGTTATTATATGTCAGATATTGAAAACAATGCAATACAGCAGCTCAGAGGATGGTACATTACATTATAGGATCTTATTCTCTTAAATGAGGGAGTATATCCTTGTGAAGCATAGCAAGGCTTGAGATCTTTTAGGGCCTTTGGAATATTCAAGAGTACCCTTTCTTCTGCTTTAGACCTCTTTTTATGTTTCAATTGTAAGTACCTTGTGTACATTTGAAAATTTTTTGAAGTATATTTTGAAGGTTATGTTTGTACCAGAAATGCTGTTTGTTATAACTAAATAAATCCCCCCCCCCCAAAAAAAGGTGAAGACATCAAATATATTTGAGACTTGCAATCTCCAGAAATTTAGTATTTGGCTAAACCTCAGAAATGGTCATGTCAGTGGGACTTTACCTTCTCCTGGGTGCTCTATACCATGTGACCCATATGAGGTATAATTACTATTATGATATTGTTACCATTATGGAAAATTTGAGAACAGCAGCATGACACAGATGCAGCTATTGTTCTTTCTTATACATTAGACTTGGACCTTTGAAGGAACATCCTTGTATTTCTGTGCCTTTAGGGTTTCTTCCTTCTTTATGTTACCTGAGTGGAATGTTGTGGTTGCGATTGACAAATACTGCTTATTTGGCTCTCAGATGAAAGCACAAGCCTACTGTTGTACATGTATTATATCTGTTTATGCCTACAAAGAACAAATTGAAGGTACAATTTTTTCATCCAAATCTCTGCTAAATCCAGCTTAATCTCTTCCTTCCAAAATCAGCACAGTCTACAATGATAAATGTGGGGCAGCTCTGTTTTGTCTGGGTATCTGGTCCTGTATGTACCATAACAATGAATCGGGGTCATCTTGTAATCACAGTCACTCACTGATGGCTGATCGGTTCAATATTTTTTTTTCCTATTTGAGTTTATAATTCATCATGAAAACCGGGGATAGGTTATGGCATGTTTTAGAGTAGCTGTAAAATAGTTGTTTAAAATTAAGTCAAAGTCCTCAACAGTTAAAAAATGTAACAAATATTTAAACCCTTGACCTACAGGCGTACTCCCAGCTTCCAAAACCATTGAAAGTCTGTAAACTTAAAGAGAGGTCTTAATGCTCCAAAAAAATGCTCGTACAGGTAGATTACTCCTAATCCAGACTATTCCAAAATCCAGACATTTTGGGGGCTATGTCTTAAAAACAAACAAACTTTTTTCCAGCATCAGGCTGGCATAGCTCAAGGCATGCTGGGGCACAAAATTATTAAAAATATTGTATAAAATTACCTTCAGGCTATGTGTATAAGGAGAATAGGAGACATACGAATTTTGTGTTTAGACAAGATATCTCATTATATTTATGCAAATATTCCAAAATCCAGACAAATCTGAAATCCAGATAACTTCCCGTCCCAAGCAGTCCAGATAAGGGATACTCAACCTGTATTTTGGTGAGTCTCCATGGAGCGAGACAGTTGTGTTCTTGAAATTAGAAAACAGCATGTTTCTGCAAAGCCATTTCTTGTCTTAATGCCCATGATCCTGTGTAGTCCTTAGGGCAAAGAAACACAGAGGTTCCTTACGGCAACATTATTTTTTCTGTTTGTACTAAGATACAGCCTTCCATTTATTATAATTTGTGAAATAGTGAGTACAGTATAGCATTACTACAAGCAAATAGGATGCTTAAGTGTACATGTGCCTCTGTTAGAATAAGGAAAAAAACCTCTGCACAAAGGTTAAATACAGAGTTTTATTCTTTGAGTCATGCTCTTGCCTTTGCAAAGACATTAGCAAAATATGTTTTAATAAGAAAATATGAATGGAAAATTCTGAAGCATTTTGCCCCTTTCATCCTTAGCAGTGAGCTATTGCTCCTTTCTGCTATAGTCATTAATAATGACAGATGTACTCAGTGCAGAGTTCACCAACATTATTGTCAGTACTGGCGAAAGAGAGAGAATATTTATTGCATGAGGAGGGGAGAGGGAGAAAACATGAAGTTGAATTGGAAGAAAAGAGCAGAGTTGAATGTGATCCTTTCAGATGTGTAACGAAGTTCCTTTTGTAAGAGTTTGGGATTGTAGTAGTAGCAGCAGTAGTAAATAGCAATGTTTATATAGCATCCGCTCACTCCTTGGTGCTGAGGGAGCTTAACAAAACACAAGTACACTTGGTGCTTACCTAAGATAGATTCACATTAAAAAAAAATTACAAAACATTTTTAAAATGGGAAAAAAAGGAAAGGAAAGAGAGAGGTTGAAAGGAAACCAACCGTCAGCTGTGCATTTCAGATTTAAGTAGTTGCGCTGATAGGTGGGGAGATTCACAGCAAAATTCAAAGGCTTGTGCATAGTTATGTTCAAGATGGAAGTTGCAAAAAATAACTTTTAAGATCATTTTGTTGTGATTACTTTTTATTCCCCCTTGTTATGCTGTAATTATCAGTTTTATCTAGATCTGTCTATAGTTTTTTCCTTAGTAAAGATATTTTTGCTTTTGGTATGCAGGCCTATTTGATCCACTTTTAAAATACTTCTTAAAGCTGGGAAGTTAAGAGCAAGATGAATATCTAGAGCAGTGGTTCTCAACCAGTGGTACACAGACTGCCGGGATGTGATGCGCGGGCCCCTGGCTGCCAAGATGCCAGCCATGCAGCACCACGTTGGAGCCCTGGAAATGGCCGCAAGAGCTCTGCAGAGCCAGCAAAGCCCGAGTACGCGGGTTTCAGGGCTGGTAAAGGCCCTTGCCCCCTTGCCGGCGTTTTCTGAGCTCCGGTACGGCCCCAAACCTGGAAGTAAGTGGTGATGACGACATTGCCGCTTACTTCTGGTGGTACTTGGCATGGCGGCAGCCACGGAGGTGGTACGCTGCACTGAAGGGGTTGAGAACCCCTGGTCTAGAGCAAGTTTCACCCTGTGGGCCTAGCACAACAAAGACATAACTGACCACTGATTTAAGGTGCAATAACTAGGTCCCCAAAGAGTGGGTATCTAAGCAAGGTCCTCACAGGGAAGCTCCAGGAGTTGATTTACCGTCAAATTGCCGCAGTCTTCCCTGATGAGCATGAGATAGATACACCTAATTCAATGTATCTTGAACTGAGGTATTCTTCCAGGTTAGAAATAGAAGTTCCAGAGATCTTGGAGTAAGATGTATCTAGATGGTAATGAACCTTGTACTTTCTCATCATTTTGAAGAGGTTTACACGTCTCATTTGAACAACTTGGGTGCTACATTGGAACCTCAATTGATATTGCATCTTTAACAGTCTTCAATAATATAATAGCCCTCCTTCTCCACTGATGAGTGGAATTCTTTTGATTCAATTGCCCCTTGCTACATTTTATTAATTTTAATTAGTCTGAGACCTGATTGAGACAACATGGAGATTTAAAAATTCAAAAGCTGAACAAATTTATGCTAATGCTATGACCAAAAGAGACAATACAAACTAAGGAAGTTGTAGAAATAAATATGAAGCAAATGAACAGAACACAAATAGTAAGCACTGAAGACCAGGGATTGCTTCAGAATTCTAGAATGTCAAATGGTCTGTTTACTGAAAAAATAAAGACAAATCTATGTCCATTAATTCCAATGGAAGATTAGAAGAAGGAAGTTTTAAGACATGCCAATCACAATTTGCATCATGGATTAAAAGCAGAAAGACTTGGGTCCCATTGATATGGGGTTATTGTTTCTTTCTCCAAGTCCACAAAATCCTTATTTCTAGGACCAGTTGCAGGATTTATCATGTAATGTTGTTTAGCCAAGTAGATGACAGACAGTAGACTAGTTAAATGGTCCATTGGCAGTGAGTTAGGGAGGGAAGTCCTACTTATGGCACAATCCTATTGACTTGCTATGCCAGCATAACAGGTGCTGTGCCAGCGTTGGGTGTCACAAATGTACTGAAAAACAAGTTGGTGACACCTCGTGAGTAAGCCGTGCTGGCGGGAAGGCTTGCGCTGTCCCGCTGGTGCCAGATCCAGAGCACCGTGCACCGGAGTAGTTAGGTCCGGCTCTGAGTGGTGCGGGGGCTGGAGGAGGGCAGAATGGGAATGGGAGGGGAATTACAGGGTAGGGAGAGCAGCAATGGGGGCAGAGGGAGTGGTGGCACTGGCGCATGCCGAATCCTATCTTTCTCAGGCCTATTTTACTTACACGGGCTGCTCGGTTCTGCACCTCTTCGCTGGCAAACTGCTCTGTTTGCAGGGCTGTAGACAGTGAAATCGCGCTCCTACAGCCTCTTCTGGGTCGCTCGACTTCCCCCCCTCCCGACTTCCCCCTCCCTTCCCCAGTCTCACCCCAATGCATTCTGGGGCAACCTTGGGGAAGGGAGAGGGGAAGTAGAGCAACCCTTTAGGCTTTAGGAGCGTGATTTCACTGTCTACAGCCCTGCAAATGGAGCAATTTGCCAGAGAAAAGGTAACAAATGCTATTTTTAACCTTTCCCCCCTTTTTTAAGGTTTTCACAGTGGCCCCTGTATCCGTGTTCAGACAAATCTGCGGATAGCAGGGGTCTAATGTAATATATTTATTATAATAATTATAATAAATGGGTCTGTAGGACCCATCTATTGGTGTCTGCCTGGCCTTGGGTTATAAAAATGTACCTTCTGTCAGTGGCACATGCAAGTAATGAGATCACATTGAAACTATTTTTGGAGCATAATGAATGCAGGGCTTAGAATTGTTCTGAGTCAGCAAAAGGAACGTGACTCATTTGGGGAGTCAGTGCTTTAACTTTTCGTCTATGTATTTATGGAGAAACATTGACACTTTCTTAGCGACGATTTTCCCTGGTGTTTTCTTTTTTTAACTGAAACAAATAGAAATTGAAAACATAACCCAATTTGTGCAAACTTCTTCATCTTGGTACAGAATCCTTTTTGTTTATTCCGACTGTGTGCTCTAATTTAAATATTAGAATTAGATTAATGTGAATGATTAATGTTATTTCCTCATGGTTGGAAATAACAGTGAAAACACTTCTTGATTGTCCTGGAATTAACGGGTAAAAAGCCATGGCAAAAGTAACTTAGGGCACAATCCTATCCAACTTGTGCCACTGGCTGAGCTCTGCTCAATCCTATCCAACTTATGACACCGGTGTAACCAGCGGTGCAGCAAGAACGGGAGGCCCCAGAACGGTAAAGGGATTCCAATCCCCTTTGAATTCCCCTTTTGGAGGGGATTTGAATCCCCTTTCCGTTCTGGGGCCTTCCATTCTCGCTGCACCGCTGGTTACACCGGTGGCATATGTTGGATAGGATTGAGCAGAGCTCAGCCGGTGGCATGTTGGATAGGATTGTGCTGTCAGTATGGTAGGTAAAGGTATCCCTTGACAATTAAGTCCAGTCGTGTCCGACTCTAGGGAGCGGTGCTCATCTCCGTTTCAAAGCCGAAGAGCCAGCGCTGTCCGAAGATGTTTCCATGGTCATGTGGCCGGCATGACTCAACACCGAGGTACATGGAACGCTGTTACCGTCCCGCTGACGCGGTACCTATTAATCTACTTGCAATTTCTTGCTTTCGAACTGCTAGGTTGGCAGGAGCCGTCGCACGGATTCGAACTGCCGACCTTTCAGTCGACAGCTCATGGTTCAGTGGTTTAACCCACATAAATAAATAAAACAAGGATACTTGGTCACAACATACTATAAAAAACTTGTATTGGTTAAAACAATATAAACAAAACAAATACACGTTAAAAACCCAAAGTTTTAAACTATTTTAATTGTTTTAATTATTTGTTTTTAATTATTTTAATGTATATGTTTGTTTTAATGTTGTAAGCCGCCTTGAGTGCCCTTGCTGGGAAAAAGGCGGGATACCAATTCTTTAAATAAATAAATAAATAAATTAAATAAATAAATACAGGTTTAAAATTAACAACCATAATCTAAAATGTACCATTTCGCTTGAATTTCATCAAGCATTCTCAAGCAACCCTTATGTAGTGGGGAGATGTTATGGTAATATGTCAGCTCACTACATAAAGGCGGAGGCAGCCTCGTACTCAACCTAAAGTAATTACTCAGGTGCCTGGGAAGGAAAGTGACCGCCGGTAATCCGCATAGTCCACTATTAGCAGGTCCGACAACAGCAAAGCCTTCTACATATAATTAACCACCCGGCATTAGTGGAAAGTAAAAAAAATGCAATCCGGTCCACTATACAGCACACTTTTGTGCCACTTTTGATTGGAATGCCAAGTTAGGGGGGCATGATGGCATGTTAAGGGCTCCTTACATCTGGTCTGGGTCTTCTAGTGGGTGTCGCAGTCCTGGCACTGAAATATCGAGTGCAAGTGGGTTCGCTGTCACATTGGTTCTCTCCTTGTGCTGTATAGTACCACATGCTGCTTGACAAAAGTGAATAAGAAAGGCCTCTAGAGTTCCGTCCCTACAACTCCATAAACATTCAACATTTCAGATGTTTTATTCAAAAATCTCTGTTGAATTTGCGGGGATTCTTATAACCTTCCAAATTATGGAAAATATAGTGACAGCTTTAAGGCTCATAATACTTGCTTTGATTGATTCCTCCCCCCATCCCGAATGTATTTAAAGTGTATAAGTAAAATTAGTTAATGATGATTATAATGAGAATAAAATGTCAGTGTGAAGGAATGGCCTATGTGTCCTAAAACATTTTTTGTATTTTATAAATAAACATAGGATTTTTTTTTTTGCATTAGTCTAGAAATTTGGGCCTATCTACAACAATAAGGCAGTCATTAATTTGTTTTGGAATAGATTAGGGAAACAGTTGCTACACATCATTTGGGCTTTGTTTTATTTTTGTCCGTTGCATTTTTATAATAGATACTTGAATTCTTTTAATGTAATCCAGATCTAAACTGTGATGCCCAAAAGTTTGTTTCTGAATTTTCACATTATGACTTCTTATGTACATTATGTACAGTAATTTGTGTTGATTCATATCTTGAAAATAAGTGGAAAACATGAACTCCAAATGTTTTTAACTTTCCTTCTCTTTCCAGTTAGCTAGTTAATATGCCAAATAATTCTAGAAATAGTTCCCCAGCTACTCCTATTGCTAACCAAATGAACCTGGTAAAATTGGTCAGAAAAATGCCGTTTTTTTCCTTTCCCATATTTTATTGAAATATCAACTCCTCTTGATGTTAATTCAGATATAAATATCATTTGTACAAAGTTGCTGAATCAATCAAAATGTGGTAGTCAAGTTGTTTGGTTTTTATTGTATTCTTTATTTGTGATATGATCCTCATATTTATGTTTAATGCCACCCAGAAAGTCACAAAGGTCAGATTCAAAAGTGCAGCCACTTCAAAGCAGGGATGCTTTAAACAGCACTGCATAGGTACAGCTCCAAGGTACAGTCAAACTTTTTTATCTGCTGGGGTTCTGTTCCTGGAACCACAGTGGATAAGAAAATCAGGGCTCAGTCCAGCCTAACTCAGCACAAGTCAGGCACAATTGAGGCACAATTGCGGCGTAACTGGCCTAAAATAGGGCTGAGTTAGGCTGCAACTATGCCTGAGTTAGGCAGGAGGCAAGAGCAGTGGGCCAGGATCGAGGCAAAACTTACCGCAGAGGCAGGCAGGCCCCTGTGGGGAGGTGTCCGTCTTGTGGAAGCGAAGAGCCCCCTCCTGAGCTCGTCTGTGTGCACCTACCACAGCTGCTGCAGCGTTCGCAGCAGATGGGTAGCCACAGGTGGGCCTGCAGGCACTGGGCATGCAACAGTCAGCTGAAGGGCAGAGGTTGTGCCAGTGCCAGCTGCCCCAGGGCACCCTGTGCATTAGCCACCTGCCGCAGGGGGGAGTGCCACTGCCCTCCCTCCTGCAGAAGGGGTAGCCACCCCCAAGCCATGTTCAGGCTGCACGTGGGAGTCATGGGGGGGGGGCGGGGGTGAGAAGGGAAGGAGGGGGTGGGAACGGTACGCACAAGGGGGGGTCTCATGAAGTCTGGAACCGCCTCTGCCAGGACATGCCTGTGCGCTGCCTGAAGCCCTGGGCCTCCAGGGCCATGGCAATGCCCACAAAGAAGGCATCCCGGCATGCCTTCTGCTCCGTGCCCCGGCCAAGACCGAGAGATGCCTTGGGCTTGTCTGCTGCGAGCGGGAAGGGCTCACGCAGCTCATCACGCCCCCAGATGGGGCAACGTCGGCGCCTCGCGGCAGGCGCTCCAGCGGGGTGGGGGGTGCCAGCGTCTATCATCAGGGAGTGGGAGGGGAGGCAGACACACAGACAGGGGGTGCTGGGGAGGGGCACGGGTGGGTCAGAAACAGACAGACAACAAGGCTGGTGGGAGAGGGATACAGGGAGAGGGGTCTGCAGAGACCAATAGGGACACGGGGGTCACTTCGCAGATGAAGGCAATGCAGGAACGGGCGCCTCTCATGCAGACGGACCGAGGGCGGAAACGGATGCCATTGACGGGCGGACCGAGGGCGGAAACGGACGCCGTTGACGGGCGGACCGAGGGCGGGTGAGAGCCCCGGTTGCCGAAAGGGCTCTTCACGGACGTGGCGGACGCGAGTGGATCCAGTATGGGCGCCGTGTCGCCTGTCACTGTTTGCCTGCCTGAGAGGCCCCCCAACTCCCCCCTCCCCTCTGAGCCCTGAGGGTCTGGCAGCCCCCCTGCTGTGGTCTCCCTGGGAACGAAGTGGCAGTCCCTGGCTGGGATTCATGCAGGGGCTTGTGTGCTGGGCGCTGTGTGTGTGGGGCAATGCTTGTGTTACACTGGGGACATGTTGTTCAAGGGGCCTTTGCCCAAAGGGCATCTTTATTGTTCTGGAACATTGGCAGAGATGGCCAGGCGAGGCTGCCAGGGGTAGGCTCAGCAGCCACTCAGAACGCAGCAGCAGCAGGCGTGCCCCATGGACCTGGAGATGCAGGCTCTTCCCCTGTGGAACCACAGCCTGCTCCATAGAAAGGGGAGGGACAGCAAGTAGGCAGCCAGGGAGGTGGAGCAGCAGCAGCAGCTGAGGAGGGTTGCAGGGCAGGCTCCCTGACCTCTGGCAGCATCGAGGCAGACGACCGTGGGGCAACCAGACTGCAGGCCCAGGGGTGCTCCCCGGAAGGTAGGTGGTAGTGGACATTCCTGGGGAGACAAAAAACACAGGGGTGTTCCATGGCAGCTGCTGTGTGGTAGCAATCGCCATTGAAGGAATGCCAGTGTGCCTGTTGCAAAGGCCTGCAGGGAGAGAAATCAAACACAGCTGAGAGGTGTGACACACATAGCATGGTCTGCGCTCCTTCCCTGGGTGTAAGGTGAGCATGATCCTGTAAGGGGAAAGGGTCAAAGAGAGCGACAACAACACAACGTGTGGGTCACAACCATGGCAAACCTAGCAATACTGACCTGTCAGTAGACCCTGTGGAGAAAAGGGGGGGGGGACAGCTGGTGCCTATATAAGGCTAACAGTTCCACACTTGTGGCGTTGTGTGCTCACATTACTACAGGCAGCAATCAGACACAACAGTGGTCAAGAGGCATGTATCCTATATATCTAGCAGGCATTGCAGGCAGCTATGAGACACGACATTGGTCAAGAGGCATATCATGGCAGACATTGCAGGCAGCTATGAGACAAGACATTAGTCAAGAGGCATATCATGGCAGGCATTGCAGGCAGCTATGAGACACGACATTGGTCAAGAGGCATATCATGGCAGGCATTGCAGGTAGCTATGAGACAAGACATTGGTCAAGAGGCATATCATGGCAGGCATTGCAGGCAGCTATGAGACAAGACATTGGTCAAGAGGCATATCATGGCAGGCATTGCAGGTAGCTATGAGACAAGACATTGGTCAGGAGGCATATCATGGCAGGCATTGCAGGCAGCTATGAGACAAGACATTGGTAAAGAGGCATGTATCCTACCTATATTTCTATATGCAAAGAGGCAGAAGTCAGAACTCGTGTCAGCACGTTCCCTGCTCTTACCTGCACTTACCTGCTGGTGTTGTTGCCTGTGGGGGGGGGGGAGAGAGGGGCTGGGAGAAAGACATGGGTTAGCAAACACTGGCATGGAGGCAGCTGCCCAGGCACAGCTGTAAACAGTTTGGCCACAGCCTGAACAGCCCTCTCTGCCCTAGAGGGGGGCAGAGAGGTGAGAGGAGAAGAGAAGAGAGAAGTAGGGTGTTTGTGAATTTTGCCCTCCACCGACAAAGTCCCACTTTGTGGCTGCTGGGGGACAGGACCCCACGCCACGTGCTCAGAGAGAGAGAGAGACTGGAGGCCTGAGGCTGGGCTTTTGTGGGAAAGTGGCTGGGTGGGGCTGGGTGCTGATAGGGTAACTATTTGGGTCCATGTCCAGAGTTATGCCACAACTATTCCGTCCTAACTCAGGCATAACTCAGGCGTAGGGTGTTAGAACATTTCAGGAGAGGGCTGGAGTGGGTAAGGTAAAATGGCTCCTATGGGTCTCCTCAAATTTAAGTCCACCCTTTTTGTCGACCCAAATTTTGTGCCTGAGTTGTGCTCGAGGGGGCGTGTCAGAGCTTGCCAGTGTCTAGAATCCGACTCAAATTAGTAACCGCCCCCGTCACTCCCCCGACACGCCCCCAACACGCCCACTTTTAGGCCAAACTTAGGACGGAATAGCTCTTATGCCGAACTTAGGACTGAATTGGTCAACTTTCCTTAACCCGTCCTATGTCAGTCACAATTGCAGCACAAATTCGGCCTCTGCGGCACAATTCAGGCACAACTCGAGCCTAAGGCACTTAGGCTGCAGTTGTGCCTGAATTGTGCCGCTGAGGCCTTAAGGCTGGACTGGGCTGCCCGTGTTATATGAAATCCGGGGGGTGGTGGTGGGGTTGTCAGGAGCGGTGCTACATTACCTTTTTCCCAGCATATTTGCCACTTTCCCCCTCCTGAGTTTGTTTACCCCATTACCAGATGTGACCCCCGGCACCCCCCACAACCCCCCCGGCACTTACTTTGACCGATTTAAGCTTCGTTCTTTCCCGAGGGTGCAAGGCTCTGCAAGGCCTGAAAGGCCTGCACTTGAGTCCTCCACCATGGAGATGATATGCTAGAGAGGTCAGCAAGGCCTGCAAGGAAGCTGCAACTTTGCAGAGTCTCTCTAGCATGTTGTCTCCATGGTGGAGGACTGGAGTGCAAGCCTTGCAGATCCTTGTACCCTTGGGAAAGAATGAAGCTTTAATTGGTCAAAGTAAGTGCCGGGAGGGTTGTGGGGGGTGCCGGGGTGGGGGGTCATACCAGAGGTTGGGAAAATAAGACCTCCCTGAAAATAAGACCTGCTACATTTTTGGGAGCCAAAATTAATATGACACTGTCTTATTTTCGGGGAAACATGGTATGTCTGCTTTCCCATGTTCCTACCCTTTCAGAGGCCCTTTTCCAGGTGATTGCACCTTTCAGGGTGAAGCAGGTGATGACTGAAAAGATGGCCATGTCAGTTTTGGTGTATACGTTTGTCCTAAGGAACCTTGCTGAAAGCAGTTTAGATGCCAAGCAAATACCTTATTTTCCAGGCCTTTTTAGATAGTTGTACAAAGCTGCTGTTTTAATGCTGTTTAACATCTGCTACTGCTTTTAATGTGTGTTATCTTCTGTCTTTTTATTTTATGTTTTATTCTTTGAGCTTCTTTAAGTAGTTTTCTCTTAAAATAGAAAAGTAGCCCATAAATGTCTTAAATAAAAATAAAATAAAATGTGAGGGCTGACTGTAAGCAATGGGCCTAAGACGTAGTAGTACTATGACTGTGAATGTTGTACTACATCTCAAGACATGCCTCCTAATCTGAGTTGCTTTCCTTATTGTGTTGTCAACCAAGCATATTCTTCCTTCATAGCTGCTTAATGATTGGATGGTTTTTAGTAGGAGTAATAGTGTAGAGTTTTTGTTTTGTCATTTGCCCCAAATGAAGGTTTGCAGTGATGCAGCTTGGTTCCATTGACATGTGATCCGTCCCATCACACACGTAATAAAAGCTATTGTCCAAGTTTCTGTTGCTTCACTGCTTAGCAGCCCAGTCCTATTTGGACACCGAGCCAATGGGGCACGGGCAACAATGTGATGTCAGTCATATCCTAAGCCCGTCTTGGCAATAGCACATGCCCTAGTTGGGATGTTGGTGCAACAAGGGCCATATGCCAAGCCTGCCCTGGCAAAGCAATGCTGGCCCCTCCCAGTAACAGCCCCAGCGTCCATGGAAACATGGACACAGCCTCTTATCGATGGAGTGGCGTCCTGATATCACTGCAACGTTGGTGCAATGTCTGTGTGTTGTTGGCATATCATCAGTGTGATGTGTTGTCCAAGGAGCCAGTCACCACGTCCAGTGAGCCCCAACACTGGCAAGCAGAGAAGCATCACCAGTGTGAACTGAGCAGGGGGCAGGAACAGGGCCAATGAACTGCCAATGTCTGGGGGACAACCCCCTGCCAGCCACTAGGAATGAATAACGCACCCACTGGCACCACCCCAACCACAGAGAGATTCCCTAAGAACCAAAGAGAGGTATAGCTCCATGCTGCACGTCTGATCATAAATTGTAGTCTCTCTGGCATTAGTACTGCAGTTGGTGTGCTGTGATTGGCAGCCAAATGTAGTTTGTATCCTATGCTCTTCATAAGAAAGTGGTTGGGGTGGGGATGGTAGGAGATGTTATTTTCTGCTGTTTTTCCTTCTCCATTGTTCCCTAGGGAACTCTTACCTATGCCAGACTTGTCATTGGCATAGCAGTTTTATTACGTTGAGAGTGTGTCCGTTGTCTGAAGGGGGTTAGGATATGGCAGGCATCGACTTCTCCTCGTCTCTCCCACATCACACCCTGATCTCCTCCCTGCTTTGGCCTCTCCACTGGCTGAGTTGTGCTGGTGTCCGAGCTATATTCAGGTTACAATGGCGCAGTGTTTTTCTGACATTGCACCTGCTTCTGTGGCACATCTGTGAGTGGGTGGACTTCTATGCTGGAGGGAATATGCTGCCGTATTTCAGGCATCGTATTGAGCCGTAGAAAACCCAACATTTCTTATAATCAAAGTCTTAATCTCAGCTCCTTTGACAGAAAGCAGGATATAAATATAATGAATGACTTGCTTCAGGTGTACTCTCATTTTGCGACATGTGTTTTAAGATGCTGAGATTCTCTTCCATGCACACTACAGGGCATCTCAAGAAAATGTACACACATTATAATTTACACATATACTATACTTTCATACACACACTTCATATGGTGTACACAGAAGCAGTTGCTTTACCCAGTTAATTAATTTAATTAGTTAATGAATTGGACCAAGTGCTTGGAATTTTCCCCATTGGAGTCTATACAGTGCTGACATCGTTGACTTAAGGGATCTGCAGACATCCACCAAGTTGTGTGCTCGGACGGTTCCACACATCTCTTCAATTGCTTTCCTCAGATATTTGTATTGCAGGTTTTCTACAATAAAGTATGTATGAATTACAGCTCATTAAAATGTGTGTACTTTTTTTTTTTTGAGACGCCCTGTATTTTTACTTCTTTATAAAAAGCATTGTTTAAAATGTGTATATTTCCTGTCAGAAATGTTAAATATAATATTATTGGGAGTATGAAAAGACTTACTATTTGCTGTTTAATTTCCTCACTAATATGTTGGCATGTTTGGTTTGAACCTGAGCTAGTAGAAGTTTATTCTTAACTAAAACAGTTCCTTTTTCAAGGAAGTAGGTTAAATGTGAGTTGTCGAGCCCCAGGGCTCTTTTCTTGTTCAACGTTAAAGCTCCTTCAAGTGGGCCTCCTTTTAGAGACCTGGAATCATATGTTTGCAAGGTTGATCCAAATTAACATCAGAGGACCTTCTTTCAACTTTGTATATATACAAAGAATTGTAAAAAAAAAAAAGCACTAAACTGACAAGGTTTGAAATCTCTCTGAATAAAGACAGTTAATTTTCCTTTTGCTCAACAGCATTTTTTAAATGCCTGTAAGAGTATGTTAAGGTGCTGTAGAGTATAATAAAATGCTATTACTGTCAAAAACGGTACATAATGAAAGCATCTGCACAAAAGGCTTGTATTAATGTCAATCACGTTCTTGTGGTTTATACTCTAAGCGCAATATTTTAAGCAGATAACATTTAATGTTTGGACAACATTTCAGAACCTTTTCTTTTCATCAAACTATCAATCTATCGTTATCGCACCATGGTAGAGTAGTTTTACACATTATTAAGTGGCATTATGCACATTTCAGAAAGAAAACAATATTACATAAACACATTTTCACTTTGTGTATGTAACTTGATATAGGTGTGCTTTTTAAAAAAGAGACAAAGTTTCATATATACTCTGATTTTTTTAAGCTATGTCAGTGACGGTGAACCTTTTGGGCACGGTGTGTCAAAAATTCAGAACTTGACTCTGCTGGTGTGCCCCCCCCCCCCGAACAAAAGAAAAACCATTCTTCTTGTTCGCGTGAACGAAGACTGTGAATATGGGGTACTTTAAAAATTGTTTTAAAAAGTAAAAATAAGTCAGAAAAAGCCTTCCCTACCGTTGTGCGGCAAAACCACGCTGTCTGCAGGCCTGAAGGACAGTCTTCTGTGCTCCTAGAAGCCATTTCTGGGTTGCACGACAGCCCCCCTTTGCCCTGGCTCACCCATCGCGATGCATTCTGGGGCAAGCCAGGGTGCAGGAGCGCAGAAGACTGCTCTGCAAACAGCGCAATTTTGCCGCATGGTGGTAGGGAAGGTTTTTTTCTGACTTTTAAAAATGTTTTTAAAGGGTCCACCATACCCACAGCCTCCATGGATACTGAGATCCTGTAGTTGTTGCCAGGTGTTGGTGAACGCTGGTGTGTCACCCAAAACATTGTGGCGTATCACCTTTTGACACATGTGTCATAGGTTCGCCATCACTGAGCTATGTCATGTGAGCAAGGCATGGTGAGTGAATCAGTTTTGCAGTATCTTTTGCTCCCTCCACCAGTGGCAATTCTCCCTTCCTACCCATGCCTCTCCATTTCTACTCCATGCAATACTGTGGAGCAGACATCTGAGGCCTCTTTAGAAGTTCTATCCATATTTATTCAATATGGATAGAGGGTTAGTACTGGTAGTAGGAATGTGTCAACTAGCCATGCCCACTGCACTGTCATGCTCATAGCTTGTATGTGGGGACCCCTGGAGGACAGTTTCTGTGAACGTGGGGAGATAACATTTTAGAAGAAGTCTCAAGTCAGCCTTTCATATTGTGCTGTGTGTTGGTAGCATGGAGTGATAATAAGCCCTTCCTTGAAAAACGCAAAAGCTGGTTATGTCAATTGTCCCTTATTTTCAAAGTGAACAGCATCGCAAAAGAATATAAAATCAACCCATAGTAGAGAGATGTTCTATTGAAATTACTCACAGAACATATATCCCTTAAATTATTATGTATTTAACCTGTACAGTACTTTTTAGACTGCAGATTCCTTAGACCCAGAATGAAATGCATTGAATGTATGTTATTTAATATTCAATTGGATAAAATAATTGGTGTGTACGTTGGATATAATAATCTAAAATTACTGCTGGGATCAAGGGATCATCAGCTGAATGGATAGGGTTTTTTGTTTTTATAGTACTGTACAAATAATGTGTTACAACATTCAAAAGTATCATCACCCTATCCTATAGTTGCATTTATATTTATAGATCTTAAACATCATGTTTGTTTTTTATAGACAAGTTTATTAAAAGCTGAAAGATACATTCTTTGAAAACATATATAAAATGCAAGCCATGGACAAGTTAATCTAAATAGTACCACAGAACAGTAAGTTCAAAGTCGAACAAATTAAAGCTATAAATCCCACAACTAAGCTAGATTATAGTGTTTCAGTAGCAAGCTATGTAAAATGGACCTGCTGTCTTTCTGGCTAAAGCGTTTCCATTGCCAGATTTTTATGGTTTGAGGAAGATAATTTAGGGTAGCAGACCAGCATTCTTGATGTGGCTAGCAGAGATGTATTTAGGGTGATGAGCTACCTTCTGCCAGCGTACTCTCCAGTTTGAGTCACACACTGCCATTATGGCTTTATCTTCACAAAACATAAACCGTAGTCATTCCCTTACCACAGAGAATGTTGCAAAGTGTGGTTCTGTTTTTGTGTGTGATTTCTAAGAGAAAAAAAATTGAAACCCTTGCTAAACCATACTACAGTTCCCAGAAAATGTTGTTATCAGTGAGGTTAATATTATTAGTGTTGTCTGGAAATCACCAAATGGCCTTGAAACATTATTTTAATTCTCAGTGTATTTATAAAAATATGTGTATGATCATTTAATTTTGTTTTAAACCATATTTGTGTATTTCATATTACAGGAATTGTGACCAGGTGTGAAACATCTTGGAACTGTGATTTTAACAGTAAAAAAGAGGGATTTTTTTGTGGGGGAGGGGATTTTTTGCTGTTCATTTTTTTATATCTGTTATCTGTAAACTCATGATCAGGAGGTGAGATCATAAACTAGAATACTTTACAGCTATAATGTTCATTTTGTACAGTCTTGCCAAACCTTTTGAAGCAAGAAAGAAATCCATCAGTAGCAAAGAGTATCAACTATTCAGAATTAGAGTTTCTGTGCCTTTTTAGAAGATTTGTAGGAGAGGGAATCTTGGTGCCATTTATTGGGATTTCTTCTCACTTTGCTATATAGGACATAATGGCAAAACTGTGGTTTGGGCTTTGGGCCAAGCACTTCCTCTTCTTTTCCTTTTTCCTTTCCTTCCACCATGAGTTCTGATACCTTCCCTGACCTTCATTTGACAAACAATAGTTTGCTATTACATGGGCAGCCCAATCCTGTCTACAATTTAGACCAGTGGAACGCTGACCGGTCTAGGGTGTCGCAAATGTGCCATAATGCATGTTTGCAACACCCGCTGAGTAGGTGGCACCGACATCAACGCCGGCGCTGCTCTACTTGCCCCAGATCTGGAGCTGCGCTCGCCGGGGAAGGCAGGTCCCTCGCCGGGGTACGTGGGGAGGGTGTGGGGGTAGGATTGCCCAGCCAGGCCCAGAAAGGGGGTGGGATCATTGGAGATCTCCACTGAATCCTATCCCTCTTTCTGGGCCTGGCTGTTGTTACACGGGCCAGTGGCGTCGTTAGGGTGGGGGCAGGGGTCGGGGGCCCCCAGGCGCAGGGGTGTTGAGCTCGGAGGGGGTGCACTGCTGCTGCACCGCCACTGAATTTTGGCAGCGCTATGGCAGCAGTGCACCCCCTCTGGAGCTCAACATGCCCCCAAGCTTGACACGAACCGGGGTCAAAAGCAGCCGGGGGGTGCACTCCGGGGGGTTAGTTTCCGTCTTACCGTGTTTGTGCACCACGCAAATGTAAAAGTTAAGTTGCCCCCGCGCCATGCTGAAAATGCCCCCCATGCCTGTGTGTGTGTGTGTGTGTGTGTGTGTGTGTGTGCAAAAAACAGCCTAAAAGAGGCTTTTTTAAGCCTCTTTTTAGGCTGTTTTTTGCGGGTTCATTTTTTGTGGTAAAGGTTTTGCTGCCTTGCTGTAAAGGTTTTGATGAGAATTCTAATTACCAATCTGGTAATTCTGATTACCGGGTTACCGGAATTCCAATTCTGGGGTTCAGGGTTATTTGACAGGGCTAGAGCAGACATTGATCAACATAAATAAGATGTATACTGTTAGATATTTCCTTATCTGTTAAGCTGGAATGTTTGTGTACCTTGCTTTCAGTTGAAGGTTGTTCAGCTGTGAATCTGAACACTGACTGTAAAGGTTAATCCTGCCATATACATGGTCATGTTCTTTTCTCACTAGACCCACAGATTACTTCCTGCTGTTCATAACATACACATGAACTGGTTGTTATAATGCAATGATTTTTCTATAAAGCAGTGTGAGGTATATGAAACTTAAAAGAAAGTGATATAAACGCATGAGATCGAAGCAAACCTATAAGAGAGCTGTAGGGAATGAAGCCTGTCTATGGTTTTCCTAGTCACAACTCAGTCAATGTATGTCCTAGAGCAGGGGTTTTCAACCCCTTCCCAACCGAGTACCACCTCTGGCGCCACTCTCCTGCTGCTTATCACCGGAAGTGACTGGTGGTGACATCATCGCCAGTTACGTCTGGGTTTTCAGGTTTTCGGAGGCCAGAAAATGCAAGTAGGAGGCTCTGGGCAGGTGGGAGGGCCCTTCTCAGCAGTCCCGAGAGGCCCGACCAAAGACAGGAGCCTCTCGGGAGCAAAAACACACCTCCGAAAACACCGTATCAGAGCAAGGTTCCGGTGGTCCGACAGTCTGAGTACCACCAGCAGTCTGCCAAGGTACCACCACTGATGGTACTAGTACCACTGGTTGAGAACCCCTGTCCTAGAGAGTCCACCTGGGATGCTGAAGGTAGATTAGTGTGAAGAGTAATTTAAGAATGTGTGCAAACAAAGACCACATACACCATTGATTCTTTTACTTTGTTAACTCTGTGAAAGGAGTTATTACCAACTATTTGACTTATTAATGTAGAATACTGAGCAATGAGTAAAAACAGGCGATCTATTCATATAATCTGAATAAATTAAGTGTATCAGTAGGTGTTGATTTTAGCAAGATGTGAATGAGTTTTAACATTTTGGGCTAAAAGTTTGTTTTCAAATTACATGCCTGTGTATGGAATTTGGAAGTCCTTTGTTGTCTCTGGCATGATGACTTTTTTTTTTTTTTTGCATAAAGCTTTGCTTGCCCATTGTACAGCAATAACTTGATTTTAACATGAAAATGTGGTGCCTATGCCTGCCAGAGATCTTGGCTTCCTTCCCAACATGAGCAGTCTGCTGTACACTACTTGCGATGTACACTTTGGGGAGTATTAGGAAAAATACTGATGAGAAATGTTGGAGGAAGAAACATGGCTGCGCATAAAAGTGGATCATAACAAACGAAGTGTGTAGGTTTCCTTATGGAACAGATGCTGGCTGTGTTCCTAAATGCTTGTTTTCATTTGGATCATATTGGAAGTGTATATAAATTAGGTGAATAGGATGTTCTCATTTGTCTTTGCCTCGGTTAAAAGCCTTATGTTCACCAGTTGTGCTGTGTTTCTCTTGTTCATATTCTACGTTATAATTCATAATACTGTACCATTAAAATACATTAATATTGACTACATCTCAAAGGTAATCTAGAGTCGACTATCCTAACAACCATGATGAACATTCATTTATTGTCTGCGGCCATGATGTTCCTAGTACGATTTAGAAAGTATGGGTATCACTGTATACTTGTAGTCCAACTAATGAATTTTAAAGATATGGAGCATTGCTACCGTGTCGAAAAATTACTTGCTAGGTGAGATGTACCAGATCTTCTGACTGGTTTATAATTACATTATACACAGCGCAATCCAACTTAACTTTTGTGCTGGTGAACCAGCGGTGCAGCGAGAACGGGAGGCCCCAGAACGGAAGAGGGATTCAAATCCCCTTTGAATTCCTCTTTTGGAGGGGATTTGAATCCCTTTGGAAGTAGGTTTTCTCTGTGCCAGGTGCAGGGGAGTGGCAGCAGGAAACAGGTTATCTTGTTGGCTGTGTGCTCGCTGAGGCATCTGGTGGGGCCACTGTGTGATACAGGAAGCTGGACTAGATGGGCCTTTTGGCCTTTCTTTTCCGTTCTGGGGCCTCCCGTTCTCGCTGCGCTGCTGGTTATACAGGCACAAAAGTTAAGTCTGATTGCGCTGACAGAAGCCAAAGGAGAATTTGGTGAACTGTACCACCCATTGAAATGATTCTTCAGAATTCAACTTGCTGTTTTATTTTAGCAAGGGGCAGGATCTCAGATTGGAACTTGTGGGCCTAGAACTGGGCATGTGAAAAGATGGATAGGAAGGAGATGAAAGTGAAGGATGGGCTTCAGCACTAGGGTGGTGGTCGGAGTGTGTGCTGTCCTTTTGAATGAATCCCATGTGCTGCTTTTGGCTGGCATGTGAAGGACCTGCCATCCTTTTCTTTCTTTTGGATACTTCATGGCCACCAGTGGGCTCAGGAATATTGAAAAAACAGTCCACAAAAGTCAATATGCTTTTCTTTCCCTCTGCTTTTTTTTCTTCTTAAGATATTATTTGTGCAATAATTGCAAATAAGTGGGAAGTTTGCCAGATGACAAATAAACGAATAAATTTGCTCTTACCGTGAAAGGTTTGGAGGTTTGTTTTGTTTTGTTTTGCTCCCATCCTGGCTGTAATGTGTAGTAGGCTAGTCCAGGAAATGTGTCATTCAGCTACGGTATATGGATGACTTTCAGTCCAATCCTATGGGCTTGTGCTGGCAGAACTAGCGTTCTGCCAGTACTACCTGCAGTAGCGAAACCACTTCCACCAGCTCCCAGACTCGCGCGCTTTCTGCGCGTGCCAGGGTAGTGGAGAGGACATGTCGATGGAGGTAAGGTGGCATGCATAAGAAGTGTTTATGACTTGTACAGCTTTGCTGTATCTACAAGATGCAGCAGAATTTGGCCTAAAGAGCCTCTAACTGCTGGTGAAATGATACAGAAATTCATGAATTTGTAGAGCAAAGCATCTAAAGCAATTTGTAGATTACTGAACCTGATACCTGAGTTCTATTGTGTTTGTTATTTGCAGTTAGTTCTAGAATTGCCTGCCTCTAAATCTGTTTCTGTTAGGTTAGGTTATCTTGTTCAGATATCGTTGGGTTGTTTTTTTTTTTTACCAAAAGGACACACATGCAAATGGCCTTTATTTTTCTTAGAAACCCAAGCTTATCTATTATGCAGTACAAATGCAAAATACTTTTTAAAGCATTTATCTGAAAAAGCTGACAGATTTTAGTAAGTGTGCTAGATTTTCTCCTACTTACATTCAGTTTTAGGAATCAGATTAGCATTTGTAGGCTTTTACACGATAACAAAGTACTTTCATTGATCAGCGACTTAATTACCATTGATTCTCCATGTGAGTACATAATCTCATGGCACAGCTAGAGTAACAGTTGTTAAGAGCTCAGTGATAATTTAACCATTTCAGTATTTTGGAAGTTGACAGGCAGTAAATTATTGTGTGAAGATTCACATGCAGTAGATTATTGTGTGAAGATTTTTTTAACATCCAGAGGTTACAGGTGTGGTGCTGCTGTTCTTGTACTCTTGTTTCTTAAATTGTAATAATGGTCTTTTTAATAGTTTTTAGATTGTTTATGAGTTTTTAATTAACTGTTTTATTGCTTTTAAAGGTGATTGTTTTTTGTAATTGTTTTTTTTCCTGTTTTTGTAAGCCGCCTTGGGTCCCTTTGGGGAGAAAGGTGGGACAAAAATATTGTAAATAAGTAAAATAAATGGTATTTGGTGAATGTAATATTTTGGCTGGAATCCAAGGATGCAGAAGCAGTACAAGGGCTATCATTGGAAGATATTTAAAATATAAGCATTTTGTCCCATGCATGGGAGAGTGTAGTGGGCATAACTCATCAACTAGTTGGTATGGGTAACGGGAACGAGTTGTCTTACCAAAGAATTTCATTGGTCTACTCTTAAAAAAAAGAAGTAATTGAGATTTATCATGGGACTGGCCTGAAAAAGCTGTGGTCCAGCTCAGTTGTTGACTGACTGCTGTACTGTGTTGCAGTTTGAGATGGTAACCTCCCAAAAGACATATGGAAAAGCCACCAAAAAGTTGAGTTGAATAAATGTTAAAATGGTTTTCAATGTTTACCGACTTCACCATTGTAATTCCTCAGCATGATTCTTTGACATAGCTGGTGCCGTTCTGAAATGAAGCTCAATATTTTACAAGAAGACTGTCATTTAAGGAACCCTCGTGCCTTCTGAAAGTATGCAAATATTTAATATAACTCGTGATTCTGATCCTCCTTGTGCGCTAGTAGAAGTTGATAATGTTTTAATGTAATGTTCTTTATATTAGTATTCATAGCTCAGAAAAGTCCCTTCTCTAGTTGACGGGAGTGGTAGTCATTTCCATTGTCAGGAGATAGCAATAATAATCTAGTCACATTAGGGGACTCCCCCTCCGTCAAAACTGCATCAGTAATAATTTCTGATGATATAGCACCTTTTAATAGCACAAGTGTTTTATAATCTTATCTGTCCGCATAACAGTCCTATGAGGGAGATTGAGCAATGACTTGGTTGAAGTCACTCTAGTGTACCCCACATATGAAATGGGATTTGACCCCAGGGCTTTTAAGTTGTAACACAATCCATGACATTGAAGTTTGCTTTATGCACCTAAATCAAAACAATGCTTTGTTTGCAACATAAGCACAGTGGACATAATTCACCAAGTGCTTATCCTGCACATTTCTTACGTTAGAGAGTCTTAAGCTGGATCATCTTGGTGGATTGAGTATTGAGTCATAAGCAGGAATCATCTGCAGACTTTTCCTGTCTGCTTACTTTAGTTGTGGAACATATTGACAAGTGGCCCATCTGTAAGGTCTCTTTAGGCCAGTGTTTCTCATTTTTTTTCAACCTGCAGCTCCCCTGACCATTGGTGACTATTGGCTGCGGCTCCCCATTACATTATGTTGATTGGCAATCAGTTGACCAATTGGCACTGCACTGTTTTCCGAGAGGATTCTGTGACACTCGGTGGCTCCCCTGGCTGGTTTCCGCGGCTCCCCTGGGAACCGCAGCTCCCAGTTTGGGAACCACTGCCTTAGGCTGAGAGGCATCTGCCGCCTCCTCCATTCACCTCTGTCACTTCCTTTTGAAAATGAAATAGAATGTAAAGGAAGTTGGAGGAGTGGCAGAGATCGTGCCCTGGATAAGGGGGCAGAATAAGGCTCTGGATGAGGGGGGGGGCAGCATTTGACATGCTGCCTTGGGCTCTGGGTAGCTTGCTTACTTCTATGTATACTGGCTTGCATGGCTACAGCAGGTCTTTAGGAAGCTGATGAGCAGATGAGTCTTTCTTTTGGATAAGAGTTTGGAGTAGACCGCTTTTTGATCTGTTTCCGCTTATAGTAAATTCCAATGAGAAATTTCTTGGGCAAATCAAACTTCCATCATCCCCCTCCCCTTTTAAGACACTATTACAAAAAAAAAGCTTGACTCTTTATTTTGGAAGGTGAGTGGATTGCAAATATCTTAAGCCAGGAGTATGAAAATATCAAAGTGAGAAATTCTGATCCTGAGAAAGTTACTGACACTTTTGGAAATATCGTTTCTGCATTTTTTTTTAAAATTAAAGCTTAAAAATTATAATTGCAGGAGTAAGTAAACTAATATTGCTTCCATTGTGATATATATTTGGAATTATCTAACAGTTAAAACATACATTGTACACATTTTTCATCATGTACGCTACAGAGCAAGTTAGTGCAGTCCTTCACAAAAGCTGTAAATCAAAAGAAAACAGTAAAGGAATCCAGAATAAAAAGGAACGAAATGAGATTTTTCAGCAAACAGAATGTATTTCAGTAATAACAAAAGAGCTTTAGAACTTCACAAGGGTCATGAGTAGGTCAGCCACACAGAGAAGATGAAGAAATAGTAGTTTTTTTATAATTATCTAGTTGCTGTGTGTCTCATAGTTTACCAAATATGCCTTTAAACAAATAATATAATTGATTCTTCAAGTTAATTATTTGTAGCACTTTTACATTTATTTTTTAAAGGAATGGTCCTAGAGTTCTCTTCTCCTGCATTTCTAATGAATGGACAGGGTCGAATCAGGAGTTGATGGTGTTGGCAGCTGCCAAGATCCTGCTGCTGGTCCTTGAAACCATCCATAATCATTATGTAGTAGTGGTAGAACAGCTTTCTTGGGACCCACACAGTAGGAGGGAGCCCATGGAGGAAGTTTGCTGAGGGGTCCCTGAACCCAGAGGCTAAACCTGTGATTGGTCGTTGCTGGGTTAGCAAGGATACCAAAAACATGTCCAGTTTGGAATCATAGACTGTTCTTGTCTACATAGAGAATGGCCCTGTATGTCCATTTATATAAAGTTAATAAGGCACCTTTTAATGGACATGTAAAGATGGAATTTTGGCAAGGTAGTTCGCTTGCTTTTATATGACAAGTTGCATCTTTCAAAATTTTTCTCTTTTTCACGACTGGTCAGGTCAAACGACATGCTATGCAAAATGCATAATGTCGCCTGATGAGTTTTGTGTGAAAATGAGTGGAACTGCAACAGGCTTTCGGACTTTGCTCCTGCTGCTGTTCTGCATTCAATTGTGCCCCTCCCATACACTATTTTAAATAGAACAAAGCTTCCACTGAAAGCCAATGGAAGCTTCTTTTCTGTTTAAATAGCGTGTGGGGGGGTATGCGTTCAGGAGTGGAGTTGCAGTGGGAGCAAAGTCCTAAATCAGTGCCCCCAACTACCTGCTCTTTTGCACCCCCAACTGCTGTTAAAACAAATCAACGTACCAGAGCACATTATGCATTTCATGTAATGTGTAGTCCTCTCATGTGTCTCTTAGAGTACAGGAGTCCTGTTTTCCTCCTTTTGTATATGGTTATCCTAAAAGTCAGGACCATACCTGAGTTTTCTGCCAGGGAAAACTGTGAATAGCACCAACATTGTTCTGATACCTAAGAAACACTAATGTTACATGTAGGCTGAAATAGGACAGTCTAATTATTTGAAGGATAACATTGTAGATGTTGAACAGAAGCTGCACTTCTTAGCTGCCAAACGTGAGCCATTGGCATAAGCTGCCTATTTCAAAATGTGTTAATTATTCACAGTTTCAACAGAATTGTTTTGCTTCACACATGATTGGTGGCTGTGATGACCATTTTGATGAGCTGCTTATAAGTTATTTCTGTTTTTGTTGCTTGCTTTGCTCTCCAGTGCCTTGGAGGTGGGTTCCCTCCCCCACTGCCAGGCATATAGCTTATGACTATTGTTTGCAAAAACCTGAAAATGAAATCAATAATTTACCAAGTCTATTTCCTTTTGCTCGGTGCTCGTAAATGTAAGTTATGCAAGCTCACGAATAATGATACATTAGGAATCTACTTTAGAACATTAAAAGTTGAATGCTATGCTTAAGCACAAAACAGTATAAAATATTACATAGAAACCTGTGGGTGGGGGAGACAGAATTTAAGGATAGACGTATAACATTGCTTTTATAATCTGTATGAAATATTTGCATATGTTTGTTTTAAAAATATTTATCTCCCCCCTTCTATTTTTTTAATGCTCAACACAGCTGACATACAGTATCTGTTTATATTTATGATGAACCAAAGATGATTGATAGAAACAAACAGAACTGGTTAGTTAGATAACCTTACATACGTACTGTATGTACTGTAATGCTGTTCACTAGGTTCGCGTACGTTTCTGTGGAAGTTATACTGGATCTTTTCCAAGGAAACTGCTATTTTTCTGAAGAATAACTAGTAGACATTAAACTCTCATTCCTCGTTCTTACACTTGTTATAATAAGTGTATATAAACCTATGGCACGTTTGCAGCACCCTGTGAGTAGGCAGCACTGGTGCCGAGGTAGGCAGTGAGTAGGCAGGCACGGCTGTACTCACTGCGGATCCAACGGAGTGCCCACCGGGGAAGGTAAATTCCCACCAGGCGGTTGGAGGGCTGTGGGGAGGGCAGAACGGGGCATTCCGGGCGGGATTGGTTGGCTGGGCCCGGGAAGGGGGAGGGATCGGCGACGGCAGCTCCACCAAAATTCTATCCTACTTCCTGGGCCTGGTTGCCATTACACGGCCCTCTTGAATGTGCGCCAGCAAAATAGCTGGCGCACATTCGAGTTGACCCATCAGGGTGGCGGGGGGGGGTATAAGGGGACAAACGTCCCCTTCCCCCAAGAAATGTTCCAGCTGTGCCGGTGCAGGGTCCCCTCTAGATAGGCTGCAGCACGTGTTCTAGCTAGACAGGATTGGGCTGTTCGTTTCTATGCATACCTGAGTGGCAGATTCCTTGTGTTTAACGCAGATAAAATGGTGGACCTTGGTAAGGGAGAGATGTTTTTTGTGGTGTTGTTTTTTTAAAGGAGTGATTTTGATTAACTTTATGAAGGACATCTCATTCTTTGATAATGTTGCAATTGTTCTCCAAAGCCAACATAACAGCTACTGATTTCACATGTTACATTATTCACATAAATGCAGTTCACTGATAGACTGAATGTGTGCTACTTCTGCCTTCAGTTATTCCCCAATCCAGAGGGTATCTGTTGTGCATTTACATACTATTTGACTTAAATTGACTGAAATTATCCCCTTTGGACCGTTTTACATTAGCAAGATTGTTGGAATATATCCTCTACCAGGTGTGCCATCTGCTGCCCGTGGCCACATATCCCTCCAGTGGAAAGATGAGAAACTGAGAGATCTCTACAGCCACATTATTCTTTTATCTGTTTGAAAGATTATGCTCCAGGAAGTTGTGCAATATGCAGAGAAAAAAAGGACTGTTGTGGTGTTTTTGTTTTTATCCCTTCCAAAGAATATATATCTTTCCTGGCAGTAAGTCCCATTGAACATGATGGATTTTCTTCCAAGTAAACATGCATTGGATTGTGTCACATTGCATTTGTACCTGAGTAACTTAATAGAGTTTCCAACCTGTTTGCTTTATTTCAGTTGCTTCGAGCTAAATTCCACAAACACACCCTTTTCAGGTTGAAGGCAGGTTCCAATATCTCGGTCACGTGGATTGCAACTATAGGTTACCTAGGAACACTAGATGGATTCTAAACATTAGAAAGGTGAACTTTGACTTCCTCCATAGCAGATGGAACATTTAGTGAGCAACTGGCCATGTGTAATGTTAACTTGTTTGTCTTTCTAGCAATTAACAAAGGGCCAAACGTATGCCTTGTTCTTCAGCTTAACACTGGAAATAGATGTTATTAAAATTACATCCTCTAAGCACTGCAGAGTTGTAACATGAAATATTATGTTCATTAGGATGTGGTAAAACTTCTCTGTATTGCCTTTGTAGCAACTGCACAGCATGTTTTAAAAATGAACATTAACAGACATTACATATAGCCACAGTTGTCAGTGTTTAATTAAGGAGGGTCTCTGCAATGTAGAATGTCACTGTTTTGTAAATGTGTTGTAAAAGGTTCAAATTAAAATGCTGTACAATTAGTTTGCATGACAAAATGACTTTGTAAGACCCCTACAATAGACAATTTAGAGAAATAGCTATTCTGTGTTTAAAATACTAAAGGAGCAACAATTTAAACAGATGGCAGTGCCTTTCCTCTTGATTATAACTTTGAGGCATGCTTTACTAAATGGAATCAGCGGGGTTCATTAAGGTCCCGTTTGATGTATCAGTATTATAAAAATACCATGTTAATTATCCTCAAACGTTGCAAGTTACCTCCATTTTCCTGCAATCAGAAGATGAGAGAAACCCTGTGAAGCAAATTAGTCCTAATTGAAAGAAGACTGATTAATATTTAAATAAGGCATTGTGTGAGAGATTCTGCCATGAGAAAAATAGGCTGAACATCTGAATTAATTGCATAGCAGGTTAAATTAAATTTCATATAACGGGTTGGAAGATGAGTTGGCACAGTGCTTTAGCAGAGAACACAATGGCTGAAATACCAGTCTTTTCTTTCACTCTTGGCTGGATTCCATCAAGGTCCTTGTAGCCCTTACCTCTTTGTTGTCTCTCTTTCAGTGCAAACAAAGGTACTAACAGAAAATTGCAACTACATTAAAAAAAATGTTAATCCTTTTTTAGGGGGGGGGAGGGGAGGGAAGATAACACCTGTCTACGTTTTCTCTATTGCTTTTGCATATTGGTGGAAAAATTGGGAAACATCAGGATCCTTTTTTTCCTGTTGCACATTTAATGAGGATTGATGACATAAAATGCTAATGGCTGGAATATAGTTAGAATTGTGCTATTAGTGGGTTATCACTGTCTGACATTTTCACTGTACAGGAGCATACATGTGGAGCCTGTTTAAAGTGATTGGGTTACTTAAGGGTCCCTGTTAGGGATATTTAATCCAACATAAATTACTTATGCACTTTGTTAGTGTTCAAAGAGAGAGTGTCACGTTGTACATGTTGGCAGTTTTCCAGTCAAGAGCTGTTAATTACTGTACAGCTCGTGAATACATTTTGTGGCAATAGAAGCCAAGGGGGAGGGGTGAGGAGACAAGCCTGCATCTATATTCTGTCTGGCTAAAAATGAATAGATGAGACTGCAGAAGGAAAAATATATATATATACTGAAGTCATTTTCACCCTTAGGAGTTACAATGCCATTTGTTTTCATGCTGAACATAAAAACAAATGACAGTACAATCCCGTAAGGGGAGAAGTACTTTAGCTTTAAAGGATCCCTGCCAAAAACAAAGCTATTATCTATTTGTTTACTGATAAGAAAAAAGGATGTTCTCCAAAGATTTATTTGTGAACCCGTACGTCTTTGTAAAGTTCAAGGTTTGCTATGATACTGTTTGCTTATCAAATTGCGTGCAAGTGATAACTCCGGCAATTGCGCGTCTTATGTATCTTTTTTTTCTTTCAATCCTATGAGTAGTTGTTTATGGCCAAGTTCTCCAACACTGTTGTATTTGATATTAGGAAATCAATTCTTTCCTTCCCCCCCCCCCAAAAAAAAAGAGAAAAAGACTTGCAGGAACAAGCAAATGTTAGTTAATATAGTTACATGGCTTAACTATGGTAGTTGGCCATCACAAATGACCAACTAAATTTGTTCAATAGATAGTCACATAGATCATGTTATTCCAGTAACAGAATACAATAATTTTCAGCCCAATCCTGTGCCTGCGTCCGTCAGCAGAATGAGCATACACGTTGTTGCAAATGTTGCGGAGGCTTATGGCGGAAAGGCCTGCACCAGCCTGCAGCACCAGATCCCAGCGGAGCCCCTGCTGGAGCAGGTAGGCTCCCGCTGGGCTGCGGAGTGATGGGGAGAGGGTGTAACTGGGGCGGGAGAGGGCATTCCAGGGCAGGGGGAAGGCGGGGAGAAGGGCGGAGGGCTTGGTGGAAGAGGCCTCTGCCGAATCCTATCCCCCTTCCCGGGCTTGGGGGCCCGACATGGAGCTGCTCAGACTTGTGCCAGCCGTTTAGCTGGTGCAGATCCAAGTAGCCCAATAGAGGCTGCTGGGTTTTGACACGGGATAAGGAGACGAATGTCCCCTTACCTCGAGGATGCATCCACCCCTGCGCTGCTGGATTGTCATACGGATTGCATCCAGGTAAAACATGCGATGCACGTTGTACACTCAGCGCTATACAAATGTTAAGTAATAGTATTAACAGCATTCTAAGCCATGTTGTTGTAGTCTTAATGTGTCTGCTTCTTGGGAGTTGTCCATATAAACTTACCACAAAGACATTTCATTTGTTCTCTGAATTTGAAAAATAGCTTTGAGCACAAACTTGCAGCATTATGATTATGCAAAACATCTGTTCTTCACATGCATTGTTTTTATAGCTCTAGAGAGGAAAAAAAAGTGCCATTTTTCAGCAACAGCCTTCACAAAGCAACCTTACAATAGTCATGATAAGACTGTCACGACCCCACCTTCTCACCCCTGCAGCTGTGGCTGCTGCAGTACTTGGAAATCTGGTGGAGAAAACTGGGTGCTACCAACTCTTTCTGCCTCCTCCAATCAGGTCTCCATAATACATGCTAAGTCAGTGCCTTTCTCCAGGATCAAGTCCTGGATCAGGCTGGTTTTCTTATTAACTGACCTGACATTTACCAGTAGCAGCTTCAGATTTAAGGAGTTGCTACTTAGGGACACATCAGTCCTCAGGGAAAGGGCCATGAAGAGGGATAGTCTGTCAGTGACTAGCCCTCTTCCCCTGAAATCGCTGACACAACCCCCAATCTGTCATGGCCAATCAGCCCAATAAGGTGGTTATTGACAAGGATGTTTTGAAGCAGACATGTGCTGAGTATTTAATGCTTTGGGATATGTATATTAACCACCCCTGAACATTGTGGAAAGAATGAGGGGCTCATCTGGTCCCCAGCTGTTGTGTTCTGGAGGGGAGACATGTGACTGACAGTAGCTGGGACTTGGCTCATTATTGGCCAGTGAGCCAACATCCAGCGGTTCAGCACTTGAGGACATATTTTGGAATGTTGCCATTGTTTCATCAGAACTTAGAGGACAACGTTACAGGTGCTCATGGAACATGTTCAGGAAATATTTAAGACTTAGTAGGGTTTAGTTGGGCTATTAAGAAGTTATCCCCTGGGGTTAATTTGTCATGGGTTGGGATGGTACCTTAAAGAAGTAACAAAGGGCTGTGGACCCTGCTAGATTGCACAGTTCACATAAGAAGTGGGGAACGTTATTAATTATATTTATATCCAGTTCTTTCTTCAAGGAGCACTGGCATACATAACTCTCTCTCTCTCACACACACACACACCCCATTTTATTTTCACAAATCTGGTGAAGAGAGATTTAAAAAAAATGTGAAGATATGTAGTCTAGGAAATTACGGGCTGGTTTATCTTGACATTTGTTCTGGGGAAATTAACGGTAAGCGTGATAAAAAACTGAATTATTAAACATGTAGAAGAACAAGATTTGCTGAGCAAGGGTAAAGTACGGCTTCTGCAACAGACAGTCCTGCCTCACCAACCTTTTGGAATTTTTTTAAGAGTGTCAAAAAGCATGTGAATAGGAGTGACCCAGTAAATAGTATTACCAAAGACTTCTGAGTAAACATAGCAGTCATGCTGTAAGAACATGGAACCTCTTATTGTTAACTGATTGATACCTGATAACGGATTGATAGCTGATAAACGTTAGGAAGTGAAGAATAAGAGTAAACGGGCAATTTTCAGAAGGAAAATTCTGAAGGAATTTAAAAAGTAGAAGGAAATTAAAAAGGATCTCTTTGAGTGAATGGCAAATGAAAGTAGCGGTGAAGTTCAGCATAAATGTGAGAAGAGGCCCATTGGCCAGTAAAAAAAAGACCGTACCTTCATCTGTACAGTAACAGTGAGTACTAGGAAAATCTTGAGGTTATGGTGGATAGCTCACTGAAAAGTCACTAGTCATTTAGGATCTATAAAAAAAGTAAATGTCATGCTTAGTAATGGGAAGAAAAAAAATGTTGCATTGCAATTCTTTTATACAAATTACTATGTACAGTTCTTTTTGCCAGATCTCAAAAAGTATGTCCTTCTTTCTGGTGCTGGAAAGATACAGGAAAAGGAACCAAAATCATCAAGGATTGGATCATTTTCCCTACAAGGAAAGACTAAAGCAGACTGGTCAAAAGACAGATCAGGATCTACTGGAAGATTTCTAGGCAATTTGGGTTAGATCAACAAGAGTTTTTGACTCCCACTTTAATAATAGCTAAAAGCAAAAGCTTATTTTTTCTAAATTAGGTTGATGAAACAAGTTTGGGGAAGAAATGAGGAGTGAGTGGATTTTTGAATGAAAGGACTTACGAGTTGAGTTCTGGTACTCTAATGACTACAGCATCATGGCAGAGTGGTGCTGTTATTAAACGGGCATCACTTTCCGTAAGCATTGTTTGTAGAGGAGTGATGTGGTCTGCCTTTCTGAGAAAGGTTGTTAATTTGTTTGAGAAGCATGACTGGAGGACCTTTAAAGGCTGCAGTTGTTTCAGGTTAATATGCAAGCACCACTGTTGAGTTATCCTGCTTTGTTTAAATTTGAAGACCATTAGGACTAATTATTGTAGGGCAGATTTATATTAAAATTAATTTGTCTTTTTACTAATTATTATTTAGGTTCCAATTTACTGATTGTTAACTTTGTTATTGCTGTAATATGCAGATTAGTATGTAATAGGAGCATGTAGACTGGTGTTGCACACTAATCATATTATATAAGAGCTGATTCACACAAGCTTGTGTATAACATGATTACTCAAAACTTGATGACATGCAACTGAAGATGGAAGTGGTCACCATTGAACACTATGTTTGAACTGATGTTGGACAATATGAAAGATCTGCCTGTGAGTTTTGATTTGTGGTTGCTGTTTCTATATGCATATTTATGTGATTTTGTAGCAGCCCAGCAACACCCATGCACATATAAAAAGATCCAAGAATATGAATTAGTAAGGCACTACTGAGAGCAAATGCAGTTGCACAAGGGCGTATGGTACATTCTATCCAGGACCTTGCAATAGAGGTTGCATGTAGTGGTTATGCTCCTAAGGGTTCAGTCCTATCCAGCCGCTATACCGGATAGGATCTCTGCCACAAAAGCTGCCAGGACTGTTACAGAAGCTGTCGTAAAGCTGTTGCACCGGCCCTAGGCCAGTGCAGACGGCTGCGTCAGCTCCTGCGGGCTTGATCGGGACAGTGTGCGACCCAGGTATGCTGCGGCTGGGCCGGATGGCATAGGGGCATTCCTGGGGCGTTTCAGGGCGGAGTGGGCGGGATCGGCGGCAGCGACATGCTGCATCCTATCCCCTTCTCAGGCCTATTTCTCCTGACATGGGCAACCTTGATTTGCGCCACCAAAATGGCGCACACAGATCTGAGGAGGCCCATTGCGGGGACTGGGGCTTTACCTGGAGTAAGGGAACAAAAGTTCTCTTACCTCAAGGAGACCTCCAACCCTGCCTACACTGCTCAGAATACAGCATTGCCAGCGCCAGCATAGCTGGATTGCTGAGCAGAGCATAGGATAGGATTGGAATGCTCAGCAGTTCAAAGTTAGCATACAATATCAATATCAAAGACAGGACTTTAGCCTATTTTTCATGATTTTTGCAAATACTTGAAAAGCACAACTCAAATGAACATACAAAAGGTTTTCTCTAACTAGAAAAACCATCAGCATTTTGTAGCAGGTTGACTGCCAAAATCTGTCTATCTGTGCTTTGTATTTGTCTAATAGCTTTGTATAACTTCATTAAATAAACCTTGCAAATATTCAGTGTCTCTATTAAAGGACTAAGATTCACTGTTCCGTACCGTGGTTATGAGCAGCTGCCTGTGAAAATTAATTTTTTCTGTTTTCTCCGGGGTGTATGAAGATTTCTGGTTCTCTACATTTGTTGAAAGGTATAATTAGAACATTTACATCATGGGTGACTTTTAATGCACAATCAATAGTATCTATAATTATTAGAAAATGAAAAATTATATTTGTGCCGCTTATTGATAAAATTAAGAGATGGAGAACTGTGGTGTTCATAGTGGTCTTATTTCCAGCTTCTTAAATGTGCTCTGGAAGTTTTTAAGGAGCATTTAGGCTTAGGAAATGGTACAATTCCACATTTGTAGCAGGTGGCGCAGTGGGTTAAACCGCTGAACCATGAGCTGTCGATTGAAAGGTCGACAGTTCGAATCCGCGACGGGGTGAGCTCTCGTTGCTTGGCCAGCTCCTGCCAACCTAGCAGTTCCAAAGCATGTTAATGCGAGTAGATAAATAGGTACCGCTTGCGGGAAGGTAAACAGCGCTCCGTGTTCCAGCCGCATGCTATGCTCTGCGGCAAGGAGAGTCATGCCGGCCACATGACCACGGAGGCGTCTTCAGACAACGCTGGCTCTTCAGCTTTGAAATGGGGATGAGCATCACACCCTAGAGTCAGACACGAATGGACTTTGTCAGGGGTCACCTTTACCTTTTTATCATTTCTTTTAGTAGACATTATACACAGATTTTGATCCTTTTTGAAAATTCCAGTCTTGGTATACTTGGTGACTACAGAAATGATCTTACTATGATTGCTGAAATTCATGACAAATACATTCAAGTATCAAAGTATTGTATTGTATTTTGGGTGCTCATCACCTTTAATTGCACTGGAATTGCAGGAAGCAATGCGAAACTGTTAAAATGAATAAGTATTTTATTATTAACTTCAGTAGATAGGATTGTGTCCTATCCTAAACCCACCCAACCCCCTGTGATTTGTTTGGTGTTCTGTTCCTTCATATTGCAACGTGATTCCTGTAATTTATTCCACTCTGCCTTTCAGTTTTTGATTGTTGGTGACTTCAGTTACAGCTACCCTAGAAGAATGCTTGGAAAATACATATGGTAAAACAGAATCTCTAATCTTGTTAGGAAACATTAGCCACAGGGAACAGGTTATACCAGTTCTTGGA
Organism: Plestiodon gilberti rubricaudatus; assembly: GCA_026170595.1. Classification (NCBI taxonomy): domain Eukaryota; kingdom Metazoa; phylum Chordata; class Lepidosauria; order Squamata; family Scincidae; genus Plestiodon; species Plestiodon gilberti. Next base: position 40,521,419 of record JANXHW010000004.1, read on the forward strand.
AAAACTTCCTTACTTTCAGGTCAAATAACAAGTAAAAACTTGTTACTTCCAGGTCAAATTCATGTTTATACTGATGTGTAAGAGGATGTATGTTGGGCATTACCTGTCTAGGTAGGGCTCGAAAGGCCCCTTCTTTGAAACTCTGGAGAGCCACTGGCAGTCTGTGTGGATAATACTGAAGTAGACTCTGAAAATGGCAACACAGGAAGTGCCCGATTCAATGTGCCAAGCTCTAATTCAATTACATCCTATAGGTCTTCTAACTATTCCAAAGACGGATCAGCCAAAGGAAGAAAGGGGAGACGCGCAACAGTTAAACATGCTGAATCAAACTAAAAGCTCCTAATCTACACAGCTTGCCCTCCATTGCCTACATTTACCATGAATGGCTTTTAAGTAAACTGTAGTTAACTCTCTGTGAAAGTGGGACTTAGGAATCTTTCCCTCCCATCCTAAACTGTTTTCTGATTAAATGGATTTTCGGAAGCACTATTTATTCCAAAGTTGTGTCCATATGTACATGGACAGTTAAAGTCCGAGATAAATACTGTCTGTGTAGCATCTGTGTAGCATGGTTGACTGTAAAGATTCAACGTTCATGGTCTGTGTGCCAAGATGAAAGTTAGTTGTGTGAAAGTTTATTGTATTGGAGCAATTCCCTCAAAATGAGGGTTTTCATTGGCATGGTCAGGATGAACCCAAAACATGTGGATGCTGCTTCATGCATGTGGCTTTGCTCACGTGGTTTGCATCGTTGGCAGCAACCATAATTGTGAGTTGTATAGTGTGAAATGCATTTTTAAAAATGTAACCGACAAAAATTGTGTCTCTGGTTTTAATTGCATTTGATTGGTAGTTTTAATGCAAATTTAAAATATGTAAACAAATATTAGGAAATGTTTTTTTCTCAATGTTGGTTTTCTCATATTGTTGCATAGATTTCATACATTTAGCAAAATGAAAGGGAGAGCTTAATTTTTTTTTAGCTAAGCCATCATTTTAAAATTTTCATACTTTTGACAGCAGCTTTTATGCACGAAGTAAAAGGTAGGATGACTGGCCTACTTCTGTCTGTTTTCATTACTCCATTCTTTCCATGTGCTGCTCCATCTTTTTCACTCTGTAGGCCTAGCAAGTAGAATATTAAAGGTTTTGTAATTATTTCAATAAGATCCGGTTATCAATCTTTTGTTGGTTCCATTTACTTGTTGCCTAATAAAACTTGCTTCTATGTTAAAGGCCAGCAGTTTAAACATATCTTTTAATGTGTTGGATGTGACAATGTTTTAAAGGGTGAGAATGTAGCATATGGAGTGTGTTTGCCCTTTTTAATGCAAATAGTTTCAGTTGTTCAAAAACTGACGGCTCCACCACATTTTTCATTATTGTATTTATTAACGTTTCTGAAATGTTAGACATTTCTGTGTTATTTAAAAGCCACTGTAAAATATGAAAGGTTTAGAACCTTCAGTCAGCATTACGTTTATGCAAACCAGATGACTGGTTTTCTTCCAACTTTTAATAAGCATATCCCCTTAATTATATCAGGGGTGGTGTCAGGAGCAGGCCATGTTGGGCACTGGCTGAGTCCCATGCACTTCAGAGGGCCAACCTGGCCAGGATGACCCTGAATTCTCAGTACCAGTGGCAGTGCCCAATGCACCTTCAGAAAGGGGCATGGGGGCCCCAATGCAGGACTTTGCCCTAGGGACCCCATCAAGCCGGTACTGGTACTAATATTGAACTAGAACTGGAATGAGCAGTAATCATCATCATCATCATCATCATCATCATCATCATCATCATCATCATCATCATCATCATCATCATCATCTGTATTTGCATACCACCTTTCATTCTGGTAATCAGCTTTCTCCCCAGACTCAAGGCGGTTTACATAGACAGGCTCTTCTAAACCCCCATAGGGGTTTTTACAATAATGTTCTTTTCGCATAGAACCTTTTTTCATTCTCCAGATGTTTCCTTTCAACGGTGTGATTATCTCTCTAGCTGCAGAGCACATGTCTTCCGTGCTTGCTCGACATCGACTCCTTTCTCTCACAGAGGGTTAACACAGGTTATCTCAGCTTCCGGTCGTCTCCAATGAAGGCACTACTGAGTTGGTCTCGTCTTAGCTATCTTCAGGCAGGTGGTAGCTCAACCACCAGGACACACTTCCTGCCCAGTAAACTATTACTTCAGTATTATTACTATTGCTTCTAATAGAAGTATTAGAAGTACATACTGCTAGAACTGTAATGAGCAGTAAACTACTGTATTTTTATACCATCAGATTGTACCCATGTTATCCTGCTTCCATTACACTAGCAATGGCCACATAGAAATGGGCCCTTTGGTCCCTGATTGGAAGACAAATCTGGCCCAGCATATATGGATGTCATTGCACTTAAAATGCCATGTTATGGATTAGTGGCTGGCTAGAATGCCCTCGGGTAAATGTCAGCTGTCCGTCTAGTACTGCTCTCTGAAATTACTTACCTTGTTAGCCTTCAGAACGTCATTGGGTGTAACGAGCAAGGGCAGACACACCCCAAGCAAAACATTGGATGGTTAACGTCTCAGATTAGACTGCGTAAGGAAGCCCTTCTGTGGCCTAGGGCCTCCAGTGTGGAAAACTTTATAACCCTTGAATGCTGGTATGGTGGCATGGATAAGAATCTCTCTCTCTCTCTCTCTTCCCCCCCCCCCCCAGGACTTCAAAAACTACCTTACTGTTAGAAGGAGTTTTAACCAGGCTTGCTAGATCTTTGAGCTGATACAGAAGCAAGCCTTCCCTTCACCTTACTATACTGCTTAGCATTTACTTATCTAGCTCTTGTTTTTACTGAATGGGGTAGGTGGGTGTCTAGCTGCCTTTTGACCCTGGACTTGCCCTCCTGGAACACTGCGTTCTGCCACTCCTTGAAGGAAGTTCCTGCTTATGTGTGTACCTCTTCCAAGAACAGGGGTTCACAAATGCACTTGCGACAAGGAAAAAGTGAGACATGTGTAGGGATCATATGCTGTCACTCGAAAGCAACAAGCCTTTCAGCATCACCACAGCAATGATTCTTTGCTTTTCTGTGAGGCTCAAGAAAAGTCTTCTCCCTGCAGTTCCAGAGGGCTTTGGAGACTGTCCAAGACAACAAATCCCAAGGGTCCCTGAGCAACGCGAATGCATGGTTGCTCTTCTCCCCAAGCTGACAAAAGGGTTGGCAGTCATCTCTACAGTCATTCTGGACTTCAGAGCCATTCCAAAGTAACAATAATTGCAGCTTCTGAGTGCCTCTGAAGCCCAGGACAACTGCAGGTGCAAGTTTGCCTGCCTTCCTCCAGAATCGGGAAGAAAACTGAGTGACTTGTCGTTGCAGTTGTGCTGAGCTTCAGGAAAACTGAGAAGCTAATGCTTTGGGTTGTTTCCTAAGTTCAGTGCAACAACTGAGATGGAGCTCCAGAGGTCAGCATGACATGTAGACGGTGATGTTGGGGGGGGGGATGGGACAGGATTGGTGCTGACCACAAATTTTAACTGACTATGAAGGCCTTTTGTCTTACATCCTTAGATCTAAGTACAAGTAACTGGATTTTTTTTTCCACCCCTTGTTACTCTTGTCTCCTCTTTTCATCCATCTGTTGTCACAGGAGCTTTGCCAGGAAAAACAAGTTGGAAACTCTATCAGTGTGTAATTGTTAAATGGAATAATACAAAGCAGTGAGATTATACATTTAACACTAGCAGTAATCTGAGGTGAAATGTATGCATTCCCAGCTCTTGAAGTATTCTTCAAAATTGTGAGACTGGAGTTTGTACTTTTGGAGTTGAAATCCAAATTGTGTCAATTTAAATGTGGATGTTGCTTCTCGTTGATAAAGAATAATAGTAAGAACTTTAAGAGTGAATTTTAGCAAACTAAGGGATATAGGATAAAACTCCAGTTTTATAGTTGACCAATGAACTTGTTAATGGGAGCATGTGTACTGTATTTCAAATTCGTTCGTCATGAGGAGAAAAAATAGGCGTAATTAGAAAAGTTGGTACATAGCCTTTAAACACAGCAGCTTCTTGTTCTGTTTTGCTTTTTTATTTTGTGGTTATTATAATGAAGAATAAAATTAAGTTATAGAGCTGAGGTAGAAGGAAACCAACTGTTTTTCCATTCACCTTATTATTGAGCTGTGGTTGCAAGAACTTCCTTTTCTGTTATCAGAATCTTTCAGCTAAAATGTCAGTTAAATATGCTAAATAACCAAACTCTCTTAGGGACAAAGAAAAGGCTTAGAGGCACCTGTGTTTCTTTGATCACAGAAGGCAAAAACACACATGTAAAGTGGAGTGTGTGTGTGTGGGGGGAAGGTGTACAGTACTTTCATAGGGTGTGTGGATTGCATTGTCCTTTTAGTTTTAGGGAATAATAAAATTTAACTTGTTCAATCTTGTAACAGGAAAATTGTTTAAAGGAATACTAGATGCTTTGAAGTAGATTGCTGGCAGTATATTATGTCCTAATACAAGACTTCTGTACCAAACAAGACCTACTGGAAAGTACTAGCCCGCAGATTAAATAACAGTAATATTTCATAGCCACAAAAACTGTATATGATAAGGTAGGCTACGCATTGTTACATGGTTATTGCATGCCTCAGGTGGACATAGAAGGTAAGTGCTATGAGGCTAGCTAAACATAGCCACCCAAGAAGTGTGATAATTGCCCTGAAATGTACTGCCTTAAGGTGTCTTGCTGCTGTGACAGAAATTTCTTCATAATCGAAGGAAAAAGGAATTTGCTGGAAAATGGAGACATGGATATGACATAATAGACAGACAATCAGGCATTCTGACTCATGTCTACACTTCTAAAGCCACTTCAGGATGTCAAATAACATTTAATTTGGCTGACTTGGCTGAAATTTTGCTCCAGAATGCTGAGCTATGAATAGACTTCGAAGGATTTTATTTGTACTGGTAAAGGTCAGTGTTGTTTTTCACTGTACTGCCCTGAACTGATTAAAATAAAGTTCTAACGGGTTGTATCAGAACTTTTGATTGAATCAACCCACATTTTCTCTCTCCCCCCCCCAATAATCGGCTCATGTCAATGTAGTTTGAGGTTTCTGTTTCACATGATAATCAGTCGGATTAAGAACATAAGACCATAAGAGCCCTGCTGGATCAGGCCAAAGGCCCATCTAGTCCAGCTTCCTGTATCTCACAGTGGCCCCACCAGATGCCTCAGGGAGCACACAAGACAACAAGATACCTGTATCCTGTTGCCACTCCCTTGCATCCGGCATTAAGAGATAGCCTATTACTAAGACCAGGAGGTTACTTATCCCCATCATGGCTTGTAACCTGTGATGGACCTTTCCTCCATAAATCTGTCCAATCACCTTTTTAAAGGCATCCAGGCCAGGTGCCATCACCACATCCTGTGCTAAGGAGTTCCACAGGTTAATTACACGCTGGATAAAGACAGGCTTACCAGATCGCCGCTGGGACGGGAGCAGTCTACCCTTAAGAGGGAGGGGCGTGGGGGGGGCCAGAACGCGACATGTTCTGCCCCCCCACGCCCCTCCCCCTTAAGGGTAGATTGCTCCCGTCCTGGCGGTGATCTGGTACGCCTGGATAAAGAAATATTTTCTTTTGTCTGTTCTAATTCTCCCGCCACTCAGTTTTAGTGGATGTCCCCTAGTTCTAGTATTGTGCAAGAGGGAAAATAACTTCTGTCTATCCACTCTCTCCATGCAGAAGTTCTAGATTATTTGCCCCAAGTTTAAATGTTTACAAAATCTTCTGCAGACCCTGCAGTTTTTCTTTTATTATTTGCATTTTTATCGTGTCTTTCACCACACAGGGTCCCATGATGGCTAACAAAACTGAAAAAACATAAAGCAATCTAAAACAGCATCAAAATTAAAATAATTTAAAACTGTTCACAGTGGCATACCTGAGAGGAAAGGATGGTTCCTAACTTTGGAACTTCTGGAACAGCTTGGAAAAACTGGTATTGGTTTTTTCAACTTTTCCCCGTTTTGGCAGTGCATGTTGGGTTCACACTCTTCCTGTCTTTTGCAACAAAATGCAGCTCCTGAGCATCATGGGTAATTTGGTCTTTGAGGCAGCTGATACTTTGGTTTTGGTTGGGTGGGGGCTAGGAGATTTTACATTATATATACCAACTGAACAGGAAAACATGACAACTTTAAGCTATTATCCTGGGTGCTGATAGCTTCAGTAGAGTAAGAAAAGGATGCAGCCAGAGATTGGATTATCCTAAAAGAGTTTGGTGGCACCATGGAGAGAAACACTTTATTGTGTCATGAGAGGATTCAGATGGCTTTAAAGGGGGATTTGACAAATTCATGGAGGACAGATCCATCAATGGCTATACGTCATGATGTCTGCACGCTATGTCCTGGTTCAGAGTTGGTATGCAAATAGATACCAGGGAAAGAATGAGGAGAGAGGGCGGTTGCATTCTTGTCTTGCTTGTAGACCTACCAGAACCATGTTGTTGACCACTATGGAAAAAGGATGCTGGAGTAACTGGAACTTTGGTCAGATCCAGAAAGTCTTTGCTTAGGTTCTTGCCTACAAATCTCATAAAAAAATTTCATCAATTGTACATCTGGACGTCTATATTTATGGGCCAGACTGTTGGTCCATCTAGCTCAGTGCCATTGACATTTGTTTGGCAGTGGCTCTACAGGTGTTTAGACACAGGCCTTTCCTCCATGGAGATGCCATTTGACTCGGCAATCTTCTGCATGCAAAGCATGTACTTCGTCATGGAGCTACTTCCCCTAGTCGTTCTCTACTTCTGAGGTACATGTTGCTTTCATTATAATTCACAAAGATGCGTGCCAAGGTTTGGGGTCTGTTTCTATTCGGAATTGGACTTCAGGTGTCAAGGGGTAGTATCCTTAACGCCAGTGTTTCCCAAACGTTTTAGACCTGCGGCTCCCTTGACCCATTGGTGACCACTGGCCACGGATCCCTATTACATTATATTGATGCCTGCCAGTTGGCATTGCACTGTTTTCCGAGAGGATTCCGTGGCACTCCGCGGCTCCCCTGGCTGGTTTCTGCGGCTCCCCTGGGAGCCACACCTCCCAGTTTGGGAACCACTATGCTTAGCTGTTCTGTGACTGCAAGCTGCTTCTGTTAATGGAAGAAGAGTTATTCTCTCACAAGGGGCACTTCCGTGAACAGAAGGGGACTCCTTGCAGGAGTGCAATTGTCCTGTCCATAGAAAGGGCTTGTAGCCATGAAGTGTCTCTGTGTGAACAGTTAGGATATAAGCCATTGCCTTTCTTTGGACAGTTGCATCATCGTTGAGTAGTAGCATCTGGTAATGAGCTGCAATCCCCTCTGACTTCACTACTCTGTTTACAGCTGAGAAACATGCCTCTACTCAGGAGTGACCTGCGCTGATCCACCACTCAAAATGGTGGCTGATATGCTGTCTCATTTCCCAGACTTTGCTGGCCCTGTACAAATGTGCATAGGTCAGCCCCACTTGCTATGTGCAAGCAATCCCTGTCAGCAGTGCATACCGACACAAAATATTTTGTTTTTGTTGGTGTGTGTTAGCAAGAGTCCTCCACTGCCACCTCTGTCTCCACTGAGTAGCTGGATGCCTTCCCATTAAGCCAGAATTAGGGCAGGAATGATGATAGTGGGAATCCCTGCTATGGTGAGCACCTCCCAGCTCCTCCAGTTCAACTGGCACTATCTTTAGCAGTGGTGGTGGAGGCAGGACCCCCAGCACATCTACCCACTGACCTTTTTTTACTTCTTTCTTCCTCTGTCTTCACTTTGCTGCTGTTTTGAAATAGACTAGCAGAATAGACTGGAACAAGGAAATCGGGATTTTTTTTTCTTTCTTAGGTAGTGGGGCGAAGTGCCTCCCGACTTCCTTGTTCTGGCTCACTCTGCTGTTCCGTTTCAAAACAGCGGCAGAGCAAAGATGGGAGAGGTAAGCAGGTGCACGTTGAGGTGGCTATGGCGGTGTCTGGTGGGCGCAATGTGCTGCCTGCGCCGGCCTGCCTCGCTATGCATTGACCTTGCTACCACTGCTTTTGGCAGTGGCTCAAGGGGACTGAAATCAAGGGTGTTCAGAGTAGCTGCACAGTTGTACTGCCATGTTTCCGTGTCGCACATAGGCTCTCCTCTTTGGTGGCCGATAGACAGGTGGTGATATCGTGGTTGCCAGTTTGGGCCATTGGAGCATGCGGTGCAGCACTCATATACAAGGCTGTACACAAAAGTGCCATAAACATGGGACAGATTGGATTATCACTATTATTGTTTTTTGCTGTAATAGACTCTTCTGGAATATGCATTATGGGTTCAATATGCATTATGGGTTCATTTGGCTCTTATAACTAACTTTAATGAGTTCTTAAAAATGTAGACCTTGCAATTTTAATTTTTTGAACTCTTCAGCTATTTCCTTGTTAGTATAGAGCAAAATAAGACCTAGGTCTAACATATATATTTTTTATATTCTTTCAATTTGCTGGAGCTTTCTTTTCTTTTCATTCTCTCGCTCTTTTTAATCAATGAATTTGTTTTATAATGATGAAATTGCAAATGAAGTCAGGTCCAGAAAGATTAATTTAGTCCTGCTCACAGCTGTGAAGACTGTGGAAATAAATATCCCCTGCAATAATGTGTTCTTGACAAAGGGCATAACAAAAGAATGATTTCTATTCAGAGATAGGGGGAATATTTATTTTGCGTTCTGGGGGAGGGGCAGTGGTCTGTAGCTGCGACCCTGACCTAGTTTTGTAGCTGCTTATTATTCAGCTATATGTTTCAGCTATTTCTGTAATTTAATTTGGCAACCTTTTCTGCCTGTCTGCTCTTAGCAGTAGGTGCATAAGTAGTAGCTGTGTCCCATGCAAAATCATGTTTGTGTTTTGTTTTTTTAAAAAAACTAACACATTCATAACTCAAAAAAGAAACTCTTTAATTGTTACCAGAGAACTGCCTGATTACAGACTGACTGTCTCGTCCAGGCCCTGCCATAATTAGTGACCACTGTTGACATTTAGATTTAAATTGAATTTTCTTCTAATTAAACCCAGAGGGGGTTGATCCTCTCAGATGTACAGGTTAATAAAATTAGTCAGAAACAGTTAAACAGTAAGCTGAAATCTCTGTGAGTGCTGCGCCAGTGTATTGTTAGAAAATCTGTAATTAATAATAAAAGGATTCATTAGATTCTGGAGTTGCCTTTTTTTTGTTTGGGGCTGCATATGATTTTGTTGCCGTTATTTCTTTAATTGAGTCTGTTTCCTTTTGATAACTATAGCAATACAAATTTCTATAATACTTGTGAATACATAATCAGAAGCTCTGTAGCAACATTCATCCATGCCTTGCAATATATTGTTTAATAACAATCTTTTTTTCCCCACTGGCACACGCAATGAATGGTAATGAAATACTTATAAAGGCAAGACTAGAATGGATTAAAATTTAAGAAATATTCTCTCATATCACCAGACCATGTAGGACATGTCAAGGTCTTCATCATAATGATATTTCTCTACTTTTTTTTTTGTTTCAATTAGTGATATTTATTAAGTCATGACGTTTAATATCTTTGTTCAGATATTGTCACTTGAATTGTGATGTGTGTGTTTCTGAAATTTGTTTTTTGTTAGGCTGATAGTGTGCTGTTATCTTTCTTAGAGGAAGAACAAAAGATTAAGAGTGTGATAACTTGACATCTTTAATCATGTCTAATCTTTAGATTTAGAATAATCTTTAGTCAATAAGATGAAATATAAACAGTGGGCATGCATGGTTAGTGTTGAAGTTACTGGGGTAATGTTGGCCAACTTTTTAAAATAACAACAAAAAACAAACAGACCCTAGAGTTCAACTCTGGATAAAACTATTTTTATCTACATTAAGAATTAATTAGTCTGTTGAAAGAATTAAAATTGTCCACCATGAAGGAAATGTGTATAGTTAACAGCCCAACCCCAAGGTTTCTGTTAACCTGAAAAATGAATACCAAGTACAGGTGGGCCCCCATATCCACTGGGGATATGTTCCAGGCCCCTCCGTGGATACTTGAAACCGTGGATAAGAGCGAACACCCCCTCCATGGTTTCCTGAGGGGCCCCCCCACCCTGCCTCCCCTGCAGGCAGGCATGCATGCCCCCCCAGCTCTTATTTTTCTTTCAGCAAGCTTTGTTTCTTCCTTAAAACAAACGGAGAAGCAGCCCCCATTGCAGGCAAGTAGAACGAGACTAAGTCCTAGAGAAGCTCTGCAAGGTTTCTGTTAACCTTGCAGAGCCTCTCTAGTACTTAGTCTTGTTCTACTTGCCTGTAATAAGCAGCCAGAGGCTGCTTCTCCTGTTTCTTTAAGGAAGAAATGAAGCTTACTGGGAAAAAAGTAAAAGCCTGGGGGGGGGGGGGTTGCAGCCTCTCTAGGACTTAGTCTCGTTCTACTTGCCTGCAATGGAGGCTGCTTCTCTGTTTGTTTTAAGGAAGAAACAAGGCGGGGCAAGCATGCCTGCCTGCAGGGGAGGCAGGGTGTGGGGCCCTCAGGAAACCATGGAGGGGGTGTTTGCTCTTATCCATGGTTTCAAGTATCCACAGAGGGGCCTGGAACATATCCCCAGCGGATATGGGGGCCCACCTGTATTTTCTCACATGGCACTTCCCCAATTTAAGCTGCTATCCCATAGCTGCCAGTAGCCCTAATGTGGAAACAAATATAGCCACCTGTAATAGCAGCTTGGAAGTGATTTTAAATCAGGGAAGCTCTAAGGGGGAGAAGGCTAAAACCTACCTTTCTCACAGTGCCATGTCCCTGATTGGCAACACAATCCTAACCAACTTTCCAGCACTGATGCACCCGTGCTAACAAGGTGCACACTGCATTTTGCAGTGTGGGGGCAGTCATGGAGGCTTCTTCAAGGTGAGGGAACACTGGTTCCCTTACCTCGGGGCTGCATTGAGGCTGCACCGGGGCTGGGAAGTTGGTTAGGATTACGCTGTCAGTTGAGCAGGGCGTGGTGTCAGAGGTCGGGCACTGGCTGGAGGGTTATATCAGTGGGCTCACCTCTATGAGTCGATGAATGAGTCAACCTCTAACATGCAGGGATGGTGTCAGCAGCACAATGTACCAGTGGAGAGTGCCAAAGGGGTCCAGTTCAGGACCCTCTCCCAGCAACCTGGCTCCAGCCACTGGGGGTCCCTAACACTGCTTCTATGATTTTTGTTCAATTTAAAGTTGGGAGAGTTGATCACAGATCTCCTGCAACATGTCCAGTTTGTCCTTGTTTAAAGGTTGGTGTGCAGATCCCATTCCCCTGCCAGAGGATGCTTAACTGGGCCTTGGTTGCAGACCAGTCCAAAGCAGAAGGCACCATTTTCTTTTCCTTATGGGTTGAAAGATCTCGTGATCCTGTACTGTGGACATGGAGAACATCAATGAGAAGCTTCAGAAGTTCACAGTTCAGTGTAGGGTGAATCTGCTGAAAGACCTAAACTTTGAAAATGTTGAGAGGACACGTAGGTGGGGACAGAGACAATTGTCAAGGATGAATGCCTATGGTGTTTGCATCTACTGTATGTTTAAATTTATAAATGTATATTTATAATAATTATATAATCATTTATAAAATTCATAAAGGAAGTGCTGCTCCTGCCCCCTTTCTTAGTGGTGGGGCATTTTTGACCTGACCTGCTGATCTTGTGGAACAGGAGAGCCAGTCGTAGCACCTTATTGGGTGCTTTTTATGAGGGAGATAGAGAGAGGGAGGCTTGGAAGCCATTACAAATGCTTGCCCTCTTCATTCTTCATGTCATTGTCCCCACTCTGTCACCCATTACACAGTCTGAGATTAGCTGCTTGCCTTTTGGAGCAGTTAGGATATTTTTGCCGCCTACCTGATTGGTCTTAGAAGTCAGTTTTTTCGCCTACCCCGGATTACTGGCTTTTGGGTTGGGTTCCCTTAGTAAGATCGGCCACCTCTGCCTGGTATAGTGTGGGCCAGGTAATAGGAGCAGGGATTTTTATGTGCACCCTGAGATAGACAGGGTCATGGGCGGGGCAGTACCAATCCCTAGATGCTGTTTGGATCAGAGAGGTGGCTTGTAATCCTTCGTACGTGGATTGCAAAGCCAACCTCAGATGCTTTCTGGCCTGGAGAGGCAGTGCAATTGAGCTTCTTCAACCCCTTTGGCTTGGTGTTGATAAGCTCAGGCCATCAGTTGATGGTCAACAGCTTGAAGTCAGGGTGGGAATGTCCAACTGGAGAAGAGGCAATATTTTTGTCTCATCTAGACTAAGTGCCCACAGTAAAGGGGAAGGAGTTTTGAGGCAGGACCTGCTGCTGAGTGATAGTGATTCATGATTGGCTCATTGACAAACATGGCCTATTGCTATTGCAATCACTTGTTGTGTGTGTGTGTGTGTGTGTGTGTGTGTGTGTGTGTGTGTGTGTGTGTGTGTGTGTAAGGGCAATGCATACTGTAGGTTCTTAGCAGAATCCCAGTAAGCCTTCTACCTCTTGAAGCACTGTATTATATGCAGTTAGCCCTGGAAAAAATGCAGTCTAGTGGGAACTGCGACAAATATACCAGGGTTTTAAGGTAAGACATCATAGGGATAGAAAAAGACTAGAGTCATATATTGCCAATTCTTGATTGAAAAGCCATCATATGTAGGCAGAAATACTATGTAGGTTGGACAAACTGTTCTACCATGCTCTGCCTCACTTTCTTGGCATTTGTTTGTCCCAAACATAGCTGATAGTGATTGGATTGGATTGATGTGTGAATCTCTACCCCCCCTCTCTGAAATACACTAGTGATTTTATATGTTCTTAGAGGAGAATGAAAAGCAATCTTTGCAGCCTTCTAAACAAACAGTGGTGTGTCATTCACCTTAATCTTGTGCAGCAATTCTTTGAGCTCTCCATAGTTAAAGAAGCCTCTCCATATCCAAAGAGATGAAACAGTTCTTAGAAAAGTCTTTCTGTTTCAACATTTCTTGAAAGTGGAGTGACAAATGAGCAAGAGAAGAAACGGATATAAGGTCCCTAAAGAAAAATGTATACAACATTTGCATGCAACAGTATACAAGTTGAATAATTAGCATGGTAATTAATGTCTACTGGCAATTGTAAATGGTCACTGTAGATCAGGGGTCGGCAACCTTTTCGGCAAAGGGGCTGGTCAGCGATGATGGCATCACGTCATAGCTGAACTTCTGGATTGCTGAGCCCCTACAAGCGACTGCACAGAGCTCTGCTTGGGTGGCAAAGTCTCCTGCCCAATTTGCCACGTGGCAGACAGGGAACAGCAGAGCCTGGAGCCTGGGCAAGCGTCTCATCCGTTTCTTGTCTGGCACGTGGCAAATTGGGCAGGAGACTTTGCCTCCCAAGCCAGGTTCTGTCCGGACCTGATGACTTTGGGTGGCAGGTCGAATCTGGCCCGCAGGCCATTGGTTTTTGACTCCTGCTGTAGATACAGGTGGAAGGGGGGGGGGTTCGGTAAGGTGAATGGATTTTCCATGTAAATGAGCTTGGCTGTTTTTCCTGTTTTGGGTACAGACCAGAAAATACCTATTCAAAAACTAGCTGTAACAAGGCTAGTTTTTTGTTTTTTGTTTTGTTTTTGTGTGTGTGTTTTGTGTGTTTTGCCGCAACCAAAACCATGCTGGGAAACTGACTCTAGTGTAGAAATATGTAACTGTAATGGCGATTCAGGGCCCATCACCCTGCGTCGGATTTACAGCGCCCCTCCCTGATGCACTGCAGCCAAGGGTGGCAAATAACGCTGCCCTGATTGGCAGGCAGCGTTTGGGGGCGGGCGCATACTGAGGTGACGTTCCGACGGCCCCTCAGTCTCACCTGGTTTTTCGAGCCTCTCCCTCCCTGCCCACTGCACAGTCTGGGAATAGCTGACCGCCCCTTTGGGGGGCTGTGTAGGAATTTTTTGTCATCAACCTGATTGGCCATTGGCTGGTGGGGTTTTTTGCCTACCTCAGACTGGTGGTGCAGTTTGGGTTTGTTTCTGGCACGCTGTTTAAATAGGTTGGTTTCATGGCAGGTGGTGTGTGTGTGTGGGCTGATATGTGTACAGCCTGAAGTTAGCAAGGCCAGAGGGTGAGTCAGAACTGCTCACGAGATGCTTGACCAGATCGGTGAGGCTGGCTGGCGAGCGCTCTGGCTGGAATTGACAAGGGCACCACCTTCAAATATAATCAATTATGATACAATAATGAAAATGTGTTGCATTCAAGCTCTCAGTCATCCTACAACACACCATTAATACACAGTCCAATATTTTTTCAACTGTAGTTCTGAGAAACCCTGTTGTGAGATCTGTCCATTAACACATTTTGACACGTCATTATTTATGTAAATTGTACCTTAGAAGAAAACGGCTAAATTGCAAACGTGGTGGATCCTATGCGGCCCGAGGTCTACGTGGGGTAAGGGGATGTTTCTCCCGTTCCCCCGGTGTAAACCGGGGAAGGCCCGATTGGTTTCCTCGGATTTCCGCCAGCTAAATAGTAAGAGTAATAGTAAGAGGAGGCCGTGTAACGGGCGCACCCGCTGGAACAGGGGCAGAGATATGGCAGGCACCATCCCCGCTACCTCCCAGACCAGCCGCCTGGACCCCCCCCCCATGCCTGCCGGGGGATAACTTACTTCCTCCAGCGGCCGCAGGGGCGGTCCCGTGGCGGAGTGAGGGTGGCCGGTCTCTGCTTTACGGCACGTTCGCAACGGCTTCCGGCAGCGGAGCGCTCGCTGTGCTGCTGGAAGTCTCTGGAGGATTGCGGCGTTAGTCTAATTGCATTCTAGTTGTTTGTGTTCTGAAATGCTATCTAATTGTTTTTGTCATTCTAAAGATATTCTCATTCAATCAGGTAATGGGACAACTTTGGTCTGGTGTGTGCTGTTCAGCCAACTCTCTCCCCTGTCCTTTGGTGTAACCCACCATGTTTGTTGTGTTTTGTTCTTTAAAAGAACTGAAAAAGGTTGGTTCTCTCTCTCTCTCTCTCTCTCTCTCTCTCTCTCTCTTTTGTGTGTGTGTGTGTGTGTGTGTGTGTGTGTGAGAGAGAGAGAGGTGTAAATAGATTTGCTTAAAATCAATGGTAATTACAAACTATTTAAGTCAAAGCTACAGCTTAAAGACTATTGGACACTATTAACAGTGTGTTGTATGAGGTTTATAGATCCATCATCTGAAGTCTTCACAATCCCTTAAACAGTTAAAAAAGATTGCCACAACCAAGCAAGGCTCAGTTGGCCTCTGACTCGCACGTCTTGGTGTGGATTATTAAAATGAAAGGTTGTCTTTGTTCAGTTTGTTTATATATAATCTCTTAACAACTATTTATAGAGGCCTTGTGCATTTTCATTACAAGTGACCTTTGTTCTGCAGACTATATTCTCTCTGCAAACTAATATCAATGAGAGATGGGGATGTTAACAAATTCGTAGAAAAATTAGTGGATGTAATCATACTGTGGAGAAAACAAAACATTCAGGAAGATGAAACCGAAATCTCAACAAATCTGTTGCAAATCTCTCTGTATACAGGGAGTTGCTAATAATGCAGAGTATGTGTGGTGGTTTAACTCCATTTCCCCCCACAGTTATGAGTAGTCTTTTTCAGTCTTCATAAAAATTTATTGTCAGTGCTTCAGTGTTTTAAAAAGCAAGTCTTTTCTCTGCCTTTCTCTTCCCTGCCATTCCTAGGCATTTAATAGTTTCCCTAGTTTTCAAGGAATTTCTGTTAAATAAGCATAGAGCAGTACAATATTCTTGTCAAAGCCATGCAAGGTGCAGTCTGCATGTGGGTTTAGTATCATGTATTCAAACCGAATGGAACTGAACCCAAAGTACAGGGTCTTGGGAATGTGGCTTGAAGGTTAAGCTTCGCTGTTGGCCCCGTATATTGGGAGCACCCATACTGCCACCTACAGATGAAACACAATAGTACCAACATATTTGCATGTTTTGTTCCTGAAGCATTGCACAGTGTTACTCGAGTGAGACTGCCCGAAGTGTATCATCCAGAGCAAACAGCAGGAATTATCTTGCCCTGATCACTCCAGACAACATATCTGGGCATGCACTGTTGCTCATACTGCATAGTTCTATGGGCATATTTCCAGCAGTGCTCTTGAAGTGAATAATCAATGAATATGTCTCTGTCGGTTCACATCTGTGATTGCCTGACATGTAAATATTCTGTTTGGCAGTTTTTGGATGACTTCCATGTTCTTTAAAGAAGTTATGTAAACTTGTGTTCTGTTTTAAAGCAAGAAGTGGTGTTTGTGTGTGTGTGTGTGTGGGGGGGGGATTTGCAGTGGTGTGCTATAGAAACGTAGAAGATGTATAGAATTCGTGACTGGAATGGAAAAAATGCCATCTTGCAAGGTTTGAGCCTCAAATACTACTCGTAACAACAACAAGAATCCTGCGAAGATATCCCTGCGATTCCCAGGATCTTGGCTAGATCCTGAATTGCAGACTGTAATCAGCCCAGCATAGACTGTGATAGACAACAACAATAATAATCTGTAATAATAATAAATGTATGATGATCTGAACATTTCCTTTAACATCATAGTTGACCCCCCCAAAAACACATGCAAGCTTGTTAGTCTTCCGACTAGGTCTAAAGACTTTCCTTTTCTGTCTGACCTTCCCTTCTTAATTAGTTGCTTTGGGGTTTTGCGGTTGCATTTCTTAATGCTTTTTATTGCACAGCTCTTTATTATATTTACCATTATTGCACTTTATATTTTGTTCCAATTTTTGGATTTTACTGTTTTTTCTCTGTTATATGTTGCCTTGAGTGCTCCATTTATTCAGAGGGAAAGGCGGGACATCAACTACTTAGCAGCCCAATCCTACTCTTCCCCCCCCCCGCTGATGCAGCAGCACCAAAATGGCTACCGCTGCATTCTGCAGGGGGCAGCAGTTGCAGGTCTCAATTGTTCCCCTTACCCAGGGGTAAGTCTGAGTTAATCCAACACAAGTTGAGGGGATGTTGCTTTTGGCTAAATAACATTTGGCTAAATAAGATCCTTTAATTCAACAGTCTTTCCAATGTATTTTAAAAATACAAGTTGGAGTTTAAGAAGGTAAGAACGTAAATGATTTATATGTGATACTGGTCTTTCAGTTTGCAATTGCCTGTAATGAGTACCTTATGACGTCTAAAGATGGTTTAGCTCAGCACTTATCAAACTGTGGGTCGTGACCTGATGCTGAGGTGGTTTGCTAGTTGGGCCCGCCTTCCCTTGCTTCCGTTTAGCTCCAAGTTGGAATCAACCGGAAGCTGTGACTCACCTCGTCCTGCCGTTCCTGCATTGTCTCTTGTGTGGGATGGCCTCTGGAGGCCTTCACAGGCCTCAGAAGGCCTCCAGAAGCAACTGGAAAGTGAATTCCAGTTTACTTCCCGATCCATGGAAGTCACTTCTGGTTGCTTTCTGAGGCCTGCAGACTCCAGTAGAGGCCACCAGGATCATCCCATCCACTGGAGGCCCACCACGGGATGATGAAGTGGGTCATGGGGCCGTCCGTTAGGGAGCAGGTGGGTCGTGGTGGGGTGTGTGTGTTGAGAGCTGTTGGTTTAGATAGAACTTTTGGCCAACTCAGGAATGTTCTGAATACCCTGAAGCTTCATTCGGAAGTACTATAAGTTTGATGCATCATGACTGTCCCTGTAATGAGGCTCAGACTTGTGCACTAGTTCCTCCCCTCTCCTCCTTGAATATCCTTCCTCTCTTTTTGATTGCCATCAACTCATAGGTTGCTGTTACATCAGAGCTGGCAAACTACAATTTGTACTTGTAATCCAGGATTGTAAATTGGGGTTACATTATTTGTTATCATGAGAAATCTTTTCTACTCATACAAATATAGTTCGGCAGAAACTACTGTTCCCCTTCCCAAGGCATTGTTGCTCATCACAGAAAAAATGGCTCTGTATGTAAAAGTGCCAAGAACAGCCCTATCTGAAAAATATACCGTATTGGTCTGAGTATAAGACTCACTTTTTTCTCCTAATTTAAGTTTTTAAACTAGGGGTGCGTCTTATAATCAGGCTGTTGCAATTTAATGCCAGTGATTTAATTTAATTTTTTTTAATAGCACCAAACTTTAAGGGTGCGTCTTATAATCAGGTGTGTCTTATACTCGGGACAATACGGTAATTATTGTGTGTCCTGGGGTAAATCAGAGATCTCGTGCTGCTGTTCTTCGGATTTATGTGAAAGTTGGTCATCCCTTCCAGAATAACCTTTCATAGAAACACATAGTATGGTTTGCATTTGTCCATGTGAACGCTGCGTAGCAGATGGCACTTATAGCTTATTTGAAATGTAAATGAGGATGTAAATACTTGTTTAGAAGACAGGCAGTTTTTTCCCGTTTTGAAATATTTTGTAAAACATTCTGCAATTTGAATTTTATCAGTGTCCCATGAAGAGTTGCAAATGACTTTCCAAAAATGATAATACCCAGTATTTTTTCCAGTATACTTTAGAATTAGGTAAAATTGCACGAAAGATCCATTATCTTGTTCTTTTCTGAACTGAAGCTGTGGAGAAGGTGAGATTGGACCATAGGGACCATATCAAGGGGAAGGGCTTAAACTTTTCGCACAATCCTAACTAACTCCAGCGTGCGTTCCACCAGCATGCGCTGTCACAAAAGCAACGTAAAGCGCTTTGCGATAGCATTTGTTCTAGGCATGCCAGTGGGATGGCTGGAGACTTCCTGCCAGTGGTCACAGGGATGACTGCCAGGTGAGGTGAGTTTGTACAGGGTGGAACAGGGCGTGGAGGTGAGCAGATCAGGTCTGGGAGGGGGGCGGGACTGGCAGTGCTGGGGCACTCTGTATCCTGTCCCCCTTCCTGGGCCTGATCTGCCAACATAGATCAACATGGAGTTGCGCCAGCGATATTGCTTACAGAGGTCCAAGTTGACCCATTATGGCTGCTGGGGCTTACCCTGGGGCAAGTGGATAAATGTCCCCTTACCCTGAGTAGACTCCCTGCATGCAAAACTACTCCCCCACGGGATGCAGTGCAGCCCATGCCAGTGCTGCTGCATCACCATGCAGGAGTTTAGTTAGGATTGGGCTGCTCATCTCTGGTACCAGTTCTCCAATGTACCTCTCAAAGCTACTAGCCATGAAAGGCAAAACTTACATACAATTTGCATTGGGGAATAGGCATTAGTCCCCATGTGCCATGGCTCCAGTCCAGATTGGATCCCCTTTACAGCTGCTTTTTATTTCGGGAAGATCCAGTCAGAGGTCTCCCATGTAATGTGTAGTTTGGCCCATAAAATCGTTTCCAGGAAGGTGCTGCACTCGAAAGGGTGTATCTTGGAGACCTGTTAATGTTAGTGCTCTTAGAGAAAAGAGAGAGCTGGATAAAATTGCTCCTGACTGGAATCAAACTACATGGTGCTTACAATTGATTGTATGTTCTTCAACCACAAAGATAAATTAGAACACAAAAATACTGCAATAGAAAAGTAGTCTAGATGTCAGCGGCAGTGTGACTATTTTTATCTTTCTGTTGTAAACCATAGCTTACAGTGGCTGAAATGACATTGAACTGTTTTTCTCCTTTGATGATTTACAGCCTGTGGAGTGCATTGGAAGGAGCAGATGTCACGTTTTATGTATTTGAAAGTATCAACACTGATGAGTTATGTTTGAAGATTTTGTGCTTGAGTCAATATAATGTAGTGATTTCAATTTCTTAGAGATTTTCCTCCCAACATACCGTAATATAAATACACAGGGAATTCTGTCTCTGTAATGTTACTCCTGAACTCTTTTTGTTTTTGTCTTAAATTTTGCATCAGAACCAGATTACTATTTTGCAAGATGTATATTCTTTGAGCCCAAGGACCCACAGGTTGAATCCCTATTTTTTTTTGTTCTGCTTGATTTAATACTAGGAATATTTAATATATTGTGCTTGCTCTATAAATGTGAATGATAAAATGAGAGATGAACTGAGCAACAGAATCATCGACTTTGTAAAATTAAAAACAGACTAAAAAATCAACGTAGAATTTTTCCAACTTTTAATTCTCCCTTCCATATTTGAAGCTAATTTCATCTGAGACTTTCAGGCCAAGTTACACACAACTCCATAAAAAAATAAAATTTGCATTTAAATGGAAAATGCTTTGAGCCTGAAAGTATTGCGTTTCTGTATATCTGTGTGTATTTTTTCATACAAAAAAGTATTTGATTCTCCATCCTCAAAGCCCTTGTACCAGTAGTGGGTCACAGGAAGTTATGGATCCATATTGCCCATGCACATACTTTGAGAGTAATTTGCTACATCATGTCCACATGTGGAATTGTCATTGCTACTCCTGAAAGAGTTGTAGGCAAACTGTGGTGACAAAACACCTTTTTAAATATATACAGTTTATATATTTAACACAAGATGGTAATAAAAAAGAATCAGTCATATTCAACAGGAAGCTGGGAAAACACTGCAAGTTATTGCCATATTGTTTTTAAACGCAAGAAACGATGTTATTTTTCCTTCTCTTCCTCTGCTAATATAATTTGCATAGAAACCCTTTAGTCTTGTGGTGCTTTTCCCATTCAAAGTCATCAGGTAAATGACAAGGTTCTAGCTCGAAATTAAAGGCCAAAGATAGTGCTTAGCATTATTCCCTTGTGTTATTTTTCTGTGAGATCCATGTTACCTTCTGTCTCTCACAGTTCTTTCCACATAATGTTGCAAATGTTCACTTTATTTTCCATGGAGTTTTTCATTGTTGTTGTGTCGAATTTCTATGGGAGATTCACAGCGTCTTTGATACCTGCAGAGTTTTTGAACAACCTCTGCAAATATACATTTATATCACACGCACCCTTGAAAGTTCTGGTGGTGTTCTCCCCCCTCACCGATTTTATTTATTTATTTATTTATTTTACTCAGTTTGTATCTCACTTTTCTCCTTGAATATTTTATCCACCAAGCAACCAATCCTGGAAAGTTTAGCAATTGTGCGCCATCCCCTATTCAAAGAGTAGCTGCAAAACTGACCATCTTCTGTGTACTGTTCTGAGGGTAAAAATTGTGTAATACTAATTCATAAAATTGTGCTCAAAGGCTGCAGAACAGTAAAGGTGAACCTGAGATGGCTTTTGAATCCCTTCTCTTCTCCAGTACATGGGCTCCTTGAGACTTGCTGCAGACATGGAAAGGGAAAGCTTGTCAGTTCCGCTACCCTCCTTGGAGGCCTTTGCACACAGTTCTCTGAGCTTGTGCAAAATGTTGCATAAATACAACTGCAACCATTTTTTTTCCCTGTGCGGAATGTATAAATGTCTGAGCATCCAGCCACCATTTTTCCCTTCCACATTGGAACATAAATAGGATAGAACCAGTATAAGGACAGTCCAGCATATATATTTTTCACACCAGCAGAGTTTACACCATCCACATTGGAAATCAAATCTGGCAAATGATTGTGTCATCCTTCCTTGCAATAACAGGTTCAGCTCAAGGGCCTGGATTACCCATCTATCTTTCCTCTCCACAGATATAGGGAATATAAGCGCTAGCCTCTGTGCAGTCTGTGGTAGTGGCCTCTTAAAGCCTGGCAGGTCAGGCTTCCATAACTAAGATAAATGTTAGGGGTATGAGATTAGGGGCACACATGATGCTGTTTGGTAGTGCAAAGTGGGTTTGTGACTCTCACCCTGCATGAAAATGTGTCCAAAGGCCTTTTCATGGCAACACCCCTGAGTTTGTGGTAACTGATGAAGACTTAAAACAATGATTACAGGTAATGTCTTTGCTAAGGAGGCTTTATTCTGAAGAATGGCAGTACGTTGCGCTGCTAATGATGAGTGATGAGCCGGGACAGCAGGAAGCAGAGGTCTGTGGTTGAGGAGGAAGAGAGCCTAGAGACTCACACACACACACACATGCAACTGAACCTTATGTATGTTTATATACACACATAGATATGGCCACCTTCTTGGTGATGCACGCACACACACTTCTTCATTTCACAGAACTATTATATAATGGAACAAAAGAAGCCACACGAGACAAAGCTTGCTGTTCAGTCTCCCCCCCCCCCCCCCAAGCAACAGCAGCTACTCACTTGCTTTGGAAAACACTTGCTGTCTGGCTGCTGAAATATGGTGTGGGATCTGGCCCAAGTAAAGGGTTAACCGAGCAATTCTGCCTACGTTTACAGGATATTCTTGTTAAAGTTTCTTGCTTATTGGTGTTTTCAGATAGCATAGTAGGATTGAAGATAAATTAACAGGGGTCACTGGAGGGCAAACTTGTAAGGTGTGGAGGGAAATTGCCAAAGCCTGAAACTGAGATTCCTTACCCCTGCTTCATCCTAAATCTGCCAGCCTGCAAGACTTGTAATAGTAACTATAGTAGTTGACATGGATATTTGAAGCCTAAAGATTACCTTTTCGGACATAGGAACAGCAAGTCATTAAATACTCCCATGACAGAGGGCAATTTGGAAGAAGATTTTAGTACCTCAAACTCAAATGCAGGCAAAGTTATCCACACAGGTCCTGTATATATGAAAAGCATTAAAGTGTTTAAATGTGTGGCCCATTTATTTCAGTGGGGCATAGGAATGGCTAGCTTTCTCTGGATTGCACCCATAAACTATAAAAGAGGCCTGCTGAATTTGAAAGACTAACAAATTTATTTCAACATAAGCTTTCATGGCCTTTCGTACAGAAAGGTTTATGCTGAAAAAAAATTGTTAGCTTGCCTTTAAAGAGATGCCACAAGACCCCCCCCCCTTCCCTCTGTTTTTTGTGTTTCTTGAACAGCCTAACACAGCGATCCTTTAGAACTTTCACCCATAAACTAGAAATCCCTTATGCTGGAGATAGGGGGGGAAATCCTTCTCTTTTTATTGGAGGATCCACTAAGGAGCTCTTAAGGTCTGTCTGTCTCACACACTGTAGAGATAAGTCAGTGTAGCAGAAAATGATCTACTCTAGACCGGTCCAGCAGCACAGCAGATAGGTACCTCCAGCAAGAACCAAATGTGTTTCCATTTTGTCTGATTTGCTATGTCATATCAACATCTTCCATAGGTGAAGAGATATATCATAAGCCTACTCTTAACACAGTGAGCAGGGGAAACAGTTTAATATTACTGATCCAAGTAATAAGGGTCTGCCTCAAAAATAAGAAAGATGTAAGAATAGGCTCACTAGTTCACACCAGCAGTTCTTCTAAGCCCGATCCAAAATTGATTGGCCAATTCTAGATAAATGTAAGCTCTAATAGAATATTGCAGTCTGTTGACCTCTTCTCTTCTTATGGGAGTCGAAAGTTTTAGAAGGTTGTTGAACTATCTTATTTAATAGTCATTGAATAGTCCTATTTTTCTATTAGCCTGTCTAGTTTTCTTTGAAACAAGTTATACTATTTGCCATTATCACACCCCCATCATCTTTCTGTGTAGATGAGGTCTCCAAAAGCCAGCACATTCATTTCTGAAGAACTAAGAATAGTCAGCCTAGATTTGGTGTGGTTGGCCCAAATCTGTCTTTCACTGTGCTAGATCGAGTTAGTTTTCCTTTGTACTTCTAAAGCCGTTGGCACCCAAGCCCATGAAGAGAGTTGCCTCTGCTACCAAACACGTAGTTCTTGATAGAGATCACTGACTTGATCTGTTGGATGGAGGATACATTTTCCTTCCTATTCTGTCTTGAGAGAGCCTGAGATTTGGTATTTTATTATAATAAATCAGTTAAAAAAAATAGTGAACTGCTACTGCAAATGTGCACTATGTTTCTTAACTTGTAGCTCATAAGTGACAAGATTTCTGCAGGTCCTCCTCTGTGGATTTAAATCCTGTGGACAGGATTTAAACAAAAATGTCTTCTATGATAAATATTTTCAATTAACTTAAAACCCATACAGATAGCACTTGTTATAATTAATTAACAATAAACAGTGCTGGATTTCATATTAAATACAAGTAGATCATCCTTTTAAAAAGTTCTGCTATAAATTGAGGTGCATTGATCTTCATTTTTAATGAATTGGGGCAAGAAGCTTCTGTGTAATAGTGATGATCTTGAGTATACTTCTATTTCAATATATCTGACTTTCTTGAACAGGGCGTTATATTGCTCTATTCACATATATTTCTATTGGTAAAATTTAAAATGACAAAATAGCATTTTAAGTAACAATATAAGATAGTTGAGAAATGTCTAGCAGCGTAATCCTATACATGGTATTCAATGTGGCTTGCTCCTAGGAAAGCATGTTTAGCACTATATCCTGAGTTTATTTTTGTTTTTTGGAAGACTGTCATTCATACAGACCTTTTGCAGTTCTTACATATCTGTCTGCTGCACTATTATCTTATTCCTGTGAAAAGTGTAAATGAGTCTGAAAAATGTGTTGTAGATATCTGTTTATGGCACATGCTAACTTGAGCACAAGGAAGGTTATTTAAGTACAGAGACATAAACCTAGTCAGCTAGAATACTTAAATGTAAATGATCCAGATTAGCTAGCTGTGGTTGGAACTTCATGCCTGAGTTTATATCTTTAAAAATATTATTTCAGGGCATAGCACCACAGAAATGGTAAAGTAAGCCTTCAAATCAAATCAAAGTGCGGTGATATTAATTTTTGCCAGCAGCTATATTGGCTTTACATTTGTAAATAAGTAATGGACTTTTACACTCATTCTTGTCAGGTTTAGTGTGGTTGCTTATTCTGTTAATTTATACACTATGGATCAAAAAGATGTGAAGAAACTTTGATCAAAGCATTAATGGCTCCCAATTCAGCGATGAAATTGGAAAGCAAGGCAGATGAAGATACATGTGTGTCATCTTAAAGAGGAAAGCTCTGCGTGACATACAGAAGTTCAATTGTGAAGTGCTTAAGCCCATATGTGGGCATCTTAATTATATTAAGATCTGATACTTCAACCCATATTTAAATAATTGGCATTCTCTTTTTCTTTTGTTTACTCCTTCTAACTCTGTTTTCCACATTTCATCAGAATCAGCTGTCAGCTCAACTGAGAAGTACAAGCACTGTAAAAATATAACTTCCCATAATTTTTTAATTACCAGTAGCTTGGTCTTGTAATAGACTATTACCTCAACCATATAAACTGTATGGTCTACTTTTCATCATGCTCCGTTTCTGTATTATATATTTAGAGCCAAAACACCCCTGCCGGGTGTAACGGAAGCCGTGCCGTCACCACTGCATTGCCGCACGGAGAGTTAGAGAGGATTAGGCCATCAGCTTAATTAATGATTTCTAAAATTAATTTTCCCCTTAAAATGAAAACAAACTTTTCAGACACGATAACATTATATTAGTGTATAAAAACCTGAATTCCAAGTTGGTGGTATAGATCTATACTGCAGCCACTATAAAATGTAATTAATTTATGGCGCAATCCTGCGTAAGGATACATGGCCGGCCTAAAGGGCCGGCTGCTGTATCCTATGCCATTCCTGGGCTGCCCCTATGGGCCTCCTCAGATGTACGCTAGCTCTGAAGCTGATGTACATCCGGGGTGGGGGAGTAAGGCCAGCCAGGCCCAGGAATGGGTCGAGGATATCGACAGAGCATGCTGCCAATATTGCTACTCCCTCCCAGCCCATCCTGGCCAACGGCCCCCTCCCTTCACACCCCTGTACCAACTGGCGCAGGACTTACCTCCACCGTTGGGTGCTGGGTCCAAAGTTATGGAGGATTCCACTGTCCATTATGTTTTATCATGCAGAGAAAGCACATCTTGAATTAATTTTTGATAAAGGGAGGATTGGAAGGAGCATCGCCACGGGGAAGTTTAGGTAGGATTGGGCTGTTTAGGTAGGATTGGGCTATTGCAAATGAAAGGATTGGGCTTTCATTTGCAATATAAAAATATTTTCATTTGCTATCCCCTGCGAACTGGGCAAGAGACACTTTTTCAATGGGTGTTCCTCTTATATTTAGCAGGGGGAGAGTAACTGCCCCCCTTTCACCCCAGCACAGTCTTTTCTGGTGGCTGTTTGCTGGTGCTGTTCTGCATCTTTTTTTAGATTGTGAGCCCTTTTGGGACAGGGAGCCATTTCATCATTTGATTTTGTCTGTAAACCGCTTTATGAACTTTTTGTTGAAAAGCGGTATATAAATACTGTTAATAATAATAATAATATAGTTTACTCATACTTTAGTTTTGAAATAGCATAGTATGGAAGTTCTTGTTACTTTGGTTTTGTTAATTGCTATTTTATATGAATGCTGTCAGAATTCTGCTTTATGCATTGTAATAAATGAGAGTGCGTACGTTTCCTTTTCGTTAAAAGGTGCGGCTGTTCTACCATGATAAACTTAGTAGACAGTGGAGTTAATCCTATTGTCGTTGGATATTTTTTTAGAATACTTTCCTGTAGATAAATAATAGGGTGGGGGTTCCACATATACTGTATTTTTTTAACTGGGAAATCAGTCCTTTAAGGGGGTGCTATTATCAGGAATGATGATCTGTTGGTCTTTGTTCAGGAACTGTGCTGTCAAGAAGATAATTTTGTCTGAGCCAGTTAGGAGTAGTAAGTGGGGATTTTCAAGTGCTACAGATTCTAAACAATTAAATGAAGGTCATTACAAAGCTTCTTAACAGTTGACCATTATGATGTAAGGTGTCATTTTTAGTGTGGTATTTTCATGTTCCAATAGAATATGAATGGCATGAAATTGGTGAACGTCCAGGTGTTGCTTCTTTTTGCCCTTGGATTTAACTTTCTAGAAAATTAAACTGATAATAGACAACACAGAGTAATACAGACTAGGCTGGAATTGAGATCTCCTATGCTACTGAAGCTGAAGCATATTTTGCTGGTGGCAGGCCACTGAAACAGTAAGAAGAACCTCATTTGTGATGAAAGCTGAAACCATAGGTAGCAAAACGGAATAGAATAAATAAGGGTTCATTTGTGTAGAAGTATTTTTAAAATGGTCAAACTAGTTACTGGTGTTTGAAATTACTGTATTTTCTTTCCAAGGCGAGCAGGAAGAAATAACCTTGATTAGCACAATAATTTTATAGGTCTTCCTTTTATTGATATGTGTTGTCATGTAATGTGCAAATAAGTAATTTGTTTAATCCCCTTACCCCTGCGTAAGCCTCAGAGCCCACAATGGGTCTCCTCGGACCTATGCTAGCAAGTTTGCTAGCGTACGTCCAAGGAGAGAAAAGGGGCGGGGAGGCTGGAGGAAAGGGGGATAGGATCCAGCGCAGGCCTTCCGCAATGGATCCTCCCCTCCTGCGGCCTCCCCGCCCCGTTACACCCCCTCCCTGCCCAGTTTCGCCCCATCCCCGTTCCGCCCTCCCCCGCCTTCCCGCCAGCTTACCTTCCCAGCGCATGTCTGGAGTTCCTTCAGGCGGAGTCCTTCCCGCCAGTGTCCCCGATAGCGTGCTTCCTGTCAGGGAGGATTTTGCGACTGGCGCTGACTGCTTTTAAGACAGTCAGCACCAGTGCAGAAGGTTTGCCACCATCGGGCCGCACGCTTGGATTGGGCTGTGACTTTCATAGCTGAATGAGTATCTGAACCTGGGTACCTCACATTCAAATATATCTATTGAAAACTGCATGAAAGAGAAGACTAAAAAGTATGCTTCTTTCTGTAAATGGAATAGGGGCTGGTCAGAATTTGCCCAATCCCAACTCCAGAAAGGTTTTAGTAGATTAGATTTAGGTGCTCCGCCGCTCTAAAGTTACACAGGATTGTGCCGTTGGTGTTGTAGTTTGGTAGAAGAGTCTGGCGTAGTGGGGAGAGCTGCTGCCTTCAAAGCCCGAAGACCGGTGAACTTGATAAGTTCGAGACACGCCGCTGGCAAAGAAATCCAATGACCGAGAAAGGCGGTATATAAATACTCTGTGTGTGTGTGTGTGTGTGTGTGTGTGTGTGTGTGTGTGTGTGTGTGTGTGTGTGTGTGTGTGTGTGTATATATATATAATATATATATATATAAAGTTTGTTGATGATAATTTTAAAGTAATCCTGTTACTCAGGTTTTAAAAGAATAGAACCTTGATTTAGTAATATTTTGTATTAGATACAAAAATGCACTAATGCTATCTGCTTGCACTTTTATTTTTCCATAGCTTCTATTCCATTGTAACGATTTTTGTTGTAACTTCTTGTACTTTCGTATTTGTCACGTTTTACCCTTTTATATCCTGCCTGAAAATTGCTTCTTTGTAAATAAGCTACAAACTCTTTCTTGAACAGCCCAGCCAGATAGCCTGAGGTTGTCCTGAGGTTCTCATTTTATCGTAGTACAGACAGAACAAGGCCTGCCAGATACAACTAGTGTAACAACCGCTCCAGCATCTGTATCGCGCAGTAGGATATTGCACTAGTGAACTCCTGTACAGCAATACATTGTTTAATTTTGGTCAAGAGCATAGATTCTTCAAATCACACTTTTTTTACTGATCACAAAGTGCATTAGCCTTCCTTAATGCTCCAAGCAACACTTGGAGTATTTACTAAATGCAGCTGTTCAAGAGAGACTTTTAAAAATGCATTTGTGGCTGCAAGATTAATGCAAACATAGCAATGCACACAAGCATGTGTCCAGATACAAAAGGACATATGCATCACATGTATTGATTATTTTGTCTGTCCTCTGTGTGTGGATTTCATTTCTGTATTCCTTGGAAAAATGTAAATCAATGGTGGACTATTCTATATTCAAGTTACAAGTCCATCCATTCTGAATGAAGTAAAGGAAGTAATTTGCATATTCCGGTGCTCACCCAGCCTCCATTTCCCTCCCCTTCATCGCTTGTTTCCCTTCTTTTGATATCTAGATTTTGAGCCCCTTGGGTCAGAACCTGTCCTCTCATTCTTTGTAAAGTGCCATGTACAAGAAAGGGGCTAAATAAATAACAGCCATGCAGGTTATGAAAAGGTTTAAAATGGTTGTATCAATTGAGGGTTCTGTTCCAGTAATCCGTTATTTTAAGAAGTATAAATTGCTATTTAGCAGTTGAATTTTCCAAAACTTTGGCTATTTTGTCCTTTCTTAAATGTTTTCCAAACGTTCGCACCATTAGCAAGAAATATGGTATTTCTCTGCACTTTGTTCAAGACTATGGAAATAGGCTTCAGGATAGTCGTCAGGTGGTCCACATTTCTCTTAATCCCAATCTTGAGACCTGGACTGTGATAGTCCACCTATTTTTTCATGATTTTGTTCACAGACTGTCGCCAGATTAGGCCACTTCTTGATGTAGTGCTCCACACAGTCCACTACCAAGTTCCATTGCACGTCCTGTGGGAGAATTAGCTTGTTTCCTTCCACTTTCTACAGAGCAGCTGCTGCAAAATGGTTGTTAGAGGCATATTTTGCCATTTCAACAACATAAGCCTTTATTTCTGGAGTGCTGAAGTCGTTGGCTAAGAGGTACACGAAATGATGCCATATGTCGTTAGCTTGGGATTCTCTTCACTTCTAGATTTTTTTTTCTCATCTTGGTTAATTTGCAGCATTATCTGTGATACATACAAGATGTTTAATTTTTTTCCCTCACAGTTTGCTATCGTTTTTACTACTACTTCTTGTAAATTTTCTGCTGTGTGAGCATTTCCTGACGCATTAATCATTTCTGTACAGAAGAAATGGTATATACAAGAAATAAGCACATCCCATTGTATGTGTTTGTGTGACACCAGAAGATGGGACTTTCTTCTTTACAGACATTACTCCAACATTCAAAACTCAGGCTAACAATTGTCCCTTCTAGACTTTTTGCTTACTGTTCAAGTTCTCTCTCATAAACTTTATATCCAGCAATTTTTCTGTGTCATCTGCTCTGCTAGGTGGACTGTATCATGTTCCTAATGACTGGAGCATGTTAAGGAAGTGTGTGTTTGCAACCATTTGAAAAAACATTTGTTGCATATACAAACCAAAGCAATTTTTCATTAATTACTTCTTGTTTTAATTTGTTGCTTCTTATCACAAACATCTCTGTGGCGATTTCTGAATGATGGAGACCTTTTTTAACTACAGGTGATGTACTAAGCTTATGTGATGTACATGATGTTACTGAAACACTGTTTACATACACACACCCCAAATAAAGGTGCCAAGCAGAGGTTTGGGTAGATGATCACTTTATTAATAATTAATGAACATCTGTAGCAGGGAGGGAACCTGAACTCAGCCCCCCAGCGTGCGGGCATCTAGGTGGGGGGAACGGAAGGAACCGTCTGCCTCCCCCAGATCAAGAATGGGCATGGCATCTTGACTCCAACCTACCCTCAGTCGTGGACTGAGGGAGCTTATCACAACCAACCCCCAAAGGGGGTCGAGGTAGCGGTACAGCGCAGACTCCCACGGCCAAGGCTTGTGGTGATCCTTGCCTATTCCAGCCAAGGGACTTGACAGCCAGCCTCACCGATCCGGACAAGTATCTCTTGAGCGGTCCTGCCTTATCCCCTAATCTTGTTGACCTCAGAATATATGCCAAACGTAGAATACCTATCTACCTGGCCGCACACCACATGCCAAAGTGACCTAGGAGAAGACACACAAACACCTCAAAAACAGATAAATTAAAACATTTATTTTTATCCACCCCAGTTTCAAATTTAAGCTTGCTATTTCTCAGATCCATGGGCCACCATGCCCACTAGGAAGTTCACTGATTTTACACAGACAATTTGTGGTTTAGGGTGTCATTTGAAGAAGTGAGCCAAGTCACATTTTTCAAATTTAGGGAGCATGAAGAGAACAAAACAAAAACAAAAAACAAAAAACCATTCACAGTAAGTTATATGGAAGTAAGCCAAGTCTCACTTTTTTGGCAGAAAGGGAATCATTAACAGAACTCAAAATCTATGCAAATCAAATTATCTCAGCAGCTGAACATAGCCACAACAAAATGAGGGAAACAAAGGCAAAGAAATCAGAAAATAAATAACACATACCACTCTCAGTATTCAAGCATCTCCATTTTCCTGAAGGAGCTCCTGTGCCTTTTATGCAACAATTCGGCAGAAAAGCAATGGAGATTCTGCGTCTGAATACTTCAAAAGAGAATTTGCAGGGAACTAACTGTCGGCCAGCGGGTGGCGCAGCAGGTTAAACCGCTGAACCATAAGCTGTCGATCAAAAGGTCGGCAGTTCGATTCCCGCGACGGGGTGAGCACTCGTTGCCTGGCCAGCTCCTGCCAACCTAGCAGTTCCAAAGCATGTCAATGTGAGTAGATAAATAGGTACCGCTTGCGGGAAGGTAAACAGCGCTCTGTGTTCCAGCTGCATGCTACGCGCTGCGGCAAGGAGAGTCATGCCGGCCACATGACCACGGAGGCGTCTTCGGACAACGCTGGCTCTTTGGCTTTGAAATGGAGATGAGCACCACACCCTAGAGTCGGACACGACTGGACTTAATTATCAGGGGATACCTTTACCTTTTTAACTGTCTGTTAGTTATTCCTTGCCACTTTGTTACTCAGGAAAAGTTAGGTTTATGGCTGGTAGAATGCTCTGGGCTTATAGTGGCATAAAGCTGTCCACCTCACCAATTCAGGCACTCCCATAAGATTTATAAACAGTATCACTCACACACACACCGACCCCAATCGTATCCTTTCCCCTCCCTGCTGATGCAGCCGTGCCAAAAACCGGTGTGCTGTATCCAGCAGAGGAGGTGGATCGGGAGGCTTCAGCAGGGAAAAGGGATTCAAATCCCCTTACATGCCTCCCAATCTGCAATGGGTCTCCTTGGACCTGGCAAACACGTGTTCCACCAGTGTTCACAGCCCATAGAATTGGGCTGACACTCTTTAGTAAGTAAATCAACGCCTTGACATAACAGTCCCAACTCTTCATTGTGTCAATACTTGCCAGTCCAACTTTGCAAGTATCGCTACAAAAAGTCCTCATGTCTGCCTCCCTAACATTGCTTGTGTGATAGTAAGTGGTAAAGACATAACTTTGCGTAACCCTTTTCTGCAAACTTCCTTCTAGGTCTTACTTGCATCTCTTTATCATAGTGCAGTGTGTCTACCGTTTATCGGTTAATAAGTTGTCTGACAAGGTAGCCACTTTGCACCTAATTGCTCAGTTTATTTATGTATTATTGATGAGCTCTGTCTCGAACTCCACTTTCCTTAGAGGTTGCTTGATAAATTTGTCAGCTAATCCTGTGTTAGACACAGAATTTCCTGCTGGAGCATAATGCATGACATTGCTTTTATTTTGTATTCCTAAAATGAACCTGGTTGTGCATTTTCAGTGGGCTGTGTCTAGCAGCATGAAATAAAATCAGATACATAATTCACACTGCTTTCTCCATTACCAGGAGTTCCACAGTAATGCCCTGTAATGTGCTGAATACTTGTTTAGCTTTTAAATCAATGTTCTGACTGTTCTGGCTTGTAACCAATCGCCAAGCTAAAAGCTATCCCAGAGGTCTGGAACACTTCGTATGGAAAAAGGTGATGGAGCTGCCATTGTTACCTTAGAAAAAAGAAGGCAGTTCATTAAAGGACTGTTGCGAAGATAGGGGAAAGTGACTGTTTATCAAAGTACCTGTGAAAGTGCAATAGAGGCAGAGGTGAAACTAGACTGGAGCGGAGGCAAGTAGTTCTGCAAGACTCTGTTACACTGGGGTCAGCGGCCCCTCCCCCTTGCTGATGGAGCCATTCCAGCAGCGACACGGGAGTGTCCTGCGTGTTACCTTTGCCGCCAGAATGGCTCCAACAGCAAGGGGGAGGGGCCGCTGACTCCAGTGTAATGGAGTCTTGCAGAACTACTTGCCTCCGCTCCAGTCTAGTTTCGCCTCTGAATAGAGGAAATGTCCAAAAAGAACAGGTGGACATTAGGATAGGAAAGGTGTCCAAAGAAGTTGTGACTTTTCTTCCTAAGGTGCTGCTAAGGTAAAACTGGACAGTGAACTACATCTGGTAAGCGTGGCTGGGCAGCCCAATCCAACTCCCTGCGCAATAATGCAGCAATACCAACTTAGCGTCCACTGTATCCCGCGGGGGAGTTGGCCTCAGGGCAAGAGAACAAATGGAAGACCCCTTCCGGCCTGGTGGGTCTACTTGGACCTGCACCAGCAATATCGCTGGTGCAAGTCTGGGTGGACCTGTGAAGGCAAATTGAGCCCAGGAAAGGGGCTTGAATGTGGTGAACGCTGCTGGCGCTGAACCCACCCCCTTCCCAGTCCCAATTTGCCCTCCTCCCCACCCCCATCCCCACCTTTTCCACCCAGCCCCTGCTTGTCTCCCACTCCCCACATGGTCTTACCTTGGGTGGTGGGCATCTGTTGTCCGCCGCTGCATGGAGCTGGCTACTCACTGCTTCAGCCGGCATGCTCTAGCGTGTTACACTTTGTGACTGCTGGAAAGTGCATAGTGCCACTGGAACGCTTGTTTTGGCGGCTCTAGCTACTATTAGGTTTGGGCCGTAAGTTTATTAAACCTTAACCTTATGTCTAAGGTTGGAAATCGGAATTTATGACACAATATTACAAGTCTTCCAGGTCTGCGAATTTAAACTTGAAGGCGTATTACTAAATGTATCATATTTTCCATTTAGTTAGCAGTAATATACTGTAATTATGAACTGCACTATTTAAAGATAATTATTAATATATATTATTAAGGAGCAGCACATCATGGATTCTGCCTTTAGTTACTTGGTTAGTTATCTCTATTTTTCTAAGGTGTGTAATGAGTACTTTAAAAGAACTACACCTTATGGGAGATGTAGCAGCCCCTAGCAGCGTAGAAAAAGAAAAAATATCTGAATCTAGAAAAAGAAGAATATCTGAATCTATCAGAAAATGTAAAGAAATTATGCTGTTGTTAGATTAATTAATTTCAAAAAGAGCTAGTCAAACAACAGCATAATTTCTTTACATTTTCTGCAAAAGGGATTACATTTTCAAAACCACACACAAGTTCTTTTTGTGTTTCAAGTGCTTGGTCAAAGTTCATGAATAATTGCTAGAAACAGTATTCTGTGTTTCAACATATGTACAGGTTTAGGCAGGGACTTAACTAAGCAGTTTGTTTCCTGTTTTGTTAGTTTCTCAGCATATACAAGCATTTTATGATTTAAACTTTACTAAATTTATATCTCATGCAATCTCAAGAACCAAGAAGAAAAAACATAACATATACAGTGGGCCCTCCTTATCCGCGAATTGGTCATCTGTAGATTTGACTATCCATGGATGGCCATCCACGGAGGGAGGGATCCCACTGTGGGCGCTGTTGGAGCTGCGCGGGCAATCTGCCCGCTTCTTCCCTCTGGCGCCACGTTCTAAGCGTCTAAACTGCTTGTTAAAAGAAAAAGCGACCGGAATCAACCGAAAGTCACTTCCGGTTGCGTTTTTCTTTTTACAAACAGTTTAGAAGCTTAGAACGCGGTGCCAGAGGGAAGAAGCGGGCAGAGGGCCCATGTGGTTCTTCAAATAAGGTACTGTGGCAACGCCGCCTGACTTGGGAATCCTCCCAAGTGAGAAATACAATAAAATAAAATAAATCAAAGGTTGACAATAAAATATAACAGAGGTTTCTAGACAGGCATTTATTGATAGGTTTTCATGGAAATAATGTTTTTGGCCTGTGTGCCAGCACAACCCCCCCCCCCTCTCCCCCAACTTCCATGAACTAAGTTTAGTGTTTCAATACTCAAATTTCTAGACTACTTGGATACTAACATCGTGGCTGTTTTTATAAGAACCAAATTCAATTTAAATGATGAAAGAGATGGCCTGCCATTGCTACATTGGATCCCCTGGAGCGAAGGCTTTGAGAGCCAATGATATTCTGTGGTTGTTGATTGTTACTCATGTTGATGCTAAGCTTGCTTCTCCTTTAGATCATATCACATACCAAGTATCTTAATCAGTGCTTCCACTCAGATTCCACTTATACCTGTCTCCTGTTGCTAACATCTTTTAGCATTCACCCTTGCATGAAAAGTTGAGACAAATAAAAGAAAACCGAACCATTAGTCACATGACAAGTGTAAGCTATCTTTGCAAGGCTGTGTTCACATAAATGAAGGTGAACAGTGAGTGTTAGGTGACTGCTTTCTATATAAATTCGTGTGCGTTCTGTATGAGATCAAAGTGCCCATCTTCTCTACTATAGTGAATTTACAGAATGTTAAGTATCCTTTACAGAAATCTATTTTCACTGCCAAGAGGGCCATGTTTAATGAAGTAATGGGACAATGCCCAAGAATGTTTCTGTTTTTCTAGACTTGAAGTAGTTATTCTTTCCATGGTGGATAGATGCATCCTTGAAAAGCAGTGATGCGAATTTAGCATTCATTCTCCCTTCGTGATTGGGGTGGGAAAGACTCTTCAAAGAAGAGTTTGTTTTCTTGCTTCAAGTTATAGATTTGCTAGGCTGAAAGAACTGTTGCTCTGAATGGGCAAAATGCAAAGTAAGGAAGATACCTTGCTGCCCATTCTGACTAATTTAAGTGTTAGGAAAAGATCCCCCTGACCCCAAAGTTAGGTGACTAGATATATGTATGTGGTTACCTTTTAATTAGTGGGATGGATGCGGTGCTGCCAGCTATCAGCATAGAAACTAGGGAAAGCAGCTCATATGATATGAACACTGTCCTTTCTCCCCCTTTTTCCCATATCAGTCTCTAGCAAAAACATACCATGCTCGTCCTGTAAATGAATACGACTCCTTTTCTCCCGACACACTGGGGCAATTAAAGTTATTGATGGAAAGCCAAAGAAAGCATTTCACAATGTAGAGGTGCAGCTAATCAAGAAGGCTAAACCTTTCGGCATCCTTCATGATGTTTGAATTAATTTCTGCCCCTCAGTGAGAGTGAGTTGCAGATTATTCTGAAACATCATCTATTCGGGCCACTTACATTAACGCTGTTGTACAGTTTTCAGTATTAAATGGATAGTATTATGGTGTTCTTATCAGTTTTAATGATAGTACATCCGATCCATCAGGTTGTGCTAGGAGGCTGCGTAATATAAAATGGCTTTATTGGTATGACATTTGTATTAGAAAACACTTTTGTTGATTGATTTCCTAGCTAAGGTGGTTTCCTAAATTATTTGATTAATGAACTTTAAAAAGAAAAAAGAAAAAGGTGGTGTCATAGAGGGGAGTGAAAATACAGGGATGAAAGCTATGGAGAAACCAATCCAAGTACATAGCTATAAGGAAAAATACCCTTATCATTTACTTTATTCCCTTTATAGCTTCATATAATAAAGTTGCATTAAACTTAATTTTTTTCAGTGTTTCTACTCAGAAAAAGCCCCATTTGCTTTCCCAGGTAAGTATGGATAGAATTGCAGTCTGAGTCACATTATTAAGGTGCTGTATTTAGGGTAGGAGATGATAACTTATTCTTCTAACACATTGCTGCATTTGATGAAGATGAACAATATTTATATGCTGCATTTCAACAACAAAAAATCCACATAGTTTACAGAGCAAAAGAAAGGGGGGGGGAATTGTTCCCTATGCCAAAAGGGACTCATGGTCTTAAAAAAAGTCACAGGAAGACACTAGCAAATAAGTGCTGGAAAAGACACTATGCTAGGTTGAATAGGGAGAGTTGCTTTCCCCCTCCTAAACATACCTCCTAAATATAAACCACTTTTCTTTGCCCAATTATCAGGGGTGATAATAGTATTTATATTCAGCTCCAAACTACATATTATATTATACACACAGCTGGTGCTGAAAATGTGTCCGATGTACGATATTGTGTAGAGTCTCCCCTCGTTTTAAGCGAGGGTTGCATTCCAAAGTTGGCATCTTAAGTCAAATTTACGTTTACTAAAACTTATCCCTCAAATTAGCCATGATGATGAGCCAAGCTTGGGTGACGGAAAGCGAGTTGTAGACAAACTGGTTGGCTCTGGTTCAGCTTGAGAAGTTGATTGTGTAGGCTCATCTGCTGCTGTTTGTTTTTTCTTGAGAAACATAGTGATCAGCAGCGTTGCTGTTGTCTCTTGAACTGCTCAAACATTTAATGTGCAGTCGTAAATTGTCTGTAATACTACGTGCAATTTTGAAGCTTCATTCCATAGAGGGATTGTCTCCAAAATTAAAACATTCAAGTGTTTCGCTGCTTGGAACATTTCCGCAAATTTTTGGACACTTCACCTTACTGGATCTTCATGATTGTCGTCATCTTCATCTTCCATAGACAATTTTGTCAATTCCTCTAACTCTTTGGTAGTCGTTTCTCCATGACTCTCAATTAATTCTTCAGTTTCTTCCTCAAAGATGTTTATGAAGCCATCACTACCCACTTGGCTGACCTCTTGAACAATGCATTTCACTTCTTTGTCAATGGTTGGAAAATCATTCACACATTTTTTCCATAGGTTTCGCCAACATGCATTGACTGTTTCAGCCTTGATTGCATCCATTGCCTTTGTAATATATGTGATGCAATCAGCAGTGTTGAAGGACATCCAACACTTCATCCTATTAACATTGGGATCAGCTTCCATAGCACTACCAATCCAATCCAATCCAATAGTTCAGTGGTTCCCAAACTGGGAGGTGTGGCTCCCAGGGGAGCCGTGGAAACCAGCCAGGGGAGCCGCGGAGTGCCATGGAATCCTCTCGGAAAACAGTACAATGCCTATTGGCAGGTATCAACATCATGAAATGGGGAGCTGCGGCCAACGGTCGCCAATGGTCAAGGGAGCCGCAGGTCCAAAAAGTTTGGGAAACACTGCAATAATTTATTAACAGTCAAAGACCAGCAAAACACAACTATAAATCTGTGAGAATGTAAATAGCGGATCATACCTTGATCAAGAGGTGGGAGGGAGAAAGATGACTTCAGCATCATTATGCGCAAACTGGAGTGCCTCAGAGTGGCCAGGAGCGTTGTCTACGATCAGCCACACTTTAAAGTCAAGTCCTTTCTCTTCGAGGTACTGCTTGCTCTTTGGAATGAAACGCTTGTAGAACCAATCCAAAAGTAATGCTAGTGTCATCCAAGCCTTTTTTATTTAATTGCCAGAATACATGCAGGAGATTTTTGTTCTTGCCTTTTAGGGCACGGAGCTTTGCAGTCCTGAGTGTAGAGCAAGCCTGTCTTTATGAAATGACCAGCCGCGTTGCCACAGAACACAGAGTCTTTTACTGCTTTGAAGCCAGAAGCTTGTCTTGCCGATCTCGGAAGTGCAATTTTCTGCTTTTTCCCCCCCTTCCTCGTTGTTCCTTATGGCCGGGTTACTCCTACCTACAACAGCTCTGTTGTTGGTATAGCATTTTTCTGACATGGAAGGCTTGTCCATTTCATGAATGGGGTTTAGGATCTGGTGTACATCAACTCCTTGCAGAGCCGTAGCCAGCTGGGGGGCCGGGTCCTCGGCGCCCCCCATAAAACTAATTAGCATAAATTATGCTAATTTTTCCGGCCGCTTTTTTTGCCGATTTTCGGCGATCTAAAACCTAAAAAAGGGGTATTTTTAAAGTATGTCTGCTTTGCGGCACTTAACTGGTGTATAGGAGCCTCCAGCGAAGCGATCGGCTCTCTCCAGCGACGACGTTCTCTTCCAGGGGCGCAGATCGGCGATCGGAGATCGCTCCTCTGCGGCCCATGACTTGAACTGCTCATCGTAAGCTCATCCTTGGAGTTCGTGCATTCACGCATGCGCGAACTCCAAGGATGAGCTTACGATGAGCAGTTCAAGTCATGGGCCGCAGAGGAGCGATCTCCGATCGCCGATCTGCGCCCCTGGAAGAGAACGTCGTCGCTGGAGAGAGCCGATCGCTTCGCTGGAGGCTCCTATACACCAGTTAAGTGCCGCAAAGCAGACATACTTTAAAAATACCCCTTTTTTAGGTTTTAAATCGCCGAAAATCGGCAAAAAAGCGGGAAAAATTCAATTTTTTCCCGCTCTCCTCCGGAGCCTCCCGCCCCCCCAGGAGCCTCTGAGCCCTTACGCCCTGGGGCCCACCGCCCCAGGGCCCCAGGTCAGCCTACGCCCCTGACTCCTTGCACCTTCTCCTTCACTCCCATGCCACGCCTTGATCAAGTGCTGTCAAGCTTTGTCATTGCACTATTTCTCCAGAGTTGCACTGACATCCGTGGTGCATCTATTAGCGGGCGAGCTTCACGCTGGCAGGGCTGTCGTTGCTGTTGTGTGCATAGAGATACACTGCCGTATCTCAGAGATAGGATGAGCTGTAAGAGTTTCGTTACCCCCTTCCCCCAGGTCTCTAGTGGTCTGAATAAATAGTAAGATTTTTGGCCCTGGACTTTTGGGGAAGGGGACAATAATAGTGCTTAACACTAAGCTTGAAAAACATTGGCTGGCAGAGAGATGCTCTATCTAAGCCCTTTGTCTAAGCAGAGAGATGCTCTATCTAAGCCCTGGAAAAAGTGAAATGCTGCAGATATAATGACCCCCTGTTGTAATCTATTGTACAGTATATGCTCTTGCTCTTTGCCTGTGCATGAATAAGAACATATTACTTTCTGTAGTGCTGTTTGTGTGTAAATATAGCTATTGAAAATCACTATTTATGAAATTCATATTACCAATATTCATAATATAGGTTTAGGGCAATGGCATTTCAGTGGAAACAAAAAAAAATCTGTCTTTTTCTGGTTGCATCCAGTGCCTGTAATTCAGAAGTCTTATGCAGTCTACTTTTATAGTGCCACCTGTAAAATAGCAAAACTGCACAAAATATGAAATAATTTTACTTTTCCTTAGCAGAAAATGAGGAATCATTGGTTGCATGTAGAGTTCCTTTCCTCTCCATCATTGTCATTATGTGCAGCTAGGATGAAATCAGTCAAATTGGACATAATGATGGAAGTAAGAGCCACTAAGGGAAAAAAAAAGACATATAGAAAATGAGAGCATGCCCCAGAAACATGTATGCATCCTCAGTTTTTGGGGCAAGGTGCATTGGCCAGCCAATAGCAGTGCAGTCACTTGCAACATGGCCAGCCATTTATGAGGAGAACTGAAAGCATGGCGTAGAGACTGCTAGATGGAATCGTTACCTACCTTTGCCCTGCTGCCTCTCACTTCTGGTTACTTAGAAACCAGGCAAGGCCATTTTCAGGTTTTTATGGACTTTCGACCCACACAGTTGAGTTATTGTGGACCCCACTTAAACATACAGTCCATTTGCTTGCGTTGGTGACTGTTGCTGCTCATTCTCAAGCTGAGAATGTGAAACACGGCCAGTCAGTGGTCACCTCTTTGATGACCTGCTCAGCATTCATGTCTAAGCACCTTCTACTGTAAGCAATCCAAAGACAGATGGTCCACGATGGACACAGAGGAAGCAGTCTTTCACCACAGTCCACTTAGACTGCTCCTCCTGTTTATTCTTCTGATGGCCCAATCCAGCCTAACTCGAGGCCGGCGAAGCAAGCGCTCCGCCGTCCTATGGTAATGCAAAAGTGCCAATCAAGATGTAAATCTCTGCAGATGTCTGATGATGCTAACCTGTAAGAAATATCTCCATTCATTCCAATACCAAGAGGGAAGAAACACTCTTGAAAAGTCAAAGCAGTAAGTCATCTGGCTGGAATAGCTGCATGTCCATGGCAGCCTGATCTGACCAGAACATTCTGTGAATATTTGTGGTGAGTGACATCTGGGAAGGACTATCGCGTTCACGCCCTGCTTGTGGACATTCCAGAGGCTCTGATTAGCGACTATGAGAAACAGAATGCTTGACTTGATAGACCTTTTAACAGAGGAGACAAACAAACATAAATAAAACTGTGTCCACAAAACAGATTAAAATGTTTTACAGTCAAAAAGTTAGAGAAACCTCCTTAGCTCCTTCTATGCAGAAATCATCATGGACAGATTTATAGCCCTTTCAAAAGGCAAGCGTAGAAGAACAGTTCCTCAGATTGTTCCATACTCTTAGGTGTGGAGCTGAAAAGATAGCTTCTCGTGGCAGATACAGTTTGTAACTGACAGTGGTGTTGCTGGGGGGGGGTGCGGCACCGTAAGTGGTGCAAGGCGCTGCACTGCACCTTGCAAACCGGTGTAATGCGGCCCCTTCCACTTGCCTCAAAGCCATTCCGGTGGCAAAGACAATGCACAGCTGCCAAAGTCCACCCCTCCCTCTTCTGTTCCACCTCCTGCCCACCCCCTTCCTGCCCAGAAATGCACCCATTCCTCCCTCTCCCTGCCCTATTCTGTCCACCTGCCCCCCCAACTCTCCCTACCCCCACTGCTGGCTTACCTTCACTGTTGGAGGTAGCCAGCAGTGGCAGTAGGACTCTGGCACTGCTGCATAGCGGTGGCAGACCCAAAATGGCTGCCAGTGCTTATGCCGCCATATAGCCATTTATAACAGCGGCACTGTAGTAAATGGCAGCACAGCCCTACGATTGGGCTGTTTAAAAATAATTTTGTTCCATAGTATACTCATAAAAAAGTGCTCTAAATAAAATGCATTTGCTTTTCCTCCTGTTCTGTTTGAAATAAAAGGTGATGTTCATTGTTAGGGAATGTTCACAGCCAAGTACTTGAGATTTAACAAGGCCAATCCATGCTTGAACGCGTGTACAAATCCATTTGAATTGGGAAGTGGCGTCGTCCATGCTTGAAAGATTGTATGTGTATGTTTGAATTGGGAAGTGGCTTTGGTGACGCCTCTTCATCCAACTGTTCTTGTCTGATAGGTTCTATCTATATTCAATAAATAGTTTATTTGCTGTTTCAGGACATCAGTGATCTTTCAAAATGTATTTAACCTTCAAGGTTAAAGTCCCACAGAGAGAGTGCATAGTCATCTCTGCATGTCCACAGCCTCACACAAGACAATATGGTAGCCCACCCTGTGGTGCCTTTGATATATTCACTGTGTCTGGACTCTCCTTCTCCTCCACTTAGTCTGATCCTCCTTTTGCCAACCTGCTGTGCTCAGTGCTGCATCTCCATTCAGCTAGTGTACTACATAGAGAGAGGATAATAATTTTGAGACTCAGCCAGGCACTGACACATGCGGCTCAAGGCAGAAAGCTAAGCAGAACTGGAATCTCCCTTAAAGTGTTGCATTAACTTCTGTCAAAGGTTCAAAAAAAGACTGAAATGTAGTGCAGTCATGTAGGCTTGACCTCTGTCGTGTCTCTTAAAAATTCAATCTTCTTGTGTTGTACATTTGACAAAACCTTCAACTCAACTAGATTTCCATAGCCAGGATGAGAGAACAAGCACATCTGAGAAATTATTGTATAAAGAAGTAAAAACTACCTGAAGGAATCATTATTTAATAATCTTCATATATTTTAAGAGTCACTCATCGCTGGTGCACCAGTGTACTCTTTATAACCAAATGAAAGCAACTTCTTAGTTGTCTTTCATTTGCTTGGTACAAGTGGTGAAGACACACAGAGGTGCAGTCTTTGTGCCTCTTCCCCACCTAAGAGATCATCATTCCCAGAGGATACCATTCTTTTGTTGTAATTTGATCAATGCAACCATGTGTTGCTACAGTGGAATGTTGGCACAATTGTAAAATTGTATCAAAATTCCACATTTGTGCATGTTTTCAATCAATGTGCATGTGCACACATGAATATTGATAGTATGAAAAAATATACAGACTGAAAACTCTGGTAAATTTCACATATATAGTGGTCTGAAGTTAAACAACAAAAGAAAAGAAGAATGGTAGATCACTGGTGAAATCAGTTCCTGGTCGATATGCAAAATCAGGTAACTCAGAACCCAAATCCCAGGGAAAACGTTCAGGAGAATTTCATAAGCATTTGTAGAATTCATTTACTGATTGGGGTGCATCTACATTATTACAGTACAGGGGTGGCCAAACCTGCGGGCAGCACAATCCTGCCCAACTATAGGGGGCGCGGAGTGAATGCTCCGCTGCCCTAAGATGTTGCAGATGTGCCGTAAGGTACATTCGCAACGACTCTAGAGTAAGGGTCGCTGGAGCTAGGTCAGCAGCTCTTACTCGGCCGCTGGATCTTAG
Source organism: Plestiodon gilberti rubricaudatus (assembly GCA_026170595.1). Classification (NCBI taxonomy): domain Eukaryota; kingdom Metazoa; phylum Chordata; class Lepidosauria; order Squamata; family Scincidae; genus Plestiodon; species Plestiodon gilberti. The sequence goes on from JANXHW010000004.1 coordinate 40,564,441, forward strand.
TGCGGCCACCGGAAGACAGTAAGGGATCCCCCAGCGGCCGCGTGGGCGGCGAGGGAGGGGGCCAGTGGCCAGGTGCAAGGGAGTGACAACAGGAAACAGGTTATCTTGTTGGCTGTGTGCTCTCGGAGGCATCTGGTGGGGCCACTGTGAGATACAGGAAGCTGGACTAGATGGACTAGGAAGCTGGATCAGGCCAACCATTTGGCCTGATCCAGCAAGGTTCATGTTCTTATGAGGGGATGGCGTCCGCCATATTTCCTTCCCCGACCGGCTGGTGCAGCCTTTACATACAACCTCCTACTTCTGCCAGCTAAATAGCTGGCGGAAATCCAAGGAAAGCCCATTGGGTTTTCCCCGGTTTACCCAAGTAGACCTCTGGTAAACCCGGTTTACCCAAGTAGACCTCTGGGCTGCTGCCTGCTGGATAGTTAGGTAGGATTGCACTGTTAATGTAAGAGCCACATAGGATAAACTTCAGGTGTTTGAGAGCCGCAATATTTAAGAAGCATTTACATTCTTAAATATATTTACTCACCATGAACATTAAACTTATGTTTTAATTCAATGGACTATCAGTTTATACCTGGTAAATAATTATATAGCTTGTCTTTACATATATAAATGTCTTATTTACCTTTTATATTAATTGTGATGCAAAAAGGAGCTCAGCCAATGTATTTCCAAGAGCCGCACATTATACAGTAAAGAGCCACATGTGGCTCAGGAGCTGCAGTTTGGCCACCCCGTTACAGTATGTGTAATGGGGTGAATGTAGGATTTTTTTAGCTGTATGTGATAAATACATTTTAAATATTTTAAAACATACTTTAAATGTTTTTAATTCTAGAATTTTTAATTCTAAAAATTGTTCTTGGTTATTTTAACCTAAAAAGAAACCCTGTAGCCATCTTTTCGTATTCCCTAGGTAGCTACAGAACAGATCTGTGGCAGAAAAGAGGGCCCATAGTTCAGTAGTTTGTTAGAGCCACACGTTTTGTATTCAGATGATATTCACCAATTCTTGTTTTCTTTAATAAGTAGCGGGGCTGAGAGAGATTTGTGCTTGAGGCTTTGGAGAACTGTTGCCCAGTTTGGAAATGTTAAACAATAGGTGGCCATGCTTCATCAACATGACAAAGTTCTCATGGTTCTCCCATGGTGCAAGTGTAGACATAACAAGCAAGCCTTCAACAAGATGATGCAGATACCCTACCATAGTTTACATCTAAGTGCCCTTCTCTTCTTGGGCAGAAAACTATGAGACTGGGATCTTGATCTGCCTATCGTTTTTTTGTAAATATGCTAGAATCAGAGAACCCGGTGCTTATTCTAGAATCTTTTCTGCAAAACGTTTTTTGCAATCATAACACTTAATTATATATATAAAAAAAAGTTGGATCAAACTTGAACCAATAACTTAGGTGTGTGTTTTTAGTAAACCAGAACTGAACCTGAACTGAATATCTTTGTTGCCTTGAACCTGGAGTAGGACTAAATTCCTATACACCAAATATGGTAATGAGTTCAAAATAAGTAGCTGAATAATCAAGCACAGAACATTCAATTGTATAGTTCATTGTTTCTCAAACTGTGGGTCAGGACGCACTTAGTGGGTGTGACCGTAGAGCCTCCAATGAAAACATGGGTGATAGAAAGATCAGATAATTAACTGCCTAAAGCCCTGATTCAAAAATCAGATAACTGCTAATTGCCCTGCAAAGAGCTGAGCTCTTGCAGTTTGCAAGTTTGTGTAAATGTAGGGATATGAACGTACCCCCATCACACTTCCCCATTCTGCCAGCACCTGGAAATTATAGTACATCCTGAAGCTATTCGTGGTGGGCGTCTTGAATGTATTTGCTGTATCTGGGGCCATTTGCTGCATCCATGGCCATTCTACAGCTCATGTCAATTACACTAATAGTGTTCCAGAATGCCTTGTGGCGCCACAGTAAGTATGTTCAAATGGCTACTATCTGCAGTTTTGGGCATCGGCGGTGGAAATGGGAATGTATCACCTGTGGATACGGAAGGGGGGTGCGCCTGTACTGGCATTTCGGTTTTGGACTCAACCTCATTTTGCAACCTGGAATATTACAAAGTTCAAAAAAGAAAGAAAGGTGGGGGCAGAGGCGTCGCTGCGCCCGGTGCGGGTTGGTGCGGGGGCCCAGGCGCCCCCCGTAAGTTTTTTTGCTTTTATTTAGTGTTTTAGGGGCATATGTATGCTTTTCCCCCACTTACCTTGAATATTGGACGCTTCCAGCGACGATTCTCTTCCTGCGCCGGGCACATTCTTCTCCCTGCGCCCAGTGCGAACTCCGTAAAGCGCCCAGTAGCGCTTTCCAGAGTTTGCGCATGCGCAGAATGATGAAGTTTCCAGTTGACGTTCTGCGCCTGCGCAAACTCTGGAAAGCGCTGCAGGGGGCTTTACAGAGTTTGCGCCCGGGTGCAGGGAGAAGATGCGCCCGGGTGCAGGAAGAAGATTGTCGCTGGAAGCGTCCAATATTCAAGATAAGTGGGGGAAAAGCATACATATACAAACTCCCCGTTAACACTTAAAAATCCCCAAAAACAGTTTAAAAAAGCTGAAAACTGCGAAAACCCGAAACCTAGGGAGCCCCGCCCCACCCCACCCCCTGAGCCCTGCGCCCTACACCCTGGGGGCCCCGCCCCCCCGCCCCTACCAGGCGACGCTTCTGGCTGGGGGTTCTGGATGCATTGCCACAAATAAGCGTCTTCAAGCTAGCTTTGCATTTTTACCTTCACGCAGAAACTTCATGTCATTCCATAAGTAATGTGTGGGGCTGCCAAGTTATAAGAGGAGGCTGTTTCAGTTTTATACTGTGTAATGTTTACAGAGCTGTTCTGTTTTTAGCTATAATGGCTTCCATAATGAGATCATTTTTTTTTCCCTTTGGCCTAATCACTAGATGACTGAGTTCTGCAATCTATCTTTGCTTTAGCCATATTTGACTCTATCTGACTTGTGGACGTCATCTTTACTGTCATTAAAAAATAGCTCATGCTGCATCTGGGTTGTAAAAACATGATGCCCACTTTGAAAGCTTTTTCAGCATTAGTAGTTTAATAATATCGGCAAAAAAAAGCAAGAAAAATCCTTCATATTAAAATGCAGATAAAGGAACGCTATATGGTTCTCTCTCTCTCATTTTGTAATGTAATATTTCATAATAAATTGAACTAAAGCTGTCCTGTTACGTAAAACCAACCAGCTTGCTTAAGTCATTGGTTTTTAAACGAATCAGTAATTTTGGACTGAAAATAATAGCCTGGAACTCTTCCAAGTTTTAGAGGTCTGGATGCTTTTCGTCAGTAGCAATTTTAGTTTAATGATAGAAGAATGAGACATAAGGAACTTCCTGACAAGAAGTATTAAAATTTATGCTTCTAGAAAATGACAAGGCATAAGTTATAAAAATGCTCACTAAGGCAATGGTGTAATTGGGCTTGTACCTATTTACTGGCTTGTCTGAGTCTTGCATTTTTGTGAAGCCCCAGTTCAATAGGACATCTTCTCTTTTTGTGACCATCATTTAAGGATGCAAAATTATACAGAGCGATTTTGTCACACTAAAGGTTTGGAACATTCCTGTGGTTTCCTTAGTTGAGAAAAAAAAATCCCACTAAATGTCCTTATGTTCTGCAGAATTCATTTTAACAATGACTTGTGAGTGGGTTAGAGAAAGATGTGAAGCCTATTTGAAGAATATCCTTCCAAGAATAAAATTAGAAAATGTTCCAGGAAATAAGTTTCTTGACTTGATAAATATACTGTACCTTTGGAGAGTTTTAGCATCCTTACAGGGAAGGTATTGATAAGTTTAGGAATTTAGGGTGGCCATTTAGGAGTTTAGGTGACCATTTCAGAGAAGACAGATCACACAGGTTTTTTAACCTTTTTAGAAGCAAACCACTGCGTGTTCTTGCTTAATAAACAGGCTGAAATTGCGCTCCAGAATGCTCCTCCCCCTCCCTCTCCCAAAATAGCTCCAGAATCATTGCAGTGCATTCTGGAGCGACCTTGGGAGAGGGGAGGGGGGAATTGTGCAACCCAGAAGAGGCTTCCGGAGTGCGATTTCAGCCAATTTAAGCAAGAACACGCAGCAGTTTGCTTCTAAAAGGTAACCCCCCACGGTTTTTACCTTTTTTTCTTTTTACAGTGTTGGCCCCCTGTATCCGCAGATTTCAGTATCCGCGGGGGTTCTGGGAACGGAATCCCCATGGATACGGAGGGCCAACTGTATGTTTGTGGAAGAACTATAAATATGTTAGATAATATAGATAAAGCAGTCCATTTAGAATCAGTAATGAGAATCAGTTCTGCCAGGGATAGGAGGACTTTCAATCCATTGCTTAAATTACCAAATTTTAAGACCAAATAGCTAGTGATATATCTCTTCAGTTAGCATAAACCTAAAACAAAGGAGGGAGAAACCTCTATTTTTCATGACTTCAATTTCCATACCTTATGTAACCATAGGGAGTTGAATAAAATTACAAATGCATTTTAGTAATTGAAGATAATTGTACCAATGGGGACTTTTCAAGCTTCTTTTTTATATTTTTTTATAAATATAGAATCCAAATTATGTTCAGTTTGGAAAAGGGAAGAAGATTCCTTATGGCCCAATCTTATCTGGCCGCTAGGCCAGCATAGAACCTCTGTGCCAACTTAGGACCATTGCAAAAGCTGCCGCAAGGCAGTTGTGCTGACCCCAGGCTGGTGCATAGACCTGTGCTGGCCTCTGTGGGCCAGATATCAACAGCGTGCAGTTCGGGTAACGTGCGACTGGGCCACATGACGCAGGGGCAGGAGGGTGTTTCGGGGGCATTTCAGGGTGGGGGCAGATTGGTCCTGGGAGGGGTTGGCACAGCGGCATACACCGTATCCTATCCTCTCAGACCCATTTCACCCAACATGGGCAACCTTGATTAGCGCCGCCAAAATGGCAGGCATAGATCTGAGGAGACCCATTATGGGGACCAGGGTTTTACCCGGGGTAAGGGAACAAAAGTCCCCTACCCCGAGGAGACTTCTAACCCTGCCTACTCTGCTTAAGATACAGCATTGCTGTCACTGGCATAGCTGGATCACTGAGCAGAGCTTAGGATAGGATTGGGCTGTTAGTCACATTTCAGATGAGTGTAATCTACCACTCTGATAGAGTCTGTTCATTCTTTCTCTCTGGTTTAATTTAATTACTTAGATACTGTGTCATATGCACAGAGGTGTTTCTACGGTAGGGTCGGTACTGTAAGTTGCGCTCTGTCCTAGTCCCCGTTTACAACCCGGAATGAGGAGGCCCCACCCCCTCACCGTCAGAACCATTCTGTGCGGCAAAGGCCCTTTGCCTTCGCCGCATGGAATGGCTCCAACGGCGAGGGGGCGGGGCCTCCTCGTTCCAGGTTGTAAACAGGGACTAGGACGGGGTGCAATTTATAGTACGGACCCTACAGTAGAAACACCTCTGCATATGCAACCTGTTCCGCTTGGATTTGGGTTTATATTGACCTAGCTTTTGTAAGCTACTTCTCGCTTTGGGGTTTGGATTAATACTTGCGTTCTGTGTCTAGTTCGCCACTCCCAGATAAGGTCCAATATTTTGCAATTCTTCCTTCCTTCCTGGGCCTGGAGTATATTTTTTAGTTGAGTTCTGAAAATTATCTCTTGCTTATGAATTATTTGGTTAGGTTTCTCTATGTTCTCTCTCTTTTGTTTGGTTTAATATTTAGTTAAAGTCTTGGTAGAATTCATCATGAAACTACTGTTGGTTAATATTAGAATACATTCAAAATCCAAATGTTAGACTGAATAAATATCATTACCAAAGTTAAGAGAATATTCTTTTTTCTCCTTTTCATCGGATATTGAAAGACAGACGACTTCTAGATTACTCCAGGGCTTTTAACCTGGGTGGATTAAACATCAATATGATCTGCTCCGTAGGCAGATCAGAATATCTTTTTTTTTTTTGAATTTAAAATAAAATAAAAGGAAAGGAAAAGCAGGATTTATCAGTGGAGACCTAATACTCTGTTGTTACAAGAGGAAGTGGTTAGGAAGAGAAAGATTTTTAGGTTACTCTATGACTATTTTTGCAGGGTTATTGCAGCAGGGTTAAAACAAAGTTCTATCAACAATGACAAGTGACAGGCTCACCAACTTTCAAGTGGCAAGCTCAATAACGTACAACTTTGCAGGATCAGTATCATAGTTCCCAGTGTTCCTGGAGCTGGAGGGGTTAATTGGCTTCAGCTTCCTTGCTTTAGCTGTAGGGCTTTTGTGTTCAGCAGCCTGCTAGAGATAAGAGGCTGGAGCAATAATTGTTTTCAGAGCCTAGGGCTCCGGGTTTTTTAGTGCAAAAACAATGCGGAAGTGATTAAGTGATTGCAGCTTGAAGAACAACGTTAAAGTGAAACGATGTGTAGCAAAACGACTATAAGTGAGGACTTTCTGTATACTGTAATCATAAAACTGACTGGTACATTAAAATTGCGCATTAAATATTAACATCACTGTACGTGATGGGCAGAGGGGTCTGACTCAGTCGGTAGAGCCGCCGCCTTGCAAAAGCCCGAAGATTGGCAAATGGCAAGTTCGAGACATGCTGCCGACAAAAAGTTGTGAAAAGCCAGCCACTTGCCACGGAGGACAGACCATGTGCTGCAGTGTGTCACCTTTTGTGACAGCCAGAAAGCACCTTTACGATTGGGCCAAATGTATCTTTAATTGAAGCATTTTTGGCCTAACAGTTTGTTTAGTAATGGTAAAGGTATCCCCTGCTCGAAAGTCAGTCGTGTCCGACTCTAGGGTGTGGGTGCTTATCCCTGTTTCTGGCCGAAGAGCCAGCACTGTCAAAAGACTCTTCTGTGGTCATGTGGCCGGCATGACTAACAGAACGCTGTTGCTTTCCCGCTGTTACCTATTTATCTACTTGCAATTTCTTGCTTTCGAAATACTAGGTTGGCAGGAGCTGTGGCACTTCGGTCTTGAACTGCTGTCCTACCAACCTTCCGGTCTGTAGTTCAGCGTCTTAACCACTAAGCCATCGCAGTTCTTAACCACTAAGCCATCGCAGTTCTAACAGTTAGTTTACTCAGACGTAAATCCACTGTATTCATTGGGCCTGATTTCTCGGTGAGAGTACAGTTTAATTTCTAGATGTAACTACCCTATAATAATAGATAATTTGTGGCTTGCCTAGAAAAGATGGACTCGTCTGCCATTCACATTTCAAATGAGATTCTTACGGTGGTTTTAGGTGGAACACTGCCATATATTTTCATTTAAAAAGTGGGCATTATTTCTTCCAATCCTTCATTTGCTTTAAGACACATTAGAAACCATGTTGTAGAATTCTGTGGCTTTTTCTTGTTGGTTTCACCCAACTGCTCGTGCAGTTTCACATTTACAGGTGTGTCCCCCCCCCCCTTAATGACGGCTTGCTTAATGACGATCCGCATATATGACGGAGGTTCCCAAAGTGTAAACAAAATTAAAGCTATAGTACTGTATTTTAAATGCAAAAAAATCTTTAACTCTCTGTGTGTTTGTGTGTGTGTTTCTAACTCCATTGACAGGTAGAAATCTTTTTGTGCTTTGTGTTACACTCATAATGTACACTGCCATTCATTCCCTATTACAACGCCACTGTGTTACATTGAGGACTCGCTTAATGACCGTTTCATTATATGACGGGTTTTTCATAACGTGTCCCCATCGTTAAGCAGGGGACACCTGTAATATGAAAATAAACTTTGTAGGAAGTAATTTATCATTTCTGAAGTAACTTCCACATAACAAAGGTTTTCAGAACTTTCAACTAATATTATTACAATGCCACTTGGAAGCTCCTGTATTTAAACTCCGTTACAGGAATCAACAGCCCGTGGATCCAGGAAAGATCCTAGCGAAATCTTACCTAATCTACTAATACCCATTTGATTTTTCTCCTATTTGTCAATCTTACTGTACCTCTAGAAGATACTTCAGCTTTGATTGAGCAGCAAGCATTAAAAAATTCATATAACCTTGCTGTATGGAGTCAATTCTAGTCATCTTGATTGTATGGTTGGTAACATCAGAGGCAGCAAAACTCTTAAATCTTTCCATATCTATATTTTAAATTGCTAATCGGTTTCATACCATTCAATTTTTGTTTCAAATCTGTACTTAAGAAAAAAAAAGTTACAAATTCTATCCCTTTTTCTGTAACAGTAATTTCAAGTGTGATAGTAGAGAGTAATTTATTTTCAGCCCCATTCAACAAATTCTGTTTTGCTGCTAATATATTTTTCCTTTCCAAATATCTGATACATTTTTCTTATTTGCTAAATAGGTATTTCAGATAGGATTTAATTTGTTTTTAAATTGTTCTTTATCGGCACCAAAACTTGGAATCTATTAAGCGGCATTTTAGTACTTTTTTCCATTATCCTTCTTTTCTTGTTTTTTTTTTAAAGTTCAGTTCACTTACAACTTCATTACCACCAACAGCAATATGTATACATGGTGCACAAAATGAGCCATTTTGTTTTAAAACAGATTGCAGATGAAAGGAACCCATTCATTGCTTGCTGTAATTACTAAAGCACTAATTACTCCTAATCACTGACATCCAGGGTCAATAAGAATGACAACAGGAACATCAAAGCCAAGCCAAGATGCACATGTGCAATTACACATCTTTCACATCAGGACTATATAATTTTTTTATGACTACTGTTTGTCACTTGATGTTGAAAACCATTAGAAGTTGTCCTTTTTAAAATATGTATACATTTTTTTTCATTTTGCAGTTTGACGGCGAGAACATGTACATGAGCATGACAGAGCCGAGCCAGGAGTACGTGCCAGCCAGCCAGGTGGGTTAATTAATCTTCTCTGCCTTGTTTCAAATTGTAATTAAACAAATTCAAAGAGTTGCATTGCAAATGAGTGGCACTATCAGTAACTGCTGCAATCAGAAATAATCATAATTTATAAACAAAGCGTTTAAGCCTTGTTTCCAGCTAATGAGATAGCGCTGATAAAACACCAGAGTTGGCAGTTGTTGGAGTACTACCCTGTTTGCGCTCCAGAATGCAAGCAGCTGTTTTGCCAGCATGATCATTCCCAAGCAGTTGTTTTACCTTTAGGAAATAGTCTTTACAGGTGCATGCTATTTGTTTATCTGACTACAGACAAGTTAATCATTATAAGCCACAGGTGCCACAATTGCCTTACATCACAGTTAGGCATGTTTGAGTTGAAGAATTGACTTACTTTTTGTGGGGAAGGGGCACTAAGCACTAGTTTAATACATTGATTTACTTTCTACTGCCATTTATGCCCTCATGGTGGTTTACAAGTCACAATTAGTCAATAAAAGCAAACAAAATAAGTACTTAAGAATGACTACACAAGAACATACATAGTGCCCTGATAGATCAAACTGAAGTTCATGTGTAGGCCATCATCCTGCGTCACACAGTGGCCAGCCAATGTTTGTTCGAAGCCCACAAGCAAGGCATGATACAATATTCCGCTCCTGCTGTTGTGCCCTCCCTACCAGTGGTATTCCATGGCATGGCTCTGAACCATGGCTAAGAATTATTGCTAGATCTATCTTCTGTGAATTTGTCTAATAAAGCTATCTAAACCAGTGATTCCATCACCACATCTTCATTAGATATGGGGTCATGATATGGCCCTTTTTGTCTATGAGACATCTCAGAGAAATGTGTTATTTGTCTACACTGAAATGTATTTATTTTCTGGTGGAACGTAAAGATGGTTTACGTGGAGTTCACCAAGGTGTCTTCCGTGCAATAAGTAACCAGAACCAGACCTACTTAGATTCAGCACGCTTACTGAGTCATGTGCCTGGCTTTTTACAGTTTGTGGTTTTTTTTTACAAAGATTCTTTAGTTCAATTGGAATTTTCTTCTAGTGCAGGGCTACTCAAACTGTGGGTCACAACCCACTTGATGGGTCGTGGCCCGATGCGATGGGTCGTGAGTTGAGCCCTCCCGCCTGTCCTTTCCTCCATTTGGCTCCAAATTGGAGCCAGACGGAAGCAACTGGAGGCCACACCCAGGTCACAACTCACCACCTGCAGATGCTTCTGGCCTTGGATGGCCTCCGCAGGCCTCAGAAAACTTTTGGAAGTGACTTCTGGTTTCGCCAATGTGACTTCCGGTCACACTGGGAGGCCTTTCTGAGGCTGTCCAGGTCCGGGAGCACCTGCAGCAGGCGAGTTGTGATGCCACCGCCGGAAGACAAGGTGGGTCGCGACTGCGCCAGGATTGAAAAGCCCTATTCTAGTGCAGTCCCAGTACCTGACACTTTCCCTTTCCGGGACCCACTTTTTAAAATGACGCTCTATCGGGACCCACCTAGCTTTACGAGACACTCAAACACAACCTTGCAAGCTGCAGGAGCTCAGCTCTTTGAAGGGCAATTAGCAGCTATCTGTTTTTTAAATAGCCTCAGAGCTTGTGGCAATTACTTATCTGATCTTTCCATCACCTGAGACCCACCAGAAATCAGGTCGCGACCCACTTGGGTCCCGACCCACAGTTTGAGAAACACTGCTCTATTCTGTAGGTAGTTTTTGAATACAGTGATTTGATTAAAAGTTGGGGGGGAACCACCTTTTCTAACCTTTACATCCCAAAATTGTCTTGACGAGTTTAGCAGTACTGTAAGATTAAAGCAACTGGGCATCATCTTGTTTGTGCCTTGAGGGCTTTGAAGCACAAGGGCTAATTGAATTTGTTTGAAACTATAGAAGTACAAACTCTCTGAATGATTGCTGTTAGGAAGTGGCTGCTACCTTTCAGAGAATCATTATGTTTGCCTTAAACAGTTTTGAACAAAGAATGCACCTCCACATTTTTCAGCAGAGCCATTTTCCTTCTGCTGATGTGCTATATAGTGTGCATATTTAAATACAAAGTATCATTTCCTGGGGATTTTTTTTTTTACAAGTCGATGAAAAAGCGTACTCTTTGTGAAACGTGTCTGCAAAAGCACCAGGCAACTTTGGAGATTCCCCAAATGACACTAAAATGCCCTTGTAATTATAAAATATCTGTTTAGTTTTGAGAGGGACAATTATATTTTAAATGCATTATTCAAAAATAATTATATTTTAGTAGCCTTCTGCTCCTATTTCTACCATTGTCTAAAATGTAATATGACAAAAAAAATGTGCATGTTTCTTCAGCAAATTTAAACTCCAGCATGGATATGCGATGGAATCCGAAATTCAGATTCCTTATGTTTATTAGGATGTGTTCATATTCATGGAGGCATCATTGTGTCTTATTTTCAAGCTTTTTAAATCAATGTATCACCTTTAGGCTAGCAAATAAAAGCTCATCTGTCAATCAGGAAAAGTATAACATCAAACATCTGCATAGCTTGGTAATCCAAGACAACTTGCCTTACAGCATCACTTGACAATTATCATTTCTGTTCAATTTTCAAATCAGTACATGCTTTGGGACTTGTGTACTAAGTTGCTAAGTAGCAACATATGGTTCTCTACTGTTCCTGCGATGTTGCTGCAAGCAAACAGCATAATTCTAGACTTGAAATGATTTCCACAGAAAGCCATTGTTGGAAATGAGCCAAAAGTATAACTATACCATAAAAATTAATGACATTCCTTTAGACTGTCCCCAAAGACTGTTTGATGCTGCTAGGCCTGTGTATATTTCATATATGTAAATATTGTATTCTTGGTGACAAATAGCCCATATAATGCTATGCGTCCTAGGCAGCTTTTAAAAGATTCTCACTATCAGTATTTTCATTATCACACAGTAAAATGAGAAGGCATTTTCATTAATAATTTGAACTGCAGCATGATGATGTTTCAAATGGTTGGTGCCTTAACAGACACCAGATACTTCTTTCTTCTGTCTTCCCCTTGACGGTCTCTCATGGTCCCCCACTTGTGGTGCCCTCCGTGTTGCGTGGAGAATAAGCAAGTTACAGTACATAGGAAGGCATTCTCTCCCTGGTGGAACTCCCTTCAGGGCTGAGTTGCACCTATAAAGCAAGAGAACCGTGTGGTTCAATCAAGAGTTTGGCTGTTCTGATTAGACAGGTAAGCCCCCGCAAGAGAATGCATCATTGATAGTGCACCACTGCAGGCAAAACAGCAGAAAATGTATCCTAAGAAACAAGCAGAAACACCTCTTAGAAACCAATTGATACCTATCTGACCAAGTCTTGATACACCTCCTTTCAGATATATGAATAGGGCTTTGGAATGTTTGTTTTCTGGATGTAGTGCAGATAGATGGATTTTGTGGGCCAGAAGTTACACCCCGTATTTTAAGCTTTTGTTTTCCTTTATCTTATCTATAACCTATCTATTAAATAGGTTTCATAGTGCAGTCTGGCTTCTTCCCTTTTATGGTCCAATCTAAACATAGAGTAAAATTGTTGTTCTTTTCCTGAGACAACTATGCCTCATTACAAAAGCATGTTAATTTAAACACTGCTATCTATAATGTGTTATATAGCCCTTATCAGTTGCAGTAGCTGGCTTCTGTGTTAATCAATAAGACAAAAATAACAAAAGCTATTATTTTATCATCAACAAGGCAACAGAAAATCAATCACACAATGATAAATTTTCACTGAAATTGCTGGGGTTATTTCTTTCCAGCCTCTAATCTCTGCTCTTATTTTCTGCAAGTGGCACAACATACCCTTTCATAGTGAATGGGTATCTAGTGTAAAAAGGGACTTCAAATATACTTTGGCTGCCCTTTGCACACCTTTTTTTAAAAATATGACTTGGAGGCATAAAATGCAGACTTCTAGGAAACCTTCGAGGGCAACAGTAGGCAAATGAAGAGGAAATAACCATGGCAGACTGAATTAACTTCATGAATAACATGAACATCTGGGTCTATCTAGGGGCGTTGAAGTATTTTTGAATTACTTATTAGGAAACCAAATTTGAACCTGTTCTCTACAGCAAAGGGGCCTGCAAAAATGTCACTTTGGCCTACTGACCTCTGGCCCAATGAGACAATAATGATAGCATGCTTTAGATTAATCTAGTTAGTTTCTAAATGTCTGGCATCTCAACAAGCCCAAACTAGTTACTCAAACCAGTCTTCAGCATAGCATTCAAATGATTACCCTGTGCAATCCCAGAGGTATTCATTACAGACAAAATTGCTCTTGCTGCCTTGCATACAAGCTGGGTTTTCAATGGGAAATGAAAGGCTGCCTAGAAAAATAGGACACCTAATTAAGTTAAACTACTCTAGCATTTGGCTTGACATCTTCATTACTCAAAATTAAAAAGATGCTTCACTTGAGCACACAAGTTACTATTGTTTATGTTGTTGCCTTAAATTGGCGTCTCACACAGAAGTCTGTTTTTCAGAATTATATCTTTTAATAGCTTGAATATTTCTTACAGTTTATAAAAATGTCTGCAGAGCTACCAGAGGTACTCGTAGTCAAAAGACAGTACCAATGTTAGCATATCTAGTGAAACGTTTAGCTGTTGCAAGTACCGTATTTATCGGCGTATAATACGCACTGGCGTATAAGACGCACCTTCCTTTTGGCCCTGGATTTCAAGAAAAAAACATTTAAAGCATTTTTGGGCCACTTGGCCACTTACCGCTTCGCTGCTTAATTAGCTTATTTACATAAATTGCACAAAAATACCAGGATCTCTTTTAAAACACACAGCAATAAGACACATGAACAAAATGTACCAGAACAAAAAAAGTGCAAAAAAAAAACCCCCAGACTCAACTCTTTTCCCCCAACCCACCCATGCACAGTTTCCAAAATAAAAAACATTTACCCCAAATACAAAAACCCCAGACTCAACTCTTTTCCCCCACCCCACCCCACCCACCCCTGCAGTTTCCACAGTAAAAAACATAAAAGTACAAAAAAAACCCAGACTCAACTCTTACCACCCCCAGACTCAACTCTTACCAACTCTTAAACAACATAAAAGTACAAAAACAACAACAATACCCAGACTCAACTCTTTTCCCCCACCCCAACTATACACAGTTTCCAAAGCCTCCCAACTAGGCCCAGTTCAGAAGCTTACCCATGCTGTATTCATTCAGCATCCAGAAGAGCAGGCCCTGGGCAGCTCAGCTGAACTCTTTTCCCCCACCCCAACTCTTTTCCCCCACCCCACCTAACCTAACCTAACCTATGCACAGTTTCCAAAGCCTCCCCAACTAGGCCCAGTTCAGAAGCTTACCCTTCCGAGGAGAGCTGGGAAAGACTAGGCCCTTTGCAGCTCAACTGAACTGAACTGAGCACAGCGCCCTCTGCTGGCTGCTGAGAAGATCAACTCAAGCTCGTGCATAAATTAAACCAGACAAACAGCTGACGATCGGAAAGATTAGACAGGGAAGAAAGCACAACGGAGTTCTCCGGCTCCGGAAAAAACGCGGTAAGCCCAAAAATGCTTTAAAACAGGCGGGAGGGGGGAGGGATATATAAAGCATATATCTCTGCATATATAAAGACAGATCATCATGAGCCGGTGAGAATGGAAGAGGGAAAATTTTTGAACATACCTGGACCTTTTATGATCCTATTTTAGGTTACTATACAGAAGGGCTGTCATTGCTTTAAATGCAGCTGCCAGCGTGTGTCTAGCCCAACAATTGTCAATATTTTTCTTCTCATGGCACACTGACCTCTATGGTCTTTGCCTCTTGTGATGTCACTTTTGGCTTCTGGGAGACTCTTCCGGGTTCTGCGGCATTGTTTCTAGGGCAAATGTCTGTCGCAACGAATTGTCTTAGAGCTGGAAGAGGGAAAGACAATTCGTTACGATAGACAGTTGCCCTAAAAACATAGTCGCAAAACCCGGAAGAGTTTTTCAGTGATTTTCAACCGCTGTGCTTCAAACTCCCACAGCACAGTGGTCAAAAATTGTTGGTGTAGCCTGATTTCCAGAAAGAACAGCAAGAGAAGAAGTGACCAGACTGTCCCTCCTCTTGCAGTGACCAGACTGCCCCTCCTTTTGTTTCTAATTGAGATAGAAACATGTTTTTTAAATGACAAGGAAACCCTCTGTACAGTAACTTAAACTACTGTTCATAGTATCTGACAGCCAATCCTGTATAGCAGGACTCAGTGGCGCAAATAAGGCGCCTGCCACATTCTACGCAGGATAGGGCCGGCGCAGCCCGAGGCCTCCTCGGGGTAAAGGGACATTCTTCCCCTTACCCCAAGTAGAGCCCCAGCCACCCCGATGGCTCTACTCGAATGTGTGCCAGCTATTTTGCTGGTGCACTCTCAAGCTGCCCGTGTAACGGTGGCCAGGCCTGGGAAAAGGGATAGGATTCGAGGGAGCACTCTGACCACGATCCCTCCCCTGTCCTGGGCCCAGCTGACCAATCCCACCACCCGGAATGCCCCGTTCTGGCCTCCCTACGCCCCTCTGCTGCCCGGCGGGGACTTACCTCTCTGTCATGGTGCTCCACTGTTCTGTGGTGCCGGCGGAGCAGCACAGCCTCTCCGTCAGCACCGCTTATTCATTGGGTGCCGCAACCGTGCTTTCTGGCACGTTTGCAACATCTTAGACCAGCAGAATGATCGCTCTGCTGGTCTAATTGTAGACAGGATTGTGCTGATAGATTTTAAAATGACAAGGAAACCAGTATCCTAGATCAATAACTTAAACCAGTAATCATAGGTCAAGATGTGTGGTATATACTGTATTGTTCCGAGTATAGACCGCTCCTGATTATAAGCCGCACCCTTAAAGTTTGGTGCTATTAACAAAAAAATTAAGTTAGCCCCTGTACAAAAAAACAGCAACCTCATCCTCAACTCTCAGCCCCCTCACTCTCTTAGCCCCCTCTCCTTTACACGGCCCTTCCTTCCCCTCTTTGCCACTTCCTTATTCTCTCAGCCTACCTCTCCCACTCCCTCACACAGCACCCACTACTCACCCTATTAACAACCTCCCCTCAGCCCCCTTCTTCATCACGCAAAAAATGTGACACACCTCCGTCCTAGAATTTGCCCGGCCGCTCAGCACCAACTCTCCTGCGCTCCACTGATGATGGAGCGCTCCACCCACGCCAACTGTCCCGCGCTCCACCACCACGCGATTTCGCCCCTCTACTCAGCAGCAGCTCTCTTCCGTCTTCCTGAATATGATGAAGAATTTGTATTTGCCTTGGGCATTTGCCTTGGCATGGGATAAGGCGGGATATAAATTTTTTAAATAAAAAAAAAAATATTTCTGAAAATCTCACTTTAATTTTTTTTGTTTAAAATTAAGTTCCTTTCCGTTTCTTGCAATTATTAAAATTTTCCTAAACCAAATCATGAAACAATTGAACTGCTAGTGAATTATTACCATTTACCAGTTTAAAAGTTCACAGCCGTACTTTTAATATCACCGTAGCAATTGCAACAGTCCTGTAAGGTAGTTCACTATGGTTGTCTCCAAATTACAGCTGTGTGGGTTGAAAGCCAAAATAAACATGAGTGACACTGTGTTGCCCCAGGCCCTCCCCCCACTGGCGTTAATATTGGAAATATGCAAAGAGAGACATTTTATGAACTGCCAGAGAAGCAGTGGAGCAGTGATGTCGTTTGGGGGGGTGCGCTAAGTGCAGGGTACCCTGGGTGACACCAATTTTTGGTGTATCACCATGGGGCGCCCTGCCCCCCCCAGGCAGCCATCAGCGACCATTTTTGGCCACTCTGAGTACCTCAGTGTTCTCGCGAGCAAAGATCGTGAGAACACAAATGGACTCGGAACGGCCAAACATGGCCAAGCAAAGGGGGTATCAGCCCCACCAGAAGGGGTGAGTCCTTGGCAGTTTGGTGGCATACAATCATCCAGTGGGAGGGGGCCACAGCGCAAAATGACACCCCGTGATGTCATAAACCGGAAGTGACGTCACCGGCCCAGCCCCGGAAATGGCGCCAGCGGTGCAAAATGGTACCTGGGGGGGTGGGCGGGGGGCATCCTTTAGCACCACCACCCACCTGCAAGGACGCTTCAGTGCCCTCCAGGAGCCTCCAAAGTGACATGAAAACCTTGCCGTTGCTGCCGAATTGCCACATTAATTGACTGTATGTACATAAATGTCTGAACAGGCCTAGTGTGTTTCTGGGCAAAATTCAAAGTGGTAGTACTAATTTTCAAGGTCAAGTGACTTGAGATGTATCTCAAGGTGCACCTTCTTCCACACTAATCTATCTACCAGCTAAGAAGGGGCTTCAGAGGATCTTCTCCAGATGCTTCTGGCATTTTGAGCTACTGAAGAGAGGACCTTTCCAGTGGTGGCACCTGAACTGTGGAATTCCTCCCCAAACATGTGCACATAGTGCCTTTTTTTACTATCTTCTAAGGACCAAGTAACGTCCATTAAATTTTCCTGTGGTTTTATTGGGTTTATGTTGTTGGTCTTTTTTATATTTGAGACTCTTAATTGCTTTTACTGGATTTGGTTTTAGCACCTGCTTTTTAATACTTTTTCTGCTGCTTTTATGGTTTTATATTACTATTTTTCTTTGATGTTTATTTTGTAATATAAACTTCCTTAAGGCTCTGTGTGATAAGATAGGGTGAAAATTGTAATGAAAAAAAGTTCTTTAAAAGATCGGATTAATTCATCTGGGAAATTATCAGAAGGCCTGTGGGAATTAGTAGAGAATTAGAACAGAATTTTATACTTGTTTATTCAATAGTAAGTCCCATTGTCATCAGTATGCGGGATGACACCCAGCTCTTTCTCTCCTTTCCACCTGACTCCAAGGGGGCGGTCGATGTCCTGAATCGTTGTCTGGAGGCAGTTGGGAGCTGGATGGGGGCTAACAAGCTGAAATTAAATCCTGATAAGACAGAGGTTCTGTTGGTCCAGAAGTCTACGACTCAGGTACTGGATCATCGTCCTGCTCTGAATGGGGTTGTACTCCCTCTGAAGGAGCAGGTCCGCAGCTTGGGGGTCCTCCTGGATGCGCAGCTGCTCCTGGATTCCCAGGTGGCGGCTGTGGCCAGGGGGGCTTTTGCCCAGCTTCGGCTGGTGCGTCAGCTGCGACCGTATCTGGATCGTGCAGACCTGGCCACGGTGACCCATGCTCTAGTGACATCTAGACTAGATTACTGCAATGCGCTCTACGTGGGGCTGCCTTTGAAGACTGTTCGGAAACTGCAACTAGTGCAGAATGCGGCGGCCCGGGTGGTTGCTGGGGCCTGTCGGTTCGACTCAGTCGGACCGTTGCTTCGGTGGCTACACTGGCTGCCGGTTCGTTTCCGGGCACAATTCAAAGTGCTAGTTTTGACTTTTAAAGCCCTTTACGGCTCGGGTCCAGGGTATTTGAGGGACCGCCTCCTTCCTTATAATCCGACCCGTACTCTGAGGTCATCAGGGGGGGCCCTGTTGACCGTGCCGCCACTGACGGAGGTGAGGGGGATGGCGGCGCGGAATAGGGCCTTCTCGGCAGTGGCGCCCCAATTATGGAATTCCCTCCCCCTGGAATTAAGAACGGCTTCCTCCTTAGAGACCTTTCGGCGGGGCCTCAAGACATTTTTATTTAGATCAGCATTTGATGTCTGACATGGTGGGCTGGCTTTTTTACAAATTGCTTTTAACAAATGTGGATGACCCACTGGGGCTGTTTGTTTTAATTGTTTTTAATTATTTTAATTTTTGATTTTAAATGTACTTATGTATTTTAATATTTTTGTTGTAAGCCGCCTTGGTTGCCCTGGTGGGAGAAAGGCGGGGTAAAAATTCTATAAATAAATAAATAAATAAATTGTCTTGTTCAATGGGTCTTCCTAACGAGTAAGTGTGTTTTTAGCTCAATCCTATCCCCTGCCATGCTGCCACATCCCCTGCCACAGCTGCTCTGAGGCACATGCTGCATGCTATGGTAGGCGTGGGAGCGATCAGGAGTCCTAGGAGAAGTAAGGAATTTTGATGCCCCCCCGGGCCTGCTGCCCGGGGGCAGTCCGCCCCCGCCCCCCCCATTCCTTCACCTCTGTAAGTGATTCTGTTGTACAGAAACTCGGTGTAAATACTGTACTTTAGGATATGTTGGTCAGTGCTTACTTTTAGTTGGTAAGTGCTTACTTACATGAATGGTGATCATGCAGTTACACTGACACACTCATAAAATCTTGTTTTGCACTTGTTATTGATTGTATAATGCTCAGCTGCAAGGCTATATGAGTTGTTAAATGTTGGTGCTGAAACAAATGACTAGAAAAGAGAACTCTTGATCTATATAATTTTTTTTTATTTTTTTGCTGGAGAAAGCCTGAGGGGGCAGCATTACCTCCTTCAGAAAGGAGAGTGGAAAAAAAATTGCAATGGACTTCCAAAGAATTGTATAACGGGATACTGTGGGAGGTAATAACCTGCCTCCACCCCACCTAATGCTTTAGTGTTGCATTGCAAATGATGAACATACAATCTAACACACATTGCAAAATGCAGTGCAGAGAAACATTTCAACATGTGCTAATATCATCCTTCATTTTCATTCTGAGTAAGCATTTGTCAGGGAATATTTGGCTTCAAGAACCAAGCTAGATCTTAATCCCATTACGTTGTTCTGCGTGTTCATTTTTATTTTGTTTAAAATCAGCCATGGTGGGCCTTGATGAAGACCGAGACTCGGGGATAGAAGGCGGTTTTAACCCTTTGACTCTTCTGTGACCATGATCACAGAAGATCATGTTTGCTCTGTTGGCTGTTTGCTCTGTAAGGGAAGCTATCATTGACACCAGTGGTTGCTCTCCTTGTGAGTAGCAGCCAGCTGTGGTTTTCATCATGATCAAAGGAGAGGCAAAGTAGGTAAAGTGTTAAATCCTTGCTCTACTACCACCTTGGTAGTATCTGGGTCCTGATTGCTTGTCCCCTCCACCCCACTGCTGCTATTTAACAAAGAAAAAACAAAGATGCAGGGCCTAACAGTGTGATAAATGTCATGTCTAGTTGGTCTTTAGTGTTAGTATTTAAAATAGCTGCTACACTATAGATTTTTATTCTACAAGAATTACAAGAATAGGCCCGTATGAATAACACAGCATCTTGATTGCTAGTTTAGAGTCAAAGATGCTAATGATGCATCTGACAGGTTAAATGTGGTGTATAATACACACTCTTGTATAGAAGGAATTTTAACATTAGGATGCCTTTATGCTGTAGATTAGTTGCTGCATTGTTTTAACAGTGTGTCTTCTGAGTCGTGCTTATTTATAGAGTGTCTCTCCAGTTGAACTCAGGTTCCTGACATCCTGATCTTAAAAACCATACTAGCAAGGAAGCCTCTTTTGATCTGAATGAATCCCATGTCCAAGTATGTGTACTTAGGACTGAGAGATGAAAGTATTTCTTGACATGATTTTAGTACAGTTTTATGCTTCACAAGCACTAGCATTTATATCGGAAGGCAAATTGCATGACTGATCTAAGGAGATAAGAAGAGCTGAAGAGAAGATGGTTATTTGCCTTGCTTCAACTATAGCAGTGGTTCTCACCGCTGTGACTCACCTTCTGCAACCGCTCCCCCGTCATGAACCACCGGGACGGCCTCCGCAGGCCTCAGATAGGTATCCGGATGCAACCAGAAGTCGCATTGGCGAAACTGGAAGTGACCCAGAAGTCACTTCCGGTGACCTTCTGAGCCCGCAGAGGCCTCTGGAGGCTGTCCCGGGTCTGGCACAATGCAGCTGCAGAAGGTGAGTTGCGACCCGGAATTGGCCTCCAGTTCCTTCTGTTTGGCTCCAATTTGGAGCTAAATGGAGGCAAGTGTGGGCAAGTGGGTCCAACTGGTAATCCACCTCAGTATTGGGACACAACCCACCAAATGGGTTGCGACCCACAGTTTGAGAAATCCTGATCTATAGAATTAACTTTGAGGTCCAATTTGGGGATTAAAAAATGAGGTACAGTATATAGAGAATATGGCCGAAATGATGCACCTGGAATCAAAGCAGAATGTCATGAACCTTGCGTGATGGTCTCTTTAGATGTATTGTTAGGGGAGGAAAGTGTGTGCAGGGATGTCTGAATCCCTGATAACGTTTTTATTAGTAATATTAATAGTTAGCATCTCCTGATAGCTAGGTTCTAAATACCGATGATAGTAAACTGGCTTGCAGTCTACAGAATATTTGGAAATGTGCAACTTTGCCAGTGGACACTTACAGCGCATACACCACCAGTGTAACCAGCGGTGCAGTGAGAATGGGAGGTCCCAGAACGGAAGGGGGATTCAAATCCCCTCCAAAGGGGGACTCGAGGGGATTTAAATTTCCCCTCCCCTCCAAAGCCTCCCACCCTACCCTCCTCTGCTGGTTACACCGATGGTGTAAGTTGGATAGGATTGCGCTGTAAAAATCTCTTGCGGCAGTGGACTATCTATAGCTATTCATCTGCCACTATTAAAGGTCAGGAAGCCTGTCCTGCTGCAGTAGGACAACACTGGTCTTTCATCGCATTGAAACTGGTATGTCTGGTGCCGCTTTTAAACTACCTTAATTTCCCATGTAAAGGTGATTCGTACTAACCAAGGTTACTACTTGCTTTAATGGTAGCTTTTTGTCTGATACCTTATTTTCTATATTGTTGTGTTATGATGAAAATAGTGAGATAAATGGAGGAGTGATAAGCTTAATTAACAAATCCTTGTTTTCTTTTAGGGGACTTCAAAATTGCTGCTATAAAAATAATCAGTTATGCGGCAGTCAACATTCTCTCGGTCTTGTAGTGGAAAATTAATGTTTTGCTTGAAGCACTGCCCTTTGTCTAATGTGAATTAAAGAAATTGATGAGCACTACAGGGGGAAAATGTTGTACCTTCTGCAGCAATATGCTCCTGATAACTTTTGTTTGATAAATTAATATATTGTATGTTTTTAAAATGATTGTGATTTATTGCTCTTGTCTTCCCAGTGAAGAAGTACAAAAAATTGTTTGCAGGATCATTGAATTGAAGGCATCAGTACTGCTGTTGGACCAAACCTTGCTGCGTGTTAAGATGATTTATATAACAGTCTGAAGATCTGTTCAGTAATATATTGTGGTTTCAACCTATTCAGACTACTTTATGTAGAGTCAAGAAATGTTGAACACTTAGATGTCAAGAGTTAAGAGCAAGATACCCATCACTACTGCTGCTCTTCATTATTCCTAGCTTTCAGGATGATGCAAAGTGAATAGGTGTTTTTTTCCGCCTTTTAACAAATAATGGCTACACTTTGATCCCAGTTTATATGTACATGAATTTCAATTGAAATCATTGTGGTGTATGCTTGTGTAATTGTGTGCACAATGCAAGAGCGATCTCATTGAAGATACTCTGAATCTGACTATTGATTTGTGTGTGTGTGTGTGTGCGTGCGTGCGTGCGTGCGTGCGTGTGTGCGTGCGCGTGCGCGCGCTTTCCGTTGAGATAATAGTTCAGTAATTCATATTAATGAATTTAAACATGAGGGGAAATGAGGCACAGTTTGTAATGGTATATCCATATAATACTGGCACAGCAAAAAGGTTTGATTGCAGCTTGAATTAGCCTTAGACCAGTGGTACTCAAAGTGGTGGGTTGTGACACAAACTGTCCCCTACCCCCTTAAGGGGCGGGGACAGCATGAAGGTGGCAATCCTGGGGATTGCCGCCACAAAAGTGCCCCAAAATAGGTTTTCGGCACTTACCAGGGTTTCGGGGGTGTGTGTGTGGGAGGCCTGTACGACTCCTCACAGGCCTCCCCACTCTTCAGATCACTGAAAAACGGCAATCTTAGACCCCTTCCGGTTTTTGCGAAGCGTGACCCCAAGTAACTAATTGCAAAGATAGCATTAATATGCTGTGGTGGGAGCTCATCCCCAAGCTAGCTGGAAAAGAGTGTGGAAGCGCACCCCCAAGCCACTACTTATGAGTATAATGATTGTATGCCATGGAGTGCCAACAGCCTTGCAAATAGTTGTTCAGAAGCTCTAGCCCACCAACTTTTACTCACAATACCTTCTCCCTACTACTTTTCTGTCCCTTTTAAAACAGGAAAAGTAGCTTGGATCATCATGTAGTAATATTTCCAGCGGAGGAAATGATCATGCAAGCTCAATCTCCTTCCCACCCTCAAGGTCAATGGCCTTTTGGCCTAGATGCCTTTTAAAAGGGGTTTGGATAGATTCATGGAAGAAAAGTCCATCACAGGTTACAAACCATAAGCAACCTCCTGGCTTAGAAGTAGGTTTTCTCGTTATGCCAGGTGCGAGTGACAGCAGGAAACAGGTATCTTGTTGAAACAGGTATCTCCCTGAGGCACCTGGTGGGACCACTGTGAGATACAGGGCCTTTGGCCTGATCCAGCAGGGCTCTCCTTACGTTCTTTTAAAGATGTGCTTGTGGAGCAAAGAGGAACTTTCATGCAGTCTGCGTAGTGGTGTGCTGTTGTTTCTCTGGCTAGAGCAGGGTGAAACTTTTTCCCAAACTGTCCTTCCTTGCGTCTTGGTTTTTAAACGGACTGAAACAGTGCACGAGAGTATTTGTGGGGGACAGGGGGATGGATACACAGGAAGCATGAAATTAAAGGGAGGCTCAACACTGTGTTGACCTGAAAAGTTTTCCATTATGCATTGGAGTTCCAGTCATTTAGGAATGTTTTGACAGAAGGTTCACTGCTGTTATCTTCAACAGTGCTTCAGCAAACTTGCACCCGAAGGCAGAATAATTCAACTTCTTGTAATGCTGCTGTGTGATGTCAAAGGCTAACTCCGTCCCCCTGCATCTCTAGCCCCTTTCACACCATCGTTCAGTTCTAACTATTACAGCTCCAGACCCTTTATGAAACCACAAAGACAGTTGGAAGTTGCCACTGCAGTTTATTCTGACTTTTCTTTCTCTCTCTCTCTCTCTCTCTCTCTCTCTCTCTCTCTCTCTCACACACACACACACACACACACACACACACACACACACACACACACACACACACACACACACACACGATTTTCTGTAGAAATTTCAACCACTTGTCTTGCCGACATCTAGCGTGATTCAGATGGTTCACTGTTGTTTAGAAAATTATTACTCCTATTGGTCATTTACCATCTGTCCAATTAACACTGCGAGCCAGCAGAAAATCAAAAACCAAGCAATCAAATTACCATTTATGCGAATGACTTCTCATTAATTTGTGTGTAAAAATAACAATCTGTAGTTGATTCCTGAGTTGTAATTTGAAATGTAGCTAGAAAAATACACTGTGATTCAGTTAAACTAATATTTGCACGGGACTGGTCTTCGGTGCACACTTCCCCAGTCGGATTGGCACCCATATGGACCTATATTGCCAAGCTGCCTTATATTGAGTAATACCATTGGTTCCTCCAGGTCTGTACGCTGACTGGCTGCAGATCTCCAGAGTTTCAGACAGGAGTCTTAGTTCTAACACCACCTGCAGATGGCAAGGATTGGGCCTGGGATCTTCATCATGTGCTTTTGGCCCAATCCTGTCCAACTCCCCACGAGGCAATGCAGCGGCCCCAGCATGGCTCCTACTGCATCCTGCAAGGGAGCTTTAACTGCTGGAGGTCTCTTCAAATAAGGGACATTTGTGCCCTTGCCCCGGGGTAAGTCCCAGCAGCTGCTATGGGGCAACACGGACCTGCACCAGCTCAATCGCTGGCACATCCACATTGCCCCAGGAAGGAGGATCAGGCCTAGGAAGGGGGTCAGGATTTGGCTTGCACCACCACCGCCAATCCCACCTCCCTCCCAGGCCTGTTCCACCCTCTTCCCCACCCACCCCTCCCCTATTCTGCCCCCCGCCCTGTTCAACCCCCTCCTTGCCTCCCTCCAACTCCCTGTGCCAGCTTACCTCCTCCAGTGGGTCTCCAGAGATTTGCTGGCACGTGAGGGAAGGCTCTGGCCTTCCCACTGGCACTCCGACTGCACACACGGTGCCAGAGCACGCTTTATAGCTGCTTTATTGCAGCTGGCACCAGTGGAACACATGTTCCAACACAGCAGCCCAACAGGATAGAGCTGTTTGTCACTGCTCTATGACCCCTCCCTGAACTATATATGTGGCTTCTTTGCGCACATAAACCATGTGGAAATGCTTGCTATATGTGTGGTTCCAGACTTATTTTACAGTCGCTATCACTAAACTGGATAACACGAGCACCGCTGAGCCAAAAAGATGAACCAGTGCGTTGATACCATCCACTAAGGAATGAAATCTCTTCACCTTTCTTGCCAAAACAGGTGATAGAACTGCCTGATATGGCCAAGAATCTCCCTTGACATATAGGCACACACAGTTGAGATGTGCATGTCTAAGGAAGAGTTTAACTGAATCAGGGCCACAGTTTATTTTACCTGCAGTATGTCCCATTTCTAAGTCAATTTGCTCTTCTGGCATATCAGAATGTGAATGTATTATCCTTCTGTATACCTTAGAGCAATACTCAAGAATAAGACCCCCCTCCCCATTATTTTTGCTCTTGAGTGGCAAGTCTTGCAAGGTCTGTTAGATCCAATGTTAATTTTATAAATTGCATTCCTCTTCCCCAGTTCCCATGAAAAAGGTATTCAACCCAATGAAGACTCTTAGAAAATTGTAATGGGCTCTTGAATTCAGCCGTGGGTGAGGTGGGGGGGGGGGATATCCATCTAATGGAAGCTGTGAAAATATCAAAGGTTTTATGCCTCTGAGGCAATTTTTATTCCATACATAGTACTGAGCTGCTTTATTACAATGTATGAGTGTTTAAAGCAGTCTCTCTAGTGCAAAGCAGAAACTACTGTTTAATATTGTCTGTTGAATTGGGAAAGGAATAAGGCCGTTTGTTTGATGCTCTGAATGCTTTCATTTGTTTGTTTATTTTAGATATTTTTATCCTACCATCTCTTCAGGCTCAGGTTTAAGACATTTTAATTGAAACGGTACCTTTTTATCTTTCCACAGTCTTTTCCTGGCCCAAGCCTTGAAAGTGAAGATTTTAACATACCTCCCATCACTCCTCCTTCGTTACCTGACCACTCACTGGTGCATTTGAATGATACAGAATCTGGCTATCCTTCTCTGTGTCACCCAATCAACCATAATGGCCTGCTTCCTTTTCATCCACAAAACATGGACCTACCTGAAATCACAGTCTCCAACATGCTTGGCCAAGATGGAACGCTACTTTCAAATTCATTGTCTGTGGTAAGCCCTTTCTCTCTCTTTCTATATATAAATAACAAAGTGTGTTTCAAGTGCTCTTACAACACACTGCATTGTACTGTAACTGAATTTGGACACCTGCACTATTATAGAACATGTCTATCTTTTGAAAGATTATATCCAGTGTGGTCTGATTACTTTACCCCAACCTCCTTGTGATACTATCAACCATGCATGATGCCCTTTTTCTTCCATTCAACTAACCAGATGGTGGGGCATCAGCAGCAGCAGCCATTGCTTGGATCCTCTCCCGTCACAAATGTCTTTGGCAGAAGAAGTATGGGACATGTAGTTTTCAGGTCACCTGATGGTCCATAGTATGCTTTCAGACATCCTAGATACTGGGTAAAATTACCTAGGTAATTTTTCCCAGGTTCCTAGGTACTCGGAATGCTGTGGTGACTGGAAAGGACGAAGTGCACTGACTTAGATTAGTGTGTATGAGCTAGAGAAGAACTTTTGAGGGCAATTGCTCTCAATTCACAATAAAGCAAAGTGTTACAAATTATAAAACTTTGTACTAGTCTGGTTCAAAGTACACATTTTGGCACCATAATTAGTTTGGATTAAACTACATTATTGTACAAAGCAAGTTCTTTAAGAACAAAGCACATGTAAGTACAAAGCAAAGTATTTCATTTTAAACAGAATGTGGACCCAAATGCCCATCTTGTTCCATACGTCCTATGTTCACAGTTGTATCTGTGTGGAGGGGTACATACAGACTTATGGCCCAATCCTATGCAGGGCCTATGGCAACAGATCCCGTGCACCCGCCCACATATCCCAGATGCCCACAGGAGCAGGGACAGTGGTGGTGGGTTCAGGCAGTGGTGGTGGGTTCAGGCAGGGGGAAGATCTTGGCGGTGGAAGTGCACACTGAGATCCTATGCCCTGTTTCCGACCCAGACTTCCCCTCTCTCCTTGGACTTGCACCAGCTAATGAGCTGGTGTAGGTCCAAGGTGACACATTAATGACTAGGCAGCCTTATGGAGAGGTAAGGAAAAATATTTTTACTTCCCCCTGGGCCATCTGGTCACTCTCACACACTCTCTCTCTCTCTCACACACACACACACAGGATGCAGCACGTACTTCATTGGCATCACTATCATGTAAACTGGTGGGGGAATAGAATTGGGCTGTTAGAACCTGTTTCTTGCATGCACTGTTCATTTCAGCGAGACCTTGAGCTATTGGAAAATTGAAGATCAGACAATGAATACTTTGGAAGTCAAAGCTTCTGAACAGACATTATGTTCTACTAGGATGAAATATTATTTATAGCAATTCTGCAATTACAACGTGCATAACTGGGGAATAGACTAGGCCATCTTTAGATAAAGGAAAGTGGCCTGGATAATGTGAAAGAACCTGACAATTGCTATAAAAGTACCTGAAGAAGGTAAGGGTAGCATTTGACACCTCCATAAAGTGCTTAAGGAGTACTTCACTGACTTGACCTCTTCTGTACTAAGTTTAGAGTTTGGAAGCTGAGTGTTCTCTTAAATACTGAAGTTTCATAGCTGCTGCTTGCAAAGGAAATAGGAACAAAAGCACTTTGAGAGCTCATAGATTTCCCCACTGAGCAGCTGGAGGAAGAGAAAGTAGATAAAGGCCAGTAGTGTAACTAGTCAGGTTTCTTTTAGGGTTTTGATGTGAAACAGGGAAATTGAATCTCCATAATTCAAGACTGGGGGGGGGGAGAGCCTTGGGAGCATCTTACTGGTTGGCTGAGTTGCAAATAATGATTTCTTTAAAAAATACAAGTAGTATGATGATGTGTGTGGTCATTGCTATTTTTTTTCATCCCGGTACAGCACAGTTTGTATAGAGTTAAAGCTAATATATTTTTTCCCATCCATGTTGCTCTAGTGCCCCAAATTCCTTTGTGTGAAACATTCTTTCTCCTTACGTAATCTTGAAAGATTGACAGTCTCTATTCTCAGATGAAACTAAATTTCATCCTAAAACATCAGCTACTAGAGAGCTTATTGTTCTGACCGTACAGTACTGTGTTCTTCTTGCAGTGCAAGAAGTATAATTCATATCTTCTCTTACAAAGAGTGTATGCATTCCAGCAGTCTGCAGCCCAAGGTTTGGCTGATATGTTGTGCTGGTGGAGTCCATGAAGTATGACTTATCGTTATCAAGCATATTGTATTCACAACAACAAATACTCTGTATTCAAGAACGCATTGTGCAGTACTTCAGCCTTTAGGATGTGTTACTGTAAAGTTATAATATGAACTGAACTTTCTGGCAGTGTATTTTTTAACAATGTTCAATGAGAGTGGCTTTGTTAGTGTTCCTTTTTAATATGACTGCTTTATTTATTTTTTCTCTGCATTCATTGAAGCCAGACTGGCCATTTTTTTCTGCCATAACTTGTACTACATAGAGATCTAAGACTTCACCCTCTAGTTCAGGGGTTTTCAACTCCTTCCCAGCCGAGTACCACCTCTGGCACCACTCTCCTGCTGCGTACCACCGGAAGTGACTGGCAATGACATAATCAGTTACTTTCAGGTTTTTGGAGGCCAGAAAACACAAGTAGAAGGCTTTGGGCAGGTGGGAGGGCCCTTCTCAGTGTTCCCGAGAGACTCAGCCAGAGGCAGGAGCCTTTCGTGAGTGAAAATGCACTGCCGAAAGTGCCGCCTCAGAGCAGGGTTCCGGTGGTCCGAGTAGCACCAGCAGTTGGCCGAAGTACCACTGGTAGTACTAGTACTACTGGTTGAGAACCCCTGCTCTAGTCTATGTTGTCAAATATTGGCCAAGCTAGAATCAAGCACTGAAGCAATTGCTTTGCATTAACCCTCTAGCACTATGCACTGTCCTGCGATAGTGAACCAACTTAAGCAGCTGCTGTAGTATTCCGACTTCCTCCTCCTCCTGCTTTCCTTATTTTTTTAGCCAATGTGGTAGCTAGCCTTTCTCCTGGGGCTTTGTAGTTGGTGCCATTAGATGAACCACAGTATCTTGCAGAGTAATCCATGCTTTACTCACAGCGCAATCCTAACCAGCTTTCCAGTGCCGGTGTAACCATACCAACAGGGTGCGCACTGCATTTAACAGTGCAGGGGCAGTCATGGAGGCCTCTTCAAGGTGAGGGAACATTTGTTCCCTTACCTCGGGGCTGCATTGCGGCTGCACTGGCACTGGAAAGTTAGTTAGGATTGCACTGTTAAGCATTGTTCCTTTCCCATTAGACACAACATTGGCACTGCATTGGCAGGCAGCAGCTGGTGGGCAGGAGTACAAAAGCAAGGGAGACAGCCAGCTGCTGACTGCTAAGTCTATATAGATATTTTGGCTCCCATGAAGGTTCTACATTGTTCCTTCCAGGTTTCCTGCTTGAACGTGCAGTGGAGCTTTATGTCTCCTGCCTGTTCTCCAGCTCTTTAAGTCTTGTCTGTGTTCTGCAAATGCCCCACTCACATATCTCATGAATAATTTGTTTCCCGTCTTCTCATTGTCCCAGCCTAGGACCTGAATCCATCTCTCATCAAAACGTTTCTAGCTTGCAGCAGTCTGGCCCCATTTGTTTTCCTTCTGTTTCCAGGGCCTGTGGTAGCTCATCAATCCCAAGCCATGCAATATAGTACTTACTGGACTGTATTGAGATAAGACACCATTCACTTACGTTGTCTGTTTGGCAAAGATGGTTTTTTTTAAGAAACCGAGATTAAAATTTTATACAAAGAACATCTATGTTACTTTAGAGGGCTGTTATCTGTAAGCCAGTTAGAATAGAGCACATCTTCTTAAATGCTATGGCATATTTTGGAAAATATAGAAGAAAAAGGCAAGATGGATTTCACTTTCTGTGAATGCTTTGAATCTTAAATTGTTGAGTTTAGTGGAAAAAGACACTGAAAGGCAATAAAAGTGATGGATTTATTTTCCAAATGCCTTTTTTGGGGGGAAGGGGGGTACTAGCAACAAAAGCTAGCATAATAAGGGTTTATTATCTAGCTTAGCATACATTCAAAGTGCACTTTGAATTCTAAAGGCTTCTGAACAAGTGTTTTGACAATGATCACATCAGTAGGTACAATTCAGGACACATGAAACTAAAGCAGAAATGTTTCTTTAGGTCTATAGGAACTGAAGAGCACATCAGTGAATTCAAATGCATTACAACAATATTTCTAATACTCTATTATTAAAGAAAAGGCTACCAGTATCTTGAATAATGCCACCTTCAGAGCTAAGCAGAAAATATGATTATAGATTATCATTGTTGCTATTTCTGAAATATTTTCAAAATTTGGAATTGTTTAATTCTATTTAATGCATGCAGATCCTATCCCCCATTTATCCCCCCATCACCCCACTCCCTGACTCTCCTTGGACGTATGCTGGCTATATAGCTGGTGTGGACCTGAGGAGGGAGACCCATAGGCCATCAGGGGGACTATGCAGAGGTAAGGGAAAAATATTTCCTCCTTACTTCTTAAAGGTTTCCTGATTACCTTCCCCCCCCCCATAGCATGCAGTGTGCACGTCTATGGAGCACCTGCATGCTACAGCATGGCAGGCATAGGATTAGGCTTTTAGTATCCTAAAACGTTAGAGCTGGAAGGGACCTTGGGCCCTACTCAGTGCTGTCAACCTGACAAACGGCCATCCAGTCTCTGCTTGAAAACTACCAACGAGGGAGAGCCCACAACTGCATGAGGCAGACTGTTGCAGGACTGAGCAGCACGTATAAAATTCTTCTTCATGTCTACCGTAGTCTAAATCAACTTCCCTGTAGTTTCAACCCATTGCTTCTAGACTTGTCCTCCGGAGCTACAGAAAGTAAGTCTGCTCATTCTTCCATGAAGAAATAGCTTCTTCCAGCTACTTGTCGATGGCTATCATGTCTCCTCTTAACATACCAAGCTCTTTTTACCATTCCTCATGGGACTTGACCCCACACCAGCTTAGCCACCCTTCTCTGTAGCTGTTCCAACTTATCAATATCCTTCTTAAAATGTGGTACCTAGAGCTAGAGACACATCATCATCATCATCATCATCATATATCTATTTATATATTTCTTTCTATGTCGCCAGGTTTCTCCTCTGACTTTATTCAAGGCGGTTTACACAGGTTCTCAACCCGCGTAGAGATTTTTAAAATAAATGTTCTATTTGCATAGAACCCATCTTCTCCAGAGACAAATGCAAGGCACTACGAGGAAACAATAATATCCATTACTTACGTTGGTTTATCTAAAATATCTATGAATGGGGAACATGAATGGGGAATATCTTGAACATAAAGCAATAATGTTAAGTGAGTGAACAAAAGGCAGAGTGAGATTTTGTGAATATAGTCAGACATTTAAATAAAAAAGATCTCTTCTGCTCAATGTTCCTTTTTTTCTGAAGTACTGTTGTGCATAGATTTTACACTATATTTTCTTTGATGAATTAAGGTCACTCCAGTCTTTACTGCAGTCTCAGTATAGCTCACAAAAACCATGTCCATCCATCATTTTGGGATAGTGTTCACCCCCCCCCCCAGTTCATTCTATTCCAGCTCCAAAATGTCAGTATAGCAGCTTTCAATATCTGAACCTATTAAAAAAAATCTATTTTTTTAACTTATTGGCTTCATAAACATTTAATCCTGACATACAGTCAGGATGAACATGGCTCAATTGCAAGCCCAACAGTTTTCAGTATGTGAAAATTGGCACTTATGTCAGTTAATTCTCTTCAGTGAAGATACGTTGGTTTACAGTAGATAAGGACCTGGCACATTGTATTTAGTTTTTCACTCATGTTGTCATGTCTACTGCCATGTTATCAGAGAGACACTTTTTGACGAGAAGGTGAAGAGCTGATACAATCACAATTCAGTAATAAATACTGGCATGGGCAGTTATTTGAAGCTGCCTTAAAGTTAGATCATTGGTCCAGTGAACTTGGTAATGTTTACGCCATGCTACTTGATGCCCGTTTAAGTTGAGATGCCAAAGACTGAACTTGGGACCTTTTGTAAGCAAAGCTTATACTCTGCTACTGAGATGCCCTCTCAGTTAACTGATTCATTAAACCACGGTTTCTCAAAGTTCACCCAGCAAGGTGGGGAGAACATTGAGTGCTAGCGGGCACGGGGATAGCAGCGGCGGCGATCCAGGAGATTGCCACCGCCCAGGGAAAAATGTCTGAAAAGGGGGGCTTTGTACTTACCGGGGGCCTCCGGGGGATGCAGGGAGACCTGTGGACTCCTCTGCAGGTCTCCCCGCACCCCCTGAAGGCCCCAGTAAATACAAAAAAACCTTTTCAGACATTTTCCCCCACCGGTGGCGGTCCTCAGGATCGCCGCCGCCATGCTGTCCCCACCCCTTAAGGAGGCAGGGGAAGCATCTGGTTCTCCTGGTGGGTCACGACCCACCAGTTTGAGAACCGCAGCTTTAAACTATCAAAGGTATCACAGAATTCAGCAAGAAGATGCTAAAGCCAGGATGGTGTAGTGGTTTGGTGTAGTGGTTTGGGAGATGAATCTAGAGCTAGAAGATCCAGGTTCGAATCCTTGCTCAGCCATGAAGCTTCCTGGGTGGCCTTGGGCCAGTCACTATCTCTCAGCATCACCTACCTCACAGGGTTGTTCTGAGAGCCCTGTATAGGAGGGAAGGAACCGTGTACAGCTCCCTGACCCACTTGGAGGAAGGGCAGTATAAAAATTTGGAAAATGAATAATAAAGGCCAGTCATTCAGCTCTGTTAGTATGTGGCTGCCACTGGAAGACGTTTTCTGGTGGCTACATACTAGCAACCTTCTGATGAAACCAGTGAGGCTTTCAATGGGATCACTCATGGAGTTGAAATCAGGGGTGTCACTAAGGTTGGTGTCACCCAGGGCAAGATCTCATGGTGTCACCCCCATGGACCACCTCCCATGCCAAACCACATGATGTGGAGGCCTCCTGTGAAATGTGACCCCTGTGCGAGTCACGGCAGGGATCGTGAAAAAAAAACTTTTTCTACCAGTGACAAATAGAACAGAAAAAAAAAACAGTGACAAATAGAACAGAAAGTCATTTTGGTGTCCCTCCTCCCTGAGGTGTCACCCGGTGCAGTCTTGGAGTTTTCATAATGGTGTAGGAAGACTTATGCTGCATTATTTATTTATTTAAGGAATTTGTAGCCCGCCTTTCTCCCGAGGGCACTCAAGGCGGCTCACAACATATTAAAATACATATAAACAAGTACATAAAATACATTAAAACAGTCAATTAAACACATTAAAATTAATTAAAATACTTAAGATTAAAAATAAACAACCCCA
Organism: Plestiodon gilberti rubricaudatus; assembly: GCA_026170595.1. NCBI lineage: Eukaryota > Metazoa > Chordata > Lepidosauria > Squamata > Scincidae > Plestiodon > Plestiodon gilberti. The sequence continues at coordinate 40,597,952 of JANXHW010000004.1, forward strand.
GTGGGTCACCAGCATTTACATATATTAAAACCATTTGTTAAAAGGTCAGCCCACCATGTCAGACATTAAAAGCAGTCCTGAATAAAAACGTCTTAAGGCCCCGCCAAAAGGCCTCTAAAGAGGGAGTTGTTCTTAATTCCAAGGGGAGGGAATTCCATAATTGGGGCGCCACCGCCGAGAAGGCCCTACTCCGCGGCGCCATCCCCCTCACTTCCGCCAATGGCGGCACGGTCAACAGGGCCCCCCCTGATGACCTCAGAGTACGGGTCGGATTATAAGGAAGGAGGCGGTCCCTCAAATACCCTGGACCCAAGCCGTTAAGGGCTTTAAAAGTCAAAACTAGCACTTTGAATTGTGCCCGGAAACGAACCGGTAGCCAGTGTAGCCGCCGAAGCAATGGTCCAACTGAGTCGAACCGACAAGCCCCGGCAACCACCTGGGCCGCCGCATTCTGCACTAATTGCAGTTTCCGAACAGTCTTCAAAGGCAGCCCCACGTAGAGCGCATTGCAGTAATCTAGTCTAGATGTCACTAGGGCATGGGTCACTGTGGCCAGGTCTGCACGATCCAAGTACGGTCGCAGCTGGCGCACCAGCCGAAGCTGGGCAAAAGCCCCCCTGGCCACAGCCGCTACCTGGGAATCCAGGAGCAGCTGCGCATCCAGGAGAACCCCCAAGCTGCGGACCTGCTCCTTCAGAGGGAGTACAACCCCATTCAGAGCAGGACGATGATCCAGTACCTGAGTCGTAGACTTCTGGACCAGAAGAACCTCTGTCTTATCAGGATTTAATTTCAGCTTGTTCGCCCCCATCCAGCTCCCAACTGCCTCCAGACAACGATTCAGGACATCGACCGCCCCCTTGGAGTCAGGTGGAAAGGAGAGAAAGAGCTGGGTGTCATCTGCATACTGATGACTCCCTACCCCAACCCCCCCGATGTCCTCTCCCAGCGGCTTCATATAGATGTTAAACAGCATGGGGGATAGAATTGACCCTTGTGGCACCCCACACCTCAAGGGCAAGGGTGCCGAACAAGCATCCCCCAGCACCACCTTCTGGAATCTATCAGCCAGGAAGGAGCGGAACCACCTCAGAACGGTGCCTCCAAGCCCCAACCCAGCCAACTGACCATGGTCAATGGTGTCAAAAGCCGCCGAGAGGTCCAGCAGGACCAACAGGGACGCACTCCCCCTGTCCAGTCCCCGGCGCAGGTCATCCACCAAGGCGACCAAGGCCGTCTCTGTCCCAAACCCCGGCCTGAAGCCAGACTGGAATGGATCCAGATAATCAGCTTCTTCCAAGACCCTCTGGAGCTGAGACGCCACTACCCGCTCGATCACCTTGCCCAGAAACGGGATATTCGAGACTGGCCGGAAGTTGTTCAAAATAGTGGGATCCAGGGAGGGTTTCTTCAGGAGGGGACGCACCACCGCCTGCTTCAGAGACATCGGCATCACCCCCTCCCTCAGAGATGAATTTACCACCCTCCCCGTCCACTCAGCCAGCCCCGCCCAGGCAGCTCTAATCAGCCATGCCGGACAAGGGTCAAGCGGGCAAGTGGACGGTCTCACACTCCAAAGAATCCTGTCCACATCCTCAGGTTCTACAAGCTGAAAAGAATCCCAGGAAGGAGAACAGACAGGTGCCTCAGGGACATCATTAGATACTGCTAACGCGGCGTCCAAGTCATGCCGAATCCAATCGACTTTGTCCACGAAGTGCTTTGCATACTCATCACAGCGAGCCACCGTGTGTTCCACCCCATCTACTGGGGGGGCCAGATGGAGCAGGCCCCGGACCACACATTATGATGTCACCATTCAGTATTCCCCTATGGCCCTATCTCCCTTTGGCACTCACAGCCATCTTCCCTGCACGAAAGAATGTCCCTATTAGAAAGGAATCCTTTTTATCTGTTTCAGTTAGAGGTATGATAAACTATGATTTCTGTATAAAGATGCTAATGAAACCAGTAAATTATTGTTATGTTCTGCCCAGACAATGAAAGGTTTCAGGGCCACAGTATTGGTACAGTGGGCCCTCCTTATCTGCGGATTGGCCATTTGCCATCTGTGGAGGAGGGACTCCCACTAGGGGTGGGGGGAGGCACCACAGTACCTGATTTAGCAATCGTGCTGGCCTGTTGCTCGCTTATTGCCTCTCGCACCACTTTGTAACAGTCCAAAGTGCCTGTAAAAAGAAAGAAAAAACATTGCGTGGGGAGGCTGTGGGAGTTGATAGTGTGCACGGATCCTATCCCCCTTTCTTGCAGCCTCCCTGCCCCCTTGTTCTCCTTGGACGTGTGCTTAGCAAAATCATTAGCGCATGTCTGAGAAGACCCATTGCAGAGCGGGAGGCTTACGCAGGGATAAGTGGATTTAAATCCCTTTTCCCTGCTTAAGTCTCCTGATTTCCCCCCCCCATCCGCTGGATACAGCGCACTGTTTTTGGTGCAGCTGCACCAGTGGTGGTGCTCGTGCAAAAGAGCTGGCCAGCTGCTATTCTCAAAGGTAAGAGCATCTGGTCAGCTAATATTCAATAATTACTTTTTGCCCTTTAATTTCATAACAATATACAAAAATAAACACCCTCATTCCAAATTTACCTACATACTATACTGGAGATTTTGTCATAATTGAAATGACATGGGGATAGGGTGCTAAAATAGAAAAAAAAGAAAACCCACAAAAACACAAAGCTGTCTTTCTTGACATGCATACACGCACATGTCTGCATGTACACTTAAAGTAATATAAATATGTTATTTAATGTTGAGCCACTGCTGTGACGGAATAATATTGGTGGCATTCAAGTAGCAGGGTGAAAGAAATATGTCAACCCAAAATTGTTCTACTTGATGTTTGAAAGAATATCTATTCAGCTCCCAACCCTGGAGCAAAATAGGATAGCCTACGAAAAATGTCTGATGTTAATAAAAGAAGGTGCTTTGTGCTCTTACATAGACATTTCACAGAGGCTGGGAAAAGAGAAATTAAGAATTTATAAAATAGTTGCTGTCGATATAATCAGATCCATTTTAAGACCAAAAGTTTTATGTAGCAACTGGCAGAAGGATACACAATAATTATAGTTTGTTGACAAGCTGAAGAGAGTTCCTTTTTTTATGTTGCAGCTTTAGAAACCAAACTGTAAATAAATATGCTATTTGACAGATTGTAATTGCCATCAGCAGGGCATCTTTTCGTTTAATCAGATGGTGTTATTAAAAAGAGGTTACAATTAAACATTTTATAATGTGACGTAGAGCTCCATTAAAATTCTCCAGCAAACAGTAATTTGCATTTGATGCTTCTGCAGCCCTTTTCTATTTGCAGAAACGTTATTGGCTATGACCTTCCACTGGTTGGGTCTCTGTTTGCTGTTCTTTTCATTCTTTGATAAATGATATTGAGCATCCACTCTCTCTGTCTCACAGCGCACTTGAAAATATAGCATGCCCACGTTAAATCCTTTTGACCCTTACACTGGAACATGCAAAACAAATAAAATGAAATGTTGAATTCTCTTGATGTAGAATTAAAGTCCTGGATTTATCTTGCATATGGTAGGTTCCATCCAATTTGCTTTTAAATCTCCTTGTTTCACTCAAGACCAATGGGGGTGGGGGTGTTTTTTGTTTGTTTTTTAAGGAAAAATAGTTTGTCTTCGGGCTCAACTTAGGAAATGATATCATTTGGAGACGGGTAGTACCGAATGCACAGTTATAAGAAGAGCACTGAAGAAATGATAAAAGATTCATTTTGAAACACTGTTTTCTTAAGGGTAAAGTCTCTGAAGGTTTTGGTTTTACCCCTTTTTACATGCCTGCTCTTATGTAATTTTCTTGATGGTAGAATAGGTGTATTAAACTGTAATTCAGTATTTTTCCTTCTGAAACATTTCTTCTTGGATATGGTTTTAGACTAAAATTGAAGCATTGATACTAATATCATTTTTGGATCACCAAAGAGAAAAAAACCAATAAATAAAATAATTTATTTAAGAACAGTTGGTGTAGAGAAAGATATTTATCGTACACCATCCTGTGAGACATTAAAATAAAAAAGTGAAATGGATTAGGATCTGACAGCCCACTCATATCTAAATCCCTGTGCTGTGATGCAGCAGCACCCGTTCAGCTACCACTAAATCCCCTGGGGGATTTTTGGCTGCTGGAGGTCGTCTCGGGATAAGGGGACATTTGTCCCCTTGCCCCGGGGTAAGACCCAACAGCTGCTATGGGTTAGTTCAATTACTGGCGTAAGCCCACTCAATTGATGGTGCAAGTCCTTGTTGACCCTGGAAGGGGATCAGGATTCTGCATGTGCCACCCTCCTACATGTCCCTGCCCTCCTCCCCGCCCTGTCATCGCCCCATTCCGCCCAACCCCTCCCTGTTCCACCAATCCCTGCCCCGTTCAACCCCGTCCCCACCTCCAACCCCCCTGTGTGGGCTTACCTGCTTCAGCGGGTCTCTGTGGATCCGCCAACATTTGGTAGGCTGCTTCGGTTTATGGCTTTGCAACTGCCATAAATCAGCCTCCGCAAGCACAACACTAGATCCACCAGCAGGGGAGAGGGGTAGGATTGGCCTGAAAATCTCCAACAAATCAGCGAACAAGAATGGAAGAGGCAATTGACATTATTTCGGGTAAATTAGTTCAAGTTCTATCTACTTATATAAGTTGGGTCCTATGGAATCAATTTGACTACACCAGTATAATAGCGAAGATCTTTGCATTTTATAGTGTACCTGACTGGTGCAAGATTATACAGGTAGCTTTGATAGAACTTTGTTTTCTTTTTACCTGAATTTAGCATTGAGAACTCTTCTGACCGCTTCTTTGAGGCATATCTACTTATAGAAATGAAATAATATTGGGTACCATCCAGTACTTCTCCAACTGAAGAGGAGAGGAAACAAGTTCCACTCTTATTTATTATTAGCAGTATTATTTTTATAACCTGCTTTCCAGTCAAGAATGGCTCCCAAAGCAGTTTTACAACTGAAATGCTTCCAAAAGTTTCAGGTATAATAGGATATTTGAAGGTATATAATACCTTATAAACCTTATACCTTATATTATATCAAATATAATAGGATATTTGAAGGTAGGTATGACAGAATCTTCTGGTCTGTAGCATCTAATGCAGGGGTTCCCAACCCATGGTCCGTGGACCACAAGTGGTCTGCAAGGCCTCCAGTGCCATGCGTGCATGGAAGTGACTACCAGGCCACCTGGTTCTCGTGTGAGCCAGAGGCGAACGGGGCCTTGGTCGGGGGGGATCGACAGAAGCACCACCCAAGTCTTCAGCCCCTGCTGTGGGGCTGCCACGAGACCCAGAGCACATTGAGCACTACTGGAACGGTCCACCCACCCACCCTTGGCCCGAATCACTTGGAAATCCCAGCAATCCAGAAGTAGATTGGCAGTAATGTGACAACATGTGATGTCAATGCATCACTGCCAGACTACTGCCAGGTTGCCAGGGTCTGCGGTGTCTCAGCATGTCATCACAGTGGTCCGCGGTCTTCCAACCATTGGGAACCCCTGATCTAATGATATAGTTCAGTTTCAGACTCTTTTCTTCCAGAGGAAGAAGGCAGAAGGAGCTACAGATTCAAGGGCCAGCTGGTAGTAGATATCCCAGCCCAGAGAAACAGTTCCTCCATAGAGCTTATGCTAATCACTTGAATAGAACTATATTAAACTGAGGGACTGCATCAAAATATTATTACAGAATCCACATATTCTAATTTAATTTTATCAAATATCAGCGCAATCCGACTTAACTTTTGTGCCATTGTAACCAGTCGCGCAGCGAGAACGGGAGGCCCCAGAATGGAAAAGGGATTCAAATCGCCTTTGAATTCCTCTGTTGGAGGGGATTTTAATCCCTTTTCCCTTCTGGGGCCTCCCGTTCTCGCTGCGCTGCAGGTTACACCGGCACAAAAGTTAAGTTGGATTGCGCTGTATATTTCCTAACTCTGGTTCTGCAGGGAACCATCGAATAAGAATTCAAACAATGTAACAGTCAGAGTGATCCTGATTCTGATTTCATCTACTGTGACAATACTTGCTTGCTTTTACATATTTGTTGCTGGCTTACTTTGAAGGCAGTACTATGTAAACCACGTTCCTCCCATCAGTCTACATTCAGTGCTCTTTAAGTTCTCAAAGTTGTTAGTTTCTTTGCCAGGTTCAGTTTCAAAGGTTCTTTTTCTTCTTTCTTCCCTGTATTCTTAGTTGGGGAGCTGCTATTCAAGAAACACACACCTAAAGAAACTCTTCAGCTCCAAAGCACTGAGAAGTAGTTGCTCCATTCTTTAGACTAGGTTCACTAATTGTATTTGCATATTTCAGATAAGCATCCCACTATACAGATGATGTCAGGGTTCCAGCGTCCACACACTGCTTCAGGGCAGTAGCGCCTAGGGCTCAGCGCTCACTCCCTTCCCTTTCCCCTCTCTTCCCCTTCGGTTTGGACACGCGGCTTATTGGGGACACCCCTTGGTAGTTCGAATCCTGGCTATCCAAACCAGGATAGCCAGGGAACTCCCCTGAACCACCCACAACTCCCTCCTGGAACAATACTGGACCTCACAGGTCTGTCTAAAGTTCACTCTCACAGTACCGCCTGCAGAGTGAGGAGATGACAATTCCACTGATTTCTCTGAACAAGGCAACTCAGAGTAACTTGAAAAGGTTTATTAAAATGCTAATACTAGTTAAAAAGGGATAACAGAACCAATTGAACAAAAAGATTGAAATTAGTTAACTTGCAATGAATTATTTAGCCTGCAGCATTGCAAAGCCCAAGCATGTGTAGATTTCCAAGCTTTTGGAATTCAGTTTACCTTACAATGCACTTTAAAAGGCTAGAACATGACAGGCAGAAGACAAAACCCAAAGTAATATAAAACCTAACGATTTTCTAGCTATTATTAAACCCTATCTTGGTACCTGGGGGATGGCTAGCCCCTTTCCAATCACAATCACAGGAGTGGGCTCCTCCTTCACATGCCGGGGAGAAAAAAGAGAGAAAGAGATTTCATTTTCCTCAGAGCTTATCCCCTCAGCTGACGATGTCAGCTGTTTCTAATTGGGCAGGAGTGGTTTCTTAGTTACTTGGGCCAGTTCTTCAGTAACTTAATCTACCTTTTCCTCAGCTTCCCCCATCTCTCCATTCCAACAGGAAGGGCTATGTTAGTGAAGGACTTAGGGTTAGACAAAAGATCTGGCTGGCTAGATGCAGGAATCTGCATCCCAGCTCTGAGAACACAGACAGGGCTGCTGAATTTAAGCACATAAGAAAATTGACTAGGGAACACACATGAAATGAGGGTTTCATGACAGGCTGAGAGAAAAGGTAGAGAACAGTCCTGCCAACCATCTCATTCTGAGAGAGTCACAGTTTTAAAGTTTATTTAAAGGTACTGTTCAGCCTTAATGCGTGGCAACATGAACATCTTAGTTACTTTGCTTTTAGCATATATAAGAAATTATGATTCGAATATCTACAAATATTTAATTTCTGGGCCCTGATTTCTTTAGCCTTGCTTAACAGCATAGGTTGTAAAGTATCTTTCTCAAAAGTAGTCACTTAGCACCTGGGTGACAAGGGATTTGAAGTGAAGTATTTCAGGTTCAACTTGATTACTCTCTTATTGAAGCACACTGGCTACCAGTGTGACGATAACTCATGTTGCCTGTTCTTATTGACTTGATTTGACCTGCCCGTTGTATCCATTGCCACCACTATTGCAAACTCAAAGGCTGCACTCGTATTTTGGCTAGAAAATAACTGGAAGTGACGTCGTTAGCATGTTTCTAGCGCAGTTCACTTAAAAACGGAAGCAAAAATTGTGTCGAACCACCATGGTGCTTTCACAGATTTAAGTACTTATTTAAAAGAGCTAGATGCGGAATCTGAAGATGACAAAGTGTTGTTGCAAGCCACCTTAGCTGTTTTGAATGGATATCTTGTCGACATAAGCCCTGGCCGAAAGACCACTCTTATTTCCTCATCCCTCGCCCTACCTCTCCCAAGCTCCTTTGCAGCCGAACAGCCTTCCTATTGGTGCATGAGGCTGCCATGTTAGCTTCAAGCTTGAAGAAAAGATTGCAAGCGTACTGAGAGTGCTAGAAGGTGAAAAACGAACGCAACCCTAGTGTGCTCGGAGGAAAAACAACAACCTGGCGCTAGAAGCTGAAAAACAAATGCAGCCAAAGAGTTGTGAATAGGGCCTCAAATACGTAAAACATATATTTTCACCATGCACCTTCATACGTGATCCAGTAGCCAGTTAAAGTATAAGGATTTGAACAGTCTCTTAAGCTTGCAAAAAGTCTTGGGCCTCACACAGTGGATGTTTTTTCTCCTTTGAATAGCAGCTGTCTTCTCTGTGTCACGAGTCATGCAACAGTATGAGAAAAGGGGCAACTCAAGTCTACATTAGTACCCTTGGGTGCAGAATAGGTGAACAAGCCTTTGGAACCTGTCCTTGGTCTAAAACAGACTTCAGTGTGTCTATTTAGGCTTTGATATTTCCTTTTCATTGATTTGTGGATTGTCCTGTATCATTTGTTATACTGAACTCATCAGAGCAAGGCAGGAGAGAAAGGGATACAAGTGGATAGAGAAGCAGACAAAATAGTCAGATGGAAGATTCTTGTGTTTGCATGTTACGTTTCATACTTTCTTGTAACCTTATCATAAATCCTGGGACTGTTTGATTGCTTTCGGTTGATTCTGTATGATCCTCACTGGAAATTTGAAGGCACACTCCAGATTTGTTCCCTTTACTCCCTCCCGCCTTTGGGCTTATTTACTGCCTTTAGTTGTAGAAAAGTCCTATTTCAATCATGTTTGAAATAACTCATTTTAGACAAGTACGTGCTGCTCTGCTTACAAAACATATATGAGTGGAATATGCAATTACCACAACTCAGTTGCCTGCCACAGAAACATTTCAGCATTATAGCATTACAAAAATAGAATGACATGCATAATGAAAGATTTCAAGATTCACCCAAGGCATTTATTCTCTTCACCTTAATGTTCTCAGCAGAAGCAGAGTATCCATTAAAAGGTACTATGAATTATGGTTGCCTAGCAACTGGAAGGAGCTTGTAACAGCACCACAGAATGAAATGGCTGGTTGATAAAATGAATTTTCTCTGAGCATTAGCCTGTTGAAACTGCCTTTTCTTGTGGAACATAAAGTGCATTTATTTGTCTCATGCATTTTTTATTAGAAAATTATTTGAGTTCCAGAGACTTGAATCATTTTGCTACAGGAGATATTTGATTTTAATGTGTTGTACTAAAATAAGTGATAAAGGACATTTTCTTCAAAGTAAAGACGCCACACAATTCTAGGTAGCTTCTTTTGAAGTAAGAAATAAAATCTTATACCAGGCATGTCATTACTTATTTCTAATTAAGAGTGACACTGCGTATAGCAGTGAAAGTAAACTTCTAGATTATTCTTTGAGAAGTAGCCAGTTTACATAGTAGCCAGTATCTAGTAAATAAGACAAACATAGATGTTGTTGGTTTGGCATGAGAAAAATCTTTATTTTACTATAAATTATATGGAACATTAGTCTCTGTGAAAGCCTGAAATACAGAAACAGCTACACCTGTTCATCACTGTCTGTTCTGCGCTTTAATGCTGAAAGCATGTTCACCTTACGGTCCCATCAGCATTGGAGAAGTGTATGTATATAAACATATTTTGCTGACATCTGGTAGGTATGCTTTGTTTCAGCTGCATCTACTAAATCATAGCATGGAAACTATGGACTTGCAGGACATTTCCTAGTAAGGATTGTTCCTGAATATGCATAAGTAGGGGATAGAGTCCAGAGGTGTCTTCTGCTGGTGGAAATGCTGTTGCATGAGTAGAACAAAGTTGTGCGAGGCTGTTATGTAGCGAACGTTACCTCTGTTCCAGAGTAGTTCTTCTGCAAACAGAAGACATTGTGCAAGAAGTAGCAGCTTGTACAAGTTGAAAGTTCCTCTTCCTTCTGCTAGTAGTTGCATTGCAGAACACCATGGCCATTAAAACCTGTTTACTGCATCGATGTGGACGCCACCCACATTCTACAAATATAAATATTTTTATTGTTTGGCTTAATCCATAGCTTGATATTTATTCATTCTCACAATAGCTGTTGTAGCTGAAGCCATAGTCACAGATATGTATATTATGTATAAGGCAAGTGGGGCAGAACTGCCTTAACTATCGGGACACACGAGTCTTCACACATGGGCTCAGGATATGATATGTTTTTAAAAATTCAAAATGTTCCTGCATGTACCTTTTTCAGAAGCACAGTAAACCTCTTGATATCAGGAGGCAAGAAATTCCACTTGTCAACCCTAAGGTTTGGGTTGGAACATCACTAATATGCTGATGATCCTCAGCTCTACCAATCATTTCTGGCGTCAAATTCCAGGGAGGCAGTGGAAATCCTGAACTAGTATCAGGAGGTGGCTCTGGTCTGGTTGAGGTGTGCAAACCAAACTTCAGTCCAGGTAAGAAAGAGGTGCTGATGGTTGGCGTTTCAACTGCCCCTTCATGGAGGCATTCATCATGTTGCAGATGGCGTTGTAACCCCCTTCAAGGTCAAGTACTGGGATTCAGTATTTCCTTTTGCTCACATTACTACAATGGCCAAGAGTGCCTTTTACTATCTTTAGCTAGTATGCCAATTCTGATTATGTCTAAAGAGGATGGACCTGGCGCTATAGTTATCGTGCATTGGTTACGTCCAGAGCAGATTACGGAAGTGCTCTCCCCATGTAGTTGCCTTTGAAGACAGTTTGGAAGCTTTATTTGGTACAGGGTGTATCCGCTAGAATGCTGGTGGGATGCAGGAGACAGGCAGCCCAATCCAATGGGAGAGGCTGATGGATCTCATGATCTGTCAGCATAAGCCCCACTCTGGTAGCGCAAAGGCCACACTGCTGTGCACTTCTGAGCCACCAGCACAAATGGCCGGAGGCCCCGTGCGTGTGCCAGAGACTCCTGGATGCCCCACCAGATCAAGTAAGGTGGTCATGGGAGCGGTTTGGGAAGGATCGGAGTGGGGATTGTGCCAAGCCAGGTGTGAGTTACAGTGGTGCACACTGAGATCCTATCCCTCTTTTTCTGACCAGTACAGCCCCTGAAGCTCCTTACATCAGCTTTTAAATACTGTAGCTGGCTTAGGTCCGAGGAGACCCATTGGAGGCCAGGTGGCCTACGGGGAGGTAAGTAAAAAATATTTTTACTTACCTCTTCTGGGTTCACCCTTCCCCCATAGCATTCAGCGCATGCTTTGACTGGCGGGGATAGATTTGGGCCGTAGAACATGCTGCACCTATATTGATCCTGCCACAGCATCTGAAAGATGCTATAGTTTGTATTTTTGGTACTGCCTACTTTTCTTCACAGCAATTATAAGGAGAAATGTCCTTGCTGCAGCTCCTGGCTCATGCAATGCTATGTCAGCATTTGGACGTTGAGACCACTGTGGCTCTCCTCTTTCTTCATTATTCCATCCTTGGATACAATGTGTCTCAATAAAGTGTCATCACTAACTTCTGAAGGACTGAACCTTAATTGCAAACTAATGAGCATGTATTGAGAATGCAGACTTTACTTGGCATCAAACATTGCAATGTTTTCTGTGATCTGGAGAGTATAATTAATAGCAGCTGTTTCAGATTTTGGAATTAAGGTTCAAGTTCTGCAGATTCATGAAAGGCTTATGCGGTAGGGTAGAACAGTCCTAATTTATTTAGACAAAACATTGATATTTTGCAGTGTGATTAATACTATTAAATATAGGGAATTTCACCTCAACATTTAACTGTAACACTCTTCAGAAAGTCTATTTCTAAGTCAGATATCTAAGTCAGATATTTCCAGATGTTTCATCTTGGAAATTGTTAGACCAATGTTACAATAATGGATGTGTATATTACTTGGATTTCTGTGTGTGATTTAATTTTAAACAAGTATTTAGCCCTAATTTGGAAAGAGGAAAACAAGAATTTTTTTGTTCAGAGTTAGACCAATGTTACAATAATGGATGTGTATATTACTTGGATTTCTGTGATTTAATTTTAAACAAGTATTTAGCCCTAATTTGGAAAGAGGAAAACAAGAATGTTTTTGTTCAGAGTTAATTATTCTGGATAGATTTTCTGGTGTTTGCAAATGAACCCCAACAAGATTGACAGCTCAATTCTATACCCCACCATGCTATAGCATGCAGCCACGCCAGTGGGGCACGCTGCATGCAGTAGCTAGCCTGCTGGGGGGCGGCACCCACGTGACACCACCATGATGTCACAAGCCCCGCCCACTTGCTTGTGACATCACCCTTCGGTGGGTTTTTTGTCAAAAAAAAAACGGAAAACGGCCACTAGGCACCCTGCCACTAAAATGGCCACTAGACTCCTTTCCCCCCGCTGCACCAAAAAAGCGCCAAAAATACACTTTTTTCACTGCTTGTGAAACCACCAGCCCTGGCGGCTTGTGCACCCCCCATGCCGCCCGGGGCAGTCTGCTCCCCCATTGCTACACCACTGGTGGGACAGATGACCAGAAGGCCGAGAGGTAATTTTTACTTACCCCTCCATACGCCTTGTAGTGTCACAAACATGCCGTAAAGCACGTTTACCGCACTTGGCGAGTAAGCAGCGCTGAGACCTGCACCACCTGCCTGCCGAAGAGGTCAGCGTCGTGGAGCGGGTAAGTCCTTTGGGAATATTGTGTACCAGACAGTCAGTGATGTTGTCCTGAAAGGACAAAAAGAACTTCTGGGTAGGAATTTGCCCCTAAAAGAAAAGTAAAGGTAACACATTTGTATGCAGCAAATATCACTGTAGTGTTGTAATTTAGTAACAATATGTTTTATAAAGTCTTTGGATCAATGTAACAAAATGATATGAATGTAAACAAGATATTGCATTTAAACTGACAACATATTACGTTATTGGTATTTAGGGTGTTAAAAGGAGATTAATAATTTTGACCTGACAGAATAATAACTTTCTAGATAAAGTTATTTCTCACTAATGCAGTGCTTCTTTTTCTTACAGTAAAACAGACATTTCTAACATTTCTTCTGAAGTTTCCAATGCTTTGCTAACCATAAAATTATTTATTACTTTCTGTGTTCTTAGAACACTGTTCTACTGCATAATTGAATGTTATTCAGGAAAAATAAGATTTTGTATGAAAAAACCTGCCTTTCAAAAATTAAGTTTAAATTAAATTACTGTAACAAAAGTTTGCAGACATACCTTAACTATTCACATCTGTGTGTGTGTGTGTGTGTGTGTGTGTGTGTGTGTGTGTGTGTGTGTAATTTGATTCTTGTTCATGGATCATATGTAAGACATTCTGATTCTTATAAAAAGGTGCATTTTCAATGACCCCAGACCACAATATAGGGTCTCAAGCTCACTTGTAGAACTTTATAATGAAGAATGGAAAGGTGCCACCTGTTCCATTTTCTTGTAGTTCTGTTTGTTTTCCCTTTGGCTGAATTTTCCTTGCTTACCTTCCAGTTTTACTTGGAGAAAATCTAAACTTAATTTCAGTAGTGTTACATATGCATGACCGTACCATTGTGATCAATATGATTTAATCAATGAACAAGTTCTCTTGCGCTCACAGAAAACTGTAATGGAAAAAAAAGAGAAGATGGAGATGGTGAATTTTGTCAAACTGCTCAAGCCCAGCAGTCTAAAAACAATTCCATAAATTAAAAATAGAGGCGTGCTGGTAATTTGCATTGGTGTCACTCTGCATATATGCCCAGCATCCAAGGAGGAGTTCATAAGCATCAACTCTACATGAGCGAGGTTTCTTCCCTCTCAGTATACAAGAGCAAAGTCTCTAACCCAACCGTTCTCAAAGTTCTCCCCACGAGTAGGGAAGAACTTTGAATGCTTGCGGGGGTGGGGCGATGGCAGCAGCAGCGATCCGGGATTGCGCTACCGCCAGGGACAAAAGGGTTTCTTTGTCTCTTACAAGTCTCAAGTCTTTGCCAACTTTTTTGAGATTTTTTGAGTCTCGAGTCTCATTTCAAGTCTCTAGCTAATTGTAACAGAAAAAAGGGAGGAGTGTGGTAAAAAGGGAGTTAATTGTAACAGAAAAAGGGGGAGGTAACCTCCCCCACAATGTTTCCATCTGCATTTCTCTTGAGTGCTCATTTAGATATGATTGTCTCAACAAGTAGTCTGCCCTGAAATGCGATATAATAATAGAATAGTAACCCCAAACTGGGGGAAATAAGCAGCGTGCCTTAAGCTAGAGAACGTGGTGACTGTGTGGAGTAGTCTGCCCTTAAATACCTGATAATAATATAATAATGAATAATACTATACTAGAGTCAGGCGAGTCGCTTGCGATTGCAGAGTCTGAGTCAAGTCACTGGTGCGACTTAAGTCGGACTCGCGGGCGAGTCGCTCGAGTCCCCAACCTCGACAAAGACCATGATAAATTAATCAAATATGGAGGGAGAAAATTTAGGAGTATTCTGTTCTTAGTCACCATATTATATACCACTGGGTCCCTTTTAGTTTCTACTTGTTCCAGAAATTTTGAATAGAATGTGAGAAACGGTTGGAAATGTTTGTCTTACTTTGTGGTTATTTGTTGCTGTTCACAAACCACTTGACCAGGCTGCTAGGCTACTCCCATTTCAGCCAAAACTTATCTACCTTTGAGTTTTATTTATTCTCTATATCAAAGCCAAGTCTTTAAAGAATTGGCTAGGAACAACGTTCTCGAGTGCTCAGACAGAATAAGACATATGGCAGATTTTTAAAAAAATGTGTAAAGAAAAAGCTAAATGTGGTGTAAGGATTTCTGAAACATTTATCCTAATAGAATCAAAGATACATAAACACTATCCACAGCCAAATTTGAAGACAGTATCTGCCAAAAGAGATAATATAGTAACCACATGTCAGTATGCAGCACGCTGTTGAACAAATCTTTATTTGTCTCTTGTGCTGTTAATTAGCCTGTGCTGTAAATAAAGAAGTTGAAATAGAATCCATATTATTCATGTACTGTATATCGGAAGGCCATGAGTGTTCTGTGCCAAATAAGGCAGCTCAGACAGGAGCTGGAAATAAAGTAATGTTAAGGGAGGCAGAAAAAAATGCTTATTGTGCAGCAGATGAAGAAGGGAGCATACCTTTCAACAACTGTTTTGCGTCATGTTAAAACTACATCACCTGAAGACAGGTATTTAAGCAGATACAGCAATTTCCTAGCAGCCTTGCACCTAATCCATTGATGAATGCATAACTGGATTCAGGATTAAAGTATGAGGCTCAGATCAGAACCACATTTCATTATTATTTCTATACCACTTGTCAACAAAAATGTTCATCCACCCTCTCCCGCAACCTCCCTGCCCTGCTACGCCATTTCCCCGCCCAGTTTTCCCACCCCCATTCCACACTCGCCCACCACCTTACCTCCTTCGGTGGGCAGCTGGGGATCCACTGGTGTGGGCAGGAAATCTTTGGCCTTCCCACTGGTGCTCCAACAGTGTGCTACTCAGTGCGCTGCTGGAAAACACTTTACGGCTGCTTTACTGCAGCCTGCGCTGGTGGAACAAGTAATCCTCCAGTGCTTACAGCCCATAGGATTGGGCTGTAAG
This sequence comes from Plestiodon gilberti rubricaudatus, assembly GCA_026170595.1. Taxonomy (NCBI): domain Eukaryota; kingdom Metazoa; phylum Chordata; class Lepidosauria; order Squamata; family Scincidae; genus Plestiodon; species Plestiodon gilberti. Next base: position 40,613,633 of record JANXHW010000004.1, read on the forward strand.
TATTATTCTCTCTAAATCGCAGCTGGGGAGTTGACTCTGAGAAAGAATGTCTTGTCTAAGGCCACCTAATTAGTTCATGGTAGAGGTGAGATTCAAACTACAGAAGTGCTGATTTGCAACTCAGTTTCTTCTCTGAAGGCACACATCCTGGGAGGAAGTCCTATTAAACTCAGCAGGATTTACTTCTGAGTAGAAGTTAGCCACTGTTAGCTATAAAGCTACACCAGATAACACAATTTCAAACAGAAGTCCCAGTTTTCCATCATTTTTTTTCCACTAGACACCAACTCATTGACCTATTCCAATTCGTGGCAAATAAATGAATCATTTGTACTTTGAAATTGGAAGTCTCAGTAATTTATGTTGTTGTTGTTCAGTCGTTAAGTCGTGTCTGACCCTTCGTGATCCCATGAACCACATCCCGCCAGGCCTTCCTGTCCTCCACTATCTTCCTGAGTTCGATCATTTTCATGTTCGTTGCATCGGTGATGCTGTCTAACCATCTCATCCTTTGCCTTCCCCTTCTCCTTTTGCCGTCAGTCTTTCCCAGCATCAGAGTCTTCTCCAAAGAGTCCTCTCTTCGCATTAGGTGGCCAAAATATTTGAGCTTCAGCCTCAGTACCTGTAGTATACAGTAATTTCCCAAAATGTATCTGTATTAACTATATGGCAGCATCAGCATATATAGAGAAATGTAAGCAAACAAAAACAAAAGCACCAATCAGATTTGTGCCTCAAAGAATTTACCATCTAAATTTGAACAATGAGACAAGAAACACCAGAGGGTAAGGGTAACAAAACAGTATACTTTTCTGTTGTGGGCACCTATTGGATAGTGTCTGTGATGAGTACAACAGTATCTCTCTAAGTCTGAAGCATTTTACAATATTAAAACTTTTTTTAAGGATGAAGAAATGTGTATAAAAACAAGACTACTTATTCATATATCCAACATAGTTTTTTTTTTAAGAGAGCGCTAGCCAATCTCTCCGTAACAGAAGACTTGATTAATTCAACTTAGCTTCTTTAAAAAGAATAGGTGTTTGAGAATCTCAAATTGACTAGACCAGAAGCTGGTTCAACTCTGGTCTGGTCAGTTTCATGACTCCAGTTATATCAGGCTAGGACAAGAAGCTTCAATTAGGAAGTTGAAAAATGGAACGAACAGGCCGTCCTGCCTTTACCGACTCTTCAGTATTATGTCAGAGCAGTTATGAAGCTACCAATGGTTGATTTATTACTGCTGTAATGAACTTCAGAGGCATCAACAGATTAGTATCCACTGTGACAAAAAGCTGTTGTCAACTCTTGTTGGATTGCCTGATCAGTTTACTTTTGTTATTAACGACCCTGGTCAGCTTTCTTGATCTATGAGTAATACTCTTAGATGACAGAAGTCTTCCATTTGGGCAACAATCAATGCAGTCATAAAATAAAAGCATTCAGTTTCCTAGATTTGTATTAATGCTGTTGCAGATCATAGTACTCTGTATAGAGTCGCTAAAGCAGGAATGTATCTCTATGGTATTTTAAACATATTCCAGATGCACATTCCAAATGTGTGCGTTGTGTAACTGTTGAATAGATAGTTAGATGTTGCTTTCAATTGCCCTTACTTAACACTTGCAGCATGGTTACCTTGGTTTTTTATTCCATGGAATGTTGCAAATAAACCTCAGTGTTTACACCAAAATAATTATTATCATGTTGCTTGTTTTCATGGATCATTGCCTTGTCGTGGCGAAGGGGCTTGCGTAACTCAATGAAGCCATGAGCTATGCCGTGCAGGGACACCCAAGACGGACAGGTCGTAGCAGAGAGTTCTGACTAAAAGTGATCCACTGGAGAAGGAAATGGCAACCCACTCCAGTAACCTTGCCAAGAAAATCCCATGAACAGTTCCAAAAGGCTACAAGATATGACGCTGGAAGATGAGCCCCTCAGGTCGGAAGGTGTCCAATATGCTACTGAGGAAGAGCGGAGGACTATTCCAAGTAGACCCAGAAAGAGTGAAGCGGCTGGGCCAAAGCCAATAGGACGTCCAGCTGTGGATGTGTCTGAGGTTGAAAGGAAAATCCAATGCTGCAAGGAGCAATATTGCTTAGGAACATGGAATGTGAGGTCTATGAGTCAAGGCAAGCTGGATGTGGTCAAAGATGAGATGATAAGATTGAACATTGACATCTTGGGAATCAGCGAACTAAAATGGACGGGCATGGGCGAATTTAATTCAGGTGACCATCATATCTACTACTGTGGGCATGAATCCCTTAGAAGAAATGGAGTAGCCCTCATAGTCAATAAAAGAGTGGGAAAGGCAGTACTGGGGTGCAACCTCAAAAACGACAGAATGATTTCAGTTCGAATCCAAGGCAAACCATTCAACATTACAGTAATCCAAGTGTATGCCCCAACCACTGATGCCGAAGAAGATGAAGTTGACCGGTTCTATGAAGACCTACAACACCTTCTAGAACTAGCACCCAAAAAAGATGTCCTTTACATCATAGGAGACTGGAATGCTAAAGTAGGAAATCAAGAAATAAACGGAACAACAGGCAAGTTTGGCCTTGGAGCGCAAAATGAAGCAGGGCAAAGGCTAACGGAGTTCTGTCAAGAGAACACGCTGGTCATAGTAAACACTCTTTTCCAACAACACAAGAGGCGACTCTACACATGGACATCACCAGATGGTCAATACCGAAACCAGATAGATTATGTGCTTTGCAGCCAAAGATGGAGAAGCTCTATACAATCAGTAAAAACAAGACCTGGAGCTGACTGTGGCTCAGATCATGAGCTTCTTATTGCAAAATTCAGGCTTAAATTGAAGAATGTAGGGAACACCACTAGACCAGTCAGATATGACCTAAACCATATCCCTTATGAGTATACAGTGGAGGTGAAGAATAGGTTTAGGGCACTAGACCTGGTAGACAGAGTGCCTGAAGAACTATGGACGGAAGTTCGTAACATTGTACAGGAGGCAGCAACTAAAACCATCCCAAAGAAAAAGAAATGCAAGAAAGCAAAGTGGCTGTCAGATGAGGCTTTACAAATAGCTGTGGAAAGAAGGAATGCGAAAAGCAAAGGTGAAAGGGAAAGATATAAACAACTGAATGCAGATTTCCAGAGAATAGCAAGGAGAGATAAGAAGGCCTTCTTAAATGAACAATGCAAGGAAATCGAGGAAAACAACAGAATGGGGAGGACTAGAGATCTCTTCAAGAAAATTGGAGATATCAAGGGAACATTTTGTGCAAAGATGGGCATGATAAAGGATAAAAAAGGCAGAGACCTGACAGAAGCAGAAGAGATTAAGAAGAGATGGCAAGAATACACAGAAGAACTATACAAGAAAGAGCTTAATGTTCCTGATGACCACGCTGGTGTGGTCACTGACCCAGAGCCAGACATCCTAGAGAGCGAAGTCAAGTGGGCCTTAGATAGCATTACTAACAACAAAGCTAGCGGAGATGATAATATCCCAGCTGAGCTACTTAAAATCCTAAATGATGATGCTGTGAAAGTGCTGCACTCAATATGCCAACAAATTTGGAAAACTCAGCAGTGGCCAAAGGATTGGAAAAGGTCAGTTTACGTTCCAATTCCAAAGAAGGGCAGTGCCAAAGAGTGTTCAAACTATCGCACAATTGCACTCATTTCACATGCTAGCAAGGTTATGCTCAAAATTCTACAAGCTAGGCTTCAGCAGTACGTGGACCGAGAACTACCGGATGTACAAGCTGGGTTTCGAAGAGGCAGAGGAACTAGAGATCAAATTGCCAACATGCGCTGGATCATGGAGAAAGCACGAGAGTTCCAAAAAAACACCTACTTCTGCTTCATTGACTACGCAAAAGCCTTTGATTGTGTGGATCACAACAAGCTGTGGCAAGTTCTTAAAGAGATGGGGGTACCAGACCACCTTACCTGTCTCCTGAGAAACCTGTATGCGGGTCAAGAAGCAACAGTTCGAACCGGCCATGGAACAACTGATTGGTTCAAAATTGGGAAGGGAGTACGGCAAGGCTGTATATTGTCACCCTGCCTATTTAACTTATATGCAGAGTACATTATGAGAAATGCAGGGCTGAATGAATCGCAAGCCGGAATCAAGATTGCCGGGAGAAACATCAACAACCTCAGATATGCAGACGATACCACTCTAATGGCAGAAAGTGAAGAAGAACTAAAGAGCCTCTTGATGAGAGTGAAAGAGGAGAGTGCAAAAGTTGGCTTGAAACTCAACATTAATAAAACTAAGATCATGGCATCTGGTCCCATCAATTCCTGGCAAATAGAAGGGGCAGAAATGGAAGCAGTAACAGATTTTACTTTTTTGGGTTCCAAGATCACTGCAGACGGAGACAGCAGCCATGAAATTAAAAGACGCTTACTCCTTGGAAGGAAAGCTATGGCAAATTTAGATAGCATAATAAAAAGCAGAGATATCACCATACCAACAAAAGTTCGTATAGTCAGGGCGATGGTGTTTCCAGTAGCAATGTATGGTTGCGAGAGCTGGACCATAAGGAAGGCTGAGCGCCGAAGAATAGATGCTTTTGAACTGTGGTGCTGGAGAAGACTCCTGAGAGTCCCTTGGACTGCTAGGAGATCAAATCAGTCAATCCTAAATGAAATCAACCCTGACTGTTCCCTGGAAGGACAGGTACTAAGGCTGAAACTCAAATATTTTGGCCACCTAATGCGAAGAGAGGACTCTCTGGAGAAGACTCTGATGCTGGGAAAGACTGAAGGCAAAAGGAGAAGGGGAAGGCCAAGGATGAGATGGTTAGACAGCATCACCGATGCAACGAACATGAAAATGAGCGAACTCAGGAAGATAGTGGAGGATAGGAAGGCCTGGCGGGATATGGTTCATGGGATCACGAAGGGTCGGACACGACTTAACGACTGAACAACAACAACTAGTGTTCAGAAATGTCAACCATTTGACCCGTGTAGCTTTTAAACATGACCTCATTGCTCCTTTCCATTCATTAAGCCATCCCCTCTTGCTCTCTTGTCATAAAAGACAAATGAAGATTCACACAATCTTTGTGTGAGTGAGGATTTATTGTTTACCTTAATGTAGATTAAGTAGAAACAAATCAATTATAAATCATGCCAATCACGTCATCTTAAAACTCTTGTCAGTTTCCTTATTCCCATGATTACCATTTCTGCCTCTTTATAGCACTTCAAAGATGAGCAACTCAAACTATTTTCAAAGTTGCAGTGAGTACAGTAATTAGAATATGTTTTGCAGTAGAGTTTCAAGATCTAATTATGTGCAAAATTTATGTTTTCTCCCCCTAAAATTATTTTAGACTGTATTTTGCAAAGTAGATGATAAAATGTTCTTAGCTCTGGCTGCAGGAATGCTGTCTCTAGAACCAAATACATATATTTCTACAGCTTATGGAGTAATCAGTGTCTTGCTGGGGGGGGGAGGGAAGAGAGAATAAAATTGTTTGGTCTATATTTCCCAAAAGAAAAATGGTTGGCAGTTGTGATTTGAGTCCACATGTGCAAAATAGCTGACAAGAAGCAGCAGATTTGTGATGTCTCTTAGAACACATACATAGGCCAAGACTAATATGAGTGATGAAATGCTGATATTACCTGACCAAGGGCTCAATCCTATCCAACTTATGCCACCGTTTTAACCAGCGGCACAGCGAGAACGGGAGGCCCCAGAACGGAAAGGGGATTCAAATCCCCTTTGAATTCCCCTTTTGGAGGGGATTGGAATCCCCTTTCCGTTCTGGGGCCTCCTATTCTCGCTGCGTCGCTGGTTACAACGGTGGCATAAGTTGGATAGGATTGCGCTGCAAGAGATATAAAGAAAGGGGGGTGTTATCACAATGTTTCCATGTGAAGAACAGACAAAAAATATAGCTGTATCTTCTCTGAAATAAGCATCTCACTCCACCTCTTGGTTAAAACCCCCGTAATATCCATCATACCCATTGTGTCTTAAAAGTAACTTGTATGTTGCTTTTCCACAGCTCTAACCTTTGAGATAAGTGGGATAAATGTTATTTTCTTTTGTACGTACGATGTTTCCATGACTACAAAAGCTTCACATACCATCAGGTAAATAACAGAATGGCACAGCTTCAAAAGAGAAAGAAAAGTTGGAGAGAAAAAAATGGGGAGGAAAAAAAACTCTACCACTTGGCTCCTTGATCAGTGTGCAGTTCAGTGAAGGTAAACTTTTGATATATAACACAAAGAACAAGATCAGATTTGGCAAGTGTTCACAAGTCAATTATCCGATGCTGCAATTTCACAGATGTTGTGGAAAAACAACCTGCAGTTATGTGGTATGTACACACAGCTGTGAAATGGTTGTAGTAGACTTGAGCAGTTTTGAAGCACATCCATTACTGCAGGGTGAAGTGGCAAGTTAAGCATCAGACTGAAAACTTACAGAAACATATAAAACTGCCTTATATGAAGTCAGTAGGGTCTACTTTGACTGACCGTGTCTGTCTTAGGGGTTGTCTTTCCCATTCCTGAACCTTTAGCTGGAGATACCAGGGACTGAACATGGGATCCTTTGCATGCAAATCTTGTGTTTCATCACTTACTAGAAGTGTCTTGCCTTATACATATCTGAAATTGACAAAGGCACAATCTTTGACGTGAACGCTGAGTAACTTGTTAATGTTGCCAAGAATATGAACACAATCAGAATATTTCTATTGCTGGGTCCTCCGTTGGTTAAGAGCATTTAGGAACATTACCCGTGTGTTCATTTAATAATTTATGGGGGGGCAAATCAGAGTAGTACATTTGGTCTTTCATCCAAATATGGATTGGATTAATCCAAAGTAAATGTGGCCATAGCTGGTGGGCTGGAATTATGTGGTTAAGTAGAGATATGCTGAATCCGTTAACTAGATCTGTCACTGAAATGTGGGTGTCTGTACAAAGTGCTCTTGAAGGGCTCTAGTTCAACCCCTTGCTCAGTGCAGGTGATTACAACATCCCTGACAAGTGACATTAGCATTTTTTTCAGTCCCATCACACTGCTGGCACATATTCAGCTAGTGGTCCTCTAAGATGCCTTGATCTCTTTTACACATATTGCTACCAAACCAGGTGTCGTTCCCCCCCCCCCATCCTGGAGTGTCCTTTGATATTTTTTCCCCCTTTGTACAGGAGTTTACATTTGTCCCGGTTGAACCATCTTGTTGATACGGGCCCAGTGATTAAGCCTGTCAAGATCTGTTTGGATTCTGATTCAGGGCACAATCCCATCTGGCCACTAGGCTGGCATAGGACCTCTGCGTCGGCCCAGGACTGTCACAAAAGCTGCCATAAAGCAGTTGCACCTGCCCTAGGCTTGTGCAGAGACCCTGCAGGTCATATCCCCTGCAGGCCGTATCCGGATGGTGTGTGGCCCAGGCAAGCTGTAACTGGGCCACACAGCATAGGGGCAGGGGGGGTGTTCCTGGGGCATTTCAGGGCAGGGGGTTGGGCAGATTGGGCCCAGGAGGGGAGCGGGATCAGAGACAGCAGTGCACGCCATATCCTATCCTCCTCCCATGCCTGTTTCTCCTCACACGGGCCTCTCAGACTTACATCAGCTCAATAGTTGGCATGAATCCGAGGAGACCCATTTGGGAGGCTGGGGCTTTAACAAAAGTTCCCTCACCTCGAGGAGTGCTCCAACCCCTCCTACTCTGATCAGGTTTCATCATTGCCAGCGCCGGGATAGCTGGATCGCTGAGCAGAGCATAGGATACGATTGGGCTGTCAGTCTTCCAAGGTGTTACCTGTCCCGCTAGCCTTGCATCATCTACAAATTTAATAAGTGTTCCCTATGCCAGCTCATGTAGGCCAGCAGGTGGCGTAGTGGGTTAAACCGCTGAATCATGAGCTGTCGATCGAAAGGTCGGCAGTTCAAATCTGCCACGGGGTGAGCTCTTGTTGCTTGGCCAGCTCCTGCCAACCTAGCAGTTCCAAAGCATGTTAATGTGAGTAGATAAATAGGTACCACTTGCGGGAAGCTAAACAGCGCTCCGTGTTCCAGCCGTATGCTACGCGCTGCGGCAAGGAGAGTCATGTCGGCCACATGACCACGGAGGCGTCTTCGGACAACGCTGGCTCTTCGGCTTTGAAATGCTGCCACCAATATCCACCCCCAGCTTGCCCTTAACACGTCCCCATCCGCCTCAAACCCTGCCCCAATACTCCCCTGGAACACCACCCCCACTGACTTACCTGCTCTGATGGGTTCCATCAGCGCAAGGATCAGACAGGATTGGGCCATAAGTCACTGATAATGTGCCTATAAGGAAGGAGACCTAGTCTTGCGTAGATTTGTTTAAGAATTTACAGGAATGCATCTGAGACTACCTTCATGTACACTGCAGCAACCCGGGACCTACGTATCTGTGAACAGGAAAATGGCGAAGTTCTTTCTCATGAAATTATTTCCTTTGATCTTGGATGGCAGTGATTGCATGGGAAGCATCTGCTTTATTGGTCTTGCCAATCAGGTGTCAGGTTTTTTACACAGTATAGCAACAGTGTTGAACTAAGCCATTGGTAAATATCTCCCATATGATGGCATCTGATAAGCTCACATATGTGCACTTGAATCCGTTTCAGTTGTGTATTCACAACTTCAGAAGTTCAGGACTTTCAGGATGTTCCAGAAGTTCAAGATGACCATTTCAGAAGTTCAGGACTTCTACTAAATTGATAAAAGAATGATGAAATGCTTATTTCTTTTTCTTTCTGTGAATAATGGTTAAACTATAATTAACTGTAAAGTGTTGATAAAGACAAGTATGCTAGTATGTAGGCTGACATATTTCAAATTCCACTGTCTGTGTTAACCTATACCTACTGTTGACCCTGTCGAAATTACATGCATTGAAAAAGATTAAAAAATTATTCACAATTAAGTCTTCAAAATGAGTCACAATTAAAAGGTTTATTGTCTGCTGAGAGGGTCCAAATGAGTGGACTCTGCAAGATCAAACCAAATTGAAGACATTTATCCAAATTCAAATGGAAACATGCATGAAGAATATCCTAATTGAACATGTATGCTCCTGTAATAATAGTTTTATTATCTTCAGCTTGCAGGCCAGACTTTTAATTATGGGCTTCTTTATATCAAGGAAAACCTTGTATTTGGGATTAAAAACCTTTCTTTAACTAGTTCAAGTTAAAGGCAGTGGTTTGCTCCGTTCCAGGCTACAACTTTTCTAAAAACCAGAGAACACTTTCTAATAACACTTTTCTAATTTAACGGTTCGGTGCACAGTCAGTAAAGATTTAAATAATTCAGAAAGAAAGCCTATTCTCTTCCTTTATTGGAAGTTTGAGTCAGGCAAATTCTTTGACATTTAATAGGTTTTTAACCCTTTTAATAACGTCTTATAATGAAATTTATTGGAGGTTGTTTTAAATAAAGGGTTATTATATTAGACTGAATAGCAATCGGTGGAGGGTTTTGTGATTAGTTTGGAGACCTTGGCCCTGTGTGACTCGAAGGTTATTAACACATCAAGTAGAGAAGAATGTTAATATTGGCGAAATTAAGTGTGTACCAAGAAATGTTACGCTAGTACATTTGTGTCATTACACGATCATGTTCTAAAAATCTGCTGTTCACTTTGGAGTATTTAATTGTTTTAAAGGAGCTTAAGGTCACTTACAAGAGCTGATATGAAGGAAGACAACTTTTAAGATGGGTTCCTAACTCAAAGTATGACCCAAGTTATTAGTAGAAAGCAAGGATTGTATTTTATCAGAATTATACTTTGATTCCAGCTCCAAGTACCTGTGAAGGATATTTAAATTGCACCATGTTGTAAAAATAGAACTACTCCTACAATGTGCATTTATTGTGACTGCAACTTTCCTTTGCAGCAATCACTCAGTCCTTTAAAATACAATCAGTGTCTTACAGATATAACTGTAGGAACATTTTCATATATTAGGTTGTATTTTGCATCTGTCCGGTAATGTGCACCTTTAATCATCTTAAAGTCGCGCTCTGCTTTCATTCTTTTGAATGATTCTATTTTAATAACTCTCCCATTCCATTATAACAAGAGGTCAAATTGCAAGATTTAACCCCAGCTTTTAGTCATTGCTACGGTTAGTCAAATGCATGGGGCTGGAGGTTGTGATCCTCTTCCAAGTAGCATGACCTTGGTACAAGTTGAAAAATGTTGATTTGGGAAGACATTTCAAACTTGATATGAAGTCACTTAACATTCTTAGAGCAGTGGAGCTGCTTCAAAAGCACCATCACTACATTCTGTCTGAATATACCTGTTCCTAGCCAGGGGAAAGAACTGGGGGAAAAACCTTCAAAAGAAGATGTAAATATTAAACAGAAGCCTGTTGTATTGAATGGCTAGCTCCACCATGATATTGTTACGCAACACACACACACACACACACACACACACACACACACACACACACACACACACACACACACACAGAGCCTTCAAACAGCTTCATTTTATTACAGGTGGGCCCCCATATCCACTGATCTGCTATCTACGGTTTCAGTTATCTACGGATCGCGGGGACCCCCCCAGGCTTTTACTTTTTTCCCAGTAAGCTTCGTTTCTTCCTTAAACAAACAGGAGAAGCAGCCTCTGGCTGCTTATTTCAGGCAAGTAGAACGAGACTAAGTCCTAGAGAGGCTGTGCAAGGTTAACAGAAACCTTGCAGAGCCTCTCTAGGACTTAGTTTCGTTCTACTTGCCTGCAATGAAGGCTGCTTCTCTGTTTGTTTTAAGGAAGAAACAAAGCTTGCTGAAAAAAATAAGAGCGGGGGGGCATGCACACCTGCCCACAGGTGAGGCAGGACGGGGGCCCCTCAGGAGACCATGGAGGGGGTGTTCGCTCCTATCCACGGTTTCAAGTATCCACGGAGGGGCCTGGAACATATCCCTAGCAGATATGGGGGGGGAGTACTGTATTTATTTTATATCCTGCAGTATTTTTGTCAAAAATAGATTTTTGCAGTTTTATTTTTTTTAATTAGATAAAGGATAATTCCATTATTGTGGTGCCTGATCGCTTTTATTTCTTTTATTCTGAAGCATGCAGGGAACACACATGTGCACACGTGTACAAGGTGCTGGGCAGCTGTTAAAAAAGCACGGTCGAGGCCAGTAACGTGATGCTAAGAGTTAGGACTACTGGCAAGAGGCCTCAGATTCACAGGCCAAGAGGAAGGCCACACTTCTAATGTTCCAGAGCAATCATCCCCTACCTCCTGCCATTAGGCTGGCTCAGATCGAGCTTTGCCCGCTCCAAAATTGTAAAAAAGCAACTGCACCTTGCTGGCGCAACAAGTTTGAACTTGACTCAGAAGCCACCTCCTTGCAAGTTGTTAACAAAACAAAAGAAAGAACTACAAAACTAGCTGTACTCACCAAGTCCTTGCCTCCAGAGCTAGCTGCCACACCTTCAGCCAGGTGCAAAAACAAGGCAGCACCTATCAAGTACAAAGGAAAAACCACCAAGGGCCATCACCAAAGAACGAACCCTTGATGAGCTCACCCCGTGAAAGATCCCATAGGATCCTATGGAGGAAAAATACATTTGTTTATTTTTTTCACATTTTTATACCACCCTTTGTTCAAGAAGCTCCGGGTTCTTGGTCCATGGTTCTTTCTCTCCATTTGCCCTCCAACACCCCTGTGAGATAGGTGAGGCTGAGAGATGGTGACTGGCCCAAGGTCACCCAGGAATGAATGGCTCAGCTTCATGGCTGAGCAGGGATTTGAACCTGGATCTTCCAGGTCTAACACCAGAACCACCGCACCAGCCTAGGTAACTAGGCCCTTGTGTCTTTCATCTTTGCCTTCATCCTGCCTTCTTTTGGTCTGTTGTGCGTTTGACCCATTGGTGCTGCGTGAAGCGACCCCACTCCAGTCCTAATCCAAGTACCACTCTGCCAAGGCTCAGTAACCTCCGCTTCCCTCTCCTTTCCAGCCTTTCTTCCTTCTTCCCTCCCTGTGCGCAGCCAAAGCCACTGTGACAGCGAGGGGCTGAACAGCCAACCTTTGTGGGCCACCTTGCCAAGTGCCCCCTCTCTCTGGGAAAGCTGCTCCAGCTCACTTGCCCTGCTCCCCTTTCTCAGGTGAATCCAGGCTACTGCTTAGTTCTCAAGGCTAGCTTCAAAGCCCTCTTTCTGCATCTGTACCCTGCTTTAATCGGGAGATTCGGCCAGTCTTGGCACTCTTGCTCCGTGGCTCTTGCAATGCATCACACTCAATCCAGCAGACACAGACTGGTAACCTTGATCTTTGGCGCAACGTCGCCACTGATCCAGACTCCACCTTATGTGTCATTGTCTGTCTCTATGTACAGGCAAACTGACAAAACGCCTGTTGCTTCTGATTTTCCTCCGTCCTGTGTCAGTGCTGTATGTGAGTGTGGGAATCTTTTTGGGGATGCCCAGGAAAAGTGACGGGTCTCCAAGTGACAGGAACACCTGTAACTATCACCATAACCATCTCAAACTTGGGTCCCTTTGGGGAGAAAGGCGGGATAGAAATATTATAAATAAATAAATAAATAAATAAATAAATAAATAAATAGGGAACTCGTATCGTTACCAGTAACCATAGAGGCACAGTATGAAATGCAGGGCACAGCTTAGTCAGCAGCTGTGCTCTTGCATGATGCTGAGTCAGCTGTCCCTCCTCTGCCGTGACCTGCCAATGACACTGCTGGACGTTAAGACCTAAAATCAAGTTGAACTTTGCAAATATTCCATTCGATCTCTTGCAAATGTTCGCGTGTGCCTGTGAAAGGTCAAACCTTTGTGAGCACTGACCACCCACAGCCTCTTTACAAGGGGTTGATTCTCTCGCAAAGGTTCAAACTTGTACAGGACATTCATCTTTTGTCTCAGTTCTGCTTGCAGTCATTCGAGCAGGTTCAGTGTTTCGAATTTCTCTGGTGAAATGCTTGAAACATCTCTAGTTTGTCTAATTTAACATTAATGTAGGGGTTCTCAACCAGTGGTACTAATACCATCAGTGGTACTTCGGTCAACTGCTGGTGGTACTCGGACCACCGGACCACCAGAACCCAGCTCTGATGCAATGCTTTCGGCAGAGCATTTTCGCTTCCAAGAGGCTCCTGCCTTTGGCTGATCCTCTCGGGAACGCTGAAAAGGGCCCTCCCATCTGCCCAGAGCCTCCTACCTGCGTTTTCTGGCCTCCAAAACCCTGAAAACCCAGATGTAACTGGCGATGATGTCATCGCCAATCACTTCCGGGGGCACACAGTGGAAGAGTGGTGCCAGAGGTGGTACCTGGCCGGGAAAAGGTAGAGAACCCCTGTTCTATATGTATCATGAGCGTGAATTGAAAAGGTCCGGTTTATAAATATCAGGAAAAAATAATCACAGGACAAGGTAGTTGTTCTGTACAAGGTCTAGTCACAGTTTAACCCTAGCAATCTGTTGCGGTAGCCTTGAGGGGAGCAGCGTACGGGGTCAAATGATAACAGGCAGGGCTAAATGGAAAGGCTTTGGAGATGCCTCACTTTTCCTTGTTCTTGCTGCAGCTGGCATATTTCCAGGCCGTTCCTGCTAACACCACAGAAAGCAGCAGCTGGTGACTAACATTAGCAAATAAGGCCTCAGGGCTGCCCATGTTTGAGTTCTTCATTCACCAACTGCTATTCAGTGAAACAGCTGGATCAGAAGCGATACAGCCAAGAAGTAGTTAGAGTTTTATGCGTACAACTGTTCAGATATGGATTGTCTGCTAGAGGCAGAGATAATGATAGCTTTCAAGGCTAATATGTTTGACTAGGATGGAGCTGGTGTTTGAAAGGAGAGAGTAAAGAGCCAGTAACAATCTTGAAATGCATTTTCAAGATTCAAATGTAAACCATCGGTTGACAGTGTGCATTGATTTTTCCCTTCTCTCCCTTATTCCCCCTCCATGTATTGATTGTACATATGCCAGAAATTTTATTGCACAAACCCATACTCAACCCATTAAAAACGAGACTTCAAATTGCCAGATTTCACTTCAACAAAATGTTTTTGTGAAAAATAATCTGTTTATAAAACAGCACATATTCCAGAACTTCTGGATACTGCTATTGGCAGAAATTCTTATCTGTTTGTCTTTATGCCAATAAATAAATAACCAATCTCCATAGCTTGAAATAAGATGTTGAAAAATCTAGCTTCTTGGTGGAATTATTATGAAAATATAGTAAGTTATTTTAATCATACCTACTGTAAAGTCAGTTGACAATTATGTCTGAGGGCTATGCATTCTGAAAGAGATGCAAATATATCTCCATCACTAAAAATGTTCTGGAAAGTATGATGCCATTAAAAAAGGAAATGTCGCAAAAAGGTGAAATATATGCAATACCGGTAGCACAATCTTGCACTTGTCTATTCTGAAGTAAGATCCATTGAATTCAGTGGGACTTACTCTCAGGTAAGTGTATATAGGATTGCAGCCTTACTTTCTTAGTTAACCTTATTGCTTTATGAACAGGTATGATGGACTTCTTCTATTTGAGCTTGAGTGAAGTGCCTATATGTAGAAGAGGCCGTATAGGTCTCACCTGGGCCTGTTTCCCTGCCTCTCCACCAACATGGGTGCGTGAAGAGCCATTACAGGAAATGTGTTGTCTGTGTGCACCTACCATATCATCAGCAACATCATCATCATCATCATTAAGAAAATTTATGTACCACTTAAATAAATTTAAATAGCAAAATAAATTCCCTGTCCCTTAAAGTCTCACAATCTAAAAAAGATACAGAAGCAACACCAGCAAACGCCCCTTGGAAAAGATGCTATGTTGGGGTGAATAGAGCAATTCACCAGATAATCTAATGTTAGCATATCAGCGACTTGGTTTTATGTTCATTCCACAGATATCTCCTTTTGGGGCAAGATGCTCAAAAACTGGTGACCATTCCATTTCAGGCCCTTTTATTTGACTGACTGATCTGAACCACTTTCAATCTGGCTTCAGTTCTGGTTTTGGCACACAATAGGTTTGGCCACCCTGATGGATGACTTTTGCTGTGTGAGAGATGGGGGAATGCAAACCTGGAGTTGATTCTCCTGTGCTTCTCAGTGGCCTTCAATACAATCATGTTTTGCTTCTAACCATGCCTCCAAATGAGGGGTTGGACTGGTGTTTCAGGGGTTCCCTCTGAAGTGCAGCAGATGGTGACCACAAATAGAGAGAGCCTTTTCAGTTGTGCACTCTGTTTATGGAATTCCCTCTCCAGATAGGCTTCTGTCCTAAATAGGTTTTCCTAGTGCACTTCTCTTAAGTGTTTAGCTGCTTTGATAATTGTGATAATGTTGTGTTTTCAATTGTAAACTGCTTTATAATGTTGTTGTTGTTGTTTGCTTTTTAAGATAGTTGCTAGTTGTTTGAAATAAGTAAATAAATTATATATCTAAATATGCCAAAAGGATCAGGACCCTTATTTATTTATTTATTTATTTATTTATTTATTTATTTATTCACATTTTTATACCGCCCTTCCTCCAAGGAGCTCAGAGTGGTGTACATATTTCCTCCCCTCCTTTTTGTCCTCACAACAACCCTGTGAGGTAGGTGGGGCTGAGAGATAGTGACTGGCCCAAGGTCACCCAGGTAGCTTCGTGGCTGAGCGGGGATTTGAACCTGGATCTTCCAGGTCTAAGTCCGACTCCCAAACCACTATAATTTGTATAGTATATTTGTCTTCTGGGGAAGTAAAACACTTCTTTTTTCCCCCATGTACTCTTTTCTGATCCTAGTAAAGTTTAGAGTCAATGCCTGAATTAAAATCAGGAGTCTCATTAAAAGCAGTGACCCAAATAACACAATGGGGTATTTTGTTGAGCTCACAAGTTTGAAGTGCTTCACATTCATTTATGGTGATTTCAGTAAATGAGCTGTGTAGTCATGTAATCAGTACATCAATAGCTCACTGCTTTCTCCATATGGAAAATTACAGTAGCTCCTCAAGCGCTTACAGGTATGTTAGAACTACAGATTCATCTGCTAAAGAATTCCACAGGCCTATTATTATTACTGTTAAGAATATTTATATGTTGCTTTCAACAAGAGTAATTCACAAAGCGGTTTGCATACTTACAATACTGTAAGTCAATAATGTCCCCAAAGGGCTCACATCTGAACATATTGATTTGGGTAATGTTAATATTTAGATCTAATTATACAGTTGTATCTCCCATCATATCTACTTCTTGATAGTGTTTAAGACATGATGCAGAAAAAGAATATACCTCATTGAAGCTATCACAATCTCCTTAGCACTGAACTATTACACACTGTTTTTCTTAAATGCTGAAATTCTGTTGAAAGGTTAAGCAAAACATTTATCTCCTAATAGGACGATGTCTTCTGAACCATGGTATAATCATATAGTATCACTTTCCCATTTTCCTTTTTTTTTTAAGATGCAAGATCTGCGGAACACAGAAGGAGCTCAGTATAGTTCCCACCCTCAGATGACAGCCATGAGACCAAGGGTTCAGCCTGGAGATATTAGGCAGTCGGGAATGATACAGCATGGTCAGCTGACTACCATTAACCAGTCACAACTAAGTGCTCAGCTTGGTTTGAATATGGGTGGAAACAATGTTCCTCACAACTCTCCATCTCCTCCTGGAAGCAAGTCTGCAACTCCTTCACCATCCAGTTCAGTTCATGAAGATGAAGGGGATGAAACTTCGAAGGTACAGATAAACTATACTGTTTTTTTGTTTTTGTTTTGAAGAGGCTATTCGGAAACAAGAAGATAGAGTAGTGTAAGTAACAGCCTTAACTAGGACTAAGCTGCCCTTTATACACTAGACTGCCCTTTGCCTGCCTATGTACACTGCCTTGAATTAAAGTCAGAGGAGAAATCTGATGACCAAGAAAGGCAGTATATACATATTATTATTATTATTATTATTATTATTATTATTATTATTATTATTATTATTAATAATAATAATAATAATAATAATAATAATAATAATAATAATAATAATAATGACAGCTGAATACAGTTCTGCTGTTGTAGAATGGTTATACAGCGCACAGCATGCCACTGGCTACATCCAGCAGCGAAGGTAAGCTGGGGCAGGGAGCAACGGACCCCTCTCGCAGCTGCGCAGCATCACAATGCTGCTTCCGGACGTTTGGCGATGACATCATAACCAAATGACATCACCAAACATCCGGGTTGCTGAGTTCCACGCTGCATGGAGTTCATCTGGGAGGTACTCAGCCGCTCACCTTAGACCAGGGGTTCTCAACCGTTGGTACACATATCGCTAGTGTTCGTGAGGTAGTATTGGTGGTATGTGCAGCACCCGAGGACACTCACCTCGCATCCTGGAGATGCCAGCAGAGCTCTGCAAAGGCCAGCAAGAGGCTTGGCTCGGCAGGCAGAGCTGAAGTACACAGATTTTGCCCTCCCACCCTCCCTGAGCCTCTTACCGGTCTTTGTACAGCTACATCGGGGTCTCCAACCTGGACGTAACTGGCGATGACGTCGTCAGTTACTTCCAGTGGTACATGGGGAGGTCCCCAGCAGCAGTGGTGGTACGCCATTCGGGAACGTTGAGAACCCCTGCCTTAGACGGAACACTGGTGGGGAGTGGTGGGATGGATAGAACAGGGCAGACAGGGGGAAGAACGGGGGAGATTCTGGGCAGGAAGGAGGGCAGGCAGAAGGTGGAATGAGAGAGGGTGGTGTGGCACTCGGCGGCACTGGCGTGCACTAGAGTACACCAGATTTTAACCCTGTTCCCTTCTATTTTCCTTATTCTCCGCCCGCAGACTTGCACCAGCAAAACTACTGGTGCAGATCCAAGAAGACCCATTGAGGCAGCTGAGGCTTGCCCCAGGGTAAAGGAACAAAAGTTCCCTTACCTCAAGCAGTCTTCCAGATGGCCCATCACCACAGGTTACAGCACGGCTACATCAGCGCAGGCGGGGGGGGGGGGGGCATTTGGTTAGGATTGAGATGCTATTTTGTGGAAAATATGTCCCTAACAGCCCAATCCTATGGGCGTGATATGCTGACCCATGAGAGCATCGCATGATCCACTGTTGCCTCAGTCTGGCTTCCATTCTGCGACCCACTAGCAGCAACGTGGCAGCTGGGAAACCCCATGCTGTAAATCACCCCCTAGAGCAGGTAAAGTGCAGTGGGGAGGATTGGGATGGGGATCGGGCCAAGTGTAGGAGGGGGGAGGACCTCAGTAACAGCTGCAAAAGTCAAGATCCTATCCCCCTTTCCCTACCCCGAACCACCCCCTGAGTCTCCTCGAGTCTCCTAGATAGCTGGCATAGGTTCAAGGAGACCCATTGGAGGCCAGGCGGCCGATGGGTAGAAGTAACTAAAAAGATTTTTACTTGCCTCTCTTGAGCCATCTGGTCACACCCCCACCCCCACCCCCACAGCATGCAGCACACATTCTGTCAGTGGTGCTGCATTGTCTGGGCTGGTGGAGAATAGGACTGGGCTGTTAATGGTATAAATGATGTTTAGTATTTATCCCAACAAAAGGACATCTCTAAGGAAGAATTGCTTTTAGAACAAGTTTGCACAGTACATAAGATGGCTTTAAGAATAAACTAATGGTACAGGCCTTTCTGGACTGTACTATTTGAAAATACAGACAGGGAATTTTATGTTTGAATGCTGCTTCGTGTACAACTTTCCCGGAGAAATTAGTACAGTATGTCTGGGGGAAGGAGATATATTTGAAATCTCTTCCTTGCATTCTGAAGTGGTAGCATTTAGGAAAGATGTTCCCTGTGTTCCGTAAGCTTTTTCCATGTGCTTGAATTGTTTCTTAAGCACTGCACAAAACACAAAACTAAAAGGGCCCCTGTCCCGTAGGGCTTATATTCTGCATTAGACACACAAGATTAAGTGAGAGGTTAGGAACTGACTAGAAGAAATGAGGTTAGGGGCCAACAGTAGGTAGTCCAAATAGGGGTGGGAAAGTCATATGGTAGCACAGGGTCAGGTGATGTGAAGTTTAGGAAAGAAACAATTAAATAATAGCCCCAGGGAAGGCATTTCGAGAGAGAGAGAGAGAGAGAGAGAGAGAGAGCTATTGAAGCTATGGAGTGCCTGGGAATGGGGAAAGGCAAGTTGGAGTGATAGGGCACAAGTCTAAGAGAGAACTGTGAGTATGGGGGGCAATGAGGAAGATGGTCAAGAAATTGGGAGCTTTAAAGTAAAGGCTAGAATTATGTTGAAGTAAAGCATGTCTGCAGGTTGGTGCAGAGGCTTCAAGAGTGAGTAGGTACTATGATAAACAGAAAAAATGACGCATTCTGGATTGGAGAGCAGCAAATAGGACGAAGGAAGATCAGCAAGGAAAAGGATGCACAAAGCTGGGCTAGGGATTGGCATGTCAAAGATGTAATTCATCCAGGGGTTGGGAATTGAGCTGCATAAATTCCGTTAGTGCTTTTCATGCCCGAAGCTGTAAAATAATCAAGTATTTAGGAATGTAAGTTGCGCTCTACTCAAAATAAATTTTATTTAAAAAGAGGAGCGTTCACAGAACACACATTTTATAGAAATATTTTTCTTGCATATTTTACACCTTTCAGTTTCTTTCAATATTCATTTTTACATGGGGAAATAAATTTGCATATGAAATGTCTAAGCATAAACCAATTCAGTGTTTTCTTTGCAGCCGCTATTAATTTCCAAACGCTTGGACCAGATTTTGTGTGGTGCTGAGTGTTCTCCCTCCCTTGAAGAATTCTGTGAGGGTGCATATCTTTCCCTCAGGAAAAGTGAGTCAGGGAGCCTACTGCAGCAGCAACCCACCCAGCTAGACACACTCAAACACCCCACCATGCCCTTTGCTGCATGGCTGTCAGTATAGTCCCCCCCCCCCCCCCGTCTCTGTGCCACTCACTGGCCATCATATACCATGGCAGCAGAGAACAAGGTGCTTATGATCACTAAGAAGTGTCCCTCCCCTTGGACCCCAAGAAGTCCTAGAGTGAGGATGCTGCAGACCCTGAGAACAGAGAGACCCCTCTCCCCTGCAGAGTCCTACCCTGAGACCAGCTAAGGTAAGGAACAACTAGGGTGGGTAGAAAGGATGCCTGTCAGCTAACCAGGGTTATCTAGCCCAGGGGTTCTCAACCAGTGGTACTAGTATCAGTACCACCAGCATCAGTGGTACTTCAGCCAACTGCTGGTGGTACTCGGACTGCCAGACAATCGGAACCCTGCTCTGATGCGGCGCTTTTGGTGGCACATTTTCACTCGCATTTTGCCAGCCTTTGTCCGAGCTTCTTGGGAACACTGAGAACGGCCCCCCCACCTGCCTAGAGCATCCTACCTGCGTTTTCTGGCTTGTTGAACTATATCAGCAACAGAGCAGTGTCTGAAAGAGAAAGGCACAGGTGGGGTTGCCAACCATCTCCTCCCAGCAGGGCTTTTGTGCCATTGCAAGTTATTCAACAGACAGCCAAGTAACAGGTTCCTGTGTGGTCTGGTTCACTGTCTGCCATGGAGTTTGCAAAGCCACAGAGGCCTGACTGGAACTAGTAGGTCAGCAACCTCACCAAGCAGCAGCTGGGCTCACACCGATCACTAGGCAGGCTGTAGGCTTCCTTTGGGATCTCACAGCGTCTTCGCCTGTGGGACAGCTGCCTGTGGGGATCAAGGTGAAGTATTGAGAGAGTAACAGGGACTTGACAACAGCATCAATCACACCTGTTTTCTGGTTTGAGCTGCCTACTATGTGTTTTGTGGGGAAGAGTAATGCCACCAGAGTGTACATGCAGTGGTGTCCTTTAGGGGGTGAGAGCATATTGGCTTGGGGCATTACATTTCCCTCTCCCGGGGTGGGGGGAGGCTTCAGTGGAACTCTGCAGAGGACCAACGTTCAGCCCTTCGCGGCAATATTGCAGTCCTGAAAAACAAAATGGATTCAGATGAGTGTTTAGACAGCAGTACCAATGGTTGGAGCCCCTCACATTCTCCAAAAGGGAGCAGACAGTGCCAGTTCTTAGCTGTTGCAGAAGGAAGGGATGGTTAGGCAACACGGTTGATAGCAGAGACATGAGAGGGAGATAAAGCATCAGGACAACGTAGCATGGAATTCCTCCCCACCCCACTTTGCTTACCTGTGTGGGGTGCATTGTGCTTGCTTCCCCTGCTGGGGTGGTGAGGTATTAGTTCCAGTTGGGCATCTGTCTGTGCTGTCTTCCTGGAGCAGAATACCTGCAATAAGAATTCTGAGAAGACAAGTGTTAAACCAGGGGTCCCCAACCACCAGCCCGCGGCCCGGTACCGGTCCATGGCTTGCCAGGCACTGGGTCGCGAAGCTTTGGAGTACTCCCAAATCTGCCGCACATGATTTGCAGTCCGTAGGTTTTCACCGCCAAAACAGCCGCCGCCGCACCATTTCGCCCCCTCTGCTCAGCAGCGAGCTCTCTTGTCATTCAGCCTGACCTGCTCTCTTCCTGAGCTCGCCCCCTTCATGCTCCGCGCTCCACCGATGATCAGGAAGGCACTTGGCTTCTGAGCGTCTTTCCGATCGTCAGAAGAGCGGGCGGGGCATGCTGGGGAAAGTTTGTCGGCTGTTAAGTGCCTGGCCCATGCTCCAGCTGACGATCAGAAAGGCCCGCAGGAACCAAGCACCTTTCTGATCATCAGCTGGAGCGCTGGGCAAGCGCTTCAGCTGACGAACTCTCCCCAGCATGCCCCACCCACCCTTGCTGATGATCGGAAAGACGCTCAGAAGCTGAGTGCCTTCCCGATCATCGGTGGAGCGCAGAGCATGCTGGGGCGAGATCAGGAAGAGAGCAGGTCAGGCTGAATGATTCACAAGAGCTCGTCGCTGAGCAGAGGGGGCGAAATGGCGTGGCGGCGGCTGTTTTGGCACGGTGAAGCATGTTGAGGCAAGTTTGTCGGGCTTCGGGGGGGGGGAGGAACAAAAAAAGTGTGAAGGTGCAGCATCGTCACGCTGCAATCCCCTGGCCCTGCCCGACTGTTCTGGGCTGCATGAGAAGACCAGGCTTTGGACCGAGGACACTCGCTTGCTTGGGGCTCTGCCTCCTGCAGCAACAGCAACAGCAAACGGTTGTGGACCTTTTCTCAAGCTAGGTGGTTTGCCAGCCAGTAGTACTTTCATTCCCCCCCCCCCCAAACACCGGTCCGTGGAAAAATTGTCTTCCACGAAACCGGTCCCTAGTACCAAAAAGGTTGGGGACCGCTGTGTTAGTCTTGCCGTACGTGTTGTGAATGACTAGAGATTGTTTGTACAAAGTGCTCCCTTTGTGCACCAAGTGCCCTTTCACCATGCTTCCCATCACCAAAGTTCCCTTTGAGAGACCAGAGAAACATAGCCCCATGCTGCGCGACTGATCTGAGCTAGCTCCCTGGCGGGGCTTGAGTGCTGGGGTAGGTGTGGTGTGATGGGCTGCCAAATGTAGTGTGTATCCTATGCTCCATTGCAGGAAAGTGGTTGGGGCACAGGGTGGCAGGAGGTGCAGTTTTCTGCTGGGTTTTTTTTTCTTCCCCATTGTACCTGATGGGGTTATGCCTACCCACACCAACTCTGTCATTGGCATAGCGTTTTTCTGGCGATGGGGGGGGGGGAGTTTCGTTGTCTGAAGAGAGGTTAGGATATGGTTATGTCGACTCCACCTCATCCCTCTCACGGCCCTCCCATGTCACACCCCAACATCCCTGTTTTGGCCTTTCAGCTGGGGTAGTTGTGCTGGCATCTGAGTGCCATCTGAACTACGTCAGCGCAGCATTTTTCCAATGTTGCACTGGTGTCCATGGTGCATCTGTCAGCGAGAGGCCTGGCAGGGCTGCTGTTGTGCCAGCATACATGGAGATACGCTGGTGTATCTTGAGGATAGGATTGGGCCTTTAGTGCCATTTAACTGCCAGTGAACTTCCTTCCAAGACCTATTCCCCTGTATTCATTTGTTCCTAGGCCTAGGAAAGGAACTACAAAAACTTTTAGTTACAAAAGTCAGGGTAACTGAAAGGGTAACAAGATCAGTTCTTCATTCCAAAGGTGAACTCTGACACCAAAGGTAGTTTTTCCACCACCACTACCACCCCAAAAGAAGCTGTGGCACAAGTTAAACATCTGTAAAAGGCAGAACTTCTGGGCTATATGATCAAACATAGCATTGGCAGTTCTGACAGCATGTTCTTCTTGTATAAGCCAGGATCGCAGGAAGCCAAAATTTCCATATTTACTCTTAGCACATGTGTTATAAAATGCATTGCCTTGGCCTATAGGTTTAAGGGACAATCTCTTTCAGTAGGAATCTTTCTGTGCATGGGGAAGTCATTTTGGAGCACCATAACCTCTTTAAAAAAATCATCGGTAGAACTGCCACTTTGTCTGCGCTCTTCAGCGTTACAAAATACAGCCCTTTGACTTGATCTTTAGTAGAAGGGTCCTACAGCACGTTCTCTAAAGGCTAACATGTCCTATCTCACCTGGGATGTGGACATGCTCTTGGCCATCACTTGATTGCCTGCTCCCATTTCCTGAATGTGAGTGGGAAATTGAACTTACTGAAGAAGGGGGAGGGAAACTCATCCTGACTGCCCTGTATTTATTGAGGTACCCACTGGCGTCGACGGGGAAGTGGGCCGCCGGGGGGCGTCGCGCGTATAGGGGTGACGCGCGATCACCCCCCACTTACAGTTTGAGCTGGAGCTGGGCCCGCCCGCCCTCCCCTGTGTCCGTTTGGCTCCAAAATGAGCCGAAAACGGAGCGGGGAGGGCGCTCTGCTCCTGCGCATGACGTCACGCGTGGGGGCGGAGCCTCCCCCTTAAGGGCAACGCGCGCCCCCGCTCTGGGGTGACGCGCGTCGTCGCGACGCGACTGGAGGTACCTTGTCAAAATGATGTGGACCTCCCCCTAGTGCAGCGGTTCTCAAATAGTGGGGCGCGCCCCCCAGGGGGGGCGCGAGGCCCCACAAAGGGGGGCCCGACCACCACAGTCGCCCTCCGCACGCTCCGAGGCCGGCCCAGGAGCCGGCCTCGGAGCGTCCGGAACGGCCGGCGCTCCAGGGCCTTCTGAAGGCCCAAGCGTCAATCCGGGTATTTTTGATGTTTTCGCTCATGCGCAGAGACGAAAACGGGTCTGCGCATGAGCGAAAACATCAAAAATACCCGGATTGACACTTGGGCCTTCAGAAGGCCCTGGAGCGCCGGCCGTTTCGGACGCTCCGAGGCCGGCTCCCGGGCCGGCCTCGGAGCGTGCGGAGGGCGACGCGAAGGGGGGGGGCGCCAGCCCCCAAAATCGGGTGACGGGGGGGCGCGGGGAAATTTTTCTGAGAACCACTGCCCTAGTGGTAGATGTTACGGACCACTGATGAATCTCTTCTGTTCTCAGTTGAAGCCACATCCTGAAATTGGATAGGTGAGTCCAGCTTCCCAATCTCCAGGTGAAGATCATCTACCAAAGACATTCATTGTCACGCTCAAGCCAGAAGCCCATTGGCAGGGATCTAAATGGTACCCAAGTGTATCTGAAACTTGACGGTAACTGTGCATTCAACAGACTTTGCCAAAAGCAAGGTTCGGGTAGACCTAGGGTTGGTTCCTGGTGCTAGCATGATGCCACAGATCTTAGCTCTGCCTCAATTGCTCTGGATCCTGCGTTTTCTTCAACCAAGGGGCCAAGCCATACAATGCAGCCTTAAACCTTGTGTTCTAGATCATTGTTTACCTATGTGAAATTGAGTTATTGGGATTAGATTGCTTTAGCATTTCTGCAGCCTGAGCTTCGGTAGTGTTGAATCCAACTTTAGATCTAAACGGGAGGCTTAGCAATTGCTACCTCGAAGTAACTTCAGCATCATTTAAAGTAAATTTCCCATTTCCCCACACACTTATTATGACCATTTCAGTATTCTGAATGAGTACTGCTTTTCACTTAGACATAACAATTTATTCTGTTGGGTCATTAAACATGTATTCTGGTACTGCTAAGTATAATTGTGCCATGCTAGATGCCATATATGTTCACAAATATATATTCCTAACTGAATGGATGACTGCTTGTTTCATGGTTGTTTGAATTTCATTTATGAAAAAGAATCCATGGAATTTAGAGAAAAGAGAGTAATGAGAGGACTGTAAACAGCAAATGTTAACTAACTGAAACATGATCACTGAGGAACTGCTGTAGCCTCTTCTGTTTATGTGGCTGAGAGAGGTTTAACCATTTTTACTTTATATGGTAAGTTATAAGTAGAATTTTATGTTGTTTGTTCAGTCTATTATGCAGATGGTACTTGATTAAAATCTATTTTAAACTATGGTGATTACTGCGAGATAGTGTGAACAAAACAGCTCTCCTACTGCCATTAAAGGCCTTGGAACTATTGCAGTTTATTTTAAATATGCTTATCGGCGTTTCTTAACTTCTCAAGGGACATTTAGATATCAACAATCTGCCTTATTTGATAGTCTTAAATCCTTTACCATATATCCTTGTGATCTATTATTTGTGCAACGTGGTTAATACACACATTTTTAAAGTGCGAGACTATTGCTTTCTTGTGATAAATAAGTTAAATACATCACTATAATTAAGCAATAAGGCCTGACAGGAGGTGGATTACCATGAGCTAACTACACCTCTAGGGATTTTAAAGCACAAGTCTATGCTTAGCAGAATAGCTATGAGGATTTTTTTAATTATTTCCCATCTGTCTCTGTTTGGTGGTTAGCAGCAAAGTCTATGTAACTGCTAGATGGTTGCAAGCATACGGTAGAACATCATCCCCATTATTTTCAAGGTTATTAGTTGTGGAATTTTATTTTATTTTTAATTTCTGTATTTAAAAAAAATGAACAGTGTTTCTCTAGAGGATACTCACCCTGTAGTATAGTGAAGGAACAAGGCAGAGTTGATGGATCATTTACATTGCCTCAGAGCTTGTTCAGCTTACCAGATAACAGCTTTCCTACTTAACCTTTTGTGCTCATTAAGGTTACTCACGAGGCTGAGCAAGAGGTTATAACTGTATCCCAAGTATGAAGGGGTATATCCAGATGTGTATGTATGCTTCGTAACATCCTTGCTTCTTAGCTCGCTACTCATTCCATAGTGATCCATTGGCAATAGTGTGATATTCTGTCCATCAGTAATGAAAAGGGGTGTAACCTGCTCACAACATTTAAAGAAGAAATCCTGAAATGTACATATGACTGAATACGGAACGTCTTCAGTGCTGGTACCAGGTTGCTGGGAGCCCTCGGCAAAGCCATGTACTGAGCCCCCCCACACACACACACACAGTGCTTCCCCTCCACACTCTGATAGTGCACTGAGTGCTGCCACTGGTACTGAAGGTTCAGGGATCATTGGGTGAACCCTTGGCTACAACCTGACCTGGATGACCACTGATGCCACCCCTGTATGTTCTTACCAAAATGGCAATATATTACTGTGGAAGAACGGTTTAGCCCAGTGGTTCCCAGACTTACTGGAGGCGCAACTCCCTCTTGCTTGCGCCAGTTGCGGAACCCGGAAGTAAGTGCAATGACGCACAATGTGATGACGTCATTGGCACTTCCAGGTTCCGCGACCAGGAAACAACCCTGAAATCAGTTGTAAGGACATCAGAGCGGGCAGGAGGGCCCCAAAAGCCTCAAACACCATGCGCAATGTGCAGCCCGCAGAGCAGAACCTCTGTGTTGTGGTTTCGCCTCTGCCTGACTCAACCAGCATGTATCCTGTGACACCCCTGGGGGGTTGCTGCGGACACCACACCTCACAGTTTGGGAACTGTTTGGGAACATAAATTATGTTAATTTATTTATTTATTATTTATTTATAGAATTTATACCCCGCCTTTCTCCCACAAGGGCAACCAAGGCGGCTTACAATAAAAACATTAAAATACATATATACATTTAAAATCAAGAATTAAAACAGTTAAAACAATTAAAACAACAACCCCAGTAAGGGCCTATGTGAGCAGCGCAGTGCTTGGTGTATAGCATGGGACTGCTTAGCATCTAGAAAAGTTTACAAAAACTATTTAAAGGGCTTAAAATACTGCAGGTACAGTGATTGAGGGAATTGTATCACTCATCAATACTGATGTGACAGATGCTATACAGTAGATGCCCTTGACACTGATGTGATCACATTCTGCATGGAAATTCTAAAAACAGTAGATGCATTAGCTACATTAGCTAGGGGAGACATTCGTTTTCCAGTGATAAAATATTGCAACTTGAGTGCTGGGAAAATGTGATATACCACAGCAGAAGTGCTAGCTTGCAGGAAGATGTCTGGATCCCCTGGAACAATGGAGTGATAATTGCACATTTATTACACTAGAACCAGCTGTCTAGAAAGGCCCTAAAGAAATATTATTTCTATTGGCTTAGGGGAAAAAATGTTATCAGGAATCTTTACGTTGTGCATTGAATCAGTTTGAGGCCACTTTGCTGCTGTAATATGGGTATTATTGGGAGGGAAATTTAATTTGTACAGCTGAATACATTAAAGTGCAACGCTGTCTCTGCACATAATGCAATTTTATATACCGGTTATTTTACTGTATCACCTACAGCATAGAGTCGAATGATAGCACTTGAAAGTCTGAAGTCAGTGTTTACTACTTCCTTTAAGACCTTAAGATTTAATATATTGATTACTGTAAACCGATTCATCAATTGAAGACTTCATTTTTATTTAAAGAACATATTTATCATCACCATCATTTTATTCTTTGTTTTGTAAGTCGCCTAGGACCATCTCTTCTGGGTCGTGCAAAGGCTCTTTCCCCCTCCCTCCCTGGAATGCACCCTGGGACAAGGCTGGGAGGGGGGAAGAGCCTTCGCGCACCCTGGAAGTGGGTTGTGAAGCTTTAAGAAGCCTCGTAGAGGCTTGAAAACGCCGTGATTTTTCCATTTAAAGTAAACGGCGCTTTGGGGGCTTTTTTCTTTCTACAGGGTTTTTAATGAGGACTCTGGTATCCGCGGATCCTTGCTATACGTGGAGGGGGGGAGAATGGATTCCCCTCAAGTTAGTGAGGTCCAACTGTACTGAGAACTTTCAAGAAGGTTGCAATCCTGCATGTTTTCTAGGGGGAAATGTTTTTGTATAGTTGGTGTGACTTGCATTCAAGTAGCATGATCCAAAAACAATTAGGTTTCTCCTTCTCTTCCTCTTGAGTAGGAGGCATGGTTAGGAGATTGTTTGTTTGCTAAATCTGGGTTCACATACTGCACAAAAGAGATTTCAGCCGAAGTGTCTTTGTTTTTGATTGAGTTGAATTGTGCTTTTATAGCATGATCTTGTCCATGTTCACTCAGCAGTAAACTCTAATTATTTCAGTGGGACCTACTCTGAAGTAAATGTGTACCAGATTGCAGACTCTAGCCTGTAAATTCAGTAAATGATGGGGGAAGATACCCTACATAAGACAAAGATGTACTTTTAATGTTATAGTATTTTATTCCATTTGCAGCATCCCTGTGTTTGTTGAACTACAAATGAGCATATTACGCAGCTCTTTAGAGGAATGGTATGCCATTAAAACTTGAAAAACTGGGGGGGGGGGAGAAAATTTAAGCCTCATTTAAATGCAACAATTATATTAAAGCAAAATGTAGATGTATAATAAAATTAGCAGAGTAAGATTACATAACCCAAAATATCTAGAATGTATTTTATAGATGAAAGCATGTAGGATGCCAAAAAATTGGATGATGGAGGGCAAATTAAAGTAATACTTTAAGCTGCAAAAATCCAAATGCACATGGACCAAATTTGAAGGTTTATCTTGTTCTACAGTAATAGGTGGTTTTTTTTTTTTTTTGGTAGTTCGTAATGTGTAATGTATTTTCTTGGCAGGTCAATGGAGGAGAGAAAAGACCTGCCTCTGATATGGGAAAGAAACCCAAAACTCCTAAGAAGAAGAAGAAGAAGGATCCTAATGAGCCACAGAAGCCGGTTTCTGCCTATGCATTATTTTTCCGAGACACTCAAGCAGCCATCAAGGGTCAAAACCCAAATGCTACCTTTGGCGAAGTGTCTAAAATTGTAGCTTCTATGTGGGATGGCTTGGGGGAAGAACAAAAACAGGTATGAAATGAAATATGCATGCATGAATCTGGCTGACTTTGTTTTAGAAGATGTAATGTGTAATTTTTTTATTTCAAATCCTATTACATAAGCACAATTTTCCAAACCCACATGCACATCAATGAAAAATAATTAAACTTAATCCAGTATTTACAAAATAATGTTCCTGTCTTGCAAAGAGGCATTTCACTAGCATTATAATACTGTGTGTATGCCTCCCATTTTTCAAATATATCTATACTTGGAAGTACATTTCTTCTGTGTATCAGTTCAGCCTACTTTTCAAGTTCTATAACACTGAAGACTTTAATCAGCCAATCATTAGATTTTGGTGTTGCCACATCCAGCTAACAAAGCTACTAATCCATTTCCTGTAAACTATCTTATCTTTAGATCACAGTTGACTTTAAAATTTGTTTAATAAAATTATTTCAGGGGACCTTCCCAAGCCAATACTTTTTATCTGCTGAATTTCTTTAGGCTTGATTTCAGGAAAACATTCAGCTAGATTTCCCATGACATCTTGATTAGCAAGCTAGTAAAATATGGATGAGAATCTAGTCACTAGATGGTATAACCATTAGTTTGATTCACAGTTGGTTGATTCACAATTGGTTGAACAACCATACACAAACTGTGGTTATCAATGGCTCCTCATCAACCTGAAGGACAGTTTCACATTGTGTACCCCAAAGTTCTGTCTAGGGCCCAGTTCTCTTCAACATCTTGATCAAAGATCAGTCGTTCTCAAAGTGGTGGGTCGCGATCCACCATTGAGAACTCTAACTGCCCCTGCCTCCTTAAGGGGTAGGGACAGCATGGCAGCGGCGATCCTGGAGATCACCGCCACCACTGCCAAAAAAGTGCTTAAATCTGCCGTTTTGTACTTACACAAAGCTGGGGGTGGGAGCCTTAATATAAGAACATAAGAACAGCCTTGCTGGATCAGGCCAAAGGCCCATCTAGTCCAGCTTCCTATATCACACAGTGACCCCACCAGATGCCTCAGGGAGTACACAGCCAACAAGATAACCTGTTTCCTGTTGTCATTCCTTTGCACCTGGCGCAGAGAAAACCTACTTCTAAAGCCAGGAGGTTGCTTATGGCTTGTAACCTGTGATGGTCTTTTCCTCCATGAATCTATCCAAACCCCTTTTAAAGGCATCTAGGCCAGGTGCCATCACCACATCCTGTGGCAAGGAGTTCCACAGAGTTCCTTCAGGGAGGCCTGCGCAACCCTCTGCAGGCCTCCCCGATCTTTGGATCACCGGAAAATGATGATTTTCAGGCACTTCCGGTTTTTGCGAAACCGAAAATTTCGGCATCGCTTACTGTCCAGGTGTCAAAAATGTCCTTTATGGCATGTTTGCGACACCCAGTACTGCCGGAACAATAGTTCTGCCAGTCCTGTCTCAGAATTAGCCGAGAATTAGGCAGCGGAGTGAGTGATGCTGGCCTCGGCACTGGTGCCGCTTACTCCCAGCATGATCTTGTCCATGTTCACTCAGTGCCACGAAAGTGCTTTATGAGGTGCCACGAAAGTGCTTTATGAGGATTACACTGTTAGTCTAGTTACTAAACTCTAGTACTTCTTAACTATAGTGGGAGAGCAATTAGCCTAAATATTTTTTTTATGAAAACTTTTGAAAAAATCACCAACTAGTACTGGCAAGGGAGATGGATGATATCACCAAGGTTGGAATGGATACTATCCAGTGGGTACCTGTGCCATTAATGCAAACACGTTCTAGAGAGCATTCATAATTGTTTTTGCTGGAGGAAATTTGTATTTTCCTAGTGACAAAATGTTACTGTTCAAATGATTGGAAAAATGTGATTTTTTTTTCCCCATCACCTTGAGAAGCCATCTGGAGTCTGTGCAACAACTGTGAAATAATTGCATGAGAAAAGATGTCTAAAAAAGCCCTAAGTAATGCCTTGGCCTATAAAGAATTAGCAGCTTCTTTTGTAATATGACCCTTCTGTAGAAAGTGCACTTTTATTCTGAATGTCAAAGATATTGTTTCTGTTTAAGATAGATATCAGCAGTTGAGGAAATGTTGTATTCCTTATCATTTGATTTTGTAGATCCCATTTATAGGCAATGTTACCGCTTTCCTCACCCCTTGTGTCAAGAAAGCTTCACAGTGATTGTAAGAGACAATCAGGTGGAATGTAAAGTAGTGCTGAGAGTTCCCTGTTGTATACATGAAGTAATAATTCTCCCCTCATCCACATTTCTTCATTTCTCTTTACAGTTCCTTTATTGCCTCTCTCATTTTAAAATTGCATGCAGGAAACTGATTGTAATATTTTCTCCTCTAGCTCTTATGTGTTATGTAAGCCTGCTTGAGCAATATTTGATTAAACATTAGCTCAACTTAGACTCCAACACAACAGTTTTATGCAAGAGCCACGCCAATGTGAATCTGATGAAGGGAAGGTGGAGTGATTTGGGTTGTTTTGCAGAATCATAGTTCTTGTATGTGTTGTAGGGTTGCAATTTCAGACTTTAAAAAACAGCAGCATAATACTAGTTTTATCTGATAAATACAATTTAACATTGCTCACTAACAGCCCAATCCTGCGTAAAGATCCATGGCTGGCTTATAGGGCTGGCCACAGGATCTTACGCCCTTCCTGGGCCACTCCGACGCGGCCCGGGGTCTCCTCAGGGGAAGATGTAGGTCTTCCTGGTGTAGGGCTGCCTGGGGCCTACGGACCTCCTCAAATTTACGCCAGCTTTCAAGCCGACGTACATTCAGGGTGGTGGAGCAAGGGCCACTGAGCCCGGGAATGAGGGATATTGCGGCTGACATCCCCGCCCCCTCCTTGGCCGGGTTGGCCAACAGCCGCCGTCGCCCGGCCCTCCCCCCCTGCTCCCATCTTACCTTGCTCCGGTGGCTGCAGGACAGTTCCGCGGCAGAGTGAGGCCTGCCAGCCTGCGCGGCAGCAGGCCTTACTCTGAGGGTGCTGAAAACACACTCTGCAGGCGTTAATTTATGCAGGATTGTGCCATAAGAAACAGAAGAGAAAAAGTTAGAACTCAATTGTACGGCATTATTCAGCCACAAGAATGTGAAAGTTATGTGTGAATACTCCATATATACAAAAGGGTCATGGTGACCTGGTACATATCACTGTTCCTGAATTCATTTCCAGGAGTAGTGTAGGGTCTCTCCTCACCTAGTCATGGCTACAAAATATATATTTCACCACAAGCAGTTCCCAATGCAGCAAAAAAAGAAATCCCCCGTGCTTTCCAGCCTGTTCTCCTACCATACATAGAAAGCATTCAGTCCCTTTCTCCCTCTCCTCAGGAGATGCAATCCTAGGAGGCGTGGCATCTGGACCACCATCTGAGGTCTTCTGCCCTACCAAAATTCCTTACCCATGCTCCTTGCACGCTGTCATCAAACTCGCACTTCCGGGTTTGATGGCAGCGTTTAAGGAGCATGTTAAAGAGAGGAATGATCTCGCTTGAGCAAGCAGGAAGTAGATCGTTGCAGCTTGTGTTGGCAGCAGATTGGAGGGAGGTGACGGTGATGTCAGATGAGGTGAAAGGCACCCCGAAACCGCTGTCCCCCTTGGACCTCTTGCAATGTGCCACTGATGCAACCTGCATCAGGAGGCCTCATGAATGGTCCAGCTGTGTTGCCACCCTACACTCCACTGCAAAATGTACTGGAGAGAGACAAGAGGAACAGTGCAGCCTGGGAGGGAAGGAAGCTGGTGAACTCCAAGGATGTTTAGGAATGTAGCCCCAGAAATCCTCTCCAGTCACTTCACAGGGAGTATCCCTCATCGTAGGCAGTCAGCGGAGATGAAGAAATTTGTCTCTTGTCCTCAAATTGATACAGAAATCATTGCAGGGCTGATTCTTTTTTAAAGTATCTGCCAGACATGTTATGCTAATTGACAGAAACATCCAGGGGTTTCTCATTTTCCAGCTGTGTTTATTTGACTAGCATATGGGAGTATGCAAATTATTAAAGGAAAGCTGTGTTAATCACTTGAGTTAGTCAGTTTCTCTTTGTAAATGATAGAAACCCCAATGTGTATTTCATTAGAGAACACAAAGTAAAGTAATCTAAAAGGCTCCTCCTTACTGTTAAGGAAATATCAAATCTTTAAGCTAAGCTCATGCCACTCTGGCCTTTCAACAAACCAAGGGTTGGTCTGGACATCTGCCAGAAAAGGTTGTTCTTTTTAGCAATCTTAATTATTTACTGTATGTGTAACTTCTGAGAGTAACTACCGGTAGATTGACTGGTGGGCCAAACACAGGGGAATTGGGATCACTTGTAGAGTTGTATTAAAAAGAAATTTTTTTTCCTTCCGTGCTGAAATGTATACACCCTCTATTGCTTGAAGAAACATGCCAAGTTGAATGGCCTATTTGTCCGTTTCAATACAGCACTTCTTCTATAAGATGTGAATATATTATATTTCAGCATCGCATGAAAGTGGTTGCTTGCTTCAGGCTTCTGCAGCACACAGTATATTTTAACGAAAGCTCAGTAACAAAATGTTTTGGCCTTCCTGCAAAGAATAGACCTAAAACAACCAATTGCAGTTACAGAAGCACAGAATATTATGAAGCCACAGAGATGTTACCAAACAGTGTTCTTTGGGAAGTCCCACAAAAATCCCACAAAGGCAAACAACAAACTGCCGTGTCCGGGACATGAATGGTCACCGCGCACCCCTCTCGGATGTAGGGTCTGAGAAGTTATACCATTTGTACATAGACACTGTTCTAGGTGGGTGAGCACCTTGCTTGTTTTGTGGAACAACCTAGGGCTAGTGAGGTAGTAAAGCCCCCACCCTGTGGGATGGTTTTCATATTATCTTCCTGCTTTTGTTGTGGTAGGAATGTTGTTGACAACTTTTGTGGCTTTTGCTTTGTCCTCTTACATTCCAGAACATGCCAAATTCAGATTAGCATAGGAAATTTAGCCCCTGCCGTATCCCTATAAAGCGCAATCCAGTGTAAATGGAGTGCCGGGGAGTGCGTGCTGGGTGACGCTAAAGTGCCGTAAAGCATTTCCGCAGCACCTGGAGAGTAAGGACCGCCGGCACAGAGGCCGGCAGCCCTCTCTCCCCGGGTGCGCTGTCCCTGCGCCCACCAGAGCAGGTAAGCCCTGCACTTGCCGGTGTAGGGGCAAGGGGAGGGAGGCCATTGGCCGCACCAGGCGGGGGGAGAGCGGGGATATTGGCGGCAAGCTCCGCCGATATCCAATGCCCTCTCCTGGCCCGGTGCGGCCTTACACGGAGGGCTCGAATGTACGCCAGCTCCAGAGCTGGCATACATTCGAGGAGGCCCATTGAACCTCAGGCCGCTTGCACCGAGGGAGGGGGGCGATCGTCCCCTTCCCTCAAGGTGCACCCAGGCTGCCACAGGGCAGCCGGAAAACAGGATAGGATGCGGCGGCCGGCCCTTTAGGCTGGCCACCGCATCTTACACAGGATTGGGCTGATAGTTTCAACTATACCTTCAAATGTTTCCCACATGGAAATTAAGCAATGCTACAAAATTCTGTAGTCATTTTATATCTTTGGTTGGGACTGTTGCCTTGTGTTGTCCTTTATTCTCCCTCTCCCCTCCCCCCAATAATGGCATGGCATGCCTTGTCACACTGACGTCTTTGCAGAGATGGTTCTGTCGTTTTGGTTTTGTTTTATTGTATGTATTTTTTTTTAGTGGGGGTAGTAAAAATACACATGGCAACCATGAGTTAAACTGTAGAGCCCCTTTTTAGTTCTGTCTATTGGAAGTTTGAGCTACAAGGCAGCATAGGTTATTTTATTTTATTTGTTTGGAGGTGTATGGGTTTTTTTAATCATTTTAAATTTGAACCAGATGTAAGTGTAGTAAATGAATCCTGAGTTCCTAATTGGAGATCCAGTGAAGCTGTAATAGAATGAACAAATTACAAACAAAATGTTCTTGTTTACATTAGTGTAGCTGACTTCATGGCTTCAGCCAAATGCCTCAATAAAACATGCTGTTCTGCTAAAAATGGAACTGAATGCCCACTCAAAGTGCACTGTACAAAGTTCACTTCTCTTTGCAACACTTTTGATGGCAGTTGAGTCATCGCAGGAATGAGCTTGTACCAGAATATGTGAATTCAGATGTGAATATTTACTTAAACCTTGTAGCAGGAAGCCAGGTCTATGTACCTAGGGAACCACAGTGTAATGATCAGATAAGACATGCCAAGGAACGGCTGGAGTTGTAACATATGCTTTCTTTCAGGCTACATAATTTGTTCTCAGTAATATTAGCTTCCACAGTTCAGCTCAATAGCAACACCTCATTATTTTATCCCTCAGTATTTATTCCTATGTTTGACGCCTCATGAAATTACTGTTAATGTGTTTATATAAGGGCAGATCTGACACAAGTGGGAAGGATTTAATTTCCCACTCAGTCTTTCCTGCTGATGTGTCCTCTTTCCCTTGGTAGAAGTGGCAAGTGTAAATAGTTAATTTGCCTCAATTATGAGCCTGTCCTGCTAAATTAGAAGCAGCAGGGATATGAAGAGCTAGAATTATACTTCTGAGGCAGCTGACAAATCCTCTGAGCCCACAAAATCAAATCATTTACTCCTCACTGGTGCTCAAACACCCACTAGACAAATGCTGCAGCTTCTTCTTTGTCATCTGAGGAAACTTGGATTGTGCGTTGCCAGTAGTATCTTAGGACTCTGAAGCCTTTCAAGGAGATAGTTGGTGACTGAGTTGCTGTTAAGAGTTTTCTTGGCAATTCAACAGCTTTTGAGGGTTTGTAACTTGGCCACTAGATGTGTGGCCCAAATTATGTAAACATGTGCAATGTGTGCCCAATACCTATTTTAACCTCAGATCATGTTCAGATTGTTGCTGTGGAATACAGAGTGGGAAAATTGTAAGAGGTGGGGGATTGTCGCTGATTCTTTACCTCCTTTCAAAAACATTTAACTTTCCACATCATGGCATTGTACAACGGTATGGTGCTGTTCTTGAATGTATCGCTAAGAAGATCTATTTGATAAAACCAAGCTTCCTTCGTAAGCAGGTGTGTCTCAAGACTGTCTTTTATCCAATAAGAATATTGGATAAATATTCATCTTCTCAGCAGACATTGAGCAGTTCATCTTCTCAGCAGTTCATCTTCTCAGCAGGCATTGTTCCTACCAGAGCCACAATGACCCCTAGGATTCCCACATACCTCAAGCATCCTGTCCAATCATACTAAGTAGTTAGACATTGAGACAATGTAGAGACCTAGAACTAGATTCCTTTGAGTGCAAGATGTCCTACTTACCCTTTTTGGTCCTCCTCTGTTGTTCTAGGCCTGAGCATAATCAAATAATGCAGTATAAATCTGTTACTAGGTTGTTCATATCATATGACCCTGAGGGATGATGCTAACTCTGCCACTTTCTGGAAATCTTCCTTTCCCTCCTGCTTGTGGGCTTTCCAGCAGCAACAGGTGGAAAACAAGATGCTGGACTAGAAGGGCTTTTGACCTGATGTAGCAGGACTTTCCTCATGCTGCCCCCTATCTAATCTATTACTGGGTATTTTGTTCATAACCCCCGCTTTTGCTATGCCAGCCACCTGGTATGTGGGAGGGTGAACTAAGCCGAGAGAAGCAGGGAGGTTTAAACAGGTTTATTTAACTGTGTTTTAATATTATTTTCTATAACACAAATACAAAGAGGCTCATCTGAAGAGTTTAAAGATAAAAGATATACTTCATGATTATACAATATAAATGCCAAAGTTTTAGCTTCTCTGAGTAATTAATAAGACTCCTTGCAATAAGACCTTCAAGTATTAATATTTACTAACATTTACACTGTTCAAAACACATCTCATTCCCGTGTCGTCCTCCTCCAATAATTCTACCAATTCCAAGACTTGACTTCTTACTCTCCTATTCCTAGAATTGTTCCAACAAGTCTACATTCAAGAATTATGCAACAAATGGGGGACCGTAAATTTCCTTTTAACACTAACAACCTCCTTTCTACTCCATAACCAAAGCTGTTAATGCCTTCATTATCTTTGTATTCATGTGGAAACATTGCAGTAACACCCCCTTTCTTTATATCTCTTGGAGCCCAATCCTGTCCAACTTTCCAGCACTGATGCAGCTGAGCCAATGAGGTGTGCACTGCATCCTTCTGTGGGGCGCGGGGGTGGGTGGGTGGGTTAAGGCACGGAGGTCTTTCTACTTTGTTTGCTTCCTTACCTCGGGGCTGCATTGCAGCTGCATCAGCACTGGAAAGTTGGACGGGACTGGGCGCTAAGTCAGATTGATACATCTGGGTCAGTATTACCAACCCAAAGTGGCAGCAGCTCTCCAGGGTTTCAGACAATATTTCTCTGTCCTTCCCGCCAGGGACCTGGGACTTAAACATGCAAACCATGTGCTCTGCCACTGAGTCACAGCCCTTATTAGGGACTCGCCATTATTTGCCACCAATGTTGTGGTCGCCAAAATCAAATTCGCAGTTAAGTTATATAAACGTCCATTTTAAAATTCCAAAGGTTATAAAAAGGCAAACCTCTGAACCATTGAGAGACCAGAGATTTTCCATCTAGGGGGAAGCTAGGTTAGAAGTGAAATAAGTCATGTAAGTGATTCTGATTTTATTGCCCTTTAAGGCTGTTATCCTATACACACGCATGCGGGAATAAGGCCCATTGAATTTAATTGCACTTGCACAGCCCAGTTCTGACTTACACAAAAATCAACTTACGTAAGGGTATCTAGAAAGGAACCCTTATGTAAGTCAGGGAGTGCCTGTAACACTTAATAGCGTTAGCACTACGGATACCATAAAGGTCTCAACTATTTTTTCCAATCTGTTTTGGAAAGCACACATTTTTCTGGAAAAAAAAAAATCTTCAATACATCCACAGTTTCCCTTTAAAAAGCGACTTAAACCTATTCCTCATAAAAACAGCAGTTCCCGTTTGTTTTAGATCTTTGGATCCTTTATTGCTTTCTACTTCTCTGAATGCAGCTGTGCTTAATGAACTGGAACACAAGTAGGTTGAAAAAATATATCTGTTGATAGGAGGTGCTAGAATGCCTCCCTAAATTATCAACAGTCTGAAGGTTTCCATGCAGACCGAATATTGTTCCCCTGGGGATTTCTAAGGAGATTCATCGAATTACACAATTATATCCCAGATTTCTTTTCCCAAATATTGCTATCAAAAATACAGTTTCAGCTCTCTTGATAATATGAAAGAAGTTTTCACTTAGTTAAGAAACTTACGGCGTTTGTCATGGCTGTTTGCAACATGTTTGTATTCATATTTGCCATCTAGATTTTCCTGGCCCAGCTGTGTTTAATATCCTTAAACACTTTCTACTTAAAACATAATTTGCTTATGAAAGATAGCACTTGCCTCTTTCTTTAAAAAGTGATGTTTCCTGCACCTTTCCTTTGTCAATCTATAATTAAAAAAAAATCACTCCAGCAAGATCAATATTTAGTCCACACAAATACCGTATTGGTCTGAGTATAAGACTCACTTTTTTCTCCTAATTTAAGTTTTTAAACTAGGGGTGCGTCTTATAATCAGGTCTTATAATCAGGCTGTTGCAATTTAATGCCAGTGATTCAATTAAATTTTTTAATAGCACCAAACTTTAATCAGGTGCGTCTTATACTCAGGACAATACGGTACCTTCCTGCTGCTGAGTCATAATTCTGTGTTTAAACAAATATCCTACAGAGGAGCATATGAATTATCAACATAAGCTTGATGAGAAAATCTGAAGGAGGACAGAGCGTTTTCACAAGAGGTGGATTGTGTAAGATAAGTATGGGTTCCCAATTATGCCTTTGTTGGGAATTTGGCATCGAAAACATTTTGTTCCTCAAACACATATAGCAGGCTTACATTCTTGGACAGCATCTTCCTATTTTATAGGTCATTTTCTGTAGAACAGACTTTTTAAGTGATATGAAATCTTGACATTACTATGCCAGTGATATTTTTCCAATTGCTATTTCAGCATCAATCTCTCTGTATACAAACATACTTTGACCTCATGGGCAGCGCAATCCTATTTCTCCCCCCCCCAGCCCGGGCCAAGCAGCGTGGGCTATGTGGCTCACGATGCATCCTATCCAGGGAAGGGCCCATCTAGAAGTCTCCTTGGGTTAAGCGGACATGTCTCCACTTACCTTGGGTAAACTTCCAGCCGCCACAATGGGGCTACTCGGTTCTCAGTCAGTTCTTTAGCTGGCATAGAACCAAGCAGCCCCATGTTAGCAGAAAGAGCCTGGGATGGAGGATAGAATATAGCGCGCTGTGGCATCGCCGGTCCCTCCCTCTCCTGGGCCCAATCTGCCCACTCTCCAACCCGTTACGCCCCCTCCCTTCCCCGGTCCCCACGCTACTTGGAGCAGGACTTACCTGCTCAGTGGCACTGGCAACGGGATTCAGCACTGGTGGGACAGTGCAGGCCTTCCTTCCAGCACTGCTGCCTTCCAAGTTGTTGCAACGTGATTTACAGCACGTTTGCGATGCCCAACACCAACACTGAGGCCACAGCGCCGGTGCTGGGATCTGATAGGATTGCGCTGTCAGTCACAGATTAGGATATCAAGATGGCTTGCATAAAAGAATAGTCACCTGAAGCATGTCATAACAATGTTGAAATGTGGTACCCAAGCAGTACAGCACACCTTATTATGATGTTATGACAGAAGTCTGAAAATGGGGTTGTTTTTAGTTCTCTCTGTGTAAGCTTTCTGTCCTAAACTCAGGCTCCTGCCTTATAACAGTGGCTATCACTTCAGCTTGAAGTAAGCCAAGCCATAGGTAGGATAGGTGGTTAGGCTATAGGACTCCCAAAGCACCTCAGATTCAAGAATTTGTCATGCCAGCCCAAAACAAGTTTGGGGACAGGTACATTGTGCAAGTGTAGAACATCTCTCTTCCCATATCTGATCCACCTTCAGATTTAGAGATGAGGGATTCCAGTGGCAGCCTGGAATAGGTGTGTGTGCATGAGTGCATGTAAAATGCTGTAAATATTGGTCTTTATACAATAATTTATTCACCCCAACATCATAAAACAATAGTAAAGCAACAGTGGAAGCCGGTTTTAAATCAGTTGTATCTAATCTGGCAGATTAACTGGTAAAGCATAGCAAAGATAAGTACAGTTTCCATTGCACCTTTTTATATTTGCATAAATAAGTTTTTTTAAAAAGAACACTTACCCATAAAAGCACATCTCTTTTAAAGTAGGTTGTATGGAAATTCATCATAATAGATATAGCCGCATTAAAAGCAGTAATGTAATGTTGTTCAATGCTTGAGTTTTGCTTTTTGGCCAAGAATGTTGTGTGCTAGCAAACATGACTGCTGTTCCCCAAATGTCACCAGCGTAGTTTCATGCTCTGTTGGACTGCTGAGCCACAAAACTAGCCCTAGACCTGCGTTTAGGTGTACAGCATCATGAGACACACAGTCAAATGGTGGCATATTTCAGCATCCATTACCAAGTAACGTGGAACTTTCCTGTATGTATTTCAGGGGGGCTTATGGTACTAGGCACATCTCTTACAGAACACAAACGTAAGAATTGTTATCCATATTTAAAGGCTTGCCAAACTCTCTGAGTATAAATGTAGTAGATGCAGAGCCAGTGGTTTCAAGTAAAATATTTTCCTTGATCTATCTCTAAATGCAGTCTCTGAGTTTGGGATAATCGCAAGCCACGTTGTAAAATGGCATGTTGAAAATGTAGTGTGAATTGGTTTCTGGAGAATTGCTCACTTTCGGCAACTTCATGGG
Source organism: Plestiodon gilberti rubricaudatus (assembly GCA_026170595.1). Lineage (NCBI taxonomy): Eukaryota > Metazoa > Chordata > Lepidosauria > Squamata > Scincidae > Plestiodon > Plestiodon gilberti. The sequence continues at coordinate 40,654,581 of JANXHW010000004.1, forward strand.
GCGTTGTAAATGTGGGCTGAGTTCCACGAGCTGAGGGCATGCTCAGTCAGTGAATGGCGCATTCTCTGTGTTGACATGCTTACCATTTTTCAAATGTGTTCCATTCATATTTGGCTTTTTTCCCATCATCATGGAACTCAAGGCAAAGTCTGCAAGGTTCCCAGAGAGTCACCCATCTACGCTCAGCCCATCCGTGAGGCTGACAGAGGCAGTTGCCTCAGGCAGCAGAGGGGAAGTGAGCACCCATTTCCTTCTGCCTGCTAACTTCCATTGGCGCCCTAGATTCAAGAAAGAAAAGGGTAATGAAGTAGAAGAGGAAGTGGGGAGAAGAGAAGAATGGTGGTAGAACACTGAAGCTGCTCTAGCCCCTACTGTCCACTCCGCACTTCCTCTTCTGCTCTGTTGCCCTCTTCCGGGAGCAGGTAAAGGAGAAGCAGCAGCAAAGGCAGTCAGTGTAGCACTAGCTCTCGGATGGCAACATTTGGCATCTTGGCTCAGATGCCAAGAACTTTGCACCCATCTAGGCACTGACCAGATATAGCATTGCATAGCTTTGCAGCTGACCCCCCCCCCGGGCTCAATCAACCTACCCCCGCCCCATCTCCTCCCCATTTCGCCTCCACGCCCCCCATTCCAGGCTTACCTGCTCTGGCGGGACTTCCCGCCGGTACACTGGCTTGGGCTCCCTGCACTGCTGCAAAGTGCTTTACGGTGCTTTTGCAGCAGCCAGCTCCAGCAGAACATGCGTTCTGCCAGCGCTTCCTTTCAGTAGGATTGGGCCAATCGATCTTGCAGGTTCAGTAGTTAAGGCTGTTTTCCATTGGTTATAAAAGATAGGGTGATCCAACTCAGTATTTCATGTTTCTCCAAGACTTTGAATTCATATTTATTAAGTGACATCAAGTATTAATATAAACAATATTTTAGGCTTCTTTTTCTCCATTGACTCAAAAATTTCTAAAATTGGAGGAGATTCCGAAGCAGATTAATGCTGCTGGACCAGACTTGGGCTCTAGCAAATGTCATAATTGTAAATATTGTCATAATGGCAACTCATATGTAGCCTTCAACCTAACTTTAAAAAATAAAAATTAAAAAAAAACTCCTTATCTTGGCCAATTAATTGGTCCAAAGCGAAAATTGCTCTGTTAGTCCGTGCCTTCCACAAAAAAGATTCCTTCCCAATCGTCAGTTCTGGGTAACCCATAATGTTAGTTTAGTGCAGGGGTAGCCAACTTTTCAACATGAATGGTCCTGGCCCTTTAAAGGTTGTATAGTGAGGGTATTTCAGCAGGTGCAGCTGCTTTAGCAGCACCATCAGCAATTGCAGCTGCCAAGATTCTGTCTTCTACACTTAAGAACGCAGAGGCCCTAACGCTGGAAGGTTGACCACCCCTGGCTTAGTGTGTGAATATGGATCAAATGTATATTTACGTGGCAGTGTGGTTCACAAATATCTAACTGAGGATACTGTTAGTGGAATATCCTCCTATCATCTTTCTTGGACGTCCATCATTTAGAGCTGACTGTTTTAGTAGTTGACAACCACTACAATGTTTTGGTATTTTATTGTCAATTTATTCATGATGCCCGAAGTCTAATTAAGGCTTCCGCCTGCCCACCCAGCATATGACAATAGGCACACTAGACCAGTTCAGACATTGCAGTCATGAAATGAGGTGCTCCTGTGAACACAGCCAGTCCCTGGCATCTTCTCCCATCACCAATCTAAATACTTCTTTAGTAGTATTTCAATCACACAATGAGGGGCAACTTGGATGTCCCACCCCATATGATTATGCTTCAGAGAAGAAGACATGCTTGCTTCATTATGCGATGAGGGGTGCAAGGCAGGCAGTGTTATCCAAACCGATCCCCTCTACATTTGACATTTTGGACAAAACCATCATCGTAGTGAACCATTTTATTTTGGAAACAAGAGAGAAGGAGAGCATCAAAATGCTGTTTATTATGGCCCCAACATACTCATTTTGAGTCGAGGACTTTTTCTTCAGGACAACTGAATTCTTGGGACACTCTCTTAGGAGTGTCCCTGGATTAGGTTTCCCTGAGCTGTTTTATATTTTAACCCACAGAGTGTATGACAACTTCATGCAGGTACTTCTAAGAAATATGTTCAGATGCCCCAGGTCCTAATAAACAGCACTATGTTTTATACACCTATGAAGCGCTCTCTCATTTTTGCTTGCTGAATTGATTCTTCCTCGTTTTTCTGTGAACCATTTCTTCTGAACAACTATCCCTCACAGAAATCATGGAGCCAACTGGCAGCTAGATCCCAATACAAGTTGTAGCTATTAACCTTAATGTCTGCTCTGTAATTGAAGGCATTAAGGTCTGATCTAATTGTACATCATGGATTGCATAGATTAACTTTGACTATCAGTGTACTGTAGTTGCACCCAGAGGTTTTCTTGCAGAGATACAGTGGCACTATCCCGCACAGGAATTGAGGCAGCTGAAGTGGGAGATTACTAGCATTTGCACTGCCAGTAGCATCCAAAGAACATTTGAATATAATGGAATGCCTGATGTGCAATCTGAGGAGGAATACAAGAATTGTTACCATTACATTGGTGAAGTGTAGAGGCTAACAGTGCAATCCTGTTTACCCATAGTTGCTCCGCAGTTGCTCCGCCGGTCTAGAATGTCGCAAACGTGCCATAAAGCACGTTTGTGGCACTTGGTGAGTACGCAACACCGGTGCCAAGGCTGGCGCCACTGTACTCGCAACAGATCTGGATCTGCACCCGCTGGGGTTTAGTTATCCGTGGGGGGTTAGTTCCAGCACCCCCCTGCGGATATCGCAAATCTGTGGATGCTGAAATCCAGATATCCCATTTTTTCCTCTGTGTATAGCATGTGAATGGTTAGGGACTGCTTTTCTATGTTAACCAGAAAGAGCAATAAAGACTGCTCAAGTGTCTTAGGTATCGCCTTTCTATGCTTTTGGGTAGTGTCGGAAGAAAGAAGATGAGAGGGGGGTACTTGAGCCCATATGTGTGTGCAGCTCCTCATGAAGAAGATATGAAAAGAGCTGGTGTATAAGAGACTGAGCAGCAGATCAGGACTTCCCGAGTTTGAATTTCTCCTCTGGCCCTTCGACTGACAGGCAACCTTGACTCCGACTCAAAGTGCAGCTGCAGCTTCTCTCCCTCACAGAGACTCTGCAGCTCGTCAGCTCAGGGTGCCTCCGACAGAACTGACATCCTTCAGATCTTCAGGCATATGAGACAGCCACTCTACCAACTGAGCCAGACCTCCTGCCCAATTAGTTGCTTGTCAGTATTTGCTTTTGTGAGCTTACACATTGTTCTGCCTTCAGCATGATGCATCTTTCTCACCTGTTTGATCCATTCATGACACACAGTAATCCGGAAGCAATGTGTAATCTGTTAGAATTGTTTGGTCTGGAGGAGCCAGATTCATCACAAATTCTCCCAGGTTTGGTGCATTTGACTCCTGCCTGAGTGGACAGGGAAGGTGCAGCAGCTTGTAGAAGACTGCATTTCCCTGGTTCTCCTACAACTCTGACTTACAGTGCAATCCTATCCAACATGCCATCAGTTGAGCTCTGCTCAATCCTATTCAACTTATGCCACCGGTGTAACCAGCGGTGCAGCGAGAACGGGAGGCCCCAGAACGGAAAGGGGATTCAAATCCCCTTTGAATTCCCCTTTTGGAGGGGATTTGTTCCTAACTAATTCACAGCGCAATCCTATCCAACTTATGCCACCGGTTGAGCTTAGGTTTTTGTCCAACTTAAGTTTTTGTTGTTGTTCTTTTAAGAGAGAAGGACATTAACAGCGCAATCCTATCCAACTTATGCCACCGGCTGAGCTCTGCTCAATCCTATTCAACTTATGCCACCGGTATAACCAGCGGTGCAGCGAGAACGGGAGGCCCCAGAACGGAAAGGGGATTCAAATCCCCTTTGAATTCCCCTTTTGGAGGGGATTTGAATCCCCTTTCCGTTCTGGGGCCTCCGTTCTCGCTGCACCGCTGGTTACACTGGTGGCATAAGTTGGATAGGATTGAGCAGAGCTCAGCCAGGATGTTGTAGTGGTTTGGGAGTCGGACTTAGACCTGGAAGATCCAGGTTCAAATCCCCGCTCCGCCATGAAGCTTCCTGGGTGACCTTGGGCCAGTCACTATCTCTCAGCCCCACCTACCTCACAGGGTTGTTGTGAGGACAAAAGGAGGGGAGGAAATATGTACACCACTCTGAGCTCCTTGGAGGAAGGGTGGTATAAAAATGTGATAGATAAATAAATAAATAAATAAATAAATTGGATAGGATTGCGCCCTTAGAAGCCTCAACCATCACAGGGGAACGGCACAAGTCTTTCTGGGGTAAGGAATGTGTACTGTCAGCTTGTGCCGGAGTTAAAGGAAGAAAGAACAGCAACAAATGTTTGGGTCTCCTTAAGACGACATGTTTCTTCCAATCCTTTATTGTCAGAACACTTTTTGAGTGTAATTTTGTCTCTCTAAAAGTAGAAGTAGGCATTCTTGCACTGGTAGGAATTTACATTTGAGAATCTCTCTCATCTTCAGTTCTCTTAACATCTACAATTTATGCCCGAGGGCTATAGAATTTGGCACCCACAGAAAGATATGGGTGGAGCACCATGTAGTTCATCAGTTGTTTTTGTACTGCCAAACATGTAATTGCCACCCGTACTTCCAGCTGCCGGCATCCATGGGGCATGCTGAGGCTGGTGCCCGCTGCCAAGACATCTGCACTCACGCTCAGAGTATTCCAACCATGGTGTCTCCTGTTGAATAGAGCTACAGTATATTCCTAACCAGGTTCTACCCAGACATTATTCAAGAACCTAACAGTACAATCATTTGCATGTACATATACCGTATTGTCCCGAGTATAAGACGCACCTGATTATAAGACGCACCCTTAAAGTTTGGTGCTATTAAAAAATTTTAATTACATCACTGGCATTAAATTGCAACAGCCTGATTATAAGACGCACCCCTAGTTTAAAAACTTAAATTAGGAGACAAAAGTGAGTCTTATACTCAGACCAATATGGTATTTTTCAGTGACTCCAATGTAATGTACAAAAGTTGCATGTTTTAATAAAACAGTTTTATTAAACCTTACAGTACAAGGGGCAGCAAAGTAAATAGTATATCTGGAGTTTCAATCCGTGTTCATATCTGCGTGGAGCCTTAGAGGTTCCTCATACTATAATTTGTATCGTTTTTAAAAATCACCTGGAAGTAAGACCAGAAATGGATATTGTATAGTTCATAGCTGCTTATTGCTCATTCTGAATCACCATAAAGAAGCTCTTTTGTTGTCAAGTGTGAATGTTCACCATGTCAGGTTGCTAGTGCTTGAATCGAGCTTGTGCCTTCAAGATTACTGTTTTGCATTACTATTGCTATATCGCTATCCTAGTGTCGTCATAATATTTTCCTGGCATGGTATCAGTTGCCATGTTAACCAGTAAGACTAATGCTAGGGTACCCTTGCACTACAGTATCAAAAATCAGACAGAAAAAGCTTAGTAGCAAATGCTGTGCATGGCTGAATAGGAAAAACATCGGCATGATATCTGTATGATAGGTGCATTGTAATGGTTGCGCACACAGCTCTGTAGCACTACCATTAATTGGTCTTATGAAATGAGAAATGTCAGGGATAAATCTCTGTGATCTTTTATTCTTATTGGGCTCTATTTTTGTTTTGAAAAAGAAACAAAAATTATGTAGATATATTCAAACAGAGAGTGCAATTTGCATTCTTCCCTATTCTTCCAGGTCAGGCAAATTTAATTTTAGCTGCTAGGGAAAAAATGCTGTCAACTAACGGGTGTTTCATTTCCTTGAAACAAACAATACGTTTTAGCAATAACCACAAACAATCAACTCAGAAACACAACTTGTTATAAATCCTTTTTGAAACAAAATGAGCTGAGCTTTGTAATCTGAAGAAATTGCAAAAGAATGCACACATGCCGTTGCACAGCTAGAACCAATCTGTTATTTTTATTCCTCTCTCGATATTTACAGCTTTCGTATCCTAGGATGCCTGTTTCTCCATTATGATCTTATGTTTCCCTGGGATGCAAAATCTTTAATCCTTTTAAGCAACCTCTGGGTTTTCCCAGCAGAGATCAGAGGGGCCAGCATGCTCTTGAAAATGCAGCTTTGATGGAACAAGCCGTGTTTCATAAGAATAGTGTGGCACCACTTCACAGATAATTTTGTAAATGTATTGGAAGTTTGTGTGCATACTCTAGATTAAAAAAAACTCATTTTATTGTGGAATAAAAAGAACAAGCTTTATCAGCTTGTGGTATCCTACGTTGTATTCTTCCACTTATGCAAGGGAGTTTGTGTATGGAGAAGTAATGGCACAAAGGCCTTGCACACAGAAATCCAAATAGAATTCCTAACTTGACTTTATGCTTGCACAACACATTGTGAAACATGTTGCTTAAGGTATCATACATAAAATTGTGAGTACCTTATTGTGCAGTTTCCTCTGCATGCATTTGCGCAACCGTATAACGAACAGCACAAAAATGCCACTTTATTTTCCCACATGTTCCTTAGGGTACAACCCCATGTTACAGAAAATATACTTTGCTCTAAACATGGAGGACATCATCATCAACCTTAGAGCCCAATCCTATCCTTTCCCCCTCCCCACTGATGCAGCCATGCTAAAAAGGTACGTGCTGTATCCAGCCAGGGGGTGGATTGGGAAGGGAAAGGGGAATTATTTCCCCTTACCCCAGCTCTTTAGCTGGCGTAAGTCCGAGGAGAGGAAAGGGGCGGGGAGCCTCTGAACTGAGGGGATAGGATCTGGTGCGCGCCATTACCGCTGAATCCACCCCGTCCCACCCCCATTCCTCCCCCCTCCCTGCCCAGTTTTGCCCCTCATAGAAGTCATGTGTAAGAGGCAAGCTGGTTGTCCCAACTGCATGGATAACTTCCTCCATATCAGTGCAAGCCACTCCAGGAATCTGTGACACTGGCATAGAGATGCTCTAAGTGACCAGGTTGATCCACAGGGCCATCTATATGACCTTGCATGGAACTACTGCCTTGCAGAAAACATTTCTAGGAGCTTCTACATGGTGGTAGCAATAGTAACACTGACTTGGAGCAAAGCAACCAATCACTTTAAAACATGCTTCAAAAATGCATTGGTAAATAGGCTCATAGTTGAGTTCTTTTTTCTTTGAATCACTTTCTTTACAACTTGACGTTAGTCACATCCTGCTACTACCACTATTTACGTGGCTTTAGGCCTGCACTCGGTGGACATTATTTTGCACTTTTGAATTGTTATTTTGCCACCTTTTCTCAGTAAATTTGTAAAAGAGGAAGGGCAGGGGGAATAGGAAGGAAGATAACCATGTGTTATTACTCTGTATGTATTGCAGATTGCGAGACATAACTTTAGAGCAAAACAGAGCCAGTTTCTGACTTACTGTTCTTCCTTGTATTTCAGGTATACAAAAAGAAAACTGAAGCGGCTAAGAAGGAATATTTGAAGCAGTTAGCTGCGTACAGGGCAAGCCTTGTATCCAAGGTAACACATGGTCTATGTATTGGGACAGATCATAGCTGTTCCAGCCATTTTTTTATTGCTGTAATATGTAGAATAATTGGTTTTGTCCCCTTAAGTTTTGAGGTTAATTCTGTGAATTGCAGTTCAATACAAACAGATTTTTTAAAATCTAGACAGTAAACCCCATTTGTTTCTCTTTATGGCATTTTCTCAGGTTAGAAGCATGAGCAGTACAATAAATGAATGAAAAAAATAGTCGCTATTGTGAAACCTATGTCTGCCAATGAATAGTATACGATGATGATGAGTAACTGACTCTTCCTGTTCTCTGTATCCTATGTTCAGCAGCATAGCGTGCTCCTCACTGTGACATGTTGATGTCCCTTTTTGTAGGAGATAAATGAGGTATTAGGACAGAATGTAATCTATATTGCAGATCACTTAATATCATTAATATAATGCAAAATCCATTGTATGTAGCCAGCTGGAACCTCTGAATATTGACTTATTAAAGATTTCATTGGTCTCAGGTTAGCGGGAGCCTAATTTGCATGAATGATCTCATTAACAACGGTATGCCTTTTGCATGACTGAGTGAAGTGGGATGTAGTATGTTCAGTGCTATCTTTTAAAACATTAAATCATCTCTGTGTTGTTGAGTGTGCCCAGTTTCCTGGGCTTGATTGAGTTAAGGTGTGTCTTTCTAGGAGGGCACAAAGACTTAATTGCACCCCAGTTGGAGAGGTTCCTGAGGGGACAAAAAATATGGCAGGGGGTGAGCTGCACCCATGCTTAGGTTGTTGGTGGGAGTGGCTTCCTGTCCTGGTGGCCAAGCTACTGGGCAGTTAAGCTTAATTTATGATACAGGAAGACTTGTGCTTGCAACTAGGTCAAGGTAGAGAACCCAAATTTGCAAGACTTTAGAGCAGGAGTTCTCAACCAGTGGTAATAGTACCACCAGTGGTACTTTGGCTGACTGCTGGCAGTACTCGAACCGCTTGAACCCTGCTCCAATGCGGCGCTTTTAGCTGCGCGTTTTTGCTCCTGAGAGACTCCTGCCTTTGGCCGAGCCTTTCTGGACCACTGAGAAGGGCCCTCCCACTCGCCCAGAGCCTCCTACCTGTGTTTTCTGGCCTTCAAAAACCTGGAAGTAACTGGCAGTGATATCATCACCAATCACTTCTGGTGGTACGCAGCAGGAGAGTGGCGCCGGAGGTGGTACTCGGCTGGGAAAGGGTTGAGAACCCCTGCTTTAGAGGAAGATGACACACAGTTGCCCTGCAGTGCTACAGCCTTCCATTTGGATCAATGGCCCTTTGGTAGCATGATCTTGATTAGAGGGAGCTGTGCTTTACCCACTCCAGGGCAAAGTCCGGCTGCCTCTCAGGAATGTCAGCTAAGGAACCAAAGTGGAGTTAGGAGAGACACTGCATGTTTTGGAAAGTGGGGTCAGTGAGTCAATTAGTGTAATGTGTTTTGGTCACAGTGTGCTGGTGTATCCATTGATGCAACCCGTTGTAAGCACGGATATGCTGGTGCAGCATCACATTTGAGTATTGAGTCTGTAATGCTTCAGAACAAGGAAGAGGGCAATGCAGAAAAGGTCTGAAACTTGGTCTTTCAATACTGTGAACTTTTTGCTAGGTTTGCCAGATCATTGTTCCTTTGGAACCAATGATACAAATCTACATTTGTTCCCATTAACTATATTGATGAGCTTGCCAGAGTTTTTTGCAAAGTATTTTCTCTCCATTCCAATCTTAGAATTATTGAAATTAATGGGGCTATAGTCAAGCTGTTTGATGTTTTTAGAAATAAATATATAAAGTAAAAAGTACATTACAAAGCATTTTATATAATGCTATTCAGATTATGACATTTTTATAATACTGACTAAGCTTTTGCATTGCCCATAGTTGCAACTCTTATTACATTTTGTAAATAGTGTGTCTAGCAAATTGTATAGCATTATTTAAAATGCTGTGAATTGCAATTTTGCATTTTTGAAAAAACAAGCACTTTTTATTGTTTACCATAGCATTTGTTGTTCAGGCTGACTGTAAGACTTGTTGTTTTACCTGTTGAGTAGATACCTATACATATTTTATGTAGGCAACTCTAGGCTAGAGAAGCCACCTCAAGCTATTTCAAAGATATAATGTCTTGTTTATGATTTATGATATGATGTCCAAACTATGTCCTCATCAACATACAGAGATGGTGTCCGGTATTTAAATCAGGAAGAAATTTAGACACTACTTTTAAACCGCTGGAGAGGGCTCCATTAAACCAGTTGTTAGACGACTCTCTCAAAGAAGCAAATAGTTTCGTCGTCCCCAAGTAGTCTGCCATCAGATACTTTTGCCAGAGCTGTGGCTCTGTCCATATCGATTTATTACCATATATACAGGGTGTCTTACAAATGATTGGAGCGGTTTCACGATTTTATTGTAGGTATATTATTTGACATATGATCACAAAACTTTACAATAATGTATAACAACTCGCAAAGCTTTTTGGGGGGCATATTACAGGTGCTCGATATGCACCCCTTGAGTGATTCTGCAACATCAACTCTGTAATCAAGTTCCTCCCACACACGAGTTAGCATGTCTCTATCAATGTGAGCAAAGGCATTGATGATACGAGCCCCCAGTTCTGGTAGATCGGCTTGTAAAGGCGACATAAACACCGAATCTTTCACATAACTCCACATGAAAAAATTGCAGGGGGTTAAGTCGAAAGTGTCATTGCACTGTTGTCACAGATTGACTAGCATGAAATTCGAGGACAGCAAACGCTTTCTCGCTGTTTGAAGCCATCTTGTCGACTAAAAACAAAACTACTGCCCTCTCGCGGCCACTAGCGGTGCCCAAAGCAAATTTTGAGCAATGCATGTCTCGTAGCATCCAACTTGCGCGGCATATCGCTAATATTACAGCCATTAAAAAATTACGAAACCGCTCCAATCATTTGTAGACACCCTGTACTTGTGTATAAGTCGATCTTATGGATAAGTCAAGGGCAGGTTTGGAGCAAAAAATCCAGACGTTTCCTATGACCCGTGGATACGTCGAGTTTGGGAGAGCTTATTGCCTCCATGGAGGCCATTTCAGTGGGTTACGCTGGTTTGATTAGCATCAGAATTCCAAACAAACAGCAAACAAGCTTGATGCTGTTGCAATGGAACGTTCCATTCCATGCCAGCTTCCCTCCCTTTAGCCTACCCAGGCTGGTGCTGCTCCAAACAAGCTTGATGCTGTTATTTTCTTCCCAGACTTGGGAGCAGGTTACCTGTGACTCATAAAGACTCTTTAGTAAATACTGTCCGGACAGATTGATCAAGATGTAAAATAACCGTATTAACAAGTCCTCACTCCCTAAACTTAGAAGAACTTGAGAGTGCAAAACCCCACTTGCCCTTGAGCAAAGCAAAACACTAGAACTTCCCTCAGCATGTTCCACCTTTCTTTTATCCTGCTATAATAAAAAAGCAACATTTTATAACTCTTGCCTTATTGCCTTATTCAAGTGTTTTGTTTTTCTGTGTGCACGTTGTACTAGTCTCCCACTTTGTGTGTGGGTGTAACACATACTCCTTACCTACGCGCAGAGAATTGAATTCCCTTTATCATTTCCATTTAATTTTGCTCAGTTTACTGGAGAAAATACATTTTTGTTGCCATCATTACTGCAGCTTGACTTGGGCAAATGAAGTTATCTTTTTCTTTGTATATCATTGCACATAATGAACCAATTTCTGTAATGTGCATATTGGCTGATTGGTGGTGATGGTGCATACATCAAAAGGAATACAAATGGTTCTTCACAAGCTCCAGTGACCCCAGAGTGCCTGGAGTAACGTTAAACTTATTTTGACTTGTAAACGGAGCAAATGTGACATGGAGGTTATAGAATGAGGGCATATATGCATCTTCGAACTCTTGTTTTGACATAGTGTAGCCTCCTTTCAGAGGAACATTTTACCTTTTTTTTTCTCTGGCATGTTTCACCTTTCGCTAGTTATTCATTCAACTTTTCCCTAAGAGATGAATTATTATTCAGGTACATATCCACCAGCAAACCCTTGGGAGTTGATCTCTTACTCTTTGCTGCATTTATGTGAGCTTTTCTAGTTTATGTCAGCTCTGGTGACTTTGGGCAAAATTGAGTAAATAAATTTTATATGGAAACTGAGTAAATAAATTTTATATGGAAGTTATTAGTGGAGAAAATTATTCTCCATAAATGATTCCATATATATATATATATAATTTATTTATTTATTTTTGGTTAACTTAATTTTGGATCTAATTTTAAATATCTGTTGATATGCTTTCTTAGAAATGGATGAGGAATTAGGCATACTGGTAGTGGAGGTTCTTTCTGAGATGAAGCGTAGAAGGTGAGTCTCAGCGAACCTGAGACTTTCCGTGGGGTTATCTTCAGAATCGGCACTAGTTCAACCGATCTTATCCCCTCTTTTCCAAGCCTCCCTACACTTTTCTACTCTTCAGACTTGCACCAGCTACAGAGGTGGCACAGGTTTGAGGAGACCCATTGCAGAGCGGGCAGCTTATAGAGGGGTAAGGGGAAATAATTCCCCTCCCCCCCCCGCTGGATACAGCACGCACCTTTTTGGCATGGCTGCACTGGGGGGGGAGAGGATAGGATTGGATTGGGCTCTGGTTATGTGATGGAGAAGTGACACAACTATACAAAGCATTAGATATTAGATATTGCCCATTGTGGTGCCGTTTAGAAATTGTAGTTCTGCAGACCTTAGGACAAACTGAGAATCAGCACATACCTGCAGTTGCTGTGCCTATCAAGGTATCAACACATGTCACCTTAAAGTATTGTCTTTTTTTTTTCCTGAACAGAGCTACAATGAACCCGTGGATGTTAAAGTAACCCAGCAACCTCAGATGATGAATGCAAAGCAATCAGTGTTCCATGGATCTACACAGCCTCATTCAGCATTATATCTAAGTTCCCATTATCACCAACAAGCAGGAATGAATCCTCACATAACAGCCATACATCCCAGTATTCCAAGGAACATAGCACCTAAGCCCAACAACCAAATGCCAGTGACTGTTTCCATAGCAAACATGGCTGTGTCTCCACCTCCATCCCTTCAGATGAGCCCTCCTCTTCACCCACATCTCAGCATACAACAACACCAGCCACTAACAATGCAGCAGTCCATTGGGAACCAGCTACCAATGCAGGTCCAGTCTGCTTTACATTCACCTACAATGCAGCAAGTAAGTCCCATTTTAAGTTTCCAGTCATTTCAGGATCATGCAATACTTGACTTCCCTTTTCTTCTTTGGTTCTAAGCTCCATACTGAATACGGCAGCTGCAGGTTATGGCTCCGAAGGGTATTGTCAACCCGTGAAGAAAGGCTAGGGGACTTTTCTGCTTCCTGCCCATATCAAAAGTTCCAGTGTGTGCATGTGTCTTTGGGGCAAGCATGACTATGAGTCAGAACTGCCCAATTGGCTATTATGTTTGAACCTGCCCGTCTTAAACTGGTGGCCATGTTGGCAACATTAAACATTAAAGAAACAGTTCCTAACTCCACAGCCATATTTATAGCGATAGCCTGTGATAGCCAGTTCATTGCATGAATTGCTGATAGTTCATTGCATAAGTTGAGCTGCTGCTTTCTCCATTTCTATGTTTGTTTGTTTTTATATATGGTTGCTATTCAAACCAATATACCGGCAGCAGAAGAGGGGGAAAAAATCATGGTAATGAGAACAATGACTGGAACCATTTACCATTTTGGAACGTGATACTCTGTTTCATTCATCAAAGATGCACAAGAGTGCTCAAATGAGCATTATTGCACCATGTTTTATCTTCAGTAGCAGATCAGAGTACCAGCTTATTCCTCACTCCCAAAAGTTATCCCCTCTTCTTTTCCCTCTGTCATCACCTACCTAATCTAAGTCCCTTTTTCTTTCTGAGATTATATATTAGAAGGCAGAATATAATGTGCAAACCATCAATGTACATCATAACATGAAGATAATACTTTCATTTCAGTTCTAGCCTAACATTGCTTGCTGGATTTCATTCAGATGTTTTCATTTAGCTGTACTCTAAAGTGATCGAAGCGTTTTCCTAAGTGTTGACAGTTAATTTAGAGAGCCTCAATGTATGCAACTTTGTCCAGTTATTTTTCCCCAATGTGTTTTAACTTATAGATGTTATAATGAATCTATTATGTTGCTCACTCAGCAGCTAGATGAGTTGCTTCTCTTTGAAGGTCCTCACAGGTCACGTGTCAAGTATTACCTTTTAAATCATGAACTTCATTAGATAAAGGCAACCTTGAAGTCATCTAGCTAATTTAGGCAAGTTTTTTGTAATGTTCAGAGGCTAACAGAAATGTATGCAGGAACGTTATGGTCACTGAAAACAAAACATACCATAAGGTCAGGGGTGTCTGTAGACCAACTAATTTTTAGAAAACTCAGTGTATTGGCTGTGTGTTACCAAAATCCTGGTCATGAAAACGTGGATGCCATTACTTCCACTGCTGTGTTTGTTCGATATTGTGAGTAATGCTAATGGGAGCAAAGGCCTGCAATGAAATGTCAGTGGTATTGCCTTTAAAATGAAACAAAGGCCATGTATTGTTAGTAAACCTGCCCATCTTGAGAAAGACCTGATGGCAGGGATGTGGACAAGCCTCTGACTCCAAGTCTTGAGTCAAGTCCCAAGTCTCTGGGTTCAAGTCTCAAGTCAAGTCTCAAGTCTTTGCCCCCAAGTCTTTGGTTGCAAGTTGCGAGTCCCTATCTATTTAAACGGTTTTAAACCTGAATAAAATTGGATTTGTCGTAAAAGGCTCCAAGTCTCAAGTCGAGTCTTTCGAGTCTTTTACAATCGCCGAGTCAAGTCTGAGTCGAGTCATTCACGCGACTTGAGTCCGACTCGAGTCTGAGTCAATAGACTCAAGTCTACATCACTGCCTGATGGTGCCATTTCTGTAAATTACCGTATTTCTTCGAGTCTAAGGCGCCATTGATTCTAAGGCGCACCTTTACTTTCAGTACCACCAGCAGGGGAAAAAAATCCATCAATTGTAAGACTCGCCTCCCTTCATTAAATCTACCTGCTCAGCACCAACTCTCTCCAGCATGTCTCCTGCAGCTGAGGATGACTGAGTGCACTGCCTTTGCATAGCATTTCTGGCCCCATCAGAAAGTGCCATTTCCTTCATTACCTGGGCTTGGGGGAGCTTCAGGGAGGCCTGCGCAACCCTCTGCAGGCCTCCCTGATCTTCAGTTTGGCGAAAAACAGTGATTTTTGGTCGTTTCTGGTTTTCGCGAAAACAGGGAATGGCTGAAAATCGCTGTTTTTCACCGAACTGAAAATCAGGGAGGCCTGCAGAGGGTTGTGCAGGCCTCCCTGAAGCTCCCGCAAGCCCCAGTAAGTAAGAAGATAGCATTTTGGGGTGCTTTTTGGAGACCTTCGATTCTAAGACGCACCCCATTTTTTGAAATGCTTAATTGGGAAAAACATGCGTCTTAGAATTGAAGAAATACAGTATAACATGAAAAGTTCTCATAGCATGTACATATCTATACTGTATTCCAAGTGTGATTTTTATTCTCCTACTTTGTCCTACTAGTAATGTATTGATCTAAGCTCTCACTCTCCTTAATTGTTACTTGAGAGTGTTCTAACATTGTGAATGATATTAGGACTGCATAGATAGGCCCAGATACTTTTGCCCTAGCAGACAGTCTTCTTTGTTAGAGCAAAATGTTGGTCTTTAGAGTTCATTCCCAGAGATCTGGGAATGAGTAGGACCTATGGAAGTAGAATCTATGGAACACATACTGATTACGTAGATGTTGATTACTGGTTTAAAATACCATTGACTCTGTTTTCTTTAGCAGTATCAGTATATAGGTAGCCTACTTATATACTGATACTGCTAAAGAAAACAGAGTCAATGGTATTTTAAACCAGTAATCAACATCTATATAATCAGTATGTGTTTCATAGATTCTACTTCCATAGGTCCTACTCATTCCCAGATCTCTGGGAATGAACTCTAAAGACCAACATTTTGCTCTAACAAAGAAGACTGTCTGCTAGGGCATAGGTCCTACTCCATAGGTCCTACTCATTCTCGTCTTTTAAGGTAGCATCATTCCTTTTTCGGAGTTACTTTTATTCAGTAAACTTTTATTCAGTAAACTAACTCTTAAACTTTTATTCAGTAAACTAACTCTTAGGTATGCTGTATTTTGCCAATCTTTCTTTCCTCCACCACCATTTTCCCCCTACACCATGTTTTGAATGCAGTTGAGAAGAGGGGGAAAATCATTAATATCTGTCAACTGTCCTTATAACCTTAAGGGGAAATCTTTGTATGATATCACACAGACAGATTTTCAATTTCCTTGTGTAATAAACAGATGTTTCAGGATTTGGATGTAATTTAAAGGTTTTAAAACATCACATTGAGATTGATGAATAAATCAGTTGTGAAGACAAAAACATTGATGCCTGTTGAAAATACCTCTCCAGACAGGCAGGAAATGAAATTAGTTCCCAGTAAAGTATAGAGATGAGGATCACAGTTTAGGTTCTGCTGCAGGCTTTTTAGTCCTTGCTACAGTCGTGCTCACTAAAACCCCAGCTAGGGATACAGAAATCTAATTAAAGAGCAAATGTCCCATCTGACATCAAATTAATCTTTATCAAGTCTCCTATTTTTATTTCAATCTGGTGCAAGAAAACGAAACTTAAAATTCGAGACATGTCACAAAACAGTTGGCGATTTTATCTTGAGCATTACAATGCAAACCCTTCGGTATGGTCTCTCATTAGCCCGGGGAGTATCTATTTTCTCTGGGTTGTTTTGGTTTGGTTTGTCTTTGCATCACTGTCTGAGAAAAAAAAAGTAACATAAGATTTAAATATTTCTGTGTCTCAGCTGCCCAAATATCCCATTTTTACATTCTGTTTGATATTGTTGCCAAAATTTGGGTTGATTGCCTTTTGTTAGTGCTGAATTTCTGGAATTCTTCAATTATATTCTATTAGGTTTGGTGTACAAGTTTTCAACAAACGTTACTAGAATAACAAGCTTTTCAAAGGAATTGTGGGGAAGAATAATTAAAACACTGGGATAACCAAATCTGATAAACTTCAGATGGGGGAGAAAGGAGGAGAGGGAAACTACTTTGTATATTGTGTTGCCTTGTAGATATATAGTGGCCAAGGGAACGCTTCTTCTGGGTAATAACTAATGCTGTTAATGGTTCAAATAACTAGCAGTATATTTCAGTATTTATTTACTGATTTGGGTTTCTTTGCATAGAACAAAGACATGTAAAAACAAGTAGGAAAAATTCAAGAAAAGCCTCTCATCAAACCTGACAGCTCCAGTCTAAGCATCAAATCAGACAATTCCAAAGCACTTCCCATATAAACATCAAATTACCCACTTGACAGCTGGAGGAGCTATACAATATGAAATGCAGGCTTCATTTCCATTACCTGCTTCAGCACATTCTTTTACTCATGAGTAGTAATATCATAGCTCAGGAAGATGATTGCCTCTTGATTGAAGGCTGTGGTTGGTTTATGGATCAAGATACAGACTTGTAAACCAATCAGCAAAACAGATACATCACAGTATGCTGATTTAGACTGCAATTCTGTGCACTTTACCTGGGAGTAAACAGTGGGGCTTGCTCCACAGTAAAGAATCATGATAGGATCGAGCTGTTAGACCCTTTGATTTCATTTACAGACTGGGACAAGTCCATTCCATAAACTAGTTTAGCTCTTATTCACATGTGTTTATTGGAAGATGCTTGAAGGGGGGGGGGCAGGGGAAGGAGGGAACCCTCTATTTTTAGAGTTCTAAATTGACTCATACTATTGACTACACCTTGTCACAATGTCTAATTCTCAACTGCCCCTGAACATTTTATTTATTTGTTTGCCGCAAATTACCCAAGTCCTGGACACTAATCGCCGTTCAAAGAGAGCCAAGCAAACACCCCCAAAGAGAACTCTGTGGCGCTATGGGCAGGCCTGGGGGAACTGGCGTCTTGGTAAAAAGGATAATTTACAATCCCTGTAGTTCTCTAAGCAAACAGAGGGAAGCATCCCCCAACCCAACCCATAGCTTATACTGTACAATGCCTTTATATGCTCTGCCAGCTTTCCACCTAGCGTCTGTTTATTTCTTTTTAAGTCTATGGGAAAACAAAAACTTTCCTAGCAAATGCCTGAAAGTTAAATGAGTATTACTAGATGTTTTTGCTACTAGAGATCGTTTGAGTTCGGAGAGCTTCCCTGAATATGACCATTTCAGGAACTTCTTAGGGACAGAGACTTTCTCTAGTAACAATCTGAGCAGTATGGGACACACACATCCTTATTCCACGCAAGCCCCCTTATGCAAGCAAAAGGATAGCTTAGAATGCAACATATATACAACATGTTTATATGTTTGAGTGTTGTTCTTATTGGTTTTTTGTAAACCACTTTGATCTTTTGGAAAAGCGGCCTAAACATTAAGTAAATAAAATAATTATAGCTATATATTTATAAATGCCTTAAAATGAGGCATTGTAACGTTTCCAAATGCACAGCTTCCACCCAAAGTAGGTTTTTTTCAAGCAGATGAAGTTTTTGAGTCAGCCAGCGCACCGTCTTCCACCATCCTTGGGAAGCTCATCTCTTTTGACCAAACTGGTCTGTCCCCTTCAAATAGGCATTAACTAGTTTATTGCTCCGCCTGTGCCTTTAAAGGGCTCCTCCTCGCCTTTCATCAGGTTAGGATAAATAAACTCCATTGATTTAAGCTAAATACTGTATGGAAAATATATGCATCGCATTCTTGAAAATCTGATCAGCTCGACTGCTTTTGGCAAACTCCATTTAAGCCTTCTCACTCCTGGTTGGGGGGAAAAAAACCCAGCAAGTTTTGCTACATTAGTCCAACAACTGTTAAAAAGCTCTCATTGAATTTTTGTGTAGTTGAGAAAGAAGTGCAAATAAAAGAAGCAGCAGATGGTCCTTTTGTGACTGAACCAAATAAAAGGGGTTTGAGCACAATAATTGTGAATAGGTGTAGTCTAATAAAACACTCGGCCACCTGCTGCCTGCCTCCTTCAAAAAGATTCTGTTGCATATTCTTGGAATTAACTAACAGGGTATCCTGGATTGAATCGAAATACAAGCTGTAAGAGAGACACAGACCTTTCTTTTATTTCCCCATGTTGAACAAGTTGTTTTTTCATGGCTTTAAAATGTCTCTGTTCTTTATCTTGGAGTTCTACACTATTGCACTGTGTTATCTAGCATTGCTTCTCAACCAATTAAAATTGTGGTTGAAAAAGCAAAAGTACCCTTCCTATTTTCCTTCTCCAAGCTTGAGAACGTTGAAGTACAACTTAGTACTTTGTCAGGACTTCCAGTTGAACGGTTAACTTGGATAATCAAACCTTGCTTTGAGTTCTCCTCTTTTCTTCTTAGGGCTTTACTCTCCAGCCTGATTACCAGAATATTATCAACCCAACATCTACAGCTGCGCAAGTTGTTACCCAAGCAATGGAGTACGTTCGTTCAGGGTGCAGAAATCCCCCAGCACAGAGTGTGGACTGGAATAATGATTACTGCAGTAATGGGTGAGCAGCCAATGAATGCCACCTTGTGTTGAGTGATATTTATGACAAAAGCCGGTCAACAATTATAGCATTTATTTTTCATCCTTATTGCTAAATGAGGTTAGAAAGTGCCGGTGCATTTGCTTGCTAATAGAGCTCTTGTGAAGAAAATGAAGAAACAAGTACTGGTTCACTTTGTATTAGATAATTGTATTTTACTGTTGAGGAAACTGATATTTCGGGCAGAGTTCTTTAGAAGAACCATGGGCTACAATACTGCTCACACACTTAATAGCAAACAAGTCTTGGTCCATTTAAATCAGTCACAGATCTGAAAAGTTATGATCAAATCCTACAGAAAAAAAGAAGAGAGGATATTAACTGGGAGGTGTCTAAATGTTCCAGTAGGACTTCTTTCTGCTTTCTACCTCCCAGCAGCAAACTCGTCCCTCACGCTGGCACCAGATTGCTGGAGGTTCTATCAATCCCCAGTTTATTGAGGGTGGGAAATAGCAGCTGTGGCACTGGCATCTCCCACCCTCTCATAAGCAAATGGCGGGGATTTTTTTAAATAATGAGCAGTTAAGGAAACCATTAAGATGTTAAGATGCTGAACTGCAGACCGGAAGGTTGGTAGGACAGCAGTTCGAGACCCGAGTGCCACGTGATGGAGTGAGCTCCCATCTCCTGTCCCAGCTCCTGCCAACCTAGCAGTTCGAAAGCAAGAAACTGCAAGTAGATAAATAGGTACTGCTGCAGCGGGAAGGTAACAGCGTTCCATTAGTCATGCCAGCCATATGACCATGGAAGCTTCTTCAGACAGCGCTGGCTCTTCAGCCTTAGAAACGGAGATGAGCACTGCACCCCTAGAGTCGGACATGACTGGCTTTCGAGCAGGGGATACCTTTACCTAAAGAAACCTTTAACAATACAGTTTCTGCAGACAGAGGTAACTGGAATATAACTGTAGATCAACTTGCTTCACCAAGGTAGAGTCCCTCATAACTAATCTCTGTCAACCCAAAGGGGTCTATATTTTTCCTGTTTTCATGCCACAACCAACCAAAGATGGCTTCATTAGAACACCTCATGCTACATCAGAAGCATTTATATGCAAAGATGCTGAGTGAGATGGACAAAGAGATTCCACCTACACTGATGGCATATAAAAAGGAGATGTAAAAGGGTCATTGGTTGAGCTGCTGTTCAGTAAGGCTAGGAAGCTTTCTTGGCCTGAAACTGGAGAACCTCCTCAGTCCTTCTCTTCAGAGCTGATTCAGGGGTTGAACAGCACCCTCACCTGGGCTGGAACTTCAAGCCTTGCATTTTTCCACTAAGTTTGGAGAGAATTGCATTTTCTCAGCATTGCATTTTAAGAACTGTAAAACTAGAAAGACATTTGGATCCCCACAGAAACTAATAGCACCATATTTTGGATTTAAAAACATCTTCTGGAAAGCTCTGTTGATATGACTTGTTGGGAAGCAAGTTATTCATTTTCCACTATCTCATATCTCAAAAAGTACCGTGAGACTACAAGTACTGTAATATCTGGGGTTGCTCCTCAAAGCTTCCTTTCCAGTACCAAAATAACACAGTTCTGCTTAAGCCATTAACCTTCACTGCAACTGCACAAACCAAGCTAAAAATGTAGTGGCTGTCTCAACCGGCCGTGCATCACATTCAATATCACGTGTCACCTGCTTGAGACATTGATTTCAAGGGGTAACCTCACCATCACCCTGCCACCCAGTTGCTGTTTGATAGGAGTGGCATCAGAGGTTGGGCACTGACCAAGAGGCCATACCCACTGGAGGACCACACACAACCAAACCAACCCCTGAACCCCCCCCCCAGTGTACCATCAGGGACCCACTGCAGGGATTAGCTCCAGAGCCACCAGTAATCTGGCACCGATGTTTGATTTTGAATGTTAACTCTAAGCTTTGATCCTCTTGTTTCCCCCCTCCCGTTTCTCTTTCAACAGGGCCATGCAGAGGGACAAAGCATTGTACCTGACCTGAAAACGTTTGGGGAAAGCACTTCTTCTTTCCACTGAGGAATGCAGGGAAGTCTTTTCATCATGGATTGCTTTATGCAGTCGAGGCAGTTCTACCTTTATTTAGAAAATATAAGTTGCTAAGCACTTAGGACTATTTGAGCTGGTGGGTCATCACTCTGGGAAAAAAAATTAGTCTTGCTTCTTCCTCCCCCCCTTTCTTTGTTTTAGTTTTTTTTTCCTTCAGCATCCTTTAATGGACATTGCTTTTCTTCTTTCCTTAAGGGGGAAGGCTTGGACCATTCAGATTTTATGTTGGTTTTTATTTTTGCTGTGAAGTGCTGCGCTAGTAACTGCCTTAGCAACTGTAGATGTCTTGGATAAAAGTCCTGGATTTTCCATTGGTTTTCATAATGGGTGTTTATATGAAACTACTAAAGACTTTTTAAATGGCTTGATGTAGCAGTCATAGCAAGTTTGTAAATAGCATCTATGTTACACTCTCCTAGAGTATAAAATGTGAATGTTTTTGTAGCTAATTGTAATTTGAAACTGGCTCATTCCAGTTTATTGATTTCACAAAGGGGGTTAAATTGGCAAACATTCATATTTTTACTTCATTTTTAAGCAACTGACTAATAGTTCTATATTTTCAAACTCTTTGAAAGAAAAAAAAAGGAAAATTATTCCCAAATGAATTTAATTAAACAGAAATTGGCTTTGTGTCATTAGTTATTAAAAAAAAAGAAAGAAAAATCTAGTGTTGGGAAAAGAGCAAACACATTTATTTTGTACTGCCTAAAACTGCTTTTTTATCACTATGTGTAACGGTTGATAAACGTCATTTATGTCCTCTTATGTATAAAACTGCCAAATGCTTTCTTGATATTTTATTAGATGCAGAAACAGATTGGAAACAGCTAAATTATAACCTTTACATATGGCTATGTATTATTGTTTCTTCATACTGTGTCTGTATTTAATCTTTTTTTATGGAAGCTGTTGCGCCTATTTATGAAATAATAAATATAGGTGTTTGTAAGTAAATTTGTTAGCATCTTAAAGAGGATTTTTTTAACTACTTTTGTTGGCATCAATGTATTTGCTGCTGGTGTGAATACTTTTAGTTTTTACAATGATATGAATAAAGCCAAACCAGCTTTTCTGGCATAGAATGAAGTTAAGCAGCATTTTTCCTGCACTTCATATGTTGATCTGAGACCAAAAGAAAAAGGAAAAGTGTGGGGGGGTGACTCTTTGGTGCTTCCCTATTTCTCTAGTCAAATAAGAGACAGCTGTTCAAGTATCATATTTAGTCCACCTAAACGGTGACTAACCAAGGAGACGTAGAGTCTGATGTGCACATGGTCCTTCCTCATCGTCTCCTATGAAGGAAAGCTTTCTGTACATGCACAGGGATTGTATTTTGTCTTGCGCAGGTCACTCCCCTGCCTCTAGATGGCAGCAGGGAAGCTCTTGCATGTGTGCCACTCTAATATAACATGCCACTGGAGCACGGCCACAGTTTTAAATGGATGCCTTTGGCATACAGAGAACAAAAAGCAAAGGAGAATTATCATGGAAAAAGAAAACCAAAATTTAAAGTTACCAAAAATGCTTCGGTTATGAAAGCAAAAAGAGTTGTGTCATGATCCTTTTGAGTAGGACGTAGTGGAACCCAGGCTATTATCCGGTGCCTCCTAAGTAACTATTGAACGGCCCAAAAGTAGAATAGTGATTGAGAGAGATCAAAACTAAGTATTGGTTAGGTTTAGATTATGGTACTCAACCCGCTCTGAGTCCCAGTCCATTCTGGATACCACTAGCCACATAGTTCCCAAATAGGAGTGGGCCTACCTAAAAAGGGATGAACAATTGTCATAGATCTCCCAAGTAGACCACCTTTTCCATCTACATCTTGAATAGGACAGAGGACAGACAAAATGTACCAGTACCCAATGAATATTGATTGACAGCACTCTCTTTTCCCTTAGAGTCATTCCTCTCTCCATCCAGAATGAAGATCAGATTATATGTTGGGCAAGTGTGGTTCTCATCATTCCCATTTCCTTTGGTCCTCTTGCCCCAGACTCTGAGCTCTGCCAGGCTAAGGCATCTCTTTGTGTTTGGAGAAGGTGATAACGGTAGTTTTTGTTGTCTTAAGGGATGCTCACTGTGGCAAAGTTCTAGAACCCTTGTACTAATCTAATTGATAATCAGTTTGCTTCTATTTCACATGTGAAATAGAAATATTGTGTTAATCCGATCCAAAAAAAAAATATGTAACAATGCCTAAAAAAGTACATTATGTTTGCTTTGGAATGAAATTAGGCAATGTACAACTTTGAATCACTTGAGCATGTAATAACTAATAAATAACGCAGATCAGATGTGATTACTCAAATGGCTGTAGCTGAGTTCTAATTTTCTTGTCTTGAATCCATATAGGAAGTCATGATTACATTCACAGTTTGTCTTTCTGTTGAGTACCTTAGAAATATACCAGCACTAACAATTAGCTAATGTTTTCTGTTTATTCTGTTATGGTAAAACTTCATTTCCCGCTCAAATTAATTCTATAAAAAGGGCAGGCAATTAGTGATTATGGGAATCGGCTTTGACAGGATTTGATGGAAGAGTGTTGTATTGTCAGCATCTTTTCTGGAGAGAGTGTGATGACACACTATACCATTTATTAAATTCAGTAGCTAACCAAGATTCAAACTAGAAGCGAATATTAATGTCAATAAAAAGGACATCATAAACAAACTACTTGTGTGTGGATATGTTGCTATCTGAGTACCTATTAAAATTTTAAAGGCTCACACCTACACAATGTTTGGGGGTACTTAACCGCCATTCCACATTAGGAATAGGCATGACTAAGAGCACAAGTAGCTGTGCTGTGCTCAGGAGAAGGGCAGGATGTTATATTTCACGATATAACTGCAAAGGAAAATGTCAAGCGTTAAAATCAAAATGGCCACCCAGGAAGAGAGTGACTGCCAACATGCCTAAAAGAATCCCCTTAGATAGGCAGTTCCTGCATACTCCGCTAACAAGTCCAATCAAGGGAGTCTTCACACACCAACTGCTTTTCTTAAAGCATATCTTAAAGCATGTTGTCAAGAATGATGGAAAACTCATAGAATACCCCATGTAATCACTGTGGGAAGCTTTTTTTTCTCAAGCATTTTGCATGTTAATTATTGTACCTTTGGCAAAAAAATTTCAATGATCATAAGTGAAGGAGCTACATTTTATAACTGAAAAATACCACCATAGAAATTCAATGGTGATGCAAGGCAGTTTAATAATAGCACTTGTATAGCACTTTTTAAGTGTGCAAAGACCTTTACATGTATTATAAGATGTACAACAATCTTATAAAATAAGAAAGTATTGTTATCTCCACGTTGCAGGAGGAAAGCAGGGTAGTAAGCGAGAATGACTTGCCCAAAGTCCCCTAGGATGTGTTCATGCAGAGGCAAGATTTGAATCAGGAAAGTCCTGATTCACAAATCAATCTCTTGCAGCACAATCCAGTGCATGTCTACTCAGAAGTAAGTCCCATTAAGTTTAATGAGACTTACTCCCAGGTAGGTATATGTAAGATTGCAGCGTCACTGCCCAAAACTATACCCAGCGTTACGACTTCCCCGCCACTGTGGCAGCCCCTCCACCGCCTGCGGCTGCACAGTCACCAGTGCAGCAGCCGGAAAGCAACCAGCACAGCTCAGACCGGCTGCCAGTGGGGTTCTGCCAGCACAGGGGCAGAAATCGGGGCGGGGTAGATTATAGTAGCATCTGTCACCTCCTGAATCTCCAATCCCAGACCCCCCCCCCACACACACACACACACACCCAAATAAGCTCCTCAGAGCTTTGCCAGCAAAAGAGCTAGTGTAGATCTGAGGAGTCCAACCTGGGACAATGCAGCAGCTAGGAAACACTGTTCCCTTTAAGCTGCGCGACTAATCATCTACAGTCCATTTCCTACTGGTCACTCAGTCCAGCAACGGCTTTAGGTGATGCTAACAGCAACCCATCTAGTCTGCTTAGTTTGAATCGGAATAAGATTCAAACTGCTTATCTGTGCACAGGACATCTTAAGGAGATTGGAGGAGCCATGTCAGCATCGAGAGAAAGGTAGAGTGAATGATATATGTATGTTGGTGAGGGTTGAGTGTGTAGGATTGGGGTGGTTTGGTAAGGGTGAGGGTCTGTGAATGGGCTAGGGGAGTGGTTAACCTTGGTCTCGGTGAGAGGGAGGCCTAGGGGGGATGAGTGGGACCTCTACCTCAGTGAGAGGGGGGCAAGGGGTGTGGGGTGCAGTGACCCGAGCCTTAGTGAGAGGAAGGCGGAGGTTGCTGGACAGGAGTGTTTGGGGTTTGGAGGGAATGCTTTTTGGATACTGGATTGACTGGGGAGCGAGGTGGTGATTGAGAGTGTGTGGTGAGTGTGTGAGATCTTTAGGTTGTGTGGTCAGGAAGTAGGCTCCGCTGAAGGGCTATGTGTTTGACACCTCAAGGGAGTCTAGGGGAGGGCCGGGCGGCCACCAATAGCAGAGTGACGGGTCACGGAAGATATGGCGGTGGGGGCTGGGCAGACCATTTCAGGAGAACGAGGGTCAGTCACAGGCAGACTGTCCCTCTTTCTGGCCCTTCTCCCATCCCTCTGACCCTTGGCGGTCTGGGCAACAGTCCCCTGAGTCTGAAACTGCTGCTCTTGAACGCCAGGTCAGTTAACAATAAAATCTGCCTAGTCCAGGATTTAATCCTGGATGAAAGTGCTGACCTGGTGTGTATTACGGAGACCTGGCTGGATGAGTTGGGAGGGGTAAGTCTCTCCCAGATGTGCCCACCGGGTTTCCGGGTATTGCAGCAGCCACGACTTCAGGGGCGGGGAGGTGAAGTTGCGATAGTCTATCGTGATACCATCCATCTCACTGGGTACCCTGTCCCACGGTCCACTGGGTTTGAGTGCCTCCATGTCGTGTTGGAAGGGCGAGACAGAATAGGGATTCTGTTGGTGTACCGCCCACCATGCTACCCAACAGTCTCCCTGCTTGAGCTGACCGGGGTGATCTCGGCGGTGGCGTTGGAGTGCCCTCGCCTATTGGTGTTGGGGGACTTTAATGTCCACGCTGAGGCCCCAAGGACAGCCGCGGCTCAAGACTTCATGGCCGCCATGGCAACCATGGGTCTGTCACAGAGAATATCTGCCCCAATGGTGATCTGGATGTGGAGGAAATTATCATCACTCCTTTGTCATGGACAGATCACTTCCTGGTGGGATTTAGGCTTATCGCGGCTTGTCGCCTCCACAGTGGTGGGGGACCTCATTCTATGGTCTGCCCCCAGAGGATGATGGATCCGGATGGATTCCTGAGGGCTCTGGGGGACTTTCCTGTTGCCAGAGTTGGCGACTCACCCAGCACCCTGGTTGACCTCTGGAATGGGGAAATGACCAGGGCTCTGGATCTGATCGCTCCTGAGTGTCCTCGACCAAGCCACAGAGTCAGTGCAGCCCCTTGCTTTACTGAGGAGCTGCGGACAGTGAAGCAGCAGGGCAGAGGCCTAGAGCGACGGTGGGGAAAACTTGTGCTGACTCCGACCAGGCACGGGCTAGAGCTCACTTCAGAGCCTATTCCGTGGCGGTGGCAGCAGCTAAGAGGGCTTTCTTTTCTGCCGGTATCGTGTCCGCGGAGAACCGTCCAGCTGAGCTTTTCCGTGTAGTCCGGGGCCTGCTCCATCTGGCCCCCCCCAGTAGATGGGGCAGAACACACGGTGGCTCGCTGTGATGAGTTTGCAAAGCACTTCGTGGACAAAGTCGGTCGGATTTGGCATGACTTGGACACCGCGTTAGCAGTATCTAATGATGTCCCTGAGGCACCTGTCTGTTCTACTTCCTGGGATTCTTTTCAACTTGTAGAATCTGAGGATGTGGACATGATTCTTTGGAGCATGAGACCATCTGCTTGCCCGCTTGACCCTTGTCCAGCATGGCTGATTAGATCTGCCCGGGTGGGGCTGGCTGAGTGAACGGGGAGGGTGATAAATTCATCTCTAAGGGAGGGGGTGGTGCCGCCGTCTTTGAAGCAGGCGGTGGTGCGCCCCCTCTTGAAGAAACCCTCCTTGGATCCCACTATTTTGAACAACTTCCGGCCAGTCTCAAATATCCCGTTTCTGGGCAAGATGATCGAGCGGGTAGTGGCGTCTCAGCTCCAGAGGGTCTTGGAGGAAGCTGATTATCTGGATCCATTCCAGTCTGGCTTCAGGCCGGGGTTCGGGACAGAGACGGCCTTGGTGGATGACCTGCGCCGGGGACTAGACAGGGGGAGTGCGTCCCTGTTGGTCCTGCTGGACCTCTCGGCGGCTTTTGACACCATTGACCATGGTGTCCTTCTGGGTCGGTTGGCTGGGTTGGGGCTTGAAGGCACCGTTCTGAGGTGGTTCCGCTCCTTCCTGGCTGATAGATTCCAGAAGGTGGTGGTGGGGGATACTTGTTCGGCACCCTTGCCCTTGAGGTGTGGGGTGCCACAAGGGTCAATTCTATCCCCCATGCTGTTTAATATCTATATGAAGCCTCTGGGAGAGGTCATCCAGGGGTTTGGGGTAGGGAGTCATCAGTAGGCTGATGACACCCAGCTCTTTTTCTCCTTTCCACCCGACTCCAAGGGGGCGGTCGATGTCCTGAATCGTTGTCTGGAGGCAGTTGGGAGCTGGATGGGGGCAAATAAGCTGAGATTAAATCCTGATAAGACAGAGGTTCTTTTGGTCCAGAAGTCTACGACTCAGGTATTGGATCATCGTCCTGCTCTGAATGGGGTTGTACTCCCTCTGAAGGAGCAGGTCCGCAGCTTGGGGGTTCTCCTGGATGTGCAGCTGCTCTTGGATTCCCAGGTGGCAGCTGTGGCCAGGGGGGCTTTTGCCCAGTTTCGGCTGGTGCGCCAGCTGCGACCGTACTTGGATCGCGCAGACCTGGCCACAGTGACCCATGCCCTAGTGACATCTAGATTAGATTACTGCAATGCGCTCTACGTGGGGCTGCCTTTGAAGACTGCTTGGAAACTGCAACTAGTGCAGAATGCGGCGGCCCGGGTGGTTGCCGGGGCCTGTCAGTTCGACTCAGTCGGACCATTGCTTCGGTGGCTACACTGGCTGCCGGTTCGTTTCCGGGCATAATTCAAAGTGCTAGTTTTGACTTTTAAAGCCCTATACGGCTCGGGTCCAGGGTATTTGAGGGACCGCCTCCTTCCCTACAATCCGACCCGCACTCTGAGGTCATCGGGGGGCCCTGTTAACCGTGCCGCAATTGACGGGGGTGAGGGGGATTAATTGTTTTAATTGTTTTAATTATTTGTTTTTGCTGAATGACATATTGGTTAATAATAAGACCTGTCTCCTCTGGAAGCGCATTGATCTGGCATGTATAATGGAGACCTGTTTAGATGAAGTGGGAGGGATTGCTGTCTCCCAGCTGTGTCCTCCAAGTTTCCCAGTACTGCAGCAGCTACGGCCTCAGTTTTGGGGAGGTGAAGTGACATAGTCTATCGTGATTCGATCCCCTTATCCAATATGCACTACACTAGTTGCCAAGTTTGAGTGTTTGGTCCTGATTTTGAATAGGCAAGAAAGGATTTGGATTCTGTTGGTGTACCACCCATGCTCCTGCCTAACAGTCTCCCTGCATGAGCTGGCAGGATGACCACAACAGCGGCTTTGGAGGTCCAAGGTTTGTGGAATGGGGGGGGGACTTTGATGTCCATGCTAAGAGCCCGATCCTATGCCAATTTCCAGCACCGATGCATCCACAATTCAGCTCCGAGATAAGGGAACAAACATTACCTTACCTTGAGGAGGCCTCTGTGACTGCTCCCCCACTGCAGGATGTAGCACACTCCCTGTTGGCACAGCTGCATCAGCACTGGAAAGTGGGATAGGATTGGGCCCTTAAAGGTACAAGCTGAAACAACAAAGTAAATAGAAAATGGTGACATGCAAGCAGGGGCAAAGCATTGCAGTGCCAAAATTTGTCCCTTGACGTTGGCTTACCTTAAGCCCAAACATAATTGCTCTGATGGATTGTCAAGGAAAAGATTAATTTGGCAAAGATTTGTATGGACTTGCTGTTCGTTAAGGCACTTGTACAGCTGTCTCTGGCAACATTCCTGTTGTAAGTGCCTGTCATATCAAAAGATAATACTTGTACGGGAGCGCCTGCCAGCTGTTATGACACACTTTTGCACCATTTTCAGTATTTTTCTCCAGGCCAGGCATCAAAGTATTGCCATGACGCTTTTGATTTGCACTGAAAGCCAACGCTTCAGCTCATGGCTGAGCTGATAACAAGTACCGGAAACCAATAGGCAGTTAGGAAGGTGCTTGTAAATCATAGTCCCTAAGTCGATTGTGGTTGTATTGTCCCTTTCCTTGAAGTCAGGAAACCACAGTTTGTAACTGTTGCATGCATTAAAAAAAAAAAAACATTGAGTCTGGGATTTCAAAGAGCTGCTTAGGTTCACACAGTGGGCTTTTAATAATATTAACATTTGTACAACGCTTTCTTGAGCATACAAAGTGCTTCATGTTCTTATTCTGATGTAATCCTTACCATCTACCTGTAAGGTAAGTAATATTAACCCCTTGATGCAGCTGGGGAGGTAATTTGGAGAGGAGATGGCTTGCCTCAAGGCTGAGCTACATTACAGGCAGAGGCTCTGCCGCTGCCTCCGCCTCCGCGCTTGGAGCGGGGGAGTGTCTTCCCGCCTGTTGTCCCTCCTGTTGTCCCGCCTTCTTAAGAAGGTGATTGGAGGTAGTTCTGATTGGCATGCAGCCACTCTCCTACGATTGGTAGGCTGCAGTAGCTCCGCGAACCGCCCCCTAGCTCTGCGCGCACGCCCCCCAAAAAGTAGGATTCCAGTTTGTGGTACGCGCCGGCAGTGCGGAGGTCACAGCGGCTCCGCTTGCTTCAAAAATGAGGTCAGAAGCTCTGCGACGCGTGTAATGTAGCTCAGCCTTAAGCCCCCTAGTGAGTTCATGGCAGAGACGAGCACGTTCTGCACCTCCTCTTAGCCACTATGCTCCACGCGCTCCCACTGGCAAGGTGCAAATGTCAGCACTCTTTTTGAACAGCTGATCCCTATGTCCTGTCACAAGTGACTTTTGAAACATAGCTCAGTTTCTAAAGCAGATTGCCACAAGAAAAACAACCAGAAAGGGCTCATGGAACTAGTTTCACAGCCCTTTAGATCATGCCATACACCGATAGTAATGTCAATTCAAAAATCCACCTTTTGCTTTCTTAGACCATGGCCAGATGCTGTGCACCCTACTGGATTAAAATAACACGGCTGGGTAAATGTGCCAGCACTCAGTTGGAGAAGTGTAATTCTTTCTTAAACACATACAGTATACAGTACATGGTATGTCTTGGGTCAGCAAAACTCCCATTAAGATACAAGCTGAACCAGTTATGCAATACAACACATAGCTTAGCATAACAGTGATACCAGAATCAAACAAACAACAGCGATGAAAGGAATAATGCTCCACTGTGGCTAAATGTCAATATAAATAGCAATGTGCTACAATTAAAGTTGATTTGGCCTTTCCAGTAGAACTCTGATTTTCTGGGATTAATCTCGACCTTTTCAAGTTGCATGAGGCTGAAATAAGTTGTCAGAGCAGATGTGAATTGTATTTGCAAAGGACAATGGTAATGTTGTAACCCTTGGAGGACCAGAGTTCTCCAGATTGCCTGGCAGATGAATGTTTAGGGCATGAACAATAGATAATGAAGTAAAAATGATTTTCATTTTAATAAAAGATGTACAGTGGATGCATTTACCTTAGATGACTATATCTGTGGGACAAAAGTATTTCCTATGCTTATGATCAATATGTATAGCTTTGCAGATCTTCATTGTTCAGGTGGGATATAAATCTATGAAATAAAATAAACATGGCCGAGAACTCAAAGAACCCAGTCATTGCAACTGCTCACCCTAATCCTTTATCACTGTGGGTCTTCTTCCCTTTCCTAATTCTTCCTCCTTTCAGCCTTGTGAAGGAAGAGAAGCAGAGGAGGAAACGAGTGCAGTATTTATTTAGCAGTTCACAGCGGCCTTTCTCCCTTGTTCTCCACTTCACTCCTTGTCTGGGATTTAC
This sequence comes from Plestiodon gilberti rubricaudatus, assembly GCA_026170595.1. Taxonomy (NCBI): domain Eukaryota; kingdom Metazoa; phylum Chordata; class Lepidosauria; order Squamata; family Scincidae; genus Plestiodon; species Plestiodon gilberti. The sequence goes on from JANXHW010000004.1 coordinate 40,685,974, forward strand.
TGGTTTGACTGGGATTTACTGACTGGAATTGACTGGTCTGACTGGGAAATTAGTAGTCTTTGCAGAGATAGCAGGGGAGGCTCCCTCCCAGGTTAACAGAGAGCTCCAAACTTTGGGGGTCCCCTCTTTAGAAAGCAAACGTAACAGAATGTGACAGTATGAAGAGACATAGTAATCTGTTGCCTCCCAATTGAACTTGGTCCAGGCAGGTAAAACAGTCAAAGATAGGCTTACCATCCTTCCGGCAGCAGCAGGAGCAGGGAGGAAGCAAGCAAAAAAAAGGCATGCAAAAATGGTGAGAAACGCGGCGAAAGGGGTGAAAAGGGCAGGGATAATAATTAAATAATTTAAAAAATTTCAGGTGCCCTTATGGGCGGCAAACAGGCGCTCTGCACCCGCAAAAAAAAAAGGAACAGAAGCAAAGTGGCCTGGAAATTAAAAAAAATTCTGGAGGGGAAAAAATAGGGGGGGTTGTCCCGATTTGGGCACCTCAAAATATAGTAAGCCTAGTCAAAGATACAAAGAGTTTATTAAAAGACTGAAGGAGCAAAACAACAGGAGGAGGATACAAAGGCTCAAAAGAAGGCATATATTAAAAAAAAAAAACAGGAACAACAAAGGTGGGGGTGTTGGCAAGGATTGGCAAGGCGATTAAAATGCAAGTGGCAAAGAAAACAAATTCCCTGATGCAATTAACTGAATACTGTTCCTATTATAGTTGTGCTGTCCCTGGAATCTGGTCCTTTTGCTTACAGAGCAGCGAAGTGTGTGGGCAGCTGCTTCCTACAATGAACCAGGCAACACTCATAAACATCCTCCTTCTGCCTGAGGTTAAAAAACCCAGGATTGATTATGTGATGGGTCCACTTGATTGGACAGTTTACAACCACCTGAGCTTCCCTACCTGCTCCTTGACTGGGACTGGGATGCCCAATCAGCAGTTGCATGCCAATCCCGGGGGGGGGGGGCTGCTAGGGACAGTTGTTCTTGGGAAAGCCAGATGTAAAGATGAGTGATCCACAAAATGACCTCTTGACCCTGCCATGCAGTCTTTCTGCAATAGTGCTGATTTCAAGGGGGCTCAGAAAAGCATCCCAGGACAATGGCTCAGCAGCAGCAGCAGCAGCATTTTAGGATGCTGAGACATCACAGAAGCTTCTGGATGTTAGAAGCATCCAAAAAGAAGTAAGGGGGGGGGGGGTTGGGGTTGGGGTTGGAATCAAGGATGTGGTTGGATAGAGCACTGGATAGAGATAGCTGGGGGGAGACAAGGATCTTGTCTTGTGTGACGTGGGCCGGTTGAGAACCATCTTCTGGTGAAATTGCATTTCAGTACTCAACCAGACCCACATCGCACAAGACCCGTATATTCTCCCCCAACTATATCCAATGTGCAGCTGGGAAAAAGGAGAGAAGAGGAACTGCAGTATACTCCTGGTTGGAACTGCCTAGTATACTGCTAGTATACTCCAAATACGAGATGGTTCTGCTCTTGTTTCTAAGAGATGCACTTGCAGCGTAGGAGCGACAGTGTCTGTACTGGCTGAGGGGCTCCAGTTTGGCCTGTGCTGTTGACTGCTGTAGACGAGGTTATTGCTTCTATCGCCCAGCAATCATAGACGATAACATGATTTGATACTACTTCATCGGCTATAACAGAAGTGTGTGGTATTGCAGCTTGTGAAACATTTGTGAGAGAAGACATTTCAAACAGAGAGAGACATGCTGTGCCCTCGTCCAAAGAGGCAGAAGTACTTGTCGTTTCATAGCTTTGCATGAGGGAAAAGATAAACGCTGGTTTGACACAACACATTGAAGCCGGGAGGGACTATGGGGGAGCCGTTTTCAGAACAACCACTTCTTTGACAACACCTTAAAGTGAACACCACTTAGGACCAAATCCTATCCAATATTCCAGTGCTGATGCAGCCATGCCAATGGGGGGGGCCAATCTGTACACTGCATCCTGAGGTGGGAGGGCAGTCATGGAGGCCTCCTCAAGGTCAGGGAACATTTGTTATCCTACCTCGGGGTAGCAGTGCGACTGCATCGGTGCTGGAAAGTTGGATAGGATTGGGCCCTTACTTATACAACTAGGACTTCTGACTAACCACTTATGATACTGAGCCTTACTTCTGAGTAAAACATGCACAGGATTCAGTAGTGTTACAGTTCTATGCACACTGGCTAGCAGGCCCATTGACACAGTAGGACTGACTGTTGAGTAAATAGCATTGGGCTTTACTGGCTTTACTGTCATATGAATGAATGTTGGCATGCTGAGTAAAAAGTCTCACATCTAGCACCCCAGCATTGGAGTGCTGTTACAACATTTCCCCTATCATTGGTGTCTGAACCAGAGATGGCAACTACCAACATATTGCATTTATAGGGTGCAAACCTTCTGTAAACATCCTTGCATTTTCTTTAAAGCAACATGCTTGCCTGTGCACTATCCTTCCATATAAAACATGACCAAAAACAGAGCTGTCCAATACAAACTATGGATCATAATGGGTAGCTACTTCAACCAAGGAGAGTCTCCCACCAAACATGAGAACCATCGTCTTAGACTACAGCAATAATTGTTGGCACAATCCTATCTAAGGGTGTTCCGCTGGCACAAAAACACCATTAAGTGCTTTGCGGCAGCATTAGTTCTAGGTGCACCGGTAGAAAGGCCAAAGCCTTCTTGCTGGCAAAAGCAGCCACAGGGATACCCGTTGAAGCAGGTGAGTCCTGCCCAGGGCACAGAACAGGGGGAAGGGGTTGAATGGGGCAGGGGGAAGGCAGCGACGGGGGCAGAGGGTGAATGGATTGGTCCTGGGAGGGGGCGGTATTAGCGGTGCCAGCACACGCCATATCCAAGCCCCATTCCCGGGCCCAATCCACTTGCACACTGGCGCAGGTCCGAGTTGACCCGTTGCTGCTGCTGGGCTTAACCCAGGGCAAGGGGACCAATGTACCCTTACCCCGAGGAAACAGGTCCTGGTTGGCTGCAGGAAGAGAACTTGACCATTTCTACAACTGGAGCTAGAGGCTCTACACCTGAGAACTCTGGATCATAAGGTCATTGCTGGTTATGCAGAAATAAACAATGAAAGGCATCCCTGCCCCAGGCACAAAGGAAACAAAAAAGTTATGCTACAGCATAAAGACACATCTTTAAGTTCAAAGGTACAGGATTTAAAGACACACAGGGTTTCTGATCATAGTGCTCAGCAGTGGTTTTAGCTTGCAATGAGGGCATTTGGCCACTAGAGGTCTCACCATTCTTTTTGAGCAACAAAGCAAGCTCAGTGCTACCTTTCCTGCCAACGGGCATATTCAGTGTTGGGCAGGGCACAAGCCATTCAAAGCCATTTAGGTGGAGTTAATCACAGAGTTCAGTGAGTGTCTCACATTCCATTTCTTCCCTTTGCCTCGTAGCTTTAGAAAATGTAACATTTCTGTGCAGTCAGAGACATGCTGCTTTCTTTTGCTTGGGGACAGCTGGGTTGGACTGACTCCTCTGTTCCTAACTCATGCACCTTTTCAACAAGCTTGTGTGATGTGGTCTTCCCCGTTGTCTTCCAGAATTAGCTCAGGGACACTTCTGGTAGCTTCTTGCCCCACTGACACTGTATCCTTGCCGCGGCAAACGAGAATTTGCCACAAAATTAACGGTCGGTTTTTCTTGTCTGGCTTTCCTGGTATTTGCTTTACTGCTGTCCTGGTGAACACTCAGAATATGAAGGAAGGCAAATGTTACCTGTTGGAGACCATTGCTTCTAGGGGGCTTTTTGGTGACTTTTCAACTCCTTTTGAAAGGTTTGGATTTTGCCAATTTGCTGGGGGCATAGAGGCCTTTTCATGCCTGCCTGTGGACTCCCGTCCCCCTAAAATATTCTGTCTTTAAACGTCTCTAAGAAAAGGTCTGGTCTCTACTATTAACTGAGCTAAATGCCTTGGGTTCCCCACTGTAACCTTCTCTGCTTGTGCCATCCTGGCCAGACCAGAGGGAAACAGGCCATCCTGACAAAAGATCTGGTCTGACTCAGCTGCATCTGTTTTTGAATCAGGGCCATGTGTTCACAAGCAGCATCTAGCACTGAACACACAGGTTGCACTCCTTCCTTGGTTCCGCCCTCCTTTTTATCATGATTAAAAGACCAAAGCCACACATTTGTGTGCATGTCTAGGTGTGACCCAGACTTGGCTCTCTGGTGATCTGGACTGGACCTTAGATAGATAAGAGGGGAAAAAACAACATTAAAACAATACAGTATACAGTGTAGCACTCCGAAGATGTCTCTGAGGATTCCCATATGTGACATAACGTTTTTATGTTTCTGCACCAACAGATGGTTTAGATTCAAATGCCGCAAGTTCATTTGTGCAAATGGTCCCATACCAAAAAAAAAGTCTGTTTTTAACATTTTCCCTAGAAGCTACAATTTAATTTTTTCATAGAAATGGAGAAATTTTTGCTACTGTCTAGTACGTTAATCATCATACCTGTCATGAGATAGGCTTCTTTAACAGATTGGAGCTCTAAAAGGAAATTTATGTTTTTTAAAAGTGCTTTAAAATGACTTTGTACATTTTGATTTATGTGTCTTTTCCCCTCCCCCCCCCCAAATCTTTGCATGTTTGCAGTTTTACATAAGCTTCCGTTATGATCGTTTCTGCTTCAGAATAAGTTAGTATCTGCTTTGTCAAACATAATGAGGCAAATCCTTTATCTTCCTTTTTTATCTTTGTGTCATTGCTGAGAAGGAAATGATCAGTGAATGAAAGCTGGGAGAAAGGACTGCTTAGGAAGATCTAATTATTCCTAAGGGAACTTTCAACATCTCCCAGTCCTTTCTTGAGAAGGTAGGTACTTCGACTCACTGCTGGTGGTACTTGGACCACTGGACCCCTGCTCCAATGTGGCACTTTCGGAGGCTCGTTTTCGCTCCCGAGAGGCTCCTGCCTTTGGCCAATCCTATCGGGAATGCTGAGAAGGGCCCTCCCTCCTGCCCAGAGCCTCGTTCCTGCATTTCCTGGCCTCTGAAAACCCAGAAGTAACTGACGATGATGTCATTGCCAGTCACTTCTGGTGGTATGCAGCAGGAGAGTGGCACCAGAGGTGGTACTTGGATGGGAAGGGGTTGCAAACCCCTGGCTTAGACTATGAACGAACATCATAGAATTCTCCATGCCACAAGGGGATTTTCACTCCGCAACATGTTGCATGAATGGAAGGGCAGGAGAAGGAGAAGTGGCCCCAGGAGACACATACAGTGGAAGTAAATGGAACTTCTGAGTAAATGTGCATAGGATTGCACTCTAATATATGTTTTATATTTGTCTGAGATATTTTTTATCTCTCCCTCTCAGAAGCACCTATACTTTTCATAGTCAGAACCTCCTCTTGGTTTCTTAAAGCATTTACTTCTTGATCTAAAACTTTCATGGCCAGCTATTACATACAAAGATTGGGTTAGCATGGGATTAAACGCCATGTAAAAACTATAAAAAATATATTTGAGTTAAAAGCAAGTTAAAAACAAAAATAAAAGTCACTACATTTCGTTCAAAATCTATGAACCTCTTCAGGTGACAAGAGCAACCCAAGCTGCCAAGATGTTGAGAGCAACAACACACAGCAGTTGGGTTTATATGGAGAACTGCAAGTAAGCGAAAACCAATTAGCACCAGAAGCAATGGCACAAGCCTTCTGATTGCAAATAACCTCAGCTGCGCTTCAAGCCAATTGACCTGTAGAAACCACTACTTCTTACTTACTTACAAAGCCTTCTTATGGAGTGCTGGAGCCCAAATCTTATCCACGAAAGCTAATTCCTGTTTCCTATTTAATAAATTATCTTGCTTGGCTTTACTTATCTCAATGGCTTCATATATTAATCTTTGTCTATACCGTGATTCTTGCACCAGTGTCTTTGTGTTTTCAGATTTAATTACATGTCCCGTATCTATAGCATGTTCCGCAATAGCAGACTGTTCACGGTGTCCCAGTCTGCATGATCTCTGATGTTCTTTAATCCTAGTATCAATTGCACATTTGGTTGTCCCGATATAAGATCTGCCACATTCACATGGCACCTTGTAGACACCTGGGATTGATAATGCTGGTCTTGGGTTTTTAGGGTTTCTTAAAAGCTGGGATATTTTCTTAGTGGGTCTAAAGATCGTTTTTATATTATGTTTTTTGAACACCCTAGCGATCTTTCCGTGGTGCCCTGAACAAACGGAAGACATAACCAATCCCTCTTTTCTTCTACCGTTCGTTCAGGGCACCACGGACAAGAACGCTAGGGTGTTTAAAAAACATAATGATTCCATGGACATTTTCAAGAAAAAGCTACAGAGTCTCAAGCGTGTAGCTCACGGGCCGCATTACTCAGTCCTGCTCTTACAGTGGACCAGAGACAGTAAATTATAAAATATATATATTTTTTATAAATTTCCAACATCATTATTAAGAATGTTTCACATTAGGATAAAAAAGTGCAGCTACACAGCTTCTCTCTCTCTCTCTCTCTCTCTCTCTCTCTCTCTCTCTCTCTCTCTCTCTCAGCTGTGCTCTCGAAGAGGGTGACCTCATCAAGCAGTTTCTTCATTCAGCAGGAGGAAAAAGATGTGTGATGGTGGGGAGAGGTGGGCGAAGAAGTGGGGATGCACATCATTATAATGCCACTGGGCTCAGCAGGCCAGTCAAAATGTGTCAGTGGACTGGATGTGGCCTGTAGACCATAGTTTGGGACACTAGCTACAGAGGAAAAGTCTAAAGTAAACCCTACCCTTCCTTAAGACTGAAGGCTAATCAAGAAGATAACCGAAAGGAGTTTTAATCATGATGCAGCTGCTGAAGTCAGAAATAGTCCACAACATCTTGATGCCTACAGCAATGAATCAAAATGCCACCTCCTATGGCTCCATGGTGTGGCACAAATGATATTTGCTACCCTTTATTCATGCCTCAACATTTGCTTCATCTTGCCTAATAGTAAGTCAAGTCCTGGCGGTAGTATTTGTCAAGGTGCATGAAGACTTTTTTTGTTTGATGGCCCTGATACTAGACACATTGTTAAAAAAAAAAAAAAAAACCTAGTTGGAAGATGCTGACGGTTCTGGTGGGAAAACAGAATAAAAATAGGCACCAAGGCAGTTTCCTGCTGCTGTACATTATTATTGCTATCAATATTACTTACGTTCATCTACGTGCATTGTCTTCATATTAGTTATGCTTCATTTTGTACCATGAAAAAAGATATATCTGAAAACCGATCTGCATAAATTATGCAGTTGCTAAGTAACTTATAATTTATATTGCGTTTCATATGGTGGCTTACTGGTCTGGTGCTATCTGGATTTCATGCGCTTAAACCTGTAGTAGATTTAAAACTGAAGACAGTGCAGTGCATCCACTAAGAGTACATTAACTGGGTTAGACAGGCAAGGGGATCCTTCTTTCTTTGTGTCCCTGCTCTGGATCGCAATACAGAAACCATCCCCTGAAATGATGGGAAATGAGGAAGGTCACTACAAAGTCATAATCCTGTGAAGGCCAATCAATGTTTGAATTTACACGCAGAAGTTCACTCTCCTTGGGAAAGACAGCAATCTAATTGCAGTAAGGAAGTTGCCTTATATACCATTAGACCACTGGTCCCATTCTAGATGACCTGTCCCAGCAGTTTCATGCAGACATGAAGCAGCATGGGAGACAAGATGGAACTTAGGGACACCTTGGGCCTAAGGCCAAGAGAAAGGTCTCCCCAGTCACTTTGTCCACACCATGTTTGCTTTAAAAAAAAAAAACAAGCATTGTTGCCAGTCTTTTTTGTAATAATTCCTAGCATGGAACTCTTTCTCGAATAATTGCAGGCAGCTCAGCTCCCATCACGCATATGCAAAGCTGAGAAGTTTTGTCCTCGTGTGATCAATACAATCAGATTTCATGTCAAGGTATAATAATATAATAGACTTCTTGATGATGATGATGATGATGATGATGATGATGATGATGATGATCATCATCATCATCATCATCATCATCATCATCATCATCATCATCATCATCATCATCATCAATTGTATGTTTGTTTAAGTTTTTAAGCTTAAGGGGTATGAGGAAGACAGAAGTTCCCAAGTTGCAGCATCTCCCATCAAAGGCCAGCCTTACCATTAAGCAATGTGAAGCCTGTTCTAGAGAGAGCACCTTCTGCCTGCTTCCAGTGTCCATTTGTATGAGTCATTAAACACGTTAACGCTTCCGTTCAGAGCATAACCTGGTGCGTTGTTTTGTATTTTTGCAACTTTTTGCTTCGAGTGTGAAAATATCTCAGGTCAGAAAAGTTTCTCTAAACGTGTTACAGTGACAGGAAAACAAACAACACATCTCACTATTGATGACCCATTTCAGAGCTCTGAAGGATCAGAAGCCCCTTCTGTTGGGATATCTGGTCACCTCTGGCTTGTGCCGTTTCCAAACACACAGCAACCATATTTGTAAAGTGACCATAGAGTAGAAAACGGTGAAGAGGTTGCTCTGGCTTGTTGCCACTAAGTTACTATGTAGTAGCTAGGCATGTGTTTGTCAAGTACACGAGGCATGAAATTGCTCTCAGATTAGCCCTACGTGACATGACATCCATCCAGAAGCAGCCTTACAATAGCATAGGATCAAGGATACTCCTTACTGACCGGAGTATTCTATCAGATAGTACTGTACATCATTCGGTGGTCATTTAGTGCAAGACCCCAAAGAAGCCACATATCTATATAATGGCACATGCTTTATATGCTCCCACATTGTGGAGGGGGGGGGAATCAGTTAAATAGAATAAGCAGGCAACTCACAAAAGGTGAACGCCAAGAAGAGAAGATAACCAGATGGGATAATGTCAAGGTAGGTTGCATTTTTCTCAAGTTAATGATAAAACTCTTAGCACTGATACAATCTTCAAGCCAGCCAGTGTTTGGTATGAAAAATCATTTGTGCAAAGGAAGCATCTGCTCATTATCATTCATGGGCTTAATTGTATCTTGCTTATAACCTAGAGGTGTTCATATACAAACTTATACAGTACATAGCTTCAAGCAGCATTTTAAGAAAAGGAAGGACAAACATCCAAATAATGGAAGCTTTGGAGAATTCAAACGATTGTTTGCAAGATTATTCAGTACCTAATAACTATGGGAAGAACATGAATTGTGACAGGTTTATGTTGCAGAAGCTGAAATGTGATTTATTAGTCCTACCAATCGGAAATTCTGTTTCTACCTAGCCAGCCTGGCGCTCTCTCTCTCTCTCTCTCTCTCTCTCTGTGGGGGGGGGGAAGGGTCAAGCTAAGGAAGGAGGGACTATGAGTAACAACTACAGAGACAGTGAAGAGCAAAATACAGCAGACCAATTTCAAAATTGTTTCCAGACATCACTCCTCCTAAGAGGTACTTGGAAGTCAGGCCCTGAAAGATGAAGATATTTTTTTACATATGAACTTCCTGTTGTAGGCAATCTGACTAACCATTACTGTTTAGAAATGGTAGTTTTCTCCACCATTCTGATCCTGCTAATTTATCAGTCAGAACGGAGAACTCCCACCCATCTGAATGAACCAGATTAGACAGAAGGGCAATAGACACGTTTACATATCATTTAGGACCATCTCACAGAATAGGGTTTTGCCCTTGTAAAATGAAATGAGAGGAAGCTGCCAGTCAGACCATTGGTCCATCTAAGTCAGAATTGTCAACACAGACTGGCAATAGCTCTCCAGGGATTCAGACAGAAAAACGAAGGGGGGGGGGAGGAGTCCTCAAACAGGCTGATGCAGACTAGCACAGTGTTTCCCAACCTTTGGAGGCCCGCGATGACAAAGTGTGAATGATGTCATTGGCACTTTCTTCCGGGTTCACGGCCAGCCGGAGCTCTGAGAAGGGCAGAAAAGCAAAGGTAAGACGCAGGGGTCTTACTGCCCAAGCAGGGGTCTTACTGCCCAGCGCTTGCTGCCCAAGTGTGCAAGGAAACATTGCCTTTGGGGCTCAGTCACGGCGCTGCACTGCTGAGATGGTGGCTGCCATCTTGGCTGCCAGCAGCCCATGTACCACCAGCCTGTGGTCCGCATACCACCAGTGGTATACGTACCACAGGTTGGGAACCTCTGGACTAGCACATTCAGTGGCCCCCAGGGACACTGAAGTGTCACTTGGAAAAAAAAACAAGAGCAGAACACATGTTGGGGGGGCAACAGAGAGAGAATTGGCTTGCTCATACTAATTGGGCATTAGAGTTGAGGAGATGCAACTTTTTTTTTTAAACCACACCAGCCTGCTGAAGTCAGAACATGCACAGTGGCTCCCAGGAAGCACAGAGTGTTGGGATGGCAATTGGAACAAAATGGGAGGGGGAAAATTGACCTACTTTCCCACATTAGAGTTGCAGGGTTTCACCCTGCATTTTGTTGTGGGTCCCTCTTGCATTCTAAGTAGAAGAAACCTAACCACAATATCATTATATATTTAAACAAAATACACAAACTATAGTAGTAGCAGCAGCAGCAGCAGCAACAACAACTTGTGAATGTAAATGTGGTGCTAATCAGGGAAAAGAGACTCGGGAGTTACAGTACATAAATCCCCCAAAGCCCCTTGCCTAATTAGTGAAGAAGATAAACTAGTTGACAGATTGCACAGCTAGAAAAACATAAAGCAAAAGGAGGTTATAATATTTATTATGGTTGTGTAAAGACACTGCTTAGACACCCCCAACTCCACATGTTTAGATCTCATCGCTAGTCTCCACAAAGGATAATAACTTTCCATGTCTGTACAGTTTGATAAATTAATCCAGATCTGGTCCAAATAAAAGGATTTGCATTCTTCAAAGATAAATTAGCTTTGTGCTAGTACAGTAGCACCACCACCAAATCTGTGAATAGCATTGCTAAGTGGAGGAAATTTAGAATTGCAACAGATCATAACTTGGGGCATCCATCTCCCATTATAATTTCCCTGAATACAGAGTTCCTGCAATATAGGCACTTGGGGGAAACTGTAATGTCAGAAGCAGCCAATCTCTGAGAAACAATCCCGAAATCTAAACTTTTCCTGTGCAGCAAAACATTTGAATGTTCTTGAAGGGCCTGAAGGTTCCCAGGGATCAAGAAATCCTCATAAAATATTATTTATTTATTTTTTTTAAAAAAATCATACCCCACCGTATCCCATGTCAAAGCAAATGCCCAAGGTGGCTTACAAAGATCAAAAAAATAAAAAGGTTTACAACATATAAAACAATAAATAAGATAAATTAACACACAGTAAAATCCACTGGGGAAGAGCGACAATACAGAGCAGAGAAGCAGCGGAGCAAATCACCATGAGAGAGACCCAGAAGTCAGACACCAACCCATTACCCAAACGCTAAACGAAACAAAAACGTTTTGAGCCCTCGCCGAAAAGCCATGAGGGAGGAGGTAGTTCTTAATACCCATGGCAATGAATTCCATAATTCTGGTGCCACAACAGAGAAGGCTCGCCCACATGCCGCCATCCCCCTAACCTAAGATAGAGGTGGCACTTATAGGAGAGCCTCCTCAGATCACCTAAGAGGACGGGCCGGAATATATAGAAGGCAGTCCCTCAGATAGCAGATATGCTGCTGCATCTGATAGTGAGATGTTGACTATGGAGTCTGTTAGCACTGAGAAATATTTTAAATCAAAATCATAGCTAATATCTGATATTATTATTATTTTATTATTATTATTATTATTATTAATAATAATAATAATAACAACAACAACAACAACAACAGTATTTATATACTGCTTTTCAACAAAAAGTTCACAAAGCGGTTTACAGACAAAATCAAAATCAAATGATTAAATGGCTCCCTGTCCCAAAAGGACTCACAATCTAAAATATTATAGGCAACTGCTCAAACTCAGTCTAACAACAGTTGGAATTAAATGAGCTCCTGGTTGGAGGAGGAGCTCATCTCCAGATTATGACGTAATATTGTGTTCACTGTGACAAAAGATTGATGCGTGCACATCTAGGTGGTAGCACCTCACCTTTGGAAGTCTCTCTCTGGAGATGTTCACCAAATACCTGGTCACTTTATCATCTTTTTAGGGGCCCTACACCATGTAGGGCCACCATCAGATGTAGTTGTCTATTAGTCATGAAGCCTTTAGCACCCAGACTTTGAAAGTGACTCCCTTAGGAGCCTTTCAGCGCAATCCTATCCAACTTACACCACTGGTGCAGCAAGAACGGGAGGCCCCAGAACGGAAAGGGGATTCAAATCCCCTACAAAGGGGGATTCAAAGGGGATTTGAATCCCCTTTTTGTTCTGGGGCCTCCCGTTCTCGCTGCACCGCTGGTTACACTGGTGGTGTAAATTGGATAGGATTGCGCTGTTTGTTCCTTTTTAAGATTTAGAAAGCAGATCAGGAGCATTCTTTCCAGAGAGCTTTTGAGAAGACAGATGGATAGCCATTTTGATACCTGCTGTGTACTGTCTAAGCCTGCTTTTTATTGTTTTGTTAGTTCTGTTCCTGTTATGTTTTTATGATGTTTATATTATTTTTTACCATTTTATCTGGTGTAAGCCACCTTGGGGATTACTTTTGATGGAAAAGCGGCATATTAATGTTTAAATGAATACAGCCATAAAAAGCCACTTTTCAGAGTGTGGGGGAATTTCACTGTCCATTATAAATGAGACAGCATAACAAAACTATGAAGTTTGCTTTTGATTTATGTTTCTTTGGCCAACATCAGACTGCCTGCTTTAAAAATGAATGTTATAAATGGAGTGCAGTGTAGTAGATATTTAATACTATTACTCAAATACATTTATATACTACTCCTACCACCAACTGGTACTTGGGGCACTGCACATAAAATACAACAAAACCTAATTTTCTGCTTCGTAGAGACAAAGCAGTTCGTTTCTACCTAAACATAAAAACACTTAAATGAACATTATCTTCCCTGTGGGGAAATGATTAGACAATGGACACCTGCACCTAGAGGGTCCAATCCACTACTTGCCATGCGCAACTAGCTCTGCTCAACAAACTAATAGTCCTGAATGGCCTGTTAAATGGGGCCCAGGTGAGCATCATGATGTGCATTAAAAAATCCCATCTGCCTTCACATGAGCAAGCCTGTTTCTGCAGACCTTCCTTGTTCAGAAGTCTCTTACAAGAGTACCAAAGAAAGGAACACCTTGCTGAAGAAGTCTGATAGCAAAGGAAGGTAGAAGATCGCTCCAGAAATCTCTGACTGTAACCTAAAGTTATTCCTGCACATTTTGGCCATCCCCCATCTCAGTGGTGTCGTCTCCAGCTCCTGGGAACCCAGGTTCAAATTCCAGTCCAGCCTTGTTTGGAGTATGTTCGGAATGCTAAATGCACATTGGAGTGTGTGTGTGTGTGTGTGTAAGTAAAAGCAACCACATTACAAGCTATTGTACAAGTTGCCATTTTGCAACTAGCTCCGCCATCGCATCACAATTTTGTAACATGCTTCACTTCCTGAAGTCTCAATTTCATGCTGACAGTTTGGACGATCATTGTTTTTGTTTATGAAAACACTGATCCAGCCACATATAAGACCCAGCCAGAGATCACTAGCATTAAAGACTTAAATTCCTGTCTCGCCTGGTATAATTCTCAGTACTGATGAGAACAACTACAGTATTACTAGATGAAGGTACTGACCTGGCGTGAATTACGGAGACCAGGCTGGACAAGGTGGAAGGGGTTGGTTTCTCCCAGCTTGGTCCACTGGTTTCTGGGTGCTGCAGCAGTTATGGCTTCGGGGGCAAAGAGGTGGGGTTTTGATGGTCTATCTGAAGGTCACCTCCCTTACCAGGTACCCTGTCTAGTGGTCCACTGAGTTTGAATGCCTTTGTGCTATTCTTTTTGTAGTGCTTTATTTTCATTTCATGAGAGAAACACACACACACACACACACACACACACACACACACACACACACACACACACACACACGTAGTCGCTGGGGCTTGGTATTTAGACTCTGTCAGACCACTGCTTCAGCAGCTACACTGGCTGCTGATTCATTTCCCAGCACAATTCAAGGTGTTGATTCAAGGTGCTGATCTTGACTATAAAGCCTTTCACAGCCTGAGATCAGTTTATTTGATGGACTGCTTTCTTCCATACTTTCCATCTCTAACAGCTCAATCCACACTAATGGATGCACTGATACAGCGCATGCTGTGCCGGTGCAAAAGTGCCATAAAGTGCTTTGCAATGGCATAGAATGGCTGGAAAGACGTGAAGGCCCGTGCGTGCCTCCAGATGGAGAAGAGCGGGCCAGAAAAGGTAAGTTTCACATCGAGTGGCACGAGGGAAGGGTGTGGAGGGGCATATTGAGCAGGGGGATCGGTGGATCAGGCCCAGGAGGGGGCTAGTCCAATGGCCCCCCTCCCTTGCCCGCCGGACCGCCCATGCGGCCACCAGCAGGAGAGCTTACCTTCCTCCAGCGGCCATGCCCTGGTCAGGTGACGGAGTGAGGGAGGCCGACCTTGCGCTCACTCCGCCGTTCTGAAGATCCCCAGGATTGCACCCTCAGATACGTTATATTGCTGTTAAGGCTGGTTTTCATATTGGGTTTTTTTTTTCACTCAATTAGGTATTTTTTTTTAATATATTGGGTATATTTTTAGGCTGTTGCTGGTGCAGATTTATTGTGTTTTATAACTGCTCACTCTTTTAAATCTTGTATCTCTTGAATGCACTGCTGATTTTTATTGGAGTATTTATTGTATGATGGTCTTATTGTTATTGTCTGTATTTATGCATTTTATTATTTTTGTATCTTGTAAGCTTCCTTGAGAGCTCTATCTTGGGGATAAAGGTGGGGTATAAATTTATTAGATAAAACAAACAAATAAATAAGCTGCAGGTGATGTAAAATGTTAGCTTCTGAATTATAGCGGTTTTGGTTTTAACCTATTTTAGGATTTGGCTGACAACATGGTGATATTAGCCTTAATGAAAGGAAGATGTGCTAGAAAATAGAAAATCTAAAAGTAACACACACAAGTTTCAGAGGCTTACAGCATAATCCTGTAAGCATAATCTTCGCTCTGCCGGCCTAAAGTGTCGCAAAAGTGTTGTAAAACACTTTTACGGCAACTTGGGAGTAAGCGCTGCCAGCGTGGAGGCCAGCACTGCTCACTCCCCCGGCATCTCGGACCTGAACTGGCCACCGCTGGTACGTTCTGCACCCGACGGTGCAGGGACAGGCAGGACAGAGCAGCGAGGGAGGGGGACCATTGACCGGCCTGGGCTGGGAGGGGGCGGGGATATCGGCGTCGATATCCTATGCCCCATCGTAGCCTGTGTCGGTCTTACACAGTCTCCCCGGATGTAAGCCAGCTCTGGAGCTGGTGTGCATCCGCCCCGGGCTCGCCTAGACCGGGCTCACCTCTCCTGAGGTGCACTCCAGCAGCGCCGGCGTGAACTGGAAAGAGCTTAGGATACAGCAGCCGGCCCTTTAGGTTGGCCACGAACCTTTAAACAGGATTGCGCAGTTAATTGCTAGAGCTGAGTATATTCTTGCCTCTAGCTGGAACCTCTTTGATACTGTTCAGATAAACAGATCTGCTTTAGAGCCTATGATAGAGTCAATATCAAAACAGCTACTGAATGAAACAACTACCTAAGACAGTGATCAGATTTCAAAGGAGCTAGACGAGGAGAAGGATGAGACCAGTATTTGAATGTATGATGGCATTTTGCTAAAACAAAAGGAAACAAATCCATTCCTTCCTGGCACATCATGATTCTCCTCAAATATTTGAGGAGTTTTGGTTTGTTCTGTCTTGTACAAGGATGGCATAATGTAATTGGTGAAAAGCCTTATGGGTTGGCTTTTGTAATTTATTTTTGCCTTTCCCAGAAGCAATCAAGAATTTGTCATTGCTGAAGGCAAATGCTATACCGGATGGACGAAAGAGTAGCATTACTATCATGAAAGCTGTACTTAATTTCAATAATTATAACTGATTTTAAATGATAATGCTCTACCATGCAGAGCCTATTTATGAAAACTGAATTTCAATATTGATAGAATATTCTATACTTTCAAAATTGCCATGATGGGAATTATTCTTGGAAATATGCCAAGATATAATCTGCAATCTCACCTTCTGGTCTCCTTTTTTTTCCATCAACCATCTGTTTCAGTGACAAACTGGCCCTAGGAACCAGATTATTTTTCTGAAGAATATTTTCTTGTTGTTCAGAACTAACTGAGGAAGTAAAGCCAAATGATTCAAATTTTAAATCTGTAAAATATACAATATAGAATTATTTCTAGTATATATTTAGAATTAACGAGACAAATATTAATTTAACCTCATATTTCCTCAAAATTACCTTTTTTTTCTTACATCAACCACCTACTCTTTTGTTATTGGTGTGACCGTCCATCAATGAAACACACAGAAGATGGGCCTCCAATCTTAGTTTCCCTCATCAATTTCATGGTAAAAATTTAATCAAGAGTTGCATGCTAGTTGAGACCTGGGACTTCACAGTAATCAAGAGGTCTGTTGCCACACCCTCAGCAGAGTGCAAAACTAATAGAGGTCCACTCTTTGCTCTGCCTAGCCCTCTTGGGTTTGCTTTCAAACTCTTTTCTGCCTTTCCCCCCAACTTTGAACCGGGAGAGCACTGTGTCTTGGCACCCTCTCCCGATGATCTCTACAAGCTCACCTCAGCAAATACAGATAGACAAGCTTGGCTGTTGACAAACCTGACCGTCGGCTTATCAACCCCCTCCATTTTCTACATCATCGCTTATAGTTCCCATCACCACAGTTCCCATTTATGTGTGCTCTGAGTGTGCACGACATGAGGCCAGAGAGGTTTCACTCTATGCCATGTACCCCTGATCACCCTGGCTGGGGTTTTGATACTGGGGTTGGTATACTGTGATTGGCTGCCAGTGTAGCCATTGGCTGCCAGTCTGTGCTGTGATTGGCTGCCAGTCTGTGCTGAAGAAAGTGGGTGGGGTGGGGGAATGGTGAGAATTTTTGATGTTCTTTCCCCACCCCGTTGGCTTTTTATGGGGACAGTACAAAAAAAAAGGGGGGGGGCTTTTTAAATTCTTATGCCAGCTCTGATGTTAGCATAGTGTTTTGCTGATGTTTGGGCCATGTCTGTCATCTGGAGGGAGTTTAGGATATGGTGCATGTTGACTCCTCCTCATCCCACCCACTTCCCTTCGGCATTTCCACCCCATTGGTGGTTTACACTGATGGTAGTTGCACCGGTGTTGGAGGTACATTGGCTCAGCTTTGCATTGGCATCTGTCATCGGAACTAGAGCTACGATGGTGGGGCTGTTGTGTTGGCATAGCTATTGTTGCACCGAGAGCATAGACCATCTCTGTACTGATGTTCAGACTGACCTTTCTGAAGCATAGGATTGTACCATAAGCCTCTTACATTTTTTTAAAAGCCAACAAATAAATATCCAAACTGTTGCCAACAGATGGATTCAGAGAGAGAGAGAGAGAGAGAGAGAGAGAGAGAGAGAGAGAGAGAGAGAGAGAGAGAGAGAGAGAGAGAGAGAACGAACAGCAGTGGCCTATTCTGTAGAGATACTATCTCAATTATTTATTTGGACAAGCACAGAAATACATGTCTTGAAGATATGTGCTACTTTTGGTTCTTTGATCATTTGCTATAATGTTTAGTTTTGATCATGTGGTCATGTTAACACTTGTCTACAGCTAAGCCAAGCTTCACCTTCACACACAGGAGGCTTGAGTTTGTAAGAAAAGGATAATCCATAACTCAGCAGTAGTGGGGTTTGGGAAAATGACTGAAATATAATGCTGCTGGCAGGCTGGCGCTGAGGCAGCTTAGCAAGAAATGAAGCTTTAAAAGGTGTGTGTACCGTCGCCTGTGAGAGAAATGCTACTTTCTTACAACTTGGACTTCTGGCAAGGAATGGAATCTGGCAAGCGTTGTGTTGAATGTTTACACGTCTGCAGCGTTTAATTTCTAAAATAAGAGAGGTGCCAGAGCACAAACCTGTGTGTGTGTGTGTGTGTGTGTGTGTGTGTGTGTGTGTGTGTGTGATTGCAGTTGTGCAGTGAGAAGGCAGGAATGGCTCACAGGCTCGCTTCACTACTCTTTCAAGTATGCTGGGGCTACACCTGATCAGCCCAAGTTCAAAATAACTGCCACGCTTCTGGCCAATGATTGGACTATCAGACAGCTTTGGATCACATTTTGCTATTCTGCTGGTTAGGTGATATTATTTATTTATTATTTATTCACATTTTTATACCACCCTTCCTCCAAGGAGCTCAGAGTGGTGTACATATTTCCTCCCCTCCTTTTTGAGAGATAGTGACTGGCCCAAGGTCACCCAGGAAGCTTCGTGGCTGAGCGGGGATTTGAACCTGGATCTTCCAGGTCTAAGTCCGACTCCCAAACCACTACACCATCCTGGCTCTGTATTAAGTCCCTAAATATACGAGACAAGGAAATGTATTTTATGACTTTATTCTGAAGACTTGCCACCTTTCTACCACAGCAGCTCCAAGGCAACTCACAATAAGGTAAAGGTATCCCTTGACATTTAAGTCCAGTTGTGTCCGACTGTAGGGTGCAGTGCTTATCCCTGTTAGGAAGCTGAAGAGCCGGCGCTGTCCAAAGACACTTCCATGGTCATGTGGCCAGCGTGACTCTCCTTGCTGCAGCGCGTAGTGCTGGCTGGACACGGAACGCTGGACACGGAACGCTGTTACCTTCCCGCAAGTGGTACCTATTTATCTACTCATATTAACATGCTTTCAAACTGCTAGGTTGGCAGGAGCTGGGCCGAGTGGCGAGAGCTCACCCCGTCGCGTGGATTCGAACTGCCAACCTTTCGATCGACAGCTCATAGTTCAGTGGTTTAACCCACTGCGCCACCCCGCAGCTCACAATACAATACAATTAAAAAAATCTACTCCAAAAGCCAGAGTGTCACTAGCTTCTGCAATCCCAGGATAACTGGCAGTTGGAGGAGAGCTCTTTCCAACAGATAGGGAGAAAGCAGGCGACCTGCAGCTTCTCATTCTTTGGCTGGCGACTGGAGCCAGACAAGTTTTCCCCTTCTCATGGTGTTTTGGAGGGAGAGGGAGGGTGCTACTTCCCAGTCAGGCTGGCCCATCCATGAGACCAACTGGAACTGCAGCCTCAGGCAGCAGATTGGTGGGGGGCACCCATCTCTGTCCACCATCTTGCCTCCACTGCTCCTCCTTCTCCTTCCTCTCCTTGGATTGGAAAAGGAAGAGGGGGATGGAGAAGAAGGGGAAATGTGGAGGGAAGAAGAGTGCTGAGCTAGAACACTGGAGGGTGGGAGGAGCAGAGGCTGGAGCATCCTGGACAAGGGGCACCGCATTTGGCATGCCATTGCAAGTATCAGGAGGTCTTGGGCCAGCCCTACATCAGTGGTGGGTGGCAGAGGACTGTCTTCTATCATCCCCTCATACAAAACACTGGTATAGATTGCACAATTCTGATGCCATGTTTAACACATTATGGTACTCTCCACTTTCTCCCATCCCATCATTAATGTGTTTTAATACAGAAGAGCAGAATGCAGAAATCGGAAGCATTGTACAGTCTAAATGATCTTTGGATCACTGCATTTGCTTCCATGGCAATGTCTTCTAACTTATACGTAACATTGAGATAGGAGACCAGTAATGATGAAGAATCTGGAACTGTGACAAGGCTCAAGGTTGGTAGGTTGGTGAGACTTGATCCACCCCAGATGCTGTTTTAAGAAGTAAAGTAAAATTTGACAAGTGCAAATCAGCAAGCTTCTTTTGCAGCTAAAGGAGTTCAGTGGAGAACATCTGGTCACTCTCAGACCAATTTATTAGACAAATATTTGATTATCTGAATATGGTCTTTTAATGTAATGAAACACAGACTGAGCCAGCATGGTAAAATAACCAGTTTGAGTACTCTTGATGTAAATGTAAGGTAACCACATATCTCCCATGGAAATGTTTGTTTATTCATTATGTTTTATCCCACCCTTTCTTGAAGGAGCTCAGGTGGTATACAGTACAGTACACTGATCTCTGACCTGGTTATGTTTTTCATCTCAGCAGCTATGTGAGGGAGGTTAAACTGACTGGTCCAAGACCAGCCAGTGATCTTCAGGACTGAGTAAGAGATCGGAACCCAGGTCTCCCCAGTCCTACACCAGCACTTACCCCTTGCACCACTGCAACTCTCACTGGCCCTTACAGCTGTTTGAATTTGCTGGAATTCACAATTCACAATTCACACAAGGCTTATGTGCTCTGAGTAGTTCTTTGTTTCAGAATATGACTTGCCAGCTGTGGTTTGATGAGGTTTTAAAGATCTTTTCTTTTATTGCTGAAATCTAGCTCAAAGCACACGGAACACAAACCTAAACATTCCTAGTTCGTATTATGCCTTAACACTTTCATTGTAATGCATGGACATGTATACTGTGTTAGCTTAGTGCCATCAAGTGACCAAACATGAGAAGAGGCAACAACTGCTTCTCTTTTAAGACAGAATGAAAATGGATGTCTTTGTTATAACAACTCTAATCCACAAACAACCAAAGTTAATTTGAAAGATATCTGGCAGACTTAAGGGGAAAGCTTTGAAATAATTCCAGTAAATGTGACACTTCTTGGCTCTTTTCATTAATGTTATAGCATTACAATTTTCAGCGTTGATGCCTGGTTGCTAGAGGGCTTTGCAAAGTCCTGCACTGCCCCCCCCCCATGATGCATTGCTTACTGATGGCCAGTGACAGGCAGTGCTAACTCTTCCACTCTTCTCATCAGCCAATAAGAGCATCCCTTATAGGCCCCATGATGATGCAGGACCCTCTGGGGGATGCTCTCATCTGCAGATGCGAGAGCTTGGTGCATTGGTGAGGCAAGTATCTTGGAGTCTGGCTGGACAGACTCTGATGGTTGTGGGCTATTGGCCAATGCCCAACTCCACCTCTGACTATTTTATTAATTGGACAGGCTCAACATAGTAAACTAGAGAAGCATCCTGATTTTCAAAAACTGCTGAGGCTTCTCAGACAATCACTTCCCCTACATGTTACAGACCCATGTTTTGCACAGATACATGTTACAGACCCATGTTTTGCACAGCTTAAAAAAAAAAAAGGCTAAACCACACATTACCGAAAGCACATAGCATGTTTTTTTTTTCTCTAAACAGTGCATCAGAGGGACCTGGAGGTATGCAACTGCAGTGGGAGGGGAAAGAGGCCTCTGACCCTGCCATAGTTTCCATCTCAATCGGCCCCCTCTGCACACTATTCAACGGAGAGCAATGAAAGAATCTTTTTCAATAAAAAGAGCATGTAGGAGGGGCTGCAGTTGGGGATGGACGTCTGGTGGGAGCAAAGAGCTAAAGCACCTCACCACCACCACCGTTTCATACCATTTCAGGCCTCTTCAGCACACTATTTAGGGGGGGAAATTAACAAAACACAATGGGCCATGTTACAAGTGTCCAGGACTGTGTGATTTGGCCCTAGTATTTAAAATATATACATGATGCCTTTTCCTTTATTAACACCATGAAAACGGAATGAGTTCTGATCGACAATAAGTATATTGTCGTGTCTAAAGTGATCCTTAAGGTCCACTTTTGCACTCAGTGTTGGCATCTTAAACATACAACGAATAACAAACCAGCCCTGAGCAGAACTCAGCATGACAGCCATGTGCAAACATTGTCAGATGAAAAGAGAACTGAAGGAGCCTTAAAGGGGTAGTTCTTTAGTGGCAATTTGACCTAAGGATCTTATGAACCTATTAATTGAGGGACCACAATGTGCCAGTTCTAGCCCAATGACCTGGATCTTGCTATGTCCAATGTGCTGTTCTGCACACATAGTTCGAAACCTCTTACTATCCTCCTCCCAATCCCAAGTTTTAAAGAGTTGTATCTACAGACCTGTGGGTGATCAGATCACAAATCTACCTAGCAAAATCCCTAGAAGGAGAGTACAATGGCCATACTTAAATGTATGCAAAAGTGCTTTATTTTAAACAACCAGATTGGAAAGGCAGGAAAATAGAGTTACAACCTGCAGCTTTCAAGAGTGTCTTGTTGATCAATGCAATGAAATTTGCTTCTGATCAATATAGTTTTTCGGTCATGACCCTAGAGCCGACTTTCATCTTCTGCCTGGTGTTAGCACAGACAATGTCACAGATGTTTACATTCCAGAAAGTCTCATCTGGGACAGGCCGGCAATGGTACCCTGCCTATTCACCCCCATCTGATGTGACATGACCGTCAGTCACCCTCTTGCTTGGAGAGAGCAATCTGTCAAAGACCCCAACTCCATCCTGATAATCTGCTTAAATGCTGCATTTCAGGTCAGATCCGCCTACAGTGCTGTTTCTTTTACAAAGCTTTGGTTCTTCCTAGTTGTATGGCCACTGTTCTCGTTCTCGTTCTCTCTCTCGTTCTCTCTCTCTCTCTCTCTCTCCGTATGTATGTATGTATAAATACACACACACACACACACACACACCTAGAAAAAACAGACACCATCGGTCAGGTCTACTAAGCCTAAATATAGCAAGATAAACCTTACCAAGATTTACCGAGTCCAGATTATACTGTTCCAGATAAATATTTGGTTTTCAGTGATACCCTTTGGAAAGCGAGTCCATGAAGATAGACATTTGGAAACCTTATACTGCAATTGGTTATTCACATAATGTTTTAAATTTAAGGTATTAAACGTCCAACAGGACCTTGGCAGGAATCTATAGTCCTGCTCATGGAAATATTACATGTTTAACTAATTCTGACTAGGGTTTTCTGTGTGCTTACAGGATCATTTAAAACGTGATCCTATAATCACCAAAGGTTACACTGGAAATTGGACTGGAGCCAACGCCAAACTTCTCCTTCTCAGTAATGGTTCATGATTGCAAAGTAAAACAGTAATCTCTGTTTGCAAGAAGACATTTGTCTTCAATTAGCCACTGAGCTAACCAATTTAAATTGCTTAAGAGAGCTCATTTCTGTGGCAGTCAATCCCTAATAAAGTAATTTTATTGAACTGATTCTCTAATTAACCAACTTTAAGATGAAGTACCTGCTGCATGTTTAAAATTTAAAGATGTTTTTATGTATAACCACCACATCTGACCACACGGAGGAGCTCTAAATCCAGCTGTTCTAAATGTTTATCCAAAGTAAACCTTGTGTCTAATTTAAGAAGATAGCAGAGGAACTATTTTTCAAAAATTGAAGGATGAAAATAAAAGTGCATGGCAAATTTGGAAATTAGTACTAACCAATATGAGTCTTATCAACCTAGAACAGCTTGAATGTGGTTTCAATATGCTAACAACTTGTTTCCTTCTTCCAGAGGATCCAACGTACCTTTTTAAACCAAGCAAGCAAGTTCAAGTACCGGTAGTTGGCTCAGAAGTTTAACTATTATCCCTGTTGCAATACGTAACCCACTTGCCTTACAGTAATATCAGAGTAGTGGAGTACCAAAGCCCACTGAAATATATTAGTTATGCTCTTGGAAAACATAGTGACTGAGCTGCTATCATAGAAAGAAGAGGGAAGATGCTACTCCTCTTCTGTCGAATGCCAATCACCTGACTGAAACCTGGAAGGGTAAAAGCACATATAGGAAAATACTTCCTCTCTTCAAAGATCAGCGCCTGACATCTTTCTGGTGATTAATAGCTGACTGATGTTGCCTTTTAGAGTTTGAGAATTTAAAAAAAAGTTGTATCATGTTTCAAAATGTTGTTTCAAAGCTTTACATGTAAACCATTTAAACGTTTTTGGTGAAAGGCAGTACGTATATAAATATTGTAGAACAACATTTAATTACCATCATTTTTCTTCTAGAAATAATAACACTGACAGTTAATCACTTTTTTTACTTGTAATTTGATCCTTCACTTACTATACCCAGCAAGTTGTTTAGCATAGCAACGGTCACAAAAATACAGCTACAATTTCTGAGAGGTAGGCTGCAATCCTATACACACTTTCCTGGGAGTAAGCCCTATTGAACATAATGGGATTTCCTTCTGAGTAGACATACATAGGATTGGGCTCGCAATCCCAGATGCACAAGGGGATGCTGCTGTTGCAGCCTATAAAAGGGGCAAGAACACAACATTATTATTAAGAGTACTGCATTTATACACTGCTTTTCAACAGAAATGTTCAGAGCGCGGTTTACCAAACAAAATAAATAAATTCTAGCCAGCAAGAAAAGTCCCATATACAGTACACAGCAAATCAGCCTGAACATCCACAGTAACTTTGCTGGAATGGCAGTGTAAAAGTGTTTGACATTGTACTGACCTGAGTAGATCCTTAATCATAGTTACAGTAGAAACTGTTGACCCCCCCCCCAAAAAAAAACCTTGGCATTGGAGTAGCATTATAAGTTCTAAACTTGTTGTAGAAATTGTCAAAGCTCAACATGGACACAAAATATACCGTCTTTTAAAGAAACATCTCTACTTTTTCTGTTGGAATCACACCAATGAGGTACAGTGGCCCTTTTTTTCATGTTCTCTTATACACTGCAGTTGCCTAATTTATAGTGGGGCTGATGGTTGACTCCTTTTTCATTGTGGTTTGCAATAGCAAGTTTAGAACCTCGCCCTGTTGGATTACAGCTGTCGCAGCCCATGGGAAACCAAACGTTGTCTTCCACCACCATACAGTGTGTTCATTTTCGCAGTGATGCACCAATCGCCGAATTAACCACATGCCAACAAATGCATGCAACCAACTCATGGCAGGCTGAAATGCAACCTAAGAAAGGCATTTCCCCCATAACTTAACATGTAAGTGTTCAGATTTCTCCTCCCCCCTCCCACCTGGTGTCTATACTTCACTTTTTTGTGCAATACCATCCTTAGCCACTGGGGTGAAATTCATGCAAGATAGATTTACATTGTGTGCATGTGGGGCAGGGGGGCATGGAGAGAACCCACACTGTTCCTTGCCTCTTTCCTTCTAACACACAAATGATCAGAAAATAGCCCTCTTGACCAGGGCTGTGCATCAGGTCAAGCCTACTAGAGGTATATAGTTATAGATAGTAGCAGCGTTTTCAAAGTTCTGCTCCCAAGCCAGTTTCAATACGGAGATAATAAAATAGAACAACAAAATATGTAGTGCTTATGCAATGCTTTAGAGCAGAGATTCCCAACCTGTGGTATGTGGACCACAGGCTAGTGGTCCATGGGCTGCTGCTGGCCAAGATGACGGCCACCATCTCCACGCACCACCGCACTGGAGCCCCAAAATCACTGAGGCGGCAGAGCTCGAGCACATGGGCTCTAGGCACTGGGGATGGTCCTCCCCTGTGCCTTACCTGTCTTTTCAAAGCTGCGGCGCGGCCGCGAACCTGGAATAAAGTACCGATGATGTCATAGCCACTCTCTTCTGGTGGTACGCAGCTGGCCAGAGGCTCGCATAGGTGGTACGCAGGCCAAAAAGGTTGAGTACCGCTGCTTTAGAGTGTTCAAGACACTTCACATTCATTATCTATAATCTTTTCAATTACCCTGCAAGGTAGCTTAATTTTATTACCCTGTTTGCAGATGGGAAGCTGAAGATGAGAGGGTGTGCCTTGCCTAAAGAAACATGGTGATTCCATGCTGGATAATTTTAGCATAGTGCTCTAACTGGTGTAGCATAGTGGCTAAGAGACAGAGCTACAAATCAAGTTATATCTAGTTTGAGTTACGTTTGCCATCAGTGCACTGCTCCCACACTAGATGTTGCGCAAGAGACTTAAAAGCAGTAGAAGGCGACTCTGGTTTTGAGGAACCATTCTCCAGCACCACTTCCAGAAAGATACAATACGAGTACCTGTTTCCTTCCCCCCCATAATAATGACTAATAGCAGCTTCATGATGGTGTATGTATTTTAAATCAGGGAGGTTCCTGCTTTTTCTTTTTTAAAGTTCGAGGGGTTTGCCACAGATCTCACATCACATCTAATTTGACTCTAGTTGGAAGGGTCTTTTAAGATAATTGATAAGCCACTGCAAAACAACACTATGATCTAGGTACAGAACAGGGGCTTCCTTTGTACATTGCAGATATATGCCTACAGGCTAAAGCAACAGTTCATTGTCCATTCAAAGAAGGAAGACCACATAGAGCAGGTTATCATCTCCATCATCTGCATCAATTGAGAAACTCTTTAGTCTGTGGGTTTCAGGGGTAACATACAAACTCATGGCCCAATCGGAACTAACTTCCAGCACTGATGCAGCTGTACCAATGGGGTGTGCACTGCATTTTGCAGTGGGGGGGGGGTTAGGGAGGCCTCCTCGGGGCTGCATTGTGGCTGCATTAGTGCTGGAAAGTTGGTTAGGATTGGACTATCAGGACCTGAGTTCAGCACTCAGCAGGGACAGGTAGGCTGCAAACAGTTTCTGTTTATTGAGAACAATTCACAGCAACCCAGTCACATGGCTTACTACTTACTAACATGTCCTCAGATCCAGAACTAGAGAGACCAATAAGATCTCCACTTATAGTACTGAACCACCTTAGGCAAGTATCAATTATATATCACTAAATATACCACAGCGTGGGGTATCTCTTCAGGGAGCACGCAGGCCAGTAACTTAGTGGAGGGCCTTACTGGGGCAGGGAGCCACCAAGTCTCCCCTCAAACACTACCGTGCCCTCCCCGCCTGGGTAGGACTTGATGTGCCCACGTCACCCGCACAAGCTGCTGCACTGTCCAGATCATGGGAACCCAGGGAGTGAGCGGAGGCGGGGGAGGACGGGGCTGGTCCTTGCAGTTGCAGGAGCAAGCAACCAGCACTTCTGCTCGCTTGCTGGCTCTCCGGCCTCTGCCCATCGAGAACTGCGTTCAGATGCCCAATCCAGACGCTACTTTCTCGACTAATGTGCGGATGAGCGAGCGGAGCCTGAGGAGGGGGCAGTTGGTTCTTCTGGGAACAACCACTCCCCGTTTGCAGGCCAAGGCCATCACCCGGGCTGTGCCCAGGTCAAGAGAACAGGAAAAAAGACACATTGGTCCTGCAGACGACAGACGTGTGTAGCCCCTTCGCTCGCTCTCTCCCGCCGCTGGTGCCGCTGTATGGACCGCACCAAAGGCAATCGCTGCCGGATTGGCTAGGTCGCACTCGCAGGTGAGGAGGCAGCTGAGCTGCTCCTTGCAGGACTAGGCTCATTCTCTGCTTGTTCTGTCTCAGCCTTACAGTGGTTGGGACCCGCTGGGGAACGGGAAGAGGACGGACCCACCGGGGCAAGTTGCCGAGAGAGAACCAGGCGTAGGGCAGCAGCAGCCTATTTCGAAAGCGTCAGCGCATCCAGGTTTACAAAGCAGAAATCCCGGCGGCTGGGACATCTCCGGGCCTGGGAAGCAGGCCGAAGGAAGAAGGCATGCATGATGCAGGCAGACAATGGCCGGCTGCTTGATCCCAGCCAGCACACGGTAGCGGAGGCCTCCGCAGTATAAATGGCCGGCCTGGAGGAGGTGGTGGCCCCTGGCGGCGAGCGAGGTCTCTGCCTGCTGGTGAGTTCCTGCTTGCTGCAAAACAGAAGCGCTGCGGAAGCGCCGCCGGGTGGGCTCCATGGCCTTCATTCGGAAGAGGCGGCAGGAGCAGCAACTGTACTCTAAAGAGAGGTGGGTGAAACGCCCGGGCTTGGCAAGTAGGCTTCGCGCACCCCCGGCTTCCGCGTCCCCGGATCGGATTCATGTAATAATGCGCGCACCCATTACAGGGAAGGAGGGCAGGCGACAGAGCATCTGCTGAAATGTGCTCCGACCAAAGGAAGGGTATCCAAACATCCCGGTACAGGCCGAGAGTGGGATTGGGGAGGACCGGCCACCAGTCCCGAAGAGAGCCGCCCCTTCTACCCTATCTGGGCCTCGCTTCTGGCAGTCTGGAATATCGAAAGGCTGCTGGGGAGGGGGACTTGGCTCGCTGGCTCTGGGTACGTACGTGAAAGTGACACAAGCCTCTGTGATTTGGAAAGGGCGAGGTGACCCGCGGGCTCTCATGTTTGGCACCCTTGCCAGCGTAATCCCGCAACACGGAAGTAGAACGGGAGTTGTTTACTTGGGGCATTGCCGTGGAGTTACCATACTGGCTCCGCTCTTATTCGGAGTTCAAAAGGCTGCGATCCTAAACACACCTACTACGGGGCAAGGCTCTTTTGACTCTGTGGGGCTTGTTTCCGGGCCGTATTGCAAGTTGAGTTACCGGTATTCTCGTCCTTTTCCCCACCCATCCACGTCCTGTATTTCTTTCTTCGCTTTTCTGCTTGGTTCTTGGGGGGAAAAAAAGCAGTCCTTCCCTCCTTGTCCACATTCCATTCCAGAATAGCATGACGTTTTCAAAGAGACTAGGAAGTTCTCCCCAGGTACATCTGATGTCCTATGTTCCACTATTTCTCATGTTGTTGATTCCCAGCGTTGTGGCAGTGGCTCACCTCGGAACCTGTGCCAAGGCTCACAGATGGTGAATAAGTACATTCTGCACATGCTCAGATGTATTTCTGTCCATAAGTACATTCTGCACATGCTCAGATGTATTTCTGTCCATTAAGTACTGTAATTGCATCCAGTTTCTTCTACACGTTGAGGATTAAAGCACACAATCCCATTGACAGAGCAGTTTTGTGGTGATTGTGCCTAAGGGCACCGTCATTGACAAATGTGGATACCAGTGAGTGTTCTAGAACCAAAATATGGTAACCAAATGTGTTACAGTAATTTAATTGTATGAAATAAGCTCATGTTTATAATTTTAAAATACATTCTTGGTGGTTATCATTTATTCTAATTCTTTTGCAGTCATTGGCCAAATCCTGCAAGTATGCCCCCATAATCCATTGCAGAATAAAATCTGCTACAAATGAGAAATGCAGTGAGGCAGACTCTAGTCTAGACATTGAAGGAATGAGTCCAAAAGAGGTTACTTCCTGGGAAACAGAAAATGAGAGCCAACATAATTCAGACAGACACTCAAAGCTCTGGCAGGTTGTAATCTTATACACACTTTTGTGGGAGTAAGCCCCACTGAATGCAGTGGGACTTACTTCTGAGTAGACCTGCATAGGATTGTGCTGGCAGAATAGCTAATTCAAGAAGATGAGCAGAGTGACATGTCAAATTATACATTTGTAGCATGTTCTGGAATTAAGGGTGTAAAAAGCAGCAGCAGTCCTCTTTTTATGGGTGCGCGAGGGGGCGACTTAGACACACACCTTGGTCATTGCCGTCTTTCCATGTTACAGCTGAGGAACATCAAGCCCAAGG
The DNA here is from genome assembly GCA_026170595.1 of Plestiodon gilberti rubricaudatus. Classification (NCBI taxonomy): domain Eukaryota; kingdom Metazoa; phylum Chordata; class Lepidosauria; order Squamata; family Scincidae; genus Plestiodon; species Plestiodon gilberti. The sequence goes on from JANXHW010000004.1 coordinate 40,715,343, forward strand.
GAGAACTTGCTCATGTCAATCAGCAAATATGGACAAGCCCGCTCTTACAACAATAAGCCAGCAATAACAATGAACTAGTTGCCCCTCCTTTTTACAGGCAAAGAGTTTAAAGGAGACATGGGGCAGGCTTGGGACAAACGAGTCATTTTGTTGGTTAAACAAAAAAGCTAAACATAAGACATATTGAAACCTTCATATTTATAAATACAGCAAATAAATTACACCTTCATTTTCAAACAGTACTGTCTAACAGCACATGGTTTGATCATCACCATTGCTACAGCACAGTATTTTCAGTGCATGTCCCATTGAGTTTAATGACCTTAATCTTAAGTGTGCAAAAGACTGCAGCCTTAGTTTGTGCCTGTGCTCAGTCCTAGGGTATAATTAATGCCTCTGAGAATGTGCAGAGTATCTTTAACCAGAAAGCAACTTTTATCTGTTTCCAGATTACCTGTGCTGCACTTCAGCATGTCTCCTAGGAAATAAGTTCTATTTACCTCAGCAGGATTTATGCTTTGTTTGTAAGTGTTAAGTTACAAGGTGATCATAGGCTTGAGCTGTAATGGTTCCTTTCACAATTAAGCAAAGGTGGTGTAATGATGGTAAGCTTCCTCATCATTCTTTTTCCTGTTTTCTTTAAACAAACAAGCTTACAACACTTTATATGTTGCCCTGCTGTAGGTTCTTAAGTTTTTAAAAAACAAAAACACTAAACTCCATCTTTCAGTTCTGTTCCAGAAATGCTCCCTCCATTTGTATCTTATTGCATTAATATTTTTGTCACTGTACAAACACTTCATTTCTTACTGAAGACTTTTATCTCTCCCTCTCCTCAAACCCACCTATGTCTTGGCTTTGGTATATTTTTTTTAAAGTGTTCTGTCTCTTTCTTCTACCTTTCTCCTCTTTGACTGGGGGAGTATTGCAGTTCTTTTTTGCTCCATGTCATGTCTTTACTACTTAGCAACCCCCCATAAAGTACAGCTACAGCTTCGCCAGCAGCAAAACTTGAACAATCACCCAGCTCCTGTGCAAGCAGGAGCAATGCTATCTGGGAAAGTAGGAGGCAGCCATCTTAAATGGCTCACCATTGCTGCCAGCACCCTTTTAAAACCTTTTAATTGGGTTTTTATTTACATAATGAAGCTATGTGCAAGACATCCATTTTTTTAACAGTGCCCCTATTCCTTTCACCTTATTCCTCTTTTGCTGTCTACTCCATGGTGCCAGAACCCTAGACAGGATGCAAGGTTTCATGAGGGCAGCTTCATCTTCTGCCAGAACTTACTGGCTTCTCTGGGATGTTAGAACCATAGACTCTTCCTCCAGGGCCAGGTAGATAAGAGGAACAAGGCTGTACAGTGGGAAGAAGGAGCTACAGTGAGTTGTTGGAATGGCTATTTTAAAAAATTGTGGCAGTCCTGGGGTAATCAGAGTTGTTGGAGGGGAACATTTACTTCTTATTGAGCGTTTTATGTGTTTCTTTATTTACACATGTAAAAGAGTCTGCTACTTTATTTAAAAAAAATCAAAGGTGAAAATGCATTGAAGGGACCTGGAACTTGCAGCTATCCCTTCAGGGTAACTAGTTAGATGGCAATCCTATACACACTTACCTGGGAGTAAGTCCCATTATTCTTGTAGCCCAGTCCTATGAATGTCTACTCAGAAGTAAGTCCCACTGAGTTCAAGGGAACTTACTCCCAGTATGTATAGGATTGTAGGCTCAGTGGGGCTTACTACTGGCTAGCCTTGCATAGGATTTCACTGTTAGTTTACTTACTTGCATACTTGAACTCCAGTACTGCTCTTTTGAAGATCAAGTGCTGGGATTTAGCTGTAACGACTTAACGACTGAACAACAACAACAACAATCTGCCTCCATAGAAAGTAGATGGAGTCTTGTATGTCCAGCTGAAACACACTATGCTGCAATTCATTTTGATTTGAGTAATCTTAGTAGTAGTTGCCTCTGGGAGGTGATACACTGGTCACATGTGAACGTTTTACAGATGCTGTTTCCAATGCAAGAATAGTTTTGCATTGCTGGTTGCATAGCAATCACTTTCTGCTTGCCCTTTAGTTGGAAAATCACATGCTGATCAGACAATGCAAATGGCTGAGGAACAAAACTGAATATGGAAAAAATAGCTAGGCTGAAATTTGAACTGAAATTGTGAGGGGTGTGTGTGTATTTTTTTAAGACTATTTTTGGCTACCTCAACTTTTATACTAACAGCATCAGTTTAATTACTAGTCTTTTTTTAAAAAAAAAGTCTTAGAACTTTTCTGGTCCCCAGGGGGGAAAATCAAGTACCATTTCCAGGAATAAAAAAACTTTATATGACAAAACAAAACCTTGAAGGAGTATCTTCTATAAAAAATGAAGTTATTGGCATGTTTTAATTTTTAAAATGAAAGGATGAAAGCTTGACTCAAATTTGTTGCCTGTCATCTCATGTGCCTTGGGGCAGATTGTGGTGTGGGGAAAAAGCAAATGGTCTGTAAAGGCTTTCAGGGCATAGCTAAAATGTATGTCTTCTGGCATTTGTATAGTATATTTTAGTTTGGAGCATGTCATATCTATGATCTTAGTAACTTTTACAACCACCTTATAGGCCTATTTTATCTCTGTATTGTAGATACAGAGGGGAAGCTGAAGCTTGCTTAACAGCCTGATCCTGCCTAACTTTAGAGTGGTGGAGTGCATGCTCCGCTGCTCTAAAGCGTCACAATTGCGCCGTAAAGCGCGTTTGCAACGAGTCGGGAGTAAGGGCTGCCAGTGCGGAGGCCGGCAGCCCTCACTCCCCCGGTGAACTGTCCCTGCACCCGCCGGTGAAGGTAAGCTCTGTACTGGCTGGTGCAGGGAGGGCGGTCAGGACGACGAGGGAGGGTGGCCATTGGGCAAACCGAGCAGAGAGAGGGCGGGGATATCGGCGATGCATTCCGCCGATATCCCAGGCCCTTTCCCGACCCACTTGGATGCACGCCAGCTTCAGAGCTGGTGTGCATCTGAGGAAGCCCATAGGCCCTGGACTGCCCTACATTCGGGGAAGGGGACACCTTCTCCTAAGGTATTCCCGCGCCGTGTTGGTGCGGTCCAGGAATGGGCTCAGCATTCCAGCGCTTAGATTGGCTGCAGAAAGTTGCACAGGTTTGTGCCATAAGACAGTGACTTCATCATGGCTGAGGTAAACAAGGGTTCCAGAGAGATTTCTCAATAAGTTTTGTCTCAAGTTAATGTCCTGGTACTTTGATAGGATGACTTACATCTGCAGAACTTCATTTCATTTGATTAATTTCTTTGATTGATGGAAGAACTTGACCTATGGTAGGTAATTACATTTTTCTGGTGATCCAAGAAGGAGTTGCAGTATTCATGAGGTTTAAGTCCTCTGGCCTGCGTTGCGCACATTGGCACTCTCTGGTATGTTGCTTTCGGCTGGGTTGCCTGCAAAATCTGCTCTGAAAACTAGTTCCTCTTTGGGTTGTTTGCCATTTTTGAACTAAAGAGCCTCGAAGGAACCTGGCATAAATTAACAAAATGTATTTATGTTGGGGCTGCTTCCATTCCTCTAATACTTCTCCTAAGTCTTAAAGTGCCGTCCTTGCCCAACCAACCTTGTTTTCTATGTTCCCCCCCCCCTTCATACCATATGGCAGTCACCCAGCTGTTCTTGTTGGCCTGTTCCCAGGACTACAGGTTTTTGTGTTTTGTTTTACTGACCAGCTTCGAGGGAGGAGTTGGATGTAGCAGCTGTGTCTAGGATGAGGCGCTAAACAATATATTCTATGTATATAGCATAAAGTATCGAGCGGTAAACTTGTAAATAATGATAAGCATGAAATAAGACATGGCTTGTGCAATCCAACAGGGAACGCTGTACCATAACCTCTGCTCATTTTGGTGTGTCCTGGGCAGAACGTGCCCTTGGGTTCCAATCCTGCCAGGCTGGTGGGATGGAAACTTGTCTGCAGTGTTCACAGACTTTTTGAACATGAGATGAAATGCAGATCACTTGCATTGTTGTCGTCTTCATATGATTCCATGAGATATGAACATGGCTAGTCAATAGCACGTAGCAATTTGCTAGTGCACAATATTTGGTGCTATATGTCCCGGTTGCCAGTGTGCCATAAGTCTGCTCATTTGCTGCCTTCCTGATACATTGTGTGCTGTAACATAATCATTGGGAGAAGTGCATGCTGATTGCTGTGTCGTTGCAGCATCACAAATACTGTATGAGTTAAGCTGTGAATTCATATTCATCACAAATAAGGGTCAAGCTGTGAATTCATAATTCACCCATTAACTCCTTTCTTGACTATTTATTAAAATTGCCCTCCTTCAGGCCGAGTGCTTGCTCCTAGCTGTTTAATTCTTTTATGTGCCTAATGATGGAGCAAGTCCATCGATCTTGGGAGGATCAATTACTGACAAAGGTAGCCTTCAGACTTCTGTAACTTATCTGATGGCCTTAAAGAGTTTTCTGCTTGAAACAAGTCAGTAATTTAACTGGGAAAAAAGTTTGAAATGATGTAAAAAATACTTTCTTGTAAATGGAACCAGTGCATTTGATGTGCATGTCATGAAATCTCCTTTTGATATGATTGTCGTTGGGGGATCTAATGGTGCAGTGTAGTTATTAATCTATGAATAAAATGCAGTACCAGTACTCAATTTTCTATGATTGTGTAACTGATGCAGGAAACATTAATTGGAGAAAAATGGTAACTTGTATAATGAGATGAGTGACTCAGTGTTTGTTCCTCTTCTTCTTGTTTCAATTTGTGGTTATTGTACTGTGCTCAGGTGGCGTGAGGCTTTTTCACTGGTAGCGTGTCATAAGATCTGTGTTGGCCCATGCTTCACACGCTGCTCTTCTTCCTGTTCAGAAAGCTGAACTTGCTTATGCCTTGGCATTCTGTGTGACAGCCTTCACGGTCTGCATGAATTTTGAACATTGCAACGATAGTGCATTAAAGCTGCAATCTTGTATGCGCTTAACTGGAAGTCGGCTCTAGTGAACACAGTGGAACTTGCTTCTGCGCAAACATGAATAGGATTGAGCTGTAAGAGCACTGCCATTGAAACATAAGACATCCTCTGTGTGTGTGTGTGTGTGTGTGTGTGTGTGCGCGCGCTCTCGTATGTGCTCGTATGTGCTTACATGCACACTTCATCATGAGTTACCATGCTTAAATGCACACTTCATCATGAGTTACCATGCAAGTGAAGAAAAAAATTGTCAAGGCATCTGTTGAATGCATGACATTTCAGAAGTATATCCTGTACTGAAAGTGCTATAATGAATATTTTCCAACCAGGTTGCAGTTGGAATCCCTCCTTTCATACATTTGGCTGCCAGTTTCACCAAAGTTCTAATCTAAACCCTAGGAATTTAGGCTGGTTTCCGGCTTGTATGTTGCTATATATTTGCCATTTTGTAATGGTCTAAGAGAAGACTGATAGTAAATTTGCAATATTTGTTCATCAGATTTGTTTGAACTTCCTGATGCAGTAAGGAGTTATATCTCTGACTGGTTTAGGGCTCATTATCTGGTAATGTGATCATGTGCTCAGTTCTAAGATGCAAGAACTGAAATGCAATATTGGGACTGGCCCTAAATGCTGGTACAATATATCCTTGCATATTGAACAGCCAAAAAATTAGAACTAAATCTGCCCAGTTTTCAGCCCCCAAATTTATAATACTTTTAACGTAGATAAGATTAGCCTTGAAACGAAGAAAGCAGTTCAATGGTCAAGGAATGGCTGTTTTTAAGAACACTACTGTTCTGAATGTACTTATTTTGGAAGTAAGTGAAAGCAAAACTAATGGGACTTGCTTACAAGTCATGTTTGGATTGGAGTGTGTTTGAAAAAGCTTGTGGCTCAGACCCAACTGACACAATGCGCAGAGCGAGGTGGCAGAATTCTGGACTGTTCCACTTCGATTGCAGGTGGGAAGGGAGGCTGTATTTTTATTTCTGCATGAGGAAGAATTCAAACTTTAAATGTTATAAATCAGAAAATCTCAAATGTCTGTGCTAAAGCTTTCCTCAAATGTGCTCATTTACTACTTACAGTTAGTGTCTTTTTCTGAATGGGGAAGCATTTTAAAGTATGATACCACCTGCACCTGCGGTAGAACAGTTCAGTTTGCCACTTCTGTTTACCAACTTGCTCTGTATAATATACAGATCTTGGTACTAACTAAACACTACTGTACTAGCAAATATATACTTAGGTGGGACCATAGTGAATGTTGTATCTACTGAAACATTCCTGTCCTGTATCGCAATCTATTATTCATCAATTCTCAACAAGAGCCATATGGCCCCCTGGGGAGCCCTGGCACATTTGAATGGGGGCACATACTAAACGCTGGGAGAAGGGGAGCCCTTCTCACTGTTCGACAAGATAACTTCATTTGAGGGGGGGGGAGCTTGGAACCTGAAAAGAGCTCCTAAGGGGGGCTGTTGAGAATGGCTAAAAAAATGGGAAAAACTTGGTATTCCTCGTTACTGCACAAACCAATTTTTTTTCCTGATTCAGTGAAACATAGAGTATCATTTTTAGCAGTATTTATATACCGCTTTGCAACAAAAAGTTCACAAAGCAGTTTATAGACAAAATTTAAATGGTTCCCTGTCCCCAAAGGGCTCACAATCTAAAAAAGATGCAGAACACCACCAGCAAACAGCCACCAGAAAAGACACTGTGCTGGGGTGAAAGGGGGGCAGTTACTCTCCCCCTGCTAAATATAAGAGGAGCACCAATTGAAAAAATGCCTCTTGCCCAATTAGCAGGGGTATTACAGTAGTCGTGACATAACTGAAATATTTTCTGTTGTGCAGAATGTTTATTTTTGACATTTTTTGTTTTGTTTGGTTTAGGTTTTCCTTACTGCTCCTTAATCTTGAGGAATACTACTTTGAACAACATACAGCTAATCACATTGTTAACAAGAATGGCAAAGACAGAAGGTACAATATCACTTCCATAAAATTGCACTGGACAGAAGATATTATAGTATTGTATCCCAGGAGAATTCTGCATTAACTTTTAAATGTTTTCTGAATTCTTAGGAAAATCAGAGGGTCACTAAAAATCTGCTCAAAATCCGTGATATTTGAACCTGATGAAATAAGCCACCCCATTATTAAGGTAAGTGGTTTAGTAATGGATGTGAGTGCAAGTAAAGAAACGTTTTTTAAAAAACTGTATTTCTAAATCCACATAGATTCCTTTGAGAGACTGCATTAAAATAGAAGCACCAGAAGACAGGGAAAGAAATAATCCCTTCACAGGGTATGTGATCCTAAAAACATTTGAGAACCTTGCTTTCTTTTCTTTTTCTTTTTTTGCCTTAAACTAATTTTCAAATCTGCCTTTTTAGGGGTACCCCTGGACAAATTTCTGTTGTGTCCAATCAGGTAAGTACGTAGTACACATTCCCAAAAATGTCTTGGGTGGTATGCGTTTTTTTTTTAAAGAGGTGGGCACAATGGATTGAATATGTGACTTTTAACAGTGCGGCAAGCCCAAACTCTTTTCCTTGAAAGTAAGTTAAAGCAAAATCGGTAGAATTTGCTTACAAGTTATGCATTAGGATTAAATATATTTTGAAAAGAGGTGGCTCAGTCATTAGCATTTTTTTTGTCCTAGCAAATATATTCTCAAAGAATAAATCTGCAAATAGATATCTATCAGCTAATGGAAGAGTACACAGTGAAGGTAACGGGTTGTATCCTAAGAAAGTTAGTACAGTATTTCCTAAGTACCGTTGATTGATTAATGGAACCTGAGTTGATCACAAGTGACTTTTCTCTTGATTTAAATGATGCCTTATCAACTTTCTTAGGATAGAATGCTATGTGTTTAGTAGCTTAGTATAGTAAGTGTATGAATTAGAAACATTTTAGTAAGAGTTGAGCATATCTGCAAGACAAGGAAAAAAGGACTCTGTGATATTTAATTGTGAAAGAAGCCTAAATAAAGATGTATTTATTAAAACTTGTAAAGCATAGCAATATGCATCATTATTGCTCAATATATGTGACGGTGCCATTTCTACCTAGGTAAGGGTTTTCTTCTGAACTTTGCTAAGCACTTAAATGTGTACGAAGTGCTGTACAAGAAGGTTTTTTCTTTTTTTCCTCAGAAAAGTTGAGGGTAGAAGGGCAAGGGAACAAGGAGATACTGTCTTTGCTTAACAAGTCATAGCAAAAATAAAGATAAGTAAACAGGTTAAGAAATGTTGAAATTACTTAAGTAAGGAGATGGTAAAAACTACGTATTAAATTTTGTTATTTCATTGTATTAATAGATTTTAGAGAGCATGATAGAGGAAGTGTTTCTTTTTAAGCAAGGAGGGTGGGATAATTTTGAGGTTGGGCAACAAAAGAATGGAGGAATGAAAAGTCAAAGCAGGAACTTTTGAGATTAGTGGAAAGAGAGAAGGCAAAGGAAGTAAAAAGTAATTTAAACTGAATACAGTCTGAGGAGCCAAAGAAGAGACACTGAAAATCAGATGATCAGTTCTGTCCTGAGCAGAAACTAGGATAGCAAGAGATCCGTTTACAATATATTGTAGAACTCAAAGCGAGCTCAGATAAGGACCTAGTGATGCTGTTACAGAAAGTTATGGAAAAGTGTTGCATTTTGAGTAGTAGTCTGATCAATGCTGTGCTTTTAATATTTGCAGTGGAGATTATCTCTGTATAATTGGTGTCTTTTGGTAATCTGTGTTAGGCAGTAGAAATTCATAATCAATTTCGTTGCACCTTAATGTTCGCAGCTTGTTGCTATAACCGAGACACATTAGATTATTAAGTACAGAGAAGAGTTATCAACCATGATTAAACAATTATATGGTTTTTTGGTCACTGGAGTCTCATCCAATTACAAACAGACAAAAGGAAATATTTCTGTACCCAGTGTGTAATTAATCTGTGGAACTTCTTGCCACAGGATGTTGTGATGGCACCTGGCCCAGATGCCGGCATACATGGAGATACCCTAAAGGGGGCAGGATTGGCAACGGCACACACTGAATCCCAACCCCCTTCCCAGACCTGATCCGCCTTCACGGGTCAACACAGACTTGTGCCAGTGATTGAGCTGGCGCAGGTCTGAGTTGATCCATAGCGGCTGCTGGGGCTTACCCCAGGGCAAGGGAACAAATGTCCCCTTACCCCAAGGAGACTCCAGCAGACAAAACTCCCCCATGGGATGCAGCGGAAATTGCGCCGGCGCCACTGCATCACCACGTAGGGAGTTCAGCAAAGTCTAAAAGTAAAAGCATTTTGCCTGAATGATCCTTCCTAAAATAATTGATTCTTCTTTCTTAGGCTTTTCTCACTAAAGAGCAAAATGTTATTGCACCGTTTAAAACGGAAAGAGTAAGTACTACTGTTCTGTTTCATGTATCCTCTTGCCTTGCTTCTGAAAGGACATTATCAATTAATTGTTTGGGAAACAACATTAACGAAAGGAGAGATGTTGTGAGTGAGAGAGTCCACACATGTAGCATTGGATGGGATATTATGAAATGAAGCTGGGCAAGATTTAAGTGCTATAAAACTCCAGAAAGCAGTGTATAAAGGATAGTATTTATTTGGTTTGCCAAATAAATGCCGAAGCTGGAATGTCAGCCAAACGGATAACGTTAAAGCTCCATGCTTCACTGAGGGATAGTTTCAAGTATTGCTTGCAATGAAGTGAAAAGTCAATGTACTTAATTTGTGTCCCTGCTTTTCACAACTGGTGTAACATCTGAAGGAAGAAGGTGTGCCTTTTTCCTTGCAGTGAGCAGGTCCTACTTTGCCAGTGGAAGGAGCTGTGTCATAATTACCCCAGAAACACACAAAGCTGATGGTTCATGTTGCTTGAGCAGGAGCCATTGCTCAACAATAGAGCACTGGTTTTGCAAGCAGGAAGTTTCATGTTCAATCCCTGGATCTCCAGGTAGGAATGTGAAAGACCCTCTCTGAAATGCTGGATAGTGTCAAAATGACCAGTGGCGTCACTTGGAAAAAGGCAGTTGCATATGTTCATATTTGTCTGTAATGTCTGAAACTGCTCTAACATATGAATGCCCCGTTTAAAGGCCATGACACACTGCATGTGATGTGGTGTGGCGGTGCAAAGCGAACCAGAGAGAAAATATCGCAACCTTCACTTCGTGCTGCACTGCGCCGTACCCTGTCTATATTGTAGCAGCAGCCGTGTTATGTTTTCATGGATACGTTGAGAGACGTTGCTTGCACAAATTCAACATCCGACTCCCACCTGCACGGTTGAACCTCTGCCATTTTCCAGGTCTATGAAACCTTCATTTCTGTTGGCTGTTCACTTTGTGTCCTGCTGCAACGTATTGTACACACATGCTAATTGGCCAAAGTTCAATGTTTTCATTTCTCACATGGCTATGCTAGCAGCCGCATGGGAAAGGCTAGTCCAGGATACATTGTACATGCGCATCTGCACAGCACTGCTTTCCTGCTCATTGCGTTGCATGCAGTGTGTCACGGCTTTAAGCCCTGCACCAACAAACCAAGATTGCTTGAAAAAGGGGACATGCACAATGTCTGTATATGCATATAATGGCATACATAACCCGGTGAAATGGTTTATTATACAACTCTTTTGCTAATATGGAAATCTCAGAATCCTCAAACGAGAACTCTACGAGTCAAGATAATATTATGTCCTTGCTGATGCTGTTCCGTAGCCTACTTGTGCACATCTGTTTGCACGTGTAAGAATTATGGGGTGATCAAAAGTTTTTAAGATTCATGGTTGCTAAGATGAGAGAGAGAGAGTGGTTGACATCCCATAGATTGCAGCCTTCAATTTTAAACGTGTTCGTTCTTCTGTTAGGGTAAAACTGAATACATATTTCAACTGGATGTTGCTGGAAAGGTTGAAGATGTTGTACATACCCTTCACCAGGTATGAATGAAATTAAATTTCCATCACAGTCAATATTTTACACAAATAACTGGAGCCGCTTCATGTTCACAGTGCAAATAGTTCTCCTTCAACAAATACAGTACTGTACACCAATTCGTTTCCCTTACATAAAAGGCATGTACTAAAAAGTATGCTCATCATATACATCCTTCAAGGATGTCATCTGCCCTATCCCAATCAAAATGGTCTTGTACATTTCACATTCCACAATTGCACTAGTTTGAAAGAGTTTTACATAGGTGAAGTTCGCATGGGTCATTATTCTAATTTCTTATGTTCTGAAATAAAAAGAGGTTTCATAGCCACTTAATTCTAAAGTAAATTGCAGCTCCTCTCTATTGCCGAGTGCCAACAGCCACCCTCCCTCCACTGCCCGCCCCGCCCCTGCTCCCACCGGAGCAACCCTTACCGTGCTCCGGTGGCTGTAGCAGGTTTCCGCGGCGGAGAGAAGTCTGCCAGTGTGCGCGCCGGTGGGCCTTACTCTCTGGGCGCTACTAGTCTTGCTTTGTACCATCCCATGACTTCTTACTTCTGTGGTTGTGCAGACATGCATGTCTGCAGATGAAAAACTGATGTATTGCAAGACCTCTGATCTGCCTCTGATACAGATCAGACTTCAAATTCCTTAGATAGGTCTATAGGACATGCTAGATTTAAGCAACTTGCTTTTAATTTTTTACAGCTATACCGGGCTTCTCACCTAGACAAACTCGGAGATCAGGCTGCTATGGTAAATACATATTGTGGATGCAATCTTAATAAAAACTATTTCATGCAATAGTGAAGCTCCTGTTAAAAATCTAAAGCATTGCCTTATTTTTCAAATTAGATAACTGCTATACTGCAATCGCGTTTGGCCAGGACACCATTTGATAAGAATAGGTATGTTTTTTGAGTATAAATAATTCAATTTTTGGCAAATTCTTCAAATTTCAGGGGTGGCCTGCCGATGAGGCACACTGAAGTAATCACCTCAGACAACAGATTTGAGGCCGTGGAGATGATCTCCCCCCCCCCCCCAGAAGTGACCAGCCAAGTGTTGCATGGGGTGTGAAGTGAATGAAGGAGCTGCCAGCAATGGCCCTCGCAACCCCTGCATCCCCTTTAAAGCCTGCTAGTGGGGGGGGGGAGGGGGGGACTGAGGCAGCATGCGGCACCTTGCCTTAGACATCCAAGGACATTTCCTATAATTAAAAACATTGTGCTTGGCAGAACATTTGTTGGTGTACATAGTCACCATTGCTGTCTACCACCCTTAATGCTGTCTAGGCAGTTACACCCTAGTCTCCCCCACCCCAGTGTTCCCCCCCCTCCTTTTGCATTCTTCTAAAGCTTCTTCACTTCTAAATTTCTAGAATCGCTTTCTCTTACTGGAAGTAGAGAAAATAAAAAGATGACTAACGGTGAGATTTGGGGAGATCTTTGTGTTGTGCTCCCTCTTTCAAGAATTTAGGGTGAAACAGTTCTTTCATATTTGATCGAAAGCTTTCATGGCCAGCAGTTATTTTCAACGAAGTAGGATGTATGAGTAAATCAGCCATGTACAAAAATAGAAAATCCAGCAAAGATAAAAACAATGTCCAAATGTCTTTCATCTCTTCTCATCGATAGGCTCACCCAAGTCTCTTTTTTACGAAGGTGCTATTTTGGAGCACATAAGATTCAGCATTGTATGCTGATAAGTAGCAGGTTGAGGCTTTTGCAGATTGTGATGAGTGACGTAGAATTTTGTGGCAATATAAAGAATTGAAGAACACTTTATGTATTTATTTGCAGTATATTTAAAGATTTGAAATGTATTGAAATGATTTAAATGTATTGAAAGTCCCTATGTGGTGTTTGATGTAAAGCTAGGTAAGGTTAAGCAGAAGCCTTTACTGGTGTTTTGTTTGTTTGTTTTTGTTTTGTTCTTGCAGATTTCAGAATGTTTCTGAAACGTTGCATATGGAATGCAAAGCTGAAATGGTCACTCCGTTGGTGACTAATCCAGGACATGTATGCATCACTGATGCTAACCTGTATTTCCAGCCTCTTAACGGCTACCCTGTAAGTAACGTGCAGTTAAGCTTTCCACCTGACTGTTTACTGAACTATAAGAAAATTACTGTACTCTAAAAAGTCCCAAGGTGCTTCTGTGACCTTTTGCCTTTTGAATTGCCCAAGTTAGTTGAAAGGGCAACTTGTATGGATTTCTAACTTACAGTGCAATCCTAACCGACTTTCCAGCGCTGGTGTAGCCGTGCCAACAGGGCGTACATTGCATTTTGCAGTGCAGGGGCAGTCATGGAGGCCTCTTCAAGGTGAGAGAACCTTTGTTCCCTTACCTCAGGGCTGCATTGCGGCTGGAAAGTTGGTTAGGTTTGCGCTGTCAAAGGTTTGAAAATTTGCAGGGCTTCTGTTGTGCTTTTTTATGGGGTGGATTCTATGTAATTAATTGTACATACGTCAATCCTGTATTAATCTGGTAAAATATGCTGCTACGCTGCTGTGCCTGTGTTTAACTTCCAGTCTTGGAGAGAAAGAACTTCCATAGTGGGCATTAGTTTTATTTTGAAGTGCTAGTAAATAGTGCTGCGTGATCACTGGAAATCTCCTTTCCCCGATCTGAAGATCTTTTGAAACCTGTGGAGAAGGGCTTTCCACACCCTTGCATTTTATTGAAGTTGTGGCATGACTTTTCCTCCTGGCTGTGCGGGCTGCTATTATAAGATTGTTAGTCATAAAAATGGTTTCATTTTTAAGACTTCCTAGGGTGGCTTGTACTGTGCACATTTTCAGTTCATTTTTCTTCTTGTGGAAGAAATCTAAGTGAAGCCAAGGTATCGTCGGATGTAAAACTAGCAAACTGTAAAATGGAATAGTATACCATGTCCATCTTCAGAAGGGCATGTGTGAGGAGTTGCTGTCTTACACCATTTAGCAGATAATTTCTTAGTAGAGGTTTCTAATACAGTATATGATGATCAGGTTTGCAGCTCTCGACTAACTGAGTAATATGAAAGAAATAGTCACTTAACCTTTGGTCACAAATTGGAGCTTCCAGCCACCAGCTGCTTTACGTGTCAAATCAGTTTATGCTCGGCATTCTTGGCATGTATATGAGGAAGTTGCTAGTGTAGCGTGATTTTTTTTAAAAGAAAGTTAACAATGAAGGTCTTTTCTTGCTTTAAACATTTGAGACCCAATGATAATGGAACCTCTCACGAATGTTCTTGTTTTTATAAGTTGTTCATGTGGAGAAATCGGGAATATGATGTCCTTTTTTGTTTTTCTCCTCCTGTTTGCCCTTATAGAAGCCTGTGGTTCAGGTGATGCTACATAGTGTCAGACGCATCTACAAAAGGAGACACGGCCTGTTGCCATTGGTACGTTTGTGTGTTTACGTTTGTGTATTAATGCCAGAAATGTGCTCTTGCTGTAAGCTTGCAAGCTGAAATTGTTACGGAAATACTGTTGATTTCCCTAAGGAATACTAAGGAAATGTTTATGGTCCCATAAAATGTTTATGGTCCCATGAAATATTTGACTGGTGTTGCATGATAGTGACCTAGGAGCTGCATACTCATTAGCAAGTCATATGGCCAGGTTAGGCTAAAGCAGAAGTTCCCAAACGTTTGGACCTCTTGTGTTTGCAGGGGAGTGGCTACAGCAGCGACAGCACTTCCCGGATCGCGCTACTGCCACTGGGGAAAAAGTGGATTTTAGCCCTACCTGGGGGTCTTGCTGGCCTCTGGGGGGGGGGTGCGGGGATCAGGCCACCCCGTACCTCAAAACGGCTCCAGTTCCGTTTTTTGGACGAAGACCCCCAGATAGAAAGAAACCATCTTTCAATCCTTGGGATTATTCCTAGAAAATGTTCCTAGTGTAGGAACGAAACGTCGGTCCTTGGCACATCTACAAGCCCCAGATTTTAAATGAAGCTGTTTCCTGCTCGCATCTGCTACTGTTTGGGAACTACGTGCAGTGACTGGATATTGTTTTTAATCATATGCTGGGCTTTAACCTACATGGCATCTTCACCCGTATATCCCAAATCGTGTAAGACCCCCAGATAGGACTAAAAACCCACTTTTTTCCTCCAGTGGCAGTGGTGCGATCCCAGAAGTGCCGTCACCATGGGTCACCACTCCCCTTAAGGGAGTAGCGACCCATTGTTCCTGGTCGGGGTGTCGTGACGCCTCAGTTTGGGAACCACTGGACTAAAGTGTTAAAATGTATAGTTTGTTATGTTGGAAAACCAGAACAGTTCTACTTTTGCAGAGGTCACTAATGAACCTTTTTGGTAAAGAAAATAGCTAACAATTATAGCAGACAACTTTGTAGTAAAGGCATATAGATTAAAAACTGCTTTCTGCTGCGATCCACTGGGATTCAATTATTGTCTTCTGTTGTTACACCGGTGCATCTACTTTTACACCGGTGCAAGGTTACACAGGATTGCGCTGTTAATGTTGTAAGCAGCCTTGAGTGTACTTGGTTCCCATGTTAATCCTGAATGATAGAATTACCTGCTGAGTTTTGTTATGTCACTTTATGTCTCTCTTAATTTCTAAGGGTCTGGAGGTATTTTGTACTGAGAATGATCTATGTTCAGACATCTACTTGAAATTCTACAACACTCAGGATCGCGACAATGTCTATTTCTACGTGGCAACATATTTAGGTTTAAATAAATGTTCTTTTCTTTTGGGCAACTTGTTATGTATGAGAAGAAATAGTCAAGACTGTCTCCCACTTTCTGTACAGATTTAAGACAAGTCAGAAATGTATTACTTTGCAACCAAGCCTGGGTCACAGCGAAATTGAGAATTACAACTTGAGTAGTAACTGGGGGGGGGGGGGGCTGTAAAAGCACCTAGCAGAAAATTTACAAGGCAACAATTTATTTCCTTTTATATTTTGTTATACAAAATAATCAAAATATTACACCGTTAATTAGAATTTGCTGAGCCATAGCAAAGCTTCTATAAAATAGAAAAAAATCTAATCTTTCCAGTGTCAATAATTCAATGGTTAATTAATGATTATAATTAACTCACACTTCCCATTACCTCAACCCGGTTGTTTAGTCGGAGTCCATTAGTTTTCCCCCCAGCACTGCAAGCATTTGTCATTATCCTCTATTTTATTCTTCCCTTGCCATATTTTAGATAGTATATATTAGTTAATAATGACCAGCTCTTCTCGCTGAATTATTGTGGAACCATTTCTAATGATGGGCTACAAAATCGATAATGGCCATCCTGTGTTGAGGCCAACTCCTTCCAATAGTATCACAATCACAGTGTCCAATGGAACTACAGCGCCAATGATTAACATTATTTTAACCAGTATTTGGCTCCCAAAAAACCTGATAGGACCACATTGCCCACAATCTGGAGACTGTTTGAAGAAATTTTTGTTTTAATCTTCAGTCGTTGGCCAAAGAATGCCTTTGTGTCAGGCCTGTGATCAGTCTTATCTAAAGTGTGATAATAAACAGTTGTAGATGCTTTGGAGGATAGGTATAAGTGCAGAATTCATAGTATATCAGTGTAGCTTAAGTATGGAATAACGTAGTCTTCCATGGAAACATTCATTCATAACTGTAATTTTTTTTCCTCTATTCCTCATTTGCACTTCCTGTCTGTTCACAGAGAATCACATTACAGAGCACACAGCAGAGAGTTACATGTTACAGTGGCAACGAGGACATATATCAAATTACCAATACCTTCTTCATCTCAACAATTTGGCTGATCGGAGCTGCAATGACCTTTCTCAGTATCCTGTATTTCCTTGGATCATAGCAGACTATTCTAATTCAGAACTGGGTAAGAACCTTTTGTACAGCGAGTCCTCAGTTAAAGTTGTTATAAGTCGTTTCACTTTGTTGAGAGAAAAATTGATTCCTGGCCCAGGGCCACTGTCTGTGTGGAGTTTGAACGTTCTCCCCATGTCTGTGTGGGTTTTCTCTGGCTAGGAAAGTGCACATTTATTTCAAAGTGCACATTTATTTCAATGTTTAATATTAGAAGTGTTTTGGGTCTTTATTTAGAAGTTTGGTGATGTTTTTGTGACCAGAAATATGCCATTAGCTCTTGTTGGTGTATATCAATTAGCCTACGGTAAAGTTGGTTTTAAGTTGCTGTTTACAAGAACGTATCAACAGCTTTAAGTGAGGACTGCTGTATAGCAAAACGGAGCAATGTACTGACTAGCTTCTTACTTCAAAGTGAATCCAATAGGGATGCTACAGATCAGACCACCAGTGTTTTCTAACCCTTGTTTGGCTGAAGACTGCCTTGTTACCCAAGCACAATTCATACACCTTGAATGTCCAAGATGCAAATAGTGCATAACTGCTTAATGAGAACATTGAAAGTTCAAGGTTCAATGCTTTAGTTTCATTCATGAAAGGAACATGTACCCTGCTTCATGCAAATCTGCAGATGAATGAATGAATAAATAAATAAACATTCACATTTGATCCCTACCCATTTATTTATCTAATACATGGAGATAAACAGAACGGCAATCCAATAAACCCTGCAACACAATCTCTGTTCATTTCAATTAGATTTCTACAAAGTCCTCTGGAGTGTGCATCAGTATAACTGCAAATTTGGGATTTTCAGCTCATACATTTTAGAAAGCATAGAATGGTAGCACCCAACCCATCCCCAATTTGCCTGTCCCAGAACAAGTGTGTGTTGGAGTAGATTTATAGTTAATCACCTGTCTTCTAATTGATTAACTGCACAATGCTATCCCTAGCCACACTAAAGCATGCCACCAAGCCTTGGAGATGTATGCTTCATGCTGGGGGAGGGGGGATCAGGAGGCCTACTTGAAGTAAGGGAAAATATTTTCCCCTTACCTCTGCATAGGTCCTTGGATGGCCTATGGATCTCCTCTAACCCACGCCAGCTATATATATCTGGCATAAGTTTGAGGAGAGAGAGGGAGTGGACTGAAAAATGGGGACTAGGATCCGGTGTATGTGTTTGCTACCAAGATCCACTCCCTGCAGCCTGCCCTTCCCCAGTCCGCTCAAACTCCCTGTCCCTGCTCATGAAATGCTCCTCTGCCAAGTTATCTCCCCTGGTGCAATCCGATGCTGCCGCTGCTTTGTGACAGCTCAGATTGCCCTGGCGGTGGTGTGCTCCGCATGCCGTCACAGGGCCTTTTACGATGTGGATGATCATCCTGCTGTTGTCATTGGGGGATAGGATTGGGCGGTAAATGACAATAGATATTACCCAAACCTCCACATATGTGCTTTCTTGAGATGTTGAAGAAAATGGAAAATTATTTACAATTAATAGACAAAAGTCACCGCTTGCACTAAAACAGCCTCAAGAGATTTGTGTGCCCTTCACTCTCCATCCCACCAATTTAGTGAACTTGCCATACAATTCTTTTTATGCAGAAGTGTGCCCTGCTAAGTTCAATGGGGTTTATTCCCTGGTAAGTGGGTATACTATAGCATTGCAGCCTAAGCCTTTTGGTTAATCTTCTCAATCAAAGCTGTCAGACAATTTAAGGGTCAGTGAGAAGTATGGCAGGTGGGTAAGATTTGGCATGGTAGTTCTTGTGCATATGTGCTAGAAACAGAAAACATTCATTGTACAGTATTCCTGTCTAATAGGCATAGCTGTTAAGCTGTTGTAATACCTTGCAAAATTATTTTTAACTGTTTGTAGACTTGACTAAGCCTGAAACTTTTCGGGACCTCAGTAAGCCAGTAGGTGCATTAAACAAAGAGAGACTGGAAAGATTATTGGTATGTAGAAAATTTATTTTATTTAAGAATTTCTATACCGCCTTTCTCCGTTTTTACTCAGCATTATATATTTTTTGGTTTTGTGTAATATGTTTATATAAATATAGATACACACACACACACACACACACACACACACACACACACACACACAAAGTGTTAGACTGTCACATTTCTATTCATGGGCAATTGTGTAATTGGTGTTTAACTAGTAACTAAATGTTTCTCGACTGGTTCATTATGGTTTTTTCCAAATGAACTAAATGTTTCTCGAATGTTTCATTATGGTTTTTTCCAAATGAACTTCAGCTTAGTATAGAAAACCATCTGTGTCTCTTCTCACCCTCTCTTCCAAGCAATTATTTCAATTAACCACCTGTTCTTATCAATCGAAAAACGTGGTGCATTTTGTTTGCTAGTCCCCCCCCTTAACACCAGTGTTCAGCCACTTTGACATTTGCTCAAGCTTATCTAGACTTGTTCCCATTTTAGAATGTGTCTTCTAGTAAAGATGCCTTCTGGTAATCTTAATCTCTCATATACCTAGTTGGTCATATGTCTGGTTTACTTTGAACATTGATTCATAGTGGCAGAAGTTCCCAATTGGATTAAAAATAGTAGAGAATTTTTATTTATGCAGCTCCTGTCCAGGAGTAGGAAAGGGCAGGGGAATAGATGACAGTCGGAAGAATAGAGCGCCTCATACAAGGAAATGCCGTTGTTTCGTGGGCTCCCCCCCACATAATAGGGGAATGGAAAAGGATAGTACTGTACAACATTCCATCCCTAGACTGTTTCTCCATATTAAACTTCTGAATATTTGATCCTCTATTTGTAACGTGAAATGGAACATTATCCACAATGCAGAAAATACTTCCATTCACCCTCAAAACATCATGCAAGAGACGGAGTAGCCTAGTATCCCATTCAATTCTCTGCAAATGTTCCGCAGGTTGCAGTAAAATTAATACCTCCTGCTTCTAAAGGTGTTTAGGATCAGGCTGCAAATTTCGCCTGCTGTTTATAAACCAAGTGAACAGGCCTTTCAGCTGGTTTCATGGCTATCTCTTTATTGGATGCAGTATATTGCTGCAGTAAACCAGATTTTGGAAACTTACTCTGAAATGATCCACAGAGTTGTATATGGTTCTAAAAGGTCACTGAGCCATGGGGAATAATTATGTGACACTAGAAACTAAAATAAAATCCTGGCTCGTATTTCAGCCACATCCATGTTGGGTGTGAAAGAATGCTAGCATTGAGCAGTTTCATAGAGTTGGAAGGGACACACAAGGTCATCTATTCCAACCCCTGCCTGTAGCAGGAAAGCCACCTATAGTATCTCCAGCAGTTGCCTGTTGAGCATATGCTTGAAGATCTCCAGTGAGGGAGAATCCATTACCTCCCTCAGCAATCTGTTCCACTGCCAACCTTCCCTTACCATCAAGAATTTCTTCCTGATTGCGCTCTCTCTCTTCTGTTGTATTGGCAGGCACGTTATCAAGAAATGCCAGAACCAAAGTTTATATATGGCAGCCACTACTCTTCACCGGGTTATGTTCTGTTTTATCTTGTCAGAGTTGGTAAGACACCTGCAAAGGTTCTCCTGAGCATGTGGTAATGGAGCTTGCTTAAACTTGCGTGATATCTGACCTCTCTTGCTTCCACAGCACCGGAATACATGCTTTGTTTACAAAACGGAAAGTTTGATCATCCTGACAGAATGTTCAACAGGTTTGTTTCATTCAACCCTTGCATGTAGTTTAATTTTATTGGGTGCTGCAAAATCTTGCTTTAAAATAAGATGTGTTGAAATAGTTATAACTATTGTGGCATCTTTCTCTACTGTTTTTTTTTTTAATCCAGTATCGCAGAAACCTGGAAGAATTGTTTGGATGGTGCAACAGACTTCAAAGAGGTAAATGATCTGCTTGCACTTTATTTCTGTATTTATATACCACTTCTTATCCCCAGATTGCTCTTCGGATGTTAATCAAGGTGGTTTACATAGGCAGACCTGTCTAGATCCAATAAGGATCTTTACAATATTGTTATATAACCCTACAATTCCAGATGGTTCTTCCACGGTGTAGTCGTCTTCACTAGCTACCAAACACAAGCTCCGCAGGATGCCACAGATCATGGGAACTTTTTTCCATTTGTTATCACTCTGTCGCTGACATTCTCAGCATTCCAGTCCGTACTCTCACCACAGCACGCAGTAGTGGCACCACTCTGCCACCGAGGGTCGTAACAGCTTATCAGTGATTTCCGATCTGTCTCCTTCCCAACACGAATGGGCTGCTGCTGGTTAGCTTCTGGCAGTCTTCACGCAGTACAACCTCAGGATCGCACCTCCAGCCCACACCATTATGTTTCCACACCTTTATACGTTTGATGTTGCCTACAGCAATTTGTAAACAGAATTGATAAGCAGATTTTACACCAAACCAGCATAGATGTCCAAGAACCTGACCGGAGTCTTTTGTGTTCTGGGAGGCTTCTCTGACATTGCACGCACACATGCAGCACGCACACGGTGGCCAAGCTGCGGCTCTTAAGCCACATGTGGCTCTTTGACATATAATGTGTGGCTCTCGGAAATATGTTGGCTGAGCTCCTTTTTGCATCACAATTAATATAAGGAAAATAAGAAATTTTCAAGCTTTATAATTTACCAGGTATAAACTGAGAGTCCACTGGATTAAAACATAAATTTAATGTTCATGATGAATAAATATATTTAAGAATTTAAATGCTTCTTAAATATTGTGGCTCTAAAACATCTCTCATACAGCTCTCAAACATCTGAAGTTTATCGTATGTGGCTCTTACATAAGAAAGTTTGGCCACCCCTGATATATACTGTAGCTTTTGGCACCAGATAAGCCAACCGCTGAACCATGAGCTGTCGATCGAAAGGTCGGCAGTTCGAATCCGGGACGGGGTGAGCTCTCGTTGCTTGGCCAGCTCCTGCCAACCTAGCAGTTCCAAACCATGTTAATGTGAGTAGATGAATAGGTACCGCTTGCGGGAAGGTAAACAGCGCTCCATGTTCCAGCTGCATGCTACGCGCTGCGGCAAGGAGAGTCATGCCGGCCACATGACCATGGAGGCGTCTTCGGACAACGCTGGCTCTTCGGCTTTGAAATGGGGATGAGCACCACACCCTAGAGTTGGACACGACTGGACTTAATTGTCAGGGGTCACCTTTACCTTAAGCCTTCTACACTATTAGAATCTATTGGATTCTGATCGGTTCACACACACAATCTAAAATGGATTCCAGAATGTAGTCTCAGAAATGTAGCAGAATCCAGAAATGTCCAGGATCCCAGTTGGGCTCCAGATATAGTTGAGTGTAATCCAGCAGTTTCACCCATTTCCAATTTGGCTGTGGGTAAAACGACACATTAGTAAAGATGGCAGTCTGCTGCAAAAATGGTTTGTTGAGTTGTCTCTGGTGATGTGTAGCAATACTTACCGTGACATCATCCCATTGTGCAGTTCCCTACTAGCCTGTGTAATCGAGTCAGTAGGGAAATGTGCAATGAGGATACAACACAACGTGACTAGAAAGCTGTTCCTCCATGTTTCGCAGATCTCCCTCTTCCACGCTCTCAATTGGTTTATTTGCTCTCAGTTGTTGCTGTATAATTTGGTTTTATTTTTATATTGTGTTTTGATTTTATTATTCTGTTGTATGTGTTATGTCCACCACCTTAAGGAGAAAAACAGGATAAAATTCCCCAGCTAAATAAATAAAAATGAATTAATAAAAGTTGCAGGAGAAATGGGAAGAACTCCCCAGGGCTGCTGCTGTTGGAACCACCCCCCTGTTGTCCATAATTCTTATTAGAAAATGTTTCAGTTTTACAGGGAATCAGCAAAATAGTAAATATAACAAACCCCAAAACATGGTGTTATACGTTGGGAAGAGATTGGTGATCATAAGTACAGTAAGAACAAGCCAGCTTTGATACAGAATGAGATGCACACAGTTCTGGATTGTGGCCAGTATTAATATTATTGTGGCATCTGAAGCAACAGTCTGTTTGCCAAGTGGACTAAACTATCTAGTTCTGGCTGACTTTTTTTTTTTAATGTAATAACAACACCAAACCTGTTGTACTTTAAAGGTAAAAAGCTCACTCCTGCCTCGGATCTGGGGCTGTCTGAAAATCCTTGGGATGTGATGTTGCAGCATTATCACTGCCCTTCACTTCAGATGCTGAATATACATATACTTTTCAGATACATGTTAATTAACAAGCTGCATGGGGTGATCACTGGAATAGCAGTATTGGGAGGGGGTTGCAGTCCTGGTGTCATGTCCCTGGTGTGCCATTTGAACCAGATTTGGGACCCTTGCAGCCATTCCTGCGAGCCTTTGTCCCAACTCAGAAGACTGTATGTTCATACTATTCTCAATGGACAGACCTGATAAGATGCTTACTTTCTATGGGAAGGACAATGCAACTTTCAGGAGAGTTGCCATGATTGTTTAATACTTGCTTTAGCTAAAGACTTGCTTGGCAGATGAACCAATATTTTGAATCTGATTATTGGCTAGTTGATGGGAATACTTTTCATAAATTGTATAGCTTTCTCCTGCAGTAATGTAAATAAGTTCTAAATGTGAAAGTAAGTTCCCTTTATTTCTGCTAAGCAAAGTACCAGTTACATGCAAAGCCAAAACCTTTCTTCTGTTTGGATAACTGCTGTAACTTATCTTTGCAACCATCCAGACTTTGAGATAACCTCTGAAACACGGAAGTCTGTCATGTGACCTTGTCTATACACACTAACTTTGGAAACACTGACAATTGTTGGTAAATATATCGCAGCAACACTGTTAGAAAAGTGTCAACGCTGTCGTTGTTCAGTCCTTGCACAGTTACCCACACATCTTTATTTTTTCCAGTTGATCCCTGAATTCTATGAAAATGATTCCAGCTTCCTAGTAAATAGCTTGAAATTGGACTTGGGAAAGACACAAGGGGGAAAGATTGTTGACAACGTAGAACTTCCCCCTTGGGCATCAGGTAAATGGAATTCCGACTGAGTATTGTACATTGGATTCTGCTTAAGATTTCTGACTCTATTCATTTCAGACTCATGGAAAGTAACTTATCTGTATTGCATTTGTCCCCTGGCACCCCCCTCCCCCAGTAGTTCTAAATACTAGTGTATAGCATTTTCAGTTAAAAGTTTATTCTTACTAAAGTTGACATTCTGAATGTTGTCTTTTTTAATGTCTTAATTAAATCCTAATTAAATGTCTTAAGAAACCCATCTTTAGTGGGCTTCTCCTCTGAGTGTTTAGAGGTGGCAAGGGCAACATCAAGGAGTAGACATTTGGTCTCCCTTAACTAACAAGCACACCTTGTTGTTTTTGAATTAAAAACAAACATCTTGCCGGGAAACTCCATTGTACAGTACAATTTTATTAATATAACTAGATGTTTAAAACTTTGTTTCGCCTCAGTCATTTGAGGCATCCTCAGAAGTAACCTGGCCAAAGCTCATGACTACCAATAAAAACAACCCTCTACCAGTCTGAATGTTTTTATTCCAATTAGCTCTCTGACACCTGATTTCCATTAACAAGATGCATTAGTTCCGTTAGTTTTGACCACGGCTAACAATATAATTCTTCAGTTCCGCCAGATCTGCATCTTTTTTTTTTTTTGATCGAAAGCTATTATAACCAGCAATAATCTTTGTAGAAGCAGATATCACGGGTAGCGCAGTCATAGTTAAAAGTGAAAGTAGCGAACCAGCCGATAAAAACACTGACGATTTTGTCCTGGATAGACTGTAGCAGCCCAACCACGGACAAACAGAAATGTTTAAAATCAAAAAACTGGAAGCCAAGGACCCGACGTTTCGTGTCTAAATCCAGACACCTCTTCTGGGGTATTCCAAAGTAAATTGGGAGATGTGAAGACTGTCCACATCTCCCAATTTACTTTGGAATACCCCAGAAGAGGTGTCTGGATTTAGACACGAAACGTTGGGTCCTTGGCTTCCAGTTTTTTTATTTTAAACATTTCTGTTTGTCCGTGGTTGGGCTGCTACAGTCTATCCAGGACAAAATCGTCAGTGTTTTTATCGGCTGGTTTGCTACTTTCACTTTTAACTATGACCGCGCTACCCGTGGTATCTGCTTCTACAAAGATCTGCATCTGCTCTCCCATTCAATCGCCCCTCAGTTCCAAGATTTAAAGTAACCAACAAGCACTCTCATTAGCAGCTAATCAAATGGTTCCGCTGCGTGAAGGCCAGGTTACTTCTGAGGATGCCTCAAAAGATTGAGGCGAAACGTAAAGTTTTTTAAACATCTAGTTATATTAATAAAATTGTACTGTACGACGGAGTTTCCCGGCAAGACGTTTGTTTTTAATTCAAAAATCTGGACACGTTGTGAAAATCTGAGAAACCTACACCTTGTTATGTCTCATCTCAGATGCTGATGATTTCCTTCAAAAGAGCCAAGCTGCTTTAGAAAGCCAGTATGTGTCAGAACATCTCCATGAATGGATTGACTTGGTGTTTGGCTACAAGCAGAAAGGAAATGAAGCTATTGCAGCTCAGAATGGTAAGTTCTAAAGTGTTGAGTTGCAAAATTTACATTTGACCCTGTGACAATTTTTTATGTTAAAAAGGGTAACGTAAGTTCTCTTGCTCAAGTACAGAACATTTCATAGCTTACATTATTGGCATGATGCAGGAAACACTGAACTCTTCTAAATCTGTGTTCAGTTATTTGAATCTTATTCATAATCAGCAGGACTCAAAGTGCTTAACATTACTCAATTGTGACATTATTTTATAAACAAATTCTGTTTAATCGTTGATTTCTGACAGTTTGCATTGCCGGAATGAAGTGAATAAAAGAGGAGATTTTTGCAATGTTATATTCAGAAAAGGAAGAGGACTGTGAAATGGTGAAATCTTTCCTAGCCTATTTAACTCAATGGTTAGCATATTAAAGAACAGAATTGTAATTATCTTGAACTGCAGATTAAACAAAATGGGTAATATCCTAAGGGGCACATGCAGAAGGAAAATTCCTCATGCCCGTGATGTTCCCCCACCCACCCACCCACCAAAAAGAAAACATTGCTCTGGAAAATTTGGGGACCCTTCAAAGCAGGATTCTGTGGGATATAGAAGGTTCTGAGGTTACGGGGAGAACAGGGAGGATTGCTCCTCATTCTTCCACAATGGAAAGAGAGGATTAGAATACAACGCCTCTAATGTGGCAGGAACACATCTCTGTTTGTTTGGGAGGATGGGAGTGGGAAAGTGAAAGCACTTTTAATTACACCAGTATTTAGTACATGAACTCTTATTTCCAGTGTTCATAATGCTCTGATGGTAGTTGTACCATTACATGTCTATCAGCGCAATCCTAACCAACTTTCCAGGGCCTGTGTAGCCATGCTGACCGGGCGCACACAGCATTTTGCAGTGCAGGGGCAGTCATGGAGGCCTCTTTAAGGTGAGGGAACTTACCTCGGGGCTGCATTGCGGCTGCACTGGCACTGGAAAGTTGGTTAGGATTGCGCCCTATGTGTCTTTGTTGCTATTATGTGTGCCGGTAGAAGGGTAGTATGTATTTTTACAGGATCAGAATGATTGCTCCTAGAGGGGAATCAGAATGATAAAGGAGAAACTCAGAAGTTGAAAATTAAACGGAGCGGCTATTGTGAGGAGGAAATATCAAAGGAAAAATGTAGGGTGGCGTCTTTACGAATAAGATTAGTTATTTGTACATCTCATTATGCAGTTTTCTGCAGTCAGTATTTACTCATTCTAAGGTTAGTAAGTTTTTAACAGAAATATAATGTGTTGGAGATGTTCAGGATATTCCAGCAGGACTGTTAAGAAAGGTATGTAGTTTATAACCTCCTGCTCTGTGTGTGTGTTCTCCTTTTTTAGTATTTCATCCATTAACGTATGAAGGAGGAGTAGATTTGGACAGGTAAGTGATTCACTGGTATTCAGGGCTGTTCAGAAAGGGTGGAGTCTTCTGACTCTAGCTCTGGTGAAACTGTGATGATTCTTATGTTCCAGTACTAATCTTTTGGGATAGCAAGCCTTATCCAAGAATCTTGAGGAAATAGAGAATTGTATGATGTTTAGTTCCACAAGAAGCCAGCCAGTTTCCAAATATTTAATGGAATGTGGTGGATCATGAAAATGAATGAATCTTAAGTACCAGTGCACTGCAAATATGGGGCAGTTAACCAAAAGAAAAAAATGGAAATGTGCAAGTTCCCTGGACCTGCAATGAACAATAATTCCAAAAGTCAGATTCTTTTTTCTTCCTAACTTGGCCCTCAAAGCACTTGTGCTGCAGTAGTCTTGCTGACAACTTCAGACAATTGCGTTTGCAGCCTGTTTTGGGTCTATAGGGCCCATGTCCATTTGTAATATAAATTTGCTACAAAATATGAACAGGAAGAAGGAAACACTTTGTATAAAATTCCATGTGTATGCACACAAATCAGAGAAACCTGTAGCTCTGATGTAATCATCACTATGCTTTAAATCTCAGAAGAAAATAGATCAAGCATCTGCCCTTAATTGTTCTTAACAGTGGCTATAGCAGACTACTTTTATCTTGGGTAGCAGGGTTGAGGGAGAAAACAACAACAACTTGGTATTTGAACGTTGGGATGATTGACAGTTGAAGTAGATAATACTGTACTGTATAGGTCTCACTTCCTATAAGGCAACTTTCATATCTATATACACTGTGATTTTGTGTGTGTGTGTGTGTTTTTCCTTGAAGAATTATGGACCCAAATGAGAGAGTCGCTCTGTTGACGCAAATTTTAGAGTTTGGACAGACTCCAAAACAGTTGTTTACAATTCCTCATCCACAGTGGATAACTCCAAAGTTCAAAAGTTTGTCTCGAGCGTCTAGCCGCAGTGTGTCAGTGACTGAATCTCCAGGTAAATTTGGAAAAATTGTAACTGCTGGTAGTTCTATGTATGTAACATTTCAGCTCATTTGATTTTTGTTTTTAACTGAATTACTTTGTCCAACCAAGTTCAGTATAAAGCCCTAAATGACATAGGGGAGCATGACCAATTAAACCATAGTGCATCGTTTGATGGAAAGTTAGTGATAGATCAGTTTGCAAAGTGCTTGGGAGGGGTTTATTGCTGGTCCTTAGTCCATCACATCCTAGGTCTTTGTAATTCTGGACAAATACTGACCTTTCCTGGGCAATAGAGAAGTTTCGTACAGCACAATCCTGTAATTTTCTACTTGGAAGTGTTCCCATTGTGTTCAGTGGGGTTTACTCCCAGGAAAGTGTGCATAAGATTGCAGCCCTAATTGACTGACTTGCAAGTCGTTGTCTCTTTCAGCACTACTGTACTTTCCTTGTCCTAGCATGCATGCTCTGTCACATTGGTTGGACTCTTGTGATGTTGCAGAATATTCTTGAACAATGCCCTTGTGAAAAGCATTGAAAGGAATGTGGAGGACTAAATTTCCTGTCTGCCCTCTGCTTCTTCGGGCTGATTTGTAGTTTGCTTACAGTAAAATGTTGTGCACAGCTACCTGGAAGTATGCCCCATTGTATACAAGGAGACTTATTTCTGAGTAGACATGTTTAGGATTGCACTGTGATGTTAAATGTATCTCTTCCCCCTCCCCCTGCTTTTTTGATGTTTGCTTTTATTTGACATGGATCCTTACTCCTCAGTCTCTCCAAATGAAGAATCTTTTGAAGATCTGACGGAAGAAAGCATAACACTTGCCTGGAGCAACATGACAAAATTGAAGCTGGAAGAACAGCACAAGATTCACAAAGGGTGAGCCCTGTGATTTATGAACAGGGAGGGGCGATACAGTGGGATCAGTAATATGGTCTAAAACTAGTAGTAACACTAGTGTACTCTTTTAGATGAGACAGAAATTCTGTCTAGATGAGACAGAAATTCACATTGTGTAGGGACAGCGATTGAATGTTTTGGACCTTTTGAGAAAGTTTACGTCATTATATGTACTGCCGTTGGTTGAAATCCATTAGCAGGCCACCCTTTAGGAAGTCACCTAATTACAATCTGCTGCAAAATTTGACAGTAAACGTTCTTGGGAATAATAGACAGCTTTTCAACAAAGAAGTTCACCAAATGGTTTGCACAGCCTATTTGTCTCAGTGATATCATTAGCTATAGCCGCCCTATAGCTAATGATACCGCTGAGACAAATAAGAGAACCCTAAACCTATCGCTGGAATTATGAGCATAATTATGTAAATTTCTTCCACTGTGTGACAAGTTCTTGTGCAACATTGTTGTGTGTTACAGGGCAATTACTGGAATTGCTGTGCCTTCCCATTCCAACCAGTCTTCCATTTTTACTACATCCCAAGGTAGGTGCTCTGAATGCTATTTACAGCCCAATCCTATGCAGGCCTGCCGCCTTCAGGACACATGTTCTGCTGGCAGTCATAAAATGTTGTTGTTGTTCAGTCGTTAAGTCGTGTCCGACCCTTCGTGATCCCATGAACCATATCCCGCCAGGCCTTCCTGTCCTCCACTATCTTCCTGAGTTCGCTCATTGTCATGTTCGTTGCATCGGTGATGCTGTCTAACCATCTCATCCTTGGCCTTCCCCTTCTCCTAAAATAAAATATGCTCCAGCAATGTGCGAACTCGCTCACTGCTGGAGTACAAGCGGGAAGGCCAGAGCCTCCCCCTCCCCACGCTGGAGGATTGCCAGCCACCTACTGAGGCAGGTAGGACGGCGGGGGAGTCAGGGCAGGGGGGGGAGGGCACATTGGGTCCAGGAAGAGGGCAGGTTTGGCAGCAGCGGTGGCTGCTGAATCTTAGCCCTCTTCCTGGGCCCGATCCTACTGTGCAGGTCCACACGGATCTGCGCCAGCAAATTCTCTAGTACAGGTCCAAGTAGACTCCTCCGCGCTATGGAGGCTTACCCACGGCTAAGTGAACAAATGTTCCCTTACCCAGAGGAGACCTCTGAAACTGTCTTCCTCCCCTGAAGGATGCAGCGGTAGCCATTTTGGCATTGCTGCATCGGGGGGGGGGGGGGGAGGATAAATTGGGCTGCAAATGACACATTAATCTCCCCCTAACTCAGCATAGGACACCTTTAGGCTCAGCAAAGGCTTGTGATATATAAAAAGCAGGGGCCTAAACAGTTTTTCCAAGCTCTTTGCATTTTTGAATGTCTAGGTACTTGGATGCAGGGCTGTGTGCATCCTGCAGTTCTGAGATAATGTAGAAAATTCTGGATGAGGCATAAGCATAGAACATTTCTGTGATGGAAGAAGCGGGACCAGCATACTGCATGGTTTATTGCACCTCCTTATGACTGGCAAAGCCAGAAAAAATGAGACAAAATTGTAAAATTTACCAAACAAAAAACTTGTGTAAAAACCTGCTCGGTTTATATTGCAGAACTCAGGTTTTCTTGGTGCAGAATATGGATTAACTGGGTACAGATCCCAATTTTGGGGGGGTTAGCAGCATGCACACAGCCTGAACTGAAATTCCTGGGAAGTTTATCAGGAGCTTCTCATTGAGAAGACTGATAGTGATAGATATGCTGGTCTGTCATTACTGATCATCTCTGAGCACACAGCTGCAGGGGAATATGGGCCATAAACCAGGGTACAGTCTCAGCTTTTTCATGGTGATGAAGCAGCACCCTATGGCTATGCAGTCCACTTTCCTCTGTAATGCACAAAGATTCTACATTAGGAGTATTGCGTCCCTCAGCAGACAAATCAATGTGTGTGAAGATAGGGAGTTTTTGAAAAAGTTATTAAGTCTTCCTAGTGTCTTTCCCCCATAGCACACTCTACTCTGCATATTTTGGCAATTGCAGTTGATTATTTATTTATTTATTTATTTAAGAGATTTGTAGCCCGCCTTTCTCCCACAAGGGCAACCAAGGCGGCTTACAACATATTAAAATACATAAAATACATATAAACACATTGAACACATTAAAATTAATTAAAATAATTTAAGTTAAAACAAACAACCCCAGTGGGTTACAATTACATATGTTAAAACCATTTGTTAAAAGGTCAGCCCACCACGTCAGACATTAAAAGCAATCCTAAATAAAAACGTCTTAAGGCCCCGCCGAAAGGCCTCCAAGGAGGGAGTCATTCTTAATTCCTGGGGGAGGGAATTCCACAATTGGGGCGCCACCGCCGAGAAGGCCCTATTCCGCGCCGCCATCCCCCTCACTTCTGTCAAAGGCGGCACAGTTAACAGGGCCCCCCCTGATGACCTCAGAGTACGGGTCGGATTATAAGGAAGGAGGCGGTCCCTCAAATACCCTGGACCCAAGCCGTTAAGGGCTTTAAAAGTCAAAACTAGCACTTTGAATTGTGCCCGGAAACGAACCGGCAGCCAGTGTAACCGCCGAAGCAACGGCTCGACTGAGTCGAACCGACAAGCCCCGGCAACCACGCGGGCTGCCGCATTCTGCACTAGTTGCAGTTTCCGAACAGTCTTCAAAGGCAGCCCCACGTAGAGCGCATTACAGTAATCTAGTCTAGATGTCACTAGGGCATGGGTTACTGTGGCCAGGTCTGCACGATCATGATTATGTTCATGAGCCTATTTATGTCAGATCTTCTGCAAGCAGTGTTCTGCCGTACACAAGCAGCAGTCTGCTGTCAAACCTTGTGCAACGAAATAATGCTTAATGCAGAGATTTTGTTCTGCAGTGCTGCAAGTACTTACCCAGGTGGTAACCTCCAAGCGTGGCTGTTCTGCTGACTTGCATGTGACTCAGTTTATTGTACTGTACTAGCACTTGTGCATCTACTTACAAAATTGCACACGCAGTTGTGTTTCAACAGATGGGACTTTTGAACCTTGGTTTGTTTGTTCCAAAGAACATGGAAGTCATTGATACATTAAGTGCAGTTCTGCTTCTCTCCAATTTTTGCATTAGATTCAACGTTGAAGATGTTTTCTGCAGAATCAAAAACTCTCCAGAGGAGTATCTCTTTCTCAAACATGGTCAGTATTTCCAGTCCTTTATAATTTTGCGGATGATTCATTTGCAGTTCATTCTTTAGAATGACTCTAGCAAGAAAAACCAAAATGTAATAACTGCATGTTTCACCTAGTGTGCTTCTAGCTTGTGTGTGTTTAAAACGCCCAAGTGTGTGTTTGTCAGTTCTACACAGAGCCATTTTTAACTCTAACCTTCAGTGGCAATCATAACTTACAGCCCAATCCAATGCATGTTTACTCAAAAGTAAGTCCTACTGTAGTCAGTGGATCTTACTCCCAGGTAAGTGTGCATAGGATTGCAGCCCAAGTCACTATTTTAGGCCTTTCACAGATGGGTTAACGCTTCTCAAGCATTATGATTATGGCCTTTTCTTAGGGCTGTTTTTTTAAACTGTCGCAGCTGTCAATGCAGAGCCATCTATGGCAACATTTCAAAGGCTTGTTGAGCCTTTCTTAATTTCTTAAGATAATCTAGAAATTTCACTAAACTGCCCGGCATAACCCCTGTGCTAATTGATTCACATTGATGCTTGCTTCATGAGGATTGTGTAATCTAGGTAAGTTGTTGGCGCTTTAGCTTGCTTTGGTTTGCCTTTGCATTCTGAGAGCTTCAGCTGTGTACACAGAACAGACAACAAAATAACTAGTGGATGAGCTCCAATACCACGGATTTATTTTTCTACTAAGCATGTACAATTTTTGTCTCTTCAACCATGTGCTGTTTCAACAGTCCTTGAAGGCAGCAGGTTTTTTAATTTTGTAGCTACAAGAACACTTTCAGTGCGTTCAATTTCATGAACCCCTACAATCCAGATGGTGCTTGCAATGAAATTGACTTTTCTCACTGTATGCTAATTTGTTCTTGCATAGCAATTGTCAAACTGAAAACCATCTTCTTTTTGTCATAGGCTTTGTCAACTTGTTTAACCCTACCAGGCAATACTACTGTCATATGTTCTTCATGGGACAACAATATGTATGTAACTTTTTTTCCCCCTGTATCTGATTTGATAGCATCATTTTAGTAACTGTGGGATTAAAGAAATGCCATGGGGGAAAATTTTCCTATCTTTAAAACCAAACAGAAACTTTCATGGCCCGCTATGATACACAAAGAAGTCAAATTGACGGGATTAAAAGCCATGTTGAAGCTAAAAAATTAATGTCCTTTATGTTTAAAAACACGTGTTTTGACGCGTGTTTAATGTGTTTTTAAACGTGTTTTTATTTTTAAATATAAAGGACACTAATTTTTTAGCTTCAGCATGGCTTTTAATCCTATCAATTTGACTTATTTGTGTCTCCTATCTTTACTTTTTTCTATGTATTAGAAGCACTGTTTCAAAATTGGAACTTGGTTGAACTAACTCTGTTGTTGTTCAGTCGTTAAGTCGTGTCCGACCCTTCGTGATCCCATGAACCATATCCCGCCAGGCCTTCCTGTCCTCCACTATCTTCCTGAGTTTGCTCATTTTCATGTTCATTGCATCGGTGATGCTGTCTAACCATCTCATCCTTTGCCTTCCCCTTCTCCTTTTGCCTTCAATCTTTCCCATGTCCTAACTAACTCTAAAGGTAAAGGTATCCCCTGACAATTAAGTCCAGTCGTGTCCGACTCTAGGGTGTGGTGCTCATCCCCATTTCAAAGCCGAAGAGCCAGCGTTGTCCGAAGACGCCTCCGTGGTCATGTGGCCGGCATGACTCTCCTTGCCGCAGCACATAGCATGCAGCTGGAGCATGGAGCGCTGTTTACCTTCCCGCAAGCGGTACCTATTTATCTACTCGCATTGACATGATTTGGAACTGCTAGGTTGGCAGGAGCTGGCCAAGCAACGAGCGCTCACCCCGTCGCGGGAATCGAACTGCCGACCTTTCGATCGACAGCTTATGGTTCAGCGGTTTAACCCGCTGCGCCACCCGCTACCTCCCTAAAACAGGCCAATGTTCAAAATATGTATCTGTTTTTATTCTTGTTAGCTATTTCTACTCAATAGCCTTTGGAAGAAGGCAGGACACTTTAATAGGCCATGATGATGCTGTGAGCAAGATTTGCTGGCATAACAATCGTTTATATTCTGCATCGTGGGATTCAACAGTAAAAGTATGTATGAATTGATTGTGATGAAAGCAGTGGGTGATCTATGGCTGTGCTGTATCTTTTCACCTTTTAAGCAAGGATTATGGTCAACCTGTAGTTGTCTGTGACGTCTCCAAATTAAAGGAGTGCCTTTAAGGAGCTCTGTTGCAGTGCCAAAATTAACTGTCCATTAATTTGGGAATAGAAGATAAGCTTCTGGTGGATACAGGAGTCCATCAAGTTCGTACTGTTTCTGTATACGTGCAAAGGGCCAGCACTATTTTATTTTTTATTTTCTTTATTTATGTACCACCTTTCTCATCTCCCTGAATTAACTATATAACTGCCATGTGGAAGCTACTTGAAACAACCTCTGTATGGTGGCCTACAATGTTTTTTATCAGGCTGTACAGCAGACCACATTCTCTCAATTTTGTGTAGTTTCTCATGCTATTGCAAGGCATTCCTGGTGGAGGGAGCATGGCAACCCTCCATATAATGGGAGCAGTTGACATGACAAGTTGCTCTTCCTGTAATAGTGGACTGTAATCTGTTTGAAGTGGCCTCTGTAAGAGGCTGAATTGATTCAAATTACCGGGGGGCGGGGGCGGGCTGATTCACATCCAAACTTTACTCTTTGAAATAAAAGGACATAGAATATGTAGTCATAAGAATATATTTATTGATGTTGCTTCATTCTGACAAACAGCCTTGGATATTAGTGGCACTATTTACATTTTGCTACATTTTTAAGCAGAGAAGGGATTTCCTCACCATATTCCTGAATTCCTGAGTTCCTCTGTTAGGAACTATAGCCACACCTGGTTTTTGTAGATGGGTCTTGGTTGAAATTGGCACTAGAAGGAGCTTCTCCGTTATAGTGTTTCCTTCTAATTTTAGTTTTGTTCCTCTCCTTTGGAGAGGAATCTTAAACTAAAAGATTGGGTGGTTAACTAGACTAGACATAAACTAGGAGTAAAGGTCACCCAGGTGGATCCGTGGATGAACACAGGCTAACTTGCCAGTACTTGGCCCCAAGTATCAAGCCTTGGTAAACAAGCTACAGGTTGATTACCCTTTATCTGGACATCCGAAATCCGGACTATTTCGAAATCCTGACATTTTTGAGGTCATGACATTTTTTTAAAAAACTTTTTCCTACACCTGGTCAGCATAGCTCAAGGCATGCTGCACAAAATTATTAAAAATATTGTATAAAATTACCTCCAGGCTATGTGTATAAGGTGTACAGTATATGAGACATAAATGAATGTTGTGTTTAGACTTGGGTCCCATCCCCAAGATATCTCATTATATTTATGCTAATATTCAAAAATCCAGACAAATCCCAAATCCGAACTGTATTATGTTTATCCACAGTTGTTTCTGCTTTCCTTTGCAAAGAAATATGTTTGCTTTAAATTCCAATTATTTTAAATTGGGTTATTTCTTTGAAAATAAGCCTGTTAATAGCTGAAACTTTTTTAAAAAAATTAAAACCTCTGATTTAAATCAATTTGTTTTCATCATTGTGTTTTGTTCCACCCTGTTTCATAATGTGTAGGCTAGCCAATGGACACAAGTATGACCCCTGTAATATAAAGTAGAATATTGCCAGTGCTTTAACATTTGCTTTAACATTTAACATAACATTTAATATTATTTGATGATAATATTCAGTATTTAGACCAAAGTTTACGAAGAGATCAAAATGTAAAGAGAGTAAACAAATTGACTTCAACTTTCAGGGAACATATGAGGTCACTTGAATGACAAATGTGGGTTAAAGGGGAGCTTATGTCATGTGATTGTATATTTAGAGTAGTCTAAATATTTGTGTTCTAGGTGTGGCACTGCGTTCCTTCAGAACTGGTGGGCACTAAAAAACGTTTTGAATTGCTTGCTGAGTTTGAACATGACGTTAGTGTGAGTATAAAAATGTGCGTGTATATAATGCATTTCAAAGAACATACTGCCACATTTGTTTGTTTCAGTTCAAATTTCATTGTAACCAGATTGGGATGGGATGGAAAGCTTGTGTGGAGGTTAATTTTAAAGACCAATATAGCCATAATTCGGGAAGTCAGAATAGTAACAGCAGTGTACAAAAATTAAAAAGTGATTGTTTCTAACCCTAGACTAGAGAGTCTCTTGCGTCTAGCCAAATAAATTATGTGGTCAAATAGGTGTGGTAGGAAGAAGGTGGATGTCGCGACCGCGTGCAGCCCCCGACTCAAACTGGAGAGGGGACTGCCCACTTGGTAGTGGGTTTGGGTCGCCCTAGCTCTGCACCGGTGAAGACTGAGTGGTCCAGAAGTCAATTCTCTGTTACTGTGCAACGCTGGCTCTTAGGAAGCTAAGGATTACCAAAGAGTTGGGCTACTATTCTTAACCAAATTAAGAGTACGTGAATGACTAGGCAGGGACTATTCCCTTTACAGTAGGCTACCACCCCCTGGGCTAAACGCCGGACCTCTCAGTCCCAGGACTCTGAGGGCCTCTAGGCAACACTGCTCTTGTATCCCCTGGCCTTTCTCAACAGGAGGAAGCCCGGCCTCAAGGCTCTAGTATACAATTTAGACTGTAGTAGCAAGGTCAAGCGGCTAGGCCGGATTTAGATGACTCAAGTTCCCAGTACTCAGTAAGGACAACTTAGCTTTAATAGAACTGGTTTATTTTAAATGTATATTAAGACTATGGTTACATAGATATAAGAAGGCACTTAAAGATGTTGACAAGAAAAAAGAACAGACAAAATGGGAATAAAACAAACTCTATCTCCTAAAAGCTAATATATATTTCCTTCCGCTCACCATTAGTCTCCAGGCCTCTGGGTCCAGCTTGTATGAATGACATGGCATTCCAGAATGCTTATATGACAAGCTGGTTTCCTTACCAACCTAAAGCTGGGGAAGGCAAGCATCTGGAAGTTCATCACAAAGTGAAGCATGGAAAGATGGAAGGATCCCAGGAAGAGCCCCCAATATCCCTTTGTTCTAGGACTTAAGTAGTTTTTGGGGGATGCTTTTGAGTGACGCCTCCATCGCCCTATAAGAAGGTGGATCTGACTGATCCTTCCAGAAGGATAATGTAACCATATTCTTACCCTCCCAACTGGGTATTCACTGGTGTCTTGAGTTCCTAATCAAGTGTCCTTGAGCAGCAGGGTTGCTAGGGTAGTTATCTGTCTCTGGGCAGATCTGTGAGCTCATTAGCATGCTCTGTGCCATTTCACAGCCATTTCATGATAAGAAGTTCTCACTTCCACCAGCTCGGTCTTTGTGAACCAGCGCAGTGAACCAAATAGCTTGCTGAGACAAACAGGATGTCAAAGATGGAGTCAGAAACCAAAATGAATTCCTCTTAACTTCACAGTGGGCAAAAATCATTTTGTTTTTGTTTTAATGGTTCTTGTAAATGTACCTATTTTTATTGC
Organism: Plestiodon gilberti rubricaudatus; assembly: GCA_026170595.1. NCBI lineage: Eukaryota > Metazoa > Chordata > Lepidosauria > Squamata > Scincidae > Plestiodon > Plestiodon gilberti. The sequence goes on from JANXHW010000004.1 coordinate 40,752,634, forward strand.
TTAGATATGGGCCAAATAGAGCAAAGTGTCAAGCTTTTTCTTAGTCAGAGTTTTCACTGGTGAGAAATAGAAATACAGGAACAAAAAAAACAGACACTGTTCCTGATGGGTTTTGGCAAGCACGGTTGTATTGGGTGTGCTTGGTAAATAAAATGCTTTTATCTAGGATGGTTTTTCCTTGTGACTTATGTTAGGTTTAGCCAAAGCTTTATTTTAATTTTTTTAAAAACATATTTAAAGGGCAACACACGGTAATCTGCACTCTGCAAATGTGCATTATCTGTACCTTACTTCAGCTTTGCAAATGCATTACCTGTACTTTGTTGCGACAAAGTGCATGATCAGATTACTAAAATATAGATGTGTAAATGCCATGGGAATATATTACTTCCCGTTATCAGTGCTAGGAAGGACAATAGAGTCGTCTTCAGCTGGAAATGTTTTGCTGACAGCATTTAGTATTTCAGTCTTAAAGGCCTAAAGTTTTAGGAATGACTAGGCTTTCTAGGTTGGTGTTGCGACTGTAACATTCTCTACCAGAGAATGTTCTCTACCAGAGAATGGGTGGTACCATCCTCTTAATTGGAGTCCTGCAGATGTTTAATCGCCGTTCTCTTTCCAGAATGCTTGTATGAGAGATGAGTAAAGAAATGATACCATGTACTTAATTATCTAGGTAAATACAATCAGCTTGAATGCTGCACATACTCTGCTAGCATCAGGAACCAAAGAAGGCACCGTTAGTATCTGGGATGTTACTACCGCCTCTGTGTTGCATCAACTTCCTTGCCATTCAGGGACTGTCTTTGATGCTGCTTTTAGTCCTGGTATGTTGTATTAAAGCTTCTAAAGTACAGGTGTTGAGAGAAAATATTTTAGCCTGTTACTGGATAATTCCAAGCCCCTATTGGAATCTCAGTTTTGGATACATAAGAACAATCTATAGCCAGCCAAAACCATCTTGCTCTTCTCTAATTGGGGCCTGGTAGTGCTAGTGCTGTATCCGCCCTCACTTGCAGCCATACAACGCAATCCTATGTGTGTCTGCTCAGAAACAAGTCCCAATATGTTAAATGGGTCTTTCCCCCGGAAAGTATGTATAGGATTGCAGCCTTAAAGTCTGAAAACAAACCAGGCCATGAAAATTGTTTGCCTGCCAACACATATCAATGTTAGTAATTTGTGGCAGTTTGGTGGCCTGAAAGGGGGGGCGGGGAGGGGATTCAGCTTACAAAAGCTTGCCTGTTGGGTCATCTTGAAGTTGTTGTTTTTTTTTTAATTAAATTCCTGGGCAACCAAAGGAGTGACTCTTTACAAGCCCAACTTAATGGGTACTTGGGAACGTTCATCACTGAACTGGTTATTTGATTTCTGTCATACGTAGGTGGTGCTTCAGTTTTCTTCAAACTTGTATATAATACAGCAAAATTATTTCATTTTTTAAAAAATCACACACCATGGGGCTTGCATTCATGGAAGTGAGTTTGGAACTGGAACCTAAAGTTACAACTCTGTGGGCATGTATTAGCGAGCAAGGTCCATTAAACGTAATGGGGCCTGCTTTGGTGAAATGCATGGCACCAGGATGCAATATGTTTGCCATACTGAAGAGGAAAATTTCTACTTTGCTAAGCTCTCTAGTCAAATTAAATATAACTGGAAGCTGCTTTTGTTTTATAGATAGCCGGCATCTACTAAGCACAGGAGAAGATGGCTACTTCAAAATAACAGATGTGCAAACTGGAATGATGATTTCTTCCATGGCCTCGGAGCACCCTCAAAGGTAATGCTTCTGCTCTGAGCAGCTTTTGAAGTGAATTCTCAGTTCTTGTTGGTAGAATTACATGTTTAGACTAATGCTGATGGAGTAGCTTGGAGGCACCTGATCCAATGTTGTCTTTAGACAGGGAAGTCATTTGAAAATTGGTACTTGCATAGTAGAGAACGAGAGTGCATATGCCTGTATATTTAACTAGGTATTCCTTACAGTTCTGTAACAGATTAGTGGTGGTTTTTGCCTAAGACCTACCCACAAAGGTTTGGTTGAAACTTAAGATTTGAACAGATGAGCTCCTAAGTCATACCTCTGTGACGTGGGTGGGGGTGATGTTCAGACCCTCTGCCATTCCTAACTTGGATAAGTGAAGTGTGCTCATGGCTTTAAACGATCGTAATGGGTACCTGAAAACACCAAGACAAAATCTGGAAACTCTATTTTCAGTTTGCTACAACCTGAGAAGAGGCATGTCTTAGCAATGATAGGAATTGTTAATGTTAGCGTTAATAAGATTATATAGTTCTATGATTTACTAAAACCAAACTTTAATTTCAGTTAACAAACTACCAATTTAAGGAGTTTGCTAGCTTTAATCTACCAACTAGTTCAGCTAGATACTGATGGATTTTCCAGCGGATATATTGAGTAGAATGCTTACTTTAAATCTTCGAATTTAGTTGTAATACAATGCAGTGAGTAGAGGAGCATGATTTTATTCAGATGTGATCTACCAAATTATTTTTACAGATGTTTCAAGTGGGATGGCAATACTGTTTTATCAGGCAGTCAATCAGGAGAATTGTTTGTTTGGGATATAGTTGGAGGAAAAATAGTAGAAAGAATCAAAGGACATACAGGTGAGTGAAATTGATTTTTTTTTTAAGCCTTTACTCATGGGCCCTATAAAATCCCTTTTAGAAGTGCAACTTTACAGTGAACTGCTACCTTGTTTTAGAGAGCTTGCTGATTGTATCCTGCCAACTTGGCATTGGAATGTACAAGCAAGAGCATTGATCTTTGTTCAGGTTTTTCTTGCTCACATGAGTGTCAGATACAACTCAGCACTTGCTTCTTAAGAAATATCAAAAGTGCTTGAAGCTGAAAGGAGGTCCTTTAGCAGTAATGTAAGTTCCAACTACCGTAATTATGGACTAACTTTTCCTGATCAGGTATTGGTACATGCTACATCCATTAGCCTTTGGAAATTGAACCATAATTTCTGGGAGTGAGATTGCTCTTGTAGGGTTTTTTGTTTTATAGCATGCTACACTGAAATCCAGCCATCTTGGTTAAGTCAGTGGTCAAGCTTAAACTTGATAGGAAACTGGTAAGTCAAACCATTCTACCCATCTCCCATCATGTCTCTTCTGTAGGTGCTGTAACATGTATGTGGATGAACGATCAATGTAGCAGTGTCATCAGCGGAGGGGCAGACAGACAACTTATATTCTGGAAACAGCAATACTAAATGCCTCTCCCTATATATGAACTTTCAACTGTATTTTAACTTTTAAATTGACTGTATCTACCTGTAATGCCTGCTGACATGGTTGTATTGAGTGCCTGGCTGAAGTCTGATTATGACAAAAATATGCATGTATATTTGTTCAGTTTGGAATGCTTGTCAACACTATACTCAAATGAAAATAAAGACTTATTTTTTTGTAACTGAAGATGTTCTAACTTGCAAGCATGATGACCTACTGGTACTTTGTATCTGTCTTATCCATAAACCTTAGAGGTGACCTGCCTTGGGCATGAGCCAAATAAGCTTTAGACCAGGGGTTCTCAACCTGTGGTATGAGTACCCTTAGCGGTATGTGGACCAATGGCAGAGGGTATGCCAGAGCCTGCCCCTTATCAGCATCAATCAGTGAATTGTTAATTAGAACTTAAATGCAATCCCCATCTGTCTCTCACACTTAAAGATATATTTCACATTTATAATTGTTTTAGTAATTTGATTAATCAGCTAATTAATTTATTAATCCAATTAGGGGGTACTTTAGAAAATTTGACTGTGAGAGGGGGTAGCTGGGCCTTCAAAGGTTGAGAACCCTTGCTTTAGACACCTATTCCATACTTGCTCTTATTCACAGTAGGATTAATAAGTAGCTACACCTACCTCCAGCAGCCTAGGAACAATGTGTTCTACTGTCAACTTGTACAGTGCTATACTTATAGGTGCCTAATAAAGTCCAGGAATTGGAAACATCTTTCCTATAACATCCATTAGGCACAAGAAAGCACAAAAAAAGTAATCTGGCACAACTATGCGAGTGTAACCTTCTTACCCCTCACAGTGCCTGGTGGAGGATAAGTAGGTAAGTGGAATAAGCCAGTTATAAGCAGAGTATTCTGTTCATGGTTGGGTAAAGGTGACCCCTGACAATTAAGTCCAGTCATGTCCAACTCTCATCCCCATTTCAAAGCCAAAGAGCCAGCATTGTCTGAAGACACCTCTGTGGTCATGTGGCTGGCTTGACTCTCCCAGCTGCATGCTATGCACTGCAGCAAGAACACTGAGCGCTGTTTACCATCCTGCAAGCAGTACCTATCTACTCACATTAACATGCTTTGGAACTGCTAGGTTGGCAGGAGCTGGCCAAGCAACGAGAGCTCACCTCGTCAGATTCAAACTGCCAACCTTTCGATCAACAGCTCATTGTTCAGCGGTTTAACCCACTGCACCAGCTGCTGGCAGAGTATTCTGTTCATGGTTATGGTCCCTTAAAAGCTATCCTGCCCCCTCAGTGGGGGCTCAGGCTGATTTTAAAAAGGACTAATAATCTTGACTATCACCCAAACCCACACAGAAACTGGGACAACCACAGCAGAAGATTAGCTGAAGAGCTATGGAGTAGGTTTTTAGCAAGCAGGCTAACAAAACAAATTAGAACACAACAGTAAGATCAGTTTGACTTTTTATTCTCCTGCTAAAATATAGGTATAGAAAAGTATTAGGCTGTTAAATTCATGTTTACTAGTTCAGGTAACATCTTGTTATAAGAGTTAGCTAGGAACTCATGCTTGTGTCAGATGCAGATAAGCTACTTTAACTGAATAGCACTGTAGTTTTGAATGTCCAGCAGTTTCTAACGCTAGATGGTAGAATCACTCATCCTGAGATAGTGTAGTCAGAGTTGCCACTCTAAGACAGAACGCATTACACAAACTACTGCTCAGCTCACTATAACCCCTCCATTAGGAGGCATGTGCTCCTAGGGCATGGATGCCTACATTATATACTGTACTATATTGCACTAAAACAAAGTGAGTCATGGCTGCATTATGATTTTAATTAGAAAATGAAGACATTTTTGCAACTTCAAGATGGTTAAGGCAATGGAATTTAAGCACATTAGAATGACTTAGAGCAATAAAAAGACTCCACCTAAATGAGTATCTGTACATCTTACTATTTAAAATGTCTAGGGAATGATAGATCAGCTGTGCTCAGTTGTACTGGCATGCTTTTGTAAATACAATTACTAGTTAGCACTACAAGTCATTTGTAAAGCACCTTACAAGCTGTAAGGCACCTAAAGCACCTTGCAAAACAGAAGGTAGTAGAAAAACTAAGTTTGTCTTGAAAAAGTACAAAGAGCAGCAATATGTCCAGATCACCAATACAAGTACTAACACTTGCAAGATTAACATTAGCTTTTTCAATTTCAATGGCTTACAGAAAGTGTTAACTACATAATATAATGGCTACAGGGATGGGGGGGAGCATTATACAGTTGTCAAACTCAAGGCTACAAAATACATAGTTTGAAAAAGGTAATGTGTCAGATTGTGACATTCCCAGCCATAACACAATAATGCAAATGTTCAATACAGCATCTCTTCTTTGCTTTGAAGAAAGGCTCATATGCAGAACAAAAGTGTTGCTAGCAATTAGCCCATTTCAGTAGAGTTCAGTACAGATGCATCTACAATACTGGCCCCGATTTTAGACTTCAGGGACAGAATGATCCATCAGATTTTTCACAACACTTGAAGCCATCCTGGAAATAAGATTGATATGGAAAAAGCAAGAACTCTAAGTCACAGTATCAAAGAAAGGCAAAACAATGCAGGTCATCCGATACATGGCACCAGACTGTATGCAATTTAACTCTATGCTAAAGCAAATGGGCCACATTTCCTACTCTTCGTGCAAGAAAAAAATTGCAAAGCCTAGCATGATATTTTCCAGTTGGTAGCCCAAGGATTTTTCTACCACAATCATGTTGGATAAAACCCTATAACTCCAATACAGTACTTAATACTGAAAGAGCATAAACTACAAAGCAGCAGCATTAAACTTTGGAGCCAAACTTAACCAAACAGCACTCCAAACTCCTTGCATGAATGAAAGAAGTTGGGCAAGTCTTGTCAGCAAAACCCTCCTTCCATTCACACAAGGCACTTCCCCAAGAAAGTAGGATTCAGCCTATTCCCTCCCTTGAGACAAATAGTTAACCCTTTGATACAATGTTTACTATGTTCTTCCTACAAAGAGTTTAAACTCACTTTGAAGCTGCCCTACATTAAAAGGGAGCCCATTGATCTATCTTGCCCAGCATGGTTTAGTCCGACTTGCAGTAGCTCAGCAAGGTCTCTGGCAGAGGTCTTTGATGACCCTGCTACTTGAAATCTACATATGCTCTACCAGTGACCTACGGCTCAGAGTGCTCCTTTAAGCAAGGTGAGCTGACAGGCTGAAGAAATCTTCAGACACGCTTACCAACATGCTGGAAAATAAGGTGCTTTACATCCTAATTATAATCACAAAAAAGGAGTGCGCACATCATTCCCTTTATTGGTAAAGTAGAATGCCTGCATATCAATTCCAGTTTCTTCTCCTTTTCAGTACTGAGGGGTCCTGCCCTTTTGCCAAACAAGTGGGGGGGGGGAGAGGAGGCATGGAACACACCTTGTGGTCAAACAGATTCTATGGGCTCAGAAGTTCCTCTCTCACACATTAAACACAAACTTAACTGAATAATAAAACCAATACATTAAATTTAGCACGAATCTGCTAAGCTATAGCTTGAGAATATTTATACCACTTTTCAACTTGTAACATCTCCACATACAGTTGGACCTTTTTATCCATGGTTTTTTATCCATGGATTTGACTCAACACGGATGGCAAAACTGTGGAAGAGGAGTCTAACCGCACTACATTACCTCTTTTTAGCGTGGTCAGGGGTCTGCCAGCCACTTGCAGCCTCCTGCACGTGTCCAAACCATTGAAAAATGCAGCTGGGAGTCTGCCGCCATTTACAGGTTGCTTCCTGTAGTGCCTTTTGTTTTTTTCAGTCAGTTTAAACAAACTCTAGAGGAGTGAAGCGGCGAAGATGCTGGACAAAAAACGTAATGTGGCACCGCTTCTGATCCCCCCCCCCCCCCGGGATGTCATCTAACACCGATTTTCTTATGTACTGTGGTTCCAGGAACAGAAACCCAGCAGATAAAAAGGTCCAATTGTATTTTAAACCCACCTTATTTGTTCATTTGCAGTTTGTACATGCTATCCCTAGAATCAAGCCGACTTGGGCATATGCTTCGGCATGGGAAAGGCAGGATATAAATTCTTTAAATAAATAAAAATTCCCCAGTATTAAAAAAATTCTTGTGAAAAATGCTACTTGAATACAAGTTTCCACACAAAGTAGAAATTTTGTTACCTGCATTTTGTTTAATATTGGATAGAATTCTTGGATTATGCATGCAATTGCCAACACCTTCAACACACCCATTTGTTGAGTTTCTTCATTCTGAAGTCAAGCAACTAAGTCTATGTTCTCTATCCATTCAAAAGGTAAGCTTTTGCAGTAACTGAATAACCTACTTTAATATGCAAGTATTTTATACAAACCTCTTTATTATATGTTCAAATATTTGGGAAGGCATGATAGTGATGGTCACTGTATTTCCAGCTGTTGTCAATATGTCTGCAATTTGGGAATCCTGTTAAAAGAATACATCTTGGTTTACATGTTCATCTCATCAGAATTGTTACAGAAATTGTTTGGACAGAGCTTTGGTGTCTAGGAGGATAGCATCAGCTAGTTTCAACAAACTATCAAAATTAGGACTGAATTAGCTCAGTCTTAATTTAAGATTCAGGTTACAAGTAATTATTGCCTCTGGATAACCAAGTGCAGACCCATATTTAGAGCAGAAGTTATTCCCAATTTAATTCCCTTTGTTACATACTATGAATCACTCTCAAAGTCTAGTTAGGGAAGAATAGAGAAGACAGGCATGTGTGTAGCCACCATAAGGCAACTAAACATGTGGCTCTGGATTTTTCTTATTAGTAGCCCGAAGAGCCAGTAATGCTTTATAAGGAGAGTGGAAGAAAGCCTGGCAGACCTACACAAGTCTGGCAGCAGCCCAAGTACTCCATTATCCCGGACACACTACAGAGAAACAGCCAGACATGCTGACTGCCACAAGACCTCCCATCACTTCCTATCCTCACCCTAGGAAGAAAGCAAGCATTGAAGAAACCAAGACAGCAGCAGATAATTCAATGATCGATTAAATGTGTCAGTAGTGGTTCCTTTGTGTTAAAAGTTGAAAGCCATGTAGATTCATGTTCTCCAAGCTTCCTGCAGCTGCTTCTTCTCTGAAAAGTGGCAGAAGTCAGCTGATCTTCCCCTTGCCATGCTATCACTTGCCTACTCTAGAAAAGCTAGGGTGTATGTATTTTAGAGCAAGCATGCAACTCACCTTCAGACCAATTACATTCTGTCCATTAATTTCACATAAGTTGTGTTCTGTCAGAAGTCCATTTCTAGCAGCAGAACTGTCTTTCACAATTGAAGTTATCCTTCCATTTTTGAATATGAAGCCGACATGTCCTGTGCTGTCTTTATGCATGGTAATAGTTCGCTCAAAAGGTCTATGAAAAAATAAGCAGTCTTCAGTGTCTGGTATTATATTCAGTAAATACCCATCACTAAAACCTAAGCAGACAGATGATCCACTCAGGAAGGCTGTGGCTTGAATGAATATACAAGCTAAAATGTGTGTTTTATCTTCTTGTCTATACAACCCAAGAAGTAGTCACAAGGAGAACACATGTCTAAGTTTTACCTGTCACGAATAATCATTGAAATTCTCTCTCCAGTTGCTTGCTTCAGAACTTTATGAGCTTTATCAGAGGTCCATCCTGCACAGTTTTCACTATTGATCTGCAGAATTTGGTCCCCAAAGCGCAGCCCAGCCAATGATGCAGGAGAGTTTGCCTGGACTAACTGTACAAACATACCCTAAAAACATAATTCTAGAATTAAAAAAAGAAACCAAGTACATTCACATTCAATACACTTCAAAAATGTGCAAAATAAATGCTGTATGCACATATGCAAACAGCTACCAAGGTTTTAATAGACCAACAATGCGGATGTACTTGCTATATTTAAAGAAAATAGTAACTCTCACTAGAAGAGTGTGCCAGTACAATCCACACTTCATGGCCTGTGAAAGCAAGGTTGCATTTTAAAAAAGTTATCCTGGATGGATAAAAATCAATCCTTTAAAATTCTCATTGGCTCTTGATTCCGTTACATGAATTTGATAAAACATTCATATTTAAATAAAATAGTATACTAGCAGATACACTGACAGTTGTGCAGTAGTGAACAGAAATATAGGCAGATATCCTATACACATGTACATGGCAGTGTTTCATTGAACTCAGGGGGCTGACTTCCAAGTAGACATGCATAAGCGTGTACAGCCAGAATACTGTGCAGAAGAGAAAAATGGGCCACAAAAATCACATATGCATTAGACAAGATTTCACAGAAATGCTATTTTCAAGCAGGAGTTAATTGGTCAGACATTAAAACAGCATACATTGTTTTACATACATACATTGTCCACTGATTTAAGACGAAGCCCAATTTTTCTATCTTGATCTTTGCACAAGATTATTTCACGGATCCCTTGCTTAATTTCTGCTCGACGAATTCCAACATCATTTCCAGTTACTGGGGCCACCATATAATTCACCAAAGAAGGTCTTGCAACAAGCTAAGGAGTAGAAGACTTATGTAAGGCTAAAACCCATGGCAGTATCAAGTCTTAGTTACAGATATTTTGATCTAAATGGCATCAACAAATGATTTCAGTTTGGTGCTTTATCAAAACTTTACCGTATTTTTTGCTCCATACGACGCACTCCCCCCCAAAAAACAGGGGGAAATGAGCGAAGTTTAAAAAACATGTAAAAAAATGACTTGCTTAAACAACTTACCTGGTTGGTTTTCCGCAGCTCCAATCTTCTTCCCGCGTCCCCTAGTCAGCAGCTCGAAGACGTGAGCCTCCCAGGCACTGCACGCGACCAGGAGGCTCTCCGCAAACATCGCAGCAACTGCAATGTTTGCGGAAAGCTGGCAATCGCGTCTAGCGCTTCGCAACGTTCCCAGGCGCTGGACGCGACCAGGAAGCTCTCCGCAAACAACTGCAGTTGCTGCGATGTTTGTGGAGAGCCTCTTGGTCACGTGCAGCACCTGGGAACGTTGCGTAAACATCGCAGCTGCTGCAATGTTTGCGCAAAGTTCCCAGGCACTAGACGCAACCAGGAAGCTCTGCTCAAACATCGCAGTTGCTGCGATGTTTGCAGAGAGCCTCCTGGTCGCGTGCAGCACCTGGGATGCTGCGATGTTTGCAGAGAGCCTCCTGGTCGCGTGCAGCACCTGGGATGCTGCGATGTTTGCAGAGAGCCTCCTGGTCGCGTGCAGCACCTGGGAGGCTCGCGTCTTCGAGCTGTTGACTAGGGTACGTGGGAAGAAGATTGGAACTGCGGAAAACCAACCAGGTAAGTTGTTTAAGCAAGTCATTTTTTAATTTCCCCTATTTTTCGCTCCAAAATACACATGCGTCTAATGGTCCGATGTGTCTTATGGAGCAAAAAATATGGTAATTTTAACAACCAGAGTAGTTTCAAGCTACTCTAAGCACATCATAGTTTTAACAAAACATTGAGAAGGGGAGACAAAGAGACTGAGTGGATAATTTTTCCATTCCTTTACATTTTCAGAGCCCTGATTCTTTTTTTTTGGGGGGGGGAGCATGCAATAACATGCTTGTGGGGATATTTTTTCAGTTCCTCAGCCCCCCAAATCTAAAACAACCTAAACAGCATTTGAAAAGTCCTGCTGACTGGGTTGATGCTTACCCCCTGAGAGTCTGCACGAGGAACCACTGCCAAGTTTCTTTCTATCTCTTCGGCATTCAGGTTCAGACCCATATATTGAGAAAGTTCAGGATACAGTCTGGGATATAAATCTATAGAATGTAAAAAGCAATTCCAAACCATGACAAACTATAATATTTTGACCTTGCAGAGTTGAGATCTTTGCCTTCTCACTTGTAAGCAAGGTGAAATACCTCTGCTAACTGAACAAAGGGGCACCTTTTAAAGTGGTGGTTCTCATATTTAGCAGGGGGAGAGCAACTGCCCCTCTTCACCCCAGCATGGCATCTTTTCCAATGTCTTATGTCTTTTTTTTAAAGAATGTGAGCCCTTTGGGAACAGGGACCCTTTTATTTTACTATGTAAACTGCTTTACTTTGGGCTGAAAAAGATATATATTTTCTTAATAATAAATCAAGAGAAGGTCCCACGTTTAATCCCTGGCTTCTCCAGGTAGGGCTGACAAAAGCCTGGACAATACTGACCAGATATTATAGATAGATCCAGTACAACTCAGCCTCCTATGTTCCTTTCATATCTCAAGCTTCAACAATGCCACACATCCCTTAAATGCGTTTATTCAAATCTTTGGCCAGCATCTTCCCTCTTACATCCATTGCCAAGACTATTGTAGAGGGAATCGTTTTAGTAGCAGACTTGTCAGAAGTCAGCTCTCTCATATTGTTACTAAAGAACAACAAAATCTACAGCATGTTATCCTGTTTCCAAGTGTTCCCACATCCCAAGACAATTATGTAAAAAGCAGAACACTCAATGTAATAATGTACTCTTTACAAGTAGTAAATACAGTCCTGCTCAACCTTTTCCATTAAAAATTGCACAAAATTGCAATAGTTTTGTTCTAACAAATGATCTGGCACAACACTTTCCAGCAAGGAAGTGTATGGAGGAAGAACCATTCTGATTTAGTTATTAGGAAAATATAAGCTCAAAACATTATGCCAATTACAGCCACTCAATTTTGTTCTGCAATGACGCAACTAAAAAGTCAATTCAAAGCATTTGCAGAGTAGGTTACAACAACAAAAAAGCTCTGCGAGATTAAATTTGATTAAGATCTCAAGAGAAACGACAAATCAAATGTAGTAATAATTTAGAATCCCTTGAAATCAAATGCAGTTATTTTGCTCGGAGTTTTGTTTGATGCTCTCAGTTTTGCACCTCTAGTCTTAACAGTGTAATAAAGGTTTGCCATAAGGCAGACGAAATGTTGGAATTCTAACATCTTTAATTTTAACATGGTAGAAATCCCAAGAATTTCTGTTTTTGAACCGATGGGCCATGAAAGCCTACGTCTATTTGCTATTAGTGTAATAAAGGATTGTGTTTTTGCATATATGATGCACATTTAGTTCCTACCTCCTACATCACTACAGTAACTTACTTCCATCTTGAATGACAGGAGCAGAGGCCTCAGATAAAATAGCTGGATTGGCTGGGTTTGCAGCAAAAGATGTCTGCGCCTACAAAAGACACACTTATATAAAAAAAACTTTAAAACAATTCAGAAAATATTTTGACAATAGTATATGGATCTCAAGTATTTTCAAGGACTGACATGGATGTTAACATTGGAAATTCACAATAAGGATTTCCATGTTTTGAGGTTACTTTTGAACACTTTCAAGTAGATGCGTTGGGCTGCTAATGTGAGGTACCTATCTTTTTTCAAGTACAGTATTATGCAGATCTACCACCAACTGCAGGGAGGGGAGATACAGACTGGAAAAATGGCCTGGGAAAAAAGGTTAAAATTCTTCTACTGCCTCAACCACTATTTCACTGGTTAAGTTAGTAATCCCATACAAGTAACAAATAAAAATTCATGAGAGATCAGACTTTGTATCTTGTCCTGTACACTAGCTTATAGTGATGTCACCAAGCTTTATTGTGAGCCATTCTGGAATGTGGTCATAAAGCATACCACATGCAAGGAGTGATGGGAGTTGTATTTTTTGATCCCAGGCAGCGTGGGAGGGTGGAGAGAATAACCTTTTTAATCCCTAATTCAGGATTCATTGAGCAGGGTTTGCCCATCATTACTACGAATCAGGTGTACAACCTATCTATGCTTCAGTACTCTGCTAGACTCCATAAGATTAGTTTAGGTTTATGGGGTTGCATAATCAAGATCTGCCCACTATTCAATTAGAGCATCATTCTCCAGTGCTGCTATGCGAGTTGTAACCTCTACTCTAGTTGTTCTCAAACCAGGGGTCACAACCCAAACAAGGGCCATGTGGATGTTTCCAAGGGTTGTAAGAAGCAATGTTCCCTGTAAGCTGCGTGCCTGTACAGCTGATACTAAAGTTCTGCGCAGCTTCCCTTTCAATGTTCTGGAGTTCAGAGATGAAGTCACCGCTGAGCACTCTAGAGCATTTTCATCATCATCATCAACACACATCAATTCCTTAGGTCACCAGACTGAGAGAAAAATTATTTAAGGTCATGGTCAAAAATGTTTTGGAAACACTACTATATCTCAGTAATGCTAGCAAGGATGATGATGACTGCAGTTCCTATATATGGGTCATTTAAGGAATATCCATGGTAAGCTCTCCAAACCACATTGCTCTGTTCTCCAGGCATAGAATACAACTTCAGAGAACAGTAGCACTGGTCACTAAATGCACCACAACAGCAAAGTCAAACCAATGTATTATTTATCTGAGAACTCTCTTTATATGCAAAACAGTGTTCCGAAGATAAGACACATGCCAGTCAACTGCATGACACCTTGTTAGCCAGAGCTATTTAGCAACAGAACAAATTCAAATTGATCATGCAAATCAAACTTCTCAGCAGGAGTGGAAGGTGGGCAGGCCAGAACTTTCACTACAATAAAAAGGATCACCAAATCAACTACCTAATACTGCCTGAAAACCAGAAGATCACAAAACTATGTGAAGAGGGACAACTCTTATTTTGCAAACCAGAGTACCTTAAACTTTGTTCTATGTCTGAGAACACCATGACAAGCCCTATTTGACTGCCATTTTCTTCTCAGCATTAACTACAGTGCTATTTTCAAAAGAAAATATGGCTTTTTATTGCATTTTATACAGTTTATTTACTACAAAAGTGGCATCCATAAGGCTAATATTTATACTAGAATATTTAAGTCCTGGTCTAGAAACTATAGTGAAACTTTAGAAATGGAAGTCTCAATATTTTTACCTTCAATTTAAAAATTTCCCCAATTAAAACTACTTTAACATACCTGAATTACTTTGTCTACCTTCAGATCTTCCAGTGAAGGATACAGAGACATTTTCACACAATTTCACTGCAGAAGGAAACAAAATAAGCAGTCTTGAAATAAGCAAATGTATTATACTAGTATTCATTTTGGGTGAAATTCAAAACTGGCATGAGCATAGTGTGCCTACCAGAGTTTTCTGGCACATAGAGTTTTAGACTAGAGTTTCTACAGATTTTTGCTCAATGGTAAGCTGTAAGCTAATTTTACACGTGTTCTATGCTCCAGATTAAAGCAACTTTCATAGCACACATAGGAAAGGCTGGATGAGGTATGGAATTCCTATACCCTGAAATGCACCTCCAGTGGTGCCTGTGTACACACATCCATGTGTTCATATCAGGACATCCAAATGCTTTGTTCTACATATCCAACACCATTTTAGGCAACTGAAACAGCTGAGCTTTTGTCTGTCAAGAATAAAGGCTGTGACGCACTGCAGGCAGCACAAAGCAAACCTGGCATTTGCTTCGCTTCACGCCACTTCCTGTTTATACTGGCCCAGGGAAAGGGGCTTGGATGGTTCTGTTGGCCTTTCAGCCAATCAGAATAGAGTCTTCAGACTCTATTCCGATTGGCAGTTCGCTTCCCTACGCAACCCGCTCCACTGCATCGAGTTTAATTTTTCCATCTTCACTCATGCATTGCTGCGCCAAGTACATGAAGGCAAGACACTTCACTCTTCATGGCGCTTCCCAATGCATGCAGACACACCGTGGGCAGTGTCACAGGCTTTAGGAACAATTTCCTTATCTACAGGACTAAAACACAGATACCATACCCAACAAAGAACAAGATTAAGGATCCACAAATACTGGCTAGGCTTACAGGCCAACCAGCCTCTATCTGTGCTCCTCACCAACACTCTTCTCTTCCAAGTCCTCTGCATGTGCAAAAGGACTAAGAAGAAGGTTTGGATTCCAATGCTTGTGCCAAGGGATGTCGAGGTCAGAAACAGTAGGATAAGACATCTTATCAGAACCTGAGGAATCCCTGCCTTTCCTTCAAGCCCTCTGTGGTATGTGTCAGAGGGCTCTACAAAGAAGTTCTCTCATTGGTGTGGCAGTCTGGAGAAGGAAAACCAGTAACATCATGGATAAAAGTCACTCCTTAAAACAAAAAATCAACTTGATAAACAAGATTCTGCCTTTGAGTCCTCTGGCACAGACTATTTACCCTAGAATATGGGAAAATTAAAGAGGACCAGAAAATGACTCCCATTTCTTATTTTCTACAAACTGCAGCACAAGTGAAAGTTTAGATGCGGGGATGTATACTGCTGAACATCCTCCTCACCAGAGGATCAGGAGCACTATCCACGCACATTTGGGGCTGTCAGCACCCAATTACTGAAATCGCTTACTTTGTACCAATTAGTGATTTCAGAAGAAATGGTTTGTTTCAGTTGTGGACTGAGATTCAGCTCCGGGGGGGGGGGGAAGCAGCCAACTTTCAACCCATTTTGGGATCAGGCTTAATTCACTCCAACAGGTCCACATGTCTCCCCTGCACTCTTGGCCAAGAAGAATCTGCCATTGCTGCTATTACATTCTCCACAGACACCCATGAGTTTTCCAGAATATCCTGTTCATCCAGAAGTAGCTTTTCCCTTAAAACGATTCCAAACAGCTCTTCAGGAGACTGGTGCTGAACGCATACCACCTATGTAAAGAACCGATCCCTCTTGGCCAGGAATGTGAGACATAGCAAGTGAGTAAGAGCGCAATCCTGCTCTATTATCAGGCAGCGGACTGAGCGTTTCGCCGCCCATAGTAGTCGCAAACGTGCCGTAAAGCATGTTTGTGACTACTTTAAAGCCGGGAAGGCCAGCCTTCCCAGCTCCGACGCCGGACCCCTTGGCCAGCCGCCGCACCCAGGTAAGTTTGGATCCAGCGGGCGGGGGTAGGGTCGGCAGATTGGGGGCAAACTGCAGGAGCTCAGCTGGAAGCATTTGCAGGGTAATTAGTAGCTATCTGATTTTTGAGTAGACTCAGGGCTTGAGGCAATTACTTATCTGATCTTTCCATCACCTGTGTTTTCAGTGGAAGCTCTCCTGGACCCATTAGAAGTCAGGTCCTGACCCAGTTTGATAAACACTGGTTTAAGTCATTTCAACTACAAAAGACTTTAAAATGTGAATGTAAGCAAGGTTCTTTTGAACTACATGCTACATACCCACTAAGCCTTTTTACCATCTATGTTAGGAGAAAGGAGCTATATTCTCATTAAAGGCAAGCTCTTGAAATAGTTCAGGATTTGGGTGTAACTAAGGAGACTGAAAGCTGGCGAGCTTTTAGTTCTGCAAAACAAAACAGCTTATAGAGCAGTGATTCTAAAAAGGAATATCAAGATCCTGAGGGGTTTAGCAAATGTTTTCAGTTTTTTCCATTATGCTATTCCTAAAACAAGGACAGCTTCAGTTTCCATTAAACAGTCGATTAGTGGCATTTAAGGCACCAATTCACATCCTCAGCAACAAGTTTTGGAAAAAACTCTTGATTGTTCTGCTCAAGCCCACATGTTTGGGCCCATACCTTAGAAGTTTAATGGTTGACAGCACAATCCTAACCAACTTTCCAGCGCCAGTGTAGCTGTGCCAACAGGGCACACACTGCATTTTGCAGTGCAGGGGCAGGCATGGAGGGCTCTTCAAGCCCCCTTACCTGCATTGCGGTTGCACTGGCGCTGGAAAGTTGGTTAGGATTGCGCTGTGAATAACTTAACTATATTTACATAGTAATTCCAGCAGTATATCATCTTAACAATATGGATTATCAGCACAGATTACCTATCCAACTTTAAGAGATTCTGAAAAATGTTTCCCAAGATAAACAGCAAGAAGATCTGGATAGGTATTTGTAAGATGTTATTCTTACAATATTTGCTAGAACCAACTACTAGCCTATATTTTTATTGAGATCTGTCCAAATATACATCACAAGCAGGTAGTATAATCTTTTTCAGAACATCCTTCATAAAAATTAATGATTGAATAGATAGAACATCCATTTTACACTCATCCAGCATCAACTTACATTAGGAATAAAGCCCTTATCAGTAGCATTTACAACCAAGTAAGGTGCTTTGGGTAAGGGTGTAATTAAGACATGACCTCTCTTTTCAATCAGGAGTAAACTGTCACATTTGGCATATCTAAGTAGTACTAAAAAACCAAATACAGGCAGTTAGCCTCTGCCCACCCCCACCCACAATTAATGCACCATTAATTTGTTACTTTGTTTCCAGATCCTGCCATCTAGCATAGACTAGAAAGGAAGGCACCCAACATATGAAATGACCCAGTGTTTTGTTTAATTTGGCAAGAGTAGACCATCTGGAATAGACAATCCAGAACTTCTAACACAGAGTATCAGACTAGCATGCACGCACACAAGTTCATATGGCCATATCAGTAAGAAGATGCATCGGAGCCAAAACAGCTGTCCGCAAAGGCACAGCCACGGATAACTGGCGGATCCCTCCCGCATTGCTGAAAAGATCAGACACATCCTAGTTACAGTCAAACCACGTCGCCGCAGGAGAAAGAGAGGCTGCGCCAGCGACACACAGAGCCAGGACGACTTCCTTCTCCCACCTTTGCGTAAATAGCCTACGTAACGAAACTGAATATGGCAAGGACGAGTCCCCTTCCAGACTCGGGTGACTGCAGTGGTTCCCCGCTTCCTTTTTTTTTTTTGCTTCAGGTGCCATTTCTCTTACTAAACTCAAAGCCTCGCCATTTAGCCCTCGTTTTCCCTCCCTCCTCTGTCCACAGATCAATTCACCGGGGGAGGAAGGGGGGGGGGGAAGGAAGCAAGCCGGAGCCGAATTACCGCATCCCCACCAAGGACTGGGAGCCCAGCCAGGTTGCTTGCTCCCCCTCCTCTTCCACCCCTTCCCGCGAGACTCAAGGAGGGGCCTTTCCCGCCCCTTCAAAGGCCTCAGGCGTGGCCTTTTCCCTCCCAGGACAGACTCGAAGCCCCTGAACCACCACGAGTTCCTCCGAGCATATGCAGAGGGCGCGCTCCCCCGCCCTGGAGGGGCCTCAGCCACACTCCCCCGTCTCCGCTTAGCGGGCAAAGGGCGCGCCTGAGCGCTTCTCTTCTGCATGGGGGGCGGAGAGGAGGGAGGAAGGGAGCTTCGCCGTATCGCCACCACGCAGGGGCGCCGGGAGGGGAAGGAGGCCCACTCGCTCGGGGCCCTGCCTGCCCTGCTTTCTCTCCCCCGGCTTCCGAAAAGGGAGACACTCACCAGGTGAGGCAGTAACAGCCGCTTCGCTCCACAGTCCGTTAAAGTCTCTTTCTTCGGGTCCGGACGCTGCTTCTGTGGAGGAGGAGGGGCGGAGGACTAAACACAACCAGCTGTGGCAGAGCGATGATGTGCGCAGGCGCTCTCCGCCCCCCGGGACACTCGTGACGCCCGGAGGAGAGGCGTGGGAGGGGGAGGCAAAGTTTACAGTGAGTCAGGTTGTCTGCGGCGGAGTGTAGGAAGTCAACTGGCGAGCAACAGGACTCCCTTCCCCCGCAAATGAGGCGCTTCCGCGTCGCCGTCTACTACTTGGTGGGGATATGTAAACGCGATGCAGTCCCTGCTTCTCTTGTATCCGGTGCACTGTTTTAGAAAAAAGTTAGAACTCATTGCCCACGCTGGGATTTTTATAGTCTACACAACATGCGTGAACAGTGTAATGTTTGAAGTGGTGGCGGGTGACTCGAAAAATCGCAAGAGGATATATAAAATCTCCTCTAGTCATGGAAGCCTTGTTGCGTATGGCCCAACTTTACAGGTTAATGTACACTGAAAAGCAAACAAGATCCTTCAGAACGTACCCTCAGTATCTAATCTGTAGGTGGAGCTCGCACACATCTTCCCTTTCGCGGGGACTATACAGTAATTCTATAACCAAGTAGCAGGGAATGAGTCTCCGTTGCATTCGGTGGGGTTTACTATTGAGTAAACTTGCTTAAGTTAAGATTGCACTGTAAGTACCACGGAAATACACGCAATAGGTGTAGAAAGATGTTACTGCAGTTGGGTAACACCCCCCCCCCCTGAAAATACACTCCAACCTGAAGAATATAACAGCTGGATAGAAATGCCGTAGGAAGCCAAACTGATCAGATCAAGACTTTATTATTTAAAAATATACCGTATATCAAAATATGTATTTTTGTAAACTCAACTTCAGAGGAGTAGCTATGTTAAAAACAGCAGACTTCTAGAAATTTAGGCTGACTAATATACTTTACTCAGAATTAAGTCCCACTGTGTTTAATATAGGGCATATTTTCAGTTAAGTGTGTACAGTATAAGATTGCAGTCTTATATGCAACATAACAAACCAGTGCAAGCCTAGGCAGGTTTACTCAGAAGTAAGTCCCACTGTGTTCAATGGGAACTTATTTCCAGGTAAATATAAGATTGCAGTCTATATGTACACACTTTCCTGGGAGTAAACCCCATTGAACACAATGAGCCTATAAGTTACATGCACAAAACAGAAAACCTTTTAAAAACTAACCTCTGCAGTGAGAACCCATTGAGGATTACAGAGATGGGCAGCCCAATCACTGGCGTCACTGCAGGGAGTGGCAGAGCTCTAAGTTCCTCCGTGATCGGAGCCTCCGTTACACGTTTTGATTCAGCTCATTTTGATTCGGTGAGCAGACACCAAACTCCGCGGCAGGAGAAAGCACCCAAGAGGTAGAGAGAGAGAGAAGGATAGAGAGATCCGCAACTGCGGAGGCGCCAAAAATAGAGCTCTCGATGGACCAGCGCTGGGGTAAAAAGAAGATCTTTTACTTCGCTAGCAAAGGACACAAGTTGCGGGGCAAAATGTGTAACATACAGAATTAATACAAAAGCTTATATACATTTCATTATTTCATTTAGAACCATGGAGTACATTGTACAGAAAATACATAAGAAAGAAGCACCAATACAGATCAGGATCCAAGGAATTACACTTTGATACAGCCAATAAGATGTTGGATTCAACTTTCCCACCAATGAGATCAGCAGCAACATTTGTAAAACTTTAAACCAATAAAAAGACAGATTGTATTAAGAAACCAATGAAATGTGTGGTGCTTTGTGTTACTGGGAACCAATGGGGTGATGGGTCTGGGGGTTATTGTGTGGCAGAGGTAATTGGATTAGGTCCCCACCCAAGACATCCTGTCTAAGGTGAAGTGAGGTTTCCTGTTGTTATGAATGAGAACTTTTGTGAAGCCAGCTTGACACAAAAGGCAGTGATTTCAACCAGATAGCCCATGGGTGCTTGACAAAAGGGACCCGGCCCTATGGCACCATGTAACCTGAGGTAGACATTTGATAGACATTTGAATTACTGTAACAGGGTTAGACAGGAACAATGATTCCAGGGTGGGGGAAGATGGTGGTGATTGTAAAAGAAGGCACACAAAGAGATAGATTTCTAAAATCAAGGAAATGGTAGCAATCGGAGTTCTCACTGTGCTTCTGGAATTCCCCCATTTCCCTGCCCCCAGCTGGTGCCCAGGTAGAAGGCAGCCAAGTGGAGACATCACAGAATAGGAGCCGTTGTTAACAGGAACAAGTTATGTTTTCAAATGGCCATTCCTCTACTCCCTGTAGCACAGATTCTGGCAGGAGGCGCACCCCCAGTGCTGCCTTCGTTCAACCTCTTGTGTCCTCACTGAAGGGTGGGTGGAGGGAACCGATCTGCTCTTTCCCCATGCTCCCCGGGACCCCAAGCAGGACGCCGGAACTCGAACCCAGCCTTTTAATAGCTGCAAACCTATTGTGCTGCTGTCAGGAGCCTCTCCGCCCAACATGAGACTAGCCTCAGTAGAGCGGGAGGATTGGGACCCTTCCGTGTAGGGTCCCATCCCTAAGGAGACCCCGATGATCCTCAGTGAAGATCCGGCAACATAACTTTTAAGGGAACCCCAAAAGCACAGTGATTTCTACAGAAAAGCTCCATTTCCCAGAATTAGGTTACTGTTCCTTTAAAGCTGTCAGTGGAAGGGAAAGGCAAAAAGTTCAGAATTCCGTCAGTAATCCTCTTAAGAGGAGACACACATCGTCTAGCGATCCTTGGCTGTACGCCCAGAAAGAGGATTAAAGGCTTAAAGAGTTAAGCGGCTTAAAGGATTAAGTAGGTTCAGAGTGAACTTTGCTGCCTTCTACTTCTCTGAGGGCTAGGGAAGGCTTGTGGCAGGCGCGTGCCTGTGAACTCTTGCCCTCTGCTGGCATGTGCCGGCCCCTAGAGTGTGCGCAAACCGGAAAGGAGGCTGAATTCTTAATGCAGCTTGCTTTAAATGGCCATATCTTTGTGATTCCTTGACGGATTTGGATGGGGTAAAAGGCAGGGGGGTCAGGGGAGGGTGCTCTGTGAAATAGAAAGAGGGGGAGGGGACCCCTTACAACACTATCATGGAGGAACTTAGAGCTCCGCCCCCCCCTGCAGTGACGCCAGTGAGCCCAATCCTAACCAGCACTGGTGCAGCGTGCGCGCCAGGCCAATGCTGCATCCTGTGCTGGAGAGGAGCAGATGGGGTGTGTGTGTCTCGGAGTAAGGGGACGTTTATCCCCTACCCCGAGTAAAGCCCCAGCTTCTGCTTGGGGCTACTCAGGTCTGTGCCTGCTATTTTGCTGGTGCTAATCCGAGAAGTCCCATGTAAAGAGGCAAAACCCAGGAGGGCACATAGGATTTGGCATTTGCCAGCAATGCCGATCCCGTCTGTGGACTCACGGGGATTCTGGGGGGGGGGTGTCTGACCCAGCACACTTACCCCTGGACCCGCGATTACTGGCTAAGCACCCCCCTGCTCAACTTCAGCTCACCAGAGCACCAAGGCGGCCTCAGCCTTCTGATTTACTCACTAGTCCAGCCTGTTAAGATGTATTGATACTCACAACAAGCAGGCCTGTAATGCTTAGGTGTTTTACTCAGGGAAACTTCTTCCAGACTGGCTTCTGCTCAAGTATGGAAAAAGGGCCCACTGTTATTGTCCGGGGTTCTAGTTCTCAGGGCACAATAACTCCAAAGAAAAGGAACCCTGGGTTCTTCGTCAAATCAAACCGAATCAATAAGTACAAGTTTACCTTCAGTTCCAACTGACCTAGTTCCAACAGGACTGACCAAATCAGAGGAATAGAATATTCTTGGCTTGGGCAACAACCCAAGGGTAGAATCAGCTGCCACCACCCTGGTACGCCAGTCCCACAGCTCCAGGGAAAGCTGGGGTCTCTAGACCACGTCTCAGTGCTTGCAAGGCTGGCCCCTCCGTCCGACAGGAGAACCAGACTCAAGCCTCAGAGTCTTCAAAAGGTAAGTACTGGTAGCACTGGTAGTAGTGAACCAAGCAGCTATGCAGGCTGGGTAGAATTCCGTTCCCTTGTACTTAACCACAGACACACAAGCCTGTAAGATATATTTTGTTTATTAAAGTAAATTAAAGGTTACATATAAGAAGGCATAAGATTCTTTATAAGGCTTTACAGGCATGGTATGCAAGACAGACAGACATAAAACAAGAAACTATTCTCCTATTCTCCTCTACTGGTCCTAACACTCACCCAATTAGCTCTCATAGCACGGACAAGGTGTAGATGTTAAGCTATCCGTCCCAATAAGCGTGAAAGGGACACGGCTCCATACTGAAGGTCCAAACGGTCTGAAGTCCCCCAAGGGATCTCAAAAACTGGAACCTATCTCTAGGCAAACTTTGGCTCCCTTATACCTGGTGACAGGGGAATAGTCAATCAGAGGCTTCAACGAACCAAAGCTTCTAGGCCCTTACATAATGGCCCTAACATAATGGTCATATTCCCCCTCCCAACTGGAAACCACAGGTGCAAATAGTTTGCAATTAGGATGTCCTTGATAAGTACCAGGATCCACCAGCACGGAATGAGAAACTGGCCAGACGTATCAGTCTGTCCCCTCCCCCGCCCGATCTGCCCCCTTCCCCATTACGCCCCTCCCCCGCCCTTCCCCAGCAGAACTTACCTGCTCCACGGCGCTGTCTTTGGGGTTCCTTGATGAGTGGCACTGACCTCGACGCCACCTACTCGCTGGGTACCGCAAACGTGCTTTACAGCATGCTTGCAACACCCTAGGCCTGCACCGAGGTCACAGTACCAGCAAAGCTCAGGATTGCGCCGTCCTTCTCGGTTTATAAAATCTCACAACATGCTTTTATTCCTAATTATGGAATTAGCCATTGCAATCTCTTGTGTGTCCACATTTAAACATGGGAAAACAACTGTAAAATCTTTCAAAACACAAGAAGCTTCTTCGGAGACCCAACTTGGGGACAACTGCAGCTCCTTAACAAGTCAAAAAGATCTAAATCACTGTTCATATGTGATTATATCACTTGATTTATCTACACCTGTGCATGTGATGACTGGCAGCTGAATGACCCACTGAGGTGATGAGAATGTCTGATCTGGTCTGTGATGGTTACATGACAGATGTAAGTTATCACCTGATGTTGCAGTCAGTGATAAACATGCACGAGTAAACAAGCAAAATGCAGACAGAGTCGTTTTTCAGGTGTACATGAATATAAAGGGCCCAATCCTATCCAACTTTCCAGCACCGATGCAGCTGCAATACAAGCCCGAGGTAAGGGAACAAACATTCTCTCACCTCCGTGACTGCCCCACCACCGCAGGATGCAGTGCACGCCCCATTGGCACGGCTACATCAGCGCTGGAAAGTTGGATAGGCTTGAGCCCTAATTCAATAAATCCCCCAAGCAGTATTGTTCTGAGGATCGCACCCATAGCTTATAAATCTTATGAACAGCATGTATCTCTGATCAATCTGCTCAACAGAAAAACAGCATGATGTCACTGCCCTCAATTCTGCAAATCAGTATCATGATAAGCAGTTATGTTCCTCATTCTTTATGTTTATGAATCATGCAAAGGGGAGGAAACGAAAGCTTTGAAAGCCAAGTTGCATTTCTGCTGCTCTGATCAGCTGATTTTTAGATGTTACGAAATATACATCTACTCAGCAAATCCCACTGACAGTTATACAGTAATTCATCTCCACAATACAGGCTTGCTCAGATAATTTTAAGTTGTCTCATTAGTGTCTCACATTTGAAATGAAGAAAAAGCTGGAATCACACCATTCCTGAATTGTCATATCATACCACAATGCTGGGACTCCTGTGTTGTGTTGCAGGAAATATCTGTTGTATATGTGAGAAAACATGACATTATTATTCCTGTGGGTTGTATCCTAACCCTTTCATCTACAAATGGAAGGCCCTTTGCGCAAGGCAGGAAACTAATCGTTCCCAATAAGCAGGAGGCCCACAACCTCCTGAGGCAGCATGGTGAATGCTGCCCCCCTTACCCAGTGATGTGCTCCTCCCACTCGCCAATGTTCTAGCTCAGCACTCCCCTCCCCTTCACGTTTCCTCTCCCTCTCAGTCTCCCTCTTCCTTTTCTAATCCAGGGAGGCAAAAAGGTGGACAGAGATGGGTGCCCCCCCATCTGCTGCCTGAGGCTGCAATTTTAATTGGCCTCATGGATGGGCCGGCCCTGCCAATTAGTATTATGCTACATGGGTTGATCTATTAATGGATAGGATAGTTAAGAATGTCATTTTCATTGAAAATGTTTGTCCTTCAAAAATTAATGCTAGCATGGATGTCAGTATGCTGACCCCCATACCTTTGCCAGTGCCCACCATATACCATGGCAGCAGAGAACAGGGGGTTCATGATCACTGAGCATGTGGGGCAGGTTGGGTGGGGTATAAGTATAACCCAAACCAGCCCTGTGGCATACTATACTCTGGTTTGTCCATCATCATCATGGCCAATATCTGAATTTAAGAAAGAACGAAAGCTATCATGGCCAGCAACAATGTCCAAGGCTTTCAGAACAGGATTAAAAGCGATGTATACAAAATATATATATTTATGTTTAAGAGCACTAGAACCACTAAAAACTAAAACATAAAAAGTTAAAACCACGACATTTCATTCAAAATCTTTGAATTTCCTCTTGTGCAGCCACTGAGGCTCTTTGTCCAGCCACCTGAGGAAATTCAAAGATTTTGAATGAAACTTTGTGGTTTTAACTTTTTATGTTTTAGTTTTTAGTAGTTCTAGTGCTTTTAAACATACAAATATATCTTTGCATGCATGGCTTTTAATCCCATTCTAAAATCTTTGGACAATATCTGAATGTATTGATTTGGACTGCTTGGGCACAGAGAGTATCATCTGTTTGTGGGATTTGATTCTATATACATGTTGCACCGTTTGGTTCTATTTTATTTTTACCTCATTTTATTTTCTTCTCTGATTCTATCGTAACTAGTTTCCCTTGGGAACGATATTGTCTAATGTTTCTATTTCCATTCCCATTCTTTAATAATGTATCCTGTGTTGAATATTTTACATTGTCATCTGCTTTTCGGCTCTTGGGCAAACCTTAGCACATTATTTTAACCATTGTGGTTTGTATCTGCCAGATTTGAACTGCTTTGCCTCTCCCAAAATTGATTCAGGGCAGTCCTAGATGGTTTATGGAAAAAGAAGCCTTTTCAGTGATCCCACAGCCTGACTAATGCATGCATAAATATTTATTCAGTAATTTTAGCTACATGCATAATGTGTGTTAGTGTACATAGACATTCATATACATGTTATTTTCATAAACGCTTGTGTAAATGGTTGAAAAATGAAAGTCTACTCATTCTTCCAAGAAAAGAAATAAGAACCTATTTTATTTCAAAGAACAGAAATAAATTCTGTTCTTTTAGGAGAATTGTAGCCCGATCCTATGTTTACCTAAAAGAGTGTACTAAGTCTTGCAATCTCAACATTTATGCAGAAAATAGGACAAATAAATGCCAAAGGAAAAAAATAGTGGGATAGTTCAGACAGTACCCCACAAAACATGTTAAAAGACATAAAATTAAGGAAAGTAGTGATTAAAGAAAACCAGCTCAGGCTCACCTGGGCTCAAGAGGAGAGGCCAGGACATGCACATCTTTTACAGCCCCATCCTGCAATTGTTGCACCAGCCGGCCTAAATGGCCGGACACTGCATCCTGCACAGGATGGATCATGTGGCCCTTGCCGACAGGGCTGGAGTTCACCTTGGGGGAAGGGGATGTTTGTCCCGTTCCCCTGGTGTCAGCCCCGGCAGTCCCAATGGGCCTTCTTGGATGTGCACCAGACTAGCCAGGCCTGGGAAGGGGGTTTGGATATCAGCAAGGCACCAATATCCCCGCCCCCTCCCAGGCCTGGTTGGCCAATGGCCCCCTCCCTTGCCACCCCAGCCCACCCTCCCCCACGCCCTCCTGCCACCCGGTGCAGGACTTACCGGCATCGGTTGGCGTCCGGGACAGTGTTGGGCAACTGCGTGAGCGGCGCTGGCCTCCACGCTGGCGCCGCTTACTCATTCGCTGCTGCTAAAGTGCTTTGCGGCACTTTCGCAACACTGTAGGCCGGCAAAGCGCTTGCTCTGCCGGTCTAACTTTAGGCAGGATTGTGCTGATAATGTGTGGAGCTGGTCAGGTAATGGAAGCATCTCCTGAACTGTCCCAGTGGCTTAGATCCTAACTGTCTCTCGCATAACTTCAGTGGCAGAATGAAACTTTGCTGACTTGCCTTCTTAATACAGATGGTTTCGCCTATGCTCCCTCAAAAGCCACACTCCTGAGGATCGGGGTACACTGATTTTTCCTGGCCTTTTTTACTAACCTATACTAAGGTACTCAATGTTAAAATGTTATGTTTTTCTTTATTCAATTCTGCTTCTGACACTGTTAACAGTATTTTGATGATTTATTTGTATATCAGGGGATTTCTGTCTCACTTTCCACCTCTGAAGAGAGACAAATGCTGTTGAAGGAGGAAGTGTCAGTCAGTATATCACAGTTTCTGTTACTGTAGTCATTGGAATGGTAGGATGTGAAAATATTTGCTCAAGGACAGGCAACTTAGCAAAAAGTGTAAATACAACTTTAGACAATGTACACCGTCATTAGATTAGTACTTGGATGTCAAGAACATTACCTGACAGCTCAGTCCTACTCAGAAGTAAGTCCCACTGTGTGCAATGGATCATATTCCCAGGGAAGCATGTAGGATTTCAACCAAAATCTTTAAAACTAAAGGATGATTTGTATAGTCATTTACCCTATGGTGAAGATAAAACAACTTGACTTTTTCAGGATTCTGAACTGGTCATGTGAATACTGTAATGTATCCTGAGCATATTAGTTTCACCACGGAACACTTTGATAATTTAAACGGTGAGTTTCATTCTGAATACATACATATTATAGATTCACCAGCCATTCAGCATAGCAGAACCCACTGAAATAGTCAAGTTGCATCAAGTCAAGTTGCAGCAACCATAGGGATGCAGGGCCTACTATAAGAACTCTCAGGGCACAATCCTATCCTACTTATGCCACCGGTGTAACAAGCAGCGCAGTGAGAACGGGAGTCCCCAGAACGGAAAGAGGATTCAAATCCCCTCCAAAAGGGGAATTCAAAGGGGATTTGAATCCCCTTTCCATTCTGGGGCCTCCCGTTTTTGCTGCACCACTGGTTACAACGTTGGCGTAAGTAGGATAGGATCAAAGGCGTCGCTCCGGTAGACCCTACCTGCTGCTTTCTCCGCAGGGGAATGGCTCCGACAATGAGGGGGCGGGGCCGCCTCCTGCTCGCTCGGTAAACGGGACTAGGATGAGCGAAACTTACAGTCCCGCCCCTACTGGAGCGACGCCTCTGGATAGGATTGCTCCCTCAGTTACTGCTGAGCTTCAGCACAGTATCTATCTTGCCCTGGTCCTTGCTATAGGACGGTAGTATGTATGTGGTCAGACCTTCTGGACCCTGGTCCCAGGACTTCGCTTCCTTCTAATTGGACCACTCAGCCCTCTCACTCGAAAGCCAGTACCTTCAGGCAAGGGTAATGACAGGAGAAGGGTGGGGCAACTTTTGTTCATAGGGAGAAGATACCATGTTCAGAGGTGTTTTGTGCTTCTTTCCCCAAAGTGGATAGTGCCGTGCCGTCTGTGCTGACCCCATGATAACAACAGCAGTCTGATATGTGCACTACCAGTGGGGGCTATGCATGGGTGCAATAGCAGGGGGAGGGGAGAAGCAGGAATTGGATGCGCTATGATCAGACAAGGCTCCCCTTCCCCCTAAAAAACCAAAAACAACCCCCCTCCCCGCTGTGAACATACCATTAAAATGTCTATTATGGAGTAGTAATGATAGCTCATTTGTACCATGGCTTTCGCACTAACCACAAACTATTATTTATGTACACATAGATTGTAGCTTCTGCCTGCCAAACAACAAGATAATTACTTGTAGCACTTGGAGGAAAGAAAGGAAAAGTATGTCTGTGGCAATGCAGTTACTTTGCAGCTTTCTGCACAGAGGAAAAAAAAAGGGAATTAGGACCCTAACGGAGACCGCAGATCAGGAAGGAAGTGCAGTGACGTTTTGACTTTCACCCAAAGGAACTAGGCTTTTCCTGGCACTAACCTCAAATAGAATTTTTCTACGAAGAAAAATGATGATAAGATGACACAATTATTGTTTTGTTTTGTTTTTGACTGTCACGTTGACTGTTTTTGGCTTAAAGTTTATTATTTGGTTGGAAAAGTATAATACACCAATTCCAGCTCAACCCTAAAAGGTGCCCATAGTAGTTCACAATGAGATAATAAAATACCTAAAAACAATGCACAATCGGAAGGAAGGAGGGAGGCAGCTTAGCTGCCATTCTCCCCAAATGTTTTCTGGGAAGGAACAGTTTTTACTTGTCTCCAAAAGGAAAGGAAAGGGCCAACTGAACCTCACTGACTCTTGAGGAATCACCCGTGGAGAAGAGACCAGACCTTGCTCATGTTGATGGCTACCGGAGGCTCCAGTGGAGGGGAAGCATGAAGCGAAGCCTCGGGGGATGACCAGAGCAATGCATGCAAGTCAGTTCTTATGGGAATGAATGGTCCTTCAGACACCCTGGTCCCAAGCCCATTAGGGTTTTATAGGTACAAATCAGCATTTTGAAAGGTTTCTGCAAATGTTTCAGCTCGTAACTTACTAACTGCCAGTGATGTAGACTTGAATCTATTGACTCGGACTCGAGTCAGACTCAAGTCACGTCAATGACTTGACTCGGACTTGACTCGGCAATTGTAGAAGACTTGAAAGTTTCGACTTGAGACTTGGAGTCTTTTACGACAAGTTGAATTTTATTCAGGTTTAAACCTGTTTACCTCATTTAATAGATAGGGACTCACAACCCGCAACCAAAGACTCAGGACTTGGGGGCAAAGACTTGGGACTTGACTCGAGACTTGGAGTCAGAGACTTGATCTACATCCCTGCTAACTGCATGCCTTCCTCCAGTAGATGTACCTAAAAGTTCAGCTTTAGCCTAAAGCTGAACTTTACCAAAAGGCAAAAGTTACAAAGGAAGTTGGAATCCATATAGGAAAAGAAATGAATAACAAACATATTTTCTTCTAGAAGGAGCTCTGTGTCGTTTAACAATGCAAGGTTTTTCCACAAAGCTTTGAGCATTTTTAACACCTCAGCATAGGAAACTGGTTTGCCTTTGCTCAGGCCAGCTCAAGACCTCCTGACACCTGGGATGGCATGCCAAATGCTGTTGCCCCTTACTTGTTGATATGTCAGCCTCTTTTCCTCCCACTCTCCAATGATTGGAAGCTCAGCACTTCCAATCCAGGGAGAGGAAGGAGAAGGAGGAACAGTAGAGGCATATAGGAGGACAGAGATGGGTGCCTCCCACCAATGTTCTGCCTAAGGCGACCGTTTCAGTTTGCCTTGTGGATGGGCTGATCCTAGCTTTACTCTGAAAATCCTCAAAATAAGTTGTAAGGATTATACATAATTCCAAGACTCATAAAAGGAAAGGCACTATTAGCTAAATGCACTTCTGATGAAGGAAGATTTCTAAGAGTGTTTTTTGCAATATGTTGGATTAAAAAAAACCAGATCTCCGAAGCATTACTGATAAAGTAATGATTAGTTACTTCGTCTAGTAAACCTAATTTATAATAGAAGAAAAAAAATGCCAGATTAGGCCCAAGTCCCATTTATTTAGCATTCTGTTTCCAGTAGGGCAGAGGCGTTGCTAAGGGGGGGGCAGGGGGGATGGTGTGCCCCTGGGTGACAGCCATGGTCTCCTTGCGTGGAGGAGCCATGACAGGATTTTCGTGCTCCACGGCTGTTTTTTTGCAGCCGTGGAGCATAAATGCCCCGAAATTGGCACGTTTCCCACCCACCGCCCTGCATCTTGGAAGGCTTTAAATGAAGACTTCCAGGAGTACAGGGGGTGGGGCACCGGGCTAGCTACATTACTGCATTACTCAGGGCTGGGCAAGCTACATTACTGCAGTAGGAATCAGCCTACTGGACCTCTGGGCATCTGGAAATTCCCAAGCCGGACACAGAGGCAATATTAAACCGTAGGGCGCTGAACAAAGGGAAAAAAAAAGAACTTTTCTAAACAGAAGCCTATCTTTTATTTAGCCTTCATGAAAAATGTCACATGAATAGCCATTTTGGTCTATAGTAGCATATGAACCCATTGTATTCAATGGAGCTTACTCCCAGGAAAGTGTTATAGGATTGCAGCCAAAGAGTTTTATTTTTCCTGCTTACCCCAGAGACCAGTTTTCAAATTGGGGTTTGGGGGGGTCTCTTAATTCTAATCAATTTAAAAGATTAAAGAAATATGCGTACAATAGCATTTCCTCACATTCAGAGACTGACTGATCACCATATTTTGAGTTCAAAAGAAAAAGTTCCCTCTGGGCAGATTAGCTAGTGAAACTGGGGTATAGGAAATATGCCTTTGGGGAGGGGTATGTTTGTAATTCTCCTCTGATTACTATCTAGAACAACTTGTTCTACAGATGCATTTCTACATGTGCTGCACGGGCTTTTGGTTGTGACACTGTTGTCTTGTTTGCTTATGCACGGAAAGGTATTCTGAGTCACTGGATCTCACGGAGCTGGATCATGGGCTTGGATGATATGCTCATTTGGTCTTTCTAACTTTGAAAGTATTGTGTATTGTGGGATGAAATCCTGTATCCTGTATTGTGGGATGTATTGTGGGATGTATTGTGGGATGAAATTGTATATATTGTGATAAAACACTCTGGAGTGCAAGAACAATTGTGCCGACAGAACACGAAAGAAAGAAAGAAAGAAAGAAAGAAAGAAAGAAAGAAAGAAAGAAAGAAAGAAAGAAAGAAAGAAACACTGGTGTCACTACAGGGGGGGGGCGGAGCTGTAAGTTCCGTGATCGGAGCCTCCGTTACACGGAAGAACGAAGCGCCCCCCCGCGCCTTCCAACCCATTCAAAGCGGTGAAAACAACGCGCATTCACAGCTTTGACTGGGTCGGAAGGCACGGGGGTGGGGCGCTTCGTTCTTCCGTGTAACGGAGGCTCCGATCACGGAAGAACTTACAGCTCTGCCCCCCTGTAGTGACGCCAGTGGAAAGAAAGAAAGAAAGAAAGAAAGAAAGAAATGCGTTGACAATTTGGCACATACTATACATAAAAGCTTGTGCCTTTTTCTTCTTCTATTAAAATAAATTGCTTAATTGTGTTCTTAAAGGGGTATTTCAGGCTTGCTGCCCCATCTGATGGCACAAGTGCAACACAAGGTATCACATGTTGCAATAAGCAAAACACTAAACCTTGTGAATGGAAAATTGTGCAACTTTGGAGTTTCCTTTTCTTTCTTTCACAACGTGTTTCCTATGCTGAGATATTAAGCGCATGGATTTTATTTTTAATACTTCAGTCTTAAAGTAGTCAGTACTGCAATAATTTTAGTAGCTTGTATAGCACTCAAAAGGGCTCTACTTCTTTTCGAAGAAGAAGATAAGATCAGGCTGGATCAGGCCAAAGTTGCTAACTACTCTGACTGGAGCTATTCCTGGAGACTTGTTTTTTTTCCCAACATGATGAAATGTTGGAAATTCCTGGAGTTCATGTTAAAATCTCCAGGATTGCTTTCAGTTGTCACCTGGAGATTGATGAAGACTCCTGGGCATTCCTTCCTGGAATGATTCCTGAAGATTCCTGAAGACTCCAGGGCATTCCTTTCTGGAGGTTTGGCAACCCTAGGCCAAAGGCTCATTAAGTTCAGCATCCTGTTTCACAGTGCAATCCTGTGTAACCTTGCACCGGTGTAACAGCAGATGCACCAGTGTAAGTGCAATTACACTGGCATAAGTGCACTTGCATCTACTGTTACACTGGTGCAAGGTTACACAGGATTGCGCTGTGACACAATGGCTAGCCAGATACCTCTGATAAGCCCACAAACAAGAAAAGTAGGCAATACAGTACTTCTCTCTCACCATTGCTCCGCTGCAGCTGGTGTACAGAGATAGACTGCTCTTGGGCCTGGAGGTAGCATGTAGCATTGATTGACTTTTTGGAATTGTTCAAAGATGACTGGTCATTGGGGTTATTGGGAAGAAGTTTTGAAGTGATAAAATATTTTAGGCTATGATTTTCAGAAGATCCCAAAACAAAAGGATTGTATTAAAGACTGATTTAGAATTGACTACGTATCTTTTGACAGCAGCCAGGATGATAATTGCAAGATTTTGGGAAAAGTAAAACAAAACAGAGGTACCAGCTGTTCTGAATTGGTTAAAGAAAACCTGACAAACAGTTGACATGGTGAAACTGACAAATTATAAAATGAAAAAGGATGAAGATATGGTGGACAGATTTATGGAAAGCTGAATTTTGTTTGTATCATATTGAAACAATAATGATAATGATAATGTGGATCCATATACCGTACATTGTTTTCTTTATTGTAAAAAAGATGAGATGATCCATTTGATATAATTTTGGATGAAACATTTTAATAAATATTGCAAGGTAAAGATCAGAAGACTGAGTCAGACAGAGAGAATAGAATGCCAACCAGTGAGTTAATGGCAGCACTCGCATTTGAATTGTGTTTGTTGTCATCCTCATCATTTATTGTTTATAAAAGCACTATAAATGTACTCCCGCCAGCTTACCTTTAGTGCAATAAAAAAACAATAAACGCATTGTTTATAAAATACACTAGGTGCTGTACAATAAAAGGACTAGCCCTTGTCTGCTGGCTCACGAATTAGAAAACATGTGACAAAAAGGGAGGGAACCTGGCTGGAATGAAAGAGGATGTATTTGCAGCGTATAGTTCATGCACTTTACCACTATGGGAAAGTCACTATAGCCTGCCTTTTGAGTCATTTTGCTGTATCCAGGTACAGGGAGAATGGAAGCACACCAGCTAGCCATGGTCCTTATTTTTATTTCACATTTTAATACCACCCTTCCTCCAAGGAGCTCAGAGTGGTGTACATATTTCCTCCCCTCCTTTTTTTTTGTCCTCACAACAACCCTGTGAGGTAGGTGGGGCTAAGAGATAGTGACTGGCCCAAGGTCACCCAGGAAACTTCATGGCTGAGCGGGGATTTGAACCTGGATCTTCCAGGTCTAAGTCAGACTCCCAAACCACTACACCATCCTGGCTTATGCTTCTAGCCACTGGCATCACTACGGGGGGGGGGGGGGGGGGCGGAGCTCTAAGTGCTGCTGAAATCAGAGCCTCCTTTACACAGACGAACAAAGCGGCCCCGCCCCCTCACCCTCGGAGCCTTTCAGGGAAGCGAAAGCAACGCGCAGGGAGTCTCCTGCACTTACTTTCGCTTCCCTGAAAGGCTCCGAGGGTGAGGGGGCGGGGCCGCTTTGTTCGTCTGTGTAAAGGAGGCTCTGATTTCAGCAGCACTTAGAGCTCCGCCCCCCCTGTAGTGACGCCAGTGCTTCTAGCCATGCCCCCTGCTGTTCCTGAGTATAGTATTTTCTGAGGAAGACAATGCTCAATCCTGGGACCCTTTCTCCCCATGATTTGGGATGCTTGGTGCTCCAGATTATGGGGAGAAAGTGTCCCTGGGGTTCATTACTGCCCTCAGACAAACACTATGAGCACAAGCCTATGCATGTCTACTCAGAAGTAAGTCCCATTGAGGTCAATGAGATTTACTCCCAGGTAAATGTGTATAGGATTTCAGCCTATATCAGGGAACAGCAGGGGGTGTGGCTATGGAGCATGTTGGTGTTAGGGGTGTGGCTAGTAAGGGCACTTCTATTCCTTCTGTCCTTGGTTGCATCATGCCCAGCCAGGTAATAATAAATGAATAGGGCTTAACATTCAGCCTTGCCAAACATAAACGCCCAGTTCAGACACCCTACAGAAAAATGATTTAGTCCTGATTCTGTGCAAAAATCCCGTGCCTAGGGCTGGCGTGCAAAGGGAGGAAGGTTTTTACTTCTGATCCTCATTGAAAACCAGTCAGGATTTGCTGTGATGCCAGGACCTGGCAAATTCTAGCTTGTTCTAATCAGGTTTGAAAACAAGCCAGGATATGATCCCAGTTATCCCAGATGATATCCTGAGTTGTATTCAAACTCTAATTAGAACAAGCCAGAATTTGCCAGCTCCGGGCATCACATTGAATCCTGGCTTGTTTAAAACGGGATCAGAAGCAGAGATCTTTGTGTGTGGAGGGGAGAAGGGAGCTTATAAATCCCACAGGTTGGGGACCCTTCATGGAAACAGGATTAAAACCTCCCCACCTGATATCTGAACTGGGACAAAGGGGTTTTGTGGGAGAAAACTCAGACATGCTACAATTAGCGTGGTACATCTGGTGAGGCAACTTCATGAAAGTTAAGATATTCAGGTAACACATGTACACTTTATTTGCCTTTACAATGAGAGTAACTCATTACCAAATTTAAAAGGAAAATATGTTGAATGTAGGAGACAAATTTGCCCCTTAGCAATTTTTCATTGATTTTTGCTAGCATCTACAGCAGAACTAAGACAAGAGGGGTCCCTCCCAGATCTATAGTATATAAGGAACTACCGTATTTCTTCGAGTCTAAGGCGCCATCGATTCTAAGGCGCATCTTAATTTCAGGAACACTAGCAGAAAAAAAACGAAAACCATCGATTGCAAGACGCACCTCCTTCCTTCAATTTGTCTGCTCAGCACCAACTCTCCCCAGCTTGCCTGCTGCTCCATTTCGACGATCCGATTTTTACCGCACCATTTTGCCCCCTCTGCAACTGCACTGCAACTGATGATCCTCACGCTCGAGCCGAGTCTCTTTCCCTCAGACTCGGCTCGAGCGTGAGGATCATCAGCTGCAGCTTTGCTGAGCAGAGGGGTGAAAGTGGCGCGGTAAACTTGGATCCTCCTTGGCACATCCACTTGGCAAGCGCCTTTGTTTGTCAGCTGGGGTGTGGGGCAGGCAGACAACTCTCCTCAGTACGTCCCACACGCCTTTGCTGACAAGTACTAAGGACTGGAGGCTGCAAAGGCTGGCGAGAGCTGGCAGCAGCTGGTGGAAGGCAGAGGGGGGACTGGGGGCATGCACACTCGCGGGGTGGAGAGCCAGGGCGCTTTCCAGGCTAGGTGCAAGTCGGTAGGAGCGGTGGCGGCAGCACAAGTAGCATCCCTCCCCCTTTAGGAAGAGGTTCCTAGTCCTAGGGAGAGTTCGTCGCTGAAGCGCCTGCCTCGCATTCCAACTGGCAATCGGAAAGGCATTGCAGGCTTTGCAGGAAAGGCATGCAGGCTTTAATCATCAATAGGAGCGCGGAGCAGACACTTCAAGCAGAGGAACTCTCCGCAGCACGCCCTGCCAGCCCTCGCTGACGAGTGTGATCTTCTCTGATTTGTCAGCTGCAGCGTGGGGCATGCTGGGGCGAGCTCTCAAGTTCAGAAAGAGAGCGGATTAGGCTAGCAGCCATGGGAGAGCGCCGCTGAACAGAGGGGTCCGAATGGCGAGGTAAAATGCAGAGAAAAAACCCACAAAAGAGGAGGCCATCGATTCTAAGACGCACCCCATTTTTAGAGATGCTTATCTGGGAAAAAAGGTGCGTCTTAGAATCGAAGAAATACAGTATGTAAACATACAAATAGATCTGAGATTTGAAAGTAAGTAAGTAAATAAATAAATAAATTACTAATGTCACACATTCAAATTACCACTTTAAATTGGAGACATAAAAATGTAAGCACTGCTTACTAAGCAGTTTTTTATTTATTTCATTTTATAAAGGAAAACAAAAAATGCATGTGCTTTGATATATGTATTTTGAATAGAATATACAGTTTAAGTAGTTGACAGGTGAAAAAAGGAAAAAAAATATAAATAAATTAATATGTATTAGGAAAAAAATGTTTTTTTTTCCTAAAAAATGTAAGCAGTTATGTAAAAGAAAATATTAAAGAACAAAAAAAATTCATTCAAGTAAACATAAGTGCTGGATACAAAGTCTTCCATTTTGCTTTTTAACAGGATATCTTTGCCCATAGAAAACTTAACACAAATATCGAAAAGTTACGGCTCCCTCTACTGGACTTGCCAAGCATAGCAGTTTCATTGGGAATTCAGCTACACAGGGAACATGTAGATATTTCATGGTTTCCAAACTCCATTGCATATGCCAAACATCTGCACCACCTTTTCAGGTGAAGAAAATGAGGGACACGCACAACAATTTCTGTAACCTTTTTGGAGAGGGGAATTCTGATTAATTTCTCACCCCACTGGCAACCACTCAAAACCCCTGGATTGCTGTCCCTGGATTATAATGTCTAACTAGCTCCTCATATGTGGTTTAAAGTAAACCATGTTTTAAAACTTCTGAACCAGCCCTTATCATCGCTAATGCTGAATGAATGGGACTCATTCTGAGCCAAAAACATGGAGGGAACACTTGGCATTTCCAAGAGTTAGGTATACAAAGTTCTTTTCTGGGAGATTGCTTACTGCTGTTGGTGGCGGCCTCAAGTGTTCGCTTTCCTTTTAAAAACAATTAATGTTGCTCGACTGTGAGCCCAATCCTATCCTTTTCACACACACACCCGCCGATGCAGCTGCGCCAAAATGGCAGCCACTGCATCCTGTGCCGGGGGGGGGGGAACGGGGACGGGACCAGGAGGCTTTTGCAGGGAAAGTGGATGTTTAATCCACTTACCCCTGCATAAGCCTCATCATGGCCCGCAATGGTTCTTCTCGGACCTACACTAGCAATTTTGCTAGCGTAAATCCGAGGAGAGAAAAGGGGCGGGGAGGCTGCAGGGAAGGGGGATAGGATCCTGCATGGGCCTTCCATGATGGATCCTCCCCCTCCCACGGCCTTCCCTCCCCGATTACATCCCCTCCCCACCCAGTTTCACCCTGTCCTGTCCCCATTCCACTCTCCACCCCGCCTTCCCGCCAGCTTACCTTTCCTGGTGCGCGTCTGGAGGTCCTCTGGCGCGGCTGGGAAGGCGTTCACGGCAGCGTGCTGGTCAGCTTTTTTGTGGAATGGCTTTGTGGTCAGCTGGGGAGGCTTTTTGTGGAATGGCTTTTTTTCTTAAACATTTATTTCTGTATAGTTCATTAGCCTGCATTATAAATTATTGTTCTCTTACAATATTGTGACTATATCAACACAACTTAAAACATGCTGAGAAAATAACACTGTCATTGAATCAGGTGACTTCTGTGTTTAGAGACCTTGGCCAACGTTTTCATAGTCAACTTGTGTTGCTGACTTAGCCCTGGTCACACAATGTTTGTACGTGCACTAAATGGGAATGGAGAAGCGGGGTTGCAGCAGCAGCAAGCCCCACTCCAGCCAAAGTGCATTGACCACAATGGTGCCCTGCACAAGTAGAAATCTAATCTCCATTGATTCCCTCTCCTGCTGCAGCCCTCTCTGTGCCACATCTCACACTGCTGCAGAGGGTCCCTAACCCTTCAGAAGCCACTTGGATGTGGGTGCAGGAGGCTGCAATGGGGAGCAGGGTAAAAGTTGAGCAGAGTTCTGCTTGCATGTCTTTGGATCTGGTCAGTGCCTGAATGGTATGCAAGTATGCATGGTTGGACTCTTTCTGCGGATTCTGAAAACTTGGGAAAAAAAGAGTTCCAGCTGCACATAGCGGGTCCTATGTGAGTAACATCGTACGCACAGGCTCCTTACAGATGTTCAGCTAAATGTGCATAGGTCCCTTCCCAGAACTTTCACTACACTTTTTGAGTGTCTGCAGTGTTCCTCCTTTATTCGTTTGTTTTCCTTCAAGGCCAGCTTCCATAATCTCATCTCAATATTCCATTTCCTTCCCCATAGTTATGTAGTTACCTTTTCCCCTTTCACTATATTACACCCACATTGCTGTAGTCCATCTCACCGCGTGGAACTTTCTAACAGGGAAATCCTGTGTATGTCCACTCAAAAGTAGTCCCATTAAGTTCAATGAGACTTACTCCTAGTTAAGTGTAGATAGGATTGCAGCCTCAGCCTGAGATTGCAGACTAGTGCTGGGATTCAGATATTCGGATCTCATTGCTGTATAGTTTTCTTGTTAGTCTTTCCTGGAACAAATCCTGATGGGAAGCTGGAAACATTGGTTGTGTGAAAAAAGAACGCTAGGGGGCAGAAATGTAAATATTGTGTGAACTACAGCAGCATCTGTACATATCTGGTGTCGCTGTATGTAACTGCTACCATGTATCAATTTTCAAAGGAACTTGGTGGCAACTGATGTTTATCTCCAGCATCCAGATGTCTGTGTGAGATGAATATGGACATGCCTCAGAGATTCCATTTCTTCATCAGCTGAATTTTTTCTTTGACTTCATGGACTCCTGTGAGTGATCAAGACATTGCAGCATAGTGGCCTTTCCTTTTGCAAAATGCAAAATTTTGGAATATGGCTTCTCTGGCAGGGCAGGTACTATAGGAAAAGCTGGATTTTGTCTGCATCTTCTGCGTTGCAATGCCCTTCCAAGTTAGGGCTTCAAGGTCGGAGAACCACATGGCTTTCCAAGCTTTTAGAACCAACCAGTCCAATGTGCCAGAACCAACCTTGTTGAGAGCCAATGAATGCCTATACAATATAGACAATTATTAAGGCTGCAATTCTAACACTTACTGGGAGTAAGTCCCATTAAATGCAGTGGGACTTGCTTCTGAATAAGCATGCATAGGAGTCTGCTACACATTTGTGAATTCCAAGAGGATCCCATGGCAATATTAAACTGCTTAGCCACGTCTGAACAAGAATGTCTAGTACCCTATAGGACCATGGCATATGCATGAGATGAGTGGCACTTTACATCTCCATCCAGTTGAGCTAGTAGGAAAAGTTAGTTGAACAAATGCAGAGCCTAATCCTAGCCTTTTCACTCCCTGCTGATGCAGCGGTGCCAAAATGGCAGCTGCTGCATCCTGTGGGAGCGGGACCAGGAGGCTTCTGCAGGGAAAGGGGATGTTTAATTTTCGAACGAAAGCTTTCATGGCCAGCTACAATCTTTAGAGAAATAGGAAATACGGGTGAGAAAGCCATGTAAAAACAAAGTCCAGCTAGAATAAAAACGAAGATCGATCCTCCTTGCACTCTTCGAAGTCCTCCGACAATGCAAGCAGGCGGAAACTCATTAAAATCCACAGCAAAAACCATTTTTTTGGCTTATTTTGGCTTACAGTCAACCATGGTTTTTGCTGTGGATTTTAATGAGTTTCCGCCTGCTTGCATTGTCGGAGGACTTCGAAGAGTGCAAGGAGGATCGATCTTTGTTTTTATTCTAGCTGGACTTTGTTTTTACATGGCTTTCTCACCCGTATTTCCTATTTCTCTTAAAGATGTTTAATTCCCTTACCCCTGCATAAGCCTCAAGGCCTGCAATTTTGCTAGCGTAAATCTGAGGAGAGAAAAGGGGCGGGGAGGCTGCAGGGAAGGGGGATAAGATCCAGCATGGGCCTTCCATGATGGATCCTCCCCCTCCCACGGCCTTCCCTCCCCCATTACATCCCCTCCCCACCCAGTTTTGCCCCCTCCCCGCCCCCACCTTCCCGATGGCTTACCTTTCCCAGCACGTGTCCAGAGGTCCTCCGGCGCAGCTGGGAAGGTGCAGGCCTTTCCGCCAGTGCCCCTGTCAGCGCGCTGCTGGGGAGGCTTTTGCGACTGGTGCAGACTGCTTTACAGCAGTCAGCACCAGCGTGGGAGGTGCATCGCCATTGGGCACCGCATTTCAGATTGAGCTGGCAATGTGGTACCACTGGATACAAGATATGTTTCTCTCCTTGTATCCATGCTAGGCACTTCTGTATAGTCTGTGATGGGTACAAACTGAGTGATGTCTTAGGTCTTTCTCTTAGTTTTTCACCCCACGTGCTTGCCTCCTGTCATGAGCCAGCAGCTTTAATCTTGTTGCCATCTCTGATCCTTCAGTCAGTCTGTCCCCAGTTGGCAACCCTCGTGGGGTGGGGTCATCATATGCCAGACAGCCACCTCACTTAAAGCTAAGCTTGTACTATAAACTGTACTTGGCAAGTCTGCATGATAGATGAATGCATGTCGGAGAGAAATTATCAGTTATTACAGTTCTTTGATTACTTTGGACCTTCACTGATAAGTGATAATCAGCTCAAGGCCACCAGCTGAAGGCCACCAGCTGAAGTATCTAATCAATTCTTTCCTGGTTTTTACAGAGATTTTGGTCCAACAGCAGGTGTAGAAATTTTGTCCAGAAATAGTTAATTAATAGCTTGCATAGGTTATTGCAGTTCAATGAAGAACATAATGGTCCTGCTGAATATAAAAAGTGGCTCTTTAGAGGCTTCTGTATCATTCTCAGGCTTGGGCATAAACATTGCTTTATCCTTGAAATTTCACTTCACTCTCCTGAAATGTTGGCACTGATTTTGATATGGGTAATAGTGGTGGTTCTGTGTGGTAGTTTGTGGTTTGTGCTGGGAATAAGAAGGAGGTAAGGAGGATTCTTCTCTTTATGCATACTTTTAGTGAACCTTGTATTTATTTATTTTTTCTTGGATTCTAATGCATGCATCAATGTTCAAAATGTTGTGGGTTTAACCAGAAGTAACCACTGGGAAAAAAAGTAGTGCCTCATTGAAACAGTTAATACGCACAGTTAATTAATTAATTCAGGTGTCCCTGCGTTAACAAACAAATTAGCAGAGGTATTTAACTTTGCACAGAGATCAAGCAAAGAAATAAAAGCCCATAATAAAGAAACTTATTTGTATATCAGTTATTAAATTAGATGTTGGAATATGTTCGGAAGTGATGTTCGGACTGTGATGGACTGTTCGGAAGTGATGTTCTTTTGAACCTAGTTGGCACTATAGTCTGCATAGTGCAGATAATAAATTAATAGTTTGCCCTTCTTGGCTTCTTTTCAGTATCAGAAATATTTCACCAAAGTCTAATCAGATCTGTAATTTTGTTTTATCTGTTCAGTCATTGTAGCATAATGGCTTATTTGATCTACTACTAGTAAATAATGATAATTACTAAAATATTTCGATTCTATCAATTCAATATTGAAACACATCAGTGTCTTTATATTTCTATTGTCTTCATATTATTCTTTTAGTCTTTTGCTCTTGAAACACATTCGATTAAAACAGATTAAATTTATCTATGCATATTGTTCCACTGAATGTGATTTGCTTCAGATGTCAAAATGAAAAAGTATATCTAATGACACTGTGGCTCAGCATACTCAGTTAAGCATTTTTGTTGTTCCATAATGGTCCTAATCAGTCAACATATTCAAAGTTTCACAGTCACTAGTATCAGCCATTGGTTCTTCGGGAATAGACTGTAAATAAGCTTTGTTTTGTAACAAATAGCTTTGTTTTTAGCTTTTGCTTTTAGCTTCCAACTTATTTACACAGTCTATTCCCAAAGAACCAATGGCTGATAATCAGTCATCCATTTGTCTTTAATATGTTCAAATTATTCAACTTAAACTGGAAATGTGCACTGCCGGTCAATCAATAGACAATTTGATCTTAGCATCCTTGACTGCATGATCAATAATATCATGATCAATAATATTTCTTAATATTGCACATTTAATATCTCCCCACAGACACACATTTTGCATGTGCTTACCATACTTTCCAAGCCTACTTTAGCTATTGCCATTTTAGCATTTATGGCATTTACGTACAGTGCTCAGCTTTTTAAGATAAAATGGAGCCATTTGAAACCTGAAAATTCATATTCAAGATCAATAATAATTTTATCAATAATATCAATAATAATTTTATTATTGATATTATTGATAAAATTATTATTGATCTTGAATATGAATTTTCAGGTTTCAAATGGCTCCATAGGGCATTGGATTGTATATGAATTGACTAACATGTGGGCCTCAATCAAGTTCTAGTCACAAATAATTAGTTGTAGGTTGAGTATCCCTTATCCAGACTGCTTGGGATGGGAAATTGTCTGGATTTCAGATTTGTCTGGATTTCGGAATATTCGCATACATATAATGAGATAGCTTGAGGATGGGACCGAAATCTAAACACGAAATTAATTTATGTCTCATATATACCTTATAAACATAACCTGAAGGTAATTTTATACAATATTTTTAATAATTTTGTGTCCCAGCATGCGCTATGCCAGACAGGAGCTGGAAAGCGTTTTTTAAAAAACGTTGTAGCCCCCAAATGTCTGGATTTGGAAATAGTCTGGATTTTGGATGTCCAGATAAGGGGTAATAAACCTGTATAGTAGTTGTGCATTTGGTGGAGGAGGACATACATCCACATCCACATCAAAGGGCTAAACCAGCCAGTTCGAGAAGGGTTGCATGAGCACTGCATTGCAATGTGGATGTAGTTCTGCATTGACAGTGCATTCCTGTGTAACTTTGCACCAGTATAACAGTAGATGCACCGGTGTAAATGCACTTATGCCGGTGTAAGTGCACTTGCATCTGCTGTTACACCGGTGCAAAGTTACACAGGATTGCGCTGGTAGTCACACATCTGTATTGGTTGTGCATGGAGTTGGCTGTTTTTGTACACGGAGCTCCCTAGCTAGAATGAGGCAGTAATGTGTAAGTGGATTACCCACATCAGTAAAAGCTGGCAGGCTTGATTTCTATGTAAATATGCGCACATCAGCAATACTACTAGACATATTGTTCCTAAGAACAAACAAAACCAAGCAGCCAAAATTAAACCAAACAAATGTTGCATGTATTGCACCAAACTGGCTGCCAGACATGGCCTAGAAAAATTGCTGGAGTCACCCACAGGTGACTTCTTCAATTCAGAAAGTAACATGTTCATTAAAAAAAGGGGGGGGGATAGCTGCTCGAACATGTCCCCATTCATTCATACCTTACAGTATTTGATAACAAAATTTATCTGGACAAACATATTTTGCCATGAAATAACATTGCTGTTTAAAATGATTAGACGGAACATCCAAGTGTAAACAAGGTAGAAGTGATATGTTTAAAAGAGAAAGTAAATTTAATCAAATTTGATTTACTGTGTGTGTAATGCATTCTCATTACTGGAGCGATAATGAGCTTCTCTGTTGTGTAAAGTCATTATTTACTAGTTATCTACTGTCTTCTAAGTGGATTTATGGCTCAGTGGACAGCAATTCCTTCTAGCAGTGATGGAAACTGTGTGCATCATCTACCGGTATTTATGATGCTTACATGGCAGACTTGAAGGTCAAATCTTAATTTACAGTCCTAATCTGCACCATGTGTATTGCTTTTTGCAGGCGTCTGAGTGAGCCACCCTTGGAGAATGGGATGCTGCCATACCTGGGCTGTGCTTTGCAATTTGGGGCCAATCCCCTCAAATTTCTCAGAGCAAGGCAAAAGAAATATGGCCCCATTTTCACTTGCAGATTGGCTGGAAAATACGTACATTTTTTGACAGATCCTTTTTCATATCACTCAGTGATGCAACAAGGAAGAC
Organism: Plestiodon gilberti rubricaudatus; assembly: GCA_026170595.1. Lineage (NCBI taxonomy): Eukaryota > Metazoa > Chordata > Lepidosauria > Squamata > Scincidae > Plestiodon > Plestiodon gilberti. Next base: position 40,796,762 of record JANXHW010000004.1, read on the forward strand.
ATTTGGACTGGAAAAAGTTCCACTTTGCAACCTCTGCAAAGGTAACATCTTTTAAAATATGTTGTTACATTGAATTTCACAAAGAGATGTATTGATTGCAAAAATTGGTCGTTTAAGATTCTTGCAGATCAGCCTAAGTATTTAACTTAGGAGAAAGTCTGATTAATTTCAGTAGGGTTAATGTCAGATGAAGACTGCAATGCTATGCACATTTACCTGGGAGTCCCATTGAACTCAGTGAGGCTTACTTCTGAGTAGACATGCATAGGATTGTGTAAGGGCCCAATTCTAATTAAAGGCTGCCCAGTAGGCGCAATTGCACAAGCACAGGCTTTGCTGCATCCTGCAGGCGACCAGAGACCAAGCAGGGGTGGAGAGGTAAATAAATGTTTCTTTTCTTACCTTACTTTGCTCCTGCATTGGCTCCTAACAGTCTACTCATGGTGCAAGTCAAAGCAGAGGCAAGGGGCTGTGTCAGCAGTGGCGTTCCTGCAGTAGGGGCTCGACAGTAAGTTGCGCCCCGACCGACTACAGCGTTCACGAGCCGGAGCGAGGAGGCCCTGCCCCTCGCCGTCGGAGCCATTCCGCGCAGCGAAGCCAAACGGCCCGTTCGGCTCCTGCCCGTTCGGCTTCGCTATGTGGAATGGCTCTGATGGCGAGGGGGCGGGGCCTCCTCACTCCGGTTCGTGAACGCGGTAGTCGGTCGGGGCGCGACTTACTGTCGAGCCCCGACCGCAGGAATGCCACTGTGTGTCAGGGCCAAAATGGAGCAGAGGATATCAGCAGAGCCATTGCTGTCGATCCTCGCCCTCTGTCTGACCCCGCCATGGCCCCCTGAGGCCCCGGTTTCCACCCCATTCGACCCACCCCCTGCCCCATTCTGCCCACCCTGCTGGCTTTCCGTCAGCTGGGTCCTAGCTGGGTTCAGCGGCAGGGGTCTGGCACTGCTTCTGTTTGCAGCAGAGCTTTTAAAATGCCTGCCGGTGGCACGCTATAAGTCTACAAGGAAAATACAGCTCACAATAGTCACCTCACCAGCAAGTTAGAATTGCTATTTGTTTCAATTTCTAACTGAAAAAGGTTCTCTTCCTTTCCTTACTATATAATCTTCTTTGCCAACCAGAGAGTCATGAAGATGATGGATCTAGTAACATGGACTTTGCTCTATAGAAAGAAAACTTCAAGATTACTTTTAAAGTTAATTTCAACGTTCTCATTCTTTGGAGCCTAGTCCAACTCCTATTGTTGACCATTAAAAAGTCCTTTTAAGTGAAATGGATGTCAAATAGAGATCCTAAGTGGCCATGCTTTATTTATCAGCATAGACTGTATGTTTAATAATTTCTCATGCCTGTGGGCTTCTTTTGCATCCTTGAGGGAAACAAGTATTTTGCCTATGATTTTCCTTCTGATTTTTGATTCACTTAGGCTGAGATCCAAGGGGCTATGGATGTTTTCCAAGATTCCCTTCTAGAGGAAAGTGTCGTTTGGAGTCAGGGCTGGCCCAAGACTCCCAACACCATAGCCAAATGCTATGCCCCCTTACTGGTGGTACACCTCTGGTGCTTCTCCTCGACCTCCTGCAGCTCTCTGGATTCCCAAAGAGAGGAAGAGAGCAGAAGGGGAAGTGTGGAAGAAGAAACAGCACTCTCCCCTCCTTCCACTGGTGTCACTCGAGGTGGGGCGGAAAGCTAAGTTCTGCAGCTTTCCGCCCCACCGTTACTCTCCGGTACGAGGTGCCCCGCCCCCTCGTCATAGGAGCCCGTCAGTGGAGAGAAAGCAATGTGCAGGAGAGTCCCTGTGTGTTGATTTCTCTCCGCTGACGGGCTCCTACGACGAGGGGGCGGGGCGCCTTGTACTGGAGAGTAACAGTGGGGCAGAAAGCTGCAGAACTTAGCTTTCTGCCCCACCTCCAGCGACACCAGTGCCCCCTTCACACTTCTTTTTCCTCCCCTCTATTTTTTCGAATGCAAGAAGTCCGGAGAGGAAGGCTGGAGGCAAGTGGGCAGATGGAGGAGGGCAGCAGGCAACTCCTGCCAATACTCTACCTGCGTCAACCATCTCAGTCAGTCACATGGTTGGAGTAGATCCCATGAAGGGCAAATAGCAGAAGTGCTTTACGTTTGCACACAGGGGACTTGGGACCTCAGCCTTAGGTTATGAGGGCGGGGCTGTAGTTATTATACTTACCTTGTTTTTGGTGACAGGCATTTGGACATAGGAGTATTGACCCAAAAGATGGGAACACCACTGAAAATATGCACCAGACCTTCACTAGAACCCTGCAAGGCAAGGCCTTGACATTTCTCAATGAAGCTATGATGGAAAATCTTCACTACGTCATGGTGGAATCCAACACTCCAAAAATGAATTCCAGTGACTGGGTAACTGATAAGCTTTATGAATTCTGCTGTCAGGTGATGTTTGAATCTGGATTTCTAACACTTTTTGGTACCGAGACTAACACAGGTCACAAAACGATCTTTTCTTCTGAACAAGAAGACCAGAGAGCAGTTATTTTCAATGCCCTAGAGAACTTCAAAGAATTTGACCAAATCTTTCCAGCTCTAGTAGCCGGTCTACCTATCCACATATTCAGAGGTGCCCACAGTGCCCGAGAGAAGTTGGCTGAGGCTCTGCTCCATGAGAACCTTAAAAAAAGAGATAACAAATCTGAACTCATTTCTGTGCGCATGTTCTTGAACGACACTGTCTCCAGTTTTGATGATAAGGAAAAAGCAAAGACCCACCTGGCAGTCCTGTGGGCTTCACAAGCAAACACAATACCTGCTACCTTTTGGAGCTTGTTCCATCTTATTAGGTGAGTAGCTACACATCCATGATACAAGAAATAATTCTTGCTTCCTCAGATTCTGATCAAATTAATGGAGCATAGTTTCATGAATGGTTACCAGCAATGATTGCAAAACCGAAGCTTCGTATTCAGAGGCAATATAAATCTAAATGAAAAGGGCAAACAGTGGGGGAGCGCTATGCTGTGGACTAGGTGGTAAATTTACCATAGTAAATTCTCCCAGAGGCGTCGTTGGGGGGGACCCAGGGCAGCGGGGGGGGGCACGAGGCGTAGGGTGTACTTGCCTCCGGAATCATCGCTGGGTTGCCCCCTCCGCCACTTTTGTCTTCATTGTCATTACTCTGCCGGCCTCGAGATCAGCCCGCCCGCCTGGGAGCTGTTTGGCTCCAAAATGCTTCAAAAAGCGGTGGGGGTTGTTTTTGCGCTGTGTCACCACCAAAATTCGGTGGCGGCACACAAAAATGATGTCACGCTCCCAGGGGCGGGGCTTGTGGCATCACATGGGGGTGTCGTGTCGGTGGCCCCCATGGGGCGGGTGTAGGAACGCCACTGTAATCTCCAAATAAATTTCCAGAACTTCCTGATACTATAATGGGCAGGAGTGTCATGGAAACCAAAAGGAGGGGGGAGGTCCCACAGTGACTTTGCTTACAATAAGGCCATTTTCCAAGAATGTCCATCCTATTAGGGTCATATTATATACAAGGTGCCTTATTTCTTTTTCTGCCAACAAAGCTCTTTACTACTGCATGTTAACTATGCTTACTCAGATCCAGGCTAATCAATAAATATAAACATCCTGTAATGTACAACAACAATGCCTATGTCTGCATTAATGGATGCTTTCCGATCAAGGGAAATTCAGTCTCAGAAATGGTGGTTAATCATTAAATTCTCAATGAGAGTTTTTTAGTTAGTTGCTTGCATCTTTCACAGGTTATTCTTTGTGTACAATAGGTATTTCTCATCAGCTTTTAAGGATATTTTCTTACAGATTTATTGTTGTAGTCATCTGCAGATATGTATTTAGTTCAACTGATCAACTTATCTCTGTTGATGTTGTTATGCAAAGTTCTCTCTTCTAGGTCTTGATCTTCTTACAAGCCATAGGGGGGTTGAGTATGCACAGAAGGGCAGTTGCTTGGTGGTAGTTGCTTTGCTTGCAAAAGGCTCCTGGTTCCCTAGCATCTTTAGGTGGAACTTGGAAAGACCCCATATGAAACTCTGGAGAGGCCAATCATGGTTAACAATTCTGAGTTAGATGGACCAATGGTCTGATTCAGTATATGGCAGGTCCATGGTGTTTGGTGCCCATGCCCTACTTCCACGAGCAGTGAGAAGTCTAGTGGCCCAGCACCAGCTGGATTCTATTCTCATGGAGGAAACTAACAGTGTCTTGTAATATTTACTTTATTTGTAAATATTCAGGTTGAGCATTGAGTAGAGGTAGTTACCAGTACACTCCTGCAAGCAACATCATGTTGCATGCAGTAGCGTCACTAGGATGCGCGTCACCCTGGGACGGGGGGCGCGTGTCACCCTAGTGACGCTCTGTCATCGCGGCGCAGGGGGGTGGGGGCGACCCGGCTCCCCCCCCGCGTCGCGTCACCCTCTGGGTCGCCCTTCGGACGCTCCGAGGCCGGCCCGGGAGCAAAAAGCCCTCAAAACGGTCTCTACACATGCGCGAAAATCCGGAAAATACCCGGATGAACACGCTGCTTGGGCCTTCTTTCAGAAGGCCCTGGAGCGCCGACGGGGTCGGACGCTCCGAGGCCGGTTCCCGGGCCGGCCTCTGAGCGTCCGGAGGGTGTCACGCGTCACGGAGGTGATGCGCGAGGGGGTGCGCGCGTCACCCCCATGCGGCCCGCCCCCCCGCCACGCTCCAGTGACGCCCGTGGTTGCATGCATCTCCAAGGAGTTGTCATGAACTCCAAGGTGCTCTAAATCTGAGCTTGGGCTGTCTTAGCCTCAGTTTCCAGCCTCTGTCCATGTGTCTTATAGATCAAATCCACCTCTGACCAGTTGCTTTTCTAGTAGGGTCACATGGAGGGGCCGTTGTTGTGTTTCGTGTCATTGCCCTGCCCCCTGTGCTCCCGGAAGGCTTCATTTGAAGCCTTCCAAGAGCCAGGGCAGGTGGGAGGGCAGCCGCGGAGCCCCAAAAACCCGCCATGGCTCCTCCTCACAAAGAGACTGCAGTTGTCACCCAGGGGTATTGACTCCCCCTTGCCCCGCTATAGCGGCGCCACTGCCTCTGGCTCAACTCAGATAACTTCTAGCAGAAATGTTTCCTTTGTTCCCTTTGTTCCCATACTCCCCCCATACTCCCTTTCTTTGGTGGTTAGTATAAGGAATCACTTTATACCTCAACCATAGTCCCTTGTCTCAGGTAGAAGTCACTTGACCCACTTTTGTTCAATGCCAGGCCAAGCATTGCTTGAGTCTGGGCACCAAACTCTTTCACACATCCAATCTCCAGTTTTGTAACAATATGTTCACGTGTTAGTCCACTTTGGAATGCATGAAGGTCTGGTGGTCAGAGACAGACTGCTGAGGAAGGGGACTTGTTTGCTGGGAAGCTGTAAAGGAGAGGGGATATTTTATGAACAGAAGAAGTCAAAGGTAGCATTTTGATCACCAGGAAGCTTTGAGTAGGCTGAGACAGGGTCGTAGAGAGATAGCCCCTGCACAGGCAAGCTAGGTTATGCAGCCAATACTGGTTGCTGGACCGAAGGTAACCAATGTATACCCTAACCCTAACCCCTAACCCAACTCTGCTTCCTCAAAGCCTCCAGGATAGATTAGACCATTTTTGCTAAAGTCTGCCACCCTCTCCCCATCATGGGCGGTCCATAAGGGGGATATGACTAGTACATGGTTAACTACACCCTTGCACTTCTCAGAGCTCATGTGTAAGGACGGGATTATGGACCATGTTTGTGTTGTGATTTCAGTATGCCTTTCTTTCAGGAATCCAGAAGCGATGAAAGCAGCAACCGAAGAGGTGCAAAGGATGCTAGAAAATGCTGGCGAAAAGATTGACTTGAATAGGAAACCGATTTCCTTGAATCGAAAACAGCTGGATGAGATGCCTGTATTAGGTACCTGGAACGTTCACTGCTTTCCCATCATAATGACCTGTCAATGATTGCCCCGATTTAGGAGTTATGAACTTTAGGACAAATCGGTTATATAGCAATGTAAAAACAGCCCAACGTTTCGCTCTAGAAAGCCTTAGAGCCTCTTCACAGGAAACAATCCAAGATGATTGCAGTTGGATTGATTCCAACTGCAATCATCTTGGATTGTTTCCTGTGAAGAGGCTCTAAGGCTTTCTAGAGCGAAACGTTGGGCTGTTTTTACCTTGGATTTTATTGGATTTTTTCTCGTGTGCGGCTGCCCTTGAGGAGACCCGCTACGGTTTGAAGTCAGTAAATCTTTATTTTTTCCATGATGTTGATTCCCGTATTTATTCAACATTGCTGTGTAACTACGAGCCATGAAAGTTATCGATCCAAACTAAATCGGTTATATAATACACTTAGACCTGGTCGCACTATTGTAAATATCCTTTTAGCTATAAATAATAGATGGTAGCAAATAAAGCGCAAGGACTTTCAGTCTTGACTTCCTCTCTTATTTTAGTGATTCACATTACTTTCGATTTTGTAATCTGTTCAGTAGCACACCTGCACATACTGTATCTATGTTAAAGGTTTTTCCCTCCCATCTACACAGATAGCATTATCAAGGAAGCAATAAGACTCTCCAGTGCATCCATGACAGTCAGAGTTGCTAAGGAGGATTTCAGTTTGCAAGTGGGCAGCAGCTCGTACAATGTTCGCAGAGATGACGTCATCGCTCTTTATCCCCAGCTGTTGCATTTTGATCCAGAAATCTATTCTGATCCTTTGGTGAGTAATGACAGTGTCAAACAAAACTGCCCACACAGCAGAAGTTGGTCTATTCCTTGCAGTAAAGTATTTGACATCATTATTGTGATTCCATCACATTGGAATTGTGATTTCGAGCTCTAGGTTTTTGCCAGACAAATTCCAGATGAGAACTTTTTCCAGGGCTTTTTTTTTTTTGTATCTATTGAATAAGTGCAGTTCAGAATCACTACTAGAAAATTTAGAAGCTGAAGACGTTTTCTACGTGTACATATCAAGATGCAAGCATTCAGGAAAAAGAACATACTGTATATGCAAGTTGCCTTTGCAAATCTGAAATAATCTTAATACTTTAAACACTACTGAATTTATGAATGCATTAATTTTGGCTTTGTTACAGACATTTAAGTACGACCGTTTTCTGGATGAGAATGGAAAAGAAAAGACAAATTTCTACCGCAATGGTTGCAAGTTAAAATATTATTATATGCCATTTGGGACTGGACTTGCAAAATGCCCTGGAAGATTATTCGCAGTTCATGAGATAAAGCAATTTTTGATTTTGTTGCTTTCCTATTTTGAAGTGGAGCTTGTTGACAAGAATGTGGAATGTCCACCTTTAGACCAGTCACGAGCAGGACTTGGCCTTTTACAACCTACACATGATGTTGATTTCAAGTATAGATTAAAACCTTTATGAATATGTGGAACAAAATATTTCTTTATGTTTCGTTCAAAGAGGGAGAGATAGGTCAATGGAAACATAGTGCACTAGAAATAATGAGAGTTTGGAGAAACTGTTAATGGCTTTTTAACATGGTTTGCCTAGGACATGTTTACCAGTAAATCTGATAGAGGACACATTTTTCTATGCTGGGTTCTCAAATAACAATAATATGATAGTGCTGGGTCTTCACTGAACCCTTTGAGCTGTAATAGCACTAAAGAATCAGGTGTGTGCAGGGACAGCGCTACTGGGAATGCTGCCTGAAGCCACACCACCCTGGAACTGCCACCGCACATGAAAATGCCCCTTACTGTGCTCCGTTACATGGTTTTTGCAAACCAGGAAGTGCAGGACTTCTGGTTTTATTTAAAGGGGCTATGTTTGCATGATTCCTTTACATAAAACTGGAAGTCCCACACTTCCTGGTTTGTGAAAAACTCATTACAGATCATAGTAAGGAAGCAGACAATCACCTTCCTACTCATGGCCTTCCTACTTCATGGTCTTGGGCGCACGGACGTAAGTGAGCGTAAAGTGTAGTGTGAGTATGTGTACGTATAAACCTCGTGTCAGTCTAATCAGTTTGTGAATGTACATAACTGGCAGCAGAATGTTAGGGAGAAAGTTACTCCATCCCTTTCTGTAGAAACCCCTCATGCTCTTCTGCCTTTTTTTTATTTTTATATGCTTACAAACAAATCTTACATGCACACATGGGGTCAAGGGTTAAAAATGAGGGCCATAAGATAATTGTTTGTACAAAACTTACATTGATCTCTGGAATAGAATGTAATGTTGGTCTGAGGCTTCTGTGTGCTGACATTCTGTGTAATTGATGATTTATAGTATCAGCCCTCAAATAAAGTTTTCCCAAATGAATTTATTTTTGTATTGTTTATTGCTCACTTTAAATAATATTTGATTATGATATTTTTCTGTTATTTAACTATTATTATTCCATAACGTGTCTTGATCACTTTGGAAAGGCATCTAATAAATCTTGTAAGCCAGGCAGCCGAATCCTACCTAATACTTCCCTGCTGATCCTGCCCCTTTCTTCCCAGTTCCACCCCCCTCCCTCCCTGCCTAGAAACTCCCCCATTCCTCCCACTGTCTGCCCCCCACTGCCACTCACTCACCTCACACCAATGGACAAAGCCTTCTCCGGTCAGCCACCCAGCCATCAGTGATTGTGCTGGCAGCCTCGCTTTGCTTGCCAGCGGAAGTGATGTTCCGCCAGCATCCTTCTGTTGGTGGAATGTGCATTCCACTGCCGGCGGGGAGATAAAATTGGGCTGTTAGTTGCTATCCTGTAATATTCACGGGTGGGTTTTTTTTAATGATAGAATGAAGAGACTCAGTCTAGAGAAAGATCATCACATTTAGTAAGTTCAATTGAAATTATTGGAACAAGTTAGTTGTGATTAAATTTAGCCTGCTTATTCCAATGAAACTTAAGCAAACCTAATTTTTTCTGGATTGGGGAACATAAAAGATAAGAAGATCCTTGCTGGAGCAGACCAAAAACCTATCTAGTCCAGTATCCTGTTTCCTATTGTAGTAAACCAGACACCACTAGAAAGTCCACAAGCCAGAGAGGAAGGAATGTCCCTCTCCCACTAATGCTCCTCCAACTCCTATTCAGAGGCATACAGGTTTAGAGATATACTGCTTCTGAACCTAGAAGTAGCAGGTAGGCATGATGACTCATAGCCATTCGTAGACTTGTCATTTATGAATTTGTCTAATCCCTTTATAAAATCATCCAGGCCAGTGACCATCACCAATCTTGTGGTAGTATATTCCATAAATTAATTAATTACATGCTGTGTGAAGAAATATTTCCTTTTCTCTATCCTGACTCTCCTGCCAATCCTGCCAGGATGGCCTCTGTTTCTGGTGTGGTGAGAAAGGCAGACAAATGCCTTTCCACTTTCTCCACATAGTGCATCAGCCTCAAACATGTCCTATACATACAGCCCAATCCTATACATATCTACTCAAAAGTAAGTCTTGTTTAGTTCAATGGAATGAGCTGTCGATCGAAAGGTCGGCAGTTCGAATCCGCGACGGGGTGAGCTCTCGTTGCTTGGCCAGCTCCTGCCAACCTAGCAGTTCCAAAGCATGTTAATGTGAGTAGATAAATAGGTACCGCTTGCGGGAAGGTAAACAGCGCTCCGTGTTCCAGCTGCATGCTATGCGCTGCGGCAAGGAGATTCATGCCAGCCACATGACCACGGAGGCGTCTTCGGACAACGCTGGCTCTTCAGCTTTGAAATGGGGATGAGCACCACACCCTAGTCGGACACGACTGGACTTAATTGTCAGGGGTCACCTTTACCTACCTTAAGTGTGTCTAGAATTGCAAATTTGAACTGAAATCCTATGCACACTTTACTGGGAATGATGTTACTGGATGTGTTTGTAAATACAGATAACAGCATGTGCACATGGGGGGAAATTGATCTCGCACACTGGGACCTGTGTGCTGGCCAATAGTTCAGCTCAATGGTTGACAGGGAATGAAGGGAGAGTGAAGGTGAAAGGTGCAACACTTTTATTGTAGGGATAATTTAACAATGACAGGGAAGGAGACTCAAAATAAAGCAAAATGCACATCCACACACAACACATCCACACAAAGGAAGAAAATGCAAGATGCATTGTCGTCAATTTGACTGTATGCAAGACAAACAGGGGAAAATACTACAAAGGAAAAAATTGTGTGTTGATGATGAGGCTGCACCAAGGTCCAAGGTTATCAGTCAACTTCTGCTGGATGGTGTGCGCTACATTACAGAAGTTGTGGGGCTAGGTTGCTGAGACCAAGCAATTCTCCCTTTTCAAACTGGGGTTTAAAAAATGGAGAGAGGGCTCTGGAGTGAACCCCAAGAACTAAGTGGTAGCGTTAGCTGGCTCAAGGAAGAAAAGCAGAGTAAGAGAGTTGGAGTTGCTTTCCTGAGAGAAAGGGGTGCATTGCTAGGTGGCCCACAACAAAGGATAACTGTCCAGCCCATGCCTGGACAGTAGTTTGGTTGTGCTTGGGGAGTGAATCAGGGAAAGGGCTGGAAAGGAGAGAGAAGCGAGTGGTTACTAATCCTGGGTGCCAGATAGCATTGTGACTTGCAGTTGGATTACAGCTGGAATGGGAGGGGCTGAACATAATACCAGTGGGTCAAATGCACAAACACAGCTGCAACAAGGCAGATAGAATGCAAGCAAGGAATGAAAGATGTGGAGCTCTGTGACGCAGTTCTTTGTATCTTCTTCTCACATAGGATTCTTCGGGATCTTTTGTGGAGTGAGCTCATAAAGGACCTTCTTTTGTGACTTGATGGCCCTTGATGGCTTAGGAGTCCTGGTCCTAAATGAGTTGTTTTACTGTTTTTGCACCCAATGGAGCTTGCAGTAGCTAGCTCAGGAGGCAAGTTGCTGAATTAGCATAGGATTGAATTTGGCCATGGAGTTGGTGAGGGCAGCTAGGGTTGGGGACCCTTCTTTTGTGTTGCTGCTAACAATGTATTTGCTCCAAGTCAGTCTCCTAGAAGGTGGCTTTTGTTCACAGGGTCAAATGTGCTGGGCAACAGGGCCTCTGACGGGGGGGGTGGGGTTAAGGCGGTACAATTGTACCCGGGCTCAGGGTCAAAAATGGGTCAAAAAGGGGGCCTAGGAGCAAAAACAGGGGGCCCAGGAGCCAAATTCACATGACGGGAAGGGGCCCAAAAGAAACTTTGTAGCCCCTGATAAAATTCCTCTGAGTGGCCCTGCTGGGCAAGTAAAGTGCTGCTGCCCATGGAATTATCCAAAAAGTAGGCAAGGCTTTTACCAAGCCAACCTGATAGAGTGTGTGTATGTGGGGGTGGGGTGGGGGTGGTAATTGTTCTGCCAATCAAAAGTATGGTCTTCCTCTTGGCCTGTGGCTCTGAGGTGTTTTTCCACTAGTCCTAAGTCACCTTACTGCAGTGGCGTCACTGCAGGGGGGGGGCGGAGCTCTAAGTTCAGCTGAGATCGGAGCCTCCGTTACACAGAGAAACAAAGCGGCCCCGCCCCCTCGCCTTCGGAGCCTTTCAGGGAAGCGAAAGCAACGCTCAGAGTCCTGCGCATTGCTTTCGCTTCCCTGAAAGGCTCCGAAGGCGAGGGGGCGGGGCCGCTTCATTCCTCCGTATAACGGAGGCTCTGTTATCAGCGGAACTTAGAGCTCCGCCCCCCCCTGCAGAGACGCCACTGCCTTACTGGCTTGGGCTATGCCTTCTGGCAGGCACCACGTGCCACATACAAGTATGTGTACCCACATGTGTCATGCTACACACCTAAAAAAAGAAAAGAAATAAAAATACTTGTCAGGCAACAGTACATTCCATTGAACATGAGATGACCAAAACTGTACACAGCATTCCAACTGTGGCCTCACCATAGATTTCTACAGGAACTCCTCTCTTAAAGTTGTCGATAGGCTCTTCTTGGAAACTGCAACTTTAAGCGAAACGACTTATAATGAAACCAGTTTAGGCTAAATAAATGTAAATGATAAATAAATGATAAATGTAAACATTCCCATGACATTTTCCCATCAACTTTAAACAAAATGACGTTAAGTGAGGACTTACTGTACTGGAAATGCCATAATTATTATTAAATACTGTATATTATATTTAGAGGCTCTGGGAAGACTGTGGAAAACATAGTCCTACGTCAGGGGCCTGTGTCTGGAACGGATAAAAGGAGGAGGCAGGAGGTTGTCACGTTGCCTGAAAAAGCTAAGCAAGATTAGCTGCCTTAGATGGGTAAGGAGTGGTGGAGGAGTGGATTGTGGAGGAGTCAGCTGGCAAGAACGGATAACATTCTTGAGATACCGGTCTGAAGCCTGGTGCAGCTGCCTGTGAGAGCTTGGAAAGTGCAAGAAGCTGGCAGCCAGGATGACGACAGCACTACAAAGTGAAACATCTGGAGAAATGGAGGGTTCTATGAGATTCTCTCATGGAATAATACTTGTAAAAACCCCATTTGAGGAAAAAATGGGGTTTACATTCAGCCTGCCGATGTAAACCGCCTTGAGTCTATGAGAAAGGCGGTATAAAATATTAAATAAAATAGAGGTTCTGGGAAGACCGCAGAAAACATACTCCTATGTCAGGGACCAGTGTCTGGAATGGATGAAAATGGGGAACGGGACTAAAGCATCATGTTTTCCTTATATTGACACACAACAACATCATCTAACTGTTATGTAATGTCAATGTAAAAAGGTAAAGGTAAAGGTGACCCCTGACAATTAAGTCCAGTCGTGTCCGACTCTAGGGTGTGGTGCTCATCCTCATTTCAAAGCCGAAGAGCCAGCGTTGTCCAAAGACGCCTCCGTGGTCATGTGGCCGGCATGAATCTCCTTGCCACAGCGCGTAGCATGCGGCTGGAACACGGAGCGCTGTTTACCTTCCCGCAAGCGGTACCTATTTATCTACTCACATTAACGTGCTTTGGAACTGCTAGGTTGGCAGGAGCTGGCCAAGCAACGAGAGCTCACCCCGTCGCGGATTCGATCGACAGCTCATGGTTCAGCGGTTTAACCCACTGTGTCAATGTACACTACAAGAACTGGACAGACATTTTTCCAATATATTGTTATAGCAAAATGTTTTATTAAAACCTTTTGCACTTTATCTAGTAAGCATACATGTTGCCTCACTTTAATATGAATAGACAATAGTAACCTCACACCGGCTAGCTCCTTATGTGGCACTTGGCTATCTTTCATCAAAATCAACAAAACTATGCTAATTTACTTAATCCGAGGAACTGAACCCATTCTGCTGTCATGATTTACTTAACCTGTAATAACTTCAACTGAAAGACTCCAAAACAACCATGAACTGATAAAAGCTTTTCAGGAGGGCTCTGGAAAGGTTACTGCCAGTTAACTTGAACGACTACAGCACCCTCAAAGTGTCAGAATAGTAATGCTGGCCATTTTAATCGGTTTCTTAAATTGTTGTTTCTGACGTTTCTGACTGCCATCTCTCATCCCTGCTCCAGTGCAATGATTAAATACATGGCGTGGAAGGAGAATTCCAGTGCACGTGTGGTTTGACATATCTCCAACTTTTGTTCCTGGTTGCCAAGGCCCATGAGAGGGGGGTAAACGGGGTAATTTGTACATGGGCCCAGGGTCCAAACATGCCTTGGAAGGACCTGCTGGTAAAGATTTGGAAACCTGTAGCTCCATTGTTCCCAAACTGGGAGGTGTGACTCCCAGGGGAGCCACAGAAACCAGCCAGGGGAGCCACGGAGTGCCACGGAATCCTCTTGGAAAACAGTGCAATGCAAATTGGCAGACATCAACATAATGTAATGGGGAGTCGTAGCCAATGGTCACTAGGCAATGGTCAAGGGAGCCGCAGGTCGAAAAAGGTTGGGAAACACTGCTGTAGCTAATTCTTTTTCATTCAAAAATGGGACATTCAAAATGTAATTTCCACATACACACTGCAGGAAAGACGTTAGTGCTGGGGACAGATTATACATTTAGAGCGCAATCCAGTGCAAAGTTCTGCCGGCGGAGCGAGGGCTCCGCCAGCCTAGGGTGTCATAAATGTGCCATAAGTGGTGCTGGCATGGAGGCTAGTACTGCTCACTCTGTGGCCTACCCAGACCAGCGCTGGCCGACGCAGTTAAGGGCTGCACCAGTCGGAGGGCTGGCTGGTGTGGTAGGGGCCTGGGAGGGGTGCAGGGATATTGGCGGTGTGCTCCTCCAAATCCCCATCCGGCCACCTCCCAGGCGGGGCCAGCCTTACACGGTCTCCCAGGACGTGCTCCAGCTCCAGAGCTGGCGCGCATCCAAGTAGATCCAATGGGTCCCCTTCCTCCAAGGTGAGCCCTGGCTGCGCTGGCGCGGCCCACATCCTGACTTGGATGTAGCTGGCCCTTTAGGCCAGCCGCTGCACGTTAGGCAGAATCGGGCTGTTAAAGAGCACAGAAAGTGCAATGATAGAGGCATCATGTCCCTTGGTGTGCACACTTTTTTTTGGTCTCACTGTTCAAATAAGCTTTTGAAATACAAGACAAACCTTTAATAACCTTTTACCAGAGGCTATAGTAGGATAAGTGAATAGACCATGAGCAACAGCGCCTCTATGAAACCATTGTCAACACCAGGAAAAAAAAACATTGTTTGCCTCCAGTTTCCTGTTTGCTCCTGCTTACAGATCCTGGATATTTTTTTCATCCAGGGGCATAGTTCTGAAATGAGAACATTATTTTTTTCAGAGGATCCTGTGACTATGCCGAAACAAGACCACAGAAACACTGACAGCGGAATCCGACTTAACTTTTGTGCTGGTGTAACCAGCGGCGCAGTGAGAACGGGAGGCCCCAGAATGGAAAAGGGATTTAAATCCCCTCCAAAAGAGGAATTCAAAGGGGATTTGAATCCCTTTTCCATTCTGGGGCCTCCCGTTTTCGCTGCGTCGCTGGTTACACCGGCACAAAAGTTGTCAGATTGCGCTGTAAAGTTTTTTTGACACAATCCAGATATAGTTGAGCACAGGATGTTGTGTACAACCAGTGATCAAAGAGAGGGAATAACATTGTGTATATGAACGAACGTGCAAATCCTCATCCAAACCATATTGCATTTGAGGATTACTGCACATGTTTTGCAGTTGCTTCGTGTCCATGAACAGAAGTCCCTTATTCTGAAGTGGGAGAACAGGTTTACAGAGAAGTACGCAGCAGGCTGGGGGGAGGGTTAGCATGCCTGCCCACACTCTGCCTTTGCTCTTTGAGCAGGTCTTCTCCACTTTCTGTTGGACTGGGGTTGATCCAGGTTTAAACATACAGATCTGCCACCATCATGTGTAGTTTGAGCCTCAGGCCATAGCCATCACCTTTGCAGAAATACCTGTCTTTTTATAATACACCAGATAAGCCATCCTGAAGCCAAGTGATTATTTGATGATAGCATTCACGCATAAGCATTCAGCCTTGAACACATAGCCTTGAACAGTGCTAGTCAAGGACTTCCAATACTACAGCTATCTTTAATCACCAATACAGTAAACTACATCATCAATTATCCTTGAACCTCTGAACAACTGCAGTGATTTCCATTAAAGAATGCTCAGAAGTGTTACAGTATGATCAGTTGATCCACAGAGAGATATTAGCAACACCTTATGGATAAAAAGACCTGATTACTGAGATAGATGTGATGTGCTAGGTGTACACCCATAATTGCCATGTTGATCGACCCTGAGGAATTTCAAAATTATAATGCTCGTGTCGAAAATATGCTTGTCTTATATTTTAAATGGCAAAGTAATGAATGTAATTACACTCGGCGATGCTGATAACTGGGATCAAGGAAATGTACACAAATGCTATACAGTATTAGAAATGTGGTTTTATGCCACCAACCCAACAGTTCAAGGCAACACACGAGAAGCAAGTCAACATGTCAATATTGAGAGGAACATTCTTATCCTGGTCCTCAAGGAGGCTAATGAAGCAAAGCAGTAAAACAATAAATTTGGTCCAATAAAAGCAAGACAAGCAGCCAGGGAATATCAGTGCTAGACCAAGTGAAAACAACAGTTTAAGGATGCAAAGATTCAAAAATGCCTGAACAAATGAACAGATCTTTTCGAGATCAAGTAAGACATCATACCTGATGCCAGGTAAGCTCCCCTAGAAAGATAATTCCATAGCTGAGAACTGACAACTGAAAAAGCCTTAGGAATCCAACTGCCTCACCTCTGAAGGCAGGGGGGGACCAGCTGCCCCTGGCGTTGCCATTAACAACAGCTGCCGTTAACAACCTTTAATGTTTATCCCTGCCATGTATTCAACAGAACAGCAGCATCTATCCCCATTCATCTGAACATAGCATCCCTCTGGTCTGGTGGGATGTCCCTTTCTGCTTGTTTTCAATTGTGAACTCCTCCAGGACAGAGAACCATCTTCATATTGTTTTTTGCTATATAAACCACTTTGTGGACTTTTTTTGTTGAAAAGAACTTTGAAGAGAGTTCAAGAAAGTGTGAGATCATATATAAATACCCATAATAAAGATTTTGATATCTAGGCAGGTTCATATGGGAAAAGACAGTCCCTGTAGAACAGGGGTGGCGAACCCTTCACCATTAAGGCCTCTGCGTTCTTAAGAGTTGTGTAGAAGACAGAATCTTGGCAGCTGCAAGTGTTGATGGTGTTGCTAAAGCAGCTGCACCTGCTGAAATGCCCTCACCTATACACCCGTTAAAGGGCCAGGAGCATTCATGCTGAAAGGTTGGCCACCCCTGCTGTAGAAGATAAATAATAGAAATAAAGAGTTGTATCCTAAATAATTCTTCCACTTGCCTAAGGTGGCTTGTGCACACATAGACAACATAAGTTCTTGCACATAGAAATCCAAATAGAATGCTGACTTGGTTTTGCACTTGCATGAACATGATGTGCATGATGTCACACATAATGTTGGTGTGCAATTTCTTCCAAATAAGCTTCTGCAAGCTCATATGGAACAGTGAAAAATGCACTTATTTCCATGTGCGCTCCTTAGGGTACAACCTTTAGTGATGACTACGAACCATTAAAATCAGGGAATCACATTAGTCATGACCAATTTAAGTTGCATCAATTTCAATAGGACTCACAACCCAATCTTATCCAGGGCCTATGGCAGTGGATCCTGCAATCTGCAGCCATAAGTCCAGGTCCAGCGCTGCAAAAGGCGCACTGCAGTTGTGTGTTTCAAGTTCAGAGCTACTGGTGCAAACAGCTGGAAGCCACACATGCACTGGTTCGCCCAGCTCACACCAGAGCAGGTAAGGTGGTAGTGGGGGCAGTTCGGGGGTAGTTCAGGGGAGGATCCAGCCAAACCAGAGGCAGTTCAGGGGACGATTGGGCCAAAGGAGGCAGTTCAGGGGGTGGGAGTGGGAGGATCTCTGTGGCAGCAGTGCACGCCAAGATCCTATCCCCTTTTCCTGGATTGACATTCCCCTGAAGTTCCTTGTTCCAAATAAAAATATTTATTTATCTCTCCTGGGCCATCTGGTCAAAGCATGTAGCACATGTTCCATCGGAGCTGCTGCATCACGCAGGCTGGTGGGGGATAGGATTGGGCTGCCTGTCACAACTATCTGTCCCAGTATTCAAAGTGTGATCAGTACAATTAAAGGTTATTTCATCATATGGTTAAACAGGTTAATAACTTTATCTCTAGAAGTTCCTGAATTGTGACTGCTTAACAATTAACAATTCTGTGCTGACATTTTTCAAACCACAGCTACATTAAGTAGGCCAGTCCTACCAGGCAGGGTGAGGCAGCTGGCCTCAACCACATATAATTAAAGGACAACAAAATGTCAGTTCCGGTATAATACTAAATATTTTTACCACTTTGGGTAGATACCTTGGTGTTTGAGGAGGGAGGGAACTCCTAGGGACCCCTTCTAACTACCGTAATACTTACAGGTCCTTTGTTTCTGTTTTTATGCTGTTGCTGTTTTTACATTCTTAACTGCACCTGTATCATTTTGTTTTTAAAGTTTTTACTTAAATGTTTTATGATTGTATTTTATTATATTTTTGGTTGTAAACTGCTTTGAGCACTGGAAAAGCGGTATAGAAATATTTTAAATAAAAATAAAATAGATACAAATACCATTTGGACATAGACACCAAAGAGTCTTGGGTTGTCCCTGGAAAGTGGTCCTGGAAAACTGACTTGTAAAAAGCATGCTAATTGTCTTATGCTATTAAATTCTTCTAAAAATAGCTTTTGCTGTATATGGTTATTAACTCATAAAATAGCTCTGTACACGGGCTGAATGCATTTTGACCATTGATCTTCCATGGTGGCTTGATTGTAGCAATTCAGATTCATTGATATGGCACACTGGACAATAATCCTTACTTTAATAATAAACAATTTATTTCAAAAAGTTCCAGTATAAGCTTCCTCTCTTAAGACAGCCTCATTCCCTTATAATTTTTTTAAAATATAATTTTACTCCTTAGTCACTTTTTCTTCTTAAATGAAAATCTTTTCTCATAGGCTTTCCTTACATTTTTGGTTGCCCTTTTTACACTTTTCTTGTTCTACAATCTCCTTCTTGAATTTGGACAACAAAATGCAGTTGCATTGTATATGTGCAAAATGTGCAAACTCCTTTGTGGCTAGCTTCCTGCATGTATGGATACTTTGGGCTCACAGGATCCTTTAATGATTGACTAACAACGAAATTCTAACTAAAGATCCAGCCGGCGGCCCAGGGCCACCCGCCGGATCCTATTCCTGCTCTGGACCGCCCATGTGGCTGCCAGCGGGAGCTTTACCTGCCTCTGGCGCCCACATGCTCATCCTGGTGGCGGAGGGAGGTCGGCCTTTCGCTGGCCTCCCTTACTCCAAAGTAGGCGCAAATGTGCCTTACAGCATGTTTGCGACTGCTTCCAGCGCCAGAGCGCTTGCTCCAGTGCCAGAAATTTAATTAGGATTTTGGCCTACATTTTATTCCTTCCAGCACATCAATACTTGAATTACTTTTTAAAGGATTATAAGTTTGCTTTAGATATTTAAAACTAGGCTTACCAGATCTCCAATGGGGACAGAGTGCTAGACCTTTAGGAGAAGGAATGTGGGCAGGTGTAGCTTGTTAAACCTTAGAGCAGGGGTCCCCAACCACCGGGCCGCGGCCCAGTACTGAAAGGGCCGCAAGCATTTGGCGATGCCCCCCCACCGCCGCACGATCACTCACTTCGCTCTCCTGTCCTGTGTAGCCCGAAGGAGTGCCGCGGCTTGTTTCAGCGTGCACACGCTGAAACAAGCCGCAGCGCTCCTTCCGGCTACACAGGACGGGCCAGGGAGATTCTCCTCTCCCGTCCTGTGTAGCCTGAAGGAGTGCCGTGGCTTCGTGCGCACGCTGAAACACAAGATGGGCCAGGGAGAGTCTCCTCTCCCGTCCTGTGTAGCCCGAAGCCGCAGCGCTCCTTCCGCTCTATGCCCTGTGGGAGGGGGGGTCGCATACCCCCCGTGACGTCACTCAGGGGTGGGGCGAGTGACGTTCCGGCAGTGACGTCACTCGCCCCGCCCCGAGTGACTTCAGCCAGTCTGTGGAGGGATTGTCTTCCACGGGGCCGGTCCCTGGGAACAAAAAGGTTGGGGACCGCTGCCTTAGAGCACAATCCTAGGCATGTCTACTCAGAAGCAAGCTCCACTGAATACAATGGGGCTTGCTTCTGAGTAGATATGCCTAGGGTTGTGCTCTAAGGTTTAACAAGCTACACCTGCCCACATTCCTTCTCCTAAAGGTCTAGCACTCTGACCTGGTTGGAGATCTGGTAAACCTATTTAAAACAAATAAACAAAAAACCCAACAACACTGCCATTCTCAGGACTTTGGATTCTACACGAGATACTAAATTCCATTTCCATGGATGTGTGGAATACACAAAGTTTTAACCATAATTCTTCCTCTACTGTCCCCAAGTAGTGCTCTTTAATTCTGTTCTTTGTGTACAGTATATCCTTTGCATACAATCTCGCGGTGCAAGCATCAAAAACGTTTGACAGCCAAGGAGTCAGGATTGTCATACCTGGAACTGGTACGCAGCTGCTTTGGAGAAGCCAGGTCCTGATTTGAATGACCATTAATACTTGCTCAACAGCAGGGAGATGATAAAAATATATATATTGCCTCTCGCTATAGAACTGTGATGGGAATAAAATACTGCCCGGCCAGCCACACATGGGTTAAAGAAACACTCATATCCTATGGGCCAGAAAGACGGTAAAGCTACTTGATTCAAAAGTGAACTTAACATGATACAAATAAGATTTTGCTGATCCTATTAAAGATTTAACAGGCATTCAGAGACCAGCTGCTGTAGTGTAGGGATGAAGACTGAATTGCGAATCAGGCCTCTAGGCTCTAATCTATTAAAGGACTCCTAATTTGTATTCAAGTTAAATCATGGGAACATACTGATTTTTACACTGCAGTAGAAGTGTAGACCTGGGGGAGGAACCATAACACTTAGAGACACACGCCTATGCGATCGTTGGACTTCTGATAACAAAGGCTCAGATTGCACAAGCCACTGTGATCACCGTCATTGTTTCGCAATGATGCAATATACCTCAGACAAATTTCCATGGGCTATTCCAAAGGTTGAAATAGCTTCCATGTTGGATGGCACCTTTCTATTTACTTTGGCTGCAGTATAGAAACCAGCTAAATAGATTACTTGAATTTAAGCCAAGTCTTATCTCAGTACTCTTCAAGGGGCTACTTAAAATTCAAACCTCTGATGTAATTGGCTTATGACCAGCCCAAAGTTATTTCTTAAGGGGCTAATGAACAATAATCAAATAATGAAAGTCCCAAATTCTATACCGGTGGATCATATTTAATTGCATGTCATGCTTTTTCTACTATGTTTGCTATTTGACTGGTAAGGAAACAAAATGAAAGAAGCACAGAGTGTAAATGTAGATCTTTTATTTGGTATTGATGAGGTTTTATCTCAACATGTTTTGAGCCACAAATGGTCTTCCTCAGGGGATATGATGTAAAGTTCTCTCTGCTTAAGTAGGCTTACCAGACGTCCCAGTCCGCCGGAACAGTCCTGGTCCATCACGGGCGGAGTCCCGGGAGGCCTCCGGCAGCTATGACCAAAAAATTAAATGGCCGCCGCTATGTAAAAAACATGGCCGTCGCCATTTATTTTCCGGATTGTCGCACACAAGCAACCCGGGAGCCCTTCAGAATGAAGGGCTTCCAGGCCGAGCTGTGCACATGCGCCGGCGCAAGGCTGGCCTCCCTCACCCCGACGCATGCCCAGGACACGGCCGCCGGAGGAAGGTAAGCACTCCTGCCGGTGGCCATGTGGGCAGTCCGGCGGGCGAGGGAGGGGGGCCATTGGTCTAGCTGGCCCGGGAGGAGGTGGGGTATGGCGTCTGCCATATCTCCGTCTCTGCCAGGCGGCTAGGTCATTACATGGCCTCCTCTGATGTCCGCCAGCTATTTAGCTGGCAGAAATCCAAGGAGGCCTATTGGTTTACACCTGGGGAAGGGGACGAGCATTCCCTTCCCCGAGTAGACCTCCGGCCCGCCAGTCGACGGGCAGCCTGAGTGCAGGCAGCTGGATCTTTACACTGGATTGCGCTGTGTATCTTGCAGTCATACAGGATTCAGGGTTGGTTGACAAAGGTGATTAACTTTACAAACTAATCCTAAACATGTTTACTCAGAAAATCCCACTGAACTCAGGGGGATTAAGGGTGCAATTTTGTCCACATTCAAGTTTAAAACATTATTAAGAATTTTAAGAAACCATGTCTGAATACATGTAGAAAATACTGATGTACAGGGACAATAAACCTGTAAAACCTTTTTTTGCATTTTTTAAAACTTAATACAACATTAAAATTATACAGGAATTTGCTTGGCACATGTGTTCTGCCTTAACAAATCTCAGCTTAGGCCATAAATCCAGGAATAGACATCAGAAGAGAAAGATTTTATTTGCTTACTTGAGATAACTGCCATGAATTAATAACCAACACTCAGTAAAATGTGTTCTATACATAAATGCTTTTTTAATCAGAACTGTTGAAGGCCATGTAAGCATCAAATGGGGATTCCAGGAACTTTTTTCTCCTTTGTCAACCTCCAAGTCTGTTGCTTTGATTGACCAAACTAGTGACGCAGCAAGATAACAACTGCAAAGAAGTTAGTTACCTATGTAAGGACATAACGGATACTGGGCAGCCCAGTCCTGTGTAAAGATAGAACCTGTATCCTAAGTCCATTGCAGGCTGCCCCGCACCTTGGGAGAAGGGGACATTCGTCCCCTTCCCCAGGTGTAAGCGAGCCCAGGGCCTTTGGGCCTCCTCGAATGCAGGCCAGGTCCAGACCTGGCATACATTCGGGGAGACGGTGTAAGAGCAGTGCGGGCCGGAAAGGGGCCTAGGATATCGCCACTGATATTCATGCCCCCTCCCAGCCTCCCTCGCCGCCCCATCCTGCCCTCCCACTGACTGGCATGGGACTTACCTGCAATGGTCAGAGTTGGATAATTTACGTGACAGTGTGAGCAGTGCAGGCATCCGCACTAGCGCCGCTTACACCTGAGTTGTCGAAAAAGTGCCTTACGGCACTTTTGCGACACTTTAGAGCGCTCTGCTGCTCTAACGTTATGCAGGATTGCGCTGTAAATTGACTCTTTGGGATTAGAGTTAAAACCTCACAGAGAAGGTGATAGCAACAGAGGAGGACTGCTAGTGAAATAAGTGATGCGCTGGGTCACTATGCAATTCTAAATTACAATTATTTTTAGGTCCAGTAGTGAGAGGAGACTTTCCCCTCACAGCATCAACTGGGTGCCCACTGGAGCTTTTGAACAATCAGTTGAACAGAAACACTTGTGATTATTCGTCAATTAAAATGTCAGCTGAGATCCATTAACTGTCTTGTGGCTCATCCTGTTTCTTCATTGAATTTATGAAACGCACATAAGGAGCTCTCCTGGATGCATAGCTGCTCCTGGATAGCTGCTCCTGGCAAGGGGAGCTGATCCAACAGCAGCAACCATACCTGAAAT
The DNA here is from genome assembly GCA_026170595.1 of Plestiodon gilberti rubricaudatus. NCBI lineage: Eukaryota > Metazoa > Chordata > Lepidosauria > Squamata > Scincidae > Plestiodon > Plestiodon gilberti. The sequence goes on from JANXHW010000004.1 coordinate 40,819,791, forward strand.
GCTCAGACCTGGCCATGATGACCCATGCCTTAGTTGTAACATGCTGTATATAGAGCTGCCTTTGAAGACTGTTCGGAAGCTGCAATTAGTGCACAATGCAGGTGCCCGTGCGGTTGTGGGGGCTTGTCAGTCTGAGTCAGTCGGGCTGCTGCTTTGGCAGTTACACTGGCTGCCGGTTCATTTCTGGGCACAATTCAAAGGTGCTAGTTTTAAGGCCCTTTACAGCTCAGGACTAGGGCATTTGAGGGACCACCTCCTTCCATATAATCCGACCTGTCCTCTGAGGTCATCATGTTTTAACTGTCATTAAAAACATGTTCTGTATTGATTCACACACAAGAGGAATTTGAGACTGGTCAAATTGTGCAGATATTGGACTTATACAATATTCCTTTGTTCAAAAAGAAAACTTTCCAAGGATTTCTTTGACATGTTTGTATCTAAACTTTTTAAAGATGTGTGTGTCGACTTCAAGGAGAAAAGCTAAAATATTCTGACTAAAAGGAAATTATAGCTCGTTATAGTTAACCAAAATTATTCAGAAGAAAATGTACAGGAAAGATACCATTCCCCCCCTGTATTTTCTTTGCTTATCTTCCCTTTGAAAAATACAGCCACAAACTATATTAAAAAACAACTTTGCTTGTAATTTTAAAAGGGCACAGAGTGCAAATTATACAGTCTGAAAAAGTACCTGTGCGATTTATCAGGATTTAAAATTAGGTAACTTTTAACACTTTTAATACAAACTGTCTTTAAGTTACACTGTAAACACCACATTGGCCAAATTTGTACATATTTTCATCTGAAAATAATGTTTTAATACAATTATTATTTTTTACATACAGATACAATAGTCCCAGCTGTGTATCACCCCACATTATCAAGCTCCCACATGTAACATTTGGGCACGCAAGTGACTAATTGGAAACACTGTGCAATCAGTAGGTGGATCAGGAGACCACAAATTATGGTTTGGCGGAATAGCCAATTATTATCTGTGATTGTCACCATTCCTCCTGCAATTCGTTCCCAGGGGCCCCTAATGCTTCTTTTTCTTCCATACTACATTCTGAAATGATAGAAGAGACCCTTCACCATTCCCCCCCTAGGGGCTAGGGGGAGCTGTCACTGGCAAATGAACTTGTGTTCTCCTGAATAGAACCCTAAAGGAACTCTGGACTGATTTGCACTCTTCCCTGGTTACAGTCCCTTCCTTGTTATTATTAAATAACTTTATTAAAAGGACAATTTAACCATGAGCACCAGCTATGATGTGGCACATTACTCCAAGACTTTTAAATCTTCGCTGAGCAGAGGTTTAACCAATCATGGTACATGCTTGTGAGGAATGGTTCACACAACTTGTTTGTAAGAAGCTGCAATCTAGGGTGATAAAATAGCAACCGTCTCAAGCCAGATTTTTGGTTTTTTTGGCTCTCCAATGAACTAGTACTATTGCATACACAAGCCTCTGCACTGATTTAAATGGAGGGAACCAATCCGCATGCTGAAAAATATTTGTATGGATTGGGTCTCACCATTAAAAGACTGCACAAATGTATCCTGTGTGTTTCTATTCTGTAAACAATGGCTGGATTTAGGTGGAAGACTGACTGTATTAGTCTTCAATTGCACATGTATTTTTAAGAGAACCACAAATTTAACAATTGAGGTTACTCCTTTAAGAACAAGACACGCTACCATGTTTGTCTTTTCTTCTAGCATAAAAATCAGGGTTCACATTTTGCAACAGGAGACTCACATCTAGAGAAAGAGCAAGCATATTTTATATCTATTTCAGCAATCAGTTTCTTGGTTAAAATATTGTTACTAATTATTGAGATGAAAGGAGAATTATAGAATGAGCCAAATATTTCACTGCATAACATTACAGAATGTGCTAAAATCATGCTAGATAGGTGGAAAGACATCAACCTATGAACAGGACATTGGCAAGTCATGCAATGGGACGTAAACATACCTCCACTAATAGAGTTACGTTTGTAGTGGGAGTTAGCTGATGCAACATAAAGTTCTTCCATAGTTCAAGTCTTACCAAATTTGCAGAAAAAAACCCTCTCTTCAAAAAATTACTTCTACTGCCTTAAAAATTGTTTGACAATAATAAATGATCTGTTTCTGTGCACTCCCCCACTTCCCCAAACAAATACTTGAATGTACACCAGTTTATACAAGCACAATTTGGGAAGAATAGAAAAACAACTTTTGTTAAGAAATCTCTCTGAATTCCAATTCATACAAATTACCACTGGAAGACAGAACAGGATTAAGAGCCAACTGATTTTAAGAGGGAAAAAAATGCTGGTTTCATTCTGTTCTCCCCCCCCTTTCTTAGAGCCCAATTCTATTCTTACCCCCCCCCCCCCACCACCACCAAAGCAGCCACACCAAAAAGGTGAACGCTATATCCAGCAGGGGTGGATGTGGATTGGGAGGCTTCGGAGGAGAAAGGGGAATTATTTCCCCTTACACCTCTGTAAGCCTTTGGCTCCACAGCGGGTCTCCTCGGACTGGCGCCAGATCTTTAGCTGGCGCAAATCTGAGGAAAATGGGCAGGGAGGCTTGAAAAAGAAGGGATAGGATCCGGCACGTGCCAGTGCTGCTGGATGTACCCTCTCCTGCCGCCTCCCTGCCCCATTCCTCCCCCTTCCGTCACCACTGCCTTACCTTGTCCGGCTGGCATGATGGGGTCCGTTAGTGGGGTTGCAGCAAAATGCTCGCAAAATGGCCACCAACAGAGCGCTGCAAACTTTGTTGGTGGCCATTTTATGACAGCGGAACTATGTTCCGTTGTCATAGACACTTGCGCACGACAACCCAATCCTGCATAGGACTGGACTATTATTAATGGAAGCATTGGTGTAGAACTATATGGCACATTATCCATTCCCAGAAGCTATATTGCACTGATAGGTTCAAGGTTTACTTTAGCTGCTGAAGAATCACAGTGTTTAGGATATCCGCCTCCTGTAGTGTCAGACTTTCATCTGTAAGCTCCTTATGTGGAAACGTAGTCACAAGAACAAAGTCAGTAGATGCAAATGAAGGGCGAGACTGGATAATAAAGTTTCGAATATCTATAATCCTGTTGGGAAGCACAATTTATATTTTAGTCTTTGACTTAATTTTGTTTTTTGATATAAAAATTTAATGTTTGTATCACTGGCGTCACTGCAGGGTGGGCGGAGCTCTAAGTTCCGCTGCGGTCCGACCCTCCGTTACACGGGTGCACGAAGCGGCCCCGCCCCCTCGCCTTTGGAGCCATTCAAGTTGGTGAAAGCAATGCACAGGGAGTCTCCTGCGCGCTGCTTTCACCGACATGAATGGCTCCGAAGGAGAGGGGGCGGGGCTGCTTCGTACACCCGTGTAACGGAGGGTCGGACCGCGGCGGAACTTAGAGCTCCGCTCCCCCCTGCAGCGACGCTAGTAGTTTATCATTCAACAATCAAACGAGTACAATATCTTGTGCACTTAAAGATGAGACTTACTTTTAGCAATGATGGTGATTTGCATGACAAGAATTCATAGTATTTTGGAACTACTGGCCAAATTATACGTTTCTTTAAATATGTGCTATTCACCTATACGCTTGTTTCCCTATTGTAAAACAGGACTTGATATGGATTAGGATGATGGCAGCATCCTTTCCCACCACTGTGCTTCAGACTGTGCCCCCCCCCCCATTTCCCCAGAGTGGTTATTTGATTAGGGAGAAAAGCTCCCAAGTCTGCCTGGATTGCCACCGCCCCCCCCCCCCATTCTATTTTATAATTAAACAACATACACACAGTTCCACAGAACATGCTTAAAACAACATTTACTTTGATGCTAAGAGCCATGGTACAGTAAACAATAGCTTACCTGTGTGTCCGATTAAATCTTTGTATTAAACGACTTCCATCCGCTAGCCTAATTTGAATTTTAGTTGTTGGTACAGAGTCGTCTATCAGAACAGCAGCATCAAGAATGGATTTATCTTCTTCTTCTGGGGAGGAAGGTGTACTGACAATTTCAGGGGTAAGGCTAAAATAAGTAAAGGAAAATGTATAAATGGGATTTATATAACTGAAGGGAAATCCCCAAAAGCAATCCTAAAGACATTTAGATAAAAGTAGGCTTCAATAAATTTACGAACTGCTCCCTCCTTAGAGGTCTTCCGGCGGGGCATGAAAACATTTCTTTTTACACAAGCCCTCTGAAGTTACCGCCCAGCCTAACATTTTAGAGGGGCAGCCTCTCTCATAAGAGTCTTTTACTGTTGCTTTTATTCCCCTCTGTTTTATTCCTCTGTTTTTTTAGATTGTATTAATGTCTTTTTAAGCATTGTATATTACGGTATGTATTCACGGTTTTATGATTTGTATGTATTAATCTTGTATTTTATGGTTTGTTTTTACTGTAAGCCGCTTTGGGTCCCTCCTCACATGGGGGAAAAGTGGGATATAAATTTAAATAATAATAATAATAATAATAAATGTTACTTGCAAATAAACACTCAGCGAGAGTAAGGACAGAAAAGCTGCATGCTGTTGAAGGGAAGAGATGGACAGACTGTTGAACCAGCCAATGGAGGTGTGAATGACTGGGCTAGTGAAATACTCCCAAAATGTGCTCTGCTCCCAAACATTCTAACTACCTTGCTGAGAGGGGCAGCCCAATCCTAAAATCCAGTGGATCCTATCCCAGTTCAGGGCCAGTATGGAGAGGCCTGGAGGTCTACTTTGGGAAAAGGGACATTTGTCCCCTTCCCCCGGTGTAAAACAGGGAAGCCCCAATGGGCCTCCTCGGATTTTCGCCAGCTATTTAGCTGACGGAAGTAAGAGGAGGCCGTGTAAGGCAGCTGCCATCCCCGCCCCCTTCATCGCCCCTTCAGTCCGCCCCCACGCCTGCCGGGGGATTACTTACTTCCTCCAGTGGCCGCAGGGGCGATCCGGCGGCAAAGTGAGGGCGGCCAGCCTCCACGCCGGCCGCCCTTACTCCCGAGTCGATGCAAACATGCTTTACGGCACGTTCGCGGCATCTTCTGGAGGCGGAGCTCTTGCTCTGCCACTGGCTATTTCCAGAGGATTGCACTATAAGTGTCAGTAAGAAAAAATAATAATGGCACAGTCTCTGCGAGGGAAGAGAATGTGTCAATTTGGCTGGGTGAAAATCTTATATAATGTCCAGGGACAGTAAGAGCTTTTATATATAATCAGTATTAACTTTTGCTACTAAAAGTATACAAAAATATATACAGTTCTGTTTACTTTAGTGATTAAATGTGGGACTAATAGTACAAAAGCACTAGTATGTTAGATGTTGAAGAAAAATACTTTGTACAGTAATTATACACAAACCATATTTTGATACTTAAGCTTCCCAGTTATAACTGATTTTGATACATATTCTATTTTATTTGAAAATGAATGTAGTGTAATTACTTGAACCTCTGGGATATAAAAAAATGCTTTCTAATTTCGTAATACATGTGTACTCTACGGTGTACCCAAACAGAATTCTGTTGCTATGGATAGAATATATATTGACCAAGACAATTAGAATTCCAGCAGGTGTAGTTTCCAACCCCAAATCGTATTTTAAGATACCAGACTACCATTGGGAAGGGGTGGTGGCCGCAATGGACGTAGATGCCCTATGAACAATAATAGGGTCTTAGGCGTATACTACTGCTATCTTCAATTGCAAAATGCAAAAAGTATAAGATACTTTTTCAAAAAGACAGAGATTAAAAAGACAACTACCTTCCAAGTTTCTGGCCTTCTCCACTGAAAGCTTTGAATTTCAATCTAGGCCTTACATATTCCTGCTCCTGGTGGTCTTCCATATCCAGATTAACTTGACCTCCATGCACCAATCGTTGAAGTTCTGCAGGAATCTCTCTGAACAGCAGAAACAAACAAACAAAAAGAATAAAACAATTTTATGCTGGGCCATAACATTGACAGTAAGCTTAACATTGACAATAAAGTAGTCTGCCAAAGCACTGATCTCACATTAAACTCTCAAGCACTGTCAGCCCACATCTTGTGCGAAGGTTACATTCAGAGGTCAGTGAGTCAAGTCAAGATTGCGTATAGACGAAACTCCCTTAAAGCCAACAAATACATACCGCCTCCAAGAACTAAAAGCACAGTACAAGAGACACATGGGGACTGAGGGAGCAGCAGTTTCATTCTCCCGTTTCAGGCTCACTCCGGGACATAAAGGGAGTAAGTGGAAGAGCGGGCAGAATCGCCTGCACTATTTAAACTGTTGTTTCTCTCTTTTTTGGGGGGGAGGGAAGTGTGTATACTTGAATTCGCAAGTCAGTCGCATGTAAGATGCACGTAAGAGTGTAGTAATACAAATCACTGATCGGAATAAATGCCTGGCAAAACCCATCCAGAAGATAAGCACTGCTTATCTATTTAATGTGGCATCTTTTGCATTAATTCCTGAGTGTTTTATGTGGAAGCAGTGCTGCAGTTCTGCTTGTGTTCCTCAGTAATTATCAAGGATCTGTGGCAGTGTAAAACTCTCAAAGCATGCCATAGAAGTACGTGTATAGTTGTGATAGAAGGTATAAGATCCTGGGGAAAATGGCATTTGCCAAACCCCTCTCAGGCGAGTCTCTTCAGTGGCAGGTAACCTGCAGTGGCAGGTAACTTGGCATTTCTGCTTAACTCCTCCAGTGTTTTGAATTTATCGTCCACCTCATCCTGTTACACTATAGCCTTTTCAGGTATTCACTATAGCCTAGTTTTCATGGCTTTTTGAGGGACTCTGGCAAGGAGATTAAGAAAACATTATGTGCATATGGAGACTTTCTACATTACTGTAACTGTAGCAAACATGATTTCTATGTTGTTGTTAAGTCATGTCCGACCCTTCGTGATCCCATGAACCATATCCCGCCAGGCCTTCCTGTCCTCCACTATCTTCCTGAGTTCGCTCATTTTCATGTTTGTTGCATCGGTGATGCTGTCTAACCATCTCATCCTTGGCCTTCCCCTTCTCCTTTTGCCTTCAATCTTTCCCAGCATCAGAGTCTTCTCCAGAGAGTCCTCTCTTCGCATTAGGTGGCCAAAATATTTGAGCTTCAGCCTCAGTACCTGTCCTTCCAGGGAACAGTCAGGCTTGATTTCATTTAGAATTGACTGATTTGATCTCCTAGCAGCCCAAGGGACTCTCAGGAGTCTTCTCCAGCACCACAGTTCAAAAGCATCTATTCTTCGGCGCTCAGCCTTCCTTATGGTCCAACTCTCGCAACCATACATTGCTACTGGGAACACCATCGCCCTGACTATACGAACTTTTGTTGGCATAGTGATATCTCTGCTTTTTATTATGCTGTCTAAGTTTGCCATAGCTTTCCTTCCAAGGAGTAAGCGTCTTTAAATTTCATGGCTGCTGTCTCCGTCTGCAGTGATCTTGGAACCCAGAAAAGTAAAATCTGTTACTGCTTCCATTTCTGCCCCTTCTATTTGCCAGGAATTGATGGGACCCGATGCCATGATCTTAGTTTTATTAATGTTGAGTTTCAAGCCAACTTTTGCACTCTCCTCTTTCACCCTCATCAAGAGGCTCTTTAGTTCTTCACTTTCTGCCATGAGGGTGGTATCGTCTGCATATCTGAGGTTGTTGATATTTCTCCCGGCAATCTTGATTCCGGCTTGTGATTCATTCAGCCCTGCATTTCTCATAATGTACTCTGCATATAAGTTAAATAAGCAGGGTGACAATATACAGCCTTGCCGTACTCCCTTCCCAATTTTGAACCAATCCGTTGTTCCATGGCCGGTTCGAACTGTTGCTTCTTGATCCGCATACAGGTTTCTCAGGAGACAGGTAAGGTGGTCTGGTACCCCCATCTCTTTAAGAATTTGCCACAGTTTGTTGTGATCCACACAATCAAAGGCTTTTGCGTAGTCAATGAAGCAGAAGTAGGTGTTTTTTTGGAACTCTCGTGCTTTCTCCATGATCCACCGCATGTTGGCAATTTGATCTCTAGTTCCTCTGCCTCTTCGAAATCCAGCTTGTACGTCCGGTAGTTCTCGGTCCACGTACTGCTGAAGCCTAGCTTGTAGGATTTTGAGCATAACCTTGCTAGCATGTGAAATGAGTGCAATTGTACGGTAGTTTGAACACTCTTTGGCACTGCCCTTCTTTGGAACTGGAACGTAAACTGACCTTTTCCAATCCTTTGGCCACTGCTGAGTTTTCCAAATTTGTTGGCATATTGAGTGCAGCACTTTCACAGCATCATCATTTAGGATTTTAAGTAGCTCAGCTGGGATATTATCATCTCCACTAGCTTTGTTGTTAGTAATGCTACCTAAGGCCCACTTGACTTCCCTCTCTAGGATGTCCGGCTCTGGGTCAGTGACCACACCAGCGTGGTCATCAGGAACATTAAGATCTTTCTTGTATAGTTCTTCTGTGTATTCTTGCCATCTCTTCTTACTCTCTTCTGCTTCTGTCAGGTACTTGCCTTTTTTGTCCTTTATCATGCCCATCTTTGCACAAAACGTTCCCTTGATATCTCCAATTTTCTTGAAGAGATCTCTAGTCCTCCCCATTCTGTTGTTTTCCTCGATTTCCTTGCATTGTTCATTTAAGAAGGCCTTCTTATCTCTCCTTGCTATTCTCTGGAACTCTGCATTCAGTTGTTTATATCTTTCCCTTTCACCCTTGCTTTTTGCATTCCTTCTTTCCACAGCTATTTGTAAAGCCTCATCTGACAGCCACTTTGCTTTCTTGCATTTCTTTTTCTTTGGGATGGTTTTAGTTGCTGCCTCCTGTACAATGTTACGAACTTCCGTCCATAGTTCTTCAGGCACTCTGTCTACCAGGTCTAATGCCCTAAATCTATTCTTCACCTCCACTGTATACTCATAAGGGATATGGTTTAGGTCATATCTGACTGGTCTAGTGGTGTTCCCTACATTCTTCAGTTTAAGTCTGAATTTTGCAATAAGAAGCTCATGATCTGAGCCACAGTCAGCTCCAGGTCTTGTTTTTACTGATTGTATAGAGCTTCTCCATCTTTGGTTGCAAAGCACATAATCTATCTGGTTTCGGTATTGACCATCTGGTGATGTCCATGTGTAGAGTCGCCTCTTGTGTTGTTGGAAAAGAGTGTTTGCTATGACCAGCGTGTTCTCTTGACAGAACTCCGTTAGCCTTTGCCCTGCTTCATTTTGCGCTCCAAGGCCAAACTTGCCTGTTGTTCCGTTTATTTCTTGATTTCCTACTTTAGCATTCCAGTCTCCTATGATGTAAAGGACATCTTTTTTGGGTGCTAGTTCTAGAAGGTGTTGCAGGTCTTCATAGAACCGGTCAACTTCATCTTCTTCGGCATCAGTGGTTGGGGCATACACTTGGATTACTGTAATGTTGAATGGTTTGCCTTGGATTAGAACTGAAATCATTCTGTCGTTTTTGAGGTTGCACCCCAGTACTGCCTTTCCCACTCTTTTATTAACTATGAGGGCTACTCCATTTCTTCTAAGGGATTCATGCCCACAGTAGTAGATATGATGGTCACCTGACTTAAATTTGCCCATGCCCGTCCATTTTAGTTCACTGATTCCCAAGATGTCAATGTTCAATCTTATCATCTCATTTTTGACCACATCCAGCTTGCCTTGATTCATAGACCTCACATTCCATGTTCCTAAGCAGTATTGCTCCTTGCAGCATTGGATTTTCCTTTCAACCTCAGACACATCCACAGCTGGACGTCCTATTGGCTTTGGCCCAACCGCTTCACTCTTTCTGGGTCTACTTGGAATAGTCCTCCGCTCTTCCTCAGTAGCATATTGGACACCTTCTGACCTGAGGGGCTCATCTTCCGGCGTCATATCTTTTAGCCTTTTGGTACTGTTCATGGGATTTTCTTGGCAAGGTTACTGGAGTGGGTTGCCATTTCCTTCTCCAGTGGATCACTTTTAGTCAGAACTCTCTGCTACGACCTGTCTGTCTTGGGTGTCCCTGCACGGCATAGCTCATGGCTTCATTAAGTTACGCAAGCCCCTTCGCCACGACAAGGCAATGATCCATGAAGGATCTCTATAGAATCCATGATTTCTATAACAAACAGAAATAACCCCCCCACACACACACACACCACCAGCAGCTTTTGTCTTGAGAAATACACAGAGGTTTTTTGTTTGTTTGTTTTTACACATTCTCGCTAAGTCATCTCACCTCTACAACACCAAAGCTGTTTCTAGAATACGAGGATGAATGCAAAAATGTGATATGGAAGTTGCCACAGTAAATGTGTAATGTAACAATCCCTGCTTTATACTTGGAAACCCACATTTGCTAAATGTAGCCTACAATTTCAGTTATTAATTCAGTTCTTCAATTCTTCTGTTCTCAAAGAGCAGGCATTTATTTGAAAACAACTGTGAAAATTCATTCAAGAAGTTACAGTCACACACACATAGTAAACTTACCCCCTTTTAACGGACTCAAGAAACTGAGCGTTTACTGGATCTGTATAAGTTCTCAGCTCTCCATCATCTAAACTGAAACCATTCCTCCACAATTTAAGCAAAATTTGAATCTATCAAAGAATCAGATGTAAAACATGTATTTAAAAGTATGCAGTTCAGCATTCAAAACAGCTCCGCTGTGTTTCTGGAGCAACATACAAGGAAAGGCTGCCTTAGTTTCTTAAATGTAGGGGGAAAGCCATGTATTAATAATCTACATATGGAGCATTCACTGGTACCAAGAAGAATACGATGGTACTCGCTAGTACAGAGTTGATGGTATCAGAGCCTCCCTGTGCAAACAGAAGCTGCTTATCAGTATATATGTTTTTTTCAAGACAAGGTGGCTTGCAAAGACATAGGCCCATGTTGAGCAGCTATGCCCAGATATCATCAGTCTGATTGCTTTTGCTCATATGGGGGCCCCTGTATCTGCGGATTCAGCATCCATGGTTTCACTTATCTGCAGATGCCGAATCCCCCAACCTCCCCCACGTGCATGCGACACCCCCCCCCGAGCTGTTACTATTGATGTTGTTGGTGTCTTGCTTAGAACAAATGCGATAAGCAGCCTCCTGCTGCTGATTGCATGGAAGTAGACCAAGACTAAATGCTAGAGAGGCTCAGCAAGGTTAACAGGAAGTAGTTTATAGTTAAAAAATATGGTCTCGGACAATATGCAGTCAATACGAGATGCAACCTATCAGGAACCACTCATACTTTGCTGTTACCTGCAACTGGCTTTAGGCATAAAACCTTTACAAAGTTTATGCAGGACAGCAACAATTGTGCATAGCAGGGAATTCTGTTCACCAGAGTTTTACTTACATCATGCCCATTCCGATTTTCTCCATATATATATTCAGAACGACCCAGAGATGAATCACCCAATCTGTATCCTCCACCAGAAAATAACTAATAAAATATTCAGAATACAGATCTGTAGTATAAGGCGACAACACTTACATTTTATATAGTCAACTAACTGGAATTTGTATCAACCAGATCATTATTATTAACTACTAATAAAACATTCAGTATTTCCCTTTCTACTGAAATATCAATGTCCACCTGCAATTTGCAGGTCAATTAAATAATCACTTTGCAAAATACACATCATGCAGATAGAAACCAAGTATTTTTAGATACAGTAATTGGAAAAAAAAGCCTTGGCAGAGAGTCAATGAAAACTGATTAAATCTTAACACGATTAAGCAAACACAAAATAATGGGTTTAGGGCAGATGATTCTCAGGTATGCTCATCTCATAACAAGCAAATTAGTTTGAATTTAAGAGATGGTTTATATTCCACATATCAGCTGGGTTACACCAAGAACACTGGTGAACACTGTGAATCAAGGCTTGATTCACATATTGAGCCAATGCATGGTTTGGGATCAACCAGAAATACAGAATCCAAAACCATATGGTCAAGTGGGTTTGTGAGCATGGGGTTTGGCATGGTGTCTGAATTGACAAGCCATACTTATGGTTGTTGCTCTACCTCCAGAGGCTGCTATGGAAGCAGGAATGAATTTATCAACTTGAGTGGATAGAAAGTGGAAACAGATAAGCAACTCCTAACTATGGTTTGCTTGTTTTATAATCTGGAAGTTCACACCATGGTTTAGATACTAAGTCATGGTTATTGTAACGTGTAAAACCACATGGTGTACAAAAAGCAGTTGCAAAGACATGTGCCAGTGACCCCAATTAGCCACAGCTTCCAGGTTCATGTGTCCAATGTATTTTGGGATGCATGGTTGCCTTTTACACTTTACAGGTTTACTGCTGGAAGCAATGGTGCAAACCAGTTGCTGTACAAATTGATTTTGTCCACACAAAGACATGGCTAATATGTGAAGTTTCTATGCGCAGATATACCCATTTCATTTGTAGCACCCAAGGGCTGGTGTTGAGCTCCGGTTCTGGCAGGCAGTAGTATTCCTGAACTGTTTTCAGAGGATGAAAGAGGGCTGGTAGCAGCCAGACCAATCTACTCCCCTTTCCCTATTTGAGGGCAAGAGTGCCGCCTCATTTTCTGTCTCCACACTAGCATCTAGTGCTAATTGTTACAAATTCCTGTCTGGTAGAGCAGCTGTTAAAAACAAGCATATGTATTTGCTACACTTCACCCTCAGCCTTCTCAAATTCACCACACATTTTGTAATGAAAAAGATTTAAGTACAATAAAACCTTGGATTGAGAGTAACTTGGTTTGAGAGTGTTTTGCATAACAAGCAAAAATTTTTAATAAATTTTAACTTGATTAACAAGCAATGTCTTGCATTACAAGTAGGTTTTGGAGCCCGAGGAGCAGCTGCTCCGGGCGTGGGGCGCTACGCTCAGGCTCCACCACTGAACGGCTGCCTTCTCAAGCCGCCCTCACGATCGTGCATAGAAGGAAAGGCGCGTGGAGGCAGCCCTGTGAGGAAAGGCGCCGGTGAGGCCCATTACGCCTCTGCGAGTAGTCTCTCTCGCTGTGGGATTGTGGGTAATCGTCTCCCAGTCTCAGTCCAGTGAGCCAACAGATAGCAGTGATCCTGTTAGTGATAGACTTCCTACACAATAACGTCCTACACAATAACGTTCGTGATAGACGTCCTACACTCCTCCTTCTCTCCTCTCTCTCGTCTCCCTCACACCAGCCACGATTCTTTTCAAAGGTAAAGTGCAGGTTAATTTGTTTTATTTTGACTTTATACTGTATTTTGTATTACTGTAATCATTTTTATATGATTAAATGGTTGTGGAACGAATCATCTGAGTTTCCATTATTTCTTATGGGGAAATTCGCTTTGATATACGAGTGCTTTGGATTACAAGCACGTTTCCGGAACGAATTATGCTCGCAATCCAAGGTTTTACTGTACATTAAAAAAATAAATAAATCATCAAGTAATATGATTTACAAAAGTAGAGTAGCATTTGCAGTATGAAACATTTTTGCATTATAATGATTGTGTTTTTCCTATAAAAATGATCACATATATACGCACTTTTGCTTTATGACAATCTCCCGAGGCTCTTGACACTTCATCTAAAGGGACTGCCCCATGCTCTCTTGCTTCTTTGAAAAGTTCACCGACAATTTTACTGGGAGTTAAATTATGAGACGGTCCTACAATCTGGAGGTCCTTGTATTCTGAATCACCTGAGTAAAATCTTTTTTTAAAAAAAGCAACGGTATCAATACATCACCGATTTTCAGAAACATTCAGAACACTTTCCATCTGAAATACTGCTATAAGAATGAAAGGAAGGGATTCTGTAGAGTCAGAAACTCCAGATATGCTCCTTGAAGCATTTTAGCTCCCTACGTTCTCTAGCTCTTACTGTAATGTGTTGCATATGAAATGAAGGGTGAAATAGTCAAAATGCAGGCAATCATCACAGGAGCAACCAAGTGCCAGAATTCAAGCTGTGGTGAATGGGAACCTGTCGCCATTTGTTACAGTCCATGTCCAAAATGGAGCTGGCTTGGCCCAGACCACCATTTTGAACACGTCACCCTACACCTCTTCCTCCTCAAGCCAGAGTGCATGCTAAAAACATGAGACCTCGGCCCATCCAGACGTTGTATGGGGAATTGCCAGCCTGTCTGTGCCAATTTGCAACTGATATGGCATGCATGGGCCGTGTACATGATTTTGACAAGACAAATCAAGGGGATCAAAAGACAAAATGAAAAAGAACTTACATGAAGGTCACACTTCTATGCATACAGTACTTGAATGGGAGTAAACCCACTGAACACAGTAGGACTTACTTGTGTGTAAACATACAAAATAAAAGACAGCTGCCGATTAAGAATGTTCCCATTGCACAGTACTTCAAAAATGTTTATTTGTCAAGGGAAAAAAAATTGTACTCTGCAAAATTGCTTCAGAAACCTTTCAAGCTTGCAATCACCAAAGCAGACTGAGCTGCAGCATCAATATTTTTCAAGCTGTTTTATTAAGGTGCATAAACAAGTGCTTCCTTTGATAAAGAAATATTTCCAAAATGCACTGGAAACACTGCGAATGCCTTTTGTTCTTGGGTGCCTTTTTTACAGCTGCTTTTGATTCCATGTTGCTGCTGGAAAGGTATACTAAACCTAATATCTGAAATCAGTCCTTTAAATTGGGGTTGGCTTAAGGAAGCATGTTTTAGAATTAAAGAGACTGTCCAGCCTGTCCTTCCACTATTGCCTAGTTATTTAAAAAAATGCAATATCACTTAACACTTCATTTACAAACAAATTATTGGGATAAGAACAAAAGAAAGAAAATGTGCAGACAATTTTAAAAAGGAAAAGGAACTTAAAAATAATAGGTATGAATGTTAGATGAAACAAAGATTTATTTTACAGTACCTTTGGTTATCCTTGTCATCACTCATACTTCTTTCTGGTTTTTTCAAACTTCTAAAGGAGTCCAATTTCAGACTGCCAAGAAATATTTTATTTAACATTCAGTTTATTTTATGGTACTAGCAATTTTACTTTAAATTATGTTGCTGAGAACTCTGCACTGTATAATTTGCACAGCTTGTAACAGACAAATCTAAGTTAGATGAACCCAAGATCATAACAAATAAATAGAATGCAAGTGCTGAGCAAAAATCATTCTATAACAAATTTAAAACTTATAATGCAATACTGTGCATATGTGCACAAAAAGTCAATCCTACTGAGTTCAATGAAACATACTCCTAGGTGAGTGTGTAAAGCATTCCAAGGTTAACCACCATCAGTAACTTCAGTGGAGCTCACAAGGAAGTTCTACTGTGGCCACTTCGGTTCCTAAAGGAAAATACTGTACTTTCCTCTATACCAGTGATGGCGAACCATTTGGGCTTGGTGTGTCAAAAAATTTGAAAATGCCTAACTTGACTTTGCAGGTGTTTTCCCCCGCCCTCCGAACGTTTAATAGTACTTTGACTATTGCTACTTTTAATAGTAATTTTGAATTGAACTGAACTGAAAACAACTATACAGTAGAACACATTGCATTTTATTTAAATCAATTAGTGACTTTTTTGTTGCTGAGTTTTACTAAATAATAATTTGAAAGAAGTCTGCCAAAATTCCTGCCCTAAATGTTCAAGACAAGCCTGTAAAACGTTTGCAAAAATGTAAGGTGTATCAGGGCCCTGGGGGAAACGCTGGCGTGTCACCCAAAATGACCTCGCGTGTCACCTGTTACATGCGTGTCATAGGTTTGCCATCACGGCTCTATACTGTACTGTACTGAGAAACATTTATTTATCTCAGTGGTTCCTTATACAGGTGTCCTCCGGTTAATGACGATCCGCATATACGACGGCAGTTCCCCAGTATAGTACCTTACAAAAAAGTGATGGCTTCTGGCGGCAGAGCGCTCACTCCGTCGCCCTAAAGCTCCGCAGGATCACGCTCTTCGTCAATGTAATACATTGCAGTTGACATAATAGAGAATGAATGGCAAGTACTCCAGATATGTACTTTTAAATCCTCAGCCCATCAGCTGTTCAACGCTAAACATCAAAGTGCTAATCTAGCACCAAACAACCAACGGGTTGGAGATTTAAAAAGAGGCGCCTGGAGTACTTGCCATTCATTCCCTGTTACAAATGCACTGTCAGCGCAATCCTAACCAACTTTCCAACGCTGCTGCAGCCACAAGGTAAGGAACCAAATGTTCCCTCACCTTGAAGAGGCCTCCATGACTGCCCCTGCACTGCAAAATGCAATGTGCGCCCTGTTGGCACGGCTACACTGGCGCTGGAAAATTGGTTAGGATTGCATTGTAAATTCTATAGGCTTATATGCCCTATACCAAAATTGACCACTAGATGGTGCTGAAGACTTAACGACGGATTCACTTTACAAAGGAGTTTTCAAGAAGGTATCCCATCCTCCTTAACCAGGGGATACCTGTACTACAATTTCTAAGATCCAGGTTTTTGAGAATAGTCACACCACAGATGAAACTATGTAACATAGTGTGAGTTAACTAAAATATAATTTAAAAGTCCTTCTTTACCTCTGGACTGGTAATCTGGAATGACTGGCCACTCTCACTGCTGGTTTATCAGGATGAGATGGTTGTCTTTTCATTTCATCTTCATATAGCCCAGCTAATGCCAGCTACACAGAACATTAGATGTTTTAGGCAATGTCTACAGACACAAGAATAAGGGTACTGTCCAGATATACATTTTAGTTGACACCCTATGCACATGAGGAATGCTTATGATTTAATGTTGATAGAAATAGCCATTTACTAAAGGAAAAACTTCTAAAGCCAGAAAAGAGCACAGCTAAATAGCTCTTCATATCAGCTATACAGCCTTTGCTTACAGGACTGGACAGTATTTAACACTGAAAACTAACACAAAATAGCAAAAATCAGCAAAATGAACAAGCAGCACATGCTTGGCAGAAATGGACTTCCATCGCCCTTCTAGAATACCTGCTTCAATTCATGCAAGAGGCAAGAGATTTGATGGTTGAAATGTTACAAGTTTTGTTATACAGACAAGACCAGTGGTTCTCAAAGTGGTGGATTGCGCCCCACCATTTGGAACCACAATTTGCCCCCTCCCCCCTGAAGGAGTGGGGATACCATGGCAGCAGCGGCAATCCCAGGGACTGCCATCGCCGTTGGGAAAAAAAGCACCTGAAAACGGTGTTTTTTTAAAAAAAAACTTACCACAGCCTCAAGGTTTGCAAGCCTCTTCAGATCACTGCAGAGTGGAGATTTACAACCACTTCCGGGTTTCGCAAAAACTGGACGTGGCCATAAATTGCCACGGAGCTGTGATCTGAAGCTCAGAGGGGAGGCTACAGAGGGTAGCGCAGGCCTCCCCACACACCCTGGAGGCAGTGATAAGTTAACAAAAACATTTTCAGGTACTTTTTCCTTGCCGGCAGTGGCGATCCCCAGGATCGGCGCTGCTGCTCGGCCCACCTCTGCAAGCACTCAAGTTCTCCCCGCCTTGTGGGGAGAACTTTGAGAACCACTGGGCTAGACTATTATTAACGTTCTTTTTGGTCTACAATCACTACTTTTTGGTCTACAATCACTGTTACTAAAGCATACAGATTTTTTTGTTCTATGTTTTTGTATGTGTGTTATTTGGTGACCAATATGGCAATAGTCCTCATCCCAGCCCAGATGTTCTGTGACTGCTGTTTTTTGATGCAGGCCTAGCAAGGCAAGGATGTAGGAGAAATAATTTGTATTGGCTATGCTGATGACATTCAGTGGCGTAGCTAGGAATGGGGCCGACCCCTCGACGCCCCCAAACTAATTTGCATAATTTAAGTTTCGTTTTTGTTTTAACTTTTTTTGGTTTTTTAAAAAGTTTTTTAGGGGTTTTGTATGCTCCGGGCACGAACTCTGTAAAGCGCCCAGCAGCGCTTTACAGAGTTCACGCAGGCGCAGCACGGCGATGTTTCCAATCGTGCTGCGCCTGCGTGAACTCTGTAAAGAGCTGCTGGGCACTTTACAGAGTTCGCGCCCGGAGCAGAGAAACGCAGAACGCCCCCGGAAGAGATCGTCGCTGGAGGAGATCGTCGCTGGAGGCTCCTATACAAAAGCTAAGTGCACAAAGCATACACACACGATTAGAAGCCCCGTTAGCGCTACAAAACCCCTAAAAAACTAAAAAAAAACACCCAAAAAGTTAAAACAAAAAACGAAACTAAAGGAGGCCCGCACCCCCCCAGAGCCTCAGCGCCCCTACGCCCTGGGGCCCACCGCCCCATATTAGGCGACGCTTCTGATGACATTGGAACTGGTCCTGAACCAATAACATCAGTCCATGACGGATATCTCTATGATACTATGTTTTGTTTACTCCCTCAAAATTTAGTAGCATTCCCATAAGTGTTTATATTGTACTGCAACTGATTTTGAAGATCTGTTAATTCTATAATGATGACAGCCATTATAAAATAATATTATAAAATCAGCCATCATTAAAATGAAGGGAGACAGCTGCCTTTTATATGGCAAGCTGTGTCAGGATTAGAGTAAAAATAAAATTATGTTTAATTAAAAAAAACTATTTAAAGCCACACAGAATTGTGAGGTTAAAATTTAACCACAAATATCTATCACCTCAAGCTGCGACGTGCGAGAAACCCTGACATCACTGGGCTTACTTACAAGGATGTGCTGATTTGTGGATGAAATCTGGTATCAAAGAGTCAGCCACTGGAAAGCCAGAAGCTTGATATAAATTTGTATCAGTAAGCACACTACCTACCAATTTTGATCAAGAGCTCTCCCAGAGCAGTTTTGATAAGCGATTTGATTTTGCCCTGAAATTCTGGGGAACCAGGTTTCCAGCTCTTATCTTTAAAATCATTCCTAGAATAACCAAGGTTTGACAGCATGGGGAACACTTCGCATGAGAATGACAGAGATGAATGCATTACCTAAGGAATGTGTGATGAGTAGCACGCCAGTTGTGTTGTTTTGAAAAAGGAAAGGGGGGTGGAGAGGGTCCCAAGAAATCACCTAGTTCTCTGGAAAGAAGCCTGCCACAAACTCTGTCGGAAGGAGCGCTCACACACACACCCCTCCCACGCAACCCAGGATGGGGATCTCGATCTGGGAGGATCCCTCCCTCCGCCTCCTGCTCTATCAAAACGACCGAAAGGTAGCATTGCTCGTTTCACCGCGAAGGTGATGTTGCTGGAGCGGGCGAGGAAGGTGAGGCGACAGTGCCACCAGTCCCCTTCCCAGGCGTTACTCCTTGAATTGACGCCATCCACACCTGCAAATCCCGGACTGTGGGAGGCCGGCCGCTTCCCCGCGGTCCTTTTTCCTTCCGCGGTCCGCTAGTCCCAGCCGTCACCGCTTCCTCCTCCTGCTGCCCGGTAGTTGCCCCGCCGTCCGCCATCTTCAGCGGCAACGGAGGAGCCGCTCCCTGACGTCCAAGCTTCGAGCTACGGCCAAACTCTAGCAGATGGGCGGGACCACTGAGGAGTTCTTCCGGCAGCGGGCACTGCCATGGCAACAGGAATTCAGCAGCAGGACCACGTCGAACGGCTCCCAGGAACGCCGTGCCCCCCGTCCCGCTCGAGTGCGCCTGCGCATCTGGCACTTGTTACTCCTGGCCTCTCCCTCTGGCGATCGGTGGTGGAAGGACGCCCATGTCATTTCCTCACGTTTTGCTCCACGTTCCATATACCCGGGATAATTATTCCACCCCTTTAATTCTTGCCAAATTCATCTGGAATAGGTAGCCTCCCCTTGATTCCACATCCCAGGAGGCATTGCAAGTCCCACGTTTTGAAAGGGACATGCTTGCTGCGCGCCTTATGACCCGGCTGTGCGTGCTATTGTTATTGAAGGAAAGCGCGGGGAACGTACGAAACGGCATGAAACGAGACCAAATGCTGTGGCATTTGAGGCTGCACACTGAAAATCAATACACATAGATAACTATCTAATCCCCTAACGTAGCCTAATGCTATGGAAGCTAAGCTTGCAGACGATATTCAATGGAGCAATCTTACCGTGAAGCCTTAGCCACCCTGCAGCTCAGCTGCGAATCGATTATCTGCGATTAAAATGAAATAAACGTCCCTTACAGACCTTTTCACTGCATATGCGCCCTTTGAAAACGTGAGTGGGAGGGATAATAAGGCCACTGCTAGGGTTTCAATCCTATGCTCATTTACACTGAAGTAAGTGCCACTGAATTCAGTGTTAGCTAGGCATACTTTTAAGTTGACATTCGTAGGCTGTAGGAAGCATACCTCAGTTTGAGCTCGTGCTCAGACAGTATAAATAATATAAGTGACTGGAATCCAGTCACCTCCTTTTCTTTCCATCATTCAGCTGGCCAGAGCAGGCCTGCTGCTGGAATGACAGAATGATAACGATTTTCTCAAGGCGTTAAAGCTATGTACAAATAAAACTTGTACTGTACAAGTTTGAACCCTTATACAAAAATGGGCAGGGCCAGGGGCCCAGTTCAGGAGCACCAAGACAGGAGAAATGAAACTCTTTGCAGGACTTGCCACAGATTCGAAAAGGTTGTGGGGCTGGCATATGAAGTTATATGCAAGGCAAGGCAGGAGATTCTGAAGGACCATCCATGTCACAACTGAATAAGGGCAGTTGGATTGAGACTTGCATGATCTTGATGGAAAAGATGCCCAGATGCCAGAGAGTTGTCTCTGAGGTTCTCATATGAAATCCAATTGGTTCAGAATGACCACAGCACCCACAACGTCTGCTTCTTTCATGGTAATGGCAGCATTGTTTCTGAGGCTGTTATGCTCTGCACACGTGAAGTGTTCATTTTACAGTATACTCTGGTGATCTTGCTATGTTTATCAATCACCATTAGGCTCTTGTTAGGAGATAGATACACCGCCATGCTGTATCATTTGTGATCTACGAAGTACTTTGACACAGCTCCTGTTATCTCTTGCATTCCTTGAACTATTGGCTTTATTTTATTACCTTTTCTTCTCAGGATGTAGAGACCAACTTAGGTGGCCATTTCACACATCTGATGAAATGGTATACACACTTTCCTGGGAGTAAACCCCATCGAACACAATGGGACTCACTTCTGAGTAGACATGCATAGGATTGCACCAACACCGTGGCAGCCACCTCTTCTGCGGCTCTTTACAAAAGGAAAGCTCCTTGCCATTCTTCTCGCAGTTTTGTCAAACTCAGAAGTGCGAGACACCGGATTTTATTTAAAGGGACGGTGCAAAGGAGCTCCTTCAATTGCATTGTCCTTGTAAATAAAACTGGAAGTCCTGCACTTCTGGGTTTGAGGAAGCTGCGCGAGGAGTAAGGAGGGTGATGATCCGTTTGTCGCTCAAGTGAATGGAAAGCAGATAGTGGCGGCTTGCAGCAGTGGCAGACCAGAGAGAGGTGGAGGCAGACTCGGGGTGAAGCACACAACAGATCCACAGCCCCCTTGGACTCTTCCTTCGCAATCTGCTACTGATGCAACCTACTTCAGCTCGCCTCGCGGTTGGGCTAGCAGTGGCTGTAAGTCTAGGAGAGTGTTGTTGCAAGACATGAGTTAGTCCTTAACATTTCCCAAGACTGCTTCTTGTTTCACAGCTAACACAGCTACTCCTCTGGACCATATTATGCAACACGTTAATTTACTATTTCTTATAGACCAGAAAGCTGTCATTTACCACCAATACATTATTTGTACATAGGAAATTAAATATAGAGGAAAGGATCTTTAATACTTAAAAAAAAATAATCCTTGACAGATTTATAAATTGTCACTAGGTGGTGCTCCAATAACATTTAAATCAATTTAACCAGAACTCAGATGACAGGGTGGGTGACATGGAGCTATATCTCTCTGGCCTCATGTCATCTATACTCGAGCGCGTGCGTGCGTGCTCACACACACACGCACACACACACTCACTGGTGGTGATGGGAACTATGAGGAAAGAGCACTTTGTGCACAAAGGGAGCACTTTGCACAAACATCCTATTGCCCCTCACAACATGTATGGCAAGATATTTCTCTCACACTTCTTAGGATTCTTATTGGAGGAGATTATTTGCCCCAGGAGGACTCCACACACAAACACTGCACTCCACCACCCCAACAGG
Source organism: Plestiodon gilberti rubricaudatus (assembly GCA_026170595.1). Classification (NCBI taxonomy): domain Eukaryota; kingdom Metazoa; phylum Chordata; class Lepidosauria; order Squamata; family Scincidae; genus Plestiodon; species Plestiodon gilberti. The sequence continues at coordinate 40,841,888 of JANXHW010000004.1, forward strand.
GGGAGCATGGATAATGCACCCCACACAGGTGAGCAACGAAGGGGAGGAAATCCCATGCTGCAACACATGCTGCATATCTGTCTCCTCTCCCCACTCTCATACCTCTAAATAATGGCCCTTCAGTACTATTGGTTATAGCAATTATTTTGGCTAAACTCAAGCCTATCTTTTCTGGCTGCCAGCCTGGATCTTTGTGCAGATACCTCTGGGGTGCCACTGTATCACCGAGAGTCCCCTTGCCCTTGTGGCTCCCTTCTCTGGCAAAAAGACTCCTAGCTGGTGGACTCCTCACCAGGACCCAAAGCTTTGCCATCGAGAGATTTCTCATGGCTGCCACCTGCCAAGGGAGCTATCTTCTTTCCCTTTTTCTTGTATGGTTGAAAGTGTGTGTTTGTGTGAATGGCATAAGGGGACTTGAACCCTGGGTGCTGGGATTTCTGGCACTTTTTGGCTTTTGCCTCTTTGCTGTCTGTGCCACAGTAGTTCCTGCAGGGGGAGGTGCTGAGTGCCATCCATGTCTCATGCCTGTGGTTGTGTGTCATTGGAGCATCTCCCCATGGTTGGCCACAGTCGCTGTTGCTGTGTGACTCATTTTTGAATGCCACCACAGGGATGTCACCACAGGCGTTGTCTCAGCAGTGGCTGCTCATTGGACCTGCCACGACCCCCTGCTTGCTTCAGCCTGATGGCGCTTCTCTGGCTGCCAGTATCGGGGTTTGTTAGGTTGCAGCGATAGGCTCCTTTCATGTCAGGGCAACACTGGAATGACTTCAGGCCGCAACCCAATGATTGGTGGGTTATGTCAGGGTTTCCATGGATGCTGGAAGAGTTATTAGGAGGGCTGCGCCAATGTGGAGTTGCCTGTGATCTTGTTTTCCCCTCCTCCTTGCAGCTAGATGAGTCTAAGATATGACCAACATTGTGCCAAAATAGGAATGACATCAGCACAACTTCAGCAAAGGATTGCACTCTGGGGCTACAATCCACTTATTTGGAAGGAAGGCCCATTGAAGTCAGTGAGACTTACCTTTGAGGAAACATCTATAGTCTTGCACTGTAAATCGGTTTTCTAGCAAAAATTCTAACAAAAATTCTAACAGTAATCAACTCTGAACACATATGATTTGAGTATATACAACAAAGAAAGCATATACCATATATTCAGAATGATCTGTTTTCATCTAGCAGTCTTCAGGGATGGTGGTACTAGTGGTGCATAAACATCCCTTGGTTCAAGGATTTGCACGCCTTCCAAATGAAGTTAGCAAATCCCTGTGACTTTGTGAGCATTGCACGTCTGCAGCTGAAAGTACCCGAGTCTTTCTGCTTCCACTGCAGTCTCTGCACCCAACCCCCCCCATCCCAAGACTCCCAGAAATTTGCCTTGAGATTTGGGGGAGGCAGCTGCAGAGGTACTTTGTGGCTGGGGGAAGGGAAGGGGACAGTGGTGGAGACAGCTCTCAGGGCCCGGGCAAGCAGAACCCTGGCACTTGTGTGGATTTGCATGCAATCAGGGCTGAGTTTGCCTCTGTTGATTTCTCATGACAGCTCTACTTACAGCTGCCTGAACACAGGACTGGCCCAACCATGAGGCCAGGTGGGCTGCTTGGGTTGACAGATGGGCACAGATGGCATCCTGTGCTCATTGGCCACCTGCTCACCTGTTTTGGAATAGACCAGTGGAATGGGCTGGAACATGAAGCTGGGAGAAGCACCTCCCCACTTCCCAAAGGTAAAAACCCTCCTCTGAATACTGAGGAAGACAAAGGTAAAATGGGACATGGACAGGTGGGTAAGCTAGGGGGCCTGCTGCCTTCATGGCTGTTGCCAAAGATTGTGGCAGCAGATGTAGTGGAAAAGGGAGGAAGTTACCACTGTCTCCTCTCCTCCACCGATTCCTGTAAACTGGTCAGGCTGGGGGGGAGCTGGAAAGCTTACAAGAGGAGGTGGCAGAATTGGGGGGGGGGTAGCAATCAGCTGCCATTTGTGGTGGCAGATCAGCATGATCTACCCCTGAGTATATAGTCTATCCAATGGGGCATACAACTGTCCTTCATTACACACTGCTCTTGAAATCCTTTAAGGAGAGTCATCAAAAGAGTTTAATTTCTGTTCAAAAACCATCTACACACAGCCGTGTGTTGTGGAAGTCAGCCCCAGACTGGCCTGGAAAATCTACCTGACTCCCATTTTATGGGTGTTTTATTGTGCAGCTGAAACCTTTTTTTTTCTATTCTAGCAGACTTTGACTTGATCATTATAACTTTTCCATACCCTTGTTTGTCTTGTTATCTGCTAGTCCTGTGTTTGATTGTGTATACAGCATTGTAGTTGTTTTTTACAGTTTTTCTGATAGTTTTAAAGCAATGACATTAGCCACCTTCGGCATTTTATTTAAATGGAAAGAGGACATATAAACAAATGAACACATGATTGTTACTCTACTATTTGTCATTTGTATATATATTTTTTGTTTTACAAGCTTTATTGTGCTTTCTGGCACAGCCACCAGAACTGAGGCGGAACATGACTTGTCCAAGATGTCAAGCTCTGTGTTTTATTCAACCCATGATTAAGAGATGGACTTAAAACCAGACGCTTTAAAAAATAAAAATAAAAGTAGTCATCTTGTGTGGGAGGAGATGTGGACTGACTGAGTCCGTGACAAGGGTTTAACACTTTCACCAGCTCTATTTTCTGCTGAGAACACTGCCCTAGAAAAGGCTAGTCACCCCCCGCCCCAAAGCAGCTATTTGCAGCAAATGTTCTCCCTGAATTAGTTTCCCACCAAAACTCACTCCCAAAGTGGCTGGCTGAACCAGGCCCATTAGTATCTGCATTGTACAAAAAGACCCTTGTGGCTTTAAGCCTGTCTCTTAATAAGAGATAATGTATAGTTTGCCCCCTTAATTAGATAGTACTTAAGCTAACACTAATCCAGTTCGCACTCCACTGAACCACATTGGTTCTCTATATATAGTTCCTCATAAATGTATTCAAGCATTGCATCATCTTCTTTCAAATCTGTTCCTGAAATCCTGGTTTTATATGCTGAAGGCTAAAATATGCATGATAAAGATCTCAGACTGAGAAGGTGTTGAAGTCTGATGTGATGCAAGGAGCTGTCCTTTCTGCTTCTCAGTATCATCTTGTCTTCTGCTGCCTGACTTCCCATGCTGCTTTGCTTTAGCAATCTATAAAAATGCCATCTTTAGGTCAAGGATCACTCTTTGACAGTTTCAGTTATGAGTACTGTACTCTCTTTTCTTAGCTTCATCCTCACGCACAAAGATGACATGGATTTTATTTTGAGGCTACAGAAGAGAGGTCCCTTCTTCCTTTCTCCTACACAGCTATACATTCAACAAGTACAGTACTTCACAACGGAGCTGGAGTTTGGCTCTTCTCTTCAGTCCTTTGCTGTAGAATTCTTCCATTCAATCCATTTTCTTTTTTGATGGCACCAATATGATCTCCATCTTTGCTACAGAAAGTTGGTAAGGAGACCTACACAACAGAAGGAGAACAACAAGAGGCAGCTGTTGTTTGCTGCTCAGCAAGAAAAATGACTGGGGAAAGCCCAACAAAAAATTATATGCTGATTCCTCCAACTGGAGCAGCTCAAAGACTGCTGGAGACCCAGATGGGTAGAAATCGACTCAGATGGGTAACTGCCTGAACCAGCACTCTCCCTAATGAAGGGAAGATTTCTGACATCAATTTTATGCCAGCGTGGTGGCTGAAACACATGGCCATTTTCATGAAAATTGCTGCTGGAAATGGTGGTTGTAACCAGAAATACAGTAGATCAGATGTTACTTTTTCTACCTACCTGAATCCCTGGAGACACTTGGACCACTGTACATGAATGAAGCAGTAATGTCTGAACTTAGTGTCCGATTCTAAAAGTCAAAATACACGGAAACTGATATTCCCCTATTCGTGTTCATTAGAGATGGTCTGACTGAAACAAATAGATGTTGTGGAGCTTTTGTGACTTTGTGCTAAATGCTCAGTTTTCCAAAGCATCTCAGTGGAGAAAAAAAATCATGGGGACTGGTCACAAGTGAATAAATGTGTTATGCCAAGAATATTGGCAAATGGAGCTATGCAAAACAATTGGACCCATTATAACATCTTCTGCAAACCACTAATAGATGTTTTGGACTTGGTTCTTCATGATCTATTAGCTGTGCTGAAACTAAACAGACAGGTTACACAATGAAGGAATGTAAGTATTGGAGTCCCCCAAGGATCTGCACTGAACCCAGTGCTTTTAAACTTGTTCATAAACAATCTGGAATTAAGGGTTAGCAGCACTATCTGGCCATAAAACAGGGCGGGTGGTGGGTGGATTGGGGAGCTTGTCATTGTGGGCAGGGGTGATTCTTGGTGGGAAGTGCTCCGCGATATCCTAAAGGCTGATCTACACTGCACGTATCCCGGCGCATCCTGGGTGCGTGCGGCGTGTGCGGAGTGGTGTGGCTTCCTTTTTAACCAATTGCCATGGAACACGGGAGAGCTGCGCTCTCCCGAGTTCCGTTGCTATCAGTTGTGGACCATGCTCATGTTTCAGAGAGGGCGGGACGTGGAGCAAACTGTTTGACTAATGGGATGAGAGGGGGCTTTCAGCCAATTGGAGCGCACTGTATTTCAGCCAATCAACGTTGAGCTTTATTACAAGGCAGGACAATCAGGAGGGACAAGCGCGTTGAAGAAACTGGTGGAGCCCAGGGCAGCGTTTTGAAACGGGGCATCCTGTCCCCTATGCTTGCAAGTCTCCAAACGCAAACGCAATGCAACTGGAGTTAGGGTAGATCAGCCTTTACTTCCGTTTAGTCCCTGACATGCCCCCTTTGCTCTACTCAAACTTGTGCCAGCTAAATAGCTGGTGCAGGTTCAAGTAGACCCATTGGGGACTATGCGGGAGCGGAGGATGAAGGAGGATGGTAAGTAGAACTTTCTTGTACTCCCCCCCCCATGCCCCCACATGGTCTTCAGCTGCCTGCAGAATTCAGTGGAGCCTGTGCTGGCGTTGCTGTGACCTGTGGGCAACATTAGTTAGGATTGGGCTGCTACTTCTGTAGTCACAGCCCTGCCTTAATGATGCCACTCACCGGAGGAAAAAAATGATATCGCTTTCCACGTACTGGTGTTAGAAAGAAACAAGTTGCACAGCCTGGGAATTTGACCTTCCCATGCAACTCTGGGTGCAAAACAAATTAAAAAGCAAGCAAACTAACAAAAAAGGTAGATTCTTTCTGGGACAGTGAATTGTCTCAGTTCTCAAGCCATTTCCCCAGCCTAGGACCTGCCATTTAGAACCAGCAGCACTGCGTTACCTGTGGAAGGAGAGGGGGCGGGGAAACGCCCAGCTACCAATATCCCCCCCCCCCCACAAAAGCCACTCTTTGGTAGTGCAAAGAGGGTAATTGCCCTCCAGCTTCCCTCAGACCTCAGTTGGATTAAAAGAATCCAGCAGGATGTTTCTTCAAAAAAATGGGGAAAGCTTTATTGGAAAAGAGAATAAACAGGGAGAAAAACAGCCAAATGGTATACTTGAGATCAAAAGCAAAATACAAAAGAAAATAAAATCAGTTTCTGACTGAATATTCCCTGTAGTATAAGGGCTCAGTCCAGCCTAACTCAGGCCTAGTTGAGGCCCAATTGTGGCCCAATTGTGGCCCAAACTAGGACCGAGTTAGGCTGCAACTGTGCCTGAGTTAGGCTGGAGGCAACAGCATTGGGCCAGGATCGCGGCAAAACTTACCGCAGAGGCAGGCAGGCTCCTGTGGGGAGCTGTCAGTCTTGTGGAAGCGAAGAGCCCCCTCCTCAGCCCGTCTGCGTGCACCTACCACAGCTGCTGCAGCGGTTGCAGCAGATGGGCAGCCACAGGCGGGCCTGCAGGCACTGCGCGTTTGACAGTCAGCTGAAGGGCAGAGGTTGTGCCAGTGCCAGCTGCCCCAGGGCACCCTGGGCATCAGCCACCTGCCGCAGGGGGGAGTGCGACTGCCCTCCCTCCTGCAGACTGCGATGCCACCCCCAAGCCACGGTGAGGCTGCACGTGGGAGTCATGGGGGGGTGAGCGGGGGAGAGAAGGGAAGGAGGGGGTGGGAATGGCACGCACAAGGGGGGGGTCTCATGAGGTCTGGAACCGCCTCCGCCAGGACATGCCCGTGCGCTGCCTGAAGCCCTGGGCCTCAAGGGCCGTGGCAATGCCCACAAAGAAGGCATCCCAGCATGCCTTCTGCTCCGTGCCCCGGCCAAGACCGAGAGATGCCTTGGGCTTGTCTGCTGCGAGCGGGAAGGGCTCACGCAGCTCATCACACCCCCAGATGGGGCAACATCGGCACCTTGCGGCAGGCGCTCTGGCGGCATGGGGGGTGCCAGCGTCCATCATCAGGGAGGCGAGGCAGGCACACTGACAGGGGGTGCTGGGGAGGGGCACGGGTGGGTCAGAAACAGACAGACAACACGGCTGGTGGGAGAGGGATACAGGGAGAGGGGTCTGCAGAGACCGATAGGGGCACAGGGGGCACTTCGCAGATGGAGGCAATGCAGGAACGGGCGCCTCTCATGCAGACGGACCGAGGGCGGACACGGACGCCGGTGATGGGCGGACCGAGGGTGGGTGAGAGCCCCGGTTGCTGAAAGGGCTCTTCACGGACGTGGCGGACGTGCGCCACAGTGCCCGTAAGTGTTTGCCTGCCTGACAGGCCCCCCAACTCCCCCCTCCCCTCTGGATGGCTGTGGCGGACCCTGGCTGGGATTCATGCAGAGGCTTGTGTGCTGGGGCCTGCCTGTGTGGGTGTGTGGGGCAGTGCTTGTGCAACATTGGGGACATGTGTTTCCAGGGGCATCTTTATTGTTCTGGAACAGTGGCAGAGATGGCCGGGCGTGGCTGCCAGGGGTAGGCACAGCAGCCTCTAGGACCACAGCAGCAGCATCAGGCGAGCCCCATGGACCTGGAGATGCGGGCTCTTCCCCTGTGGAACCACGGCCTGCTCCATAGAAAGGGGAGAGACAGCAAGTAGGCAGCCAGGGCGGTGGGGCAGCAGCAGCAGCTGAGGTGGGTTGCAGGGCAGGCTCCCAGACCTCTCTGGCAGCATCAAGGCAGGTGACCGTGGGGCAACCAGACTGCAGGCCCAGGGGTGCTCCCCGGACGGTTTGTGGTAGTGGGCATTCCTGGGGGGACGAACAACATGGGGGTGTTCCATGGCAGCTGCTGCGTGGTAGCAATCGCCATTGAAGAGGAGCCAGTGTGCCAGTAGCAAAGGTCTGCAGGGAGAGAAATCAAACACAGCTGAGTGGTGTGAGACACATAGCCTGGTCTGCGCTCCTTCCCTGGGTGTACGGTGAGCATGATCCTGTAAGGGAAAGGGGTCAAAGAGAGAGACAACAACACAACTTGGGGGTCACAACCATGGCAATCCTAGCAATACTGACCTGTCGGTAGACCCTGTGGAGAAAAGAGGGGGGGGAACAGCTGGTGTCTACATATGGGTTACAGTTCCACACTCATGGCATTGTGTGCTCACATTAATACAGGCAGCTATGAGACAAGACATTGGTATAGAGGCATATCATGGCAGGCTATGCAGGCAGCTATGAGACAAGACATTGGTATAGAGGCATATCATGGCAGGCTATGCAGGCAGCTATGAGACAAGACATTGGTATAGAGGCATATCATGGCAGGCATTGCAGGCAGCTATGAGACAAGACATTGGTATAGAGGCATGTATCCTACCTATATTTCTCTATGCAAAGAGGCAGACGTCAGACCACATGTCAGCACAAACCCTGCACTTACCTGCTGGTGTTGTTGCCTGTATGGGGGGGGGGAGAGAGGGGCTGGGAGAAAGACATGGGTTAGCAAACACTTGCATGGAGACAGCTGCCCAGGCACAGCAGTAAACAGTTTGGCCACAGGCAGAACAGCCCTCTCTGCCCTAGAGGGGGGCAGAGAGGAGAGAGGAGAAGAGAGAAGTGGGGTGTTAGAAAAGTTTTCAAAGTCCCACTTTGTGGCTGCTGGGGGACAGAACCCCACGCCACGTGCTCAGAGAGAGAGAGAGAGAGAGAGAGTGGAGGGCTGGGGCTGGGCTTTTGTGGGAAAGAGGCTGGGTGGGGCTGGGTGCTGATAGGGTAACTATTTGGGTCCATGTCCAGAGTTAGGCCACACCTGTTCGGTCCTAACTCAGGCCCAACTCGGGCCCAGGGTGTTAGAACTTTTCAGGAGAGGGCTGGTGTGGGTAAGGTAAAATGGCTCCTATGGGTCTCCTCACATTTGGGTCCACCCTTTTTGCTGGCCCAAATTTTGGGCCTGAGTTGGGCTCGAGGGGGCGTGTCAGTGGCTCTCCAGTGTCTGGAACCGGACCAAAATTCGTAACCGCCCCCGTCACACCCCCAACACGCCCCCAACACACCCACTTTTAGGCTGCAATTGTGCCTGAATTGTGCAATTGTGCCTGAATTGTACCGCAGTTGCCTTGGGCTGGACCGGGCTGCAATTCAGTCACAATTGCAGCCCAACTCAGGCACAATTCAGGCACAACTCGGGCCTAAAGCACTTGGGCTGCAATTGTGCCTGAATTGTACCGCAGTTGCCTTGGGCTGGACCGGGCTGTAAGTCCACTACTCTGAAGACGAGTCCTAGCCCTCACCTGGAATCAGAGAGGTAGGACACTTGGCGAATTAACCCTGCCCTGTCCAGGACAGCAGTGGTGCACCTGGCCTGGCAACAATCCAAACTTGCACTGATTCCAACAGCTCAGATTGGCTCTTTTAAACTCAATGGACTCCCAAATTCTCCCACTGCCAAGTCAGGTGAATTGACTTGGACCAACAATGACCCTGTGAGATCTAACTCAGCAGGGGAATATTTGCCACACAACTTTTCCTGGTGATTCAAGATAGGCTGGAGCAGCGGCGTAGTGACACCCTGTGTGTGTGTGTGGGGGGGCAGCATCAAAAAATGTTGCCCCCTGTGACGTCACCACCGGAAATGATGTCACCCGCCCCGCCCCCGAAAACATCTCTAGCGCCTCAAAAAGGTACCTGGGGGGCGGGAGGGTGGGTGCATCCCTTCTCACCGCCACACGGATGCTCCCGCCCTCCCGCTTCCTCCTTTTTTTGCGCTGCCTTGTGGTGCTTGTCCCTTGCTGTCACCACCGATGTGCCGCCGATACATCAGATTTGTCCTCCCCCTGCCACCCGGGAGCAGACTGCACCACCGCACCAGGTATTCCTACGCCACTGGGTCAGAGCTTTTATTGCACACTGTCGGTAAAGTCAACCTTTGCTATGTGCAACTGAGCATTGTTGGAATGGCAAAGGCGACAGGTTGGCTCAGTGAGGCCAGCATCAGAAAATACACTAGTAGGGATTGCTATTTAGGAAAAGGTTGCCTGCTCATGAAAGGACTATGTTAGAGATCAGAGGGACCGTTGCTTATCCCAGGTACCTTGATTGGTTTTTCCAGGCCAGAACATGAACCTGCTAGTAATCCCCCTGCCCTCTGCTCACTTCCAGGGGCACACAATAGCTCATGGCAAAACATTTTGAGAGAAATCATATATTGATATTAGCATTCTTGGTAGCAGTGTCACAGCGCACAGATTTGGTCTGTGGTCTTCCATATGCATTGTCAATCCTTTTGAACTCTGCTTCTTCTAAGCCGGTTATCTCTATCTTTCGTATGAACATTTGGTTCTTATGGTATATGTAATGGGAACAAACTAGAAACTTTAAAAGTCCAATCCTATTCTCCTCCCCCCCCCCCCGTCGTCAATGCAGCAGTGCCAAAATGGCTACCACTGCATCCTGTGGGGGCAGAGGCAGTTGCGGAGGTCTCCTCTGGGTAAGGGAACAATCGTTCCCTTACCCAGGGGTAAGCCTCTGTAGCGTGGGAGGATCTACTCGGACCTGCACTAGCTAAATAGGTCCGGAAAGGGGATTAAGATTTGGTGGCCGCTGCTGCTACTGAACCTGTTCCCTTCTGGGACCCACCCCGCCCACCCCGCCACCCCATTCTATCCTCTCCCGCCACCTTACCTTCAGTGGCAACCAGGTCTGGATCCTCTGGTGCCAGTGGGAAGACTCCAGCCTTCCCGCCAGTGGTTTGGTAGCACGCTACTGAGCATGCTGCTGGAGCCCCTTTTATGACTGGTGCTGCTGACTGCTTTACGGCAGTCAGCACTAGCGGAAGATATTGCCCAGCCTGGATAGGACTGGGCCATAAATCTCTTAGCTGAATTTTGTTTCTCTGATTTCATTGTATCAAGATTGCTCTTAATTATAATATAATCCTCCTAATGGTTTCCCAAATCTGTAAATATCTGTCCGATTTGCATCATTTGTAAATGAAGTAGTCAAACTGAATACATTTGTTAATATGTATTCTCTGTTGTAAAGGCTGAAAGGAGATCACCCATGATGAAGGCTGTTATTTAGATAGACCATATAAAGGGTCAAATGAGGGAAGGAAACCATGAAAAAATGGATGAGTTAATTTTTTAAAAACAGCCGAAAATGTGCTCTGGTTTAGGGACAGAAAATCTAATATTTGTACCAAATATTTTATGAAAAACAGTAATATAAGGCTGAATAAATTAAGCAGCTCAGACTTCATTCATTATGTCTATGTAAGGCATGAAGGGCAAAAACAAAGTCTCCAGATATTATGATAATATAACTGAGACAGTTCAGTAACCACGTCGTTGTGGTCAATCTATGCAAAAACAAAAATAACCTTAATAGGAGATTGGGGAAAAAATGCAGCAATGCCAAACTTGTATTTTGGCTAATGAGTAAGTAAAACATGTCTCTGAGAGAGATCTGAATAGTGCTTGGGATATTCATGAACTATTCAGTGTGCTCTTTGACTCGCATTAGCATGTGCAATGCTATCACATGCCCTATCAAAGAACCCATTTTCTGGGAAACAATGCAACAAGGGATTTACTGTGATGGCTGGATTATAGAGTCCGACGACTCATCTAGGTTCTTTGGATTTTGTACAGTGCTTAAGGAATACCACCAAAGGCCATTTTTTTCCTTTTAAACATGCGCTAGAAGTGCAGCTGTCACTGGAAAATTATGGCTTTTATGAGCTGGGCAGACCTTGAAAATAAGAGAGCACTATATTTTTGAGTGTTGCAGCCCAGCCTAAGGCCTCAGCGGCACAATTCAGGCACAACTGCAGCCTAAGCGCCTTAGGCTCGAGGTGTGCCTGAATTGTGCCGGAGAGGCCGAATTTGTGCTGCAATTGTGCCGGACGTAGGACGAATTTACGACAGACGCCGCGCGCATGCACAGTACGGGCGCCGGCACAATTCCGGCACAACTGCGGCCAAAGAGTGGGCGTTCCATGGGCGTCAAGGGGGCGTGACGGGGGCGGTTATGAATTTGAGTCAGATTCCAGACACTGGCGAGCCCCGACACGCCCCCTCGAGCACAACTCAGGCATAAAATTTGGGTTGACAAAAAAGGTGGACTTAAATTTGAGGAGACCTATAGGAGCCATTTTACCTTACCCACTCCAGCCCTCTCCTGAAAAGTTCTAACACCCTACTCCTGAGTTATGCCTGAGTTAGGACGGAATAGTTGTGGCATAACTCTGGACACGGACCCAAATAGTTACCCTATCAGCACCCAGCCCCACCCAGCCACTTTCCCACAAAAGCCCAGCCTCAGGCCTCCAGTCTCTCTCTCTCTCTCTCTCTCTCTCTCTCTCTCTCTCTGAGCACGTGGTGTGGGGTCCTGTCCCCCAGCAGCCACAAAGTGGGACTTTGTCGGTGGAGGGCAAAATTCACAAACACCCCACTTCTCTCTTCTCTCCTCCTCTCTCCTATCTGCCCCCCTCTAGGACAGAGAGGGCTGTTCAGGCTTTGACCAAACTGTTTACAGCTGTGCCTGGGCAGCTGCCTCCATGCCAGTGTTTGCTAACCCATGTCTTTCTCCCAGCCCCTCTCTCCCCCCCCCCCACAGGCAACAACACCAGCAGGTAAGCGCAGGTAAGAGCAGGGAACGTGCTGACATGAGTTCTGACTTCTGCCTCTGCATATAGAAATATAGGTAGGATACATGCCTCTTTACCAATGTCTTGTCTCATAGCTGCCTGCAATGCCTTCTCTGAAATGCCTCTTTACCAATGTCTTGTCTCATAGCTGCCTGCATAGCCTGCCATGATATGCCTCTTTACCAATGTCTTGTCTGATAACTGCCTGCTTTGCCTGATATGATATATAGGATACATGCCTCTTGACCACTGTTGTGTCTGATTGCTGCCTGTAGTAATGTGAGCACACAATGCCACAAGTGTGGAACTGTTAGCCTTATGTAGGCACCAGCTGTCCCCCCCCCCCTTTTCTCCACAGGGTCTACTGACAGGTCAGTATTGCTAGGTTTGCCATGGTTGTGACCCACACGTTGTGTTGTTGTCTCTCTCTTTGACCCTTTTCCCTTACAGGATCATGCTCACCTTACACCCAGGGAAGGAGCGCAGACCATGCTATGTCTGTCACACCTCTCAGCTGTGTTTGATTTCTCTCCCTGCAGGCCTTTGCAACCGGCACACTGGCATTTCTTCAATGGCGATTGCTACCACACAGCAGCTGCCATGGAACACCCCCGTGTTTTTTGTCTCCTCAGGAATGTCCACTACCACCTACCTTCCGGGGAGCACACCTGGGCCTGCAGTCTGGTTGCCCCACGGTCGTCTGCCTCGATGCTGCCAGAGGTCTGGGAGCCTGCCCTGCAACCCTCCTCAGCTGCTGCTGCTGCTGCTCCACCTCCCTGGCTGCCTACTTGCTGTCCCTCCCCTTTCTATGGAGCAGGCTGTGGTTCCACAGGGGAAGAGCCTGCATCTCCAGGTCCATGGGGCACGCCTGCTGCTGCTGCTATGTTCTGAGTGGCTGCTGTGCCTACCCCTGGCAGCCAGGCAAACAGTGACAGGCGACACGGCGCCCATACTGGATCCACTCGCGTCCGCCACATCCGTGAAGAGCCCTTTCGGCAACCGGGGCTCTCACCCGCCCTCGGTCCGCCCGTCAACGGCGTCCATTTCCGCCCATCAATGGCGTCCATTTCCGCCCTCGGTCCGCCCGTCAACGGCGTCTGTTTCCGCCCTCGGTCCGTCTGCATGAGAGGCGCCCGTTCCTGCATTGCCTTCATCTGCGAAGTGACCCCTGTGTTCCTATTGGTCTCTGCAGACCCCTCTCCCTGTATCCCTCTCCCACCAGCCTTGTTGTCTGTCTGTTTCTGACCCACCCGTGCCCCTCCCCAGCACCCCCTGTCTGTGTGCCTGCCTCCCCTCCCACTCCCTGATGATGGACGCTGGCACCCCCCACCCCGCCAGATCGCCTGCCGCGAGGCGCCGACGTTGCCCCATCTGGGGGCGTGATGAGCTGTGTGAGCCCTTCACGCTTGCAGCAGACAAGCCCAAGGCATCTCTCGGTCTTGGCCGGGGCATGGAGCAGAAGGCATGCCGGGATGCCATCTTTGTGGGCATTGCCACGGCCCTGGAGGCCCAGGGCTTCAGGCAGCGCACGGGCATGTCCTGGCAGAGGCGGTTCCAGACTTCATGAGACCCCCCCTTGTGCGTGCCGTTCCCACCCCCTCCTTCCCTTCTCACCCCCGCCCCCCCCATGACTCCCACATGCAGCCTCAACGTGGCTTGGGGGTGGCTACCCCTTCTGCAGGAGGGAGGGCAGTGGCACTCCCCCCCTGCGGCAGGTGGCTAATGCACAGGGTGCCCTGGGGCGGTTGGCACTGGCACAACCTCTGCCCTTCCGCTGACTGTTGCACGCCCAGTGCCTGCAGGCCCACCTGTGGCTGCCCATCTGCTGCGAACGCTGCAGCAGCTGTGGTAGGTGCACACAGACGAGCTCAGGAGGGGGCTCTTCACTTCCACAAGACTGACAGCTCCCCACAGGGGCCTGCCTGCCTCTGCGGTAAGTTTTGCCTCGATCCTGGCCCACTGCTCTTGACTCCTGCCTAGCTCAGGCATAGTTGCAGCCTAACTCAGCCCTATTTTAGGCCACAGTTACACCGCAATTGTGCCTCAATTGTGCCTGACTTGTGCTGAGTTAGGCTGGACTGAGCCCTTGGTGATGCAAATAGTTTTGGATTTCATAGAAACGAAACATCTCATTTCCTATTCAGAATATTTAATATTAAAAATTATAATTACCTAGACTTTGCTGAACATCATCTAGCTACAGACCACCACATTTTGTTTGATCATACCCAGCTACACTCCAAAGAGGAACATCAACAAGTGTGGGTGTTCCGTGAAGCAATTGAGATCCAAAAACACTCTGGAACACTAAATCGCAAAAAATAAACCTTAAGTTTAAGCTCCGCATGGATTCCAGTACTGAAGAATGCTAAAATAATGGACTTTAACAACTTGGAGACGTTGAAACATAATAATTCTCGTGTCTCCTTTAAGGGAGAAGTCTCGGAACAGCAAGAGCCTACTTGAGGGGTTACTAACAGTCATTTGACAGCATGTGCTGACAGTTGGCATCTTCCTTGGTACTATAGACTGGTTGTGGGCCAGTCTTTCCTTTGAGAATGCTCTGCACAGATCAGAGCAACACATCAGGAAGAGCAAGTTCATGTGGACCATGGTCTAAAAGCCCGAAAATACATATTGAATAAAAAAATTATGCCCAAACATTTCACAGTCACACAAATGCAATGACATTTTACAACTAAGGAAAAAGTCCAAGCATAAAATATATATTCCCATTCATTTTTATTCAGTGCACAAATTTAGTGATACTATTGTATAATTCTGCTTTCTGAATATCCATTTTTTTAAAAAAAATATCATGTGTTTATCTTGACAATAGACCATGATAGACATGGACCTGGTATTATTCTTGCACCAAGGATGCAACATGAGCTGGCAAAAGAAATGGCCCTGCCAGCCAACTAGGCAAAATTACCTTCCCTGTGTTTCAACTACACATGTCATATCTTTGGCGCAAAATAATACAATACTAGATCCATGTCTCTCAGGTTTATTGTCAAGATCAACATATAGAGTTGTAGCCAAAGAAAGTGAATCCTGACTAAGCACCATTGAAACCTGTGAGACAAATTAGCCATGACTAACTTAAATTCCATTAATTTCAATGGTACCTGGTCAGGATTCACTTTCTTTGGCTAAAACCCATATTAAAAAAAAATATTGGATATTCAGAAATCAGGATGATGTAGCAGCATCAGTGCTGTAGGAGTTAAAAACAGTATTTTATATAACCTGTGGTCTATTGGTGGCGATAGGTCTCACTTACCATGAGTTTGTAGACTTTTGTAGGGCAGAGGTTGTGAGGAAAATGTGTAATCAGCATCGAAACCACACAAGCTGACAGAACAGATGCCAAAACCACGGGCTGAGAAAGAAATAGGAAGACACAGTGGAGACAGTTTGTCAGGGTTGCTTGTGGTCAAGAGTGAAAAGTTAGTTTTGAAACTCTCAGAGACCCTTCACCTCAAAAAAAGAGGAAGAGTCCCAGAATTTTATGAACGTCCTCTAGCAGGACTCAGCGGCGCAAATAAGGTGCCCGCCACATCCTGTGCAGGATGGAGCCTGTGCCAGCGCAGCCGGAGGCCTCCTCGAACTAAAGAGACATTAATTCCCTTACCCCGAGTAGAGCCCCAGGTGCCCCAATTGTTCTACTTGAATGTGTGCCAACTACTTTGCTGGTGCACATTTGAGAGCCCTGTGTAATGCCGGCCAGGTCTGAGATGGGGGATAGGATTCAGTGGAGTGCACCGCCGCCAATCCCTCCCCTGTCCTGAGCCCAGCCGACCAATCCCATCCCCTGGAACGCCTCATGCACCTCCACTGCCCAGCAGGGACTTACAGTACCTCTCCACCACAACGCTCCACCATTCTGCGGCACTGGAGGAAAAGCGCCTCTCTGCCGGCGCCGCTTACTTGTCGGGTGCTACAAATGTGCTTTACGACACTTTCGCGACACCCTAGACCGGCGGAGAAATCGCTCCACTGGTCTAAATGTAGACAGGATTGCGCTGTAGGTCATATATAATTATCTGTGATTATATATGTTTCAAATATTGTAAGGGTGTAGCCTTGATTATTAACTTTGACCATCCCCCATAATTCTGTGATGCAAATTGCTTATCTTACAGAGCAATCCTATGCATATCTCATTGAGACTTATGGGACATATCCTTCTGTCAGTGTGTGTAGGATTGTGTTTAGCTACTTTGGGTAGCTACTTTGGGTAGTTGGGGTAGGTGTTACCCCAACATAAAACAGCAGTGAGGTCTGCTTCCATAGGATCAGTTGCAGCAGCACATGCCAAATCCTAACCCGCCTTCCCTGGCCAATTTCCCTTACATTTGCACCAGCAACATAGCTGCCGCAGATCCAAGGAGACCCGTAGTGGGGCCTGGGCCTTTATCCAGGGTAAGGGAACAAAAGTTCCCTTCCCCTGAGGTGACTTCCCCGTTCCCATTTTGCGCTCAGATCCCTTGTCGCAAAGTTAGGGAGGATTTGGCTGCCCATGAATTAAGAATAACAAAGTACTTGTTCAGAACTACTGTTTTTATCCATATGCAGATATATTTATATTTATACCCTGTTGATCTAATATTCAAATTACAAAAAATTACATTTTTGTAAATTACAACATTTACAAAAATTACATTCCATGGCAGCTTACAATTTATGTGATAAAATGGCTAGATAAATAAATTAATCAACTAAGCTGCAATTCTATACATACTTATCTGGGAGCATGTCTCACTGAACTCAGCAGGACTTACTTCTGAGTCGGCAATCAGCATGCATAGGATTGTGCTGTAAAACTCATAATTCATCATTAAAGTTTCTTTAATTGGATGATAGACCTAATTGGCATTGTTCCTGGAGGCAAGCATGCCACTAATGTAATAAATGAAATGAACATAGTTCTGGAATGAATACTAACCTGAGTACAATCAAGGTTCTTCTAACCTTAGAATTCTGATGGCATGATGCATCATACAGAACCACAAAAAAAAAAAAAACCCCAACCAAAAACACAAGAACTTGGACAGTATGAAAGAATAGAAGAAAAAATGTAAAGGAGATTAAAGATTGGGCAGGTATTGCTATTTTTGGCTGTGATCGAGATTTAAAATTGGAGGCAGTCAGACCCTCCGTGTGGTCTTCTGATAGAAGTGTCGAAGAGAGAGTGCACAGGCAGCATGCAAATTCAGAAAGCAACGAAATGAAATAGATTTAAACACAGTTGAGTGCATGCTTATCTCCAAAGTAATATATTTGATACTGAGACAGCTTCTGAACTAAGTAATGCAATCAATTACAAGGCAATCTATTGTGGCCTTGGTGTGAACCTTGCAAGTTGCATTAGGATTCAGTTTGGAAGTGGAGGCTTCCCCTGATGGAAAGAAAAGTTTTCTAAACCAGTGGGCAGGGACATATAAATTAACCAGAATCACTTGGGATGGAAGTCTCTGTTGTGGTTTAATAGAATCAAATGAGTATAAATCTAGTTTGGATGGAAAGAAGGCATTCACGGTTTTAATTTGACAAAGCTACCAAGTAAAAGAGGTCGATTTGGACCTTTGTGCTGAAATTAACGTATTCATAAATGAGATATTAATAGTTTTGTTTAATTCACTACAGATGATTCTTGGCTTAATCTAGTCAGTTAAAACGTTCACTGGCTTTGAACGAAATAAAAGATTCCCATTTCTAAAGATAAAGAGCTGTTCCAAAGCATACAACCGAACTGATATTTAAAGAGCTCCTAATAAAAAAATTCAACAGTAAATTTCAGATACGTCGCTTAGGGCCCAATCCTATCTAACTTTCCAACACTGACGCAGCCGTGCCAATGGGGTGTGCACTGCATCCTGTAGTGGGGGGAGCAGTCACGGAGACCTCCTCAAGGTAAGGCAGTGGTTCCCTAACTGGGGCGTCGCGACGCCCCAGCCAGGAACAAAGGGTTGCTATGCCCTTAAGGGGCATAGCAACCCGCGGTGACGTCGACAGCGCGCCCGGGATCGCGCCGTCGCCGCCACCGCTGCGGCCGAAACCGTCATTTTTACCTGCATTGGTGGGCAGTGGATGTTCGGCGGGGTGTGTGGGGAGCCTGCGGACCCCTCCGCAGGCCTCTCCAAGCGTCGGAGCAGCGCTTCGATGCGATCGCAACCCACTTCCAGTTTTGCGTAAAACCGGAAGTGGGAGCGCTGCTCCGACGCTTGGGGAGGCCTGCGGATGGGTCCGCAGGCTCCCCACACACCCCACCGGACATCCACTGCCCACCAATGCAGGTAAAAAGGACGATTTTGGCCGCGGTGGCGGCGGCGCGATCCCTGGGAAGGCCCCGCTGCCACTTAGAGCAGCGTAGGGCCTTCCCAGGAGTTAGGGAATCTCTGAGGTAAGGGAACATTTGTTCCCTTACCTTGGGGCTGCATTGCAGTTGCATTGGCACTAGAAAGTTGGATAGGATTTTGCCCTGAATCAAATATACAATTTCTAAGGTAATTGTTACGTGGTGATGGTCCTTTGCTTAGCTGCCTTTAAAAGGAGATTGGACAAAATTATGGGGGGGGGCAGGTTTATCAACGGGCACTAATCTTGATGGGCACTTCCTCCGTGCTCAGCAGCAGTATGTCTCTGAATACCAGTTGCATGGGAGCAGTGGCGGGAGAGAAGAATTGCTTTCTCTTCTGCTTGTGAGCTTCACAGAGGCAGCTGGTGGGCCGCTGGGGCTGGACTAGATGGACCTTTGGCCTGATCCAGCAGGGCTCTTCTTATGTTCTTAATCTGAGTGAAGAAATCAGAGCTGCGTAGCTTAGATCAGTTTTTAAAATATAGCCCATGGAAAGAAAATTTATGGTACCAGATAATTTACATGCTATGCTGCAGAGATAGGAGTTGCATACAGGAACAAGTTTCTGTTCACAAATCAGCTGCTCATGAACGTAGCCGGGGGTCAGACAGAATATCCATCTAGTATGGGGAGAAAACCAACCTGTAGCAGTTGCACTTGTCTATATGGAAGGTGTTTTTTTTTAGGTCTGGTCATAAGATATCGATCATCTGTTTATGGAATGCAGGCTTTCGGTGCACCTATGGTCATTTGGATCACAGTTCTGTGTTAATACATAAATATGCATTAAGCACTTTACACTGATTTTTTTTCAGACCTTTGGAAAATTTGCTGGAGGATCAAGATTGATTTCTCACTATTAGAGAGAGCATATAGTGTATTATACTTACAAATGATGGGAAATCCTGTTACTGAGAGTATTTGAGGGATTGACTTTTCAAAAGCACTCAGCATTAGTTTTACTCTTGAAACTCTACTGGGAGTTTTACCTACAATATAAGTAAGTTAAGCTTTCTCTATATCCCTTTTGCAATGGCTTTTCCTACCACAACAGACCAGTGATATAGACTCAAGTCTATTGACTTGGACTCAAGTCGCGTCAATGACTTGACTCGGACTTGATTTGGCAATCATAAAAGACTCGAAAAACTTGACTCAAGACTTGGAGCCTTTTATGACGAGTCGAATTTTAAGTCCCTATACACAGGGGCGTTGACAAAGAGAAGCGCGCGGGGCGGGCCGCCCGGGGGTGACGCGCGCTCAAGGGTGACACGCGTCCCCCCGGCACTTACATTTTGTCGCTGGAGCTGGGCCCGCCCGCCCGCCCGCCCTCGCATCCGTTTGGCTCCAAAATGAGCCGAAAACGGCGCGGGGGGTGCTCTGCGCCTGCGCGTGATGTCACGCATGGGGGCGGAGCCGCGTCCTTAAAGGTGATGCGTGCGCCCCGCTCTGGGGTGACGCGCGTCCTTGTGACGCGACTGCCTATACATTACCATATTGGACGCTGTAAACCAGGAAGAAGGCATCTGCGACGCTGAAGACAAAGAAAGCAGGCACAAATGCTGCGGAGGTGGTGGGTGGGAGTGGAGGGGGCAATCAGGAGGGGAACATCAGGGAAGAGATTACAACCCTGCCAGTGTCATCCCACACACACCCCAGCACAGCACCCACCCATTTTCCCCATTAAATAGATAGGGACTTGAGACTAAAGATTTGCGACTTGGGAGCAAAGACTTGGGACTTGACTTGAGACTTGGACCCAGAGACTTGGGACTTGACTAAGAGCCCAATCCTATCCAACTTTCCAGTGCTGATGCAGCTGTGCCAATGGGGCATGTGCTGCATCCTGGGGGGGGCAGTCACAGAGACCCCCACAAGGTAAGAGAACAGACATTCCCTTACCTCAGAGCTGCATTGCAGCTGCATTGGTACTGGAAAGTTGGATTGGATTGGGCCCTGAGACTTGGACCCAGAGACTTGGGACTTGACTTGAGACTTGGAGTCAGAGACTTGATCCACATCACTGCAACAGACTGTAAGTTGTGATTGAAAGTGGAATGAATCGGGAAAGACATAGAAACAGGTAACTGCTTCCCCCCCCCCCCCATGAGAGAACATCGTTTATGCTGCCTGGTACTGTAAAAGGACAACTATCTCTCAAGATGACATAAGGTTAACTTGTTGGGTAGTTCTGATGTCAAGGTTTTCACTGTGAAGGGTGCAACGTTCAGACAGGTTGTTCTCTTTACACTTTTTGTTTTGGAAACTAAGCATGGGAAAGCATAATTCAGGCTTAATTTAAGATGCTGGAGTTTGGGGAAGATGATTGATACAATCTTGGCTGTAATTTACATTCAGTTCCTGTTGATCCAGAACTCTTCTTACTGAATTATGTGCGAACAATTGTTGGTTGATTAAAAAATATACAGTGGGGCCTTGTTATTTGCGGGTTTTGCTTCCGCAGATCCCAGTATCCATGGAAGCAGCCCATGAATAATGGGATGCTGGAGTCCAGCACCCAATGGCCCATTTAAAAGGTAAAGGTATCCCTTGACAATTAAGTCCAGTCGTGTCCGACTCTAGGGAGCGGTGCTCATCTCCGTTTCAAAGCCGAAGAGCCAGCGCTATCCGAAGACGTTTCCATGGTCATGTGGCCGGCATGACTCAACCCCGAGGTGCATGGAACACTGTTACCATCCCGCTGACGTGGTACCTATTAATCTACTTGCAATTTCTTGCTTTCGAACTGCTAGGTTGGCAGGAGCCGTTGCACGGATTCGAACTGCCAACCTTTCGATCGACAGCTCATGGTTCAGTGGTTTAACCCACTGCAAAGGCCTCTGGAGGCCCATTCCACAGCGCCAGCCTGGAAAGGGCTTACAGAGGCTTACAGAGGCCTCCACGGGCCTCTGTAAGCCTCTCCGGTGCAATTTAAAGTGACTTCTGACTTCTGGTTTGAACAGATTCTCCATGGATAGCGAGGGCCCACTGTATTCACAACAACAAATAGCTTGACAAAGTGATAGAGTTAATGGTTCTCATGGTAGTAACAGTGACCAAAGGTCCACTGTAAAATACAAAAACCCCTAACAGCCCAATCCTACTTAGACGCCACACCAATGTTGCATGGATGCCGGCATGATGTCTGTTATATCCTAAGCTCTTCCTGGCATTGTCATGCTGACAGTGTACCAACGCTGGCGCAACAAGGGTCAGATGCCAAGCCAGTCATGGAAAATAAATGCTGGCACAACTCTTCCCAGTAACAACCCCAGAGTCCATGGAAACACTGACACTGCCTGACATTGTCACATCATCCGTGTGACATCTGTGTGTCATCACTGCAAAGTTGACGTGACATTCGTGTTTCATTGCTGTGATATCAGTGCGTCATCCATGTGACATCCGTGTTACATCCATGTGATGTCCAAGGAGCCAATCAACGCATCCAATCAGTCTCAACCCTGCCAACCAGCATGGCTGTCAATAAGCTGGCCCCCGGCCCCTTGCCACTGCCCACCATATATCATGACAGCAGAGAATGGGGGGCTTATGATCACTGGGGAGTGCCCCATCCCTCAGAGGCCAAGAAATCATGGACTGATGCTGCTGCAGACTCTGAGAACAGAGAGGACTTCCTCCCCAGAGATCCCCCTCTGAGGCCAGATGAGGTAAGGAACAGCTAGGATGGGAAGAAGGAATCCCCATCTGCTAACAGACAACAAGGCAAGGGGGATCCAGCCAAAAGTTTTAT
This sequence comes from Plestiodon gilberti rubricaudatus, assembly GCA_026170595.1. Taxonomy (NCBI): domain Eukaryota; kingdom Metazoa; phylum Chordata; class Lepidosauria; order Squamata; family Scincidae; genus Plestiodon; species Plestiodon gilberti. The sequence goes on from JANXHW010000004.1 coordinate 40,864,025, forward strand.
TACACTGAATCAGAGACAGAGCAACATATGAAAGAGAAATGCAGGTGGGGTTGCCAACCATCTCTTCCCAGCTGGGCTGTTGTGTCATTGCAAGTTATCCAACAGACAGCCAAGGAACAGGTGCCTGTGAGGTCTGGCTGCACCAGTTAGTTTACTGTCTGCCATGGAGTTTGCCACAGGTAGGAGTAACCCCATAAGGAACAATAAAATAGCAGTTCATAATGCACAACAGTCAGCATAAAATCCAGTAATTTCTGGGTTCATAATGAACTCATTGTTGATAAAATATAGGACCACCTGTTAGATTTGGCCTAGTTTCATTTGATATATATTTGTGTTGATGATTGTTTTAGCAACTTTTAAGGAATTATATTTTTTTCGTTTTATATATATAATTGGGAATATAGATTGCACCCTAAACCTAGCACACATGCAGGAGGAAATTCTTACATGGGACCTTTCCCAGAGGCATCGCTACGTTGGGGGCAGTACTGTAAGTTTCGCGCTGTCCTAGTCCCTCTTTACAACCTGGTACGAGGGGGCCCTGCCCCATTGCCATTGGAGCCATTCAGTGTGGTGAAGGCAATGGGCAGGGAGTCTCCTGTGTGTTGCCTTCGCTGCACTGAATGGCTCCAATGGCGAGGGTGCAGGGCCCCCTCATACCAGGTTGTAAAAAGGGACTAGGACGGCGTGAAACTTACAGTACCGCCCCCCACCGTAGCGATGCCTCTGATCTTTCCCACTCCTTCTGCCTCATAATCCACTCTAGTTCCCAGGATCCTCTGGATGCAGCACAGGAGACTGCTGATGGAAGAACCATCACCAAAATCCCCCCCTTCAAGTATCAGTGGATTCTGTTAATACAAATCTGTACACAGAAATCACACAAATTATTTATTTTTCTATATTTTTGAATGTTTATTACTGTTTTTTTATATTTCACAATTAAAAACTCCATAACAAAATTAAATGAGATGCAGGCTGCAGAAAACCATGTACTTGTGTAGAACCTCATGAGGTCTGGTATCTTGTGTACAAAAACCAGTCGATACACTGGTGACCTCTAGCCATTCAGTGTTTACACTGTCTTGGAAGAGTTAAGAGCAGCTAGCTCATGGTTTAAAACAAATCCATGATTAAGAAAGTCTCTGTATGGACCTTAGCGCAAATCACATGGTCCTTTCTGTGCATTTGGCCTTTTTTTAAATCAGCCCTTAGTGGTACACAGTGGATGAAAAGCAGAACACAAATCTAAGATGTAAGTAAATATTACTTATCACCACATTTTTTTTAAAAAAAGGCAGCTCTTGAAATCTTTCTGAAGTTAATAAGATTGGCAAATAAAGTTTTGGAATTTGGTCGGCCCTTTCTCAACGAGGCGTTTCAATATTCCGACGTCTTTTATCAGTACTTTAGTCAGGACCAAGTGTACTGCAATTGGAATCGTGGCCAACCTTCTGTTTGATTCCCTGCACTTAAATATTCATATCCTCATTCACAAAGGAATAAAAGATATATAGCAATCTTTACTGCTCCGTTCCAAGAATATGTCAAGGAGTTTTATATACTGAACAGGCATATGTGCAATGGAGCAGCCTCCGCTGAGATGACTGTAGAAAATGTTATCATTAGTCCTGTTGGGCAAACAGTATTAGCAGACAGAAAACACTCGGTGGAAGCCAGTATGATGAAGTCACTACTTGCTAGTCACAATCACAAGGAAGTTGTTTCTAAAAATATCAATAAAGTTGATGAAGAGATGGGGGGGGGGGGAGTCACAGTGTAGCCAAGTTGAATGAAGCAAATGAAATGGTAGATTTTCTATAGGTAAAAGGTTTGCAATACATTTGACTTCACTGGAAACTTCCTGAACAACCCACACATATTGATCTCAAATGTATCAAGACAAATTCACCCAATGGAGTTTAGATATCTTGTATTTTTGCCCCTAAGATACAATGTGGAGAAAACACAAAGGCATAACATAACATTATCCTTGGAAAAGATGAAAAGGACTACAGGAATGAATACACTACTGTAGGCCTCCTTCCAACAGCTCCTAATTCTATGTATAGACCATAGTAGCATATTGCAAGGACTAAAGACATGTACAGTAGTTGAAATCCTATTTGCTATACTGACATATAGGATTTCTGAAGGACTGCTTTCCCCCAACAGCACTGGCCTTTCTCTGGGTGGCCCTGCTTTTAAGGGTTAGGAAATTGGTGACTGAAGAAAGGGTTTCGTTGTTCTGGCACTGTGGAATATCATCCCCAAAGAGGCTTCCCGAGCACCAAACTGCATGTCCTTCTTCTGGTGCCAGTCAAAGACCTTTCTATTTACTCAGGCCCTAAACAATGTTAGGCTGCCTGGAACATTAGGCTGTATGTATGGAGGGAGGGGAAGAGCCTCACAAGGAAGTCTGCCTTCCTCCACACAGTAACTTCCTACATCACCTGAAAAGTCATTCCTGAGGATTGGAGGACCCTTGGGAATTGGGTGGGATGGTTCACTGGGGTTCTGAGGATGAAGAGATTGCCAAAAATTAGACAGAGGCATCTTCCATGGGCAGAGCACCCTTTGAAGAAGGGCCTTTCCTGGTTTTTAACAATCCCCCCCATGTCCCATCCTCCTGAGGTAGGGTTACCATATTTTCCTGGTTCCCAACCAGGACACCCCCAGAATAATTTTCAGTTAATTATTATTAATTAATTATTTTCCTAAAGTGCTTTTTTTACCCACTTGCTGCCCAGAGGGCGGCCAGAATATTTATTTATTTATTTATTTATTTATTGCCACGAAAATTGCCATTTTTCCACCGCCGCCACTTGCCTTGCTGTCGCTATCCTGCTGCCGATGCCGCCACCGCAACTCTGGAGCCTGGTTGGCTGCATTCGGGCCGACCTGGACCCCAACTGCCCCCTCAAGCCGCCGCCGCTTCCACAGTTAATTTTTTTCCAGTGCCGCCATCTTAGATCTCACGGGAGATGGCGGCGCCCAAATCTCATGAGGGCACATGAGCCAGTAGTACTGCCTCATGTGCCCTCACAAGATTTTGGCGCCGCCATGTTGGATCTCGCAAGATTTTGCGAGATCCAAGATGGCGCCACCGAAAAATTTAAACTGTGGAAGCAGCGATGCAGCGGCAGACCCGGAAAACCAGGACTGACCTGGTTCCAGGACCGGCTGGCCAGGCCCGGGCTCTGGAAACTGGAGCAGTCCCGGTTTTTCCAGGACGAAGGGTAAGCCTATCCTGAGGGTCCACCGTCTCTTGATCCTCTGCTGCATACAAAAGGGGATAGGAATTTTCCTTTGTGTTAGCTTTCACTTTTTGAATACAACTCAACGTTGGGGACCGAGCCATTTGGGAACCGAGATCACAGAGACAAATTGAGAAATATCTTACTTGATCACTCCCTCCATCTTTAAAAGATACAGAAAAAAGATTAGTGTAGGCCAAAAGATAATTATTCCTGTGTAAGAAAGAATTTGCATTGCTACATGGGAGTGATAAAGAATGCATGTGTGTGTAGGTCTGATACATACAGCAGCCTATTTAAAATGAACAAAGGCTTCTCTATATCATGAGGTGTGAAGCCCATCTAAGGGGTTAGAGCAGTGGTTCCCAAACTGGGAGGCCAGCCAGGGGAGCCGCGGAGTACTATGGAATCCTCTCAGAATACAGTGCAATGCCAATTGGCAGGCATCAACATAATGTAAAGGTCAAGGGAGCCACAGGTCGAAAAAGTTTGGGAAACACTAGGTTAGAGCTTTTGCTTCATTTCTTAACTCCCAAGCAGACCAACAGAACCTACAGCTTCATAACTGGATTCGGAAGATCTGACCAGGTAGAATATGACTGCCTGCAGTGCCAGATGAATATAGATGAAAAGTATAGTGGTTGGGACACATTACCCTAAGCACGTACTTATTGGTACAGTAAGTGTTAGGATCAGCTATCAAAGCTTTTCATATGGGTAACCAAACATATGTGTGAGTGTAGCATTTATTGTTTTGTATATTTTATAGTTTTAATCAAGAGTTTTATTCAGCTACATTTTATTGGTATTGTAAACTAACTTGAGTGTTCTTTGAATCAGGAAATGTGTTATGCCTTTTTAAAAATAAATAGTAATAAAGAAGACATTTACAATACCCTGAGCTTCTTGGAGCCACAAATTTAATAACACTATTTGTTTTTGTTCAATAAGGGAGGTGGCTTGTAAGGTGATGCTTTAAAACCAATCACTGGATTCTGTCATTCTGATAGTTAGTTTGCCACAATAACTTTTATGCTTCACATGTTTTAAGGAGCTCAAGCTTTATTAAATGCTAAAATAGGTTTGGCATGCCATTTAATTCTTTTCTCTCCCCCTCCCCATTGGCATGGTTCCATGGACAACGGCTGTACTGTCACTAACTTTGTGATAGTGTATTAATTGTAGAAAGGCAGCTTGGAAGTGGCCAAGTGCATATTATTGGACATATCTCAGTATGCAATGGAGCTACACTCTCTTCACTCCTTTGCCGCTGCACGCTGTGGTCCATAATCAGCACATGATGTTACCATATTTCACTAACAGCCTAATCCTGGCCTTTGGAAACACTATTACGAGCAGTGTAGGAATGGCGTATGCCTCAGACACCACTGCAGCTCCAGCTACACCAGTGGTAACAAAACACTGCCATTGTAGCCCCAAATTTATTTTATTTATTTTATTTTTCACATTTTTATACCGCCCTTCCTCCAAGGAGCTCAGAGTGGTGTACATATTTCCTCCCCTCCTTTTGTCCTCACAACAACCCTGTGAGGTAGAGGTGGGGCTGAGAGATAGTGACTGGCCCAAGGTCACCCAGGAAGCTTTGTGGCTGAGCGGGGATTTGAACCTGGATCTTCCAGGTCTAAGTCTGACTCCCAAACCACTACACCATCCTGGCTTCTGCCATGGACACAGGTGCAGCATTACACTGATGTACCTTCCCCGCTGGTGCAACTACAGCTGGCATAAACCCCCAAATGGGATAGTGATCTGGGTGCAATGTGAGCAAGATGGGGAGGAGCTGATGTACACCATATCCTAAATCCTTCCCAGTCAATGGACAAGGTCCAAATGTGAGAGGACCTCTATGCCAACATTGGAGCTGCCATAGGAATAAATAAACCATAGAAAACAATAGGGAAGGGGGGAGGGGGAAACACCAGAAAATCTCTTGCCGCTGCTCTACTCTGCTCACCTTCCTGTGACAGAGCACAGAATACAGATTACACTTTGCCATAAAGGTAAAGGTATCCCTTGACATTTAAGTCCAGTCGTGCAGCCCCTATGGAACTGGGACTCCCATTAGCCCAGGCTGCAGCTCCTATAGGATTGGGAGTCAAACTCCAGTGCACCTGCTGCTGGTCCCAATCCCTCGTCACTAGGAGCAACGATATGAGAGGGACCCCTGGAGAGGCCTAGTGAATCCTGATCCGGACTAATTATATAGAAGCATCACCCACAGTCACTTGAAGTTGACACAGATAGACTGCTAAGAGAATGTGCCATTAATACTATACAGTAAATGTGCATTCCTACAACATCCAATTGTGGTCCGGGTTTGTCAAGAAGGGAAAACAGCAAATATATATATATATATATATATATATATATATATATATATATATATATATATATATATATATATATATATATATATATATATATATATATATATATATATATATATATATATATATATATAAGAACATAAGAACATAAGAAGAGCCCTGCTGGATCAGGCCAAAAGCCCATCTAGTCCAGCTTCCTGTGTCACACAGTGGCCCCACCAGATGCCTCAGGGAGCACACGAGACAACAAGATACCTGTGTCCAGTCGCCACTCCCTTGCACCTGGCACAGAGAAAACCCACTTCTAAAAAACCAGGAGGTTGCTTATGGCTTGTAACCTGTGATGGTCTTTTCCTCCATGAATTTGTCCAAACCCCTTTTAAAGGCATCTAGGCATATCAAATTTATGCCTGTAGTAAATGTAAATATAGCAGGGGGTGCTTCAGTCAGCACTACTCAGCTGTGCTGCCTGTCTATTATTATTATTAAGAATATTTATGTACTGTGTTTCTTTCAATCAAAAGATTCACAAAGCTATTTACAAAGATAGATAGATGAATAGATGGTTCCTTGTCATAATATAAAAAAGATGCAGAAGAAAAACCAGCAAACAGTCTCAAGAAAAGATGCTATACTGGGGTGAAAAGGGACTGTTGCTCTTCCCCTGCTAAATATGAGAGATGAACCACTTTAAAAAGAGCTTCTAGCAAGGGTTGTAGGGCAGAGGTTCTCTAAAGGCTGATCTACACGACAGCGGAGGGGCTCCGCCGTCGCCTCTGACTGGCGCCTCCGCGCTGGAAGCAGGGGGAGTGTTTTCAAGCATGTTACCCCTCATGTTGTCCCGCCTTCCTAAGAACGCGCCGTTGTGATTGGTAGCTCTCTTCCCCCCCCTCTCTGTTATTGGTAGGCTGCAGCAGCTCCGCGAGCCACCTCCAAGCTCTGCCGTACGCCTCCTAAAAAATAGAGCACTCGACTTGGAGTACGCGGCAGTGGGGCGGAGGTCCGGCGGCTCCGCCGGATTACAAAAACGCTCCGCGACGCTGTCGTGTAGATCAGCCTTAAGTGTGAGGTGGGACTCCCAAGTGAGTCATCCAAAGCAGCCAGGCCAGGGGCTTTGCGTTAGTCTTTTAATTAACACATATTCTTGCTTGCAAGAGAGAGCGAGAGCAAAAACAAAGACCTGGATCTTCACATCGGGTCACTCAAAGTTAATTTCAAAACACTTCAGGTTTGTAGGCAGTTTCCACATCTTGTTTTTAACCACAGCGTGAGGGAAGCCCTTGCTTATCTTATGTTAAAGAACAATTAACAAGCCGATAAGTACTCAAGCTGAGCTGGAGACAGTGAGAGCTCCTGGAGACAAGACAGCATCCCATTTCTCTCATTGTAAGTTTGCAGATAAGGTATTTTCATTCAGACATTGCAGGTTTGCAAATAAAGTATTTTCTTTCTGTTGAATGTTTTTAATAAAGCAAACACAAAACAAATGCAAGAACTGCAATTGAAAATGGTGCAGAGCAGGTTCTGCTTTACATACAGTCTTTGATTTCCAAGTTTAGTTTGGTTGTTTAATTATTAGGATTTCTCTCCTTCCTTTCTGACCCACCTCTAAGTTAGTTCCCCACTCTATTTGCTGGGACAACCCCCCCCCCCCCGGAAACTGCCAGGCAGTATAAGAATCTGTTTTTCATCTTGCAAAGATGCTACCAAAAGGAGCTAGCTTTCTCTCTCATGCAACTGGGGTGAGGCATGACCAATGCTTCCCTCCCATGCTTTGATGTTTCTCTTGCCATGAATAGGACTAACACAGACAACATCAGTGCCCTCTACCCAGGCCTGCCAATGGAGGGAGGGCAGCATCCCAACCCCACCCTGCGCACTCCTGGCTTAGCTGCTGCTCAGCATAAGCATGGAAAATCCACTTTAGGGCTCGTTTTAGGGAATATACACATACATATACACATACATATAAGAAAGGGTGCCTCTGAGCATATAAACAGTGCCTGTTTCTTCCATGCACTGTAATGGGGAGTCACAGTTAACGGCGAGGGAGGTCAAGGGAGCCGCGAGTCAAAAAAGTTTGAGAACCACTGGTTGTAGGGTATGAAGGGTAGGGCGGGGGGAAGTTCACCCTGGGTGCACACCGTAAGGGGGTGCCAATGTGCCTGTCCAAGCCCTGGGTAGACCTGGCCTCCTCTGTGAGGAATCTTGAGGTGGAGGCCTGGTCTACCTGGAATTTGAATGCTGGGTAGACCTGGCCTTCCCCAGTGGATCGGTAATGCTGTTACTGTGCTGAAAAGGAAACAATCAGAAGTTCAATGCTGCAAAGAGAAAGCTTCTAATCAGAGTTGCAGGGGTTCTTTCAACGTCTTTGCTGAACAGGACATCTTTGAGAGAAAACATTACAGAAGAAGCTTGGTCACGGGAGCTGGCTTTGCTGGATAACAAAAACAGCACTATACTTACTATGTGGAATCTTTGTTTTAATTTTGCTTGCAACTGATGTGGAAAAAGCAATGCCACAGAAGCTCAAGTCTTCCCACACTGACTCACTAAAGCCACCAAAACGTAAATAACTCTGAAGACTTCAGCCCTTCTACAGTTTATCCATTTCTCTCTATGTCTAACACACTGAGCTATACTGGCTTATGTGTAGTCCAGGTCCACTGTGTAGAGTGACTGAAATATTTGTGGCTCTTCTCTCCATCATCCAGTCCTCTCTTCCCAAGCACCTTGTCTTCCCTCTCACCCAATCTTTACCTTTGGCTGGACATATGGGAGGACAGGCTGAGGAAATACCCTTCCTGTCTAAACATACACTCAAAAGCAGATCTGAGGTGAAGAGAAACATTTCATTGTTCAGATATGATTGGTGATCACACTTTCTGGGCAGCTGTTCACTCAGCTGCAGCTGCTGCTATGAAGGAAAAGCGTATTTATGAGATATCTGCACCCTGTGACTTAAAGGAGCCACAAGGAGAATAGTTGTCAGAAACACTTTATTTGGCAGACAGGACTGATACAAACCACTGAGCAACAAAGGGAATCACAGAACATGCCTGTCACACAGCATTCTTGTCATCCCTGCTTCTGAAGCCTGGCCTGGGTCTAGGGCTTCCTAGCCTTCTTCCACCTCTATTTCTTTTTGAAAGCAAACTATTTATTTGTAGTCTAGACCATATCAATTCTTGCTGCATAACAGGTGAGATCTCCTTCTGATCCCCGAAGAACTTTAATGACCTCTCCCAACTCCGTTGCTTTTGTCTGCAGCTTTAGGTCACAACACAACATTTCTATGTATGTTCTTTCCAGAAGGCTGGATGTCTATTGCACAAAATAGTGTGCTGGGAAAGTATGAGTAGCTCTGCTGAAGCCAGCAACTGGCATGATCCAGCCAAAGTTAATCACTTTGTTCCATTAAGTTAAATGGGATAAATTTACACACATGTTGTATCTCTCCCATTTAAATAAATCTGGCCAAAGGTAAGCACTTTCAAGTCTGATCATGTCCAACCTTTTAGCTGGGTTGTGATTTCTTAACAGTATTTATCTCTTTTTGCCAGTCTTGGCTTCAATACGGGGCTAAGGTCAGCATTGCTCTTACTACTGTCACTAGAAGCTATGCATGCTTGAGCTATGCATGGCCAAATCCTATGCTTATCTTATGCTGTCGAAGTGCACACTCCGCAGGAGACTCCCTGCCCGTTGCCTTCGCCGCACTGAATGGCTCCGACGGTGAGGGGGAGGGGCCACCTCGTACCGGGGAGTAAATGGGGACTAGGACGGCGTGGAACTTACAGTACCGCCCCCACCGTAGTGATGCCTCTGCAGTGCGCACTGTCGCAAACATGCTGTAAAGCATTTGCAACAGCGTACCTTCAGGAAGCACCAGTGGGCAGAGCGGTGCATCTGGAAGCCTCTTTGGGGTAAGCCCACGCTGGCCCACCACTGGGTCTACTTGGCCAGTTGGTGCAAGTCCATGTGGATCTGGTTCGGAGATCAAGGCCAGAAAAAGGGTTAGGATATTGGCATGAGCAGCTGCCACCAATATCCCCCTTCTGGGCCCACAATCTGGCCACCTCCCCACCCCATCTCCTCCCCATTCCTCCCCCCTCCCCACACCATTCCACCTCTCCCACCTCCCTCCAACCCCCTGAGCAAATATACTGGCACCAGTGGGTGTCCCCAGTCCGCTGGCACATGGAACTGGCTGTTTGCTGCTTGCAGCGGCAGCCAGGTCGCATCGAATGGCTTGTCGCCTTTTGCAACAGCCATAAAGGGCCTTGCACCACCAGAACAGAACAATTTCGGCAGTGCAAGTCCTGGTTACGGTTGGGCCATAAAGTCATATTTAAATTGTGTACTGAGAGATGGTTTGGATTGTTTGCTCCCCTAGGAGATTGTGCCGTGGTAGGATGCCACTCCAGGAGCAGGGTGGGATGTGTGCATTTACACCTTTCTTCAGGTGGTGGATGGGGCTGACGGATGGTATCATTTGAACCAACCAATGTATTTCTAGAAAAAACAGAACAGCATAAAAACCAGTTCAGTTATGTTTCTCAGCTGATATTTGGGAATCAACACATTTGATTCCCTTCATGCAACTTTTGAGTGATTTATTTTGGAAAAATACCAACATTATTTTTCAAACTACCATTGTTATTATTAACAGGATCTATATTATTAACAGAGTATATTCTACAGATTATCAAATGCATTAAAATGCCCCAAGAAGCTGGTTGTTAAAGTTTGACAGTGAAGAAGAGACAACGACACAAAAAGATGAACATGGAGCCAATGGAGTTTCAGCTGGGGAGTGAAGCTATGGGATCAAGCTAAACACTTCATGGAAAAGGTGGGTTCTGAAGAAGGATTTGAAAGCAGCACAAGTCCATAGTTAGCAGCATATTTAGCAGAATGGTGAATGAAGTACAGGTGTGTGCTTGACTGTTCTACTTCCTGCTATGCATGCACATACAATCCTCTCATATAAAGGCTGTTACTAAATTAGCATGAAGATAGAAAACCATCTATTCTTCTCCAGAACCATTTCCTTTATTTCTTGTTTCTTTTACACATATAAGAAGACAACTAGAGCTATTGCCAGATCAACGAGAACAGGATATGGTTGCTGTAGAGTAAATAAAACCTCGGTGGAATGTATTCACAATATGTAATATGCATTTTATCCACAGGACTTCCTAATCTTTTATGACAATTCACTAATGTAAAGGTATTAAAATATCCACAGGAGCCCTTCTCCATTTCTTACAGAAAGCCATAGAAGAAGGCTGAGAAATGTTGCTGTTTGAGATGAAGAAACCAAATGCAGTAGGAGTGCAACTTCCTGTGAAGCACACATGCAATTTTCTCACTCTGAACTCTTCTTGTCTCTGACAGTGAAACTCTGTTCCAATCCATACACACTCAATGCTGTTGTCAGTGTTTGGGGGCCCCTTGGGGGCCCCCTGGTTCTGAGACGTTTCCATGGCGCTTATATGTGTGCACTTGCTCACTTGCAAGCATACTCCCCTCCCCCATGTTATGATCTTGGAGGACACACTCTTCTTATCATTCCAACAGCACTGAAGAAGAGACATCTTCTAAGATCTCTTCCATTCTCTCAGTTGCTCTGTTAGCTGGGTCACATGGGGGGGGGGCTATCAGAGGCATTTCTACAGTAGGGGCGGTACTGTAAGTTGCGCCCCGTCCTAGTCCCCGTTTACAACCAGGAACGAGGAGGCCCCGCCCTTCGCCGTCAGAACCATTCCGTGCGGTGAAGGCAACGGACGTTGCCAACGGACCGCATGGTTGAAGGCACCGCTCAGTTGACGGACTCATGCTGATGCTGGGGGGTTTCAGGGGTCAGTCTCCTAGGTTGGTCCACTGGGAGTTCATGGGCCCCCAGCCAGTGCTGGACCAATGGACCAACTCTCCTATTCCTGAAGCATGGCTGTAGTTACGTAACTAAAGTCTCTCAGGGTTGCTAAAAATAGCTGCAGTCCCAAGAGAATATATTATGGAATGAATTTCTGATCATTTACTAAATTTGTATCATTTGCTTCAAAAAGAGGACCTACAGATTTTGGTCACTTTAAAAAAAACTGTTATTTACATTTTTTTAAAAAAAATGTGAATTAAAAGAATATGTACTTGGGCATACCAAGATAAAGTGAGATCTTCTATAAAACCTAGTATCGATTTTAAAATTATCAATAAATTTGCACTGATGATATTTTCAGGATGTGTAACAACTTTATTATTGAGCTTGCAGAATTTCATGTTCCAACTTTTTGATTTGCAATGAATAGTTGTCCTTTCTCTAATTATGCTCTATAAAATGGTTGGAGCAAGAACACAACAGAAATTATGTGCAGATGGTAGAAGTGCTGTGAAGTCAGATGTATATACAAGCATTCAATCTACCATCCAGCAAGTTTCTGATTACTACACTGTTGGATATCAAAATGATGGCTACTTTCTGAGGAAAATGTTGTGCAAAACAGAGTTTGAACGTGCTGCGAAACAAAAACAGCTGTTTAAAATAATGTTGTTTTTATTGCTGTTTAAATAGAAAATCTGTACCACTTTCATATTTAGGATGCACTTTATTGATAATTTTAAAATCGATACTAGGTTATATTGAATATCTCACTTTTTTTAGTGTACTTTAGAGATTACAGACAATTGTAGGTTAACATGAGATATAAGAAAAGCCTTGCTGCAGCAGGCCAAAGGTCTATCTAGTCCAGCCTATCCTGTTTGCCACAGTGGCCCACTAGCTGCCTCTGAGAAGCCCACAAGCAGGAGAGAAAGGCACACCCCTCTTCCACACTTGCTCCCCCACAACTGGAATTCAGAGGCGTGCTGCCGCCAAACCTGGTCGGAGCATGTAGCCATTGACCCAGAGGCCTGCTGCTTTCTCCGCACAGGAATGGCTCCGACAGTGAGGAGGCGGGGCCGCCTCCTGCTTGCTTGGTAAACGGGACTAGGACGGAGCGAAACTTACGGCCCCGCCCCTACCGGAGCGACGCCTCTGCATTGACCTGTCCTTCTCTATGAATTTGTCCAATCCCATTTTAAAGTAATCCAAGCTAAATTGTCAGTGGAATAAAAATATGTGTTTATCAAAAGGAAACTCCACACATTTATAAACCAGGTGCTTAGCTGGTTGCTATTGCCTCAATCACCACCTTCTTCCAACAAAATAACTGGTGCTTTATTATTGAATTCACCTGTTTTCGGTGGCAAGGGAAAAAAAAGAACCCACTGCAGTTGCCATAACAACAGTGCTACTGACTCGGAGATAAATGGCACATCCTTAGAGGAGAGCATTCATCACCCGTGTCACACAAGAGGTTGGGCCTTGTCATTTCACATTTGTGTCAACTCGGTACAGCTTAACGTTGGTAAAACTAAACAGGAAAGCTGATTAACTGAGGAATTAAGGAAGAATACCAGGATTTAAATTAGTTCAGTCCCATCACATCAGTTTTTTAATATGTGGTCCCAGTGTTGGGCCCCCGGGGGGGGGGCCCTGCAGCAGGCCCCATGATGGCACATTGGGCACTACCATTGGTACTGAGGGTTCAGGAGTCAGCCTTTAATGGCCAATGCCCAACCCTGCTGACCTCTGGTGCCTCTGCTGTATGATTCAGTTCATATGGTACAGTAAACTATGCTTTGTTTCAGTGGAAATCATTCGGTCTGAGTCTTGAACACACATGCACCACCACCTCATCCCTCCTAATTTGCGTGTGAGGGGATAAGACCAGACCTTTCCAACTGTAATTTGTAATAAGCTACAGTTTCTGTCTCTGTATTTCCCTGTGTCACCCGTGTTTCCCTGTTATTTTCTGTCTATTTTCCTGTGTTTTGAGTGGTTTTGACCCCCCAGCAGTATCTGTGCCATTCATTTGTTGGGATTCATGGGCAACACGACTGCAGCCTTGTTCCTTTGTTTTCAAACTGCCATCAGACAAAAGAGAGAAAAGGAGAGGAAAGCATTTCTTTTCCTTGAGTCAGGAATGAGCTGGCTGATTGGCTCAGATTTCCATCAGCTCAGTAGTGGGCCTACACCCCCCCCCGTGGGGGCCGCTGCCGTGACCCCCCATGGGACGCAATACACCCCCATGGACGCCACACGCCTCGTCCCTGGGTGGCGTGATGTCACTGCCGTGCAATGCTGCAGCGCGGAAACACCCCCCAAGCACTTTTTGGCATCTTTTTGGAGCCAAACAGCACCCGGAAGGGTGGGAGGGCCAAACTTGCAGCCAGAACAGCTGCACGAGAAGGATCCGGCAACGGATCTGGCGGCAGGTACACGCCCCCGCGACCCGCCACTTGGGGCCCACTGCCCCAACCACCCCCACCGTAACGACACCTCTGCATCAGCTCTCCTCCAAGAAGGGAGGAGGCAGAGATCAGGTAAAATGGTGACATCATTACAGCCAAGTGATAACACTTCCAAGCCAGAAAAGACAAGGAATAAGACTAGCTAGTGATTGTCAGGGCTTATGTTTCTTTTTGTCTTTCCAGAACACATACAAAGTCTCCTGTTTAATTTGTTAACTTGCAACTGCTTGGTCTGGTTTCATGCACACGCATGAGATCCTGCAGCGCCTTAGCGCCATCTGCTGGTGTCATGTATTATTGCATTTGGGAAAACCGCTTTGCCAAGCTTATCTCTTGTTTATTCGCTTTCCTGCCCATTTTGTTTATCCCTTTTTGGTCAGACTTTTAATAATCTGTTTATATTTTCACTCTGCCTGGAGTCTGCCTGGTCCCTGGTATGGGAAGTACAGTGGATTGTCACATCACCTCGCTCTTCAGGCACGACTGTGAGAGTGGTTTTGATAGGAACCCCTGAGGTTCAGTATTTTCCTAGGAGATTTTTTTTTTTACCCAGGAGCCCCTTTGGCTAACCTGATCTCCTGGGCTGGTGGCAGTGAATACAATCTATCAAAGATTTTCCCTATTCATCTGCATGTTCAAACGGGAAAGAGGGGAGCAGGAAGGGAGTGAGCATGTTAACCGCTACGCTCTACTGCTGAGGCTCTCTCCCTCTACCATGACACTATATCTGAAAATGGGTTTAACAGGGCAGGTTCATACTATGTCTTCCCCCACTGATGGACATGCATGTGCGTCCTGGCCTGTTCCCTCTTTTTTTTTTTCAAATCATAGGGGTGGTTCATCCAATTTTGCAGCATGTGTACACAGGTGGTTCAGATGAACCACTCTCACATGTGCTTAAAAAACTCCCTCAAACAGAAGCATTGTCGGGGTAGGGGCGGGGGGGCATGGGCCCCAAGGCGGCGGGCTCCCATCCTCTTCATCTTGGGGCAGATCCGTCCATCCTGTTGTTGGGCCCTCCCGCCCGCCCTGGAGCCATTTGGCTCCAAAAAGGAAGCAAAACGGCGGGGTGTGTGTGTGTGTGATTGGAGCCGCGTGCATGCGCGCGAAACTGGCGTCACGTGGGGGCGTCGCATCGGCGGCCCCCCATGTGGGGGCGTAGTTCCATCTCTGCCCTCAAAAGATGGGGAAGGGCCAGGATATGTGTGGCCGTGAGCATGCACATCCATAATTGCATGAAGCTGGTTTGAGGGATAAAATATCATCTGAACAAACTCACAGTCAACAAAACAAGATCAGTTCCTGGTTTGCTAACTGATAGATAGCTGTTGGAAATCACCTGGGTGACAATGGGGAACTCTCAGCTCTGTGTAGCCTCCAAATGGGGCTGAACTTTGGAGCATCTCCTGAGCAGTGAAGGCTATTAGGAGCTGGACTGGCCCTGCCTATCTGGGCTGGCCATTGGATTCTAGGCAGGATATAATGCTTCTTAGCACTATATAATGCTTCTTTTGTAATGGAACTTTCCACAGGCAACAGTCTTTTTACCTCTGGCATGTTTTAACTTGGTTCCTGGTTTCTAATTCCTAGCTTGTTCCTCCAGCTCCTTATTCTCACGTTGCACCTCTGGTTCCTGGTTCTGTTCCTCTAACTTCTGGCTCTTGGCTCCAACCTGACAGGGGTATATAAAACACAGTGTATGTATTCAATTTCTGACATAATGGCAGTGGCGTCGCTGGAGGTGGGGCGGAACGCTAAGTTTCGCACCGCGCTGACCTCCGTTACTCACCGGCACGAGGCAGCCCCGCCCCCTCGCCTTCAGAGCCATTCAGTGGGACGAATGCAATGCACAGGAGACTCCCTGCACGTTGCCTTTGCCCCACTGAATGGCTCTGAAGGTGAGAGGGTGGGGCTGCCTTGTGCTGGTGAGTAACGGAGGTCAGTGCAGTGCGGAACTTAGCGTTCCGCCCCACCTCCAGCGACGCCACTGCATAATGGAACATTGAGATTTGTTTAAAACACAAATGAAAGCTTCTTATGTCCTCCCCTCACACATGCAAAAGAATAAAGGTAAGTGAGGTAGGATATGTGTGTCGTGTGGCTCGTGCATGCTTAGCCTGCGCATGATAAATCATGCTTTGTTGCAACACCTGAACTAGGCTGATATCTTTTCACAGGCTTCTGATACAGAATCAGCTACAGTCCAAAATATATTTGTCTAGCAAGCACATATTAAAACGACATGAGATGTTAACCCTTTTTTCTTTTCAAAATACAATTAATCCAAAAATGGTTGAAAATCAGCAACGTTGAACTAAAATCCCCATAACATCTTTGCCTGAATCTGGATATATTAAGTTATGCGACTATTTTGGATGTATCACTTAAGGAGCTATAATAACATATTACAGGAATTCATACATAAGGTGGAAAATAGAAACTTGAACCTCCATCTTCTGGATATAACAAAACAAAGAACTCTTCCACTTTAGCCTCAATAAACATTAAAAATGGGGACGGGGACAGGGGCAGAAGTAATGTTTTCTTGTTTGGGAACAAACCACATAGCCAAAAAATTGGGCCTGGCCAGTGGCCACTGGTTACATGCATGCACTTACCAACTGGAGAAGCCATGGACCCAAGAAGGGTGGGAACATTGTGTTGACTAAACTACACCTAACTCAAAGTGCTACCCGGGGGGGGGGGTCTGCAGTCCCAATAGTAAATTTCTTTTAAGCAGAGCTGATTGCTTTGGGGCATAAAGATGGCTGTGAGTGT
Source organism: Plestiodon gilberti rubricaudatus (assembly GCA_026170595.1). NCBI lineage: Eukaryota > Metazoa > Chordata > Lepidosauria > Squamata > Scincidae > Plestiodon > Plestiodon gilberti. The sequence continues at coordinate 40,880,766 of JANXHW010000004.1, forward strand.
GCTCAGTCCTCTTTTGCCTCATAAATGGCTGAGGGGGGTCACAAATCCCTTTCATGGGTTCCCTACCTCCACTGTTTTGGTTGTGAGGAGGAAATGAGTAGGTGTTGAAAGATACTTCTGGGATACCAGCATGAATAGCCTGAATGGGGGGGGGGGGGCAATGACGACTCATCATCAACTGAACTCAAAGTTACCAACTAAAACAACTTTTCCTAGGTAGAGAATAATAACATGAGTGTGCATGAAATCATCTCATGTTTACTTCCTGATTTATTTATACATTTGTCCTTTGCTAGGTAACATAATTAGAATACATTAATGCATTAAAAACAATCTAATCTACATTCCTGTAGCTTCACTTTATGATATCCATGGAGCTTTTCAAATCCCTTGTGCATGTAATAACAACTGATCTTTTTATCTCCTAAATCTTAAGGTTGGCCCCTTGGGACAGATAATATCTTTGAGTTTGTCAGTGTGACAGGGCAAATGCTCTAATCAAACACTCCCAAGGGCAATTGAAATACATAGTAACTGGGACTTTGATGGCTTTATCAGATGTGCATCAAAAGATTGACTTTCAGAAGAGGAACAAATGATTTCTGTTTAATGTAAACCTTTAGGAAACTAGGGAGTTAGATAAACTAGCACCTTTCAGCACTATTATTTCTCCAGTGCGGCATAATGGTACTCTACAATATATATGATTAAAATTTCAATTATTAAATAACATATTACTGTAATTTTCATCCTGATTTCAAAAGCCTTAATAGTAATGAGCAGCATGCATGCATTGTCAGGGTGAGATATCAATCCACTTGATACTCCCTAAGGAGTGATTTAGAAGAAACACACACACACACACACACACACACACACACACACACACACACACACACACACACACACACACACACACACACACACACACACACACAATTAGTCTTGGCAAAAAATGTGGATTACTGGCCTTCGGTGAAAATTAAGGAAGCGACTGAAAGTAATGAGGTCAAATGGAATTTATTTTGCAGCCATTTGGAGAAATATCCCTTCATGACGTTAAGGAATGATATCTGACAGCACAATCCACTGTAAAGATCTGTGGGTGGCCCTAGGGATCCTATCCCCATTCCGGGACGATCATGATACGGGACGGTGTAGCGCGGGGAGGCCCCAGTGGGCCTCCTTGGATTTCTGTCAGCTCTTGAGCTGGCGTTAAGTCCAAGGAGGCCATGTAATATTGTTCATAATAGTGTTATAGAATTAGGAAATGGATTTTGAGTTGTAATTTCAACATTAGATCAACTGCTATTACATGGTAGAATGCTAGCTGGTTGCTCCTTGCAGCTTTTTGTGTTAAGAATTCAGTAAGCCAGTGGATTGTTCTTGACTATCCTTAATGGCTATCTTTCAGGGGCCCAGACTATATCCAGAAAGCCTCTCTGAACTGGCGTCTCCATTGGAGCCATTTAGACCTTTCCACCTGAGACCATCTCTACGCCCATGGCCTCCATCATGTGGTAGTTAGCAGAGCGACTTTCTCACAGGGCTCACCTGTTGGAGAGGTAACACCACCACTAACTTTTCTGCAGTATGTGGAAAGAACAAAGGACACACATTTTGGTTAGGAGTGTGTGTTCGGAGAGAGACCAAGAAAGAATTTGAAGAGAGACTAGAACTCCTAAGAACAATTCAGTAAGGTAGGCCAGTAGTGTTTATTTGTTGGTTTAATATTTAGAGGCTGCTTTTATAAAGCCTATAAAAATAAGTCCATGTACATAAAAAAGAACAAATAATGATGCTCAGGTCAGTGGCAGGTTTCAGGGGACCCTTATGAAACTGCCCACCCAACCTGGGTGAGCCCTGCCAGAGTCAGTCCACTAACCACCACACAAAGGCCATGGGCATAGAGATGATCTCAGGGATCTGCAGAGGCCCCTTAAGGGCCTCTGAAGGCCACAGGCCCTTAACAGCTTCCCAACAGGCCAACCCCTGATGCTGGCTGGCCCTGGACATTGCATTCGACCCCATACAACCAGCCAGATAAATAATGCAGCCTGATGACATCATCCTTTTCCCCTTCTAACTTCTTTGGCTAAGAACTCCCCTTGCCAATGCTGGAAAAGAGAAGTGTTTTTTTACTAACATAATATTGGCCTTTAAATTAGTTGCTCTGTTGATTTATTTTGATGATTTTATTTTGCTCTGTCGGATGTGAGCTGCCTTGGGGTTGCCTTGATAGGCAAGAAAGACGGCACAGAAAGGTTTCCACGTAAATAAAGAAGTTGGAGGCGAGAGAGGAGAGGCATCCACTAAATGCCCTCCCTGCTTCCATGAAACTAGTTCAGCCCTAAGCTAGGATTTACAGGGCCAAAGCAGTGCAGCTGCTTAGGCAGATTGAAGAGATTGTAGCAAGGAGGGCAGCAAATCTTTAAGGATTTAAGAAGCCAGAGCTACAATTTCAACAGACAGCAACAGCTTGGGTTGCCATACCAATTGGCTCCTTAAGTACCCAAACTGGTGATGAACTGTCTGTTTCCTAGAGGGGGAGTGTTGGGCACCTAAAGGCTGAAACAGACATAATACGAACTGGGGGCAAAGTGCTTGTGTGCAAAAGCAATTATCTTGGTTATGTGTAAATGCACTTGTGCTTGCCCATTCACATGTAGCATTTGCTCACAGATGGTTTACCTGCTGCCTGGGCCACATAATGAGATGATGCCTGTGCAGTGCGTAGCTGGGGTGTGTGTGTTGGGGCTCCCCACCCCATGCACCAAGCCAGAGGGGGCATCATGCTGTCTGGACCCCGAAAAAAGCTCAGCTGGATGTTGGTGTTTGATCTGCAAGCCCATTGAGATAATCTCTTCTCTCCCCTCATTTGACACACAGCCTTCAGCTATTGAATACAATATGGTGTCCAAACCAACTGACATTCCCATGCTGCCACATGAGCATAGTGTCTAATTGCATTGCACATGCTCACTTACTGGCTTCTTCCTTCCCTATCTTAAAGGAAAATGGAGACAAAACATTCCTCTTAAAGGAAAGACAACAGAAAAACACCTCCAAAACTGAATGCAGATGGATAGCCACCCCATGAGTATATGTTTCTATAACATGCAGCTCCTCCAAGCAGCTGTTTGAATCACTTGAAGGACTGGACTGATCCGCTTAGCGCTCCTTGAATTCTGCTGTCCCAGGCCGCCACATTTGTTCCCTAAGCGGTTTATAATTTATTTATTTTCAACTCTTTATATCACACCTGTCCCTGTTAAAAACAGTCACAAGGTGACTCACAATGTCAAATAATTAAATCAATAAAACAATTTGCCATACCAGTAACACAACAGGTGTACACATTTGGCTCCTGTTGCATATAAACACCCATGGGCAGAAATGCCTTAAGTTTTTAAACTACAGTGGGTCCCCATTAGAAGTCTCTCCATTATACGTTTTCCCACATTTAAGTCCTCAACTTTTTCGAGGAATATAGATGTTCAAATTCCCCACACTAATGCACAGGCTCTTCTTTCTCTTCCCAGTTTATGCCTACAGGCTCTTTCCTTCTCCACATTTTAAAAAGACAGTGCACATTTTGCCATTGCCTGTGTGTTTTTTCTCCTCCTCCCCCCCCCCTCAACTTTTAAAGAAACATCACTATTTACAGCATTACAGTACTGTACTGTCAACTTAGCGCTTGGGATGTTTTGGTTTTGTGTGCCATCTCATTAATTGGACTAACAGGGACAGTGGCTTTATATCTTGGATATTTGCTGCACATGCATTATCTTAACCGAGATGGCGCTTGATCACACTCTTCCTGCATTTCCTCTGCCTCCTCCTCCTCATCCATCACCTAATCTCCGAAGGTATACTTTTTCACTGTATGTTACAACAGCTTTTCTTTTATGTGAATATGTTTTCAAGATGGTCATACCTTATTGACGTGAAATTCCGAGTGAGAGCCATTAAAATCATTATTCGTTCAAAATGGGTGTAAGCACTGTGTTCTGGGTTGTTACAAATGGATATGAGGTGCATACTGGTTTGTACATATTCAGGACTGCATGCCACTCTCTACAGTCCCCATCCCTACCTTAGGATGCACTCCAATACACACTTATGTGGGAGTAAATTCCATTAAACTCAATGCACAGGATTGAGCTGCAAGTCCATTCTTATGGGAGAAAATCTCCCTCTTTAAGTCAAATGAAGGGCATGGATACGGTCCACATTAACCCCAAGTTACATGATTTCATATGGAGGAAAATTCCTCTTTATAAGTTGTTTCACTATAAGTCCAAGTTCTCCAGTATCTAACCCTGGTTTATAAAGGGGACCCCCTGTACAGTACTATTTTTTCCCCTCTACTTTGCTCAGTTTTGAATTTAGAGAATTGGGACTTTTAAATACTTTATAGATATAGCTGTGTGTGTGCGTGTGCGTGTGCGTGTATACATACACATGCATGTGCATGCATGCGCGTGCACACAAGTGTTTAAGATTCTTCTCCATTCAGGAAAAATGGCAACCAAATTGCACGTCTGAAACTCCAGGAATTACCAGACATGCCCTGTACAGTTTCTGAAGCTCCTGCATAGCATCCACATCAGAGAGCAAACCTCAAAGCTAATTAAAAAGCACATCCCAAGCTGCTGTTGGCAGTAAATGGCTTTGCTTTCTCAATACATAGAAGGAAAAAGCTATCATTTAGCATATGGTGCAATTCTGAATAGGAAAATGAGATAAGCTGTTCTGTCACATCACTTTATGCCTCCATTCAGCCATCTTTAGACTTTAATGGAAGAAATTGCAGCCTCAGTGCTCATATCCAGAGATACACAGCCTGTTAACAAAATAAGACCTTGGTATCAAAATATCACCAGGATGGTAGTTGTAATGAATATATTCATTTGATAGATTTTGAAAGACACATTTTTCTAAGGGGAAGCAGAGCTTTCAGGAGATTAAACAGGATTCAGCGAACAGTTCCTAAACATCGGCTTCAGCATAGAAAAAAATGGCCAAAATATCTAAAAACAAACCTCTCTGCTTTGCAAAACACAGTATTTCCAGTTGAAATGTAAAAACCCTAATATAAAATAAACCTACAATAAGCGTCCGCCGTCCAGTATGTGTAAACCACTCAGAAGTGAAATGATTCTCTGCAAAGAAAGTGCCATGTTGCAGATACAAGGAAGAACTCCATTGGCAGAGTGGAGCTTGAGCTCTTTTTCTTCCCAAGGAAAATAACAGTCGACTCAGAAATGCAAAATTAATGCCAATTAGAGCAAACAGAGAGCTGGTGTAGCAGAGTTGCTAAGAAAGTGAACTGTGAATCAGCACTTCCCTGGTTTGAACCTTACCTCTTCCATGAACTCACTCTAGTCTAGTCCCTGACCAGAAGTCCCATAGGAATTTTGAGGTGGACGAGTTCTCTCTTCAGATCCTGTTAGGGCATGCCTAAAGGAAAGGTAAAATCTTGGGTAGATATCTGGCAACCACCCGGGCACAAGTTTTATAGGATGCCATTTAGTTTTTTGTACATGAAACAAAGTTTTGGTGGCATCATCTTTTATGACAGCTTTTGCAAGTACAAAAACTAAATGGAGTCCTATAAAACTTGTACGTGGGTTGCTAGAAGTCTCTTCTTTTAATCTAAAGCATCTCTTCTTTCTCTTCAGATTAGAGTTATTAATAATTTCAGACACAGGAGTCTACACACTCTTCTAATGCTGCGGAACTCTGCTAAAAACAAAATTGCTCATGCCAGAAACTTACAGCCCATTCCAACCCAAGTGCTAAGCAGCCCAAGTCAGACCTAAAGTCAGCCTAAGTCGTTTAGGTCAAAGATAGGTCTGGAACACAACCATTTAGGGTGAAGTTAGGTCAAAGTTACAACCGACGGCCTAAGAACAGCCCATTCCAACCCAAGGGCTAAGCAGCATAAGTCAGACCTAAAGTTGACCTAAAAGTGGGCGGAACATGGGTGTAACGGGGGCGGCAACCAATTAACGTTGGATTCCAGACCCTGGCAAGCACAGACACGCCCCCTCCAACACAAATGCTGACACAAAATTTAGGTCGACCAAAAAGGTGGACCCAAATTCGAGGAGACCCATAGGAGCCATTTTACCTTACCCAAGCCAGCCCTCTCCTGAAAATTTCTAACACCCTACTCCTGAGTTAGGTCAGAGTTAGGACGGAGTTGGGCCTGCTAGGTCTGGAAACCGACAGAGTTATGCCTAAGATAGGGAGCCTATCAGCACCCAGCCCCACCCAGCCTCATTCCCACAAAAGCCCAGCCCCAGACCTCCAGTCACTTTCTCTCTCTCTCTGAGCACGTGGCGTGGGGTTTTGTCCCCCACAGCCACAAAGTGGGACTTTGTCGGTGGAGGGCAAAATTCACAAACACCCCACTTCTCTCTTCTCCTCTCTGCCTCCCTCTAGGGCAGAGAGGGCTGTTCTGCCTGTGGCCAACCTGTTTACAGCTGTGCCTGGGCAGCTGCCTCCATGCAAGTGTTTGCTAACCCATGTCTTTCTCCCAGCCCCTCTCCCCCCACCACAGGCAACAACACCAGCAGGTAAGAGCAGGGTTTGTGCTGACATGGGTCTGACTCTTTGCATTTAGAAATATAGGAAGGATACATGCCTCTTTACCAATGTGTTGTCTCATAGCTGTCTGCATAGCCTGCCATGACATGCCTCTCTACCAATGTGTTGTCTCCTAGCTGTCTGCATAGCCTGCCATGATATGCCTCTCTACCAATGTCTTGTCTCATAGCTGCCTGCATAGCCTGCCATGACATGCCTCTCTACCAGTGTCTTGTCTGATAACTGCCTGCTTAGCCTGCTATGATATGCCTCTTTACCAATGTGCTGTCTCATAGCTGCCTGCTTTGCCTGCTATGATATATAGGATACATGCCTCTTTACCACTGTTGTGTCTGATTGCTGCCTGTAGTCATGTGAGCAGACAATGCCACAAGTGTGGAACTGTTAGCCTTATATAGACTCCAGCTGTCCCCCCCCCCTTTTCTCCACAGGGTCTACTGACAGGTCAGTATTGCTAGGTTTGCCATGGTTGTGACCCCCAAGTTGTGTTGTTGTCTCTCTCTTTGACCCTTTCCCCTTACAGGATCATGCTCTCCTTACACCCAGGTAAGCAGCTCAGACCATGCTATGTGTGTCACACCTATCAGCTGTGTTTTATTTCTCTCCCTGCAGGCTTTTGCAACCCACACACTGGCTTGTCTTCAATGGCGACTGCTTCCACATACCAGCTGACATGTAACTCCGCCTTGTTTTTTGTCTCCCTAGGAATGTCCACTACCACCTACCTTCCTGGGAGCACTCCTGGGGCTGCAGTCTGGTTGCCCCACGGTCGTCTGCCTCGATGCTGCCAGAGGTCAGGGAGCCAGCCCTGCAACCCTCCTCAGCTGCTGCTGCTGCTCCACCTCCCTGGCTGCCTACTTGCTGCCCCTCCTCTTTCTATGGAGCAGGCTGTGTTTCCACAGGGGAAGAGCCTGCATCTCCAGGTCCATGGGGCAGGTGTGCTGCTGCTGCTTTCACATTGGCTGCCGTGACTACCCCTGGAAGCCTCACCTGGCTATCTCTGCTAACGTTCCAGAACAATAAAGACGCCCCTCGGGCAGAGCCCCAATGAAACATATGTGCGCAGTGTTTACACAAGCATTGCCCCACACACACAGACAGCCCCCAGCACTGAAGCACCTACATGAGTCCCATCCAGGGACTGCCACGGCCCTCCCTGGGAGAACCCAGCAGGGGCGCTGCCAGACCCCCATGGCACAGAGGGGAGGGGGGAGTTGGGTGGGCCTCTCAGGCAGGCAAACAGTGACAGCCAGGGCATCCGCCCGTAATGAAGGTGCCTCCGTCAAAGGTCCGCCCGTAATGCAGCCACTTCCGCCCAAGGTCTGTCTGCATAAGAGGTGCCTGTTTATGCATCACCTTCATCTGCGGAGCGCCCCCTGTGTCCCTATCGGTCTCTGCAGACCCCTCTCTCGGAATCTGTCTCCCACCAGCCTTGTTGTCTGTCTGTCTGTCTCTGATCCACCCATGCCCCTCCCCAGCACCCCCTGTCTGCCTGCCTGTGTGTCTGCCTCTCCTCCCACTCCCTGATGATGGCTGCTGGCCACCCCCCACCCTGCCAGAGTGCCTGCCGTGAGGCGCCGTCGTCGCCCCATCTGGGGGTGTGATGAGCTGTGTGAGCCCTTCACACTCGCAGCAGACAAGCCCAAGGCATCTCTCGGTCTTGGCCGGGGCATAGAGCAGCAGGCACGCCGGGATGCCTTCTTTGGGAGCATTGCCCCGGCCTTGGAGGCCCAGGGCTTCAGGCAGCGCACGGGCGAGTCATGTCAGAGGCAGTTCCAGTCCTCATGAGACCCCCCTTGTGTGTGACGTTACCTCCCCCCTCCCCTTCCCTTCCCTCCCCCGCTCACCCCCCAGTGCAGCCTCAACGTGGCTTGGGGGTGGCATCGCCTTCTGCAGGAGGGAGGGGACGGCCACTCTCCCCTGCAGCAGGTGGCTGATGCACAGGGTGCCCTGTGGCGGCTGGCTCAGGCACCTCGCTCACCTGCCCTGCGCCCACCACATGACTGGCATAACCCCCATGCCTGCGGTCAGCCCCTTTGCGACCAGGCTGCGACAGACCCTGCGGCAGCTGCCATGGATGGACGCTGACACATGCAGACAGAGGCCTGCACATGCCTGAGCCAGACACGGAGCCTGGAGAAGAGCCTGCCTGCCTGGGAGGTAAGTGTTGCCTGGATCCTGGGGTGGTGCTGGGCCACAGAAACTGCAGCCTGCCTAACTCAGGCATAACTCTGACCTACCTCAGGCATAACTTCTGCCTAACTTAGGCTGCACTTAGGCCACACTTATGCCTGACTTGGAGAGGAGTTGGGTTGGAATGGGCTGTTAGGATCACAATGCAGTATGGAGTAGTTTAGGAGGCAAATTAACAACACCCACCCCAACATCATGGATTTTGTTCAAATAAATTGTATGCTGACTCCCCTCATTGCTGAGGAAGAGCCATCACCTCTGCAAAAATGGACAGCTTATTCATCAACCTCGGGTGATACAAAATTCCTTTATCTTTAAACACTGATGTCATCAAATTCTAGGTTTTCTTATTACATAATTTCAACTCCCACAAGGGCTCAGTTGACAAGAATTGGGGGAGTAGAAGGAGGCTTATTAAGATAATAAATAGAATGTCCCCTTCTCTTCATTTCTATCTACTTTTCAAAGCAGAGTTTTGTGAAGAATGCAGTCAGTGGAGGAAATCTATATGAGAGTTACCTAACTTTTTTAAAAAATGAATTTTATATCATTCCTGAACTAATGGTGTGTTACAGATGATCGGTACATTTCAGTGCTAAGACAGAAAGCTAACAGTCCACAGATTTGGTAAGTGTCAAGAGTGTTTAACATACCAGCGATAATGAAGTGCATTTCTTTGTTATTCTGTTATATTGTGCAAACAAAGTTGTGAGAAACTAGATAGCTCTCTCTTTTTCATTTCACATTCCTCCCAAGAAAAATAAGCCTGAGGTGAAGATTAATTTGATGCATTAACATTCAACAAATCAAGTCAAATTAAAAAAAAATTAAGACTAGTTTTTGAAAATTCAAAATGTAAGTTTGATTCATATGATGTTTATCCTCCTTCATTTTATTTGTATTAGTTTAACTTTTTCTTTTAGACCACTGGCTATTTGTTGCTAGGGCTGTGCCAAATATCTTCTAATTTTGATATTTGCCTCTAACCACACCCCAAATATAGCATATTTGACACAGATTACAAAACACACACACACACACACACACACACACACACACACACACACACACACACACCTCCTGACTTTTGCACCATTTTGACAATGTTTTATAAGTGTTTCATACATACAATATTCTGCTTAGTGTGTGTGTGTGTGTGTGTGTGTGTGTGTGTGTGTTACAGCTGTATGCTTTAAGCATTCTTTCACATTGTGATTCATAATTATTTATTGCTCTTCATGTTTGTTGTGCATTGATGGTGTTTTATGGCCTTTTGTACCTTGGCTGCTTTTTCTCCTCCATGCCATTTTCTTCTTCTTTAGCCTTACTGCCCTCTGTCTCATTCAGCCACATTGCCGTTTACCCATTTGGTCCCGCGGTATGACTTTCCCAGACTTCCCAAATGTCAGTGTGATCCACATGTGTAACAAATCCCCATGTAGAAAGAATCACCCGCAGTAAATTTCGCCGGTGCACCTTGCACCTGGTCTACAGGCGTTGCATTAGGGACTCAACGGGACTTAAGGTCAACTCAACTCATCCATTTATTCCTATGTAAAACATGGACCTGAAAACACAAGATTTCAAATAAAAACATAGTTGTGTTTTACACACAGCTCCAGTGCTTTAGGGGTGTTTAGGGGGATGTCTCACCTAAGTGTACCTCAAGTTTCAAGTCCCTACCTTCAAGGTTTTTTTTATGGCACTTTAAATTCTTGAAATACGCAGATTTTGTTGTGAGTCCAGCACGAAAATGCTCAAACAAACATAGTTGTGTTTTACACACAGCTCCAGGGCTTTAGGGGTGTTTAGGGGGATGTCTCACCTAAGTGTACCTCAAGTTTCAAGTCTCTACCTTCAAGGGTTTTTTTATGGCACTTTAAATTCTTGAAATACCAGCTTTAGTCCAGAGTTCTATATGGAAAAGACCACTGAGTTGTTTGCGCAACGCGTACCCATAAAGTCCCGTTGAGTCCTTTGAGGTACGCCTAATGTTGTGCGTGTGTACAGCTGTATACAGCTGCTCCCCTGCACCTGAGGTGCTCCAAACAAGGTGGATTCAAAAGCCAGGGCCCTGGCCATGAAAACAAAGCCAGAGTTTCATTTTTAATTTCAGTGAGGAGGGGGGGCCCTGCCCCCAATTCCGGGGCATCATTTTTCCTAAAAACAGTGATCTTTGCTCCTCTGGGGGGGGTCAGTGGGGTGACCCTAGAACTCTGACAATTGTTTTAAAACATAGGTCCATCTGTCTACTTTCCACAAAAAAATTCCAGAAACATTGGGGCAAGCCATTTTTTTTTAACTATTTACTTTTTGGACGTTGCTCTAAACAATCAACGGGACCACAGTTGGCTAAGGTGACACATATAAGTCCATTTACAAACATCTGTGGCATCAGTGTGCTGGCATCATGCAATCATTGACCAAGTCAAGTGAGGGACCACAGTCAATTTAATTCAATAACAATGACGCAAACGAGACCGAGGACGGTGACGTGAGAACAAAGTGGAAGAAGGAAACCAGTGCTAAAAAGAACAGCATTGAAACTATTTGAATAAATTCACAAGTGTCCAAACACACACACACACACACACACACACACACACACACACACACTAATATAGTTTGTCTTAGCCCTGTAAATTCTGTTTGGCTGAATGCATGGAGGGGCAAATGAGAGTGCACTGGCTAAACTATGGCATTGCACTGATGTGTTTGTTGGAGACACCCCTGGTCTCCACATGTTCGGCACTTGCCTATAAAGGTTCTCAGTTGCACAGAGAAAGCCTCTCTGCAGACAACCACAGGACATGCACATGTCTGTGTCACATAACATGACACATGGCTAGCCAATATGTCAACACAAGTAGCCTGGTCAGACAGCATGCTCCTACTCCCTCCTCACATGCTTGCTGAATATAAGGGGAGAGGGGAATGATTTTAAGAGGTCTAATGAGACACTTGTAGTGTACCTATGGAATAGTACCTTTGGTAGGTGCGCTATTGTTTTTCCTTCAGCTGTCCCATCTACAGAGGCATCGCTGGATTGGGTGCCACCTGGTGCAGTGCTTACTCGGAGGAGCTCAGCGTGCCGGACGTTCAGGAGTGATGTAATGACATAATCACATTGCCCTGCCCCCGACCTTCCAGGCTATCACATTGCTTTTAATATGAAAATCCACCTCCAGACTGCCTCCGCTTGGTGATCTTCCATGTTTCATATTCTCGCCAGCTCATCAGTGAGAGAACGAGGTGGCTGGGCATGGAGTGAGCCAGGGGCCACCGAGCAGAGACAAGGGTGGTGTGGTGTTACCCTTCCTGAGGGTGACATCCAGTGTGGGCTGCACCTGCACCCCCTTTGTGACGCCATGGCCCGTCAACACTGTCTTCCCAGAGGCTCACTATATTTCTCAAGAGGCCTGGCGTAATCAGATTTCCAGGCCAAACTATAATCCCTATCTCTCCTAGGGCACACCCCTCTCTAGATGCTAGATGCCTACAGGAATGTTAAGTACAGTGGAAAGTACATGTTTTGCATGCAAATGGACCTAGGTTTCAATCCCAGGTAGTACTGGGAACAGACCTCTCTGAAAACCTGGAGAGCCCTTGCCAACCATAGACAATACTGATCTAAACAGATCATTTGTCAGACTTGGTAGATAGAAGGCATGTTTTTATGTAACCCAGTGCTGCTGGAAGAGTATCATTTTAAACAAATAAATGGTCAGTGATCAGGAGTTCCCTGAGGTGTGATGAAAGACTAATATCCATGCAATGTTTGTGCAGATAATCAGAAATAGAGTCTCATACTCCTAAAATATGTGATTCTGGCATGTCTCAATGAAAAGCAGCTGTTTAGTGTAAACATGTTGTTCAGAAGGCAACTACTGTTGTTTTGCATTTTTTAGTGTAAAAATAAATACCCAAAGGACATTGCGCGTTATAAGCCTGAAATGAATCTTTCTAAAACGCAAAACATTTGTCACTGCTAACTGACAATACGATCCTGGGGAAACAAAGGAGAACAGGAGAAAAACATCTGTTCCAGTAAAGTGTTAAGAAAACAGTAAATAATAGCTTTTTCACTCATAAAAAAATTAACTATGGTGTTGTCTCCCTTTACTGTGAGGCCTATTCATCTCCTTTTTAAGACAACGTTTCTGGAAAATCAGGCCTGTGTCATTTTTCAACGGAGCCACCTCAGTGGTACTTCATGTGAGATAATTGCATTTTCTTCAGTCTCCAATACAGGGCCAGGCCTAGTAAAAAGCCATGCTTCAAAGCGTTAACACACCCCCTTAACACTCCAGCTGACATAGGAAGCGTTGCAAGCCAGGCTCAGACAAGTCCAAGGCCACTGTATTAAGGGATGACATGTCTGACAATGGAGCTGTCGGGACCTACTGGAAATAATGGGCTTTAATCATAGCAGGAATTAGCACACACGACAGGTGATTATGTGCTGGAACCATTCCAGGACCAGCTGTGTTGATTCACATTATTTGTAACCTCTGTAATTGCAGCATTTCAAAAACATTGTTATTCAGAATTGGGGGGAAACTAGTGTGTGGAGGGGTGATGGTGTGGAAGATGGTGGAAGGCGGGCGGCAGGAGGGGGGGTAGGAGAACAACCACTACAATTTGTTAGGGGGAAATCTGTCAAAAGCCTGAACAGCTTGGGCCGGTTTCCTCAGTTCTTGGCTTAAATACTCTTGTTCCATTAAAAAAGAAAAGAAAAAGAAAAGGCCGCTCTAATGTAATCAGCGTCACGTCTTTTCATTCTTTCTAGCAGGCCAATTACAGAGTCTGCTTTCAAATGAAGGAAGCACCCGTGTTTGCCAAAAGGTTTGGAGAGAGCTTCTGAAATATTAACATGCCGGAGTCTGTTCCTGGAAAGTATATTTTAACTCTTTAAATAAGCAACCCTCTCTTTATAATTGAACTACGATTAAATAGAAATCAGCACTATGCATTTTCCTAAGATGGTTATGTAATTATCAGTTCACACGTAGCCATCTTTTAATATGAATTTGATTTTGTAAAAGATAGTGGAACAATCGGGGAGAGGGGGCACATACTAGTTAGGTCAAAAAAATTTCCTGTTGTCTTTGGTTCTCAGGTATTTGATTTAAGATTTGTTGGGGTGGGTGGAAAGAGCTCTGTGAATGTTAAAGAAAACAGCTCTGGGATTAAGTTCCATCATTGTAGAGGGAACGTTAACATTCAAAACACATAAACTGGATCTACGTAGATCTTCACTAACAAAATGATGTTGAAAAATGGTGTTGAACAATGATAAATGTAGAGCAGTGTATTCTGGAAAGAAAAAAATATGTCTAATTGTACAGTATAAGAACAAAATAGTGAGGTGAAATGGGCAATTGAGAAGGGACTTGAGGTTCTATTCTGGAAGAGGATATATGCGATGTACGGCAACAAAATGGCAAAAGTTCAATGACAAGCCAAAAATTAAGTAGCCTTCTTCATCAGGTGCATGAAATTGCCGGAAGTGTGAATGGTATTTGTAAATGCATACATCAACTAGATGTACTGTATAATCAACTAGAGGAAATACAGTAACAGCACAATCCGACTTAACTTTTGTGCTTGTTTTATCAGCGACGCAGCGAGAACGGGAGGCCCCAGAACGGAAAAGGGATTCAAATCCCCTTTGAATTCCTCTTTTGGAGGGGATTTGAATCCCTTTTCCGTTCTGGGGCCTCCTGTTCTCGCTGTGCCGCTGGTTAAACTGGCACAAAAGTTAAGTTGGATAGCGCTGAAAGTAATTTTCTTAGGGCCCAATCCAATCCAATCTTCCAGCGCCAATGCAGCCGCAATACAGCCCCGAGGTAAGGGAACAAGCATTCCCCTACCTTGAGGAGGCCTCCATGACTCCCCCCCCCCACTGCAGGATGCAGTGCATGCCCCAGTGGCACGGCTGCATCAACACTGGAAAGAATTTGCATGACAGTTATGTAGATTATCATGTCGATCTAATGTGTGGTTTTTGCTGTGTGAATTCTAATGTCAAAAATGAGCAAATTCGACATCTGTAGGTTGGGTTTGTTTGTTTTTTACTTAATAGAACAGCAAATGGACCAAAGTTAATTACCCACTCTAGCTAATCTCAGAAGTTGTTTTTGGCAGATCTTGACACAGAGATGGTGAAACTGTTGCTCCATGTTTATGAACATGCAAAGGTCAAGGATAATGACTACTCATGCTTACATCTGTTGCCAATTGATGAATGTTGAACTCCAAGAATAAATGTCTTGTTTTCATTTAGATTTATAAAGACCTCAATCTGATATCCCCTACAACAGTATGTTCAGTAACGCTAAATACATTTACCCACCAATATTTTTTTCTGTTTCTCATAAGTAATGCTAAAAATCTTATTTTTACGTTGTGTGTGTGTGGGGGGGGAGGAAAGCTTGGATTCACCCCAACAAGTTATCTGTGCTGTCATAGCTAACTTTCATTGACCATTTGTTGGGCAGCTAGCTTTAGGCAGATAGGTGTGTGCAGTATGTGCAGTATAGTGTACGTACCACTTGTGTATCTCCCTAGCCAGCTGGCTCATTCCTTCAGCATATGGCAAACATGTGGAGGGAATCATACCTTCTGGCCTCGGTCTTTTATGTACATGTACGCATAGGATGCATAAAAGGGGAACATATATAAATGTAGCTGGACATACATAGGCTCTCCACACAATTAAGAACCCTGGACTATAGAAACCTGTATGAGCATAGATGGGAGGCTGGGGCCGATTCCCCTCCATGCATCCTCTATGTGAGTGAACATTCTCTCTGAGTGAAGACCAGTATGGACAGAGAGTTCTGTTAGACCAGTTAACCTCTCCAGAATCTGCACCTGTCTTTATGACCTGTAAAAAACCACAGAAGACAAACTGGGGTGTAGGGAAACACACAAATATAGCAGGAGTTTCCAGGCTCTCATAGCTTCAGTTGCTAAGGTAACCACTTCACTTAGTAGTCTATATGTTCAGCCTGCCCAGGTACTTTTTTGCTGATGTGAACCAGACTGTTTCTAGGCAGTTTCATGGCTGTTTATACAACACAGGAGCAAGTTATACTGCAATACCTCACAACAAGAATGCTGGAATATGAGATCATTCCTGAACAATTAAAAACAGATATGCAAATTTGGAATTGGATTTTTAAACAGAAGAGACAGAAGCCTTCTTAAAACTAGGAAGATGGAGTTAGAGCTGTACTCAAGACCTAGAGTTAGACTTGCAGCATGTAAAATTTAACGTGGACAATTTGGTATGTTGTCCTGCTTTGAAAAATCTATGGCAGCAGACGACAAATCTTGAGTTACATGAAGCTCCCAAGCATAACTACTGTGGCTTCTATCACCACTTTAAGAAATGAAAAAATATAAAATTAAATCAAATCTCTAATGGATAGAATAGATATACTGTATGTTCCTTCTATTCTTCTCTCCCAACAGCTTCCTTCATCGCAAATTAGCACACACTTTCGACCATGTATCTGACATTGTATATACGGTGAATTCTATAACGTGTGGGACCATTCTTTGCTACAGATTCTTTGCATGTTACAGGAACCATGGAGTTGCTCCCTGAACCATGCACGTGGTCAAAAGTGTTCCTCTTTTGTACATTATATGGTACACACAAGTATATGCAATGGTAGTGATGCTGGTGCTGTGTGTTTTATGGTTATTAACCATATGGAAATAGAAGGATGTGGTTCATGGATGTAGGAATTTTGGCTGAGAGTGTAAGCTGCTACAAACATCTAGCAAGTCTAACTAGAGCTGTGGGAATGGCACAGAGAAAACCTACTTCCAAAGCCAGGAGGTTGCTTATGGCTTGTAACCTGTGATGGTCTTTTCCTCCATGAATCTGTCCAAACCCCTTTAATCTCTCCAAACCTCTTTAATCTGTCCAAACTATCAAGTTGTTGTTGTTCAGTCGTTAAGTCGTGTCCGACCCTTCGTGATCCCATGAACCATATCCCGCCAGGCCTTCCTGTCCTCCACTATCTTCCTGAGTTTGCTCATTTTCATGTTCGTTGCATCTGTGATGCTGTCTAACCATCTCATCCTTTGCCTTCCCCTTCTCCTTTTGCCTTCAATCTTTCCCAGCATCAGGGTCTGCTCCAGAGAGTCCTCTCTTCGCATTAGGTGGCCAAAATATTTGAGCTTCAGCCTCAGTACCTGTCCTTCCAGGGAACAGTCAGGGTTGATTTCATTTAGGATTGACCGATTTGATCTCCTAGCAGTCCAAGGGACTCTCAGGAGTCTTCTCCAGCACCACAGTTCGAAAGCATCTATTCTTCGGCGCTCAGCCTTCCTTATGGTCCAACTCTCACAACCATACATTGCTACTAGGAACACCATCGCCCTGACTATGCGGACTTTTGTTGGCATAGTGATATCTCTGCTTTTTATTATGCTGTCTAAGTTTGCCATAGCTTTCCTTCCAAGGAGTAAGCGTCTTTTAATTTCATGGCTGCTGTCTCCGTCTGCAGTGATCTTGGAGCCCAAAAAAGTAAAATCTGTTACTGCTTCAATTTCTGCCCCTTCTATTTGCCAGGAATTGATCAAGTACCTCCCAACAATTTCCAGGATTGTGTATGCTTGTTCTGGATGATGGATTTATTGATCTCCACCTTTTCTCCCAATGGTAAAATCTTGCTTTGCTACAGTATGTCAGCATATTACATATCTTTTTTTTAATCATTCACATCTCATAAAACATAGCAATTTAGTGAGCCCTATTCCCTGATGATCACTGAAGTAGTTTAAACCATCCATTAGAAATATCAATCAGATTTATTACTGATGAGTCGCAAGGAGGTGAGAGTCTATTGGTTATATTACCAGTATAAAACCCCCACGTTGCCTCATCTAAACTGTGATGTCATGTCCAGCTGTGTATTGCTATATATTCATCACTACCCAGCTAAGGACTGCTGTGTGCATATCCATAGTTGGATGATGAATTGCTCGCGCGCGCGTGCGCACACACATACACACATATGGGTGTTGTGCACATGTTCCTTAGCCTGATCAGCAGCTAGGAATTTGCACACATAACAAACAGATTACAGTGCTAGCAACAATGATATGTTCATGATAGGGAAGTCTATGTTCCGTTCCCTGTTTCTCCCCATTCCTTCAACAAACTATTTCCTACCACCAAAGTGCTGACTAGAACAGTGTGCGCATAGCATAGCCCCACTTGCCACACGTGGCCCTTGGATAGGTGTATAATAAGCGTATAAGGTGTATAGTATACTATAGTATAGGCCAGCGGGTGGCGCAGCAGGTTAAACCGCTGAACCATAAGCTGTTGATCGAAAGGTCGGCAGTTCGATTCCCGCAACGGGGTGAGCGCTCGTTGCTTGGCCAGCTCCTGCCGACCTAGCAGTTCCAAAGCATGTCAATGCGAGTAGATAAATAGGTACTGCTTGCGGGAAGGTAAACAGCACTCCGTGTTCCAGCTGCATGCTACGCGCTGCGGCAAGGAGAGTCATGCCGGCCACATGACCACGGAGGCGTCTTCAGACAACGCTGGCTCTTCGGCTTTGAAATGGAGATGAGCACCACACCCTAGAGTCGGACACGACTGGACTTAATTGTCAGGGGATACCTTTACCTTTTTATACTATAGTATAGTATACAATAAGGTATATAGTAAGTGTATAATATGCACATTTCTGTTGAACCTCCTCACTTTTTCATTATAGCAAATGTGTCGAGGAAATTGGTCCAGTGCTTGCTGGCATTATTCCTGATATCCATGCATTCAGTGGGAGTCATTTGTGGTAAGAGAGGCTATGAAACGAAAAATCATTTCTTTGTGTTCAGCTTTGGTTTTATGTTAACTTTGAACATATATTTTTTGTCGTTCATAGATATAATAAAATGATGTTCCAGAAAATAATTGTTTTTGCACATTACAAATTCAGATACAGTGTTTTATTTTCCAGTGTGATCTATTTCTTTTCTATTTGTTTTCAATTATCAAAATCATACAACCATGAAAAGCAACGAAAACAAAAACATTGAAATGCCAATAGTGTTGCAGAAATGAGCTCAAAAATTGCATTGTTATATTCATTACCTTGTGTGGTAGATCTATTATGGTTTATTATCATTTTGAACTAAAAACAATCTGCATACTTTGAAGGGCAAAAAGATCCTTTACTGTTTACTTATTATATCAATGAAAACTTGATTTCATAATTCATAAACTTTGGGATTGCAGTATGTGATATTTGCAAACTTGGTTAGGTTTCTGAGAAAACTGATCACTTTTTGTGATATTTCCCACACATAAATCCACCACTTCCCATGACTAGTCTTCTCTATTAAGCATGAGAAATGTTACATTGAAATGCTAAGGCTTGAAGTAGTATCATTTTTATATGCTTCTTTCCAGTATAAAAACAACTGTTGCTCTGTTAAAGGGGCTGAAATTGAAAGACTGCTATGGCCAACATCAGTTGTTGGTATTTTTTGTACACTCTTTAAGGTGACCTATTTAAGTTAACCGTAAGAGTCTTTTACAGCCCAATCCTAAGTGGGCCTTATGCCACCGGAACTAGTGTTCTGCTGGTGTAAGGACCTTTACAGATGTTGCAAAAAGCAATACACTGTATCACAGAGCCGGGCTGCCACTGCAAGTGGTGAGCGGTGGTAGCAGCCCACCAGCAGATCTCCATGCACTGGCGTCACTACAGGGGGGGGGTGGAGCTGTAAGTTCTTCCGTGATCGGAGCCTCCGTTACACGGAAGAATGAAGCACCCCGCCCCCGCGCATTCCGACCCAGTCAAAGCGGTGAAAATAACGCGATTCACCGCTTTGACTGGGTCGGAAGGCACGGGGGCGGGGCGCTTCGTTCTTCCGTTACACAGAAGAATGAAGCACCCCGCCCCCGCGCATTCCGACCCAGTCAAAGCGGTGAAAATAACGCGATTCACCGCTTTGACTGGGTCGGAAGGCACGGGGGCGGGGCGCTTCGTTCTTCCGTGTAACGGAGGCTCCGATCACGGAAGAACTTACAGCTCCGCCCCCCCTGTAGTGACGCCAGTGCCTCCATGTCCTCCAGTGCCAGTAAGTCAGTGCAGGGGTGGGAGGGATGTGGGCAGGGGCGGAACAGAACAAGGAGGGGGTGGAACGGGAGGGGGTGGAATGAGGGTTGGAAGGGGGTGTTATCGGCGGCACTGACACCACCAACCCTAACCTCCAGGCTTCGATACTCCTTTCTGGGTCCAAGTAGACCCATTCTGGAGCTGAAGGCTTACCCCTGTTCCCTTACCTGGAGGAGACCTAACGGGTCTACATGAACCCAGAAAAGAGTATTGAAGCCCCCCTCCCTCCACAGGATGCAGCACACACTCTGGCACAGCAGCTACATCAGTGGGGGAGGAAAAGGATAGGATTGGGGCATTAGTGGTTTCTCATAATCAGTTTGGCTGTGGTAGTAGGTGACATCCAGATTATGATTTAAGGACCCAGCCATGCATCTGAAGTCACATAGGAGTTTTTGAAGATCCTTTTTCTTTGTTTAGCAAGTGATAGACAGTTTTATCTCTGTGCAGACTTTTAGGGTTAAGGAAATGTGGATTTAGTTAATGAAGGCATTCTGTACATGTACCAGAAAGTGCTTTGCCATAAACAGATTTCCAATGCTTGAAGTGACACAATTACTCATTTTTTCGCCTTGTAGATTTTAGCACAAGTTCCTTCATTATAGAGATGCCAATAAGATCATCTATTTGGCAAACAAAACATAACCATTTTTGTATAGTTTTTGGTCATAAGATGTGGTTAAAGGGTGTAGTCTTGAGCATATGACACGCAGCTGAGAAAAACACAGATGCCGGAGATGAGGGGGTTGGAACATTTGTAGTGGAGAATTTGCAGACTGTGAAATACTGACAGCCAGATCTTATGTACGTCTACTCAACGTACATCTCATTGAGTTCAATGGAACCTACTCCTTCGTAAGTATCCATAGGATTGCAGCCTGAACCTATAGTCACTTTAATTTTTTCCTGTTTCTACTGGAATTAACTCTAACTCTACAACTATGAATTAGGAAAGAGGAGCAAACAGATTCCCTCCCACACTACAGTCACTGTCCTGCCCCTTATGCACAGGGAAGATAACGCAGCAGTACAGCAAATATGTTACATGGAAAAGTTGAAGGTCCCAGGTTCAGTCCCTGGCATCTCCAGCTAGGGCTGGGGAAGACCCTGTCTGAAACCCTAGAAAGCCAGTCATATAGACAAGACTGAGCTTGTACCACTGGCCTAAGTCTGTACAGTATATGGCGTCTTTGAATACTTATATAGGCTTGCACAGTTACCCAACTACCAATGCTGTATCAGGGATAATACTACAGCAGTGCTAAGAAAAGGTCATTCCTGTTTTTCTGCAGAAGTTATTCTCTGTATACGGTCCAAATCTAAGCATGCTTAAGATGGAACTACACCAATCCATTCATGTTCGGGGGGTCACGAGCGTAGGGGACAGGACGCCCCGCCCCGAGACGCTGCCCTGACTCCACCAAATATTTTCCCCTCAGTAGTGTCACTCCCTGTGTGTCCCTCCTGATTGGTCGCACATGTGTACTCCGATTGGCTGAAAGCCCCCTCTCTCCTCCCATTGGTTAATGCGTCGCTCTACGTCCCGCCCACACGACCAAACATCAGCATGGTCCACAACCGAGCGCAACGGAACTCGGAAGAGCACCGCTCTCCCACATTCCATGGCGATCATTTAAAAAGGAAGCCACACCACGCCACACACGCCTGGGATGCGCCAGAATTTGTGCGGTGTAGATCAGCCTTTAGCTGCTGATGCTAAATATAACTTTACTTTGTGTTGTGGTTCTGCTGGGAGATGCGAGGCCACTTTCACCCTTCCTGGACTTGACATTGTTATTGATTTATCTCCTTTTTGCTGCAAAGGGGCTCTTAGGGGAAAGTAACAATTCAGCTGATCTGCTCGTGGGAGCTGCTTGGCATGCTCAGAAATTACTGCTCTTGGTGCTGAGTGGTTAAAAAAACAATCAAAGCCAGTCCCTTTAACTTAGCCCTACTAATGTAGAAGCTGCAGTAAGGCCTTTTGGAACAACTCTGCATACATCACTTTAAGCACTGCTGACAAGGGTCCAGTTTTAGTACCAATGAGGTGGAACTCCTCTTTATTCACCTGAATTTGCTCAATAAAAATGAGCTTGTGGATGCCTCCTGCTTACCAAAGAGAAGTTCAGCAGAAGCTACTTTTCCCATCACTGCAGTAGCATGTTGGGACAAGTGTCACATACAGGATATTTCCCTGCCATAAAGCTTTTTTTTTAACGCATAGGAGAACCCTTTCGGCCAGAAACTGGCAATCCTAGGAAAAGGTCTTTTTCCACTGCACCCTCAAATGCTGTGGGTAAACTAGCTAATCTTTTCTAGTGTCATTTTACCATGAGGGCTTAGCCTGGACAAGATCCCAATTTATTTATGGCTTACAATAAAACAATCCCAATAAAACACACTCAATAACAAAAACAAAACAATAAAACAGCAATAAAAGTAATAAAAGGAGGCACAACATGAAAAACACAGTAAAGTAACAAGGAACTATAGATTCCAAGCACACTGGAATAAAAACAAAGTGCTATGGCTTAATCCTGACAAAAGGAAGCATAGGTGGAAAGCGTGTTCTGCTGGTGCTGGCTGCCGCAAAAGTGCTGCAAAGTGCTTTGTGGCAACACAGGGAGTCAACGCACTGACGGGAAGGTCGAAGACTCCCCCACGTGCCGTTGGAGCGACGAAGGCCTACCAGAGCAAGCAAGCTCTGAGCAGGGAATGGAAAGAGGCTGGGGAGGGCGGAATGGGGAAGAGATGGGGTGGGGGTGGATCAGGCTTGGGAGGGGGGCAGGTTCAGTAGTGGCAGCATGCACCAAATTCAAACCGCCTTCCCGGGCCTGGTCCACCTGCACAGATCAAGAACATAAGAAGAGCCCTGCTGGATCAGGCCAAAGGTTCTACCAACCAAGAACACCTCTGTTTGGGCTGGATGAAGCTTTACTTTGTTTTGCCCTAAATCAGCTCATTGTTATTGCTAGACACCTGTTCATGACCTTAACAACTTTCTTCGAAGGTGAAAGAAAAGAGATAAGCCCTGCTCAAGTGTTGTATTACATGGATAGTGTCTTGTTGTCTTGTGTGCTCCCTGAGGCATCTGGTGGGGCCACTGTGTGACACAGGAAGCTGGACTAGATGGGCTTTTGGCCTGATCCAGCAGGGCTCTTCTTATGTTCTTATGTTCTTATGTCCACCAGGGATGTGTGGTGCTGGGGTCGTAGCCCATGGAAAAAGAAAGCTTCAGCCTAACCCTGTGAGTGATGTGCTTGCTGGCCATGCCCCATAGACCTCTGTGCGTTCAATGCTTGTCTACAGGGGGCAACACAGAATGTAGTGAGGTGTCTTTGACATGATGTTCCACATTGCATGGAGGAACACCCCGCATTTGGCACTTCCTTTGCAGACAAGCAGTGAACGTGCAATGGCCAAAGGTGTTGGCAAAGGGAAGCACGCCCTGCTGGAATGTTCCTGTTTGACAACCCCCCCCCCCATGCATTGACTGTGCACAGCATGTATAATGCTTGAACAGGTCTTAAAATATGACAGAAAATATGGCAGAGATCAGGGAGCACACTAGATCAGAGGTGGCCAACATTTCAACATGAATGAGGCATTTCAGCAGGTGCCAAGATTCTGTCTTCTACACAACACTTAAGAACACAGAGGCCCTAATGGTGGAAGGTTGGCCACCCCTGCACTAGACTCTGCCAAAGTCCTTCTGGAGTTTGGTGAAAATCCATGATTTCCATGTATTTTCTACCCTTGTTTGACCTTGCTTTACCCTAGGGCAGCATTTCTCAAAGTTCTCCCTGCAAGGTGGGGAGAACTCTGTTTGTGGGGGCAGAGCCAGCAGCAGCAGTGATCCCGGGTACTGCTGCCACCGAAACCGACTTTTTTTTTGGGGGGGGGAGCTTCGGGGAGGCTTGTGTGACCCTCTGCAGGCCTCCCCGATCTTCGGATGGCCGAAAAAATGGCAATTTTCGGGCACTTCTGGTTTTCGCGAAAAATGGAAGTGCCTGAAAATTGCTGGGTTTTGGCGATCCGAAGATTGGGGAGGCCTGCAGAGGGTCATGCAGGCCTCCCCGAAGCCCACCCAAGCTCTGGTAAGGACAAAAATGGCATTTTGGGGCATTTTTTCAGCAGCAGCAGCAGCGATCCCCGGGATCGTCACCTCCATGCTGTCCCCTCCCCTTAAGGGGGCAGGGAACAGCTTTTGGTTCCAATGGTGGGTCGCGACCCACAGTTTGAGAACCACTGCCCTAGGGAGTCTCCTATATTGGATCGGTATTCTGAAAAGGCTGCAGAGTCCATTGGAGTAGCAGACTTTTTTGTGTTGTTGTTGACCTTTCGCTTCAGCCCCAACTGACCCAGTAAACAAAGAACTGGCCTTGAGTCGACTCATTGGACCATGAAGCTCACCTGAGTTTCCATAGCAGGAAAGTCAAAGGACTCCAGTGACCCCAAGCATCCATTCATGTAGATAAATCTATCTACATGAATCTATTATAACATCAAAGGTTATAAAAAGTGAAGTAAGGAAACCCCATTGTGCATTTGCCCTGGGTTCTCATTCAGGACCTTAGATGCATAGGCAAGGGCCGTCCACCTCTCTCCTTCTTGGTGTGGGTGTAGGAATTGATCTCATGGGCTGGAGTGAGGATATAGCATAGGAAAAGGACCCAGCAAGACAGGTTTCTTTGTAAGACAGGTAACGAAAGACCAGGTCTTAACTTGGCTGTCTTACGTAGAGTGATTGCTTGTACAAGTTAGAGAAAGCATCCTATGCCGTTGGCAATGCTTGCAATAGCAACTAGAAGTAAATCCTTTGCCTTCACAGGCATGATGTCAGTTTAGATACAGCAAAACAAAACAAAAATGTGTATGGCCAACTGAATGCTGAGCTTCTAAGAAAAAAGATTGCTGCTTTCTTTCAAGGGCTACTTCCTCGTTGGATTTAAGCATTCTGCAACCTTGAGAGCATTACAGCAGTAACCCTGCAAGGGGCTGGATCAGGGTTTATGCAATTTCCTTAAAATCTTAGGCATAAATAAATATGTTTGGCTTCATCATCATCAGATGCTCAGGTTTGCATTGGTTCCTTCTGCTTCCCCCCACTCTTTCATATATTACACAGGGATGATATTGTGAATGAAGTGGGGGGAAGGAGGGAGAGAATGACTCCAGCTGTTGATTTCTGCATTCACCCTCCTAAGGCATCCCAAGGCAGAAGGAACAAAACAGTTGTTCCTCTCTCTCTCTCTCTCTCTCTCTCTCTCTCACACACACACACACACACACACACACACAATGGGAAGTGACTTTTGTGTTAGTAATTCCTCCCTTTCTGGCAGTGAAACAAGTTGATCTCATATGGCCATGCAAAGATAAGGCATGTTTGCCTTTGTTGAAGAATGTACAGTAATATGACACAGGGGAAAAGAAATGGAAAGGCTTATACGTTAAATGCTGGATTTTTCATACTAGATTAAAACATTGATTTGACTCCAGCATTTTGCTTTTTGCAATCATTTCAAGAAGGAGACAAATCCCACCACACTAGTGTCACAGATTGCAGGGAGCAGGAGATTCTGATAGAGTTCTAGTAGAGATGTCAGTGACATTCTCCCAGCTAAAGTTTAGAAATGGACTTTGTGGCTCAAAAACCAAGTCAAAAAACCCTCTAATGAGACTGAGAGGCAAACATCCTGAGCCTCCAAGGCTTGCTTCTGAGCTTGGGCAAAAGGTTTTTCCTCTCCCCCCCCCCATCAAGCCCACTAGGTTCCCCCTCACCCTTCTGGCATGGCAGCAATCAATGACTGGGTGCATGTGGAGGGTCCTTCCTTCTTCTTACCCACTGCACTGGTGCATAGCACACCAGAGGATGTGAGACAGAGCAGGATGTGAGAATGATTTTCCCTCCTGACCCAACAAGCTGGATCCTCAGTGTCACGGTCCAGGTTCTCATGAGACCGATCTTATGTACTCCTGCCTTAACACTCCCAGTCCCAGCCATGAGGCAGGAGGTAGGGACTGGGGTGGCCGCGTCTTCGGCTTTTCTTCCCCACGATCATGGAAAAGAAGCCGAAGACGTGGCCGCCCCAGTCCCTACCTCCTGTCTCATGGCTGTTCTGGGCCAAAGTGACATCACTTCCGGGTGTCACCAGGCTGGAGGCTGGGGGTGTGCGACACTCATCCTTGCCACCCCAGGTGGCAAGGAAGCTAAGTACACCACTGGGCCTACAAGATGGAGTCAGACTTAATCCAGTGATTTTACCTTCTTCCAGGGAGAGAGATGTGGTGCTTGCTGGGAGTTGTAGTTTTTCCAAAGGACCCTTAAAGGGAAATGAGGATGAAAAGCAGCCTCCTCAGTGATGTACACCGGGACAATGGGGGAGAAAAGGCTTCTTCTCCCCACTCACTGCTCATTGCCACCATTGCTGGAAGGTTAAGGGGTGCATTTTGAATGGTTTGGAGGCATGGTGGAAAAGGAGTGGACTTTTCTGAGCTTGGCATTGGCTTGGGAGAAATTGGTTCATTACTGTGTGACTATGAAGCAAGCAAAGTAACGTCTGCCCATCTCTATTTTCTGGATATATCTACACCACAGATGTATTATTAATCAAGTTTCATTCTATCTTCTCAGGAATACTGAGAACTTTTGTTCTGGAGTGAATGAACTAGGATCTCTTAAAAAGAAGTCTCAGTCACTGGCATGGCACGTTAGAGTGGTAACAGCACATCTCCTTGCATTGTGCCAAACACAATAGAAGCTATAGCCCCCCCAAGTGAAGTATGGCAAGTAGGTATGATGTATGTGTAGCTACTCTTAGGGCCAAACTATGCACACATTACACAACTGGGACTGGTGTGTCTATAGTTTTAAATACAAATAGCCACATCTATTCCCCATGCAGAACCAAAACATGCAGGACCAAAACAAGGAAGTAGGGTCGTTTTACTTTTTGTCTCGACTGCAGTCTCAATCCAAATTGGACTATTTTACAAGAGAAAAGCTCTCGTGGACACAAATAAATACATAAACAGCAGCTGTGGTAGCTTTGGGTAGGTGGCAGGAAATCCAGATCAGAATCACAATTGGGTTAGTTTAGACTCTACACCATCAGCCTGGTCCCACTCTGAATAGTGGGTCCAAATTGCTGGGTTTTGCATTCCAGTGTTTCACAAATACGGGATTTGATGCCATGTAGTCAGCTTGAATGGTTTAATGAGATTCAAAAAAAACTGCAGCGGGTTTCCCAACCGGGCAGCCGCTTGCAGCACAGACACATCAAACGAGTCCAAGGATCACAGACACCCAACGTTTCGTTCTGGAATCTCAGAACATCTTCCAGGGGTAGACAATCACAACAGATTGTAGGTGAAAATTGTCCAAGTTCACCTCTTAGTCCGTATAAATTCACAAAAGCGCGGGAATCCCCAGTTACTAGAAAACCGGAAGTGACCTGACATGACCGCACCAGCTGTCAAAAGTTGCAATCAGCCGTGTTTCGATCTCTTCTCATGTCTCGATCTCCCTTTCTATGTAAAATTGGAAGCCAGATGCGGTTGGAAAGTGCTAAATCTTGCTGGCGATTCAAAAGCTTGCCAGTTTCTAGATGTTTACTGATTTCCAACGACTCTAAGTGACGCAAAATTCTGGGGTTGCTTTCATTCTGCAGACACTTAGCGCTGCTGTAAACAAACCGAGTGTCCTTCTTTGAGAGCATGTTCAGCAATGGCCGATTGTTCAGGATAATTAAGTCTGTAAGATCTCTCATGTTCAGACACTCTAGTGTTGATACTCCTGCCAGTCATCCCGATGTAATATTTATTACACTCGCACGCAATCGAGTACACTCCTGCGTTCAATAGTGTCGCTCTTTTATCTTTTGGGTTTCCTAATGCTTGCTGTAGTTTGCATGTGGGTTTGAAAATAGTCCTTACGTTGCCTTGTTGTAATATTCTGGCTATTTTGTCGGTGGTGCCTTTAATGAATGGTAGGACTGTCCAGATTTTTTCTTATGTGTTGGTCTTTTCATTTTCAGTTCTTATGCTAATTGATCCTTCCCTTTTTGCTTTTATCTTATAGTTTTGTTGTTTCCAGCATCTATCAATTTGTGCAAAGGAGTATCCATTAGATTGGAGTTGTTCATATATAGTCCTTTTTTCCACATCTGTCCTTGTCACACACTTTTATAGCTCTGTACACCAGGGAATTAATCAATGAATTTTTTTGAGCTGGATGATGATTGGAGTTTTGATTTAAATATCTCCCAGTATTAGTTGGTTTCCTGTAGACACTGTGGCCAAGGGATAGATCTTCTTTGCATGACACCAGGACATCCAAAAAGGGTAGAGTTTTGTTGTTTTCTTTCTCTACAGTAAACTGGATTTCTTGGCACTGTCCATTAAGGTGTTTCACAAATTTGTCTAGTTCTGAATCCCCATGTGGCCATATACAGAAAACATCGTCGACATATCTGACCCACATGTCTGGTTTCAAGGTGGCTGAGTCCAGGGCTTGTTTTTCAAATGACTCCATGAATAGGTCTGCAACCACTGGACTGAGGGGGTTCCCCATTGCCACCCCCTCTTTCTGTTCTCTGAATACACCTTGCCACACAAAGTATGTTGATGTCAGACAATGTTGGAATAATGGGATCAGATCCTTTGGGAGTGTAGATTCCTGAATCAGTTCCAATTCACCAAGGTACCATCAGTTCCATCACTTTCCCCAGTGGTAGCTTGGTGAATTGGAACTGATTCAGGAATTCACTTTGTGAATTTATACGGACTAAGAGGTGAACTTGGACAATTTTCACCTACAATCTGTTGTGATTGTCTACCCCTGGAAGATGTTCTGAGATTCCAGAACAAAACGTTGGGTGTCTGTGATCCTTGGACTCGTTTGATGTGTCTGTGCTACAAGCGGCTGCCCGGTTGGGAAACCCGCTGCGGGTTTTTTTGAATCTCATTAAACCATTCAAGCTGACTACATGGCGTCAAATCCCGTATTTGTGAAACACTGGTATGTACTAACGGGCCATGAAAGCTACAGGAAAAAACTGGGTTTTGCATTTAAAATTACAGACGCAAAAGTCCCAATTGCATGATCTATAATTGTCTAGTTTGGTCTTGAGGCCCATAAACATGCCAGAAACCAGACTTTCTAATGCTTTAAAATCAAGAATTTACTTGTCATAAGAATGCTTTACATCTGCACTCGATACTCTGAATCCAACGGAACTACCGATGAATCTGATACGGTTCTCAGGAGCACAGTTTCACTGCCCCTAGAGTGTTGACAGAAGTGCCAGCTGTGGTAAAACTGAAAAGCATCATCTGGAATACATAACACATTTCAAATATTTACTCTCTCCACTCAACTTTCTTGTAGTCTTGATGGTTAAACACTTCTAGTGTGTCATCATTATTTGATATTGAAACATAACTCATCCAAGCAATTTATGCACAAACACCAAAGGAAGGTCATTATCAGAATCTTATTGACATACAAGAAGTAGAACAAGTTCTGTTACAACTCGAGATGTTTACTGTTCTGATGCAATTTAATTCACCAAGGAGCAAGAGTGTGAACAAACAAAAGAAAGACAAGTGGTGATCCAGAATGGGGACTTAAACTCCAGAGGCAGCTGCGCTCCCTGGATGTCGCTGGACCTCATTGCGCCTACCAGAGCAGGTAAGGCAGCGGCAGGTGTAAAGAGGGAGCCAATCAGACCGCCCAATGGAAGGAATTCCAGCAATAGGGGGCTGCTACTGAAAAGGCCCTGTCTCTTAAAATTCCTGTTTATGACTGGCCAGAGATCAATTCTCTTGATTATTTCTTGCAAACGATTATTTATTTTATTTTTATTTTAGGAATTTGTAGTCCGCCTTTCTCCCGAGGGCACTCAAGGCGGCTTACAACATATTAAAATGTTAATACATATAAACATTAACAATTTATAAACACATTAAAATAATTAATTAAAACACTTAAGTTAAAAATAAACAACCCCAGTGGGTCACCATCATTTACATATATTAAAACCATTTGTTAAAAAGGTCAGCCCACCATGTCAGACATTAAAAGCAGTCCTGAATAAAAATGTCTTAAGGCCCCGCCGAAAGGCCTCTAAAGAGGGAGTCGTTCTTAATTCCAAGGGGAGGGAATTCCACAATTGAAGCGCCACCGCCGAGAAGGCCCTATTCCGCGCCGCCATCCCCCTCACTTCTGTCAATGGCGGCACGGTTAACAGGGGCCCCCCTGATGACCTCAGAGTACGGGTCGGATTATAAGGAAGGAGGTGGTCCCTCAAATACCCTGGACCCGAGCCGTTAAGGGCTTTAAAAGTCAAAACTAGCACTTTGAATTGTGCCCGGAAACGAACCGGCAGCCAGTGTAGCCGCCGAAGCAACGGTCCGACTGAGTCGAACCGACAAGCCCCGGCAACCACCCGGGCCGCCGCATTCTACACTAGTTGTAGTTTCCGAACAGTTTTCAAAGGCAGCCCCACGTAGAGCGCATTGCAGTAATCTAGTCTAGATGTCACTAGGGCATGGGTCACTGTGGCCAGGTCTGCACGATCCAAGTATGGTCGCAGCTGGCGCACCAGCCGAAGCTGGGCAAAAGCCCCCCTGGCCACAGCCGCCACCTGGGAATCCAGGAGCAGCTGCGCATCCAGGAGAACCCCCAAGCTGCGGACCTGCTCCTTCAGAGGGAGTACAACCCCATTCAGAGCAGGACGATGATCCAGTACCTGAGTCGTAGACTTCTGGACCAGAAGAACCTCTGTCTTATCAGGATTTAATTTCAGTTTCTATATGGCTATATGGCTCTTCACCTCCCCGCCCCCCACTCCAGGCCTAAAGTCCTCTTTTGTTTCTGGGTAGGTTTTTATTTGCAGTGGGGTTATTGATTTTTTAAGAAACTCTTTTCTATTGGCTGGTGCGGAGAACAGCTATTCTAGGAGGCGGAGGGAGCAATGCAGTAAACAGCTAGCAGCAGCAGCAGTGAGCATGCACCGGCATTCTGGGACAGAACTCCAAGAAACAGATGAGAATTTGTTCTGAATTGTTGCTGTGAATGTTTGGAAATACTGAGCAGATTCTGAGTAGAGTGAGAAAGATCCAGACATCACTACTTGCAGGACCTCCCTTGCATGTCTGCAGTATATTATATTATTATTATTAATTATTATTATTATTATTATTATTATTATTAACAGTATATATATACCGCTTTTCAACAAAAAAGTTCACAAAGCAGTTTACAGATAAAAACAAATGATTAAATGGCTCCCTGTCCCCAAAGGGCTCACAATCTAAAAAAGATGCAGAACACCACCAGCAAACAGCCACCAGAAAAGACACTGTGCTGGGATGAAAGGGGGGCAATTTCTCTCCCCCTGCTAAACCTAAGAGGAACACCAATTGAAAAAGTGCCTCTTGCCCAGTTAGCAGGGGATATGACACTCTCCTCTCAGCTTACTGTAACATTGGTAGCGAAGGAAAGAGAGCATCAATATTTTAGAACCAAGGGGAGAGAATGTTTAGGGAGACATGTTTTTGCAACCAGCTATACCTGTTCTTTTTATTTTATTTTGTCTTTCTCCCCCTACAATGTAAACTGTTTCCAATAATTCTCTGCTACTGTCTCCCATTCTATTCTGTTTCAACATGAAAGGAGCAATTTCACCCAAGAGAGTTCTGGCAGGAGAAAAGAGGACAGAAGTCCTTGCTGAAGGTTTTAGTCCACAAATAAAATGCTGAACGAGAAGGTAATTAAAGAAAAATCGTAAATGCTCTTCATCCTACAAAGGGGGAAAAGTAGTCTCAAAATCCCAATTTAATTTTTCTTGTCAAATAGGCAGTTCAGTCTCCAACAGACAAAATGTTCTAGCCTCTCTTCCTTTGTGTGCATATGTTCAACCTCTTCCAGTATTTTCCATATAAAAAGGTTGAGAAGTTGGAAAAGAGGCACAGAAATAACGTAGATTTATTTTTTAAAACAGTCTACAGCCTATTCATTTTAAAACCTATTTCAAAAAAATATTTTTCAATATGTGGTAATTAAATATAAAACAGAAATTAACTGTTTTATTAATAAACAATTATAATTAATTTTATAATTATTACATTATTAATATATTAATATCATTATATTATATTTATATACTTTTATTGATTAATAAAATAATAAAGATGACAACTGTTTGTTAGGAAAGTTCCCATTAACTTTGAAAGAGCTTCCCAAGGGGAAAATTATAATGTTCCCAGAATAAAAAAAGTAATTTCTTCTAACTCCAAATATTTGTTTTTATAACAGCTAAACAGAAACTAGTAGGTTTCCCATACAAAAGGAGTACGGAGTATTGTACCCAGTATTTTTTAAATTGGCAACAAAATAATTACCTGTACTTACTATTTAACTAATGCAAGTATTTCACATCATATACACAAAAAGAAATAGAATAATAATTCTGGAAGTTTTTACTGTCAAGAAATACATTTCATTCAAAGAGGCAAAAATAAGATTTCTATTTCAGTAGCAAGATTTCAAAGCACAATTATAGATCTAATGTTTATGCAGTTACATAAACATTATGTAACATTCATATGTTGTATGTTTGCTAAGCTCATTGAACATTACTTCAAAATATAAACTCTGCCTTGAAATGGCTTACAATACAATGATATTTAATTCTCTCTCTCTCTCTCTCTCTCTCCCTCTCCCTCTCCCCCCCCCACACACACACCAGGGGCGTGTTGTTATTGAAGTTATTGAAGGTAGCCCCGATGTGGTGGGCACAGGTGCTTGCCCCCTTTTTTACTCAGATTAATGAAGACGGCCAGATGCCAATTGTTTGGAAGACATCGTTGGTCACCCCTATTTATAAAAAAGGGGATAAAACTGACCCAGGAAATTACCGTCTGATATGACTTTTGTCAATAATCTATGCATCCTTGTTGCAGGGAAAGTTACTCCAGCGGATAGAGCAGGAAAAGATTCTAGGAGACGGCATCCTTGATAAGTAAACATGCAGTTGGTACACCTGGCACTTTATATGCAGCCTTCAATGATCTAAGTGCTGCCTTTGATTCAGTGTCACATGCATGCTTTTGGAATAAACTAAATGCTGCAGGAATGCCTGATAGATTGCTATATCTAATAAAGACCTTATATTCTGGGAAATCTTTATACTGTATGTTAAGTTAAACAACAAGGGAGCCATTTCCAACTCAATCACAGTTCAAAGAGGTGTTAGACAAGGGTGCGTATTTGCACCCCATTTGTTTAACTTATATTTAAATGTCTTTGTCTCCAACTCCAACGCATGCGCCATGTTTGGGAAATAGGCCAGTGCCAGTTTTACTATATGCCAATGACCTTGTCTTACTGTCAAGAACTCCAGTCGGACTTAAATGTGCTATGAAAGCATTTATTGCATATTGTAAGGAGGAACTGTTGGAAATTAATGAGGATAAGTCAATCAATCAGTCAATCAGTCAATCAGTACCTTTATTGGCATATTAAAATCCAGACATACACAACAAACATAAACGACATAACATAAAGAACATCTATCCTGAAGCTACGGTTGCATTAGATCGTGTCCTTCTACCAATGACAATCCGCTTCAAAAAGATTGCCATTTTCTCTGAAAGAGCCGTATTTACACCTGCTAATAGATACCGGATTTTCTCAGTGTCAACCTATCCCTCCTTGTTAAGGATAAGTCTAAAATAATGGTGTTTGAAAGGTCAACAAGGAGGGTAAATAAAAAGTGGAAAACTGGTCCATACAGTTTTCAGCAGGTCAATGAATGTAGATATTTGGGAGTTGTATTTCAATCCAATCTTACATGGACTAATCATGTCCAGTATCTTAAGAATAAAACAGAACTGGCTTTATTGACATTGAAGAAAATTTTCTATATTAAAGGAGAACACTATGTACCAGCACTCTTAATAGTCTATAAAGTCACTGTGCTACCACAGCTATTATATGGCTCTCAAATGTTTCTTATTTTTTTCAGATTTCTAACATGTTCATTCAGCTTCAGAGCCCCCTAAGCAGTTCACCTTAATAAGCATTTGTAAGATGCATCCTTACAGCTGAGCAATTAAATCCAGAACACATTTAATTCAATTACTTGATTTCATTAGGAATTACTTCCAAGTAAGTGACTTACAGCCCAATCCTATAGAGCTCTAAGTATCAATGCTGAAGCCTATTTAATATAGGAATGGCCTCCAAAGAGTTAGAGTTTCACAGGTAGCAATTGCAAAAATGGTTGTGATTCTGTCTCTTTGTGCTCCAATGTAACAATCTAGGGACTCATTCCTATCCCCCACCATCTTCCACCATGCAGCCACACTGACAGAGCATGCACTGCATGCAGGGGGGGGGGGCGTGGGCAAGGTAAGTAAAATAAATTCTTACTGGAAGGCCGCCTGGTCACCAGTGAGTCTCCTTGGACCTATACCAGCTATTTTGCTGGCATAAGTCTGAGGAAAGGTAGGGAGAATGTTGGCTGAAAAAATGGGAATCTGAGGCATCTGGTGGGGCCACTGTGTGATACAGGAAGCTGGACTAGATGGGCCTTTGGCCTGATCCAGCAGGGCTCTTATGTTCTTATGGGAATAGCATCCCAGTGCATGCTGCTGCCACCAGGATCCACTCCCACCAGCCCCTGAACCGCCCCCTGCCCTCCCCACCCTGAACATCCCCCAAACTGCAACACACACACCCTTCCAGCACCTGACCTGCTCTGAAGTGGGCTGGGTCCATGTGTAGCAGGTGCTTAGAGCCTTCAGCTGTTTCTGCCGGTGGCTCTGTTGTGCACGGCAGTGGCACAACTGTTCCACTGCCATTACAGGACTTATGGCAGCGGATAGGGAGATCCACTGCCATAGGCCCTCTGTAGAACTGGGCCATAGAAAACAGATGTATTCAGGCAAGGCTGAAAGATTATGGTAACCTGATATATTTTATTACCAACTGTCCACACCTACTAAAGCAGGTCTAATTTAATATTATCCAGTACTGGTTACAAAGGCTAGTCTATTGCATCAATTCAATTTACTAGAAAAATGTAGAATTCTCTGCCAAATGTTATTTGAGTATGTGCCCAGTAGTGTTGAGATAAAAGTCTAGGTATCGTCACATCACTATATGGTGCTTAGAAAATGTTTAGTGAACTCTTTATGATGTACAGTACTTAATGGTTTGCTAATCTGGTAAGTCATATGATGATTCATCATATGAATGTGCTACGTCATGTCTGGAATTATGCACAGATAGATGTTCAAATCATTCCATTTCTGCTTGTTTTTGAGATGATAAGACTAAAGATGATAGGACTGTTTTCCCCTATTTTTTTGCTTGTTTTTCTATATTTGGGACAGTTTTAATTATTTATTCATTATTATTATTATTAACAACAGTATTTATATACCGCTTTTCAACAAAAAGTTCACAAAGCGGTGAATAGCCAAATAGCCAGTTTGCTATGTGCACATTTATAACCATGCAGAAAATAAAAGGACAGCCTGGATTCAAGAGCACTCAAAAGTGGCAATGTGATCTGATCTTAAGAATGCATTTTCCTTTGCTATGGTTGCAATCCTATACATACATTCCTGAGAGGAAATCCCACGGAAATCAATTGGACTTACTTCTGAGCAAACCTGTATGGGACTGTGCAGCAAATGTATTGATTTGAAATATTTCTATACTGCTTTTCTATTGAAATATTCTATATTTCTATACTGCTTTTTTCTTTTTGAAAAAAAATACAAATACAAAAATGCAAGAACAACAGTAACAATAGATGGTATCAAACCAGCCTCGATAGAAAACAGTAAATAACTATTATTTGTCTGTTATTTACCTTTATTATTATAATCTTTACACTTAAAAACAGAGGGCATCAATGAAAGGCCCAGCAAAGCAGTATAAAATCAATATAGTAGTACCAGAATACAATAATGAGAAAAGTAACTAACAGCCTCATCCTAATTAATTTTCCATGCACCGATGCAGTGAGGTCAGTGCAGCCTACAAGCATCCTGCACAGAAAGTGGAAGGTCACCTCGAGGGAAGGGAAAGAAGCCCCAGCCTCTGCAACGGGTCTCCTCAGATTCGCGCCAGCTATTTCGCTGGCACAAATCCAGAAGGCCCATGTAAGAAAAAATGGCCCAGGAAGCCATTTGGTGCGCCCCAGTGCTGACGATCCCAACCCCCAGGCTTGATCCGCCCACCCTGCCCGTCTCCGCTCTCCCCACCTTCCCCCAGCCCTCCTCCATGCCCCTGCGCTGCCCGGTGGTCCCTTACCTGCTCTGGTACACGTGGCGGCCTGCACTGACACCAGCGGGACAGCGCAGGCCTTCTCGCCGGCACAGCTTTCTCCTAGGCCATCGCAAACTGCTTTATGGCAGTTTTGCGATGACCTGCATGATGAAGATAAATAGGATTGCACCATAAGAACCACTACAAGCCTTGGAGGATGGGGAAAAATATTAACTTGCCTTCTAAAAGTGTTACTGCGCACGTCATCTTTCAGTGAAGGACAGTCTTGGGGTCATCACCACTGAAAATGTCCTCTACCTTGCTGCCACCTGCTTGGACAAAATTGGCAAAAGAACCCAAAATTGGGCCACTGGTGCAGATGTTAGGTTTCAAGCAGATTGTGATGAGAAAATACAATATAGTTTTGTTGCCCTCGCACTTTGGATCTGTCACTATATATGAATGCTATGTCACAAAGATTACACTCATACATTACACTCAGATATAATGGAGTTGCAAGTTTATTGAGAACTGTGTATCCTTTACAACGCAGGTAAAAGTTTCTTTCCAAATCAGAAAGAGCGTCATTTTCCCAGGAGCTCAAAGCAAATAAAACAACGCTTTAAAGAACTCAATGTTTTTTTATCTTAAAGAAAGAAGCTGCTGAAGGAAAATCATTTTCGAGCCTCAGAAGGTATACATGAACAATGGCTCCATTGTACAAAGAGATTTTGCTTGCAGCACCATCGGAATGTCAATATTTTACCCACAATGCAAATATTTATTTATTTTTGCACCATAGGGAAGTGCAGCATGTGCAAGAAAAGGAGAAATTTGTATATAGCACGTACACACACACACACACACACACACACACACACACACACACAGAGAGAGAGAGAGAGAGAAGCTTTGCAATGTGGTCTCTTTTAAAAATTCCTCTCAAACAAACTCTAAGATGCTACAACAGTGGAAATGGAGGTTTAGGCTACTGCAGTAGCATCCCAAGAAGGGAGAAAAGAGGTTGGCTAGTCAAGAACCATCATTGCTGGCCCACCTGCTGCCACATCCTTGAAAACGGGGGGACTGTGCGCCTCCCCCTCCCAGCGTTCAGGAGGCACCAACTGTCTTATGAGGAGGAGAACAGAAAAAAAAATAGTTTATGATTGTATGTTTTTAGCATTGCCTTGTATGGTTCATTGCTGTGTGAGCAGCCTTGGGAACCCTCTTTGGAAGACTAAAGGTGGAATAGAAATCTCATAAATACGGAATGGACAGTGAAACCACGTGGGACCGGACAGGAGGCTCCGCCGCCGCCCGCCGCTGCCGCCGCGCGCCTACTCCTTTTAAAACCGGCCTTCCTGGACCTGCGCAGAGCGCCGCTGAAGCCAAGAGGGCAATCTTGGCCTCAGCTGCGCTCTGCGCAGGTCCAGGAAGGCTGGTTTTTAAAGGCCGAGGCGTCACCTCGGCGCCTACTCCTTCTGAAAGCGGCCTTTCTGGACCTGTGCAGATCTCCGCTGACCCCAGCGGCAATCTGCACAGGTACAGAAAGGCCGCTTTGAAAAGGAGGAGGCGCGGGAAGGCGGCAGCAGCGGCGGCCCGGAGTCTGAGGTAAGTTGGAGAGCGGAGGGAGGGGGTTTGGAGAGTGGTCGGTGGGTGGGTGGGAGCGAGAGCGAGCGGTCCGTGGGTGGGTGGGTGGGAGGGAGAGCGAGCGGTCCATGGGTGGGCGGGTGGGTGCGCGGGCGGGCGGGCGGGAGTGAGAGCGAGCGGTCCATGGGCGGGCAGGAGGGAGAGTGAGCGAGAGGTAAATTCGCGGGGGGGGTTCAAATTTGCGGTGGGGCCCCCCCAAAATTTTCGGAAAATGGCCCCCCACCGCAAATAGTTTCCCCACCCCTGCTATGAGGGAAGGCTAACATGTTTGAGACTTTTTTTTTAGCTTTAAAAGAAGATTAAGTGGCAACATGGCAGAGGCTTATAGAATTATACATGGTGTGGAAAAAGAGCTTTTCTCTCTCACAATACCAGAACATGGGTTTATCAAATGAAATTGACTGCCAGTCATGCCTGCTGATAAGGGTATCATAGGCTGTATCCAGAGGCGTCGCTGGAGCGCGGCGGGAAGGGCGGACCGCCTGGGGGCGACACACGCAATGGGTGGCGCGCAGGCGGTCCGCCCTTCCCGCCGCACTCCAGTGATGCCTCGGAGGAGGCCTTGGAGCTTCTGAGGGAAGCCCGATGTGCGATGTCATATTTAGAAGGTTTAGCGCATGCGCAGAACGTTTGAGGGCAAATTTGCCCTCAGAAATGTACTGCGCATGCGCGAAACCTTATAAATATGACGTCATGCATCAGGCCTCCCTCAGAAGGCCTTGGAGCTCCGCTGAGGGCGGACGCTCCGAGGCCTCCTCATGCCCAAGACAGCCGGCCGGAGAGGATGTCTCCGGAGCCGGCAGCAGCGGAGGCTCCGCTGCTGCCGGCTCCGGAGACATCCTTGCCGGCCGGCTGTCGGGCGGCACGGGGGTCATTAGGGCGGTGCACGCGCCTTTGCACAGGGTGGTGCGCACCCTAGTGACGCCGCTGGCTGTATCTCTCAGACAACCAGGTACTGTAGAGCAACAGTGAGAAAGGACTTTTAATTAATAATTCCTGCAGGCAGCTGGTTGGTCATTGCCCAGAACGCTGGACTAGATAGATCTTTGGGTCTGATCCAGTAGACACTTCTTAGGCTGCCATCCAATACACACTAACATGGGAGTAAATCCCATTGAACTCAGTGTGATTGTGACTAAGGGCCCAATCCTATGTGCCTGCTGCACCACTGTAACTCACGTTCCAGTGCTTTATGGCAAAAGGCGACCTGCCATTTCATGCAGCCAGGCTGCGGCCACACACCAACAGCCTGCGAAGAAATCCCAGCAAGTCAGCACGGGGGAGGGGCAGTGGATCGGGAGTGGGCGGAATGGGGTGGGGAGGGGCAGGACAGGGGCAGAGATCAGAAAGGGGTGTGCGTTGAGGCCAGGAATGGGGAAGTACCAGCGGCAGCAGCACTATCACTATCCTATCCCCCTTCCCTGGTCCACTCGGACTTGTGCCAGCAAAATTGCTGGCTCAGGTACGAGTAG
Source organism: Plestiodon gilberti rubricaudatus (assembly GCA_026170595.1). Classification (NCBI taxonomy): domain Eukaryota; kingdom Metazoa; phylum Chordata; class Lepidosauria; order Squamata; family Scincidae; genus Plestiodon; species Plestiodon gilberti. Next base: position 40,920,137 of record JANXHW010000004.1, read on the forward strand.
ACCTATTAAAGCATTGGAGGCTTACACCTGGGCAAGGAAACATTCCCTTACCCAGCAGAGTCCTCTGGGACTGCCCCCCCCACAGGATGCAGGGCACACTCTGGTGGCATGGCTGCATCGGGGGTGGGGTGGGGTTAGATAGGATTAGACTGTAAATTCTAAGCATGCATAGGATTGTGCTCTTATCATGAATTCAGGTTTCCACTGTGTCTGCATCAATTCACATATGTTTTCAGCATGGAAGCTGCTGTTCAGTTCTGTTTGAAACTATCTCAAGTCAGCGTTAACTTGCTTTGTTGTTCAGTCGTTAAGTCGTGTCCGACCCTTCATGATCCCATGAACCATATCCCACCAGGCCTTCCTGTCCTCCACTATCTTCCTGAGTTCGCTCATTTTCATGTTCATTGCATCGGTGATGCTGTCTAACCATCTCATCCTTGGCCTTCCCCTTCTCCTTTTGCCTTCAATCTTTCCCAGCATCAGAGTCTGCTCCAGAGAGTCCTCTCTTCTCATTAGGTGGCCAAAATATTTGAGCTTCAGCCTCAGTACCTGTCCTTCCAGGGAACAGTCAGGGTTGATTTCATTTAGGATTGACCGATTTGATCTCCTAGCAGTCCAAGGGACTCTCAGTAGTCTTCTCCAGCACCACAGTTCGAAAGCATCTATTCTTCGGCGCTCAGCCTTCCTTATGGTCCAACTCTCGCAACCATACATTGCTACTGGGAACACCATGGCCCTGACTATACGAACTTTTGTTGGCATGGTGATATCTCTGCTTTTTATTATGCTGTCTAAATTTGCCATAGCTTTCCTTCCAAGGAGTAAGCATCTTTTAATTTCATGGCTGCTGTCTCTGTCTGCAGTGATCTTGGAACCCAAAAAAGTAAAATCTGTTACTGCTTCCATTTCTGCCCCTTCTATTTGCCAGGAATTGATGGGACCAGATGCCATGATCTTAGTTTTATTAATGTTGAGTTTCAAGCCAACTTTTGCACTCTCCTCTTTCACTCTCATCAAGAGGCTCTTTAGTTCTTCTTCACTTTCTGCCATTAGGGTGGTATCGTCTGCATATCTGAGGTTGTTGATATTTCTCCTGGCAATCTTGATTCTGGCTTGCGATTCATTCAGCCCTGCATTTCTCATAATGATAGACCAAACTGCATCCTGTTAGCTCTAGAGGTTTCCTTCCACTGCAATCCCTGGTGGAAGCTCAAACAGGCACCTAATTCGTCTACACTGACACTCCTCCTCTTTACCAAACTTCCCACCCTCCTGTGTACTCTAAAGGAACAAAAAGCCTTTGGACAAGGTAGCCATCCTCCCACCTCTCTCTGGAGCCAGTGCAAATATGGTGGAGAGACATTCAGCTCCAGAACGGTCCTGTTATTGTACCTAATTCCATGTTTGCTTGCATTGGCTGGAGCATACTGTACCTGCACAGTGGATTGACCATAGTTGTGACTGAGAAAGGTTTCAACACAGTTCATTCCCATGAAGTCAATGTGGACAGACTTAATATAAACAGTCCCTTCTTGCCAGCATTGTACCTTGGTCTGTATTTGTGTAACCCCTGTCAAGCTAGCTCTATGCTTCTCAGTTCCCCGAGGGAAGAAGAATTCAGAGTGAATCACTCTCTTTTTTCTGTGTAATTTCCAGAAAGATCAAAGCTTAGTTATCATTAGAATAGAAAATGTCACAATATTTTTAAATCTGGCATGTCAGAGTGTTGTTGTGAGTAGAACCTGTCATATTTTCAGTGTTGAAAAGTTTTGTTGTCGTTGTTGTCATTTTTAATATATAACTTGAGTGTTCAGGAACAGTTGAGGACATGTTTGGAAAGTAAATCTAAAAAACCTTTTTCAACTGATCTATTTTTTTGCTTCTTTGGTCAATAAGCCATTGTCCACTTGTTTTACTAGAGTAAACATTAAGTGCAACCTGGATCTGCTTGGCATCAACCTTCAGACGTCAAGTTCTCTTTTTCAATCTCTTTCCGAAGGCTGGAAAGGAGAGTTTATTTTTGAATTCATGCTGCACCCGAGCCTGTTTCGACATCTTCAGAATCGACGAAGGTAGGTGTGTGAAAACCTAGACATTATTGGACCCAGGACAATCTTGCACAGCAACAACTGACACATAAGGTTAATCCTTCAAATTTGTTGGGTAACTGGAGGATAGGAAGGCCTGGCGGGATGTGGTTCATGGGATCACGAAGGGTCGGACACGACTTAACGACTGAACAACAACAACAACTGCCCAAACCTCTGACCACTGTGCCCCCACTCCATTTGTCCTTCCCCTCTGTATATCTCCTCTGCTTTGTTGTTCTCTCAATTCCTACCCTGTTTCGACATCTTCAGAATCGACGAAGGTACCTCTGCGAGATTCAGAACCATGGCCATAGGGAGTCTGTCTGTGAAAAATGAAAAGATAAGATCTGCCAAAATGGTTATTCTATGGGAACAACAAAGCAATATGGCTTCAATTTAAGTCTGGGAATCAAATTTAAACTGTGGAGATGACAGTGCTTGAAGCTTTACAGTCTCTGCTAGAGACATAAACAGCTGGTTCTCTGAGTGCAAGGAGCAAATGTTCAGCTGGCACAAGTCACTTTCATTCATTCGAGGCCAATGCAGCTAAGCGAAGAAACCCAGAGTACCTGGCTCAGTATCGTTCCTGGATTTGACTTCTTTCACTTCTTGGCACAGTCCAGTATTGGATGAGAATCCACTGCTTCCTAACGTTTTTCATCCTGAAACTGATTGGATGTCATGTACCATTTGTGGATACCAAATCTGAGGTCAAGGAATGGCAAGAAAACTTGACAAAGAACTCCACTTGAGAGGCAGGGCATGTGAATCACTTTTCGAGTGCTTGGCCAGTTATTTCACAGTCTTGCCATTCTCCCAAGAATGCAGCCCATTTGGGGAAAGTCAACAAGATAGGACATTTATAAGAGACAATTTCAGACACTTTTACTTGCTGCATATTTCCATGATGAAAGGGGAGAATTATCTTTGTGTTTTGTTTTGTTAAATAGCTTCTTATAAAACCAAACAAAATAAGAGGAAATGCAGATTTCACATTCATGAAGTGTCTAGGCCAACCTGCATCCACGGTGGTCTGCATGGACTATTCCATTTTAGCTTTACAATAAGTGGATGAACACATGCTTTGCATGCATAAGGTACCAGGGTCCATCCTTAGCAGCTCGCAGGGAAAGGCCTCTCTCTGTCTGAAACCTTGGAGAGCAACTGACAGTGTCTAACTCAATACAAGGTAATTTCATATGTTCAACAACTCTGTGGACAAGATAAAGTGGAAGCGGAATGTTATGTTGGTTCTATGGTTGGAGCTCTCAACAATATTTTTTCCCAAAAGTAGCTGGGGAGGGGGGATGTGGGACATTGGCACAGGGAAGGAAGCAAGTCTATGGTATAGAACAGAGGTTCTCAACCAGTGGTACTAGTACCACCAGTGGTACTTCAGCCAACTGCTGGTGATACTTGGACCACTGGAACCCCGCTCTGATGCAGTGCTGTCGGTGGCACGTTTTCACTCCCGATAGGTTCCTCCCTTTGGCCGAGACTCTCGGGAACACTGAGAAGGGCCCTCCCACCTGCCCAGAGCCTCCTACCTGCATTTTCTGGCCTCCGAAAACCTGAAAACCCAGAAGTAACTGGCGATGATGTCATTGCTAGTCACTTTTGGTGGTACACAGCAGGAGAGTGGCACCGGAGGTGGTCCTCGGCCAGGAAGGGGTTGAGAACCGCTGCTACAGGAGAAAATGATTGGACTCCCCCATTCTCTACCCCATGTGCCATAACTCTGATCCAAGTTGTGATGCCAGAGCTCCTTTTGGGCGAAAAATAATTAGATTGTGAGCTTCAACATAACACATAGGGTGTGTGTGTGTGTGTGTGTGTGTGTGTGTGTGTGTGTGTGTGAGAGAGAGAGAGAGAGAGAGAGAGAGAGAGAGGGCAGATGCTCTTCCAAGGGCAGACACATCTATTTTACTCATATGCCTCCCTGTTCATAAGAAAACATAATCATGGCCTCATGTGTGTGTACGCGCGTGTGTGTGCGCTTGTGTGTGTGTACGTGTGCGTGCAGGTAGTGCAGGCTTTATATTCCAAGAGGAAAAAACCAAACCAAAATAACCACCATTTAAAACCTGATGCCTAATTGAAGAAAGTGGTTTGCTGTTACATGTAATAATTTCATTACTAATGAACACTTCAGTATAAAGCTAAAAGCGATAAAAAAGTGATCTCCTGCAAAAACCTACAGATGGAAACATCTTGTCTAGACTATAAGTTCTGTAACACATTGGCTTGGATTCCTTTCAGCATTGCAGCCCTCTTAATGAGAAGATAAGTTTTATTATTTATAGCGTAGCCAACATTTCATTCTACAGTACATCTGGTCTGATAAGATTTTTGGATGCAAAACAAAGAGCCATGAGCATCTTATTTTACTTCTTGTTTCTGAAAACTTTCAGCTTTTGATCCCCCCCCCCCCCAGTGACAGCTCCACATTTTCTCATTGTATGCAGCCCACTCCCTACTTTTTGTAACAACATTAGAAAAGCCCTGCTGGAACAGACCGAAGGCACATCAAGTCCAGAGTTCTGTTTCTTCCAGGGGGCAACCCAATGCCACTATGAAGTCCTCAAGCAACTATAAAAGTCTATGCACCTCATTTCCAGTTCCTTCCTCCAACAACTAGCATTCAGACCTACAGTGTCTCTGAATGGGGGGATTTGATATCATAACTACAAGCCAGTGATTAAGGCTGCCCAAGACCTCCTGAGGCGGCAGGCAAAGTGCTACCCCCCTTACCTGATGATGTGCCAGCCTCTGCTCCTCCCACCTCTCCAATGTTCCAGCTCAGCACTCCCCTCCCCTCCACATTTCTTCTTCCTCTTTGTCCCGCTCTTCTTTTTCCAATCCAGGGAGTGGAAGAAGTTCATGGGAAAAAAAGAATCTCATGGGAAGTCTAATCAAAGTAGGAGAGAGCAACCTACAAATTCTTCTTTGTAGAATTCTTCTTGCTCTAGCTTTTGCTTTTAGCTTTACACTTAACCTTGGTTTTAGTTTTAGTTTGTTTTAGCTTTGCCATGGCTTTCAGTTTTAGCTTTTAGTTTTTGCTTTAATTTTTAGCTTTAGCTTTTGTTTTTTGCTTTAGCTTTCAACATTTACACAGTCTATTACCAAAGAACCAATGGCTAATACTAGTGACTGTGAGACTTTGAATATATTTGAACTGTTTGTCAGGATCTGCCTAGGATGGAGCCTGAGGCTGCAATCCTATTCACACTTACTGGAGAGTATGTCTCATTGAACTCAGTGGAGCTTACTTCTGGGTAGACATGCCTAGTCTTGTGCTATTAGGGTCCTCTACGTGACTGCCCCAAGTGGCAAGGTGCCAGAACTGCAACCTAGAGCTCACATTAAAAGGTCCCCAGCCTGGAAGGACAGGTACTGAGGCTGAAGCTCAAATATTTTGGCCACCTAATGCGAAGAGAGGACTCTCTGGAGAAGACTCTGATGCTGGGAAATATTGAAGGCAAAAGGAGAAGGGGAAGGCCAAGGATGAGATGGTTAGACAGCATCACCGATGCAATGAACATGAAAAGGAGTGAACTCAGGAAGATAGTGGAGGACAGGAAGGCCTGGCGGGATATGGTTCATGGGATCACGAAGGGTCGGACATGACTTAACGACTGAACAACAAAAACATTCAGTGTACTCAGCAACTGAACAACAACAAGCTCTGACCTAGCCTGGTCCTGGCTACCCAGGCTAGCAGTTGGAACTCTCTAAACAGAAAGGACCTTAAAGGCAAGGTGTGTCTTTGACTGAATCACCAGATTTCCTGGGGTGGCATGGCTAACAAGCACAGTTAAGGAGGCTGTAAAAGGCAAGGAAGTTTCCTTCCGTAAATGGAAGTCTTGCCCTAGTGAGGAAAATAAACAGGAGCACAAACTGTGGCAAAAGAAATGTAAAAAGATGATACGGGAGGCCAAGCAAGACTTTGAGGAACGTATGGCAGGCAACATAAAAGGGAATAATAAAAGCTTCTTCAAATATGTTAGAAGCAGGAAACCTGCCAGGGAAACGGTTGGTCCGCTGGATGGTGAGGGAGAGAAAGGGGTGATAAAAGGGGACTTGGAGACTGCAGAGAAATTAAATGAGTTCTTTGCATCTGTCTTCACGGCAGAAGACCTCGGGCAAATACCGCTGCCGGAATGGTCTCCCCTAACTAAAGAATTAAGTCAAATAGAGGTTAAAAGAGAAGACGTCTCAGACTTAATTAACAAAATAAAGATCAATAAATCACCAGGCCCGAATGGCATCCACCCAAGAGTTCTGAAGGAACTCAAGAATGAAGTTGCTGACCTCTTGACCAAAATATGCAACTTGTCCCTTAAAACGGCCACTGTGCCAGAGGATTGGAGGATAGCTAATGTCACGCCAATCTTTAAAAAAGGAAGGAGGGGGGACCCGGGAAACTATAGGCCGGTCAGCCTAACATCTGTTCCAGGGAAGATGGTGGAAAGTCTCATTAAGGATAAAATCTTAAAATACATAGAAGAACAAGCTCTGCTGAGGGAGAGTCAGCATGGCTTCTGCAAGGGGAAGTCTTGCCTCACAAACCTGTTAGAATTTTTTAAAAGGTCAACAGGCATGTGGATGCGAGCGAACCCGTGGATATTATATATCTGGATTTTCAGAAGGCGTTTGACACGGTCCCTCATGAAAGGCTCCTGAGAAAACTCCACAGTCAGGGAATAAGAGGGCAGGTCCTCTTGTGGATTAGGAACTGGTTGAAGACCAGGAAACAGCGAGTGGGAGTCAATGGGCAATTTTCACAATGGCGAGAGGTGAAAAGCGGTGTGCCCCAAGGATCGGTCTTGGGACCGGTGCTTTTCAACTTATTCATAAATGACCTGGAGTCGGGGATAGGCAGTGAGGTGGCCAAGTTTGCAGATGACACTAAACGTTTCCGGGTGGTGAAGACCAGCAGGGATTGTGAAGAGCTCCAGAAGGATCTCTCCAAACTGGGAGAATGGGCAGCAAAATGGCAGATGCGCTTCAATGTAAGTAAGTGCAAAGTGATGCACATTGGGGCAAGAAACCAAAATTTCACATATAAGCTAATGGGTTCTGAGTTGTCTGTGACGGATCAAGAGAGAGATCTTGGGGTGCTGGTGGACAGGTCGATGAAAGTGTCGACCCAGTGTGCGGCGGCTGTGAAGAAGGCCAATTCCATGCTCGGGATCATTAAAAAAGGGATTGAGAATAAAACGGCAAATATCATTCTGCCTTTGTACAAATCGATGGTAAGGCCACACCTGGAGTATTGTGTCCAGTTCTGGTCACCACACCTCAAAAAGGATATAGTTGAATTGGAAAAGGTGCAGAAAAGAGCGACCAGAATGATTCGTGGGCTGGAGCACCTCCCTTATGAGGAAAGGCTACAGCGTCTGGGGCTTTTCAGCCTAGAAAAAAGGCGCATGATTGAGACTTATAAAATTATGCATGGGATGGAGAGAGTGGATAGAGGAAAATTCTTCTCCCTCTCGCACAACACCAGAACCAGGGGACATGTACTAAAATTGAGTGGAGGGAGAGTTAGAACAGACAAAAGAAAATATTTCTTTACCCAGTGTGTAATTCATCTGTTGAACTCCTTGCCACAGGATGTGGTGATGGCATCTGGCCTAGATGCCTTTAAAAGGGGTTTGGACAGATTCATGGAGGAAAAGACCATCACAGGTTACAAGCCATAAGCAACCTCCTGGTTTTTAGAAGTGGGTTTTCTCTGTGCCAGGTGCAAGGGAGTGTCAACGGGAAACAGGTTATCTTGTTGTCTTGTGCTCCCTGAGGCATCTGGTGGAGCCACTGTGTGACACAGGAAGCTGGACTAGATGGGCTTTTGGCCTGATCCAGCAGGGCTCTTCTTATGTTCTTATGGGTCTGGTGTTTTCCCTTCTGTGACCCCAGACTTACTTCTTGGTCCTGACTTCAAATTCTCCCACAGTTGCTGCCAATGGGCAGGCCATGACAGTATTCAAGCTTAACACTGCATAAGTACGCACTTGGTTCAATATTATGAAATGACGAGACCAAAGCGCAGTTGTTATTAATAGGCAGGGAATATATTCTTCTAACATTGATTACAGTCTGGCAGTCTGCTTCCCATTCACATTGGTTGCAAACACTGAATAATGAGGACGCTCATTAAACATGATTTATATCAACCTGTGCAATGCCAGAAGCACCATGGCTTGAAATAACTTAATTTGTTTGTAATAAGGATTGTCTGAAAGACTAGCAATTACTATGGTGGAACACTTACTGAGAAGAAAGCATTATAAATACAGAAGCAAAAAAAACTGTGCTAAAGTTTTATATGGTACATTAAAAGAAACTGTACTGCAGTAGTGCGAGCTGGTGACAATTTATCACAAGTCTAATGATGTACAATATTGCCTGTAAGACACCATGAGATTTTGGAATAATCCACACAAAGCAACCTTGGGCTTGTATTATTCAGCGGTTTGCATTTACAAATCCCACAATCGACCATGTAAACAAGATTAATCAATGCACAAAGTTGCATGTGGTTGATCATGTATCTTGCTTTTAATGGATTAACTAGCCAATTAAAAGTTATCAATACATACCTGTACAAATACTATTTAATGTTTACTACTACAGTATTTACTCAGGTTTATTTATTTATTTATTTATTATAGAATTTATACCCCGCCTTTCTCCCACAAGGGCACCCAAGGCGGCTTACAATAAAAACATTAAAATACATATATACATTTAAAATCAAGAATTAAAACAGTTAAAACAATTAAAACAAACAACCCCAGTGGGTCATCCACATTTACATTTGTTTCTGGTTCTATCCTATCATTACCTAGTTTCTATCTATGTTATGGGCTTTTCCGGAAGGTGTGTTTTTACATTAGGCAGGTGAAATAGTACCCAGTTCCGGCGCAAGACCCAGATGAGGTTTCCAAAGCAGGACTTCCATTGCTTGGATCTGTCACCAAATGCAAAAAATTGCAACTTGTCACTAGTAAAATGTCATTCTTCCCTCAGTCAGTGTATCAGTTTTTCTGGAAACGTATGCATACTATGGTTGTTCAGCTACCTGCAATATTGGTTAGTACCTGTGACATCACAAGTTATGAGCAACACATCCTCATACACAGGAAAGTCAGACAAACAAGCAACTGTCATTTAGCATACCTATTCCTCCCTCTCCCTCCAAACATTCCATGAAAACCAGACTGGCAGATATGCTTAACATCTGTCCCGGAATTTCCAGGACCGTCCCGGAACCCAGGCTTGGGTCCTGGATTGGTCCTGGACTGTTCCAGGCCCGGTGAAATCCTCCGCCGATTTTAAAATGACAAAACTTACCTTTTTTCCGGGCGTCGCCATTTTGGATCTCGTGAAATCTCACGAGATACAAGATGGCAGCGCCCAAATCTCGTGAGGGCATGAGGCATACAGTATTGCCACAGCAATGATGGTGCAATGGCGGCGACGGGCAGCGGGGGCACGACGGGCGGCAATGGTGCAATGGCGGTGACGACAGGCAGCAGCAATGGCGGCGGCGGAGGAAGGGCACGACGAGAACAGGCAAGTCAATTTAATCAATTTTAATGACTGAAATAATTAATTAATTTAAAAATTCAGCCACCTTCGCACCCCCCCAATTTTATTTATTTATTTATTTATTTATTTAATTGTATGTGGGGGTGGGGGTGGTCCTGGTTTAGAACCGGGAAAATCTGGTAAGCCTACCGGTAGACAAAACTAGGCAAGTGCTACTTGATGTTTCCTATGGGGGAGAACACTGGGCAGTGCATTCCCTGCATACCAAAGATTCAAACCTCTACTTCAAGGATTTCAGGTAGTCGAGCCAGGACTCTGCCTTAAGCCTTAACGATTCACAGCCAGTAGAGTAGACAGAAATCTAATATTCACATGTTTTAGCGCCATCGTTAGCAACAACCGTGTTTCTAGTCCTTTTTCCTCATCTAGGGAAAACTCCTATTCTGGCCCAGCCTAGTGATGGGGCCAAATGGAGTAGCTATCTCAAAAGGGGTGATTTGGAGGGGAGGGGAGAACTGATGAGGGGTAACCTTGCTTCCTGGGTCTGCCTGCTGATCCCCGAGCTGCTTTAATCAGCTCTCCAATCCTCTTCCTGTTTGCTGAGTGAGTGGAAAGAGGATCAGGGCAGTGGCAGCCAACCTCTTTCGCCAACAAAGCTGGGGGAGGAGGAGGAGAAGATGAGGATGATGAAGAAGAAAAAGGCTACTGTTGCTGCTGCTACCTCATCCTCTTTCTTGTCTACCTGGCTCCTTAGGAAAGCAAACTGGGTGGGCAAGGAGAGGCAGCCAGTTGAAGCGAGGCTATCCAGAGCCTGACCTCACTCATACTGTTTATTTCAAATAGGACAGCTCAGAGGAAAAAGGTGGAGCCAGAGCTCAAGGTAGGGGGGGCAAGGGGGGGCTCCAAATGGTTTGCACCACATTGCACCTCCCCTCCCTCTCCTTGCCCTGCTGGTTGCTTTCTTAAGTCAGGTGGGCTAGGAGGAGGAGCACATCACTTTATTTATTTCATGGGGGTGCATTCTAGGCTAGCAGGGGGGGGTGATTTGCCCCCAATTCAGGTGGCAGGTCCATGTCTCAAGGTGCTCTTGCTTGGTGCCAGAAGTGTGCAGTGTGGCATACGACATAAAAATGAAACCGATCCTGTCCTACGGACTCACAGGCTGAAAGAACAAAAAGATAAAGGGAGCAAAAGGTCAGGACAAGGAATCTGAACGGCACAGGAGAGGTTCAAGGGTCAGTCAGCAAAGTCAAGTAAGCAGAGCACCACGGTAGCTTCTTGTTGACTATCAACCGGGCAAAGGAGTGGATTTATCACTTGCTGGCTCTACAAATGTCCTCCCATTCAAATCAAATAGTACCTGGGTACAGCTGCCTAGTCTTAGTGGTCTGACAAGTTCACAGCTCAGTAGGATAAGTAATCTGACAGTGCCGTCAATCAACTCTGTCTTACTTTGGTTTCCTAGGTTACCAGGGCTCAGCAGGAGAAATGAGCAGCAAACTGGTCAAAAGGCAAACCGTAGAACATCTAACCCTTTTTAAAACCTGTCTCAATTTCCGAGTGTTGAAATATGGAAGATGGCTACACATCTGAGAAATATGTGTTAGTCTGCTTTACTCTTTTTGTTCGTAATGGTGGAAACAGGGAGCTGCATTATCTTTCAAAGACTTTTTTTTAGGCAAAACAAGGGTGCCGACAGTCAGAATATATGTAGACATATATGAAGATTTAATGCGCAAAGTTATGTCAACAGACTGGGGCCTAATAATCAGCCATTATGAAACTTGGAAGAAGAAATAATTGTCCAAACATATGGGTCAGCCAGGCTTGAGTGGCTATGGCCCAGTTCGATCTACCTACATCTATGTACCTTGGCTAGTAAGGGGCTTTCTGTAGTGGTGTGAACTCACCTTCCTTCCAATGTACAGGTGCCCCCATATCCACGGATTCGCTATCCATGGTTTCAGTTATCCACGGATTGTAGGGACCCCCCCCCCCCAAAGCTTTTACTTTTTCCCAGCTCTTATTTTTCCTTCAGCAAGCTTTGTTTCTTCCTTAAACAAACAGGAGAAGCAGCCTCTGGCTGCTTATTGGAGGCAGATAGAACAAGACTAAGTTCTAGAGAGGCTCTGCAATGTTAACAGAAACATTGCAGAGTCTCTCTAGGACTTACTCTCGTTCTACTTGCCTGCAATGGAGGCCGCTTCTCTGTTTGTTTTAAGGAAGAAACAAAGCTTGCTGAAGGAAAAATAAGAGCTGGGGGGGGGGGGAGACGCACGCCTACCCGCAGGGGAGGCAGGGGGTCCTCAGGAAACCATGGAGGGGGTGTTCACTCCTATCCACGGTTTCAAGTATCCACGGAGGGGCCTGGAACATATCCCCAGAGGATATGGGGAGAGTACTGTATAGATCAGGGGTGGCCAAACTTGCTTAATGTAAGAGACACATACAATAAACTTCAGATGTTTGAGAGCAGCAATATTTAAGAAGCATTTAAATTCTTAAATATATTTACTCACCATGAACATTAAACTTATGTTTTAATCCAGCGGACTCTCAGTTTATAACTGGTAAATAATTATAAAGTTTAAAACTTTCTTATTTATATTTTATATTAATTGTGATGCAAAAAGGAGCTCAGCCAACAGATTTCCGAGAGCCGCACATTATACGTCGAAGAGCCGCATATGGCTCAGGAGCCACAGTTTGGCCACCCCAGGTATTGATAATGCCAGCCAGGCACTCCTTGCAATTATCCTACCATACTTTATTTATGGTAGGATAATTGCAATACTTTATTTGCCCGATTCTTCCACCGCCGAAACAGCAGAGATCTTAGCAAGAGGTGCATTAATGTGGATCACCAGGCTTATAAATTCACATTATTTGCATGGTACCACATTATTTCTCCACTACACAACACTCATTGTCTGCCCAGACATGGATGAACCAATCCTAGGAGCACTACACATATTTAAATGTAGAGATAATTTTTTTTGCACAGCTCTTTATACACTTTGCCCAAAGTAAACAATGGGTGATGTGATAACTCTCTGTATTCATTGCTATCTGTCACCCTAGAGCTCAATTTCTGCCAAAGTTCAACAGGGCTGAGGCTTGAAACACTTCTCACTGCCAAGGATCAAACCTGAAACATGTGAAGAATTCATTACAAACAGAGAGTCTTTGGGCACACGCAGAATGCCTTTACATCACAACAGAGTGATCACAGTCTGTTGCCTCACATCTACAGTATGATTACAGCCTTGAGCCTCACTGTAGCTTTTAATCTAGAAGAAAAAATAGAATGTTTATTTTATGGCCCAGGTTACTTTCACGAGGAAATTAGTTATTCATTCTGTATTGGTTTCACCTTAGATTCAGAATTCTGTGAATTTTTTCAAGGCCTCTTAAACCCATGCACAAGCTGTTGCATATCAGCCTGAATAACAACATGTACACAGCCTTGTGTGGTCTCCTGGACCACAATCAAGATGCAGCTTGTTTTGTGAAATGTTGCAGGAATACACAAGGTAAGATGAACTTCAATTTGCCCAGGTTGCAACCCTATACGCATTTTTCTGGGAGTAACAGCGCAATCCTAAGGATCCAGCTGGCGGTCCAGGGCTGCCCACTGGATCCTGAGCCCAGTCTGCCGTTGCACAGGCGGGCTGGAGGTCTACTCGGGGAAGGGGACATTTGTCACCTTCCCTGGGTGTAAACTGGGGCTGGCCCGATAGGCCTCCTCGGCGTTCCGCCAGCTAAATAACTATGGTGGGGGCCCCCTCCTGGGCCCCCTCCTGGGCCCCCTCCTGGGCCGGCTAGACCAATGGCCCCCCTTCCCTCGCCCACCGGACCACCCATGTGGCCGCTGGGGGAGCACTTACCTTCCTCCAGTGGCCGTGCCTTCAGTTCGGCGACGGAGTGAGGGAGGCCGGTCTTGCGCCGGCCTCCCTTACTCCCGAGGCATCGTGGACGTGCTTTACAGCACATTTGTGACATTGTGGAACGGCAGAGCGCCCGTTTCGCCGTTCCAGTGCTCCGGTGGATTGCGCCCTAAGCCCCATTGAACACAATGGGAGTTACTTCTAAGTAGATACACATAGGATTGTGCTGCCAGAGATGTAGGATACTCTCATAATGTAGAAAAAGTGTGAACAGCCAACTGGTTACTCACCTGTGAGCTGGCCTCAGATTCTCTCAGGTGCCATGCTATGACCAGTTTTTAAAGGTATGCTTATTCAGCCCCCAAATAATAATATCTGCTTTGGAAAAACCCATCTGGAAAGTTGCCAAAACAAGCATTATTATGGAAGATGTAAAACTCTTTTTTTTTCCATAGGATCCTGTCTCTCCTGGACAAACAGATCTAAAAGAAGAAAAAAATCAAGTCTAGAAGACACAATGATGAGAAAGACATTGAGGTAACATTCTGTATAATTACTATAATTCAAATCCTACACAACCTGCTCCCCCCCCCCCCCTGCTATTTTTGCAGATGAGTGAGCTGACTAGCCACCAGAAGGAAACCCTTTTTGGGCATGCCCTCTAGGGTAAGGAATTCTGCAAACCTTTCCTGGGGGAATCCTACACATTCTGTGATGGGTCATAGAATGAAGTTCAGTTCACTTCTGTGGAGGCCTCAACAAACTCTGTTGTATTTCTTCCAGGTATATTGTCATTGCTAGAAGGGGTAGTGCTGCCCTAGGACTTCTCTGGGACCCTTCCTTCCTTCACGCTGGTATTGATTATATGGTTATGGGCTAGAATGTTAATTTGCTTGGATACGCGAGTCTGAGAAATCTCAGTTTTGCAATCATTTTCTGAGAGGAATGAAAACCAGACGTTGATATGGTTAGAAGTGATCGAAGACTGTTATAACCCGCAACAATGTACATTGAGCGAAACATCTCGGGATTTGGGTTATAAAACTTCAATTTATAAAATATCAAAATGTAAAATACATCAGCAAAAATCAGTAAAAACACAAAGTAAGCATATAATGCTAAAACCTCATGTAACAAATACTTTAAGATCACTGAGTAAAATACAATAAAGACATTTAAAAACTGCAAGGGCATGACGTTTCGTTTACCAATCTGTAAACTTTTTCAAATGCTAAAAAAAGAGCCTAAGTAGGCAAGAAGATGTTACAAGTACACATCGCAGTCTTGCTGCTTAAAAAGGAAATTTGGTGCACATTTTACTAACACAATTAACCGGAAATCAAGCAAACCTGAGCCAAATCCTCAATGACCCTACTATACTGCCATCTAGTGGTGGCCTAGAACATAGCCCAACTAGCATCAATACTATTTCTTATTGCTTTTATTTATTGCAGGGGTCCAGACTCTATTTATAAGTGATAATTCCTGTTTCCTATTCAATACTTGAGATCCATGTTTAAATATTTCAATGGCCTCCAAACTCAATCTGGCCCTATAATTGTTTTCATGCCCTAACTTTATAGTGTCTTCAAATTTAATACCATGGCCTGACTCCATCTTATGCTGGGCTAACGCAGATTTCTCTATGTGGTTAAGCCGGCATGCCCGTTCATGCTCTTTGAGCCTGGTATTTATAAAGCGTTTCGTGGTACCTATGTAAACTTTTCCACAGCTACATGGTATCTTATAAATCCCAGGTGCATTCAGTGGAGGTCTCGGGTCTTTTGGGTTCCTTAAGAGCTGGCTTATTTTATTGGTAGGTTTAAAAATTGGTTTAAAATTATATTTACTCATCACCCTGCCAATTTTATCTGTCGTTCCTTTAATATACGGTAAATGCACTGGTGGCCTGATTTCCTCATCTGTGACTTGTTTAACTTCTTTCCCATTTTGTTTAATCTTACTTTGTTTCTCCCATGCTTTGTTAATTTGAGTTTCAGTATAACCATTATTCAGTAGAGTCTCAAATATCTTAGCTTTTTCTTGTGCTAGAGAGTTGGAATCACAGATGTTCAGAGCCCTGTATATTAAGGAAGTCATTACAGAATTTTTCTGGCTAGGGTGATGATTGGATCTATTATCAAGATAGCGCCCAGTATGTGTTGGCTTACGATATACAGTGCATGAACATTTAAAATTCTCATTTCTGGTAATTAAAACATCTAAAAATGGTAAAGTTCTTTCTACTTCAGACTCCATTGTGAACTGTATAGATGGGCATTGAGAATTTAAATGTATTAAAAAATTCTCTAGCTCTTCATCCCCATGTTCCCATATACAGAAAATATCGTCAACATATCTTAACCATAATTCTGGCTTTAATCTCGCAGTTTTCAATGCTTCCTTCTCAAACTTCTCCATAAAGAGGTTTGCTGCCACTGGGCTAAGCGGGTTCCCCATTGCCACCCCATCCCGTTGTTCCCGGAAGGCCCCATTCCACAAGAAATAAGTAGAGGTCAAACAATGTTGATATAACTTCGCAAGATCCTCTGGCATTATGTCTTTAATTATCCCTAATGTCTCTGTCAGTGGTACTTTAGTAAAAAGAGATACCACATCAAAACTAATCAGTTTTGACTGTGGAGTTAGAAATACATATTTTAATTTGTCAACTAAGTCATATGAGTTTTTTACAAAACTATTGGTATTCCCCACGTAGGGTTGTAACAATCCTGCTAAATATTTAGATAACTCATATGTAGGAGACCCAATAGTACTTACAATGGGTCTCAACGGTACATCTTTCTTATGGATTTTAGGTAACCCATATAATCTTGGAGGGGCTGCCTCTGACTTAGTCAATTTTAACTGTATTCCATGATCCAATCTAGAATTTTTAATTAATACATTAGTTTCCTTCAAGATTTTATTAGTAGGATCCTTATTCAAAACCCTATAGACCTCAGGATCCAATAATTCCTCCAGTTTTTTATTATAATCTACCATATTCATCACCACAGTAGAATTACCCTTATCAGCTGACAGCACTATAATATCCTTATTGTTATTTAGTTCACGAATAGCACGCAATTCCATGCCAGAAATATTGTTGTTGTTGTTGTTCAGTCGTTAAGTCGTGTCCGACCCTTCGTGATCCCATGAACCATATCCCGCCAGGCCTTCCTGTCCTCCACTATCTTCCTGAGTTCGCTCATTTTCATGTTCGTTGCATCGGTGATGCTGTCTAACCATCTCATCCTTGGCCTTCCCCTTCTCCTTTTGCCTTCAATCTTTCCCAGCATCAGAGTCTTCTCCAGAGAGTCCTCTCTTCGCATTAGGTGGCCAAAGTATTTGAGTTTCAGCCTTAGTACCTGTCCTTCCAGGGAACAGTCAGGGTTGATTTCATTTAGAATTGACTGATTTGATCTCCTAGCAGTCCAAGGGACTCTCAGGAGTCTTCTCCAGCACCACAGTTCAAAAGCATCTATTCTTCGGCGCTCAGCCTTCCTTATGGTCCAACTCTCGCAACCATACATTGCTACTGGGAACACCATCGCCCTGACTATACGAACTTTTGTTGGCATGGTGATATCTCTGCTTTTTATTATGCTATCTAAATTTGCCATAGCTTTCCTTCCAAGGAGTAAGCGTCTTTTAATTTCATGGCTGCTGTCTCCGTCTGCAGTGATCTTGGAGCCCAGAAAAGTAAAATCTGTTACTGCTTCCATTTCTGCCCCTTCTATTTGCCAGGAATTGATGGGACCCGATGCCATGATCTTAGTTTTATTAATGTTGAGTTTCAAGCCAACTTTTGCACTCTCCTCTTTCACCCTCATCAAGAGGCTCTTCAGTTCTTCTTCACTTTCTGCCATTAGGGTGGTATCGTCCGCATATCTGAGGTTGTTGATATTTCTCCCGGCAATCTTTATTCCGGCTTGTGATTCATTCAGCCCTGCATTTCTCATAATGTACTCTGCATATAAGTTAAATAAGCAGGGTGACAATATACAGCCTTGCCGTACTCCCTTCCCAATTTTGAACCAGTCGGTTGTTCCATGGCCGGTTCGAACTGTTGCTTCTTGACCCGCATACAGGTTTCTCAGGAGACAGGTAAGGTGGTCTGGTACCCCCATCTCTTTAAGAATTTGCCACAGTTTGTTGTGATCCACACAATCAAAGGCTTTTGCGTAGTCAATGAAGCAGAAGTAGGTGTTTTTTTGGAACTCTCGTGCTTTCTCCATGATCCAGCGCATGTTGGCAATTTGATCTCTAGTTCCTCTGCCTCTTCGAAACCCAGCTTGTACGTCCGGTAGTTCTCGGTCCACGTACTGCTGAAGCCTAGCTTGTAGGATTTTGAGCATAACCTTGCTAGCATGTGAAATGAGTGCAATTGTACGGTAGTTTGAACACTCTTTGGCACTGCCCTTCTTTGGAATTGGAACGTAAACTGACCTTTTCCAATCCTTTGGCCACTGCTGAGTTTTCCAAATTTGTTGGCATATTGAGTGCAGCACTTTCACAGCATCATCATTTAGGATTTTAAGTAGCTCAGCTGGGATATCATCATCTCCGCTAGCTTTGTTGTTAGTAATGCTACCTAAGGCCCACTTGACTTCACTCTCTAGGATGTCCGGCTCTGGGTCAGTGACCACACCAGCGTGGTCATCAGGAACATTAAGATCTTTCTTGTATAGTTCTTCTGTGTATTCTTGCCATCTCTTCTTAATCTGCTTCTGTTAGGTCCTTGCCTTTTTTATCCTTTATCATGCCCATCTTTGCACAAAACGTTCCCTTGATATCTCCAATTTTCTTGAAGAGATCTCTAGTCCTCCCCATTCTGTTGTTTTCCTCGATTTCCTTGCACTGTTCATTTAAGAAGGCCTTCTTATCTCTCCTTGCTATTCTCTGGAACTCTGCATTCAGTTGTTTATATCTTTCCCTTTCACCCTTGCTTTTTGCATTCCTTCTTTCCACAGCTATTTGTAAAGCCTCATCTGACAGCCACTTTGCTTTCTTGCATTTCTTTTTCTTTGGGATGGTTTTAGTTGCTGCCTCCTGTACAATGTTACGAACTTCCGTCCATAGTTCTTCAGGCACTCTGTCTACCAGGTCTAATGCCCTAAATCTATTCTTCACCTCCACTGTATACTCATAAGGGATATGGTTTAGGTCATATCTGACTGGTCTAGTGGTGTTCCCTACATTCTTCAGTTTAAGCCTGAATTTTGCAATAAGAAGCTCATGATCTGAGCCACAGTCAGCTCCAGGTCTTGTTTTTACTGATTGTATAGAGCTTCTCCATCTTTGGTTGCAAAGCACATAATCTATCTGGTTTCGGTATTGACCATCTGGTGATGTCCATGTGTAGAGTCGCCTCTTGTGTTGTTGGAAAAGAGTGTTTGCTATGACCAGCGTGTTCTCTTGACAGAACTCCGTTAGCCTTTGCCCTGCTTCATTTTGCGCTCCAAGGCCAAACTTGCCTGTTGTTCCGTTTATTTCTTGATTTCCTACTTTATCATTCCAGTCTCCTATGATGTAAAGGACATCTTTTTTGGGTGCTAGTTCTAGAAGGTGTTGTAGGTCTTCATAGAACCGGTCAACTTCATCTTCTTCGGCATCAGTGGTTGGGGCATACACTTGGATTACTGTAATGTTGAATGGTTTGCCTTGGATTCGAACTGAAATCATTCTGTCGTTTTTGAGGTTGCACCCCAGTACTGCCTTTCCCACTCTTTTATTAACTATGAGGGCTACTCCATTTCTTCTAAGGGATTCATGCCCACAGTAGTAGATATGATGGTCACCTGACTTAAATTCGCCCATGCCCGTCCATTTTAGTTCGCTGATTCCCAAGATGTCAATGTTCAATCTTATCATCTCATTTTTGACCACATCCAGCTTGCCTTGATTCATAGACCTCACATTCCATGTTCCTAAGCAGTATTGCTCCTTGCAGCATTGGATTTTCCTTTCAACCTCAGACACATCCACAGCTGGACGTCCTATTGGCTTTGGCCCAGCCGCTTCACTCTTTCTGGGTCTACTTGGAATAGTCCTCCGCTCTTCCTCAGTAGCATATTGGACACCTTCCGACCTGAGGGGCTCATCTTCCGGCGTCATATCTTTTAGCCTTTTGGTACTGTTCATGGGATTTTCTTGGCAAGGTTACTGGAGTGGGTTGCCATTTCCTTCTCCAGTGGATCACTTTTAGTCAGAACTCTCTGCTACGACCTGTCCGTCTTGGGTGTCCCTGCACGGCATAGCTCATGGCTTCATTGAGTTACGCAAGCCCCTTCGCCACGACAAGGCAATGATCCATGAAGGAGGCCAGAAATATTACTAACAGGTAATTTGACATGCTGTAGTATCTGAGCCACCTCCACTCGTATTTCCTCAGCAATCGTGCTATTAAGTCCAGTCAGTGCAGCCTCTACATTAGCAATAATCCCTTCTACTGGCACCCGTTGGGGCACTACCGCAAAATTACCTCCTTTTTTCAATAAATTTCTCTGATTTTCCGTTAGAGGGTGGTCAGATAGATTTACTACTACTGACTCCGGTAGTCCCTTTATGTCTTTGGCAGTCCCTTCTGCTTTCTTCCACAGCGTTGATAGCTTCCTATTCTGCCTCTCCCGTATTGTCCATTCCTGTTGCTCTATGTATCCCCTAGTCGCTCTCTCCCAATGTTCCCAATCCGCAGCAGACAGTACATTTCCAACTCTTTTAAACCTCTTATAAATCTCATTATCGTATTTAAGTCTTGTCTTACATGTCTGATGTGATCCCGAAGCAGAGCTTTTTCCATGCTTTTGTAGATTCGTTCCGTTTTCTTCGTATGGTATTTGCGTCTTTGTTGTAAGAAGATCGGGATGACCTCCGTATCTCGGCATTGTATCAGGAAGGATAGGTTGTTTTTCAACTTCATTTTGCGCACTTGTATCCTTTCCAATGCTTTTAGATGTTGCATTGTTACCTCCCCGTAAAGGTCCAATAGAAGTGATCGAAGACTGTTATAACCCGCAACAATGTACATTGAGCGAAACATCTCGGGATTTGGGTTATAAAACTTCAGAGGATCTTTGCTTGATTTCCGGTTAATTGTGTTAGTAAAATGTGCACCAAATTTCCTTTTTAAGCAGCAAGACTGCGATGTGTACTTGTAACATCTTCTTGCCTACTTAGGCTCTTTTTTTAGCATTTGAAAAAGTTTACAGATTGGTAAACGAAACGTCATGCCCTTGCAGTTTTTAAATGTCTTTATTGTATTTTACTCAGTGATCTTAAAGTATTTGTTACATGAGGTTTTAGCATTATATGCTTACTTTGTGTTTTTACTGATTTTTGCTGATGTATTTTACATTTTGATATTTTATAAATTGAAGTTTTATAACCCAAATCCCGAGATGTTTCGCTCAATGTACGTTGATATGGTTGAAGGCAGAGACTTCTTCTCTGCAAGATCTGTCAGGAACTTTTCAAGCAGACAAGCCAGAGGGAGTTTGTTAGGAGATAAATGTATCAAGGGTCAATGGCCTAGGATCCAAGCTAGAGGTGACTCCTAGCTGTAACCCCTTTGGGCATGGTTCTGGCAAAATTCTGCCACAATTCAGGTATCTGCAAGATACATTTGTGCTCACATTGATTCTAATCTTTTGGAAACATTCAGAAGTTCCATTGTTCAACATTTCTGAACTGCAAACCTTACTCATACAAGCTTGACAAATGCTATGCTTATTTCTGTCACTGCAAGAGAGTAGGTTCATTATCAATAGTTTGATTTTCAAAAACAAATTCTAGTTTCCTATCTAGGTGACATATTTAAAACATCAGTGCCTCTGTTCCTTCCACCATGGATTTTATGCACAAGGAATTCATTTTTTCCAGCACCAAGTGCTCCTTGAAATTTAACGACAGCTTTGAGCTCAGAGCATCGTAATAATCCCTCCCCCCCTTTGAATGTAATTGTTCCAGGACAATGGAGGAATCTAACATGCTTTATCTCTGATAGAAAATATATATTTGTAAGAGATAGAAATTTTTCCCCCACAATGAAAAATTGTCCGTAATGGTCGATCTAAATTACGTTCAAGACAGACCATTTTTAAGAGAGATGGAAAACGGTTTAAGGGGAACCACTTCTCTCTCTCTCTC
Source organism: Plestiodon gilberti rubricaudatus (assembly GCA_026170595.1). Lineage (NCBI taxonomy): Eukaryota > Metazoa > Chordata > Lepidosauria > Squamata > Scincidae > Plestiodon > Plestiodon gilberti. The sequence continues at coordinate 40,941,819 of JANXHW010000004.1, forward strand.
TCTCTCTCTCTCTCTCTCTCTCTCACACACACACACACACACACACACACACACACACACACACACACACACACACACACACACACACACACACAGACTTCTTTTGTTCTCCTGTGATCCAACACAATGTTTTGTAGGTTTTTGAGACAATGCACAATGCTGGGGAAAAAAGCCTAAATTATCAGCAGTAAAAGTGAGATGTACATACATATCCTAAACAGTGGTGAGTCTTTCAAACTGCCTTTAACTCTGTGGGAAAAAAAAAAAGCCTCAACTATTATTTTTTGTCTTCAGCCTTCAGTTGGTCTTCCACCCACCCAAGGAGACAACCTCAGGAATGTGATGGATCTACTGTGCATAAAATAGGAGATAATACTAAACAGGCCTTTCTATCTACGTCTTTCTGTATTTGGAACACTTAAAGTCTTAAAATATTTAATGACACTAATTTCTCTCTGCATATAATAAACTGCTCATAAAGTGGATCTTTTATAGAAAAACGTTAGGGAATAAGAATCTGAAGTTTGTTCATGTGAAAACAGACAATTTCTATGGGACATAATTTTAAGATAAAGTTAATGGGAAGTTAAAACTTGCATATTTTAATAAAAATTAATTTCCTTATAAAGGTGTGACTTATCCTTCCCTCATATTTCAAAAAGGAATCGTGTCAACAAAAAACATGAGAATTGGACAAAACTTTCAGAGTTAATTTGCACTGTATGTTCCTATAAATATATTTTAAAAAATTCACAAACATTTATATAAAACAGTGGTTCCCTAACCAGGGGTCGCAACCTAAATGAGGGTCATTAGATGTTCCTGTGGTTCAAAGGAAGCAGTGTTCCCTATAAGTTGTGCGGCTGTGCAGCTGGAATCAAAGCTCCATGCAGCTTCCTTCTTGGTGTTCCAGAGCTCAGCAATGACAATATCATGGCCAAGCACTCTGGAGTATTATCATTACTATTATTTTAATTATTTATTTTTCACATTTTTATACCACCCTTCCTCCAAGGAGCTCAGAGTGGTGTACATATTTCCTCCCCTCCTTTTTTTTCCTCACAACAACCCTGTGAGGTAGGTGGGGCTGAGAGATAGTGACTGGCCCAAGGTCACCCAGGAAGCTTCGTGGCTGAGCGGGGATTTGAACCTGGATCTTCCAGGTCTAAGTGTCACTGGCATGAGAGAAAAGCTGTATTTAGGGTTGCAGACAATAATTTATGGGAAACTCTGATATACAGTAGGAACATAGTGTGCAAAGCACTTAAAACAAGCAGGACAAGCAGGATTAGTCCCCCTTTTTCCTCCACTCATGGGTCTAGCGGTCCAAGTCAAAGTCCAAAACGGGCTTCTCAAGCCAGTCCAAGGTTGAAGCCAAAGCAGGGTTCTCAAGCCAGTCCAAGGTCAGTCCACAAGTCAGTCAGCCAAGTCCAGGTTAGTCCTCAGTCAGTCACCTCTCCTTCCTCCCAGTTTTGCTCCTCTCTACAACCTACACCCTTCCTTCCTCCAGATGCTGCTTTTATACTTGAGGACCTGGCTACCTCTAGTGGCTGTAGTTGTGCAGCATGCCTACTGCTAAGCCTAGGCTTTAACCCTTTATTACCCAGTTTTGCCAGAGCAAGGGGCCACTGTAGATACCACAACCTATCTCCTCGGGGAAATCTTCCACATTTTCCAATACAGTCTGAAACTGGGCATCTCTGGGTCCAACCTACCTTCAGCCGTGAACATCTTAGGTAGACTTGGGGAAACAGTCTCTCAATATGAGAAAAATAGGATTTGCTTCTCCTAAAGGATGGTTGTTAAAGAATGCTGTGAATGTTCCAAGTATTATATAAATGCTAGATATGTTTTATTAGCTATCAAACTTTAGAATGTGGTGGGTCACCCAATAAAGAAAATTTCTTTCTTTAGTACTTCTCTAGTACTAGTTCTAAAAACCATTGTGCAGATAAATCGGTAGATTGTTGTGTTGCTTTTAGTTAATTAAGGGGTTGGCAGTAATTTAGGCAAGCCTACCTATTTTGTAAATACTCTGGGTGTCCCATGCTAATAGCTTCCTAAGCTGTTGGCCATCTCCTTTCTCTAGCTTATCTCAGACTTCTGCATTCCACAGAGGATTAGTTTTTCATTAAGGTAGGTCAGTACTGTATACCATGTAAAGTTCTACCTGCAGAAATGGAAGGAAACATGTAATAAAGTTGTGCCGGAAGATGCAGATCTGTCATTTCCTACTAGTGTAACTTCTGGATACTTAACATGGGAGATGAAATCTGCTTATGGAAGTTTTATAAGTCTACTTATCAGTGTTGTCGGGAGCTTTCATCTTTGTGCTACAAATTCGTCGCTGTTTCCTCATCTCAGGTTCTGTACCGATCCGAGCTTGTCATTGGCAACTCTATTTGGAACTGAAAATCTTTCATTCAAGGTTAATACACCTTTAGCTCTTTTGAAAAATGTCTTCCAAAGAGTTGGTGCTTTGATCACAGTCAGGCTTTTAAGCTATTGCCCTAGAACTGATGGATAAGCTGCTTTACAAACAAAAAACAACCATTCACTAGTCTTAGCATCCTCTGGTAACTGAATTAGGTTCTTGCCTACAAGAGTTGCTTGCATCCAGTTCCTGTGCCATCATCTTCAAGCATAAGTGTGTGTGTGGGGGGGGGGGAAAAGAAAACCCACAACGTTCTGTACAGCTGTTGAACGATGCGTGGATCATTTGGTATTTTCAGATAAGAGCATTGGTCATGGACTGGTATCAGGGCAACTTTATTGGCAATGCAAAAATGCATGTCCTGGCCACATCCAAGATATTTTTCTAGCCCACGTCACTGCACATGACCTGAGCGTTGTCTCTCACAAAGCCCCAACAGATGCTGGGATGCAGCTCTCAGGCAACATGTTGCTTTACTAGTTCCTGCACAGATAATACATACCAGGTGACCACATCCGTTCCTTCTGCATTCCAAGATGGCTGCAACCCACTTAACTTGATATACTTGATAAATGCGATGGCCCGCTTCACAGGGCCATCGCCACGTTGCCCAGCCCCTCCTCTCTCCGACAGGCAGGGGCTGGAAGGGGGCAGCAGCCGATTGGCTGCTGCGTCTCCGGGCAGGATTGAGGTTGGGTGGAGCGAGTGCATCACAGAAATACCGTAGTAATCAGCTAAGTGGAGCACTGGTCAAAACCCCACACTCACACTCTGACTAGGCCAATCCCTAATCCTTGGTACTGGTGGCAGTGACCAATGTAGCATCGGGGTGGGTGGGGGCCTAGGGCAATGCTTTCAGAAGAGAAGCATTTCAAAAACAAATGCATTTTCTAATTAAGAATCAGTACTGTCAACATAGATGGGCAGCGGCTCTCCAAGGTTCAGACCATTCTGAAGTTGCCAAGGATTGAACCTGGAACCAGCTACCATACCTGCAAAGCATGTACTCTGCTACTGAGTTAGTGGAAACAGCTCTTTCATTGTTAGCCTGTACAGTAATGATCATTTGGAATGAAGAACGTCAAATTCTTTACAAAAGTATATTTGCAGTTATGCAATCTCGGTGCTCATGCTGATACCAGAACACAGTCACTATTTTCATTAGAGTGCCATTTTTTCTCCTGTAGTAGAACATGAGGAAGCCTGGGTATAGGTTCATTCAAGAACTGGAACAGTGTTTTTCATTCTAGTTCTGCAGCTAACACACTGTTCTTTAACCTTGGGGTTGGGACCCCAATGGGTTGTGAAGCCTCATTTGTGGGGTCGTGGCAGCTTACAGGAACCAAAATGGCGGCTGGGGGTAACGCTGGGAGGTGGGGAAATCTGCTGGAGGAGGGATTTCATCCCCCTCCTCCCCCTCTCTCAATTTGCAGGCAGGGCAGTGGGGCCCTTAGTGGGAGGTGGCAACAGGGGCAGGGTGTAGGGGGGGGCGTGATCAATGGTAGGTCTCCAGCCTCATACCTTATTTATTGGGGTCATGACATGAAAAAGGTTGAAGACCATTGAGCTAACACATCTGTTATGGCATCAACTTCCAAAGGCTACAACTTCTTGATTTATCAACTATGGTGGATATGAAAAGAGAGGCTACACCTTCCTTTTAAAAATAAATGCATTTATACACAATGACAATCCTATTTATTTTTGCATCCTTTTCCCCCAGACAGTGTACATGATGCCCCATTTAATCCTCACACCAACCCTGTGAGGTAGATTAGGCGGGTAGCCCAATCCTACTTAAGGATCTGCCGGGCAGCCGAGGCTGTCCGCCGGATCCAGTGTTCTGCCACGGGCAGCCTGCAGCAGGCAGCCCGCAGCAGAAAGTCTGCTCAGGGAAGGGGACGCTTGTCCCCTTCCCCGAGTGCAACGGCGGCTGGGGCCGATAGGCCTCCTTGAATTTCCACCAGCTATTTTGCTGGCAGAAGTCGGGGGAGGTCGTGTAACAGCCCAGCCACTCTGCGGAGACCGGTGGGGACCGGGATATGGTGGACGCCATGCCCCTGCCCAGGGCGGCTGGGCCTATGGCTGCCCTCCCGGCTCCGCCGTCCCTCCCCCCGTCCGCTGACCTTCCCAGCCGTCCACTGGATCCAAACCTACCTATGTCCGGCGGCAGCCCGCTGGCCTTGCGCCGGCCTTCCCAGCTCTAAAGTAGTCCGCAAACATGCCTTATGGCACATTTGCGACTATTCCGGGTGGCGGAATGCTAGGTCTGCCACCCGTAACTTGTGCAGGATTGCGCAGTAAGTCTCTTAGCCACTAAGAGATAACAAGTAGCTCAGTGTTACCCTGTAGGCTTTGTAGTTGAGCAGAGATTTGAACCTAGATCTCACCACTGCAAGCCCAACACTCTAGCCATGACACCACATTGACAGTCCTGCTCCCCACCTGCTATCTATTTTGCTTCTTACTCATAGGAAAGTCCTTTTGCTTGGCTGGTCTGCTACGAATTCCAGATATCTATAAACATTAGATAAGATCTGGAAACATGCCAACTAGCACAGAATTTTAGAGCTTTGCCCAAAACTTTTTAAGACAATGTGCCTCTATACCCCATTTGTACAGTAGGATGTTCCAGATCTGATTTTCAATTTAGAGAACAGTACTATATTTTTTACTTCCCTGCCTGCTTCGAAGGTCTTTGAGATCTGCAAATTAACTCATTGCATGCCAACAATTTGAATTACCATCTTGTGCTCAACAGCTGGCAAAAGTGTAAAAACGAGAACCTTGGGAAACTTGCGGGGATTATGACAGCTCTCTTTATTCACAAAAGCTGTATAACAACAGAAACATCAGCAGATGGGAGTCCAATCCATAAGCTCACAGGAAGGGTTTTCAGGAGGAGAAGGTCATTTCATGCCGGATCCTTGTAAGCCGACACGCTTGGAGATACGCATAACACAGATAGAGCGAATTAAGCATTTATTGTGATTTAATACTATAATTTTCATGCAGTGAGGTACATTAGCAGAACACACGTTCCCAAGTCATTTGCAGGTCAACATTAATAGTCAGGCTATGTGGAAAGTGTCTGGTCTAACACTGAAATGTATTGAACATGGCAGGAAAAAAAGCAGCATAATATCCTATTACTTTAATAGAAGGGAGAGGAGGGAAACGTCCCCTGTGTACACCAGAATATTGTCTGCAGGTGCAATATATAAACACTACTCAATTTTCTCACAAATGTTTGATTAGTTCTATCAAAGTACATGCTCTAGTAGGTCCCAGTTTTAGATACAGTTTTAAAAGCTTCCAATTATCCACTCTGTTCTCCCTCCTTCTAACAATTTATATAGGCAATTTATACCTCACCTTCCTCCCCCCCTTGTCCCTCCAAATCCTTGTTCTCTACCTGAAGAGTCAAAATGCTGCATTCCCCCCCCCCGTATTTCCCCCAAACTGCTGCATTTTCCCCTTCTGCCCTCACTCATTTCCATTCGTATGAAGGTGCTAGTTATCCTAGTAAGCATTAAGACTTTTCAGAAACTTCTGAAACTCCCTTTATGCTGCTTCTGAAACTGTTGCAAGCGGTTGATCCCGTCCCTTCACTGGTAAGTTGAAGATTGGTTAGAAGATGTCAGCCACCCCAAAGGTGCCGACTTGTTGCTTTCTCAAAAATAAACTTTAAAATGAAGCGCAAGGAGGAAAATGTAGAACTTACAGTCAGAAGGTCATTCCCCCCCCCCAAGGGAGATGAAAAAAAGTTCTCTTGATTTAGTAAAGTAAAATAAAACAGCCAATATCATTATGCCGTTGTACAATAAGGCCACATCTGGCATCCTCATTGCCCATAATTCCCAACACAAAGAGAAATGAACCATTATTATGCAGTTACTTAAAAGTAACTCCATTATCACACGTGACCCGCTAAACTATTTTTTAGGTATAATACGGTATATTCAGTGGATTAGACAGTAGCTGTAGAACATTTTCCTGAACTTTGAATCTTTTATTTGTCAAGAACGGCTTTCATGGTTGTGGAGTCTGATGAAGGATACTCACAATATCTATGTGTCTTTGAAGTCTTACTGTGAGTTTAAACCATGTTTCAGTGTTAAACCTTATACACAGTTTGAACACTGGCATAGCTGAAGACGGCTAGAGCAGGTACAACAGAAAAAAAGCTACAGCTTGAAGCAGGTTACTGGAATGGCTGAAAAACTAGGATTTTTGCCTAGATGTGATTTTATTCAAGCAAAACATCTAGCTAGTTGTCAATCAGCAAGTGACACATGTTAATTTTGACTAACAGCGCAACCCTATCCAATTTACACCACCAGAGTAACCAGCAGGGGAGGGCAGGGTGGGAAGCTTTGGAGGGGAGATTTAAATCCCCTTTGAAAGGGACTGGAATCCCCTTTCTGTTCTGGGGCCTCTCGTTCTTGCTGCACTGCTGGGTGTAAGTTGGATAGGATTGCGCTGTAAATGACTTATCCTGATGCTCACCGCACCTCACGGGATCACCACCTTGCCCGGCCTCCACAGCGTGGGAGGGGTTAACATAGGCTTCTATTGGTGGCTGCAGGAGGCGGAGCCAGATCTTACCTTACTACCTGGGTCTTGCTCTGCGGTTATTCAGTGTCTGCCTGCTTCACTCTTTGTATTTTTGCTAATAATGTAGCCCTTTCCACCCACATCATTGTCTTGCGTGGTTATTGGGGAGTGCACGGATAAAGAATGTTCTTGTGAACAAATGGCAATTAACAGTTAATCGTTGCATCTCTCCCACCTAAAAATACCGGGTTTGATCCTCAGTCCTCCGTTAGTGAGTTGGCCTCTTGCTCCATGAAACGGCTATCATATGAACAGTAACTTTAGGTTTTTAATACAAAGAAATACAAACTGTAGATTACATAAGAGGTATTCTAATGTTAGTGGTGCATACCAGAAACACAGATTGCATGCTTATGTTCATGGACCAGTGTTTCCCAAACTTTTTCGACCTGCAGCTCCCATGACCATTGGCGACCATTGGCCATGGCTCCCATTACATTATGTTTATGCTTGCCAATTGGCATTGCACTGTATTCCGAGAGGATTCCGTGGCACTCTGTGGCTCCCCTGACTGATTTCCGTGGCTCCCCTGGGAGTCACACCTCCCAGTTTGGGAACCATTGGACTATAGTATTAGTCATGAGTTTTGCCTGCCATCATTAACGATATGATCAGGTACACAATCTCTTCCGAGCCACGAAAAATCCTGTTACTAGTTTTAAGAGATGAAGGCATTGATGCTGACCCAGAACCCATATTGAATCTGCTACGCAAAATGCAAACACCTAAATATTGGAAAAAGGCAGATCCACTGTCAATAACAGATTGGCTTAAAAAAAGATTGGAAAATTGCAGTATCTGTTATAATTGCTTCCTTTAAGAATCAAACAAGATGGGCTTATTGAAATATGGCTCTTCTGTGCATTGGAATAATTCTCAGAATAGGGTTGGTTTATTTTGTGGTTTATTTTTCAGTGATACAATGTTTTGTATGAGACTTGCATATCCCTCTGCAAAAATAAGTAAATTCAGAGAAATACAAACACTTGAAACAGGAAATATATTCAGTTGTTGTAATCTTAACGTTACTATTCTATTTCAGGGAGTTTGTTAACATGTATTCCTATTTTTATAGCAATGTTAAGATTTTTCAAAATTCCAGGTTAAGTAAACATATATAGCATTGCATTGCAAGCCTTCTAATCCCCTTTATATTAATGTTTATGCTAGTTGTGTGTATGTATTAAAAGATGATGTTATTTTGTCTGAATCTCAGAGTTCTAGCATTACATTCAGGCCAGAGAGAGTCAGCTCCAGCTGCCGCTACTTGGCGCTTTCCAGGTGGTAGACTTCTGCAGAGAGTTTATTCGACTTCCTCTCCCAGGGCTGCATTAAGCACTTTGTTTCTCGCTGAATGAGCAGAGAGACTTGAATCAAATATGTGCAGCCTCTATGGATAGATGAAGCTGTCGAGAAAAAAGAAACTCCAACTGCTGATTGGCTGTTTTCTCTAAATGTGTGTCTTGATTGTTGAATTCCTGCCAAACACATTATTCCTTCTGTGTCTGCCCTTCAAAAGCCCTTGATCATCAGATGGTACATTTCCTTTGCAACACATACACAGCCTCCTCTAGCACAAAAACTAAAATTCATAATTTTCATCCCAAGCTTTTCATCGTAATTTCTTTCTCTCCATATTTTGCATCTTTCCATTTTCACGTTCGCATTTAATAGTAAATATGAGATAACAGAACAGCTGCATTTCCACTTTCTCATGAATCTCCCTTTTGGGCATAAAGCAGGAAGTCATCGATTTGTTGTTCCAGAATTTTGAAACAAGAGTTCAGAAGGACACACACCATTGCAAGTACACTAAAAATAGTATATGCTTTCCGACGAACTAAAATTCCCACTTACGGAAGTACACTTGTAACTCTTCATATATGTGCTGTCAACTAGGGCTGCAATCCTATACACTTACCTTGGAGTAGTCCCATTTAACTAAATGGGACTTACTTCTGAGTAGACATGCATAGGGTTGTGCTGTAGGTGAGTGTAAACCTGGTGCACAGTTGCCAAATCTAAAAATAAAGTTAAAAAATCTGATACTTGAACAAGTTGTGAAGCTTGCATCGGGGAGTTTTCAGAAAGTACTTTGTACCTTTTACAGTGCTTAACTGTTACAAGATCCCTTCCACAAAGCAAAACTAGTCACACACCAGGCCACCACAGATCACAACACAATCCAGACTAAAACTGTGCTACAATCAGAAAGAAGGAAATCGCTCAAGACACTGAGCCAAGCCCCATATTTGGGTCAAGATAACATGCATTATGGTCAAGGAATTAAGCACAGGAGGAAGCATTTTCCCATTTTACCAGTAGGTAACATCAATCTAAAATTACTCCCATTGGAAATGATGAAATTCATGGCAGAGAGACTAGGAAAAATGTGGAGCAGAGAATTCAAGAAAGCAAGTTAACCATTTATTCAGGACAAGACAGACAGATACAGTATATGGTCAAAGAATGAAAACATTTTCTCATTCCTCAACATGTGCCCAGATTCAACAAGATTAAGGGCTCAATCCTATCCAACTTTCTAGCACTGATACATGGGCCAACAGGCCGTAACGCTGAATCCTGTGTGTGTGTGTGTGTGTGTGTGTGTGTGTGTGTGTGTGTGTGTGAGTGTGAGTGTGAGAGTGTGAGTGAGAGAAGTTTGTTATCTCAGGGCTGCATTGTAGCTGCATCGATGCTGGATAGGATTGGACCCTCAGTCTCTTCCCCTCTGTTGTGTATGCATTCTCTCTCCCCTCCGGTCCTCTTTAAGACCTTATGCTTCTGCTCTCTTTATTGTTAGCTTGCTAGCGCTGGCTTAATTAGCACTCCTCCATCATTGCTACCTATTCCCAGGTCAAATAACTTTTTAAAAGTCCATGAACTCACAAAATAACTAATGGGGATGGGGTAATGAAAATTGGCTTCCAGTATTCTCCAGTCCAGAAACATTGTGTCCCCCTGAACTGAAAATCTCAATGTGCATTTCACTGCTCAGAAGATCAAGTCTCCACTCACTCATGATGTTTACTGAGTGCCCTTGGACCTGCCACCATCTAGAGGAGGAGAGTAACTATGCGCACCATCCTAACCTCCTTGGAGAAAGGGGATTATATAAACTTTTTTTTTAAAATCATACATACGTAATTCTAACATAATTCAATAGCCTTAACACAAATTTTTAACTTTTCCCTTTTCCCAATGGAATAAAGAATATTGTCAGAACTTTAAAGTTAGTGGTCTGGGATAGAGGGCAAGAAAAAAAAAAGATCACTACTTGGCAAGTGTATCCAATGGCTAATTTTCTTTTGCCATGATGGATGCCAAGAGAAGCTGCCCTCCTTTCTTCTATCCACAGGATAAGACTTTGTGGATGCACAGGCTGCATCCAATCCCTGAAGCAATTTGAGTCTGGAAGCTCTACCCAAATAGGACCCAAGGTATGGTAAAACGATGACTCACAATTTGATTTGTAAGGAAAGATATGTTTTCAAGTTGGAAGAAACAAAAAGCCCAAATATTAAGACTTGCATCGCAATCCTGAGGGGGGCGCCAGCGCAAGCGTTCCGGCGCCGGGAGACATCACAAATGTGCTGTAAAGCACGTTTGTGACGACTGTCGAGTAAGGAGGCCAGCGCAAGGTCAGCCTCCCTCACTCCAACGCCAGACCAGGACGCGGCTGGCAGCAGAAGGCAAGTCTTCCGCTGCCAGCCGCGGTCCAGCCGGGGGAGGGAGGGGGGGCCATTGGACTAGTCAGTCCGTGAGGGGGTGGGGGGAATGGCTCCCGCCATATCCCGGTCCCCGCTGGGCCGGCTAGGCCTTTACACAGCCTACTCTACTTCCTGGTGAAACTCCTAGGATGCCAATCGGGCCCGCTGCAATTTACACCCGGGGAGGGGGACGAAGTCTCCTTCCCCGAGTAGACCCCTGGCGCAGCAGCAGCGCTGCCGCCGGTGCACAGGATCTGGCGGGCGGCCCTGGGCCGCCGGCTGGATCCTTAGTCAGGATTGTGCTGTTACTCTCCATAAACGCATTTAATATTTTTCTAAAGCCATTTAAGTCAGAGGCTATTACGATTTCTTGTGACTGTGAATCCATATGTTAACCTGCACTGTGTGAAGAATCCCTCCCCTTTTTTTGTCTGCGTGGAATCTACTGAATGGGCACATTATTTGTTATAATTTTGAGGAGGAAGGAGGAGACTGAGGTAGCAGGGGACAAGGCACTTTTACCTTGATGCCCATTGATTTTATTGGATGATCTCTACTACTAGTGTCATAAGAAAAAGTCTGCACCATGCATAAGCAAGCCTCTGTCATACTTCACGGCCCAATTCTGTTATTTTCCCTAATGTCAAAAGTTTTAGCTTCACTACGCTGGGAAGATCCACCTACATCCAGATCATTTGCCCTTTCTGTTCTCTAAAATATCCTTTTTGAGGTGGGACACACCATATCAAATATTCAAATGCAGTTATAGAGGAGTGTTACATCAAATAATTACAATATTTGTTGTTTTACCTTCAAACCTTTCCTAACAGTTCCCAACATAGAATTAGCCTTTTTCACTACTGCCACACATGGAATTGATATTTTTTTATTAAGCTGTTTAAACACGAATCCAAGATCTCTTTTCAGGTGAATTCACAGGCAATTCAGAGCTCAATACCACGATGAAGCCTCGGATATGCCATTGCTTGCTTTCCTCCACTGCTTATTCCCATCTTCTGTGTCTGGTTTTTCAATCAGTTACTTATTAACATGGGAGTCCCATCCTCTTATTCACAGTGATGCTTATGCAGGAGTCTTTGCTGAGTAACTTGTCAAACGTTTTTTCAAAATTTAAATATATAACGCATACTGGAATACCCTTATGGCCGTGTTTGATGACGGATTGGCAAGGCAGGACTTCCCCTTGCAGAAGCCATGCCGAGTCTTCCTTAACAACACTTTCCACTACTTTCTGGGAAAACGCTTGGAGGGAACCCTCAGATGCCTTTTAAAAACTGTTACATTAGTCACATTACAATCCTCCAGTAAGGAGACTAATTGTATTTTTTTTTAATTCGAAGACCAGCAATTTCAGATTTTCATTATTCAAGTATCGTTTATTTTCCATTTTAGTGTTTTATCTGCGAAAAAATACAGTTCTTGTTACAGCAGAGACGTACCATCAAGTGTCATGGTCCCTGCTAACCAGGCAATAAAGCACCTTTTAAAGAAATGGTTCTCTTATGTTTATAGGAAGGGCAGAGGAACGGACCCTCTTAATTCCAGCATAGCATCCCAGTGGTTCTTTCATCTCCTTTGTGTGTATCTGTTTTTGATTGTGAGCCCTTTGGGGACAGGAAGTCATCTTTACACTTCTTTTACTAATGTAAACCACTTTGAGAACTTTTTTGTTTGGCTGAAAAACAATATATAAATTATAATAAATTTGTGTTGCCAGAGGTTTTGCTCCTCTTTGTTCTTTTTATGTGGGCAAGACTTCCACTTGTTAAAGACAGCTCCATTATGTATTGCAGCTTCCTCAACTCCGCCCATTAACCATGCTGGCAAGCTTTTACACTGGCTTGAACCTTCCCTTATTTGTGGTAATTGTTAAAATCTGAGATTAAATTACAGTTAGGCTTACCAGATCTTCAACGGGGACAGAGTGCTAGACCTTTAGGAGAAGGAATGTGGGCAGGTGTAGCTTGTTAAACCTTAGAGCACAATCCTAGGCGTGTCTACTCAGAAGCAAGCCCCATTGTGTTCAGTTTAACAAGCTACACCTGCCCACATTCCTTCTCCTAAAGGTCTAGCACTCTGGAGATCCGGTAAGCCTAATTACAGTGGTTCCAAATAACCCCAAAGGCATCTTATATATATAATCTTCAGCTGGACCTCTAAATCGTCTTCTGCTGTTCTCCAAGCTATAGACTTACCTGGTTATGCAGGTCACAGGTCTTTCCGGTCTTGGGTTCAATATGTTTGCCAGTGCCTACCACTCTGGTATTGTGTGTACTTGTTTTAAATTGCCTAGCAATTATGACTGCAACACCAATTTCGGAATGAGGATTACATTTCTTTTCTTCCTAGGATTGCATTTCCTTCCTGCCCCCACTGTAATATAAAAGGTTACAAATACAACAGGAACACATGACCAGTATCTGCACCAAGAGCTATTTATTAGCATAACACTCTTTTTTTAAAGATCTCGTAAGAACTGAAATATGTACAAAGTCTTACAGCATTTACACAATAAAAAGTTTCCTATTAGCTGATGAAGTATAAGATAGTGCTGCAAAGTACTCCGAAGCATGAATAATAATAAGAATAATAATGAAGCAGACCACTGCACTTTCAACTTTTCCGCTATGCACCACAACTGTCACTCTGACATGACAGTCAAACCATTGGGAAGACACAAGATTGTCGAAAAATGTGTAACAGATTGACGTGCAGCACTAAACATTGTGGGGGGGGGGGGGAGGGCAGAAAGACAAGGGTGGGCAAAAAAAAAAAAGAAAGAAAGAGGAAGAAAGCTACATACTGTCATGATTCTACAGTTTCCTAGAGCTGTAACAAACTTCCACAGCCTTAAGATATAACATATTTAAGACAACAAAATCACAATTTCTCAGATATAGTTCAGCTATATTGAGTGTGTTTAACTTCCAGATTAAGTGGCTCTTATACCGATATGGCTGTGTACTCCCATTTTTCAGTTCATGAACTGCTCAAACAGGTCGACAACAAAAAAAGTAGTCAGCAGCAGGAGCTTGTAATCATGATGTGCTTTGTCTAGTTAAAGGCATTCAAATTCAGCAAACAGGATCTCAACATTCCTGTCAAAAGTTTAAGACAAGGAAGTGTCCTTTAAATCCTACCTCAGTTTTCATGTCTCCATTTTCTTGGCTTCTCTCTCAATAACCCTTGATTGGTGGAACCAAGCTATTCACCTTCTTAATACACCAATCCTGTGCAAGAGTAGTGTGCATAGGCTGAGACCTTTCTAACTACTCGTGTGTGTGTGTGTGTGTGTGTGTGTGTGTGTGTGTGCGTGCGCACTGGCGTCACTGGAGCGTGGCGGGGGGGCGGGCCGCCAGGGGGTGACGCGCGCACCCCCTCGCGCGTCACCTCCGTGACGCGCGTCGCCCTCCGGACGCTCCGAGGCCGGCCCGGGAGCCGGCCTCGGAGCGTCCGACCCCATCGACGCTCCAGGGCCTTCTGAAGGCCCAGGCAGCGCGTCAATCCGGGTATTTCCCGGATTTTCGCGCATGCCCAGACCCATTTTGAGGGCAAAAAGCCCTCAAAACGGGTCTGCGCATGCGCAAAAATCCGGAAAATACCCGGATTGACGCGCTGCCTGGGCCTTCTTTCAGAAGGCCCTGGAGCGCCGACGGGTTCGGACGCTCTGAGGCCGGCTCCCGGGCCGGCCTCAGAGCGTCCGGAGGGGGCGACGCGATGCGGGGGGGGGAAGCCGGGTGGCCCCCTCCCCCCGCGCCTATAACGTCGGGCCCCTAGGGGGGGTGACGCGCGTCCCCGCACTAGGGTGACGCGCGTCTGGTGACGCGCGTCTGGTGACGCCCCTGTGTGTGTGTGTGTGTGTGTGTGTGTGTGTGTGTGTGTGGGGAACACTTCTCTCAAAGGTAAACCACTTGTTTTAAAACAATTGCATTGTGCATCTTCATTCATGGAAAATTCTTTCAACCACTTTATACAGACTACTATGCTGTTCTAGGTAAGGTTTAAGGACAACTGTATTTTGGCAATTTTTCCTTTTGTCTGCATCCAAAAACGATTTCATTGAAAAATGATCTCTGTGATTAAGACACACACTCAAAAAACCTGTGAGATATTTAAAAAAAAAATCACAAGGGACTACAGAAATATTAAAAGAAGCCATATAACCATTTAATGTAAACAATTTGTTTATAAACAAAGCCCTATTTAGATTCTGGTCTTAAACTTTTGGCAGATAATGTGTGTATGTTCAGCCAGGCTCTGTAGCGAGTTATTGTTCAAGTGGAAGCCAGGTCAGTTCACATGTTGACAGGCATGCAACTTGAAAACATTGCACAACAAGCAACACAAAAAGAGATCTGAGAAGTGTATTAAGACTTCAAGTAGACTTCACAACCCTTCACAACTGAATATTCACAAAGGTACAGTCCTTGCCGGTCTTCCTGTGCTCTACTCACACATGGGACACTTTCTGTGACTCTCTCGCTTGCTTGATGCTATACAACCACTTGATGATCCGGGCATTTCTTTCAATGGCAGAAATGCCATATGGCACGCGGTCATTGGCACTGTCATCATTTCTAAGGTCACTGTTGCTGTCCTGAGACTGTTCACAGTCTGAACTGATCATACTTGCACTGCGGAAGTTGAGAGAGATAATATCCGAGTTAGCCCTTGCAAAATTTTCCATCCCAAGATTTTCAAGCTCTTCAGGATCCAGTCCACAGTAGTTAAAGAATCTTTCAACATCTGCGTCCACACGAAAGTATCTGTCACTTAAGTCTGACTTTGAGCGCTGTAGGGAAGGTCTTCTGCTGACTCCGCAACTGGTTTCTACCGCATCCATCTCTGGCGATTTCAAAGTGGTAATAGCGGCAATTCGGGGTTTCGGAGGCAGAGGTGGAGCTGAACTACTACAAGGTATTGCTTTTAAGGGTTTGCCACTGGATACTTTTCTAATGTCTGATGAACTATGGGAAACGTGCAAGAAGGACTCTGGGGACTGTCCCAGTAATCGCCTACCCACGCTGGAGTTGCTCTCTTGAGGACTGCTACGGCCTTGGGTGGGGTAAACCTTTAAGGATTCTGCAAACGAGTGTCGGTTTAGGTCTCCTGAATCCGATTTGTGGGGAGGCCAATTTCGTGAACTATGTTTGTGGCCTGAACCTGAGCTGGAGCCCTCGGAGCTATTGATGATGTTTTTCAAAATCTCGAGCTTGAGGTTCTCTCTCTGGACCCCGCTCTCAGTCTTTGCATTGTTGTGGAACACTTTCAAGGTAGGACTGCCCAAGGCTCGCTTCGCTGTGGGACAGACAGGTGGCTTGGGAAGCACTGCTGGCTTCACAGGCTCTTGTTTGGCATTAATGACCTCTTGGCTCTTGACGTATTTTGCCTTGTCAGCTTCCAGCCTCTCCACTGCACTCAGCCTTTTGGGATTAGGCTCTGCCTGCCTGCGAAAATAGTCAGGTCCTTTGTTTAAAATGCGGAGAGGAACCGCCGAGGTGAAGGTGACGGCAGGGCTGACGGGTTTGACCATGCTACCTGTCTGTAGTGTTTCTGTAGGCATGTTTGGTGGCCTTTCCCCGGCAGCCGTTTTGAACTCCTTTCCGGGATCTTCTAAATGCACGGTGCAGAAACATGTATATCAAGCACAATGAATAGCAGATGAATCTTGGAATTGGAGGGTTAGCAGCAGCAGCGCTTCATTTCACAGCTCGTTAATATCACAGTGCGTCTTTGCTTCCTCCCCCCCTCCGAGACAACCTTTGTAGAAAGAGGCCACCAGAAACAATCTTGTATTAATCCTGGTCTGTTGGTTTCTTTCTTCTCACTGAAGGCTGTAGAAGTCTCTGCCGTTTCTTTGTGCTCCACTACAAGCAGCGATCTGAAACGCAAAATAACCAACCGCACGTTAGTAACGGTGCATGATATCACAGCTATAGCAACAGAGCTCTCGCGCTGTCCACACCCTTTCATTTGCTGGCTGAACGACAGCTGTAGCTGTTCTAGCAGCAACATTCCATTGTACCGTTACTAACGGCACGTGCCTTATTAAGACAGGAAGGAAAGCGCCATTAATCTTTTTCATTGACAATTCTAGACAGGCGTGTTTATGAATCTTATAAAGATACTAGCTACTAATAATCTAAAACGGGAGTTGAAAATTATTTGGAAAGTTACAGTTAACGCTTCCCTAGGGCTTACAAAATAATACATATTCTTGCTTACATTTCTTATGCTATCTTTTGCTGCCTCAAGGTTATGTCTACATTTCCACCTGCCACTTAAAACAAGGTAAAAGCTGATGGAGTGAAAAATGTATCTCTCATCCAGGAGGAAACCTGCATCTTTGTCTCTGCCATAGCACAAACACAAAACTATGTCTGTGTGGCCATTTTTGCTTGCAGTTCTTAATTTATGCATTTTATATTAAATACATTTTCTACAGAGTTAAAAACAGCAATACATTTTCTTTCAGTGTCGCTCTGTATTGCAATGTTTAGGACCACCACAGGATCAGAATATATTTTCTCTCCTCTTCCCATGAGCCCCTCACTCCCTGAAAATCAATTATGAATATATTGAGTAGTCTTGTAAACATCTTTTAAGTGAACATTTGCCTGCCGTCTCTGCCACCACCTATTTGAGGATGTTTATATCCCACCTTGATAGTTCATGTGGTTTCTGTCCCACTAAGCTCCAGGTAGCTCAAAACAAGGTTAAAAAAAATCACAATGAACAACAGAATAAAAAAGTCGGAAGTAGCAAGAAAACAAAACAAAACAAGCCCAAAACAGAAAGTCATCAGATACAAGAGAAGCAAAACTAAGAAAAAGTCTGTTGAAAAAGCCAGGACTTCAATGACCACTAGAAGGTGAACAGGCTGCATGCAAAAAATGAACCTCTAGGGGCAGGAAATTCCACAGCTGGGGGCCACCATGGAAAAGAACCTCTCATTCACCATAGAGCTTCAGAAGGTGGAAGAATGTGCAAGAGGTCCTTCCTAGATTACCTTATGGTGTAAGCAGATGCATACTGGGAGAGGGGAGGGGGAAGGCATCCTGGTTCTAAGACATTCGGGGTTTTAGAAGATAATGTAAAGCACTATGAATTGCACCCTGAAATGGACCAGAAATCAATGAAACTGGAAAAACAGGGGTCACATGCTCCCAAGAAATGGCCTCAGTCAAAACTTCAGGAACAGTGTTTTTCACGAACTGCAGTTTCCAAAAAGTCTCCAATGGCAGCTCCACGTAGAGCACATTGCAGTACTCTGCTCAAGATGATGGGCAGCCCAATCCTATCCCGCACTGGTGCAGTGGGGCTGCACGGCCCACACCATATCCAGTGGGGGAAGGGGAGGGGCCGGAGGTCTCCTTGGGGTAAGGGGATATTTGTCTCCTTACCCCGGGTAAAGCCTCAGCCAGTGCGCCGGGTCTCCTTGAATCCATGCCAGCTATTAGCTGGTGAAAGTCCGGGAGCCCTGCGTAGTACGAACAGGCCTGGAAAGGGGGATAGGATTCGGCGCACGCCAGAGCTGCCGAACCCGCCTCCTCTTGCCCCATTACACCCCCTGTCCTGCGCCGCTTAGAGCAGTCCTTTCCTACTCCAGCATGCGGAGTCCTGTTCAGGGATGGTGCAGGTCTTCCCACTGGCGCTGCTTACTCACTGGCACGTTCGTGATACCCTGGTTTGGCGCAGCGACTACTACGCTGGTGGAGCTCACAAATAGGATTGTGCCATGAGAAAGTCAAGTCAGCTTTCTCCAGGAATGGTGCAGGTAGCTGTTTCCTCCCTTCCCCAAAGCCTGTGGCTACCCATTGCTTGCTACTCTTTGCTCTGCCTGTCTTTTCCCTTTGGTATCCTTCCCATCTGAGTGCTTACTGCCTTCCTTCCACTGTTGCTACCATTGCTACTACCATTTCTGCCAGCAATGGAAGACCTACGTCCATCACAAACTGAGGGAATCCCACCTGTTCAGCCCCTCCCTTGCCTGAGTGGTTCTGAATGGAAAACTGCTATCTAGTTCTGCTAGTGGGTGGTCTGGCACGTGGACTGGACTCTGCTGATAGTTGGGCTTTTGGGCGGGTTGGAGCAGTCCTAGTGGGAGGAGAGGGTAGACCTTGAGTTATTCTAGGAATGAGTAAGATGGTCTATTTTTATATCTGTTGTGAGCTGTCTGGCTGGCAGCACCTGTGTGGGCATAAGGGCGGACTTCTAAACAGTCTAGTAAATGGATAAATTTCTAATCCACAAAAATGTGAGGAATTTCTTGGATTAGAAATGCTAGCAACAAGAGAGGAAGCACAGCAGATGCAATGGCAGCAAGGCGACAGCTCAGGCAAAAATGCTGAGCTAGGCAAACACCTGTGTTCATCCGGCATGACAATCTTGACATCATTTTATAATAGCTGAGATACAGCTGAGATAGGAAACACAAGCTGCCCTCAGAGTCTTCGCTATTCAACTTCTTTGTAATTGTTTTGCTATATTTACCTTCTTTCTAAGATGAATGCAGGCAAAAAAATTGTGTTACACATTGCAACTCGATCACTTATAGTTTGGCAACAACAATCTCCAAGACATTAAACTCAACTATGCATTTTAGAGCATTTCTTCAACAAGAGACTTTTGAGGGAAGATTAAACAAAATCTGCTTTTTTCAAACAAATGGATTTCATATGTGCTGTTTTTAATCTCATTACCTGGGCTTTCATTTCAAATGTATTCAATTCCAGTTCCCAGTGAAATACAATAAAGGCACATCCAAAACTGCCAGAGATCTCTGGGTGGAAAAAGGTAACTTGCTAACAGAAAGCAATACGTCATGATCCCGACACGTCGTATGTAGCCCCAAAATGCAACTCTTACGGATAAAGTTACCTCCCACTTTGCTGTTTCCAATTAATCTGAATAAACAAGTGAAGCTGCTACTCAAGGTACAGCCTTCAATTATTTAATATCTTCAAAGGTCAAACTGAATAGTATACTACAGAAATATCACTGAGGTTTTTTCCAGAAGGATTACTGTTGGATTATCTGTAAAGTGCAACTGGAATTAAAACTCTATAAACACCTCATTTCAAAGCAGACATAAAGCAAGTGAATATGAGACACTCTGCACAATGGGAGCGTGTGCATGGAGGTGCTACCTCCAGGACAAGCAAGTGGAAGATCCCAACACATGCATCCATGTGCACACCCCAGAACACATGGAATTCTGGCTTGGGTTAATTGTTTCTGTCCTGCAGACTGTAGAGAAACTCTAACAGCCCAATCCTGTGTAACTCTTGCACCGGTGTAACAGTAGATCCCCAGTGTAAGAGCACTTATGCCAGTATACCGTATTTTACGCTCCATAGGATGCATCGGTCCATAGGACGCATACATCCTATGGAGCATAAAATAGAGAAAAAAAGGTTTTCACTTACCTGGGCTTGGGGGCGCTTCGGGGAGGCCTGTGGGGGCTTCGGGGAGGCCTGCGCGAGCCTCTGCAGGGCTCCCCGATCTTCAGTTCGGCCGAAAACAGCGATTCGCGAAAACCGGAAATGGCCAAAAATCGCTGTTTTCGGCCGAACTGAAGATCGGGGAGGCCTGCAGAGGCTCGCGCAGGCCTCCCCGAAGCCCCGGTATTTTTCCTGCTTTTTTTAGGCTTCGCACCATAGGACGCACGCTTTTTTCCCCTATGTTTTTTTGGGGAAAAAGTGCATCTTATAGTGCGTAAAATACGGTAACTTGCCATGTGCCGATGGATGCAGGAAGGGTGCCGGTGTAACCCCTTTCAGACAACTCACATGTGCAATTTCGACGTGGAACGGACAGTGGCACAACTCCACCGGCGCAGGGGGCATTCTGGGGCCATTCAGACAGTGGCGGGAGTTGCACCGATGTCCGTTCCACGTCCGAACTGCGCGTGTGAGGTGTCCGGGGGGGGGTTAAGCCAGTGTCCGTCGGCGTATGGCAAGTTACACTGGCATAAATGCTCTTACACCGGGAGATCTACTGTTACACTGGTGCACAAGTTACAAAGGATTGGGCTGTAAATGAAGACACTCAACACCATGCATTGTTCCATAGAAATCAAGCTAAGGAGCTTCAAAACATTTTTTGTCAAGGCATCCCATTGAAACATTTTGTTACTGTGGGGCAAATGCGAACCTCAAGAATGTCCAAAACACACACACAACATTCACCTAAGCAGTGCAATTATTTGCAAAAGGTGAAGATCTTGGTACAAATGGAACTAAAAGTTTCATTTTAATAATCAAATATTTCATCAGTATGGGCACTTAAAAACATAATTTGACAGCATTTTATTAAACGCAACTGGCAAATACCGCATGCCAAATTACTGCGAGTTACCTCCGTTTTTAAAAGGGCATTTACAACACATGCCTAAAAATATTAAAATATTTATCATCCCTTACTATAAAACTAAGACGCCACTAATTCACACACATTATGAATTCCTAAGATCTCTCTTGGTATAATCCCCTTATTAGTCTCCAACTCAATAAATGCTCTTATACTACCCATAAAGTGAGAAAGGTTTGTCATACTTCATCAGTAACTGCAGAAATAAATACTGCAATAAAGCCAGAATTAAACATTGTTTAGCGATATTAGGAATATAGAATGAGCTCTTTAATGTGCATAACCATTACCAGACCAATTATGCAGAAGGACGATTCACTGTTATGCAACTAAAGTGTACTGAATACTCAATCATAAAAGTGCACAGAAGACTGTAGAGTATGGTCAGTTTTCTAGGTGTGCAAATACTGTATTTCTCAGTTGTCTTTTAGTTGTCTATCAGTACAGGAAGGCTATGACTAAAGCAGCCCTCTTTTTAGATCAGACGAGGATCGCTCTTGTGGCAACCTGCAGATACTTATGGCAACCCTTAAGATCCAGAGTCCCTTAACCATGTTAGTCTAGAAAGAGATCCAGTTAATGAAAATAGGTTTCTGATTCTAAGACTGCAATCCTATGCACACTTACTTGGGAATTAGTCCCATTTAACTTAATGGGGCTTACTTCTGAGTATACACACATAGGATTGCACTGTTAATCTCCTTTAGTGCAAATCGAAAACAGTGCCGCTGCATCATCTATGAAAGAGACAGGCACAAACATCAAATTGAGTTTACTTGTCCTTCCACTTCAGATAAACAGAACTGATTGGTGGGAGAGGTGAAGGAATCTGCACGGCATGGTGTTCCTATGGAAGTGTCATAAGAACATAAGAAGAGCCCTGCTGGATCAGGCCAAAAGCTGGATCAGGCCATCTAGTCCAGCTTCCTGTATTACACAGTGGCCCCACCAGATGCCTCAGGGAGCACAAGACAACAAGATAACCTGTTTCCCGTTGACACTCCCTTGCACCTGGCACAGAGAAAACCCACTTCTAAAACCAGGAGGTTGCTTATGGCTTGTAACCTGTGATGGTCTTTTCCTCCATGAATCTGTCCAAACCCCTTTTAAAGGCATCTAGGCCAGGTGCCATCACCACATCCTGTGGCAAGGAGTTCCACAGATGAATTACACGCTGGGTAAAGAAATATTTTCTTTTGTCTGTTCTAACTCTCCCTCCACTCAATTTTAGTGCATGTCCCCTGGTTCTGGTGTTGTGCGAGAGGGAGAAGAATTTCACTCTATCCACTCTCTCCATCCCATGCATAATTTTATAAGTCTCAATCATGTCCCCCCTCAGGCGCCTTTTTTCTAGACTGAAAAGCCCCAGACGCTGTAGCCTTTCCTCATAAGGGAGGTGCTCCAGCCCACGAATCATTCTGGTCGCTCTTTCTGCACCTTTTCCAATTCAACTATATCCTTTTTGAGGTGTGGTGACCAGAACTGGACACAATACTCCAGATGTGGCCTTACCATCGATTTGTACAAAGGCATAATGATATTTGCTGTTTTATTCTCAATCCCTTTTTTAATGATCCTGAGCATAGAATTGGCCTTCTTCACAGCCGCCACACACTGGGTATGCGGCGCACAGAAGTGTCGCACAGATCACATACTCTCTCCTTTTCTCCCTCCCACTGGTACCCTAGGCATGTGTATGTCTCTCTCCTCCCCCTCATGCTGGAGAAGGGGAAAGGGAAAAAGACCATTTGTTTTACAGCATGTCTACTCAGTAGTAAGGCCATTGAGTTCAGTGGGACTCAGAGGCGTTACTAGGATGCGCGTCACCCCAAGGCGGGGGGGCGCCCTAGAGATGCCCCCCAATAGAACAATCGGCACGGCCATAGGCCGCGCCGCAATTTTTTTGGGGGGCGACCCGGGTGCCCCCCGCCCTCCGGACGCTCCGAGGCCGGCCCGGGAGCCGGCCTCGGAGCGTCTGGTCCAGCCGGCGCTCCAGGGACTTCTGAAAGAAGGCCCACTGCGTCAATACGCAAACTTTTACTGTTTTCGCGCATGTGCAGAGATAGTTTTGAGGGCAAGGGCCTACCCTCTTGCCCTCAAAACGGTCTGCGCATGCACGAGAACAGTAAAAGTTCACGTATTGACGCATTGGGCCTTCTTTCAGAAGGCCCTGGAGCGCCGGCCGGGCCGGATGCTCCGAGGCCGGCTCCCGGGCCGGCCTCGGAGCGTCCGGAAGGCGACGCGTGTCACGGAGGTGACGCGCGCGGGGGTGCGCGCTCCGCTTGACGGGAGCGACGCCATTGGTGAGACTTACTCCCAGGTAAGTGTGTATAAGATTGCAGCCTTAGCATCATGAACTTTTTTTAAAAAAAGTATTTCTTGATGTAACTTCGCTATGTACTTTTGGATCAAAGCCTTTAGATCTTTTTGTTGTCATGTTGGTATTTGTCAAGTTTTCCTATCACCACATGGGTTTGAAATGCATTTTTAAATGAATGTTTATATGTCAAATCTAATTTGTACATTAGTGGCACATGAGCATTTTTTTTGGCCAACGTCAAAACATAAAACCTTGAAAGCTGAAAAATGTGTCTAGCTCCTAAGTGTTTGGGTTGGTTCCTAGATCCAAAACAAATTTGTTGAACCCTGGTTTGTAGGCCCTATACCTCTTGTTTGCTCCTTAAGAAAACTAGCCTCTCTCTGAAATAGCTACAAGAGAGGAGGTTCCCATTTATTGCCTTCCCTTCTTCTTCTCTTGTACTTCATTCATATTTTACACACTCCAGAACTTTCTTTTAACTACACACACTGTGTTCTAACTACCGTTTGTTGCTTCTCTGGGGATTGTTATAGCAGAGTTCTCCAAGCACCCTGAAAAAAAGACACGACTCTTGATGCAGTCCAATTGTAATATTACCAACCAATGTAAACAACAAAAAAACTAATTTGGAAAGCAAAAAACCTCACCAAGCACCAGATTTGAGAAAGCCCTGAGTATTGTAGGATACCTGGGATAACATAGGAGCACTGGGTAACACAGGTCTTTGTCCAAAAACCGGAAGTGGTTGTAATTGCCACTCTGTGGTGATCTACAACTCGGAGAGGCCTGCAGAGGAGGCCTGCCTTCTCACATCCTTCAGAGGCTCACCAGGACACCTGGTAAGTACAAAAAGCATTTTTTTTTAAACATTTTCCCCCTGTCGGTGGCGATACCCAGAATCGCCGCCACCGCTATCCCCACAAACACTCAAGGTTCTCCCCACCTCACAGGGAGAACTTTGAGAAACACTGACTTGCAGCGCCATCCTCCGTAAGTATCTGGCGGGCTGCCCTGGGCTGCCCGCTGGATCCTATCCCCATTCTGGGCCACTCTGGAGTGGCCCAGAGGTCTGAATCAGCCCCATGTTATTCTACATACTGGAATTAGTCCTATTGATTTCACTGCAGCTTAAGGTCTAGAGGTGCATATTAAGGTCTAAAATACAAGATTGGCCTAAAGGTAGCCTCAGGGTTGATAATCAATTTCTTGTACATATTTGTGTTTTTTTATTCCGGTTTTAATCAAGGGGGATGAAAATTCTATTCTGCTTTTGCACTGCAAACAAAACAAGTGAAGAAGGAAGAACCCCTCTGATACGGTAATGCTTGATGCAATCACATAAAAAAAAAAAAAAGGAGTTGACTAAAAGTCAGGTTCCAGTGACCAAAATTAATTCCAAGATGATTTACAATTAGCTACATAACGTTAAGGTACACAAGCAAAGACATCAGCAGTCTGGGAGAGGAGAATGAAGAAATAACTTTTACAAAATTAATTGAGATTGCTTGACATAGGCATTGCAAACATTTTGTATTTTAAAACGAGTCTTGCCTCGATATAATACTGAGATATTCCATTGTAACGGTATGTTAAAAAAAAACATTGAAAACGATGGATATAGTTTTTTTCCTCCAGTCTGTTGAGCAGTTGGAGGGTGGGAAGGAATAGTTTCTATGCTAGCATTTGTGAAGTGTGATTTGCTGGATGTCAGAAATGCCAAAATGAAAGTGTTCTAAGGAAATTGGTCGTTTAGCTCTTTCTCGTTTAGAGAAAATGTTGTGTATCTTCCCCAACAGACAGTGTGGCTCATGCAAAAAAAGAGAGGGAGAGAGACAGGCCTTTGAAAAGGTTAAAAGCAGATTCTGGGCAGTGAGCCAGTCTCCGACTGTGTTTTGCCCTGTTAATCTGTGCCTAGATTTTTGCAAGCTGAAAATATGGCATCTGCACAAGGGCTCCTGAAACACCAGAAACCATCACTAGGTCTGCACACAGAGTCTGGAAGAAGCTGACAAGGCTGAGCCAAACCTCACTTTGGGATATGAAGAGCAATTTAGAATGTTGTTTGGATCCATCATTAGAGTTACATGATCAGAAATTCAACAAAGCATGCAGGGATTCAGGAGACATGACAAGTGTGCGTCCCAGTGTTATTAAAAGTGTTGTTAACAACAACAACAACAACAACAGGTAACTGAGCAATACAAACTTGTAAACTGCACTTTCTTTCCAAGTAAAGGAAACAGGCTTGATGGACGTTTGGGCAGTGGCTGCTAAAGATCCTTTGGATCATCTGCTGTCTCTCCCCACCAAATGCAAGAGCCTTCTATTTTCTTTTGGAAGTAGGCACAGAATTTTGACAGATTTTTACCCCCATTTCTTTTTTTACAGTGCTATCCTTTGCATATTTACTCATAAGTAAGTCCCACCCACAATGTTCAATGGGACTTACTCCCAGGAGGCTCGCCCACGTGCTGCCATCCCCCTAACCTGAGATAGAGGTGGCACTCGCAGGAGAGCCCCCTCAGATGACCTAAGAGAGCGGGCCGGAATGTATGGGAGAAGGCGGTCCCTCAGATATCCTAGACCCAAATCGTCCAGGCCTGGCACCTCTTCTTTCTTGGTTCCATTCTCTCCCATTTTATCCTACTGACAGCATGAGGCAGGTTAGACCAAAAAGACTGCGGGCTGGATACGGCCCATAAAGCACGAGACCTCAGAAGGCAAGGAACACTACGGGGGAAGGGGCAGACCAAGAGGGGTGAAAGAGGGAGATACTGCTGAGGCGCTAGGAGCACCCAATTATTATGCGGGCCGCCTTTTCAGCTGTGCCACTTCTGTTGAGGCGTAACTTTTCAGCACACCTCTTAGCTGTTAAGCTGTGAAGTGACATCTCAGCAGGAACAGTGCTGCTGAAAGGGCAGCCAGCGTGATAACTGGGCTCTCCCAGTGCAATAATGGGGCTCTCACATATCTTGAAAATATGATCCAAGATTTGCATATTTTCTCTTCTGTCATTTGCAGCTAATGAGAACAAAGTGCTTAGTTCTGGCCATCACCTGCTTAACGAAGTCACTTCCTTATTTAATTATGTCACTTCCGGCCCTCAGCAGGCGTCATGAATGCTATTCAGCCTGCTGTATACCACTGGTTTAGATGTACAGAGAGTGACTTACAGGCTGAAGGCCTGAGTGGAAATTTGAATCTGGGACTCCATGGTCACAGTCCATGTTAGATTATGTCAGACCACAACACCACCATGGCCCTTCATTTGTAGGTAAAGGTGACCCCTGACAATTAAGTCCAGTCGTGTCCGACTCTAGGGTGTGGTGCTCATCCCCATTTCAAAGCCGAAGAGCCAGCGTTGTCCGAAGACGCCTCCGTGGTCATGTGGCCGGCATGACTCTCCTTGCCGCAGCGCGTAGCATGCGGCTGGAACAGAGCGCGGTTTACCTTCCCGCAAGCGGTACCTATTTATCTACTCGCATTAACATGATTTGGAACTGCTAGGTTGGCAGGAGCTGACCAAGCAACAAGAGCTCTATACTTGGTTATTATATATATTATATATATATATATATATATATATATATATATATAAAAACCAAGTATATTTTATAAACATGGAGCTTTATAAAATATGGGGCTTGCTTTTTTTTTTTAATTGTTTTTCCATATCACAATTTCATCCACAATTAACCCGCAACTTTATTGCCCCTTTGCTGCGGTTTCAGAGAACCTCCGATACAACTTTTACACTTCTGTGCACTTTTAGTTTTTAGCTAATAATGAAATAAGATTTAGGACTTGCGCAAGACATAACGGTGACAATTTTATTAAGCTTGTCATTTTATCTCTTAAATTCTAATAATGGATATTCTCAAGATGTCCCTGTACAACTGAAGTCTTATGATAATTTTTAATTACTTTTTTACAGTATCAAGTGCTAGAAATATTTAACGCAATTCATTAAACGCATCCCCCCATTTCTGGTTTTAGAGATTACAAGATGAACGTGGACTACAGAAGAAGCGTATGACAGCAGCTTCTTTTCTACTCTTATGCCAAGAATTGAAACCTTGGGGACTATATGCTATGTTGCTATATTTAACTGCTCTAGGTTTTTACATGGAAAGCAAAAATCACAATAGCTTCTTCTGATGACAGAAGGAGTTTGGTACAGCACAGCAATTGATGCTAAATGGCTAAGACTCAGCTGAATTGCTGGTTCAAACTTGCCTCATTGCTTGTGACCAAAAGCATCAGCAAATAGTAAAAACAAACAACCATCGCCATAACCTACATCCAATACAGTCATGGTGGAGACGTTTTGTGGCAGAATTGAAATGTATAGGGCGTAGAAATATAAACCTATTGGTAGGACAGAATCAAACCTGGATATGCAATGCATGCTCACAGGTGAATTCAGCCGTTGTCTTCTCTCATACAGTTTGTTTCACAATTGCCAATAGAACTTAACACTATTTCAGCATCCTTGAGGCTTCATTTCTGCGATGGTGAAGGAACCAGACCAAGAGCCACAACAATAGAGAAGTCCTGGAACTATGAGCATGGGGAGACACTCTGGATTATCTTGCCAGAGATATTTTACAAAAGAGAAGAAACGGAAGGAACTGCAATGCAACTGCAATGCAATCCCTTGCAACTGAGGGAGTTGCATCAACTCACCCCCAACATTCCCTTACCTCTAGTGATCCTACAGTTACCACCAACAGGAGACATCACAGCTCCACCACGGTGCTAGGAACAGTGTACCCCCTTAATGGATTACAATTTCCTGGAAGGCAGAACCCAGACAGGACTATGTCAGCTCTCAGTAGGACTTCTGAGGGTTTTTTTCCCCTCCTTTATTGAACAACAAAAGTCCATGCAAACCCCCCCCCCAAAAAGGGGGGGAATATGCATAACAAATGAGTTATAAAAAATTACAAAAACATTAGTAAACAATAAGCAATCTTTACTACTGTATAACTGATAAGCTACACACAAAAAACCATCTTGAGTAGAGAAGCATAGGATTGTGCTTAATGCACTGACCAAAGTGCTGACACTGGATGTCTACTTCATGCTCTACTTAATTGCCTACCAAACCTTACAGTTCACTCATTGCCTGCCAAATCCCTGTGCCCTTGAGCAGTGGCTCTTTTGCAACAAAAAGGACAAGATCCAAAACCCTATCAAGGGATACTATTGCTTAAAAACGCCCTCCTTCCCCTTCCTGCCGAAAATACAGCAATGCTCTCACTGTGTTAAAAAAAGAGGGTAATACTTCTTTTCAGAATAACTTTGTAAGAATGCTTCAAGTAAGACTGACAGCAGCTTGTGCGATGTTTGTAGAGTAAAACCAGAGAGCTAAAAATAAATGTTGTCAAGTGGACAAAGAGAAGGTGAGCAGACATCTCTTGATCCAAAAAGGTGAGCAGACATCTCTTCATCCAAAACTTTACCCATGCTCAGACAGTCTGACCAGCGGTTTTCAAAGTTCTCTCCACGAGTAGGGGAGAAGTCTGAGTGCTTGCAGGGGTGGGGCTATGGAGGTGGTAGCAATCCCGGGATCACGCTGCCGCTGAGTACAAAAGGGTTTCTTTGTCACTTACCAGGGGTTGCGCTGCCCTCCGGAGGGTGCGGGGAACCTGCGGACCCCTCTGCAGGCCTCCCCATGCTTCTGAACGCCCCCCTGAAGCGATTGAGGCCCACTTCAGTTTTTCCAACAACTTATGAACCACCATGAACTTATGAACCATGATGCTTTGTACTTTTACAAGCCATGTACTTGTAAATTGCAGTACAAGTAATTTTACTTTTCATTTTTTTATTTTAAAACTTGGAACTTTTAACTCTACATATTTTGATTATTCAAAAATTGTATGTGTGCACTTGTGCTATGTATTTGGGGCA
This sequence comes from Plestiodon gilberti rubricaudatus, assembly GCA_026170595.1. Taxonomy (NCBI): domain Eukaryota; kingdom Metazoa; phylum Chordata; class Lepidosauria; order Squamata; family Scincidae; genus Plestiodon; species Plestiodon gilberti. The sequence goes on from JANXHW010000004.1 coordinate 40,971,208, forward strand.
TGGTCCAGCTATATTACACACTTTTAATAAACAAGCAAATACAAAGGCTCTTTCACCTGCATATTTTAAATCTCATGGATCCAATACTGGTGAATTGTGCCATAGTTACTCATTGCAGGGGCAGCAGATCTGCCTGGACCACCCCTGCCCTTACATACCAGAATATGTCATGGTACTCTATAAACATGTCTTGAGCCACTTTCTGAAGGCTAGCAAATAACTGAGATACCAGGTTTGTACCTTCCATGGATCATTCTCTACCTCCTGAATCATAAATCCTTGTACTGACTCCATAAATTCTGGGCTGATCTTCTTTTATTTGGGAGTCGGACCTAGACCTGGAAGATCCAGGTTCAAATCCCCGCTCAGCCACGAAGCTTCCTGGGTGACCTTGGGCCAGTCACTATCTCTCAGCCCCACCTACCTCACAGGGTTGTTGTGAGGACAAAAAGGAGGGGAGGAAATATGTACACCACTCTGAGCTCCTTGGAGGAAGGGTGGTATAAAAATATGATAAATAAATAAATTATATATATATAAATTATATATATATAAAAATAAAATAAAAGGCATGGTTCTAATTTGCTAAATAGGGCAATGCCTTTATTCCATTGTTACTTGTTCCAAACTTACTACCTATTCTGATCTATAGAACTGCTGTCTTTTCTTCATAGGCTGCCCTCTTCCAACATGTTATCTGTTAATTCTTTCTTCCTTGCCATAATTCCCCCCCCCTCCCGCTAATGAACTTTGAATTCCTCTTGGTTTCTGCATAAATTTCTCCACTTATGCTTAATGGGCGTATATAATAACCTTAATGTTCCGTCATTTCCTCATTAACTTTCTCCAATACTGCCTGTATCATAAAGCTTTTCATCTTTTTTTGGAGAAAGTTTGGCTTGATTGGGTGCAGCGTTTCTTCAAATGGCAGCCTTCAATGTGCATTTCTTTTATTCTGCTGGATTTATAGAATATTCAATATTTCCATCCTTATAATCCACAAAATTCTTCCTAGCATTGCATTATATGAGTCCATCTGTACTTGGGTAGGTTTAAATATTTTGTACTGATCATTCCCAGACTTTGTTATAAAGCTTTCAATACTATTCTACTATAGGAGACAGAAAGATTCCATTTGAAAATGATTGTCCTTTTCAATGCATGCTCAGCTGTATTACTCAGTAGACAGTACAGTTGGACCTTTTTATCCGCTGCAGTTCTGTTCTTGGAACCACAGTGGATAAGAAAATCAGTGTTATATGAAATCCGGGGGTTGGGTGGGGTTTGGGAGCGGTGCCACATTACCTTTTTTTCCAGCATCTTCACCGCTTCCCTTCTCCTGAGTTTGTTTAAACTGACTGAAAAAAATAAAAGCCACTACTGGAAGCAACCTGTAAATGGCGCCAGAGACTCCCAGCTGCATTTTTCAGTGGTTTGGACACACGCAGGAGGCTGGAAGTGGCTGGCAGGCCCCTGACAACGCTGAAAAAAAAAGAGGTAATGTAGTGCAGTTGGACTCCCACAGTTTTGTCATCCGTGTTGGGGCAAATCCATGGATAAGAAGGTCTGACTGTACTGGGTAAGCCTCTTTTAACCTACGTGTCAATCTACAAATACACTGGCTCCCTGACCTATGGACGTCCGAGTTACAGACGACTGCGTCAGTGCTTTTGCATATGTTGTTCAGTTGTGCTTTTGTGCAGGTGTGATAGCGCTGGGCTGGCAAGAGCTGGATGTTTCGAGCTATGTGCAGGCCAAGCCCCTGGACCTGGTAAGTTGGGTACTTCATGTGTAGAGCAATGTGGGTTAAAGTCTCAGAGTTTCCAGCCCCCTCCCCCATTTATCAAATATTAGTAAAGTGCATACTGTTCAATCTTATCACTTGTTACAAAGGCAAAAGAGTCTACTACTCCATCTGCAATTGCACACTGCCTTTTTATGAAGTTACCGTAGTTTCTATACAGTTTTCTGTATTTCTAACCCCCCCCCCCAAAAAAAAAAACTTACCAAGCACATCTGATAATGATGACACAGTTACAAATTGGTTTGGTTTGGTTTGGTTTGTAAGTCCAGAAGATGTCGGGAAAGTGGATGTCAAAACAATTGACATTCTTACAATTCTGAGATAGACTTTACAACCAGAATATCCAGTTTCTGTCTGAAAACCATGTGTGCAACCACACCACCCAGACAACTGGAAAGTACGCAATTGAATGGAATTAGGAAATCGCATTAATGGATGGAAGTTGTGAGTAGCAATGGCAAGGGGTGTTTTTTTTTGTACTTTTTCCTCCTTTCATTCTTAAGAGAAGTTATGTCATGTGGGTTACTGAAATGTGCGGAATCGAAATGGAATTAATAGAGTGTTAATCTCCATTGCATGCCCTGGTAAGCAGTTGACAGTACTGGGTAAGCCTCTTTTAATCTAAGTGTCCACATTGTATTTCAATAGTACACAAAATACATAACATAAATGTGTTACTGCTTACAACACATCCAAACATTTCTGCTATTATAAAAATCATTCTTCCAAGACAATACCTGATGCTCATTCTTGAGTTTTCAGTTGTACCCGTGTGATTCTAGTTATCTCCATTCAATTTAATAGGAGTTTGGCCAGTGGCTTCAATTAAATTGGATTAAGGACAGTCTAAGTACTCCAAATTCTATTGTGTAATCTATTCTGTAACAACTTGCTATTTTACATAGCACATTAAAATTAAATACTCTAGAAGAGATGCTTCAATAATAAGCAAGCTAGTTGGATAAAAAGGGGACTTCAACTTTATGCCGAAATAAAGCTATTTTCATGAAGCTATTTTCATTTCAGGATGCTAGTTATTTCTGTGTTTGGGAAGCCTAAGGAGTACTCCTACTTGGCACAGATGTTTTAGGATGTACACTGAAAATTACAAGTCAGTCTTTCAGTAATTTCAGTCCTACATGTCTAAACAGAAATAAATCAACACTTTTCCCCCAATAAGTTTGCAGAGAGCAGTCATATTTTGCAGCTATAGTGATGCATTCTTTTGGCCTAGTTTCAGCAACTTTCCACAGGCCAAATTGGGAAATGAAGGCCAAAAGTTAATCTGAACCCACAGGGTGGATGCTAGTACCATCAACAGCTGTGGTTGAGAATTTGCACTATTCTTCAGCTAACAGTTTGCAAAGGTGGATAACTTGAGGTTATTATGAGTAGAGTTCAAGACTTTAAAAGGGTTTGGTACCCAGTGCAGGATCACCTGATTTTCAGTTACATCCACACGGTGCATGGGGCTTGTTAGTCTTTTCCGATTGGCTTTTTGGCCAAACCAAATCTGTGTCTAATCTGAATTCTTCCATAGTAATATTTTCTATCAGCTATTTTTGCTCTATACATAGAACGAGGCATCTTCAACAGGATTTTGGTCATAAAAAACACTATATGGTTAACAGCCCAATCCTAACAAAGATCCGCCGGGCGGCCAAGGGCTGCCCGCCGGATCCTGAGGTTCCCGAGTTCTGCCGCAGGCAAGTATCCTGCAGTGGAAAGTCTACTTGGGGAAGGGGACGCTAGTCCCCTTCCCCGGGTGTAACCGCGGATGAGGCTGATCAGCCTCCTCAGATTTCCACCAGCTATTTTGCTAGCGGAAGTTGGAGAAGGCCGTGTAATGGCTCAGCCGATCGGCGGGGGTCAGGATTCGGCTGAAGCCGATCCTCGCTCCCTCCCCGATCAACTGGGCCTATCGGCCCCTGCTGTTTGCTTCCGAACTGCCCCCCCCCGCTGGATCCTTACCTGCGTCTGGTAGCGGGCGGGAGACGGTCCGGGCGGCGGAGTAGGGCAGGCCGGCCTTGTACACAAGGCCGGCCTGCCCTGCTCTCGAGTTGTTGCGGAAGTGCTTCACGGCACTTTCGCGACGTCCTCGGCCGGCGAAATGCTCGTTCCGCCAGCCGAAGTTAGAATAGGATCGTGCCCTCAAATGTAGTGATTTTTATGACCAAAATCCTGTTGAAGATGCCTCGCTCTATGTGTATTATTGCTGGTCATAACAGTTTTCGTTCGATTTTATTTTTGCTCTTTTTAGTCACCGAAATTAGAAATGCATTAAGGCAGGGGTTCTCAACCAGTGGTACTAATACCACCAGTGGTACTTTGGCCAACTGCTGGTGGTACTCAGACTGCTGGATCACAGAACCTCGCTCCGATGCAGCTACTTTTGGCGGTGCGTTTTTGCTCCCAAGAGGCTTCTGCTTTTGGCCGAGATGCTCGGGAACGCTGAGGTATCATGAGATAGTCAGCATCAAGTACCCAGGACAAGGGAGAAGCAACCAAGAAAAGAACTGAAGTGTAGACTACAAGCCTGCTGTAGTCTATTTCATGGTGGATGGGTGGTGTGGCTTAGGTTTATTAACCTAAGTAAAAAGTTACATACTGGGCCCCCAAGATTACTACTACTGTTGGGCCACCCTTTAAAATAACTAGGTACTATTTTGATCTACTCTGCTTTCCTGCTTGAAAATGCAGAACTTCAAAAGCCGAACTAAGTTTTCATCAAAGTCATCACAATCCTATCACATTTCCTCCTAGTCAAAAATTTCACACCATCTCTAACTGAACGAAAAAGGAAAAAAAAACTCTCTCAAGTCTTTGGAACTATAATGTTCATGTGCTTTATTATATACTGCATCTTATTATTGTTTACTTTGCAGCATTCTTCACACGCATAATTTACTAGGGATTATCTATAAGGAGGAGCTAAATTTCTGGATGTTTCTCTCTGGGGGAAAAAATCACATAGAACAGAAACTTAGATGGGAAGAGAAATGTCTTCTGAGGAGAAAGTCTGCCTCACCTGCAACAGATTTGGCAAAACATGCTAATTCCATGGTGGCACGTGACTTTCCTATAGTAAAATGTGTGCATATTTTAATGTAGCGGTTCTCCTTGAGAATACATAATTATCTGCACAAGATAACCCAATTTCTTTGTTGCAAGCTGCTTGTAGGATACACAGATAGCCTTCTCCAGTTAGCGTGACGAGGTTAACCAACTTCTGTTACCTGTGGTCTCCTCAAAAGCTGCAATGGTAAGATAACCTTCCTGTGAATTCAAGCAGTGCAGAATCTGAAGTCATTTTCTTTGTTGATGTTGATTTATACAATCAGGACATCTCCAAGTTTGGATTGCCCGATGGTTGCTTTTTGAAGCTAACATTGCATATGCTATTTACTTTATGTGGCAAACTCTCAGATTTTGTTTTTCTTTGCTTAGATTTTATTTTTCTTTGATTTGAACATACAAAAAATAGTGCTTATGTATGGGAGGGGGATCTGATGCAACCTCTTTTTTATGCCTGTCTAGCAACTGGTTTGACAATTAAGGAAGTTTGCTACTTTTTGAGCTCTAAAGAAAATGAGATTTCACAATGATAATACGTATACTTAGAAATGTATACTTAAAAGGACAGAAAAGCCACAGATTTGAGAATAGCGCACTTTGTAAATATAAAAGTTGTGTGCTGCCAGAGCCTTCCCACGCATGTCGGAGGAGCGCCATGGACCCACCGACAGAGGGAAGGCAGGATGGGGTGGGGGAGGGCAGAACAAGGTGGTGATGGGGAGGGTGGATTTGGCCTGGGAAGGGGGTGGTTTGGGAGTAGCGGCGGCTACCAAATCCTAACCCCCTTCCCAGGCCCAATCCACCGTCCCGGATCAATGTGGACTTGTGCCAGCGATTTTGCTGATGTGGGTTCGATTAGACCCCCCCATGCCACGGAGGCGCACCCCTGGGTAAGCGAACAAATGTTTCCTTACCCAGAGGAGACCTTCCCGATGCCCCTGCCCCCGCAGGATCCAGCAGTAGCCTTTTTGGTGCTGATGCACCAGCAGGGGCGGAAAAAGAGGACTGGGCTCCAAGTCTGCTTAAACTTTTCTGCTACTGAACATCATGATATCTGTGGTCGCTTGTTCTATCAAACAGTTTTGTATCTAGCACTGTCAGACTTTTAAAAAAAGTAGGTGGCAAAAAATGGTAGGAAAAATACAGTTTCTGTGATCAAAAAGCTTTTGGTTTAAGATGAAAGGTCTCATCGCTTAAAGCTGTCACTCATGCTTCAAAGAGCATAGAATCGTAAGTTAAGGGTTGTGTACCATGTGAGCAGCAAGAATGTGGTACAATCTTGCATGTTATGCTTGCTGACAAGTTAGTCACCTGCGCTTTGCCTTGACTTTTCAGCTCAACGTTCAGTGGTGGGAGTGTGAGCATCAATCAAGGCAGGCGTTCTACAGGAGCAGCTTCCCAATCACTTTCTACTGGAAGAGAAAAGTTAGACCCTGAGTGTAAGAGTAAAGCACATCAGGTCGACACTTCCATCGAGCTGTCCACCAACACACTAAGATCTCTCTCCTGATCTGCCACAGACAGCTCAGAATCCATCAGCGTATATGGGTATGTGTCTCTCCCCTTTTGCAGCTACAAGTGTCCTCCACAGTCTGGGGGCAGCTATCTTTGATAAGGAAAGGAGGTTTTGCCCAGAAGAGTCCAATTGGGCTCTGAGTACATTGTGCTAACTAGCCTTGATGAAAACGCACCAACTTATACCAAGGATTTAAAAAAAAAACTGTACAATTTGAAAGCTATATAAACAGATTTACACCCACAGAGGAAAGGCAAGTCTTCTGCGATTCTCTTGGATTGTTTGGATGCATTTAAAGGCTCAACAAAAAACAGAAGAAGACAGAAAGTATGCTTGGGGAAATAGTTACCATTTAGTAACTATTGTACCTTATTTCAGCCATTTCTCAATAGATTAGTCAAATTTGGCCAGGTTATGATGTTCAGCACAAGATGTTCCATGTCATAGATTCTCCATTTATCAGTACCGGTACTTCGAATTCTAACAGATTAGCAGTCAAGAATGCTAGCTCTTTGTGCTAAACGTAGCAGGCCCAATGTCCTTCGGGGCCCAGACTTTTGTGAAACAGATCACTGGCTAACTATCCAGGAAGCCTAGGGATGCTCTGAGACACACCATTCTGGCTTCCAAGAACATCACATAGTGGACCTGAATGGAAGGGCTGAAGTGTGAGAAAGGCAAAGTAATTCCTTCCTCCTCTGGGTGATCGGTGAAGAGAACAAAACATAGCACGGCTGACAATGTCTGGACAGTGCATATTCTGGGCGATATAAAAACTAGAATTTGATCTGTAAGAAACAGGCACTGGGGTGGAAGCTAAGGGAGAGTGCTGGTCTAGGACTAAGGTACTTTTGGGGGTACATAGCTGAAAACAAGATGTTCTTTGCAGGAGTGTCATGCTATCGGACTATTTACAACACTCAACCAGTACATTTGTAAATAAAGCAAATCTTACAAAAGCACTGCACGTCTCCAGTGACCTCTACCTCCAGGGAAGCCCAAACCCAAGAAAGGGTGTGTCCCTGGAACTTCTGATCCTGGGCTGTGAGCACGTAACAGAATAATAATGACTTACAATCGGGGAATGCTGTTTGACCTAACCATGCAGACACTTCTGTGCCGGTATAATAAGTAGGCAAGAGTATTTAAAAGATGAAACAAGATTGACTGATCAGTCTGCAGTATTTCATAACTGGGTCAGCCAGTTGAAGGCTGCTGCGCGGCAGAGCGGCCTAAGTAGAATTCCCCTCTAAAACACTGGGTCTTCAACCAATAGGTTGGAATTCAAGAGTGGGGCACAGCCTGACCTCAGGAGCATTGTACAAGTGGCATTTCAGGTTTTTGAAATGGAGAAGGGTGGAGGGATTAAGCATACGCTACTAAATTATCATGTTTCTAGATAAGTCCAGCTCCCCTACCCCCAAAATAATATTGGAAATTGTAGAAGGAGGGAGGGAGGGACACGTACACTGAAACTGGGTCGCATGTTACACATTAGGGGTGAAGCTGGGTCCTGGATCTGAAATGGTCGTACTCTCCTAGAATATCTCCATCATACAATAACAGATTGTTTTTGGTGGTGGTGGAGACATTGTGCTGAATCCTGTTTAGATGCCCCTGTCCCACCTCCAAACACATGGACAATGCTGCCAAAGCTGAAATCACTGACAATCTGTTTCACAAGCACACTGTAGCACTACTCTCCCCCCCCCCCACCACACGCAGCATTTAAATGAAGGCTTTTCCACTCTTGCATTACTTTTGCAAACAGTACAGAAAATCCATGTGTTTCTGCTCAGACTGCCTTAGTTGCATTAGGAGGGAAAACCACATGTTAATGTGTACGGCCAGGATAAGAACATAACAAGGTGACAATCAGCAGTGCTCAGATGCCTTACTTCCTACACAACTATGGCAGCTTGCAAGTTGCATTACTGCCAGTTGCATTGTAGTGCTACCATTGCAGATGGCTGGAGAGCCACACTACAGTTTCTAGCCTAGCAGAGGTCAGGTGACACAAGAAGCCAAGAGGATTACATATGTGCTTGTTTGTTTTAATTGATTTGTTTTAACTATTTTATTGTATTTGTATTTTCAACAGGTTTTAATTCTGTAAGTCGCCTTGGTTGCCCTGTCAGAAGAAAGACGGGATATAAATTCTCTAAATAAATAATAAATATGCCCCAATATGCTGTTGTCTCTGGCCTGCATAGTCTCTCTGAGCAACTCAACATTCGGGGGGGGGGGCAGACTGAGCCGAGCCTTTGCCCATCTATCCGCTCTGTTACCTGTGGAATCACCCATTGGATGGCACCTCTGCCAACTGAGTAATGGCACTAATAATGGAAAGAAGTCTTCCTTTAAACACTGAAAGCTATATTTCACACAATGTTGAAGAATGCTGATGGGTTTAAAATGGAAAACCATTTGAAAACTGACTCTTCAGCGAAGAAAATGTCTGCATGTCTTCGACTGCTCCATATATTGCAGAAGACTGTGATATATGTTCAACAGTGCACACACACAGGGTATGAGGGGCACTGGCTGCCTGCTGAGCCAGTGTGTATCACAAGTGCCTTCCAGAACATACACAACACTCTCCTGTAGCAACACACTTGCTCTATTTCAGAGAAGCTGGGGCCCCCATTACTGATCCAATTCCTCAGCGAGGAATCCCAGGGTTCCTAGAACACAGTTTGAAAACCACTGAATTAGATGCTGTGCAAGGGATATTTGATTGCTTTGATTAAAACAGTTCCTCTGTGGCAAACAGGAAAGCTCTTATTTGCTTAACTGTCTTTCTTCACTAGTGTTGCAGGCAACATGGCAAACACAATTAGAAAGAAAATCAAAACTGCAAAAACAGTCAGATACATAAGCTACTCTAAATTCAACATGCATATTAACATCACTGTCTCTATCAGAGCAGAGGACCAAGTTTCGAACATCTGCGCATGTGCAGAAAAAAGTATAAATAGCGGCGACGCAGTCGGCCGCGTTCAGAAAGCCCCGGCTGCCTGTCATGGTGGACGCTCCGGGGCTTTCCCCGGCTCCGAGGCCGGGGGGAGAAGGCCTCGCTGAGGCCTTCTCCCCCAGCCTCGGAGCCGGAGAAAGCCCCGGAGCGTCCACCGCGCGCGGCCGCCCGCCGACTGGAGCGAGTGGAACAGCGCCGCTGGAGAGTGCCCGCTCGGAGAGTGCCCGCTCCCGGATTTCTTCGCGGCCGTATGTTGTGCACCCCTGCTCTATGGAGAAAGATCTGAAATGATCTATTCTGGACACTACAGTGGTGCAGAGGACCTGTAAAGGTATTCATGCTTGCTGTTGCTTTTATAGCTCAGTAAAATCTGAAGCTGTTCTTGCTGAAAAGTGAAGTTAGTCTAAGACAGGAGTCCATGAGATTACAAGCAGAAACAGTTTCCCAAATTGTGGATTCAGAGAATCGTTTCAGAAATTCAAAAAACTTGCTTCAAAACAAAAAGAAAACCAAACTCTTCAACCCTTCAAGATTATTCCTGTCCAGAGAAATTCACTGAATCTTTCCCTTTTACTTACCTGTCTGGGGCAGCAGTGCGACGAGCGATGGCAACAGAGGTGGGTGGTTTTTCTCTTACTCCCTGCCTTCGTTTCCATGCCGTATCACTTTTGTAGTTGTAATATTGCTTGACAAGACTACAAGTCCCGAGGGACATCATAGATTTCTCTTTAATCCCAGTATGGAGCAGTGTCCTGAGATGTGGGGTCAGGGTGAGGAAAAAAAGACGAAGAACACAGTCTTCTCAGTCCCAAAGTTACTTCCATGACTTCTTCTGGTGTGGTGCAAAGCAATGCACCATTAAAATGGGGAGAGGCGAGAGTGGTACAACTATCCACTAACCTCCCTAACTCTACTGCTGCATGTCCCACCAGTTCCCAGTAAAGAGACATGGGGAGTAGGCTTGGGGGTAGGTACTGGCTAGCAAGATGCTTTAGTGGGCATTCACCAAATGGTCTGATTTTTTCTTCCCAATTTTTTGGGGGGACAGGGGAGACTGGATATTTTTTTATTCATTTTGAGGTGGGAACCAGCTTGCCCATCTCTAGTCAGAAGTATCTGCATCTATTGCTGTTATTTGCAGGGATGGGGACTCGAGTCAAATGACTTGACTCGCAAGTGTGACTTAGCCACTTTTTCCCTGACTCGTACTTGTACTCGTACTCGTGACCCACTGACTCGCACTCGTACTCGTGAACCACGGGACTCGCACTTGACTCGCACTCGGGGGGGGGGGTTAACGACTTGCCATTTCCAAGTCATTTTCCTTTAATGGCCGGCATCAACACAGGCAGGCAGGCAGGCGCAGTGGAGACCTTGGAGGAGGAGGGTAGCAGGGAGGAAGGGTTTTCAAGGGGGTGGGAAAGCAAGCCTGGCTCTGAGTCCCCCCCTTTTGTTGCCGTCTGTTTGCCATTGGCAACAACTCCGAGCGCGAGGGGTGTGGAGGAGTGAGGGAAGGCGAAGCTGCCGCAGCAGTTCCTCCTCATTGACCAAAACTCCGAGCCCAAGGGATGCTCGGCTCAGCAAGGGGAAGGGGCAGAGAGGGAATAATAAATGGTTTGAATGTAGACACGCTTGTTTTTCCCAAACCAGATGGGTGGTGACAAGACTGAGAGGTGAGCGAAAGGGCATAGGGGGAGCCACGTGGGTGCTTTAAAAGTCTCAGAGGTCCCCATACACACCCCACACACAGACACCCACCCACCCCATTTTCAGGGGAAAAAGCCATTTTCCCCAAAGTGACTCGACTTGTGACTCGTGGTTTTTGGCCTTACTCGTACTTGACTCGCACTCGTGCAAAAATGACTCGCACTTGACTCGTACTTGCCCAAAAATTTTGACACTGACTCGCACTCGTACTCGCACTCATGCAAAAATGACTCGCACTCGCACTCGCACTCGTGACCTAGTTACTTAGATACATCCCTGGTTATTTGTGTAAACATATCAACTTGTTATTGATACTAACAAAAATGTGTATCAGGGAAATACCACGGCAGGAATACATCATCTCTAGTTACCCAACGTTTAAAGAGTTGAAAATAGCATGGAATTGCTTGCTCTTTTTACAATAACTATCCACTGTTTCCAGAGAAACAGCAATAACAATTTAGAAAAGAATATAAGAACTTTAAAATTTAGAAAAACTATATACACATTTTGCATTTACTGAATTGCTGCAATTAAGAAATAATTTTAAAAATGACTAAGGGCGCAATCCTATTCTACTTACGCCACCGTTGTAACCAGCGGCGCAGCGAAAACGGGAGGCCCCAGAATGAAAAGGGGATTCAAATCCCCTTTGAAGTCCCCTTTTGGAGGGGATTTGAATCCCTTCCCGTTCTGGGGCCTCCCGTTCTTGCTGCGCCGCTGGTTACATCGGTGGCGTAAGTAGGATAGATTGCGCCCTAAATTATTTTTAATAATGATGGTTTCCATCATCTTAGTGGTTTGTAAAATCAGAATAATTCTTGTTAAAAAACATTGGCGGAAAAGTACTGTATGTTTCATTGTCCAAAATGACAACAAAAAACTGGATCACATGACACTCATGCCCAGTCTAGTCTACAATTTTCTGAGACAGAAATTTGTATAAAGAAGAACATTAGACTCACTGCTGGGACTACCAGTAAGGCAAATGGCAAAGCCTTGATAAACGCAGAAAAATGATAATAGCCTAAAGCGCTAGGGAAAATGAGGATCCTGTTGTTGTCACTGCCAGTTTAGTTTTCTAAAGTTCAGATACCCAGGAATCTGCCCTAACTCCTCCCAGAAACCTGGGGCAGAGGTAGAGAAATGGCAAGCACCAGATGAGTCAATAATGAAACCGTACTAAGGATTGCAAGGAACAAGAATAGTGGATTCCTTCAACATGTGAGGCCTACAGTAATGAATCTATGGCCCTCGCAGATTTTCTCTCATTCACAGTAGATATCGAGGAGTTGTCATAATCGGTAAAACATTTTCTGTCATCATCCATTTGGTACAACTTTTAAAGGAAATTTAAGTAACGTCAAACACAAAATCAATCATCTATCTGAAAAATGTATTCGCGTATGAGAAATTCTCTTCTTTGTTGTCTTGGCTATATGACAGCCAAGTATCTTTAGCTAAGCACATCCAGCCGGATGCTACAATCATGGCTGCTTTCTATACTCCAACACTAATCAAAATTAACTTGCTGTACTCAATAAGAGATGTAGGTTGTGCTGTATACATTGAACACGCAACCCATCTAATAGCTTATGCTCAACTGTCCAAGTCATAGATCCTTAAACCAAAATTGCATGCACATAAACAAGATGTTCATACAGATTAACATCAAAGTGGCATATTGCAGTGCAAGTTCAATCAGTGTGTTATATGCCAAATAAATTGGTTGTACACCAGTGCCAAGATGCATGAGTCAATACTGAACTCAACATCTCTTGCTTATATAATGCAGTCAATGATGTAATTGAGAAACTGGGGCATGCTGCCTATTGCAAAGATGGGCTCCCAACACATTCCCTGTTAAGCTTACAATCTGAAAATACTCTCATGATTAGATTTAATTACACAAACCTAAATATGAAAGTGAAAAAAGAAGTCAGGGTAAGCCTTTCATAGGATTCATTGTTGCTCCAACAAATGAATAATTAGAACAAGAAATATTGACTCTCATCCTCCCCCTCCCCCCCCCAAAAAACAGGAGAAGATAAACCTAAATGAGGTGGATGACTTAGGTACGTAGAAGAGTATAACATATTCACAAGATTTTTCAGTGGCAGGTAAAAACAATAATCTGTCGGACGTAAGAACCTGGTGCATCTTTGTAGTTGGAAAAGAGAGCACATTTCTAAATTATCTAATGAATCTTATAAAGTACTTAAAAGGATGGCTAAGATGGTGGGAAGTATTACAATTTGTCAATACCAGGAAAACTATATTACACAGTAATCTTCAGTCCATGAACGATGTGATCAACAAACAGTACAGGCTGGAGGGAAAAGTGATCAGATCTTCTCTCAGATACAGATTACAGAACTGAAACATACCTGAATTCCAATGGATGAGTGCATTTCATTGATTAGTTAAAAAGCAAAATTGATTAGAGTTGTTTTGACATCTCAGAGTAAACCATAATGGGGAAAATTGTTAGTTAAAAGGGTTCGTCCCCTTTAGGCGAGATATAAATTCACCATTGTGCCAGGGGAATCTGAAGGATCTTGAAATAGGCCAGTAGCTAAGAAGGTAGGGATCAGTAGGTCTATAAAGGTATCTTGAAAAATTCTAATCTTCCTAGTATCATTGATAGGAAATTCATATCAACAAAGCAGGTGTACACACATGCGCACGCACGCACACGCACGCACACATGTAATTTTAAACATTTATATAAACAAATTAAATAGTGTGAGAATTTTGAATCTTGGGGAAAAAACCTCTATCTAGGACTAGAATATAGTACAGTATTATATTTATATACTGCTTTTCAACAAAAAAAAGTAGTTCACAAAGAGGTTTACATAGCAAAATAAGAATAAATGCTAAGAATACTGTAGTACAGGGGCTCCCAACCAGTGGTATTAGTACCATCAGTGGTACTTCGGCTGACTGCTGGTGGTACTCAGATCGCCAGACCACTGGAACCCCGCTCCAATGCGGTGCTTTTGGTGGCGTGTATTCACTCCTGAAAGGCTCCTGCCTTTGGCCGAGCCTCTCGGAAATGCTGAGAAGGGCCCTCCCACCTGCTCAGAGTCTCCTACCTGCATTTTCTGGCCTCCAAAAACCTGAAAACCCAGAAGTAACTGGCGATGATGTCATCACCAGTCACTTCCGGTGGTATGCAGCAGGAGAGTGGAGTCGGAGGTGGTACTCGGCTGGGAAGGGGTTGAGAAGCGCTGCCGTAGTAACATTAGTGGCAGCTCCCTAAAACACAGTTTTCTTGAAGTTGGAGTATAAGCAGCTAGAAAAATTACAAGTCACAGGCAGTTTGGTAGCAGGCAGTTCTTACAAATAGAATCATGGTGCCGGAATCCTCAAGAAAATTACGCTAAGTAGTTTTCGTTTTTAAAAGGTGTTTGTCTAGGTAGGCCATCTGTAGAATACATAGGCCTCAACGAATACAGCAAGTGGATACAAGGGATCATGTCTTAGGTAGTGGAGAGCACAGAGTGGGTTGTATAAAAAAAGCATTAGAGCAAACAACATTAAAGCATAAACCCAACATCTTGGAAGCCTACTCAGTATCACTCAAGACATTTGGTTGCCCATTAATGCCCTTTAATCTCCCTGCTGCACTCCCGATCAGGATGAAAATAAAGGCTGATGGGTGAAATGGGGATTCAGATTTGTACAGAAGCAAAGGGTGCGAGTCCACATTGATTAATGTGGCAGTACAAAGGAGTATGATTTTGTGTATTTGGTATTGGATTGCATTAGTGAATCAGGCTGCTCTGAGCGCTGTTTCATGTCTGTTCTGATAAAGCATAAGAGCAGTTTGGACAAATTTCCTGTCTGTTTTGATATCCACACTGGTGAACATGAATGTTACTTTAACGACTCCCTACAACTCTCCGACTGCTACAAATTGAAAAAAAACACTGTCGGCAAAAATTGGACATCCTTTGTGTTTATAAGCTTGAAAATACAGGTCCATGGGACAGCTTGCAAGACAACTAGCCTTCTCTCCACAGTGGTAGGTTTTTTATAAATGAACGTTTCAAGCAACCAACTCTCCATGTGATAGTCCTACGTAGTGGCAGGACAATTTACACCTAGGGCATTAATCCCCACCACCACCACCAAAGATTCCTAAACAAATCTTCCCTTGAAGACAACGAAAGAAGGTTCCATAGCCACTCTGGCATGCTGTTTCACCAAAGAGTTTTTATAAGAGGGTGTTTGTTAGGCATGTACCTCTGTAGTCAAGCTTTTAACAGTTACTTAAGACCCTGGATCTTTAATATCTTCTTTGCACAGGCATAGCATCAATGCTCCCAAGGAAGCCTAGAGGTTTTTTTTTTTAACTGTTAAAGAGTATGTTTCTATGGTAACACCATGTTAACAAAGTGCAATTATTTCACGCATTTGCAAAAGGAAGCAACCAGGCAATTTGTGAGATAGAACGTAATTTAGGTAATGGCACTCCAGTTCATAACAATGTATACAATAATAAATCAGATATTGCACAGTTCTGCAATAGGAACTGCCAAAGCATCAGTTCATTGGAAAAAACTTTCACTTGGCCTGATATGGCTGCTACTCGCAATTACAAATACTCTTAGTTTGAATGAAAGGGATATTATTGGTGTGATCACATCATTAGAATTTGGCCTGCTGGCCTTGAAAGAAAAAGGAGCATGGAATAGGCAAGAGGATATCTTTAACTGAACCGAGCTTTTTATGTAGAAGTAGATAGGGGTTGGAGGTAACACAATACAAGGAGCTTTGTACAGCCTGCACATTTTGTGCCCTGGGACGTTTGCCATCTCCTTTAGCACATATGCATGCAGTTGTAGGAGCTAAACCAGTTTGTCCAGGGTTCTTGTTCCATTAGTCTCAGCTTCTCCCATATGCGGAGAAGTCAGGTTCATGTGGCAAAGGAATTCTATAATTTAGAGCAGGGGTGGGGAACCGGCAGCCCGCGGGCCGGATCCAGCCCCAGGAGCGATCCGGTCCGGCCCGCGCGAGACTGGACCCGAATCAATCAGGTCCGGCCCCCGCGAGCAGACCGGAGGCTCCGCCAGCCCCCCTGCGCGCTCACCTCGCGCAACTCCTTTGAAACCAGGCTGCAGCCGGATTTGAAAGGAGACGCGCCGAGGGGAGAGCGTGCGGCGCGCTCACCTCGCGCGACTCCTTTGGAGCCCGGCTGTTTCTGCGCATGAGCAGAAACAGCCGGGTTCAAAAGGAGTCGCGCGAGCAGCGCGTGCGGGGCCGGCGGCGGCCACCTGAAAAAGGTAAGGAGAGGGGGGAGGTGGGTGGGTGTGCGCCCCCCCGCGCGCGCAGGGGTAACTATTTCCGATGGAGGGGCACATGGCCTGCGGGACATTTTCCCCATGGGAAAATGGCCCTCCATCGGAAATAGGTTCCCCACCCCTGATTTAGAGGATTAAATATTAGCACACACAGAAATTAATGGCGCAATCCTACTGAAGCAGTAGACTGGCGTAAACATGCCGTAAAGTACATTCGCAACACCTGGGGAGTAGGTGGCACCAGTGCCAAGGCCTGCGCTGTCACTCTGATACCGTGCCCAGCGTCCTGTGCCACGGAGTAGGTAAGTTCTGCCCCGAGCGGCGGCGGCAGGGGGCTGGGAGGGTGTGGGGAGGGACAGTAATGGGGCAGGGCAGATTTGGGCAAGGATGGGGGAGGGATCAGTGGCCTCAGCACATGCCGTATCCTATCCCCCCTCCCAGGCTTGAAAGTCTGACATGGGGCTTCTTGGTTCTCCGCCAGCCAAATAGCTGGTGCAGAACCAAGTATCCTCATAGCATGGACTGGGGTTTACCCGGGGTAAGTGGACAAATGTCAACTTACCACGAGGTGACCTCCGGCCTGCTCCTCTCCAGCACGGGATACAATGTGTGCCACGCTGCACCAGTACTGGCTATGATTGGGCTGTAAATATATTGGCATCATCCACCTACCCCTAAACAACAGAAAGCAACCGAGCTGGTGGACACTATATCAATCATTCCTACCTGGTGAAATTGGTTCTCTTTTATACTGCACAGAAGTTAATTACAGGTATGTAAAAGTGATAGATCATGATTCTCTGCACCATAAATGCAATTTACAAGAAGTAGGAAGGACTAGTCCAATCTCTGTTGAGCTATAGAACAACTGTATGCTGGCATTATGGCTTCCAGCTCAGCAGGAATCACGTGACAGAAGTAGCCAGAAGGAACAACTACCTGTCCCTATAAAGCTGCCAGCTCTGACCTAGCTCCTCGGTCTATGCCACATCACTCAGCTACAGGCAAAGCTACTCAAAAACAGAGTCACTGCTGCCTGCCTGCAGCTCTTATACTACTTTTATTGATACCACTGTTCAAGTAAAAGTTCAAAAGGTGGTTTGCAAATAGAGCATTTTGAAAACAAAAACTCATAAGAACATACGAAGAGCCTTGCTCGATCAGGCCAAAGGCCCAACTAGTCCAGCTTCCTCCATCTCACAGTGGCCCCATCAGATGCCTCCGAGAGCACACAGCCAACAGGATAACCTGTTTCCTGTTGTCACTCCCTGGCATCTGGCATTAAGAGATAGCCTATTACTAAGACCAGGAGGTTGCTTATGGCTTGTAACCTGCGATGGTTTTTTTCCTCCATGAATCTATCCAACCCCCTTTTCACCCAACAGCTTCAGGTAGATGTCACTGGAAACATCTCCCATCACAACCTTTACTTGCTGATGTGTCTGAAGCCTGGGAGTTCTGCCATACACCAAAATAAACCCAAGTAATTTTAGTCAGGATGATTTTCCATTATCACAAATGCCTATAATTAAAAATCTTAATATGGTAGCTTGGAACTAGTACCTCCTGACACAGAAGGAAAAAGAAAAGGCTCTCTGCTGCGCTGAAGAACTTTATGGCATCCCTTTCATCAAGAACATGCTGCCTTAAAATTCATATAGCTTCATAACCATTATTGAAAAAAAAAAAAAAGCAAAGGCCTTCATCATCAGTTTTTGGCTGTACGGAAACCGCTTTTTACACAAAGGTATACTTTGCTTCCATTTTCAAGCAATAATACCACTCCCAATCATTCCAACTAACACATGCACAGAAAACATAACACAGAAAACAAACAGTCTTCATAGCACGTTCAGTAAGCTGTCTCCTTGGAAGCCCAAAGGACCAGAGCACCTCTTGCTAAGTAACTACACCTTTTGCCCTCAAAGCACTCATTTCTAAAACAAATGGGAGAAAAGTGGAAGAGAATAAGCATCACCAAACCTCTATGCCCCAAATGGGATTTTCTACCCACCATGCCATAATGCGAGGTATGCCAGAAATTCATTCCAGAAAGTAACACACTAATATTTATGCACATTTTATATGCATTTTTATAAATAAATAAAAACAAGAGAGAGAGACTCAAGATCTTCACATCTAAATGATCTCCATGTTTGCTCCAACACAAAAATACTGATTCTTTGAGAATCAATAGGTAAAAATCACAAGAACAAAGGCACATTTAGAAATCACCAGGGAGAAGCTACTGAAGATAGTGCCCCCCCCCCGGGCAAGTGGCTACGTAGTGGTTACTGTGAGGGCAGTTGTGCTGAGAGTCTCCACACCCGTGCTGGAACCTCAATACAATGATGACTCTCATGATAAGAGCTTCTTAGTGTTACAAGCATCACTCACACAAGGACGCTGTTTTCCATGCATGAACCAGCCTTGAACTGTGAATCTAGAAGCAGATTCAAGAAACTTCATCAGAATATGACTGCAGTCCTCTGAAATTATAAAACACAGGCAGGAACAAATGGAAAACTTCCTCAGCACTCGCCCCATAAGAATTATAAAAAGATCTTATCAAAATCATGAGATTTTGAATAAGTAGACAGTTTTCATCATTTGATTCATACCTTATAAACATTACCATGAATACTCTGTAGCATTCTGCTGTAGGAAGAGCTGCATTATTTTGAAAACAAGACACTCAACTTTCAGGATTGTAAGAAGAGCCTCCAAGTGATTGATGGCCTCAGTGGCTGTGTACCAAAACCCTAACCCCTGTAGTCAATATGATCAAGCACCCAGCTAAGTCCACTGAGGATCAGGAAGCCTGCCACCACCCCAAAAATACAGTGGACCCTTGAAATCCGCAGATCTGGCATCCATGGAAGTTTCAAAGCGGATATGAGGGTCCACTGTAAAACCTCTTTAAAAAAAAGAAAACACAGAGTAAAAAGTGGTTTCTTACCTTCTAAAACAAGCGGTTTCCTTCTGGAAATAGCTGCATGTTTTTGCTTAAGGTAAAGGTATCCCTTGACAATTAAGACCAGTCGTGTCCGACTCTAGGGAGCGGTGCTCATCTCCGTTTCAAAGCCGAAGAGCCAGCGCTGTCCGAAGACGTTTCCATGGTCATTTGGCCGGCATGACTCAACACCGAGGCGCATGGAACGCTGTTACCGTCACACGCTGGCGCGGTACCTATTAATCTACTTGCAATTTCTTGCTTTTGAACTGCTAGGTTGGCAGGATCCGTCACACGGATTCGAACTGCCGACCTTTTGATCGACAGCTCATGGTTCAGTGGTTTAACCCACTGCGCCACCCGCAGGCTCACATGTTTTTGCTTAGACAAGCTTAAATTGCACTCCGGAAGCCTCTTCCGGGTTGCGCGACTCCCCTTCCCCTCTCCCAAGTTCACCCCAGAATGCATTGCAATGCATTCTGGAGCTATTTTGGGAAAAGGAGGGGGAGTCGCGCAACCTGGAAGAGGCTTCCGGAGTGCGATTTAAGCTTGTCTAAGCAAGAGCACGCAGCGGTTTCCATCTAGGTAAGAAACCGCTTTACCATTTTTTTAAAGAAGTTTTGCAGTTGGCCCTGGTATCCACAGATACTGAAGGCCAACTGTATAGTGCTTTGAAATAAGTCTGATGTGGGACCAAAAGATCATGCGCTACTATTCTCTCTGCTGCTGGTCCTCTGGATGATCTCTCATTTTCCAGTGGGAGGGATGTCCAGATGGAATGTAGCGCTACACCCTTAAGCTTCCACTGGCCCGTCTGTCACTGACCTTGCTTCAAAGAAGGTCCTGGCAGGCACTGTCCCCTTTAAGCGGCATGGCTGCACAGCTCAAGGTCCTCTGAAGCCGTTCCTGGAAGTCCAGCGATGATGTTTGATACCATCACTGTACGTCTGGAAACAACAAGGAGCTGCCACGCGATTCCCTTAGTGGGAGGATCGCTGTCAGGGCCACAAAGAGTCAGAGAGTTGTGGCAGGCTCTTTCCCTTACCCCAAGCACGATTGTTGATGCCTCCTCATCTACTGTTCCCTTCAACTCCCATGGTCAGCACTGGCCCAGGGCTTAAGAGGTAGTTACTGTAGGAAGGGAGAGACATCTATGTGTGCGA
Organism: Plestiodon gilberti rubricaudatus; assembly: GCA_026170595.1. Classification (NCBI taxonomy): domain Eukaryota; kingdom Metazoa; phylum Chordata; class Lepidosauria; order Squamata; family Scincidae; genus Plestiodon; species Plestiodon gilberti. The sequence continues at coordinate 40,991,709 of JANXHW010000004.1, forward strand.
ATACAGAGTCCACAAAAATTTGGATGCACCCTGACACAAGCACACTGAAGCCACAACAAGACACAGTGTAAACAGCTTTGTTTTCAGAGACAATGACACAAATTAGAACCATTTTAAATGTAATTTAATGGCTTTGAGAGATGCATCTCCACATCTGATGAGATAACATTGTCACCAAATATATCCTGCTTTAATATGAAAGATAAGGATACAGCCAGCTTTTCGGGCAGCAAAAAATGAACAGAAACAAAATAGGTAATTCACAGTATTTGGGACATAATGGCTGAGGTCTGTATTTCTCAGAATTGAAGGATTTATAGTTTAATAGTCGACTTGTCATTTGTTAAAATGCCAAACAAATTTTGTGGCTTTAGTAGTATGAGAGTTTCTGGTCTGCAGCAAAACCGAGAGAGAAAATTATTTCATCTCATATCTGCAATATCCACCTTCTTCATGAGTGAAACTATCCATGTGTGGAGAAGTTTTTTATTTTAGTCTCCTTGGCCCGGTTTCATACTCTGCCTTTAAATATTAAAGTTTTACAGCACATTTTCACTGCCTGTCAGGGAGACATTCTCTTGTCAAAAGCAATATTTATGTATCCAAGGAAAATCAGATTTTTCTGACAAAGCAGGAGTTATGAATTTTTTACAAGAGAATATTTATGAAGAAGTTGAAGTGCATTCCTATAGATTGGGCAAGTGATGTTTAAAGAGTGATCAAGTGACTGTACAGCTTTTGGCCAAATTTTACTTTGTTCAGAGTGCTCACAAAGTGCTCCGACTTCCTTTTTGTGTCTTGGTTACTTCCAAGACTAGCAACATAAACAAAACTGAAGGTAGTTTTGTGGACTGGCATGTAGGTTCTTATGGTGCTTCCAAGCAGAACTTCCAGTCTTGGGTGCAGTGGCGTCGCTACTACGGGGCCGGGGGGAGCCAATGTCCCTGGCTGACAACCGCGGTCTCCTTGAGAGGAGGAGCCGTGGCAGGTTTTTTGGGCTCTGCGGCTGCTTTTTTGCAGCCGGAGGGCTGTATTTGCATCTGGGGAGCTGAAACGCGCCAAAATCAGCGTGGTTTTTCAGTCAAAACATCATAGGCCTCGGGTGCACAATTGCCTAGCTATGCCTTTGGGAGGGCCCAGAACTGGGCCAGACCACGGTATAGCAGACTCTGGAGTCAACCCTGTATGCTGTATACATTTCTGAACTTTTCAAACACGGAGTTAAAGCTCTGCGCTTTGAACAGAGGAGCAAAAGTGACAGCGCAATCCTATGTATGTCTCCTCAGAAGTAAGATTCACTGAGTTTAATGGGACTTACTCCCAAGTAAGTGTGTACAGGACTGCAGCTTGAGTTTATTTGTAACAATGCTGGATTTCACGTATCTTCCAGCATGGTACACCTTTGTAGCGTTAGCTAGAATTCAGAGTTCTAGTCCTCACAGTTGTTAATACAACCAAGTTGTTACAATATTTGTGAAATGAGCTGCAGAGCTGCATTTCCAACTCTCTGCAGGAAAGGAAGGAAAAGTGAAGATGTTGCAAGAACCTCATTTAGCAGAACTGAAATTCAAACAGCTGAGTCTCTGCATGCCATCTCAGAACACGCTCACCAACATTACCTCTACTTAGAAGCTGAACCCAAAGTACTCATTTTTATTTATTAAAAAAATACAACGCACCCTATCTCGCTCCTTTGCAGCAAACCATGAATATGCTTTCTCACAAATAACTTTCCAAAGACTCAGGACCAAACTACACATTACATTAAGAATGCCATTAGACCCGACAGGCTTGGTTTTCTCCCCCTAAATAGGAGCTGCGAGGAGTGGGTATAATCCAGATTATGACTGAAATGTGGGAACTGCAGCCTATCGGCATCAATGGGAGCTTTCATTCCGAGACAAATTGCAAAAGGGATTCTGTCATAATAGGAACCGTGGTGGGGTCAACAAGTTAAAGCCCCCGACCCTAATGCTGTAGTCTCAATCCAGATTGAACTCACCAAAACTTCTATTTAGAAAAAGAAAGAAAGAAGCACATCAAGTCTAACGACATCCTTAACTCACCTTGTAGTTTGGCCCCCAGTAACAGATGGAAATATCCAATCTCTAAATAGTGGCAATGAAACAAATGGAAAGAGAGTTTTTTGTTGACACAATCCACCAGAGGTGCCTCCTATAGAGTCTCGACTGAAATTAGTGAGACTGGCACAGAGAACGACTTATGTTCAGGATGAACAACAGTTCCCATATAGTTTAATAGGGCATGTACGGTGAAAGTCAATTACGCGGACATAGAACATTGTATATATTGGTTGAATTCTCAGTGCCATTTGTAGTGTTAAAATTGAGAAAAATGCTTAACGAAACCAAATAAAGTAAGTTGAGAGGTATTTTCTGAATCTAGAACATAAATACCTAAGGTCAGCTTGATGACAACAACTCCTCCACATTTATCAAAATGGAATATGAAAAAGTACAGACAGAACTGTGTATAGTATATCTTATGAAAAAAGTCTAACTCTGCTTCAAGGGAATCCCAATTCTTATGTCCAAATCAACTATGCATTCTCTCTCCCCCCCCCCCAGTGGAAAAATAAATGGAAAAATAAAGATTGTAGTGATGCATTTGGTACAGGTAGAAAGAAACAAGTTCCACCTTCAGGATGTAAGAGATTCTTGCAGTCACTGACTGTAAACAAGCCTTGATCAGAATAGCGCTCATTTATTTCTTTGAAAAGCACAATATTGGCACAACACTGCAAAAAAACACCACCAGTTTCTATGGAAAACTCTGTGTCTAGAATAGCATAAGGTTGTCGTTTTATTTCAGGCCTGCTCAACTTGCGACTCGCCAAGCTAATCACAGCCCATGAGGCCAATAAACAACCTATTTTTGCTCTCTGCTTAGGATTGCAAAAATAGGAATGTTGTCAAGCACTTGGCAGAACACAATACATGTCTGGCAGGCTGCTTGGCTTGATGGGCCATAACATCGCACAGGTATGATTTAGCACATTTGCATCCCACTGTTCTTCCAATGAGCTCAGGGTGGCATATATTAGGCTATCGTGTTTTATTCTTGCATCAATCGTTTGGGGAAAGTTAGACTGAAAAATAATGCCCAGTGAATGTCACCGTGATGAGTATACAAGAATTCTCCTTTGCAAATACCTTAGGCAGAGGGGCAAAAGTTGTCTGGATACACTACATACATATTTCAAAAGCTCATTTTACAGCATCTGTTCCTCACCCATGAAGAATTCCTTTCTAGCTATAAATAAAAAAATGAGGCAGTCAAGAGACAAAATCCATTTTTTTTAACCTTGGATTTGCAAAACCTAGAACCACAGTTCCTACTGAAGTCCTTTAAGAATAAGGATAAATGTAGGTTTCAGGAATGAGAATGGAGATCTTCACTCAAGTTCCAGTCATCCATTACTACTTGAATGACAGCATTATCCAGAAGGCCCAGTTATCAGACTGACTCCAGATAATAGACAAACAAAGTTCTTATCACTTACAGGAAAAGCACAATCAATATAAATGATATCAGAGTGCAGGACTTGCAACTGGCAAGAATGGGGATACGGATCCAATGTTCTTCCAAAGACTTCAACAGTGACAGGCAGGAGAAAGGCCACCATATGAAGCTGACTTATATGGAGGCAAACCACTGGCCATGACACTCAAAGCTTTCTATCCCAAATGCCAGTAGCTCCCCATCTTTCGGTCAGAGATCTTTTCCAGCTTTGCTTTAAATGGATATGCCACAAACTGAACCTGGAACCTTATACATGAACACCTCTTACTATACTACTGACCTTTCAGTCCAACCGACTGTTGCTGGTTTTCCACAGCAACATAGATTAAGGGACACGTCATGTCACCCACTAACAGCCACGGACAAGCAAACTTCCAAAAGTAATTTTCTACCAGTTTCAAAGTTCTCATGACAGGTTTCAAACATTAGTTGCTAAATTGCGGACATGAATTGGCATTACAAAACTATTGTAATTTCTCTCATTGCCTACAGTACTATTAAAAAATGCATTAACCTCAAGCACAAGTTCTCCTTTTTAGACCTAGCATGGCTTCAAGTACGACAAAATTTTGTTTTTACATGCAGCCATCAAAAGAATGATATACTTCAGTAAATCAAAACCAACCTAAACCCATTTACCACTGAACATCAAAACTGCTATGCATGCCTAGCTAGACTCTGAACACCTTCTTAAGAAATACTACCAACACCACACGTACGATTCAGGAGCCATAGCAGATAAATGAATAAAGGCAAATAAATAATGGAACGGTACAACTTGTATGGGGAACGAGTACAAAACAAACAAAAGGTCATGTTTATGACAGCTGAATTTTAAGGCAACGATTTCAAAGATTTGAATATGCTTAACAGGAGGAAGACCAATGTAATATAATTACAGACACTGCTATAAAATGCAACATGCAGGAATAAAGATGCTAATACAAACAAGACAGAATTTTAGACTCTGTCTCACTTGAATCATGCCTCCCTATGGAATTAGAAGCCTGTCCATAGTCCCTCTCCCAGACCAGTAGGAATGGGCCAATTATGTTAAAGGAGTATGACAAACCTGCTCCTTATTTCTCACCTGAGTCTCACAGACCCTTACAGCACAGGATCCGACCACCCCTTTTTAGCCAGACACTGAATGAGAGTGAATGAGAGCAATGCCAGGTATACAATCCCTCTTTGTTTTGTTGTTTTTAAGCCTAATAATACTTGAGCAGTCTGCTTGAACTTGGAGTGCTCTGTTACAAGTACACCGACACTGACAAGCTCCAGCGTATATATTTTGCAACAACATTAACTGTGCGCCCAGGTGCAGGCGTAGGCACTAGCACATTCTGGTTTAATATGCCATGTAACAAAACCCATTGCAAAATTCCCCTTGAAGTCACAGCTAAAAACAGTGGGGGACACAAATATTAGGTCACGTTTAGGAATGAAGCACACCTTTGCAAAAACAACAACAAAGCAGTTTATTTACATGGACTATAAGAACCTATTGGCTTAAATTTGTCATAAGAACACCTTCATGCTAATATTTGCAAGGTGCCCTAATAGGAGAATGGGATAAGAGTTACCACCAGCTACCGTATACCTCAGATAGCTGGTTTACCTTATTAGTATTTCAAAACCATGTACACAGAAACAGAAGACAGTCAGATGAGCATCTTTATAAATGTGGCGACGGTCTGATAAAAGAGTCAGAAAAATACACCAAGCAATCTACACATGTATCAATTATCCAGGTCAATTCGATTTGTGACCAAGTACTCCCATGTTATAACGACTTGCCTATACCCATAGCTGGGCTATGTTCACAAGGTAGACATAGGTGGAGGCAGCCAACGCATATTAAAAAGCTGACGGTGGTACAGGAGAGGCGCTGCTCTCCGTACTAGGCATACTCATTTCACCATCATTCTATAGCCTTCAAACATCTGCAAAATCTGTTGGACCAGAGATACAACAACGAAAGCTAGGTGAGCACTTACAACCGCACATGATGCCTCTATCCACATTCTTCAGCTCCCTTAAAAACCTCCAGCAATATCAAACTGGTTTAATTTTTTGTTTTGCAAGATCACCTTCATGCTCCTGTTTACAAGGTGCCCTAACAGGAAAGTGAGCCATGGGAGGACTACTTAATCTATTACAAGGTGTCAACGGGAGGGAGTTACGATGCGAGAAACAGCTCTCATTGCAGGGGGTGGAACCTTCATTATTCAGAGCCACATGTGCCACACATATCAAAGAGATCTCTAATAAGAGAAACACATTAAAACATGTCATTCTTTCGGAAGCCATATTTATTTTCTAGAAATCTAGAGCCAGCCATATACCGTACAGTGGGCTGCTCAAATGCAAAAGCAGGGTATTCCCATTTTGAATTAAAACTGTCTCGTGTCGTCACATGAGCCACTGTCAACATCAGCTAGCACTGGCGGTATCAAGTGTCGTGCCATAAAGAGAATGCAACATTTTATTTTCTGCCCACACACATCATTACAGGAGGCAGCAGCATTCTTTGGAAAACGAAAAATATGGACAGTTTTAATTGGCAATACAGCACAGAGGGGAAAGCGAACAACAAGCAAGCAAGATTCTGCACGCTCTTGCTACTCATCCTTGTCCGAGACGTAACTGTTACTATGCAGAAAGAGAAGTCTACGACTATTCTCAAGAACACACTCACATGTCTGTCCTGTTATGCACAGGATCCTGCTTGGGGGGGGGGCAGTAGAGGAAATAACTTCTGGAAATATAAAGTTCAGATAATACTGCTCAAGCTAAAAATATCTGTAGATCATTTTGCCCCCAAGCACTCGAAGCACTTTGCATATATTATCTTGGAAAGCCTTCCAACAACCCTATAAAGTAAGATTTTTGTATACGTTGGAGCTGGGGAAGGGGGTGCCAAAGGCAAGAGTCCAAAGTAATCAGCGAGGACCTGGCTATACAAAGATTCAGAATTAAATACATTAACTTATAAATACATTCCACATTTGGGACATCATAATCTTAACTTCCACATCCAACAAGAACGTATATATGTATTTTTAGAACTCCGGGCGTTTGGTAAATATTGGTGCGATTAGCAGGTGTTTTCTCAATACCTGCATTTAATACGTGCAGTTTATAAGCAAGTAATCAAAATCTACTTTTTAAGAGTCCAAGGCAGGGGGGCTCGGTTACGTCTGATTTTGCTTTGCTATACTGTACACTGCAAAACTTCACTAAAGGAAGAAGGGGAGAGATGAGAAGTGAAAGTGAAGTCGCTCAAATAATCCATCGTTCGTGCTATCACTCAATTGAAGCAATCCTCCTGCTACCCAGACGCATGATGGCCAAGTGCCAGCTGGACACCCGGTGACCTAATGCACGCTTGTATGGCCATCAGGAGTCAAAACAAACCAAGGGAACAACCTCAAGGAACCTCTTCTGCAGAAGCCCAAGTGAGACAAACGTTGTTATTATGTATACCTTCCTCTGCACCTTACTGAAATACGCACAGAAGTTCCTAGCGCCTGGCTAACAGGTAAAAAGTGTGACTACGAGATCTGTTTTGCAGTGGTTCGTGAGTCTCTGGCTCTTTTAGTAGTCAGGTCTAAACAACAAAGTGTGAATCAGCACAGTTCTGCATAAGTTCAGATTTGGTCTCTCTAGAAATTCCAGATGGGGAAAAAAAAAAAGAGTTACCGGTAAATGCAAGAATGCAATTTTGGAAACAGGTTTTTTTTTTTTAAAAAAAACACCATCCCCTACACCTGACAGTGCAATCCTATACATGTCTACTCAGAAGTAAGTCCCACTTATTTCAGTAGGACTTACTCCCATTTATACAGCATTGTAGCCTAAGCCTTGTCCGATGCATCACTGCACTGTACATACCTTGCTTTGTTCCACTATATGCAGGACAAGGTCTCCTATACACAAACACACACACACACATACACATATGTGCGCTTGCAAAAAAAAGGCTCAAGTATTGGTCTTTGGGAACAATGAGTGTGCAGTGATGGATACATTGCACTAGACATGGGGTTTCGGTGGTTGCTTTTAAAAAGGCTACTTAATAGAAAATTCAAGAGGACCAAAACAAAGAATCCACCCAAACATGAAGGCTACAGGCAGACAATAGAGCATATTCATCTAAATTCTTCTCTCTTTGCATAAATATCCGTGCAGTTATCACCCTGAACGAATTGAAGCATCTCTCCCAGAATTATCCCCAGTAACTCATCATATCAAAATGCTTCTCTCTTCATGAAAGGGAAAAGGTAAACATGCTCCAGTTCAATTGTTCAGTCAAAAAAAAAAAAAAAATCCAAATAAAGACAATGTTGCTCTTAGCAGAAGAAAAAAAAAAGGGGGGTGGTGGTGGAAGAGAATCAGCAACTATTATTTACATGCCAGGATCCAGATTTCATACAAGAGCAATTTCTTCATGCAATAAACATTATATTTCTCTGCTAAATCCTTAGTATAATGATGTGTTTTGTAATGTGATGACCATCCCACTGGAGTACACATGATATTAATGAAAGCAAGATCAAATTAAAGAGATGACATGATTAACTGTATTCATTTCATGCATGACCGTGCTTTATGGGGGGGGGGAATATAAAGACCTGAAAGTAATTACCATGAACTGAAACTCCTTCACTGACCTCTGCTTGCAGCCAGCAGTTGTTAAAAGCTGATGGGTTTATAACAAAGAGCAATGCCTCTCTCGTCTCGAGGCTTTTCTTTTATGCTACACAAGGAGAAGCAGAGTTCCTTCACCATTGCATGAACACTGTACCTCTGTATCTATGTCTCTAATGCAGCATAAAGATTACTGTGGAAACCTATCAAATTGGCAAGCAGCAACGTCAGCAGCCAATGGGAGAAAGGCACATGCAGAATCTAGCACATGCTCTCTGAGGCTTGGATACTGTCACTGCTGTTTAGCAGGCTGCTAATCTAATTATAGCAGTTTGCTAGCACAGTACTATGAAAGCAGGGCACATGACCAAGAAAATCAAATGCCCCCAAAGAAGGCAGGTATACCAGGAAAATGTGTATGCACTTTTTTTTTTAGTATTTCTTTAAATGCGAGAATTCAATTGGACACCATCTGCTTATTCCAACACTCCCTCCTGCTTAGCCAAAGACGTAGGCTGCATTCAGCAATTTAAAAAGTGATTTCCATTTTTTATATACAGTATACACTTCTTGCATTTACAAGGACTTATTATTTTCCTTGACAACATCACAGACGATAATACACAGAGTTGAATAATTTCAATCCCAATACAACTCTCTAATAACACAACAACACAGACTTGTGTGTTGTTATTAGCAACATAGCTAATAACAACAACAACCAGCACCAGTATTTACATCCTGCCTTTTCTTTGGTCATCAGATTTCTCCTCTGACTTTAATTCAAAAGGCGGCTTACATAGGCAGGCATTACTAAACCCAACGGGTGTTTTTTTTTTTTACACAATAGTACAAGTTCTAATCTTTCATAGAACATCTTCATTCCAGGTGGTATCCTTCACAGTCCGGCCTCTCACTGGCATTTGCCTCCCACACATCAACTTCTCTCTCCCACAGAGACTCTGCAGCTCGCCAGCGTGCCGACACCTCTCTAGCCGCTCTCCCAACTGAGCCAGACCTCTTGCCCAGAAACCTGCTTGAAGAATAGGCTGGTCTAACCTGCTGAATTGGATTCATTTTTTAAAATGCAGTTCAAATCTACATTTTGTGACGATCTGGGGTCCACAATCCTCTCGCCAGCTCACCTGAGGCAAGCGATGCTCTCCCCTTATGACTCCTTCTGCCTAGCACAGGGATTCCCTCCCCATAAGATCCCCGAATTGCAGAGAATTCCAAGGAAAAGGGGGCCTCTGTAATGGGCATGCAAGTTCAACCTGGTCTCCTTACAAGTCTCCTACTGCATGCAAAGAACTCTGGGTAGCGGCAGAGGTAGTTTTCTTTGCTTGCGTGAAGGTGGCGCAGGAGAGTAAGGCGGGGAGCAGACTCACTATTTTCCTGATAGCAGCTCCTCATATATGCTGGGAAGAATTGTGGGCAGGAGCTGCTTGGAGGAAATGCTCAAAGGAGCATGAGAAGCAGCAGCCTGGATCCAGTCTCTAGCTGCAGAAGCAATAGGAAAGAATTGGATCACCATTGCTGTCAATTCCTCCACCTCCTATTCCTTCAAACGTTGAGGAGTCCAGCGGCTACTCTACATTGGCCTGCTCTTCTCTGGGCAGCACCCAGCCTGCTGCCATGCACCACCACACATTTCTGATACTGAGCAGTGAGATGGAATTGGGGTGGCATTTTTGGCCAGAAGTGAGGCATAGCCTCTAGGTATAAGCAGCTGGGGCTTTGGTTGCAGCAGGCCTTCCCTGGGTTTGGGAACACAAGACAGTGGGAAGTGAGCAAAGACACCATTCCCAATTGGCCTATGCATGCCAGCTGAGCTGGGGAGAGAGAGTCAGCCAATGGTCAATGAGCACAAATAATGACTGGCTACTAAGCAAAGCCAAATCTGTGGAAGCTTGGTTAGGATTGCTAACATATTCAAATAGCTGCGACTGTCAACAAACCTGAATGAAAAGGACAGCAGCATGCCCAAAGCCACACATGGGTCTGGTTAAGACTGAACTCTGATGCATAGTTTTGAACTATGGGAACAGCATGTGCCCTTCCCTACCCTTCCTTTGGGCATGAGAGGAACAGTGTGAAAGCTTCTACTTTCGCTGTTAGAACAAACCATGGTTCCAAGTTTCTACGTCATGGAAACTGTGGTTTAGTCAACAGGAACTGTGCCATTTGTCAAACGTGAACAGGAAAGCTTTTCCTATTCTTCTCATGTGCAAAAGGGGAGGGGAGGGGAACATGTTAGCCCAAGACTTGCCACAGCTCTTTTGTGACCATCTTGACAATGGGTTTAGGCAATTGTCAGGCCAATGAATCCACGTTAGAGGTGGGGTTGAACCAAAATCTTCCAGTTTCACTCTATCTGCTACACTCTGCTGCTCTACCAGTTGGTAAAGCAAACTACTCTGAATTAAGGGCAGATTACGTTAATCCAGCAATCTGTTAAAATAAATTGCATGTATGACTACAAGCTACAAACTGCCCCATGTTACTACATCTTATTAGCTGAAAGCCAACTGAGTGCTAAGTATATTTAAATCCCACTGAAATCAATATGTGCTTAATTCTGCACTGGATTAAACCCACTAAGTGAAATACAGAGAAGTTTTAGCACATTTAGATCCAATCTACACCAGTGATTCCTAAGCATACTTTTTTAAAAGGTTGAACATGTAAGGTCCACAGCTGTATTGTATCCTATACATCTGAGGTGTTCATCAGCCAATCATGATTTTGTTTCACCTGAAGAGTCACCTGAACACCTTTTGGAAACGTTTCATAGTCTTCTCACGCTTGTCTTGCCTTTTGCTCTGTGCAAAATGAAACAAGACTGAGCCCCTCTAAGAAGCTTGGCACATACAGAGGGAGCAGGGAAAGGGGAAGTCAGTGGGGAGGATGAATGATGGTCAGCCAGTAAGCAAAGCACATTGTTGACCTCTGCATTTAAGGCACTTTGATTTCATGGAATATTTGGCTACGGTCAAGCAAGTAGCTGACTGACGTGTTAAGCAGTCAGTGCCCTACTCCCAATACCTTTCCTGTTGTAAGCCGTCTTGGGTCCCTTCGGGGAGAAAGGCGGGATATAAATACTGTAAATAAATAAATACCTACACACCACCTTTACAGTGGTGTAAGTGTAACACTTCCTTTGCACAAGGTTCATAGCTTTCATATCCCCCAATGCACCCAACCAGCCAAGACAGCAGACAAGTACTTGCCTGTGATAATCAAATATAGAGCAATGAAGTTTCAGAATGGTGGTCTAGCTGTATTTCATATCTAGACATAGATCTAAGTCCCACCGGATTATTATAAGCAAGCTTGCAGTTCTGTGCCCAAACCACATTTTTCTGCTCTCTTATCTCTAAATTATAAACTATCAGATACTTTCCTTCTGCACACGCTATGATTTTTATCTCTCTGTTGCATCCGTCACACTATGGCAGCAGAAATTAAGTTCACCACTTCTGTGGTATAACCAACATAATAAAGCCTGTTGCAGCATTAAGTCCAAAATTTGCTGATTAAATGCTAGTTTCTTACCTTCCTACCAGCTATTTTGGAGAGCTGGTGAAAACGTATTGCACAAGGCTGATATGTTGTTCAAACATTCCTGTTTAGCAAATTCCTCAAACAATGTAAAACGATGAAATGTCTCTCTGCCCACATCAACGTTTTGCAAGAAGGCAAGGAAGGCTTAAAATGAAAGGACAGCAAAACAGCGCAGCTTGATTGACATGAGGAAATGCCAGTAATGAAAAACACAACCATCAGCTATGTTCTCATTCATAAATTTACTCATTCCACAAATTCAGAACCTTTTATCTGGGGTTTTCTTGATTAAGGGTTTCTGAACATCTCCTTCTCATTAAAAAGAAAACCTAAGAGTGTTTGCAGTCCCCTGCGCCAGGCAGGAAGCTATGCAGTATATATAGAGGTGTTTGAAAATGGCTTTATTTTTCCCCAGATTTCGATGTTCAACCAAAATGAAATAGCAGAAACCGGTGTTATGTGTTTTTATTCCACCCCCCCCCCCATTTTTATCAATTGTAAACACTTTAAAAGTGTAGATAAAAGGTATTGATTGTGTAGGTTATACAGTATCAGCAGATGAAGAATGACGCATTACATGGTTTTATTTTTTTGTAGATTTTTTTTTAGCAGAAAGCAGTGTTGTGTGTTTTTATTTCATATTTACCATTTTCAAACACCTCTAAATATACACTACGTTGCTTATAAAAATATTAAGTGCAGTGATGGGCTAGCCGCTAGCGCCTTCAAAAATGATGGTGTTGAAAGCTCCACCCTATATCTGATTCACTCCAACTCTTCTTTCCTGTCCCATGTCCACCCCTTCCCACTCAAGCCTCCCTCCCAGTCTTCCCACCTTAATAGAGATCAAAGTGACTTGTCAAAGTGACTTGTCAAAGGCCAAATAGGGTCTGTGGTAAAAAATCCTTCGACACAATCAGTTTGCGACTTACTGCAAATTCCATTATACAGGCTGGGAACTAAAGCAAAGGGGAAAGGATTTGGTCAAAGCCAGACAATGAATGTATATAAAAAAGGACATATCTGCGATAAACAGTCATACAGAAAGGAGCACTTGATGGGAAGAAACTTCATCATATTGTATACATTTTCAGTACAAACAGCGACTCTGGGTAAATGCAGAGTATACATTACGGGTTGATTAGCCTTTATCCAGACATCCGAAATCCAGACTATTCCAAAATCCAGACATTTTGGGGGCCATGACTTTTTGTAAAAAAAAAAACTTTTTCCAACACCTGGCTGGCATAGCGCAAGGCATGCTGGGGCACAGAATTATTTAAAATATTGTATATAATTATCTTCAGGCTATGTGTATATGAGACATAAATGAATTTCGTGTTTAGACTGGGTCCCACCCCCAAGATCTCATTATATGCATGCAAATATTCCAAAATCCAGACAAATCCAAAATCCAGACAACTTCCCGTCCCAAGCATTCTGGATAAAGGATGCTCAACCTGTACTTCCGTCACCACAGTCAGCATCCATTTATCTGAGACAAGAGTAGGAAGGCAATCCAATTTGATATGTTCAATTTTCTGCACACACAAGTCTCTGAGTGTCTGCAAGCTTCTCTCATAAATGATCAACACCTTTTCTGAAAACTAGTCCTGGTTACATTTCTAGGCAGAACATCTACGCGCATATGCAGTATAAAGAATGTTTTCTGCACACACACACACAATCAGCAGAGAATCTGTATGTTTCATTTTCTAACTCCCCCCCCTTTTTTTTTTTGCTGGAGCAGCTCGCAGAAATTCTTGAACTGCAACTGGACCATCAAATGAGCAAAATGGCTTAAGTCAGATTACGGTTAAACTTGTATATAACATGGAGGTTTGCAATATTTCCCCTCCACGCCACCCTTTCCAGCATCACTGTTGTATACTAATTTCACCGATCTAGAGGCTAACTCTATCCAAAAATACCCCTAAGGTGGCCACAGAACAGGTCCTAATGGATTTCCCCTCTTCCATTTAAAGAGACACCCTGCACAGCCTTCTGAGATGTCTAAATATACACCACAAGAACCTTTTACAATCTTATTAAGTCTCTCTTTTGAGACTTCTACAACTCTACTTCAGACAAGTCTTACAGTAAGCCACTGATTGCTTTCTCCTAGGGAGTCGGCTAGGATGAGCACTCCAGTCCCAAAAGGAACTCTTGGCCAACACAACAATGATTAGAAGAAAAATGCTACCAGGAACTGAAAGCTCAAATAGTACTCCCAGGAGCCAGCAAGAGAGAGCCAAGGAAACAACATACCATGTCCAAAAGCAGAAATGCCCATCTTCCTCTCTTTTATATGTATTCGGAGAGACACAGGCACAGCTACTTGCTAGAAAGGACATGACATTTATTCTGCAAGGATCATGCGCGCGCGCGCATGTGTGTCAGCCCAATCCTAACCAACGTTCCAGCGCCAATGCAGCCATACCAATGGGGCACATGCTGCATCCTGCAGTGGGGAGGCAGTCACAGAGGCCTCCTCAAGGTAAGGGAACGTTTGCTTCCTTACCTCAGGGCTTGAGAGATTGGACTCTTTTTACCTTCCCTTTCAGCTTTTTTGTGTGGCAGATTTGGATAGAGGAAAATTCTTCTCCCTCTCACACAATACCAGAACCAGGAGACATGCACTAAAATTGAGCAGAGGGAGAGTTAGAATGGACAAAAGAAAATATTTCTTCACCCAGCGTTTAATTCATCTGTGGAACTCCTTGCCACAGGATGTGGTGATGGCACCTGGCCTAGATGCCTTTAAAAGGGGGTTGGATAGATTCATGGAGGAAAAGACCATCACAGGTTACAAGCCATAAGCAACCTCCTGGCTTTAGAAGTAGGTTCTCTCTGTGCCAGGCGCAAGGGAGTGACAACAGGGAACAGGTTATCTTGTTAGATGTGTGCTCTCGGAGGCATCTGGTTGCGCCACTGTGGGATACAGGAAGCTGGACTAGATGGGCCTTTGGCCTGATCCAGCAGGGCTCTTCTTATGTTCTTATGGGAGCAGCAAGACAAGGTAGGTTGAGGTAGAGGTGACTTTGAGAACCTCTGCCTTAGGTGGTGGCTGGGACAGATGGCAGATTGGTCAGGGGTGCTCTGCAAATGCCCCCCCCTGTCTATGCACATGGCCGCCGCCACCCCCCCCCCCCCACAGACCTTCCATCCCCACCTGGGATAGCCATGAACCAGCCTAGCAGGACATAGCTACCCATTTCACCTCATTTTTCCACCTCTCTCCCATTCTCATTTGAAAAAGGTGCTTCTCTCTCCCCATCACTTCCACTTCCTCTTCCAATGTTCTCCCCTTGGGCTGTGGCAAATAGTGGTGAGAGCTGAGCAAAGAGAAAGAGTAGAGAAGCATGGGCAGTAAAGGAAGCAGCCACAAGTCTATGGGGAGAGAACACCACACACAGAGCACTCAGCACACAGTAGTGACATGCAGAGTTGCTTCAGGCACCACATATGTACATGTTAGGACAGCACTGTGGAACTGGGCTAAAACCAGAAGGACTTCTATGTAAAGTACAGGCCTACACGAGCCTTTTCTCATTCTGCACTTTAGGCAGAAGGTCTGGCTCAGTTGGTACAGTGGCCGCCTCATATGCCTGAAGATTAGAAAGGCAGTTCTAGATGCCTGGAAGTACCTGTGAACTGTTGAGAGATGTCAACACGCCACTGACGTGCTGCAGCAGAAGCCTAGGTGAGAGAGAGAATACAGCAACTGGCACTCTGAGTGGGAGTCAGTGTTGCCGTCAGTCAAAGCATGGGAGTGAATGCCAGAAAGAGGCCAGACTGAAGGAAACCACCTGGAATGAAGGGTTCTATGCAAGATTAGAGCATTTGTATTGTAAAAAAAAAAAAAAAAACTATTTGGAGGTTTAGAAAGCCTGCCTATGTAAACCGTCTTGAATTAAAGTCGGAGGAGAAATCTGATGACCAAGAAAAGGCGATATATAGATACTGGTGGTGGTATTATTATTTTATTAATAATAAAATTAATATATAAAATTATATAATTATATATAAAATTATATTATTTAGAAAGCTAACCTAGAAATTTATTTTCTAGGTTTCAAAATTTAATTCTTTTGATTTTTCATAAGGAAAAATATCTATTAGCTGAAGTTACACACTTATTTGCAAGTCACTGAGTAATTCCAAGGATCTCTAAGCTTCAAATGTTTCAAAAAAAATAATTGACTCTCTTTTTGAAGATGGAGTTGATGGACACTTATAATTGTCAACTGTTCCTTCAGAAATGTAGGCAGACATGGTTCAGTATATTTAATTTACATAGTCTTGATGAAGACCAAATAGATCATGGTGGTCCAACACGCGGCCCACGGGCCGCCAGCGGCCCCCGGAGGCTTCTCCCTCCCCCCCACCCTCCCCCCAGCAAAGGTGCTCAGCTCCAAGTGAAACTGACCTTGGAGAAGCGCTTTGCTCCCGAGCACTTCCAAGTGTCAGCAAGGAAGCGTGGGGAATGCCTGGGAGAGTTCGTCGGTTGAAGCGCTTGCCCCGCCCTCCAGCTGATGATCGGAAAGGTGCGGGGCAAGCGCTTCAGCCAACGAACTCTCCCAGGCATGCCCTGCACGTCCTCGCTCGGAGAAGCACTCGGGAGCAAAGCGCGAGGTGGAGCACAAGCCATGTTGGGGGTGACGTGGTGAGGCAGCCAGCCCGACCAGCTCTCTTCCTGAGGGTCAGGAAGAGAGCGGATCAGGCTGGCTGCCTCGGAACAGCTCGGCGCGCCGCTGAGCACCTTTGCTGGGGGAAGGGAGGGAGAAGCCTCCAGGGGCCGCAGGGGCCGAGCAAAGGAGGAATGCGCCAGTGAGTGCTTTTGTGGCTGGGGGGGAGGGAGGGGGCTTCGAGAACTGCTGAGTAAACACAAAAGGCCAAGCATCAGGCCTGCTCCTGCTCCCTCCAATTTACTGTCTGGAAAAGTCTTCAAATGTTGGAGCAGGAGGCATGCACGGGAGGGCACTGGGTGGGAGGGGGCCACCCAGCTTGCAGCTCCCCAGCAAATGCAAGGACAACAGGACATGAGGCTTGAGTCCAAAATAGCAAAAAGAATATACAGAGCCTCTGAGGGAGAACAAATGACCCAGGGAAACAAACGCCAGTGAGCCCCAATGACTGGTAAGCCCCACGCTGTCCGGGACCCCAGGTTCAGCCATCCAACCCACCTACTCTAGGAGCGCTTGAAGAATCAATGCGCTGAGAGTTTCTGTTCTTCTCGCCTTTGCAAGATCTCCAGGAATCTTTGAGTGGAAAAAAAAAAACCCACACGCACACATACAGAGGCATACAAAAAGGTTGCTTTGTAGATTGCTTCTGTTCTCTCTCTCTCTCACAGATGCACTCTCTCACACACACACAAATGCACAAACGTTTCCCTTTTAAAAAAAAGATCTCCCTCCTCCTCCAATTTCATTGCTGGGGAGAGATCGGAAGCAGATGGGGGAGTTAGCAAGCGTTTGCAAAGGAGCACTTGGAGAATGTATAAAAACCACTAAGAGTTTCTGTTCTTCTCATCTTTGTAAAGTCTCCAGGAATCTTCCAGTGGCTGAAACGAACACAAAAACGCTATTTCGCAAAAAGAACGCTTCATAGGTTGCTTCTCATACAGACGTGCCCCTCCCTCTCTCACTCTTCCCAAGATCACTCTCCCTCCCTGCCCCCAGTCCAATTTCATTGCTGGGGAGAGATTGGAAGGAGATGGAGGAGGGTTAGCCTTGGCTTTGCAAAGGAGCTCTTGGAGAATGGATACACTGAGAGTTTGATTGGCTATTCCTGGCTTGCAATAAGGTAGGGGGGAGGAGGGAGGAAAACAAAAAAGAGGGGATTTTAAACAATAATTTTAAATGCAGGCCCATAGTGATATTTAGCTTCCACATCGTCACAATTAACATTTATTTATAATTAATACAGAATACATAATAGTACAGTACAGTACATGTGTTTTTATTGGGCGTTGCACGCTTATACCCTTTACTCCAGTGTTGGTCTTACTGCTCTTCTTGTGCAGTGGTCATTATTATTAATTCTGCATTGGTCAGGTCATTATTTTTAATTAATTATTAATTCAATTAATTGTGTGGCCCCTGGGTTCCATGTCGAAGTTCGCATGCGGCCCTCGAGGTATGAAACGTTGGACCACCCTGAAATAGATGGACTGATTTCTTGATTTATTGACTAAAACCTTTCACATGACCTTTCTCCCCCAGCCAATGAGGTCTCTTTAAACACAAACCACTTTTCCCCCAGCCAATGAGGTCTCTTTAAAAACAAACCACAACACACATATCCCAGTTCTTACTGTAATCACTTATGAGAGCAACAATGAAGCAAACTAGATTACAAGATTAGTTGTTCTGTTTCTAATGGGAAAAATCTGGAAGCCTCTGAAAACTGTATTACATCAGTGACGTAAAAAATTACCCAACACTGTTCCCTCTCAACAAATTGCATGTACTGTATCTAGTGTGAAACATCATTTTGTGGTTTTCCTCTGTCAGGAAATGTAAGAAACAATACACATTCAATTCTTATGGCAAACTGGAGAAAGTTAATATAACATTGTCAAAGTGTCAGATAGATTGCTTGGTTTTATCCCAATGACATCTCTAGGTTTCAGTATCCCATAAGATGTTTTAAATACAGAAAAAAACATATTGCTACACAAATAAAGCACCTTTATTGCTTGCTATATGTTTTCCCTGGAACTAGGGGACATGCACTAAAATTGAATGGAGGGAGGATTAAAACAGACAAAAGAAAATATTTCTTTACCCAGCGTGTAATTGGTTTGTGGAACTTCTTGCCACAGGAGGTGGTGATGGCACCTGGCCTGGATGCCTTTAAAAGGGGATTGGATAGATTTATGGAGGAAACGTCCATCACAGCTTACAAGCCATGATGGGGATAAGCAACCTCCTGATTGTAGGAGTAAGTTTTCTCTGTGCCAGGTGCAAGGGAGTGGCGACAGGATACAGGTATCTTGTTGTCTTGTGCTCCTTGAGGCATCTGGTGGGGCCACTGTGCGATACAGGAAGCTGGACTAGATGGGCCTTTGGCCTGATCCAGCAGGGCTCTTCTTATGTTCTTATGTTTCAGAAAATGTTTCATAAAAGGCTATTCGAATGGCCTGGACTAATTTTTGTCAGCGGGAGCATCTGTGAAGGAAAGACAGAAGCTAGTTGTTGGACATATTTCCTGGGATGCAATTTCTATTTTGGGTTGTGGACCGAGTACCTTGAAGTCTTCAACAATATGCCCTGGACATTTGAAAATATATGCGATCTAGGAATATGCCAAGACTCAACCTTTCTTCTTCATCTATTTTTTTTTTTTGGGGGGGGGGGAAGGACATACATAACCATTATGGCAAAGATGATAGAAGACCCATTCACTATGGCCAATTTGGTGTTAAGTATGAAACAGAAGTTGTGGATGATAGCAACAGATGTGCTCTTGAGGTACTCTGTAGGATAGCTATATTGGGCAGTGGCGGAGTCAGCGATGGGGTGGGGGGGCGGGGGCCTCTGGGCAGCAGGGCGGGGAGCCGAAAAGCATGCTGCGTGGCTTCCAAAAAACGGCCGCGCAACTTCCAAGATTGGCCCACCCGCCCGGACTCCTAGGAGTTCTATTCTCTGGGAAACCGCGGGGTGGTGGTGGTGAGCGTTTCTTGCAGCAACGCGGCGGGGTTTGTGCCAGTACGTGCGGGGACGTCGGAGAGGGTAGATACGCCTCTGATATTGGGGAGAGGCCTTTGCTCAGTGATAGAGCATGTAATTGCATGCAGAAGGTCCTAGGTTCACTCCTTGGACTCCCCAGGTAGGGTGGGAAAGACCACTGCCTGAAACCCTGGAGAATCACTGCCAGCCAGCATATACAGAGTTAAATGGACCAAGGGGCCAACTCAGTAGAAGGCTGCTATCTATGCAGATTAAATCTGGGCATCTGTTCAAATATGCGCAGCACCTACAATCATGCAATATCTGCAAAGTTTATAAAAAAAATAGACACGGTGGTGGCTCCATCTACCTCAGATGCTGCTTTGTTCTGAGTCATAGCACACCTGCCAGGTCCATACAAAACCACAAGGGCAAGTAAGAATAGCAGGACCTTTTTAGAGCATTGCGTTTACTGGAGCAAAGTTTCAGTAAGTTCCTAATGGAAACAAAGCAGTCAATTAAAGCTTCTCCCATAACGTCTTGGAGCTAAAGTGCTGACTAAAAAAACAAAGAAACCAAGAGTCATTACTTTGGGTTTGCGGTGCAGAAGTTTATATTTGAACACATCTGAATCTCAGTCAGCCAGTTCCCATGACAGCCCCCTTCAAGCCGTATTGATTTCTGGAGAAAAGGCACTAGAAATCCGCTTCAGCTGAATTACATCATTTTCGAGGCCGGCTTTGGAAGACAAATTAAACATCTTCCGTTAGTAACAGAAAGGCAGATACACAGCTCTGTTTATTTCTTTTGGAGCCTCCAGTTACAGAACACTGTGTGGCAAAGCCTTCACATTTAATATTTGTGAAGGCAGCAAATTCAGACTTATGAGAAAACATTTCTTGTACATTCTAGTGAGTTCCCCGGATTGCCATTTTTTCAGTTGTTTGCTTAATAGCAATGTTGATTTTTGAAGTTTTCATTTAAATCATGGAGGAAACTGAAGCAAAAGCCAGCACTCCTCTCTGGGGAATGAAAAAATCACAAACATACGAGGCAAGACTGTACTACAATAAAGACCGAATAGAGCTCTGAGCAGCAAACAAGCCACACATCACTTCAGGTAACCAGTGAGGTATCCTTGATCAATTATTCACACAGACTACAGCAACAGTTAATACTTGCTTCAGTAAAGGGAAATAAACTAGGACAAGCATCACCTTGACAACTTTAAAGTGCAACCTTCCCTTTTCTTTTCTTTCTTTTGGTATGCCTGGCAATTGTTTTATTCCAAATGTTTTTCGTAAATGCTTTAATTCTACCCTCTTTTGTGGAAGGGAAGGAACACATTGAGCTTCTGCAAATGAAGAATGATATTCAAGGCAGGTTTTCTGCCTGTTAAGACCACGGCATTTTGAAGTTAACACCACGGCATTCCCATGTTTATCTTGAGTTCGAGGGCCAATCTTAAGCACGCTTATAGCACAATCCTGTGACTGTCTACTTGTAAGTTCCATACTGTTCAGCAGGACTTGCTCCCAGGTAAGTGTGTACAGGATCAGTGGCGTAGCTGGCGTTTTTCCAAGGTGGCCATGGGCGGGACAACGCGTCTTCGCCCCGCCCCTGGAATGGAGTGGGACTGGAGCCAAAAGGTTCCGTTCCATTCCGGGGGGGGGGGCGAAGACACGTCCCGCCCACGGCCCCCTTGGAAAAACACCAGCTACGCCACTGTACAGGATTACAGCCTTCATAGGAGAAGTCTCACAGAACACAGTGGAACTTACTACCATATATCATTCCAGCACAGTATACCTGTCACAAACCTGTTAGAATTTTTTGAAAAGGTCAACAGGCATGTGGATGCGAGCGAACCCGTGGATATTATATATCTGGATTTTCAGAAGGCGTTTGACACGGTCCCTCATGAAAGGCTCCTGCGAAAACTCCACAGTCAGGGAATAAGAGGGCAGGTCCTCTTGTGGATTAGGAACTGGTTGAAGACCAGGAAACAGCGAGTGGGAGTCAATGGGCAATTTTCACAATGGCGAGAGGTGAAAAGCGGTGTACCCCAAGGATCGGTCTTGGGACCGGTGCTTTTCAACTTATTCATAAATGACCTGGAGTTGGGGATAGGCAGTGAGGTGGCCAAGTTTGCGGATGACACTAAACTTTTCCGGGTGGTAAAGACCAGCAGGGATTGTGAAGAGCTCCAGAAGGATCTCTCCAAACTGGGAGAATGGGCAGCAAAATGGCAGATGCGCTTCAATGTAAGTAAGTGCAAAGTGATGCACATTGGGGCAAGAAACCAAAATTTCACATATACGCTAATGGGTTCTGAGTTGTCTGTGATGGATCAAGAGAGAGATCTTGGGGTGCTGGTGGACAGGTCGATGAAAGTGTCGACCCAGTGTGCGGCGGCTGTGAAGAAGGCCAATTCCATGCTCGGGATCATTAAAAAGGGGATTGAGAATAAAACGGCCAATATCATTATGCCTTTGTACAAATCGATGGTAAGGCCACATCTGGAGTATTGTGTCCAGTTCTGGTCACCATACCTCAAAAAGAATATAGTTGAATTGGAAAAGGTGCAGAAAAGAGCGACCAGAATGATTTGTGGGCTGGAGCACCTCCCTTACGAGGAAAGGCTACAGCGTCTGGGGCTTTTCAGCCTAGAAAAAAGGCGCCTGAGGGGGGACATGATTGAGACTTATAAAATTATGCATGGGATGGAGAGAGTGGATAGAGGGAAATTCTTCTCCCTCTCGCACACCAGAACCAGGGGACACGCACTAAAATTGAGTGGAGGGAGAGTTAGAACAGACAAAAGAAAATATTTCTTTACCCAGCGTGTGATTCATCTGTGGAACTCCTTGCCACAGGATGTGGTGATGGCACCTAGCCTAGATGCCTTTAAAAGGGGTTTGGACAAATTCATGGAGGAAAAGACTATCACAGGTTACAAGCCATAAGCAACCTCCTGGTTTTTTTTTTTTTTTTGTGGGTTTTCTCTGTGCCAGGTGCAAGGGAGTGGCGACTGGACACAGGTATCTTGTTGTCTCGTGTGCTCCCTGAGGCATCTGGTGGGGCCACTGTGTGACACAGGAAGCTGGACTAGATGGGCTTTTGGCCTGATCCAGCAGGGCTCTTCTTATGTTCTTACCTCTAGCAATTGCTGCTGGGATCTCCCTTGTGTTTTTTTTTAGCGTGCCCATTTGGGACAGGACACCACTTTCTCATTCCTATTGCTATGCAAACTGCATTATGAACTTCTTGTTGAAAGTCCGTACATAAATAATCATCACCATCATAGTAAATTGCATTGAATAAATAGGCAGATTATGCCTTCACATGAAATAACTTTTGAATGTTGCACGTGAGGAACAATTTCTACCCTGCTATACAGAGTATGGTGATTAGCCAAATAATCCGTTGTAAACTATACTGCTATGTTATTTCACATACATGTTACACATTTCTTTTATCTTATGGCCTTTCATTGATACAGTTGTTAAAACAGCTTTATTGTTATGGGGATACTTGACTCCCTTTTTTTGTACCCTGCTCCATAATAAACTAAATCTAAATGTGAACCTCAAAAGATAACCGACAGATCAAAAACAAAACGTGGGAAGATGAAGGGCTTCAGCACACTGCGGTGCTGCTGTGATCAAGAGATGCTCAATATCATTTCCATTTCTCAGTGTCAGAATCTAGTACTGAGTATCTACTGCCTGGAAGATAAACACCATGGCGTTTTAAGAACAGCTAGGAAGAAAGCTACTTGCATTATTCAAAAGGTATTTTTAAGCGGATGACGTTTCATTTGAGAGAAAGCCCCATTCAGAAGAGCAAAATGTATTTATTCAATTATTCATTTTCTAAGTGCTAAGCTGGCAACATCCTTTTGAAATAGTCTACATTTAACTTTGATGAACTGTATTACGGTAGGTCACTGCAATTGTTCTTAGTGCCAGTCAAATAATTACGGCAAGCCGCAAGCCAGAGCATTACGAAGTTGGCTTTGATACAAGTGGCTCCCTCTCAAAGTATTGGTAGATGCAGTCAGTTGCTAAGGGACATCTATTTGGAACCCTACTACACCAAGGAATCCTAGGCAGAGTATAAATCATCTCTGAAGGGAGGAAGCAGAGCATCAAAGATCTTGAAAAATACACAACCATTTTGCAACAGATTTCCACTCATTTCTTTCTCAGACAACCCAGAAATGATAGGCAATACGTGGTTAGATGCTATTCTTTCAGAGAATTACTATTCTTTCAGAGAATTACTAAAGACTGATTGGAGACTTTGGTCATGGAACGTTTTAGGGCTATGGGGTGGTCATGATTTATGCCCTCCTTCCACCCTTTTGAACAGATGGTAGTCTTATTTCCAATGGTGCAGACTCTAGACTGCTGGTGGCCCTGTCGCAAAGCCCTGTGCTGGGCCTGACCTTAATGATATGTTGGGCTTACCCCTCCTCCCAATCTCACACTGTGGGTGTTGATAAACGGCCTATGAGAACATCCCCTAGAGACCCCACAATGACACAAGCACCCTACAGGGGATGCTCTTATTTGTGTACAGGATGGTAATGGATGCAATTGCAGCACAAGTCTCTCAATTGACTTGCCACCAGAGCCAGTTCGGGGGGGGGGGGGAGGTTCAGGAGTTGGCCTGACTAGACGCATCGTCAGCCAGGTCAATCCTCAATTACCAATCTATTTGTTATAGAACTACAGGTTTCCCCTCACTTAACTCTGGGGATATGTTCTCCGAACCCTATCATTAGGTGATTTTGTCGTTATGAGAATACAGCGTCTGGAGGCCCTCCAGAGACTGCTGCCGCATTGTGTCGGGCCAGCAACCCCCTCCATAGGCCTCTGCGGGCCTCAGAACGCTTCTCTGAAGCGACAGGACAAAACGTCCGGGTTTGCGTTTGCCACTTCCTGTTGCTTCGGAGAAGTGTTGCGAGGCCCGCAGAGGCCATGGGAGGAGGTTGCCACTGCATTATGGCAATGATGACCATTACTTGATCATAATAAAATAGATTTGGGGGGGGGTGAAACGATGAAGAGGAAGCAGTATGTGAAGAAACAGAACCTCAGGTTAAAGCTTAAAGCTAACCCAGCAAGGCTGTGAGACGATTATTTTTTATTTTTTTATTTTATTTTTCACATTTTATACCACCCTTCCTCCAAGGAGCTCAGAGTGGTGTACATATTTCCTCCCCTCCTTTTTGTCCTCACAACAACCCTGTGAGGTAGGTGGGGCTGAGAGATAGTGACTGGCCCAAGGTCACCCAGGAAGCTTCGTGGCTGAGTGGGGATTTGAACCTGGATCTTCCAGGTCTAAGTCCGACTCCCAAACCACTACACCATCCTGGCTCCATTATATGGATTGGCACATTATATGGGCCTTAGCGTTGACAGGCTCAGCTGAGGGAGAGAGAAAACAGAGTTTTATCAGTCACAGTAATGTACACCAACTACTCAAATATGACAGAACTGCGAGAGCATGCTAGGGCTATCTATGGTTCAGTAGGCTTCAGCACTGGCATCAATGGAGTGTGGTGGGGGGGCCGCCAGGGGGTGACGCGCGCACCCCCGCGCACGTCACCTCCGTGACGCGCGTCGCCCTCCAGACACTCTGAGGCCGGCCCGGGAGCCGGCCTCGGAGCGTCCGACCCCGCCCGCGCTCCAGGGCCTTCTGAAAGAAGGCCCATGCAGCGTGTTAATACGGGTATTTTTTACAATTTTCGCGCATGCGCAGACCGTTTGGAGGGCAAAATGCCCTCAAAACGGTCTCTGCGCATGCGCGAAAATTGTAAAAATACCCGTATTAACACGCTGCATGGGCCTTCTTTCATAATACCCGTATTAACGCGCTGGAGCGCCGGCGGGGTCGGATGCTCTGAGGCCGGCTCCCGGGCTGGCCTCGGAGCGTCTGGAGGGCGAGGGGAGGCACCTGGCGCAGGGTGCAGCCGGGTCGCCCCCCCCCAAATCGAGGCGCGGCCTATGGCCGCGCCGATGTCTGAGCCTCGCTAGGGTGACGCGCCTTGGGGTGACGCGCATCCTAGTGATGCCACTGGGCTTCAGAGACCTGCAGTTCTGATTGGTTAACTGGTGACCACATCCAAGAGTTCTCATTGGTTTCTAACAATGGATCCAATGCTTAGTAGCTTTGAGGCAGTGAATCGTATGAATGTTCACAGAGGCTGAAAAGGACAAAATAAAAGGGATAGCAGAGTCGGGGAGCGAGGTTGCTGTTGGTTGTTGCTGGGATCTAATCACTGAAGAAGTTGGGGGAAAGAATTTAAGGAAGCCCTCTCAGAAGCATTTCTGAATGAAGAGAAAGGAGTTGACTATTTGACGATGTCTTCAAGTGGCAATTCAGCAAGAGAATGAGTGACCCAAGACCTACAGCGTGAGGACTTCAGGAAAGACTTCAGGAAAGAGCTTCCAAAGTCCTGAATCTGCCTTATCTGCGAGTGTGACTAGGGTGGAGATAGAAAGAGACAATTGGCTATCAAAGCCATTTAGGGAACTGAAATAGTCACAGGTTCTAGTCACTCCCAAGAACTGGAATTAGAGTACTGCAACTTCATTGGTAACAAAACATTTAAGCCAATGAAACAACCTATATGCTGTGTTATTTTTATAAATAAAGTCTGTTTGTTGTCTGTCTCATGCCGATAAAGGTTTCCGATCTGATAAATAAAGTCTGTTTGTGTTTGGTTCAATTTAATATCGCATTATGGGATCACTCCCACATCTACTCCTCACCAACAGCACAATCCTAAACAATTTTCCAGCACTGGTGCAGCCGCAATGCAGCCCTGAGGTAAGGGAACAATTGTTTCCTCACCTTGAAGAGGTTTCCATGACTGCCCCTGCACTGCAAAATGTAGTATCCGCCCAGCTGGCACGGTTACACCGGCACTGGAAAGTTGGTTAGGATTGCGCTGTAAGTCACTATGGGAAAATATATGGTGGCAACAGGTAAGTCACTATGGGAAAATATATGGTGGCAACAGGTAGTTAGTAAAGAAGCCCACAGCAAGAAAGAAAGGAGGAGGTTTTTATAGGAGTCCCTCCCCTATTATTAGTCTATTAAAAAGGAATTTCCATACATGTAATTAGAGTAGGTGGTATTTTCAAATCTCCTTGTGGTGGTGCTTGAAGAACCATATGAAGCGCTTGACAGACAGGGGAGGTGGTGGATTCTGCCTATTTAACTCATCCCCAAAGACATATCCTCCTCCACACACATCACATGTGCAAACCACAGTCTCATCTTCTCCAGACATGACCCTAAACTTGTCTAAGGCTGCAATCCTATACATGCTTACCTGGAACAGAGTCCCGCTGAACACAGCAGGACTTCTTTTGAGTAGACATGTGTAGGATTGCACTGTAAATTAGCTGAAGTTTGTTGTACTTTTCTAAAAACCATAGTAACATCTGAGGATTAGGAAGAAACTGACTCCAAGAAAAGCACTGGAGGAGGCTGGGAGGACAACATATACCTCTAGCAACAAGGAACGCAGAGGGGTCAACTAGGTCCACGGAAAAAAAAAAGCAAGCATGATTGCACTGTACTTTAACTGCAAGCACTCAGAAACTATGACTAGATCGACAACTGAAAGCAGAAAATGGAAGCTCATTATTAGGATAGACCAAGATCTTCTGTGTCTGTTACAACCATGTATATTTTCATAGGAGAAGTTTTTATTGTAAGTATTTCTTGGAATTTTCCAATGTGTGTAAAGTGATTCATTTTATTAAAAAATCAATATAATTGCTAACAATATTAACGCGAGCACACGCAAATAAATCTGCAATATTTTTTGTTCCCGTTAGAAAATTCTCAGTATGTTGTCATTATGTGTCGCCACAACAGAACTGGTGCAACACAATGGCTAACAGACCGATTAACAAATTGACTGAACGGCCAACTTGCCTTTGGCAAGCGACTCTCTCAGCCTCAGCTCCTGATCCCCAATACAGAGAAAATCTCTCTCAGAAGGTTGCTGAAACAATTTATGACAAGATAATATATGAGAAGCTGAACACTTGGAACAAGCTATACAAATGCAAAACATTACTACGACCAAAAGAGAGTGACTGTTGACACCAACGCTGGACAAACAACAAGAGAGAATATCAACAACGGTCTCCCCTGACTAAAGAATTAAGTCAAATAGAGGTTAAAAGAGAAGACGTCTCAGACTTAATTGACAAAATAAAGATCAATAAATCACCAGGCCCGGATGGCATCCACCCAAGAGTTCTGAAGGAACTCAAGAATGAAGTTGCTGACCTCTTGACCAAAATATGCAACTTGTCCCTTTAAATGGCCACTGTGCCAGAGGATTGGAGGATAGCTAATGTCACGCCAATCTTTAAAAAAGGAAGGAGGGGGGACCCGGGAAACTACAGGCCGGTCAGCCTAACCTCTGTTCCAGGGAAGATGGTGGAAAGTCTCATTAAGGATAAAATCTTAAAATACATAGAAGAACAAGCTCTGCTGAGGGAGAGTCAGCATCGCTTCTGCAAGGGGAAGTCTTGCCTCACAAACCTGTTAGAATTTTTTGAAAAGGTCAACAGGCATGTGGATGCGAGCGAACCCGTGGATATTATATATCTGGATTTTCAGAAGGCATTTGACACGGTCCCTCATGAAAGGCTCCTGAGAAAACTCCACAGTCAGGGAATAAGAGGGCAGGTCCTCTTGTGGATTAGGAACTGGTTGAAGACCAGGAAACAGCGAGTGGGAGTCAATGGGCAATTTTCACAATGGCGAGAGGTGAAAAGCGGTGTGCCCCAAGGATCGGTCTTGGGACCGGCGCTTTTCAACTTATTCATAAATGACCTGGAGTCGGGGATAGGCAGTGAGGTGGCCAAGTTTGCAGATGACACTAAACTTTTCCGGGTGGTGAAGACCAGCAGGGATTGTGAAGAGCTCCAGAAGGATCTCTCCAAACTGGGAGAATGGGCAGCAACATGGCAGATGCGCTTCAATGTAAGTAATTGCAAAGTGATGCACATTGGGGCAAGAAACCAAAATTTCACATATACGCTAATGGGTTCTGAGTTGTCTGTGATGGATCAAGAGAGAGATCTTGGGGTGCTGGTGGACAGGTCGATGAAAGTGTCGACCCAGTGTGCGGCGGCTGTGAAGAAGGACAATTCCATGCTCGGGATCATTAAAAAAGGGATTGAGAATAAAACGGCCAATATCATTCTGCCTTTGTACAAATCGATGGTAAGGCCACATCTGGAGTATAGTGCCCAGTTCTGGTCACCACACCTCAAAAAGGATATAGTTGAATTGGAAAAGGTGCAGAAAAGAGCGACCAGAATGATTTGTGGGCTGGAGCACCTCCCTTATGAGGAAAGGCTACAGCGTCTGGGGCTTTTCAGCCTAGAAAAAAGGCGCCTGAGGGGGGAGATATGATTGAGACGTATAAAATTATGCATGGGATGGAGAGAGTGGATAGAGGGAAATTCTTCTCCCTCTCGCACAACACCAGAACCAGGGGACATGCACTAAAATTGAGTGGAGGGAGAGTTAGAACAGACAAAAGAAAATATTTCTTTACCCAGCGTGCAATTCATCTGTGGAACTCCTTGCCACAGGATGTGGTGATGGCACCTGGCCTAGATGCCTTTAAAAGGGGTTTGGACAGATTCATGGAGGAAAAGACCATCACAGGTTACAAGCCATAAGCAACCTCCTGGTTTTAGAAGTGGGTTTTCTCTGTGCCGGGTGCAAGGGAGTGTCAAAGGGAAACAGGTTATCTTGTTGGCTGTGTGCTCCCTGAGGCATCTGGTGGGGCCACTGTGTGATACAGGAAGCTGGACTAGATGGGCTTTTGGCCTGATCCAGCAGGGCTCTTCTTATGTTCTTATTATGTTCTTAACAATGATCATAACTGGAAGCTGTCGTAACTGCAGAAGAAGCTGTCACTCCAAACTTTAAAATGGAATTCTCTGTGCATCTTTCGTGTTGCTGTTTACAGTATCCATTTACATTGGTTTTTGTTCTCTCTGACTGTGTATCTGAATTGTATCACTTCAGACTGCAAGAGAGGGATCCATGATTAAATAGCACTCCAGAAGTTAAAAAAATATCCCTTGTACAAAGAATGGCAAAGAAAGGTTCTAGCTTCTTAACACAGTCGTTTCCTGTATGTAGGAGATTTTTGGGTAGCTCCCATCTGCAAACCAAGTGGTATAATCGAAACAGAGCTTGATCATTTCAGTGGGAACTAAGCCCAAGTCTATGCAACAAAGCAAACAATGCAATAGATGTACAGAAATCTCTCACCGGCTATTATGCTTTCTGAGCTTCTCTTGGCCAGTCTGTACCACAGCTGGTTTCTCGACGCAAGGTGATGCTACAAATTGGAAAGTGCTCTGATATCGGGGAATTTAAGACAATTTTCCTCAGCCAGTAATTTCAGGATACTTCCTGCCGTGCCTAGAGAGGAGAGCAACAGAAGGTAGTCAGATTGATGGGGCCACACTCTCAGAAGCTTCATTTGTCTGCATAACATATACCCAAGCTCTTGTCAAAACCACATGTCTTGACAAGAAAACATATGTTAGGATTCCTCTAAGAGTACATGACTACAACTTGAGGTCTTAAGACATTGTTTGGGCTGTTTTTAATGGCTAAGATTCAACAGAAACAGGAGATGAAAAGAAATGAAATGGATGAACAAACAGTGCAATTCGAAGTATTTACTCTAACGGCACAATCCAGAGCAATTAAAGGCCTCAGCGGAGTGCGCACTCCCCCGGTCTAAGGAGTTCCAAATGTGCCGTAAAGCATGTTTGTGGCTCCTTGCGAATAAGCGGTGCCAGCGCAGAGGAGGCCGCTGATTTTTGCCGTTTTTGGAGCCATTTTCAGAGCCCAGAAGGACAGGTAGGAGGGTCAGGGCGGGCGGGAGAGCCCTTCTAAGTACTTCCAAGAGGCTCAGCCAACAGCAGGAGCTTCTCAGAAGTGAAAATGTGGCTGAAAACGCCGCTTCAGAGCAGGGTTCTGGCCGAATGGCAGTCCATGTACCAGCTCCAGTCATCCGAAGTACAACTAGTAGTATGTGTACCACCGGTTGAAAATCCCTGCCCTAGCGCATCTAGGGTTTCTAAAACTTCTCACTCTGAACCCTTTTCTTTTTCTCTCTCTTTTTTAAAATGATGGCTAAATACAAGTCTATTAATTCACTTCTATATCACATATGCATCGGTTCAAAATCTCAGATGGGCTAATTTAAGATCCTCAAAGCCCAGGGGCACTACAACACAAACAAATTTAACCAGTGGGGTTGGGGGAAAAGAAAAACGTTCTCAAATTCTCATGACTGGTCCAGATTTGAGTAAAAAATATACATTTTCCAGGGAATTGTTCGTCGTATATTAAGCATATATTAAGGAAGTTCGTAGTAGCTGCTTTTCATCTTCTGATGATACCACGGATATCAGTGGTGAAACGTTAAGACTGTTTTAAAATATTTTTAATTAAAACTTTTAACGACAGACAATTCCCGGGAAAATATATGTTTTTAACTCTAAAAGAAAAACCTCTGTGAACAGTCTAATTGATTTAAAATGAAGTGCTTAAGCACCCATCCCTTAAAATATCTCCTATTGACTCCCATGAGACTTAAAAGTGCTTAATTTTTACTGGACTGTGTCCTGTAAGTTTGTTTTAAAAAACAAAACGAAACATGCCCTTTATGTTTTTCAACTTAAAAAAAAAAAACATTAGGAAACAGTCTTGCCAGGATAGTAAATACAAGCTGATATTTGGTTAATACAAGCAACTTTGCCCTCAAGAACTACCAAAATTGATACAGAATCTCTTTTCACAGACAAGAGAGCAAGTGCTAAACAAATAAACCATTGAAACTTTCCTACAGCCTCGTGCCAAGAGAAAGGACCTATTGATGGATGTGCCTTTACCACAAAATGCAGAAGCCAGCTGGTGTGTGACCAAAGCTACTAAGGTACATGGACCACAGGGATTTCAAACTAGAAGAGGAGTTGGTGGTGGTGGTTTTTTTTAACAAGGTTTAATAACACTTGCACTCAGAAGTTAATCTCTCTCTCTCTCTCTCTCTCTCTCTCAGATAAACAGTTCTAGCTCTACAGACTGCAAAAATACCATTGTGAATGCAACCCTAGTACCTTCCTCGGTCTTCTGACAGCCTGAAATGATGATAAGTTCTAGACTCTAGAGCAGGGGTTCTCAAGCTTTGGAGGCCTGGGTACCCCCCTATCACGGTCCAATTTTCTGAAGTACCCCCTGCTAATTAACTGCAGATTAATCAATTAGGTCACTGACCCAGAGCCGGACATCCTAGAGAGTGAAGTCAAGTGGGCCTTAGGTAGCATTACTAACAACAAAGCTAGTGGAGATGATAATATCCCAGCTGAGCTACTTAAAATCCTAAATGATGATGCTGTGAAAGTGCTGCACTCAATATGCCAACAAATTTGGAAAACTCAGCAGTGGCCAAAGGATTGGAAAAGGTCAGTTTACGTTCCAATTCCAAAGAAGGGCAGTGCCAAAGAGTGTTCAAACTACCGTACAATTGCACTCATTTCACATGCTAGCAAGGTTATGCTCAAAATCCTACAAGCTAGGCTTCAGCAGTACGTGGACCGAGAACTACCGGACGTACAAGCTGGGTTTCGAAGAGGCAGAGGAACTAGAGATCAAATTGCCAACATGCACTGGATCATGGAGAAAGCACGAGAGTTCCAAAAAAACACCTACTTCTGCTTCATTGACTAAGCAAAAGCCTTTGATTGTGTGGATCACAACAAACTGTGGCAAATTCTTAAAGAGATGGGGGTACCAGACCACCTTACCTGTCTCCTGAGAAACCTGTATGCGGGTCAAGAAGCAACAGTTCGAACCGGCCATGGAACAACTGATTGGTTCAAAATTCGGAAGGGAGTACGGCAAGGCTGTATATTTTCACCCTGCTTATTTAACTTATATGCAGAGTACATTATGAGAAATTATGAGTACATTATGAGAAATGTACATTATGCAGGGCTGAATGAATCACAAGCCGGAATCAAGATTGCCGGGAGAAATATCAACAACCTCAGATATGCAGACGATACCACCCTAATGGCAGAAAGTGAAGAAGAACTAAAGAGCCTCTTGATGAGGGTGAAAGAGGAGAGTGCAAAAGTTGGCTTGAAACTCAACATTAATAAAACTAAGATCATGGCATCGGGTCCCATCAATTCCTGGCAAATAGAAGGGGCAGAAATGGAAGCAGTAACAGACTTTATTTTTCTGGGTTCCAAGATCACTGCAGACGGAGACAGCAGCCATGAAATTAAAGACGCTTACTCCTTGGAAGGAAAGCTATAGCAAACTTAGACAGCATAATAAAAAGCAGAGATATCACCATGCCAACAAAAGTTCGTATAGTCAGGGCGATGGTGTTCCCAGTAGCAATGTATGGTTGCGAGAGTTGGACCATAAGGAAGGCTGAGCGCCGAAGAATAGATGCTTTTGAACTGTGGTGCTGGAGAAGACTCCTAAGAGTCCCTTGGACTGCTAGGAGATCAAATCAGTCAATTCTAAATGAAATCAAGCCTGACTGTTCCCTGGAAGGACAGGTACTAAGGCTGAAACTCAAATATTTTGGCCACCTAATGCGAAGAGAGGACTCTCTGGAGAAGACTCTGATGCTGGGAAAGATTGAAGGCAAAAGGAGAAGGGGAAGGCCAAGGATGAGATGGTTAGACAGCATCACCGATGCAACAAACATGAAAATGAGCGAACTCAGGAAGATAGTGGAGGACAGGAAGGCCTGGCGGGATATGGTTCATGGGATCACGAAGGGTCGGACACGACTTAACGACTGAACAACAACAACAATCAATTAGGTAATTAATCTTTAAATAAAAAGTACTAAAACGATTTTAAATGTGAAAAATGCCTTATTTAACTTGTGTGAGTGTGAGTGTGAGTGAGACAGACAGACAGAGAGGATGTCTTTATTTCTCCAAGTCACACTTCCCTAAATCAGCTCCTCCCTCCCCACCCCACAAAAGTACATTTTCCAAAGTACAAAAATAAGCCCAAAACCAAAATCAGAGAGACGGAAGGGCTCCGAAAATAATTACAATTTAAAATCCACGTTAACACTTAATTAGCTGCTGATGGGGCAGATAAGGGGCAGGGCTTGGCGTACCCCCAGCAAGCGGTCTGCGTACCCTTAGGAGTACCCGTACCACAGGTTGAGAACCTCTGCTCTAGAGCTCAGATTCTTATTAGTTGCAATTGAAAATGCCACAGCACTGCCCACATTTTGCACCCAAATAACAAAGGAGCCTCCTAATTAAGCTTTGCTCCTTTTGGTGTAAAAGCGGGTAGCGTTTGAAACATCAACATACTTTAAAGGAGTGTGGACCTCGGTTCTGCACTATTCAAACATGCTTACTGTGCAGAACTCCCTTCCTCTCATGTAGAATTTTCCTCGTCTCTGATATAAATTCAGTAGATAGCCTTAGGTCAGGGGTGGCCAACCTTCCACCATTAGGGCCTCTGTGTTCTTAAGAGTTGTGCAGAAGACAGAATCTTGGCAGCTGCAAGTGCCAATGGTGCTGCAAAAGCAACTGCACCTGCTGAAATGCCCTCACCTATAAAAAAAGGTAAAGGTGACCCCTGACAATTAAGTCCAGTCGTGTCCGACTCTAGGGTGTGGTGCTCATCCCCATTTCAAATCCGAAGACCCAGCGTTGTCCGAAGACGCCTCTGTAGTCATGTGGCACTGGCCGGCATGACTCTCCTTGCCACAGTGCGTAGCATGCAGCTGGAACACGGAGCGCTGTTTACCTTCCCGCAAGCGGTACCTATTTATCTACTCACATCAACATGCTTTGGAACTGCTAGGTTGGCAGGAGTGCTAGGTTGGCAGGAGTGCTAGGTTGGCAGGAGGTGTAACCCAGCGGTTGGTGGCCCTCACCTATACAACCATTTAAAGGGCCAGCATTCATGTTGAAAGGTTGGTCACCACTGCCTTAGGCAAACCACACCCTGAGAGCCTCAGGGCACAATCCTATCCAACTTACACCACCGGCATAATCAGCTGTATCCTATCCAACTTACACTACCGGTGTAACCCAGCGGTGCAGTGAGAACGGGAGGCCGCTTTGAATCCCCCTTTGGAGAGGATTTGAATCCCCTTTCCGTTCTGGGGTCTCCTATTCTCGCTGCACCGCTGGGTTACACCGGTAGTGTAAGTTGGATAGGATTGCACTGTCAGTCACCCAACTGCAATATGGGTATAATACTACTTATTTACCTTATAATGTAACTAAAAGGTAAAACATATGAAGCACTAAATTAGTGTTGTATTCTAGGGCAACCAAGGGAGGGGGTCATGACCTCAATGCGACCCAGAAATAGCCGTTTTAATTGCCGGAGGCAGCCTGCCTGCCTGCCGCTCTACAATGGTAAGAAAAGTGGGTTTTAAACCGCAATTTAAAGGGATACTATTTTTTTCCATTTAAAGGCTCAGCAAGGCCCTTCTTGTCCATGGAGTCAAATTCACGGGTGGCTAATCCACGGATGAGAAGGGCCGACTGAATACACTTCAATGTATCTCATATTTTGGAGTGTGATTTGCAGGAGATTTGCCAAAAAGGCTGGCCACCAACTGCGAAAAACAATCAATGAGTTACACAGAATAGCAAAATGGTGTAAGTGTATAAAGACAGCCCTACACACACACACACACACACACACACACACACACACACAGCCTGTGAAAACAACCTCATAGTTATGTGCACGCAGTGTCGCCACTACTGCCAAGCTGTGCCCGAGCGCCCTATCTGCCCACCGACTTCGAAAATTTGGCTATAAGCTCCTTACCCTGATCACTTTAACTAGCTCAGATTGCAGAATCTGGGATATTTTTAGTACAGAACTGAGACCTTTTCAGGACTGCATCCAATGCAGGACACATTCTGCTTGGCCACAGATTGGGACGGTTGCCATACTGGCAGGGTAAGCAGCACCCTACACACAGTATTGCCAGACCTTCCCTTCCCATATCCACTGATGTATGGAAAGGGTGAGAAGGAGTCCACATTTGAACACAAATGTATACATCCCCAGTTTTATCATGCAAAAACACAGAAGAGACTGAACAACTCAGAGCAGTGGTTCCCAAAACGTTTAGCACTTAGAGCCACTTTTTTAAATGACACTCTTATTGGGACCCGCCTAGCTTTACGAGACTTTAAAAAAAAAAAGATGAATCTAGGAAAGAAATAATATTTTTTTTATTTATTTGCAAAAAAACTCAATCCATTTCTCATAATGAGGCAGACCTAACGAATAGCCTCAACGCTTGAGGGGCTTAGTTATGTGACCCAGCCTTCACCTGGCCCCACTACCTGCCATTGACAAACTTGGGGAAAAAAACACCAGAAAAAAGATGCTCAAACATTTATTTCCCTATATTTACACAAGCTTGCAAACTGCGGGAGCTCAGCTTTGTAGGGCAATTGGTAGCTATCTGATTCTTGAACAGCCTTGGGGCTTCAGGCAATTAGTTATCTGATTTTTCCATCACACCTATGTTTTCATTGGAGGCTCTGTGGGACCCACCAGAAATTGGGTCGCGACCCACCAAGTGGGTCCCGACCCAGAGAGATCCTGCTTACGTTTCTATTAAATATAGCATTCTTTTCAGCATTAGCTATGTTAAAGCTGAAGTCACGTTTATTTTTTATATGAAATTGTCATTTTTGTGTCTCATTGACACACCATCAGTCTCATCTTTAACTCTGGTAATTCAATAATCCCCAATTACCGAGAAACCCAACCCTTCAATCTTGCCATTTTTAGGCTATCAGCTCTGTTTGTATTAGCTACAGTTTGCTCATGTGACATCTCCTGACCCCTCTGTACTCTGTTGTATACATTCCATTGCTTGTGAAAGTATACAGTACTAAGTTCTCAAAACAAGTCAAGGTTAGTTTGGGACAATTTATGAGGTTGGATTGATTTCTTACCCTAACAAGTTGCTCAAGAGTCACTCTACGAATTCAGATCCGAGTTTGTAACCCAATCTATCACCTATGATATTGATTTTGGTACTTAAGAGGAACATACTAAAAAGGTACTGATAGAACACTTGAATACGATAAAAAAATTAATGAAATCAGAATACTAATATTAACCGTGGCTTGTCAGCTACACGGCTCTGAAACTATTCAGTTGTGTCTATTCCAAAAGATATATGAATAACGCTACCCAAAAGTGAACTAGGATATTGAGAACCATTCTTGGAGAGAAATAAGTGATTTCATAAAAACAGAAAAGGTGTACAATTCCTGACTTGCATTTAATGGGAATCAGAAGCTCTTGGCCAGTGGACATTATGACAAAGGGAATCAGTCTGAAGTAAGTACAGTACACTTTCGTTTCATGAAGACAGGATGGCTGAATCACTCTTCAGTATCTCCATAGTCTCTACAGAAAAAGCTCAAATGAAGACGCTGCAGTAAATTTAAAGTTACCAGATCCCATACCACATCTGAAGGGTACATATACTGCATTTCTTCAATTCTAAGACGCATGTTTTTTCCCAATTAAGCATTTCAAAAAATGGGGTGCGTCTTAGAATCGAAGGTCTCCAAAAAGCACCCCAAAATGCTATCTTCTTACTTACTGGGGCTTGGGGGAACTTCAGGGAGACCCTCTGCAGGTCTCCCCGATCTTCAGTTCGGCAAAAACCGGTGATTTTCAGCCATTTCCGGTTTTCGCGAAAACCAGAAATGGCCAAAAATTGCTGTTTTTTGCTGAACTAAAGATCAGGGAGGCCTGCAGAGGGTTGCGCAGGCATCCCTGAAGCTCCCCCAAGCCCAGGTAACAAAGGAAATGGCACTTTCTGGCAGGGCCAGAAATGCTATGCAAAGGCAGTGCACTCAGTCATCCTCAGCTGCAGGAGACATGCTGGGGAGAGTTGGTGCTGAGCGGGTAGATTCAATGAAGGGAGGTGAGTCTTACAATCAATTTATTTTTTTTCCCCTGCTGGTGGTACTGAAAGTAAAGGTACGCCTTAGAATCGATGGCGCCTTAGACTCGAAGAAATACGGTAGTTTAAAAACTAAATATACGGAATTCCATATGTTCTAGTGTATGGTAAAGGCTGTAATCCTATACGAACCTATGTGGGAATAAGTCGCAATGGGGCTTACTCAGTAAGAACTCAATGGGGCTTACTTCTGAGAAAACATGCATTGGATCACACTGCAAGTCTCACACTCCCTTAACAAGCCACCTACATAAATCAATGACAACTTTTCAGAAATTTAAACATAGAAATCATAGTATGCAAAATATATGTTTCCTACAAACACTGTCAAGTTATTTTGACGACATAAAATGATGTAGTATATGTTGCATTTTAAGTTGTCTGTGCTCTTACTGTGTGCCTTATGCATCTCTCAACACGGCCAAATTATTACTGCGGTAAAAACTTCCAGATTTCCTAAATTATGTATGGAAAATACAACATCTGGAACAGCACCCAGCCAAAAAGAGTGAGAGCGAGTGCGGTGTTCCATGAACGTTTTCACAAACAGGGAGGGAAGGGAACACATCCTACAACTCAGGCAAATCAAATCAATAACTCTTCTTTTGCCCTGGTCCAGGCATGCTTTATTGACTGGTTGGGGCATGCATGATGCCTAAGCACATCCCCTCCCTACCCCAGTCATCATGAGCAACTGAGCTGTACTGAAGCAAAAATAGTGATGGCACGCAATGCAAACCCTAGCACAATGCAGAAAGAGGGGAGCATTTGCCTGGGCATGGGGGACACATTCCCCCCCCCCCCACATTCAGAACAAGGCTAATGAGATGACTTCAAATGACATGTCATTATGCATCCTCAGCAAGACTGTTACACACACAGCCAGGTCTGGCTATGTGGTTCCATGATGGAGTTGCATTTACAATGTAGTCTTTTAACTGGCTGGAACCACACAGTGAAGAAACCCTTGTAATTTTTTTTTTTTAAGTGGTGCCTAAACTGATGATCAGGGAAATAAAGTTGCAAATGGTTAAGAAAAAAAATGCACAGGAGTGTGTGTGATTCTTTTTCCCCATGGATCATTTTCTCTTTCCGCAAAATGGCCACTTTCATTTTGAAAAACAAAACATCACAAAATTCAGCACAACATTAATCTTGACTACAACCAAGAATTGAAAAATTTCAAACTAAAATTGTTTGAGGAAGTTAAGTTGCCCTGAAATAGAAAATCTTGAATTGCTGTTGGACTTTTTCTTCCAAAGGAGGGGGAAAAGGAGCCATGACCAACTGTGTGATTCAATGAAAAATTTAAGAAGCCAGATTGCTATGCAAAAAAGTATGACTATTTCTCCTTATACTATATCATCAAATACAGTACCACATTCTACAATTGCACAGTGAAAAACTACCCCAAGACTGAAAACCTATGCACACATACTGTACCTGGGAGTAGACCCCATTGAACATGGTGGATCTCTCTTTTCAGTAAAATGCATAGGACTGCAGTTTAACAAAATATGGTCTATCTGTAACCAACAATTCTTTTTCTAGTCACATACTAAATGTCCCACAAGGATCAGGTCTCATTTAACAGTACTACAGTCCACAGAATGGGTCAAATCATGAAGTGTACCTGAATTGAAGGACTGAAATCTGACTGCTGAAGAGATTACATCCCTGGCATTTAAAAGCAGGAACCATATTACGGTATTATTATTATTAACAGTATTTATATACCGCTTTTCAACAAAAAGTTCACAAAGCGGTTTACAGACAAAATCAAATGATTAAATGGCTCCCTGTCCCCAAAGGGCTCACAATCTAAAAAAGATGCAGAAGACCACCAGCAAACAGCCACCAGAAAAGACACTGTGCTGGGGTGAAAGGGGAGCAGTTACTCTCCCCCTGCTAAATATAAGAGGAGCACCAATTGAAAAAGTGCCTCTTGTCCAGTTAGCAGGGGTATACACTGAATACGGACTGAAGAGCCAGACACTGACTCCACCCACTCACTGACTCACTCCCACACAATCCAAGACATGGGCAATGGACTCTAACCCCCAAGCCTCAGAGGTTTGGGAAGAGAAGAGATGAGGCTATGTTGACAGCCAAATAAGAAGGCACTGGGGACGATTGAGTTTTCAGACTGCAAAGTCCCCATTCATTCACTTAGGGTATTTTTCTTGTGTTTATTACATTATCATAACTAAATCACAAGGTCAGTCAATACAAAAGTCAATGCCAAAGAACGCCAGTCTTTAAAAAGGATAAAAACCAAGCTTTATATTTACCCTGCCCTCATACCCATTGTCACCTCACCACCTCTCTCAACTGCACAAAATTCCTTGCAACGATTAAACGTACAGAAAATTGTGATGGTGTCAAAATTGAAGATACTCTTTCATTTTCCCATTTACAGGGGTTAGAATACAGGGTGACATTCTAATACAAACACATTGAAGAGAACCATTAAGCAGAGAAACTTGAATAAAGCAATGTTATGCTAATTACAGACATGCTCATCTACGGACTACAGCACTGACACACTTAAATGTTATTCTTCTATTAAATAATTCCTCCTTGTACAAAGACCTGATTTATACACAGCAGCTTTACCAACACTACCAATCACCCTTTATACCTCAAATAAATAAAGTAGAAAACCCATTTCTACATCTCCGAGTAGCCATCCACCTATTTAGCATTAATCTTTGCAATACCTTCAAACGTCAACATATATGAGGAGCATTAAGTAATCATCCACTATGCAAGTTATACAAGTAGTACTTGGGCTCCTGGTGGAATAGTATGACTCCTACAAGCTCATTTGTTTCTATTCTTCAAAGTTTCTGGCAAGTCTCTCCACCCTTTGTGTTTTTTTCTGGAAGTGGAAACTGCAAGTGGATGGGCCATCCTCACGATTGCAATAGAAAATGTAAGTGGCCTGCTGTTTAACAGCGTAAGACGGTCACTATCCTGTTTCATTATCAGGCACTAGTAGTGTTTTGATGCAGCAGAAATCTCAATCGGCACTTAGCTTTGAGTTCACCTGTGCGTAGCTTTCAGGGTGAGGACTCGTGCCTCACCAAATTTTTCACACAAAGATTTTCAGAAAGTGCAAAGAGATGCTTTTAAGAGGTGCAAAAAGCTTGTCAAAAACGTCCCCATCGTACCAGTCCTTGTTTCGTTGTGCGTCTTGCCGTGGCCCAAATTTATGTTGCTTCAATGCCATTGTTAGGTTTCTATCTTCTCTGCTGTGCAATCCCAGCCAATTACTGTATAACATCACAGCATCAAGGAGCCAGATTTGGTTACCTGAATGTCATTGATGGCAAAACAAAGGACTCACACTGACCTAACTCTGAATGGGATGGGAGAGGAAGACGGAACATGTTGCCACTGCCAAAGCAACCCAAATGGATGCTGCTGCCTGTCTTAATACACTCTGCTGGCAGATTCAGATTCACTGCTTGCAAGCACCATGTGGCAATATTTTTGCCCTGGCTCAGCTCTAGCGGCACACTGTTAAGCATGACTAATTGTGGCTGAATGTGCATTCAGACATAGGTAAAGGTGACCCCTGACAATGAAGTCCAGTCGTGTCCGACTCTAGGGTGTGGTGCTCATCCCCATTTCAAAGCCGAAGAGCCAGCGTTATCCAAAGACGCCTCCGTGGTCATGTGGCCGGCATGACTCTCCTTGCCGCAGCGCGTAGCATGCGGCTGGAACACGGAGCGCTGTTTACCTTCCCGCAAGTGGAACCTATTTATCTACTCACATTAACATGCTTTGGAACTGCTAGGTTGGCAGGAGCTGGCCAGCATTCAGACATACAGCCCACTAAATGTAGTGTACTACGGATGGATGTCGCTCAACCATATTATTTTCAACTGGAAGCGCATCTGTATCTGGCTACAACAAACCAGCTTCAAGCTGAGTGGTGGCCCAACTGCCTTGGTGATGGGGTGATTATTATTATTTTTTTACCCAACAAGCTTCAGTGACATTTTTGTACCTTTTCACAAAGAGAAGGAAAAACGTTGCCAAGAAAGGGCATTTTTAATGGGTGAGTGTGCGCAGAAGTCATCTCAAAAAAAGTGTCCCTCCCCCATTTCAGCTCAGCACTGCTCCGAAGTCATGACTTTGGTAACCTTTTGACAACCCTGAAATGTTAGAACAGAAGGCAATGACAAATTTATACAAAGAAGTACTCATCACATGTTTAGTCACCTTGTAGCCATTACTCCGTGTTTAGTATTTCTATACTTCTTACTTGTGAGAGTGTATTTGACATTCAGTTCTTTTGGAAGAAACCCATACGTGTATGTCTTCTACAATTTCACTTAATATGAAACAGATTTTGCACAAGGAAGTTCTACAGCAGCAGATGGAGAAACTTTTCCCATCGTTCTCCCACATACTGCCAGAAACCCTTAGGAAGTTATTTGGTGCTCCTCCGTAAACGTGGCCAAGAAAAAATGAAGAGAGACAGTACTGACGCACAGCATGAACAAGATCGCACTCAAGGGGCGATACATGATTATTGTACAAATGAAAGAGTTTCATCATTACCAAGGGGAAAAAATGAAACTATAAGACAATCAAAAGATGCATATATAATAAGAGCGCGTTTCTTTATAGATCCAAGCTCTAATGTTCTAAACTCATCATTACCGTCCATAACACATAAAGAAGATCACACACCAGCCTGACACTACAGTACTCATCAATGTATGTTTGGAAAATTAAAATGCAACTGATCTAGCAACACAATCCTATGTATGTCTACTCTGAAGTCCTATTGTGTTCAATGGAACTTAAGTGTGCATAGCAAAGATAGCAATGCATCACACACACACACACACACACACACACGGCTTTGAGCTCTAGAAGTAAGCCAAGAAAACCTGACAATCCAAACAGTGTACAAAGAGGAAAAGAAGGTCAAAGATCAGATCCAATTATGTTACCCACAAATTTTAAACACAACATGATCCTAAGCAGGAATGTAATTTTCTCAAATTTAAAAATAGCTGCACAAATGAAGTTTTAAAGAAAAAGGTTTCCTTCACTCCATCTGTGCTCATATCTAAGTTTGAAAGCACTGTACAAACAAGAAATTGGACAGAAGACTCAGATACCATTTCCGTTTGTATAGGTCACACAAGGACACAGACTATAATATTCTCAAGAAGATTTTAGATTTCTCGGTGCCCTAATTTTCCCTTTTGATCCCTGCTTCCCACGCCCCTTCCCCTTATGGAGAGGACTTTGTGCAATCAGAAACTAAAAACAAAAACAGTGGCACAGAAAATTTTATCATTTGTTTATGGTAGTGCCTCTGATATGCAAGTTATTTTCCGGTATTCAGGAAATACAGATTATGCCCAAGGGAATGCAAAAGCTAAGGACCCATCAGGCAACCAGAGAACATTCATGGAAAAAGAAGAATTTTATTCTTATCTACAAGATTTTTGGTACGCAGAAACCCTGTTCATTCTTGATAACTTCTCTGCAGTGTGCCAATGATGTACGCACTTGGCGATCACAGGGGACAGAGTTAAGCGTGTGCATCATTACTGCACTGTAGAGAAGCTCTCATGCATTCATCTTCCTGTGGAGACAAACAACTAAATAAGGCTAATAAGCAGAAGTGTCTTTACAGGATACGAGTATAGAAAAGCGGGGTGGGGGTGGCATGAGGAGAGATGCAGAAAAGCAGCACTGCTGTCATGTGCCAGGGAATTACACTATTGGTACTTCTTGGATGATATAGGTCCTAGCGTATAGTAGGGTGAAACTTTATGGATACAAACTGAGGGACTACATAAACTGTCAATCCAGAAAAGAGACGTGCCAAATCTGAGTAACTAGACAGGATTATATCAAGGTGAGGCAGAAGCAACACAAGTGCACTGCTGCCACCAACTGATCCAAAAGTGTGACAAATCTGCTGAAGCTTCTTCAAGTTAAGGCAGATGAGTCATTTGCTGCACACTATATTCAGCCCTGTCCCCCATTGAGTGGCTCATAGTGTGGTTCATCATGAGTGCTCTAAGAAATTAGTCACTGGTAACACTGTTTCTAACCCTTTAATGATAATGTCCGTCTCAGACGCAGACGTTCACATGAATGGAACAACATTCTCATCGCTGATGCAATACAATGTTGTAGGATGGGTTGCTTTGGTTCATGATATGGTTTAATTAACAGGGAAATATGAATATTTTCCAAACTTCTTGTTTACTCATGGACATTGACTCCAAAGTTAAAACAGTTGGACCTCCATTATGTCCCGAGAGTGTAGGTTGTAGCTTAAAAAGAATCTGGATGTGGAAGAGTTATCAAGGTTGGAACTGTGGCATGTGGAGACAGGACACTTAACCCTTTCCTGTTATGCTGCAATACTGATGAGAATGCCCTCCCGTAAGTTGCTGTATCTCCAGGAGGGAGGTTCCCTTGGATGCATCCCTACCAGGGACAGCAGCAGCGGTGGTGGTGAATTTTTAATCAGCACCACAGCCTGAGAGAAAAGGTCTAAATCTGGGGTGGCCAACCTACCAGTATTAGAGCATCAGCGGGTGGCGCAGTGGGTTAAACCACTGAACCATGAGCTGTCGATCGAAAGGTCGGCAGTTCGAATCCGCGACGGGGTGAGCTCTCGTTGCTTGGCCAGCTCCTGCCAACCTAGCAGTTCCAAAGCATGTTAATGTGAGTAGATAAATAGGTACCGCTTGCGGGAAGGTAAACAGCACTCCGTGTTCCAGCCGCATGCTACGCGCTGCGGCAAGAAGAGTCATGCCGGCCACATGACCACGGAGACGTCTTCGGACAACGCTGGCTCTTCGGCTTTGAAATGGGGATGAACACCACACCCTAGAGTCGGACACGACTGGAATTAATTGTCAGGGGTCACCTTTACCTATTCTTAAGAAGACAGAATCTTAGCAACTGCAAGTGCTGATGGTGCTGCTAAAGCAGCTGCACCTGCTGAAATGCCCTCACCTAGACAACTATTAAAGGGCCAAGAGCATTCATGTTGGAAGGTTGGCCACCCCTGGTCTAAAGGCTCCCTCCCTGCATGCAAAAATCCCCATCATTCTCCCTCCATGTCCACGCATACTGTA
The DNA here is from genome assembly GCA_026170595.1 of Plestiodon gilberti rubricaudatus. Lineage (NCBI taxonomy): Eukaryota > Metazoa > Chordata > Lepidosauria > Squamata > Scincidae > Plestiodon > Plestiodon gilberti. The sequence continues at coordinate 41,036,354 of JANXHW010000004.1, forward strand.
TATGGTCGAACTACACATTTAACATAATGTGGAGACTGTCAAGGATTAGTCCGACAGACTCTTTTAAAAAGCAAAGCAAAGCAAAGCAAAGCAAAGCAAAGCACACACACACACACACACACACACACACACACACACACACAGGCTATATTATTTTGTTGTAAGCATCGACTATGAAGGAAAAATAGCTTATGATCCAAACACATTTAAGCAATTGCTGTAAGTAGCTAATTGAAGGGAATCTGAATTGCTACAGATGATTGGAGAAAACAAGTTTCAGGACTGGAGCCAAGATTTGTTTTCTTACAACATACTAACATGTTTGGAGTGGAAAGAGCAGACACCTTGCATTTGCTTGTCCACCCATTTTTTTTCCTTCCCCAGATCGTCCAAATTTGGTTCCAACTCCAGCATAAAGATACAACAAATATTTTATTTCGGGAAAAGATAAACAAGGCCAGGGTCTAAGCTAAATATGTAGATTTCAGAAGTGCCCCAGTTCTTCTCCTCTAGTTCTTTTGCAGCTGCCTAGCTTCTGTTTATTATTTATCAATTAGTTAATTTATCAACTAGGAAGAACAACAACACAAGAGCACTAAAGTGAAACTGGTATCTATGGCAGAGTGTGCATGTTGTAAACAGAATCTGGATGTAGAACAGTGATCTGCAACTCACAAAGGCAACTTTACAAAGCAAAACACGAAAACATGTAATTTCATTCTGTAATTTCAATCTGAAAGAATACACATGTAAATGATGGTACCACACGGATTGAGCCAATTGCGCAAACCTTTCCAAAAGAAAATCAGCATCTTGGAAATGAAGGTGCTAATTCCATTCGAGAGACCTGCAATAGGGTTCTGATCTTATGGGAACAATAATGACAGATATACCTTGCTCTCTAAAGCATGAGCTGACACAACACTGCCATGATGCAGAGGGAGAGAATATATATATATATATATTATTTTCACTGTAATCAAAAGAGACTGCTAAGTAAACATGCACTGGGAAATGTTACTATACAAACAGAAGCTTAAACACTTTGGTTCCTACAGAAGGGGCAAAAGGGGGTCTGGCTCAGGGCAGAGGGGTCTGGCTCAGTCAGTAGAGCTGCCGCCTTGCAAGCCCAAAGATCGATGAATGGCCAGGTCGAGACACGCCGCCGACAAAAAGCTGTGAAAGCCTCTGTGAGGAGAGATAAGAGCTGCCAGCTGCATTGGTCGAGTGTGGGAGGTGATGGCCAGCGGAGAGGCCAGACTGCAAACAGATACCATCTGGAATGTAGTTGTTCATGAAAGATTGGACATTTATATATTGTAAAAAAAAAAAAAACACCAAAACATTAGGGGGGTTAGGCAAGCCTGCCCATGTACACTGCCTTGGATTAAAGTCAGAGGAGAAATCCAATGACCAAGAAAGATGGTATATAAATACAGTACTGTATAATATATACAAGACTGACAGTATCAAAATACAAAGAAATTCCACAGGCGCGCGCGCGCGCACACGCACACACACACACACACACACGAATCTTCAAGTCTGTAAAGTAAAAAAAAAGGTCAGTGGAAAGGGACATTTTCTTCTGAACAATAGCTCTGATACTGGGGAGGGCTAGGCAGCTGCTGAGGATAATTTCTGTTGAACAGAGCCCTAAGTTATTAATAAGACAGAATCTCTTGACCTAGATATTTTTTCCTAGCTACAAGACAGAAAGAGACTGCATTTTTAAAAAAGCAACATATTATACTACATACTGAATTGTATTAAACAGACACTAACAAGTACAAAACTAAAAGAATATCTACTCTTCCCGATATATGTAGCATTGCTTTAAAGAGAACTCAGCATAATTTTGTACTTTGGCTTAAGATCTTGTTTTCTTTAATGCAAGCTAAGCTACAAAGATTTATTTTCAAAGCCACTTTGCCATTTGATTTATTCTCTCTCCGTTTCCTTTACCGTTGTAAAAATTTAATCAAAACTACACATAGGCATCCCTAGCACAGTATGACTTGGTTCAACCCCCCCCCCCTACTGAGATTCCTATATAACAAGTTTTAAATTTTATCTATCAAAGCTTGGGTCTCAATATACAGAGAATCTCAAGAAAATGTACACACACTTCATAGTGTCGAATTTATTATGCTATAATTCACACATATACTGCATATGGCGTATACTGCATATGGTGTACACAGAAGCAGTTGATTGACGCAGTTAATTAGTTAATGAATTAGATCAAGTGCTCGAAATATTCCCCATTTGAGTCTATACTGTACAATGCTGATATCATTGACTAAGGGATCTGCTGCAGATCCTGAAAATTGGCTGGCTATGCCTCTGGATCTGCAGACATCCACCAACATGTGTGCTGGGATGGTTCCACACATCTCTTCAACTGCTTTCCTTAGATCAGTGGGTCCCACTCCCAACCCAAATGCTGTGTGTCAGCATTTATCATTTCTCACACTAGCTGTGTTTTCTGATTTCCCACGGGCTGCCCAGAGACAAAGGAAGTGGACCTGGCTAAAGTCAGGGGTGGGGGTGGGAGAGAGATCACATCCATAGGCATTTCTGGAGAAAGCTGGTGGTCACCTCCCCTTTTGGGGATTACATGGTTTAGATGTAATGTTTAGGACAAGGAAACTGAAACCATGGCAAAATACCCACCCAACTGCTTAATTGTGACCTCAGATTACTACCCATCTTAACCCTGCTCAACCCGCTTTTAGAAATCTTATATGATGGATGGACAGAGTGAAGACATCAGGCTACTGCTTTATCATGGATTCATCTGATAAGTCACACTTACCACCACACTAAAATTGTGCGAGCTGAAGTCTCAACAAGCTGAAGGGATGGACACAGAGAACACACAACACTCAACATCTTGGGCAGCAGCATCAGTTATCTAAAACTTAGATTTAGATATTATTTAGATACTAAATAATATGAAGAAGCTCTCTCATACTGTATCAGATCAACAATCCAACTAGGACAATGCTATCTCCAGAACTCTTTCTTCCCAGCCTGCTACAGAGATTCGGCTCATTAAAGCAAAATGTCAGAAACTGCATGTGAGCCCTTGCACATAAAAGCCATGAGCTTCACCACTAATCTAGAGTCTTTCCTTGCTTCTAAGTCATTGAACAAATGAGAATCACTGGACCAAGTTCCACCAACTATTCCAGGAATGATAACCTATGTCTGAAGCAGCAGCAGGAGCACATCCTACTGGCTTTGAAACATCTCCAAGAAAGATTCCATTCTTTTTCCACTTTGGAACACTATAGGTACTTAAAACTATGACTTTCTGCCCCATTCTCAACTGAGAGGGGCTACGACGTCTCACCCTGTTTGACACACTTTATACGAAACCCGTCAACAAATACTGTAATCCATCTTAGAGTGTGTGTTTAGGTTTTCATGGCCAGCAATTATTCTCACAGAAGCAATAACAGGGTTAAAAGCCATGACACCAAAAAAATTAAAATCACAAGTCAAAACACAGTCAAAACTCTGTTTAAAACTTTATAAATCTTAAAATTAATCTAAAAGCAACGTTTCTGTCATCTATCAATGACCTTCATCAGGCAAAAAACAAAGCTATAGTGAGCTGTAAAGATTTGACTTGTTACTGGTGGTGTGAAAATGCACCTTTACCCATTTTCTACCACTGGTGCATTTTCGCATCACAGGTTAAATCAGGTTCAAGACAGAGATCAGAAATTTCCTTCAGAAGAAGGTGGGTTTGAGAGTCATTATAGCAAAGGCGGCTTTGGAAAGGGAGGCTAGAAAGGAACTCAAGTAGTTGTAGTGAGAAAGACTATTGCAGTAGGTAAAGTTATTTCCCTTGTAGGAATTCCCTGTATGCCCTGTCTTTATAGTCATGTTTCCTGGAAATAGGAGCCTGCTGGCATAAGATTAATAAACAGATGTTGTAATCTGTTGTTGGATAGGCAGGAGTGCAGATGCTGGGATTGAGAAAGCCTTTTTTTTTTTTTGCCAAGAGGCTTGATTTTGGGGGATTGCAGTAGGGCTTCCATTTCTTCTGTTTGATAGAGTCTAGCTAGTCAGTGACCGGTTTGATGTTATTGCACCCAACTGAATGTTGGGATCTCTTAGGGGGTTGATGGGATTTATGTCACTGCTATTGCCATTACATTCAGTGATATACAGGAATTAAAATTTACAAGTAACTTTAGTACAAAAAAACATTACTAAGGATTCTGGATGGTAGTGGTTCCCAAACGTACCTGGCTCACAGTGCCCCCATAGCCTCTTCTTCCCAGTTCTCCTGGGCGCCACCATCTTGGATCACACGAAATCTTGCGTGATCCAAGATGGCGGTGCCCAAATCTCACAAGATTTGGGTGCCGCCATCCTGGATCTTGTGAGATTTTGCATGATTTATTTTAGGATGACGGCACCCAAGAGAGTAGGTAGGAGGGGCCACCGGGGACTTTCCGTGGCTCCCTATGAGTGAGCCATGATGCCCTAGGTGTCAACTGCTGTATGGTCGGGTACAGGAAGAGGTCCATGGGGGTGACAACATGAATTCTCGCACCGGGTGCACCAAACCTGAGTGACACCTCTGAGTGCAGCTAACCCAGTCATAGATGACCACCACCCTTGAACAAAAATGCTTTATCCTTGATTTTTCTTTTGAAATTGTGCAAGGAAATGTGTACTTTTTCTGCAACAGTAGTCTTCCAGTTACAACTCTTTTGCAAGGAATGATTTTTGAAGATAAAGCAAGGATGGCCTTTGCAGAAAGCAAGAACTATAGAGCAGACAGATGCATTCAGATAATGCTTCATGAACTGATTCAAAGGCCACTGCACTAGCCCAAGAATTTTACTTAAGGCCCATCATTTACAACAGATCACAAAAAGCTTTTCAACTGCTTGCTCCTTCTAATTTAGTACGCTATTGTTAACAAACAAGTACCTCACTGAGCACAAAGACTGTATCGCCACCTGCTTCACGCCTAGAAGTATACCTCAGTCATGGGCACTAGTGACTGTGAAAATGAAGCCTGCTATCATATCACCAAGAACTTTCTCTGAATTGAAGGAGGTGTTGAACTTTTATGATTAAAGAGTATATCCACCTCCTGGAAGAATGTTTGAAGTTACTTGAAGACTTTCTTGATCTGCTTATCTGGATTTTTCTTGTTCTAAACAGAACTCCACACAGTGAAGAACTAACCTCGTTTTTAATCTGATATAATCACGGGGTTTTGATTACATAACCCTAACTCTTCCACCTTTAGGGCCTCTGCGTTCTAAGAGTTGTGTAGAAGACAGAATCTTGGCAGCTGTCATTGCTGAGGGTGCTGCTAAAGCAGCTGCACCTGCTGAAATGCCCTCAACTAGACCCACGGACCCATCCAGGGGTCCATGTAAGGGCCCACAACCATGCCTGGCCAGCACCTGAGGTAGCAGGATTGTGCTACTGCTTCCTATTACTGCCCAGTAAGTCAGGGTCCAGGTCCACAGGGAGGCTTACAGCTTGCTTCCCACCACCACCCAACATGCCTCCCAGGATTTTTGCACCAGGGCCCGCCAGAAGCTGAAACGGCCATCTCCTTTAGCACTACGCGGCTTCATCATCAGAAACGTTTTTCTCTCACACTCAACACCGCTTCCACAAGCCAAGAGCGTCTGACAACAGAACACTCTGCACAAGATTAGTTTTTAAACACACGGAAACTGGCAGCCCAATCCACTGTAACTCCTCACATGGTGATGCAGCTGCACCAGTGTGGCTACTGCTGTACCCCATGGAGTGTTTTGACCTCAAGAGGCCTCCTCTGGGTAAGGCCCATGCTGGCCAGATGAGTCTACTTGGACCTGCACCAACAATATTGCTGGAGCAAGTCCACATGGACCCATGAAGGCGAATAAGGCTCAGGAAGGGGATTCGGCGGGTACCACTGCCACCTCCCCAGGCCTGATCCGCCCTCCTCCCTGCCCCCATTAACATCCCATTCTGCCCACCTCCTGCCCCATTCTGCCCCCTCCTTGCCTCCCTCCCAGCCCCCGCACAGCCTTACCTGTGGCGGACCAGCACAGTCACTTGGGGGACCCGGCGACTTGCCACTTTTGGCAGCAGCCAGAATGCGCTCTCCAGGGGAGTTGCATTTGCAACAGCTGCAAAGCGCATTATGCCGGTGGAACGCTCATTCCGCCAGCATAACATGCCCTTACGATTGGGCGCAATTCCAACGGGGTCAGAATTTGCTTTGAAAACCAACTGCCTGGCACACTAGCCATTGCTTATGCTAACAAAGAGAGGCAATTGTGCCATGGTTAATGGCATACTTGGAACTCAATACCTATCGATCTTTAGCATGTCCCTGTAAACACCTATCACTGGCAGGCATTTGCTAAAGACTAAGGCACACATTATTTTTCCGTTATTACCCCTCACAAAGCTACCTACAATACCAGCAGTTTATCATCAGTGAAAGTAGTCGTTACCACAGCAGGAAGTAGTCATGAAAATAGTCAACTGCAAGAGTAAAGAGCTACAGTCAAGAGATATGTTTCCCTGTGTTTAAAACTTGAGTTACTTTAAGCATTATGAATGCACTGTGGTTAACTTTATTTTATAACACTAACAGCCACATGATCGCATACAGTTGTGCCAGATGAGCATGTGCTGCATGCTATGGGGAGGGGGGCGGAAAGAGATCAGACAGCCTGCAGGAGGGAAGTAAAAATATTTCTTAGTTACCTCCTGGTAGGCTGCCCAACCATCTATGGGTCTTCTTGAACCTGTGCCAGCCATTTTGCTGGCGCAAGTCCAATGACAGCCAGGATTGGAAAATGGGGGACAAGATCCAGAATAAGTCACTGCCACCAGATCTATCCCTTCCTGCCCTTGACACACAATGGTTCCCCGCTCCCTGCCCAGTTACTTCCCCTACCCTTCCCCTCCCAACCCATGAACCATCACTTGTGCCAGCCTACCTGCCCCAATGCCACCTTGGGTCTGGCAGCGGGGATCTGCTGTAGCAGCAACCCTGCAGTAGCGGCCTCAAGTGGCCCAGCAGCAGCATGATCTTTGCGCCATCACAGGGCCTTTTACGCCAGCTGATGTAACAACCGACATAAAAGGCCCAAAGGATTGGTCCGTTAGGCTGCACTCCTACACCCTTTCCTGGGAGTAAGTCCCAGGAAAATAGGACTCACTTCTGAGTAGACATGCACAGAATTGCACTGTTAATGACTGCAACTACACGTACATATGAATATCCCTTGGGTTCTGTGACACGTTTAGACAAAAACATCCTGAACAATGGCTAAAAAATCGTAAGTTAACAATTCAACAGTACTTGCAGATCCTCCTAGCTTCCTTGCATAAAACTGTTTGATCATCCCCAATTCTGAACAAAGTTTAGTGATGAAAAATGAAAAGAAAGCCTCATTTTATCTCCATCCATCAAGCTTATGTTTTAATCCATTAAATTGAAAAAAGGTACATCCTACAAAACGTAGGTCTACAAAATTAATAAATGTGGCACAGTCTGTTATTAATTTTATTACTTTTGGCTAAAAGGGATAGTATTTTCCTGGCACGAAGAATTGTTCCCAATGGAGCTGCACAATTTTACAGCTCAAATGTGAAAACAAAGATGGTTTTGTAAAGTATAGTATAGCAGGTCAAGTTTGGGGAATGGGGCAGAGGAGGAAAAGTGGCACACTTACGGTACTTCTTAATCTTACAATTATGATCAAGAGTTGTATTGTAAACAGGCACAAATAGGCATTAAGGAGGAGCTCCATAAGTAATATTGTCTTCCAAGAACGAAGCATTTCACTGGGCATATGGTCATAAAATGAATATATTTGTACAGTATTATCAAAACAATAAACAAAGATAAAACGAACAGCAGACGGTTCATTCCTCTTCCAGGAACCTTATCAATGCAACCAAGCCAACTGGCATAAAGATGTTACTACAGCATGCTTCCAGTGAGCAGTTATATAGGCACACTCAGCCAACCCCAGCCGGGAGCAATCAATTAATAACATGACAGCCAATCATCTGTAATCAGCCCCAATTCAGCTTGCCTGATGCACTACACCAATACTCAGGTTCTTTTGTAATTAAAGGCACAAGACCATTCCTAGTCACTTACTAGTCACTTAGTAAGACCATTCCTAGCATTGGTTGTGCTCTTACTTAATGCAGGAGTCCAGATTTTATTAATCACTGATAGTTCTTGTTTGCGGTTCAGGACAGAGCCCCCATGTTTAAAAATCTCGATAGCTTATAAGCTTAAACATACCCTATAATTCGCTTTGGGACATATAATTGTCTACATCAGGACAACAAAACGCTTTATTAATACCAGTGTCCGTGAACATGAGTGAGCATGTAGGCTAAGACATGTGAAACAGTCGGCACTTGCAGAGCATACAATAGACACTGGACATGTTATTGATTATGGGGGCGTGGAGAAATTGTCGAGCGAAGCCAATTATAGGGTATGTTTAAGCTTAGAAGCTATCGAGATTTTTAAACATGGGGGCTCTGTCCTGAACTGCAAACAAGAACTATCAGTGATTAATAAAATCTGGACTCCTGCATTAAGTAAGAGCAGGACCAATGCCCTCCCATGCTTTCTTCCTCCATAGTTCCACTTCGTGATGGTTTCTCCCAATCTTTCTGACTGGTTTTCCCACACCTTGGCATACCACTTACAATGAACGTAGTGGAGGGGTGTTAGGTAGTGAGTTTGTGCCATGCTCCCTGCTGTGTGTTGTGTAGCCTATGCCATCTTGGGCAACCAGAAGTCACCAGACATCAGCTTGAGTGTTCAATGACTTTTCCCCTAATCTATAGCATTTAAATAGGCCTCTATGGGAAAAATAGTTTTAAGTTATGCATTTTTAATATACGTGTTGATTTCCGAGAGCGTAAACCCCATGTATATCAAGAGGTGTCTGTATTTCTCAAAGTGCACCATTTTCATTTACCTGAATGAACACCATTTCAGTTGCTTGAATGTGATTCAGAACTCCATTAGATCTCCATGGGAGAAACCTCTTGCACATATGGATTTTTAAAAAACAACAACAATGAGATAGAATAAAATGCAAGTCTTTAAGTTCTAACCTATCTAACCACGGTCCATATACTTCAGAAGTTTTATAAACACAATGGTTAAACATATTTCTTGCTTGTGTACTGTAACATGTGGCTTTATTGCTCCCCTAGGGAGGGAAACCAGGGCCTGAAAAGAGTTCAAAAGCTATAAAATCAGAAGCAGCAGTTCCAGATTATTTCTGGGTGAATATTTTGATGGTTCAGATCAAAGTAAATATATATTGTCAATCATTTATACAATCATGTATTTCGGGACAATCCTGACACCACAGTCCGCTTATCCAAACAAAGTTCCCCTTCAAATCTACATGAAACCACGAGATTTCTGGAAACTGCCAGTCCTCTTTCTAGACATGCACTGCATAGCCATGAAGAAGCCAGGCCTAACACTGAATCCCACCTACTTCAGAAGGTTAAACTGACCAATATTTACCGATTAGGACCCCATACAGCAAACAACTTGAATCTGCAGAGGAACATAGTAGTTTCCTTCATCAGAAGTATACAGACATTCAATTTACAAAACTATATTCTAATACCGATTGCATCACTTACAGCTCAATCCTATGCATGTCTACCCAGAAGTAAATTTCACCGAGTTCAATGGGGCTTACTACCAGGAAAGCGTGTATAGGATCGCAGCCCTATTCTAGTTCAGTGCAACTATTTAGAAAATAGATTCTCAACCCCTTCCCAGGGGTTCTCAACCCCTTCCCAGCCAAGTACCACCTCCGGCGCTACCCTCCTGCTGCGTACCACCGGAAGTGACTGGAGATGACAGTTATTTCTGGGTTTTCAGAGGCCAAAAACCACAGGTACGAGACTCTGGGCGGGTGGGGGGGGGGGCTTCTCAGCATTCCCAAGAGGTTCGGCCAAAGGCAGAAAAGCCTCTTGGGAGTGAAAATGTGCCGCTGAAAGCACCACGTCATAACGGGGTTCCGGCAGTCCGAATACCACCGGCAGTTGGCTGAAGTACCACTGGTGGTACTGGTCGAGAAACCCTGGATTAAACCGATACTTCTTTCTCCAGATCTATGAAGTATGGAAAAACAGATCAGTCAGCTTTCTTTTCAATGAGTGCACAGACAGATTCCATTCACTCAACAGTTTTTACGTGTCAAACCAAAGTTAAGTCCATGTTGTATGATTACTTGTATTTCCACAGCAACCACCATACAGAAAATCTATTCTAAACATTCCTATTCCAAGTCTGTGCCATAGCATGCTGGCATTCGTTTAGGATAAATCATGGACTCAAGCTTTCAAGGACGACTACCACTGCTGCCCTTTGCATTGACAGAAAAAAAGTAAACATTGTACAGTATGTGCCTAGAAGAAACAGAAGGTAGTATTTTAAATAAATACTGTTGACAACTGTCTTATTTTCTCCCACATAATTGACAAACAAGTCAGGGTATCCAGAGCAAGATTATATGTGGCTTTTATTGATTTAAAAGGGGCTTTTGATTCAGTAGACAGAGAACTGTTATGGAACAAGCTTAGTTCACAAGGAATAGAAAAAGACTCCTGCTACTGATTAGATCCCTCTATACCAACAACTCCTGCAAAGTGCGGTGCCCGCGAACTGGGGCCCTATCCCAGTCCATATCTGTTAATAAAGGAGTGAAGCAGGGATGCATTTTGGCCCCCCTATTGTTCAATTTATTTTTGAATGATCTTGCCCTGGCCCTGGAGGATGTAAACAGTCACTGTCCATGTTTGGGCAACTGTCAGGTACCGCTGCTTTTGTATGCGGACGATATGATTCTCCTTTCACGTACTCGTGTGGGTCTCCTGAGGCTACTTAATAGATGTGCTGAATACCTAACAGCCAACAAACTGAACATTAACTATGCCAAATCTAAAATTATGATTTTTGCAAATAGATACAAAATCTATAACTGGACCTGCAAGGGCAACAATATTGAACAAGTCCGCCAGTTTAAATACTTGGGCATCACATTCCATTACAGGCACTCTTGGGCTTTTCATCGCCGCTCCATTTCTAATTTGGCCAAACTCTCATCTTCAGGAGTTGCGAGATTTTATTTTACTCTGGGCAACAGATATGTCCCAGCTGCTCTGGAAGCCTATAAGGCCAAAGTTGTCTCTCAAGCTTTATATGGTGTCCCGATTTGGTTCAAGGCTTCAGACCTAGCCACGGAGCGTATCCAATCTAATTTCCTCAGGAAAATTTTGGGTATGCCACGTTGTGTTCCGTACTCAGCTCTGTGCCTTGAAACCGGTCTTATAAGGCTGAATACATTGGCGTGGCTAAGATTTGCCAAATTTTGGCTGGGCATTCTTTTTAAAGCGACAAGTGATAGCCTGATTTACCACCTACTATCAGACACATCTTTGCCTTGTGGGGTTTCTAGTCTGCTTACAAAGCTAAAATCGATGGGGCTTGACAGTGAGATGCTAGGCATGATGGGGTTAGCTGCAGCATTTAGAACTATTAAGGAGAGAACTCTCGACATCGAGCGCCAAGAGTTAATCAGTGCAGCTGATACAACGTGTTCTCCATTGCATCTCCATCTGCCTATAAAGTTTGGGAAGCTGTCAACTTATCTATATCAGTTGCATAACCCACAGCTAAGAAGGGCTTTTATGCTGGCAAGGTGTAACGCTCTCCCTTCTGCCCTTTTATGGGGGCGGTATAAAGGAATACCTGTTTCAGCAAGGCTCTGTTCATGTGGCATGAAGTGTGTGGAGACATCTGAGCATATCTTTTTATCATGCTCTCTGCACAAGTCTTTCCGTCAGAAACACCTTAATTCGATACTGACGTGTTTTCAGGGCTGGATGGAGGCGGATATTCTCCGAGCCCTTCTGTCAACAGAAGATGATGGGAGACTTGATGATGTTGCAACTTTTGCTTCTGTGGTGGTGGCTACTCGGGAAATGAGTTTTGATGTATAGATTAATTGTGGGACAGTTTGGGGAGAAATTTTCTGCAGGATTGTGGTTGTTGTCATTGGATCTGTTGGGGGATTTTTGGGTTGTTTGTTTATGTTTGTCTGTTTGATATGTTTATGCCAATAAAGGTATCTATCTATTTTAAAGAATAATTCTATATACAGGAAAAAAATAATTTCTTCTACATGACCTTTGTCCTCAATATCTTCTTTCATTTCCTTCCTCCATCTTCCATCAACACACTAAGACACATCTTCTTCTGCCATTTTTTCTCATCTTAAAATTGAGATATGCAGTTGTCAACTTCCCAATAATGGAGATCTTAAGTCTATTTCTGGCTTTTGAATGGCTGAGTCCTCAAACTGACCAATTCCATTTGGCATATGCCACAACACATGGATGTGTTAACACAAAAAAAATTCTCCCACCGGACTTGAACTGCACAACCCTTTCCACTATGATGAAGGAGCAAACTTGTATTGATTGAACTGCTGGGATTACATGTCACATTGTTTTAGCAGCTAAACAGTCTTCCTTTTCTTGCTTTGTTCTTTGCTAGCTCTAGCCAAACCGTTTGCTGCTGTCAATCGAAAGGTCGGCAGTTCGAATCCGCGACGGGGTGAGCTCTCGTTGCTTGGCCAGCTCCTGCCAACCTAGCAGTTCCAAAGCATGCTAATGCGAGTAGATAAATAGGTACCGCATGCGGGAAGGTAAACAGCGCTCCGTGTTCCAGCCACATGCTACGCCTTGTGGCAAGGAGAGTCATGACCACAGAGGCGTCTTCGGACAAAGCTGGCTCTTCGGCTTTGAAATGGGGATGAGCACCACACCCTAGAGTCGGACACGACTGCACTTAATTGTCAGGGGTCACTTCTACCTTAAAACTTTTGCAACATCCACTAAGGGGCTGTGAACCGAAAATTTAAAGCAGGGGGCAGGTGCAAGCTCTCAATCCTGCATTTCCTATCACGAGACACCAAGATTTTTTTTTAAAAAAAGTAAGCTGTCACCTCCATAGGGCATTCTTGATTTCATGGAGTATTTGACTATAATCAAATAGTCAACCAATCAACATGCATTACACCACTAATATAAATATTCTTTACCTGACAGGGGACTATATAAAAATAAATCGTTATGTAATTTTTTCCAGCATTTTCCCCCACTCCATCCACCCCCCAATAAAGAAAGCAAGTGTCCCTTTGATTGTTGACCAGTTAGCAGCCTTTTTTTAAAGGTAGCCTCATTTCATGCACTGTTGTGACAGATGTGCACCAGATTTGCAAGAAAACAGAAGCCTAGCCTCCAGGAAGGAGCCTTGTGTTTATCCATTCATCATAAGAGAATGAGGCACATAAAGCCATCCTAAAAATCAAGTCATAAATATGTAATATTTCTGGGCTCATGTTGTTCTATCTGCATACATTACCTCTTTTGTAAACCCTCAACAGCTATTTCAAGAGTCATGTATGCACTACTGACTTACTCGGAGCCATTTAAGCAAGGCAAGACCTCTGGATGTAGGACAGAACAGCTTATTTCAGACATGCTTCAGACCCAGAACAACCACATGTTGGTGAAGAACTCATAACACCTCCAGAAGAGTTTATTAAAGCAATGGTCTGCATCTGAAAATGGTCCACAAAAGCTTGTGCTATGCTTTTAAGGTGTTACAAGACTCTTTGTTGTTTTTGTCTTATATAATGTAAAGTCAGTGATGAATAACTAATTTTTTTTGCTCCCATTGACACAAAGCTGCTTAGAAAAAAAAACACAAAAGGCCAATTGATAAATTACAGACCACACGAGGACAACGGGTGAAAATGGTTCTGACTCCACAGACAGACAGCATGAGCAATACTGCCGCAGAGACTTACTACACCAGTGGTTTCCAAACTTTCTACTTTCAGAAAATCCTTATCTATTTCAACTCATCTTCCAGGGCATCCTGGTATCTCTGCCACAGAACTTTAGCACATTCTGATCCCATTCAAGGTCACAGACATGTTTCTTGAAAACAGTGGGCAGGCTGCTGGATTTTACAAGTGTGCATTGCAAAGATCTATAATAGGAGACAAATTGTCTTCCAAGAAGTTCATCCAGTATTACTGATTGTGGAGGAACCCATAAGCGCCCAAGAAAACCCAGGGTCCCTTGGACAAGAATTTTAAGCCACTGCTCTGCACAACTGGGCCAGCAACCACAAATGAATTGTGAATTATAAGTGAACATGACAATCCATTTTCCCCACAGCCCATTAAACTAAGGGTAATATAAAGAAGAATTTTCTTCTTGCTAAACACAGAAAATGTTTGCTCAGAAATTCTTCCAATCACCACGTATGCACACGGAAAGGCTGAAATTCAAGAGAAAGTGTCTTTCCCAGTGGATTCATGAGATTTGAAACAGGATCTTCCCAGGCACAGCTTATGCTCTTAACCACTATGCTACACTACTCTGGCATGGAACAAAAGCGATGTCTTAATGCGGACATTCACTACAAGAAGCTGAAAAAATAGTAAGCATATGGAGCTAGGGTTTGCATTGGTGTTCATCTCTGAACACATGAAATCCAAGACTGCATACTTTCCTGGGAGCAAGCCCCACTGAATAAAGTGGGTCTTACAGTTACTTCAAAGGAAACATGCATCATAAGCCTATATTGTCGGAGTGGTTAGTCTATTTTACCCAGGGTCTGAGGTCCTTCCCAGCCTTACTAGAGACTGGATTACAAAGATAAGGATTCACAAAGTTGGACAGGCATCTGTCATAAATCTTTCAGGTACAGGGCAGCACCAGACAGATCCTCTTGTGGACCCACACCAACATCACGATTCTAAGACACCAGCTTAACATAATTTTTCAAGAGGCAATTTTGCAATCCCAGTTCCCACCTAACAGGTGCACATGAAAGTGTGACAATGCAATTGTAATCTTAAACATAGTTTTAAAGGGCTACTAAAACAAACTCTATAAAACAAAGAATGAGAGAAGCAGAAATAGACTGAGATGCCACCAATTATGAATCCCATCTACTTGTTTCCCCCAAGGAATACAATCCTGCCCCTATGTCTATTTGCTAGGCAGCAAGGCTCAAAGAGGACGAAGGCAGACGTTCTACATGTGTCGTGGGCAGCTTTCCACACGCTCGCTGCAGAGAGGGTGTATTCAAATCAATTCCATTGTGGTACAGTCCTGTGCATGTTTACTGGTTAGCCCCCCTGCCCCTGCCATCGATGGGGCATCCTCCCTAGCAAGCGCGTTGAGGATCGCAGAAGGAAGGTCTTTCTTCCCCTTCAGAGTACAGTTCAGGGCTTATGGTCGAAGGTGCTGGTGGCAACGCCTCCGCAAACGAGAAGGTACACCAGGATCCCAATAGCCACTCTTCAGCTGAGGAGCAAACAAACGCGGAACGCGGAACGCGGAACGCGGACCCCCCCCCCCCCGTAGCCAGAAGTCTTGAGCGTCCAACCTTTTGCTTTCTACTCTCCCGGAATTACTTCCATCTCTGGATGTCTGGAAACCAGACTCTCTCTCTCTCTCCCTCTCCCCTCTGTATGCATCCAGGGGACGACCCATCCTCCCCCTCTGCAACACAAAACCAGTTTTCCGTTTCCCGATCAAGCCAAGGAAAAACTTCCCCCTCCAGCTTCTACTGTAGTTCTCCCAAGTGCTTCCCTCCCGGAGCAGGAACCACCAAAACAATTCCCCTTCTCGCTTTTGGGCTCTCACCTTCCTCCCTCATGGGGGGGGGGCAAGATAGAAGGGGGGTGGTAGTTGGCACATGCACAAAGTAAGCTCCCCCACAAGACACAGCTGCTGTTTCTGTAGGCTAGATTCAGTGCAGGGACCGTGTGGGATTTTATACACTATATTGGTGCGCGCTTCGCAGCTACTACGCTGCTCCAAATTGGGCACAGACCAGGGGCGAGCAGGGATCGCCAAGAACCTGAGATGAAGGGGCGGAGCGCGGCAGTGGCGGCGGCGTCCGTGCCGTGCTGTAGATGCTCAGGACGCGGGGAGCGACAGAGCTTCCTCCTCCCGCCCCGTCCACCGTCTGGAGTCTCTAGGCGGCCGTGCTGCGGCCACGTTCCCCAAGGCTCCCCTCTTACCTGCCCTTGCGTCCTCTCCCGAGTCGAGATGACCAACGCGAGCAAGAAGCCAGCTTGCACTGCAGAAGATGGGTGGGGGTGGGCAGTAGACCTCCGTTGCAAAGAGGAGGCGAGGGAGCTGCACGGCTCTCTAAGCCGTCCAGCCTGCCCGCGCTCAGGGCTTTCTCCACACATTGAATGAAACTCTCCCACGGCCGAGTTGTTGCTGCAGCTGCTGCTCCTGCAGCCGCTAGCGGCGCCCAGCTCCGTTCTTCCCACTGCCTTGCAACGCAGAGGGGAGTCGAGGGAACGGTGCCGCCTTTCCCCGAAGCTGCTCCTTTTCCATAGGCGGCTTAATCCCAGGAGACTCGCAAGGCAGCAAGTAACACGGATCGCCTCGAACTCTTGGCTGCCTCCCGCTCAGAGGAAAGCTGTGAGATTTACTTTTCCTTGACTTGTCCCCTCGGCTCTTGATGGTTTGCTCCACGCTGAAATGGGGAAGGGGCGGGGCGGGGGATGCTGCTCGCACACAATAGGCTTGAATCGACCTCGGCGATGTAACGGAGCAGACCCGGCTGGGAAAGCAGATCCCTGCCCCGGCTTTATCTTATCTTGTTTTATTCAAGTAGTAGGTGATGTTCGGAGGTTGGCCCGAGTGATATAGGGAGGACGCAGCCAGCAAGCACGAGCGACCCAATGAGCCTAAAGGTGGAAGGAACATCCATTGTCTCGCTGGATATATCTGTGATGATGAGCAATCCTCCCCTGTAGGTATTATTCCTACATCTGAACTGACAACGTACTAACGTAGTCCTCTGTTTAAGCCGAAGTAACTAACTCCCATTCAGTTCAATGGACTTTCCTCTTGGGCCAATTGTATAAGATTGCAAAGGGTGCACGTACGCACTGTACACACTTACCTGGGAGAGAGTGTGCACGCCGCAAATAACAGAACTTCTACGATGCAAAGGATTTCATTGTCCATTGGCTTTAATCTTGTTTTTGTGGCTTAGGCAAAAAAAAAAAAAGGATAAATTTCTGTTGGTGTGTATTATCTAATGTATTGCAGAATTTGTTATTTTTAAAAACTGATGCCCCTTTTTTCTCCATAAAGCGCTCTCAAGAAAAAAGACACATTAAAACAATCCATAAGGAAAAAATCATAAAACAAACTATGCCTCTTGTTTAGGTTTAAAACAGTGTTTGAAACACCAGTAACTAGGTCTGGTTGCTAGATTGCAGGGTCTATTTTTTCATACCCCATTTGAAACTGGGTATGAAAAAATGGACCCTTCAAACTGGCAGTTTTGAATCTGCCTGGGCTCCAAAGTGGGCCAGAAGACTGACAGTTGGCTTGGGCCTTTAGGCCTTTTCAAGCTTGCCTCATGGTGACATCAAGTGTACAGCAGGACCTGGAGGTCCTCTTATATCTTCCCGATATCTTTTATATATAATTCCCATGTTGCTCAACCACCAAAAATGAATTGTCCGTGTGTGTGTGGACTTCCAGAACCCTGCTTCTTCCCTGACACAAAGTGGGACCTCCCCTGCTCTCCCCCTATAGTAAGTAACATGAATTTATGCCTATAGATATAGATATAGATATACATATAGAGTGTGCAGAGGCCTGTAAGCCCCTTTGAGCAGTGACATTGTCACTGAGCTCATATGGGACCTAAATATCAATTAGTATAGGAAAAATGTTAGACGTAGACCAGGGGTTCTCAACCTTTGGAGGCCCGGGTACCCCCTATCACGGCCCAATTTTCTGAAGTAGTAATAATAATAATAATAATAATATAATATACAGTATTTAAATACCGCCTTTCTGGTCATTGGATTTCTCCTCCGACTTTATTCAAGGCAGTGTACATGAGCAGGCTGTTCTAAACGCCAAAGGGTTTTTACAATATAACAACGTTCTAATCTTTCATGGAACCCTTCATTCGAGATGCTTACTTTCACAGTGCAGCTCTCTCTCTCTCTCTCTCTCTCTCTCTCTCTCTCTCTCTCTCTCTCTGGCGTTTGCCTCAGCATGCTTCAGCTGCAGCTCCACTCCCCCACAGGGCTCTGCAGCTTATCAGCTTGGCGTGCCAGCAGCTCTCCGACAGACTTCCGGCCGTCTTGAACTGCTGTCCTGCAGATCTTCAGGCATTTGTGAGACAAACGCTCTACCAACTGAGCCAGACGTCCTGCTAATTGCTAATTAATTGGATTGATCAATTAATTAATTAGGTAATTAATCATTAAATAAAAAAGTACTAAAACAATTTTAAATGTGAAAAAATGTCTTATTTAACTCTGAGTGTGAGAGAGAGACAGACATGCAAGGATCTCTTTTTTTTTCTCAAAGTCACACTTCCCAAAATCAGCTCCTCCCTCCCCCACCCCACCAAAGTACTATTTCCAAAGTACAAAAATAAGGCCAAAACCAAAATCAGAGAGACAGAAGGGCTCCGAAAATAATTACAATTTAAAATCCATGTTAATTAACACTTAATTTGCTGCTGATGGGGCAGATAAGGGGCAGGGCTTGGCATACCCCCAGCAAGAGGTCCGCGTACCCCTAGGGGTACCCGTACCACAGGTTGAGAACCCCTGACGTAGACTATTATTGTTGTACTATTTGTATGATATTATTGTTCATATAGTATTTTTATTTTTGGTTGTCAATCATGCAAGAAATGTTAATAACATATTATAACATATATTAAATGCAATTAATTAATGAAATGAGGATGTACTGGTCCTAGGGGTCCATAGGCTAACTACTTTCCCTTGACCTCAGCCCCCTTCCTGCACCTGCAGTATGGGGATAATAGTACTGAGCTGCCATTCAGGGATGTGGTAAGAATAACAGTGTTAATGTTTTTGAAATGCTTTGAATATTCCAAAGCACTATACAAATGCTAAATAGTAGTAGTAGTAGTAGTGACATTGCATTCATGTTTTATCTAGGCTTACCAGATTTTCGGGGAGGCAAACCGAAGAGGATGTGATATCACGGGGGGAGTGGCAAGAAACAGTGATGTCGCTTCCACCGGAAGTGATGTCACAAAGGGGCTTGTCCGGCCACCGCAGCCAGAAGTGACGTCACAAAGGGGTGTGTCCAGCCGGGAAAATCTCCAAATAAATAACTAAATTTTCTTGCATTTCCCCACCACCGCCACTTGCTGCTGCCATCTTCGTCCCAGCCGGCTACTCACGGCTGCCAGGACATCCCCCGCCACCTCCACTGCTGCTTACCGCCGCCATCTTCGTCCCAGAAGGCTGCTCGCAGCTGCCGGGACTTCCCCCGTCACTGCTGCTGCTTACTGCCACCGTCTTTGTCCCGGACGGCTGCTTGCGGCCGCCTTGACTTCTGCCACTTACCGCCGCCATCTTCATCCCGGCCAGTTGCTCCCGGCCAGTGGGACAGCCACCGCCACTGCTGCTTGCCACCACCATCTTCGTCCCGTCCCATGCTCTGGTCCCTAATCAGATGGAAGTGCCAGGTATTGCTGTACACAGGAACACATTTCCATGTGAATAAATACACTTTAGTTCTTAGAGTTCAAAACAATCATTCTGCCAGGAAAACTCCGTCATAAAATACACTTTATTATTAAAATTTTGATGGTAAAACTTTACGTTTCGCTCCCATCATTGAAAGCATCCTCAGAAGTCTTTAGCTACACCCTGCAGCCAGCTATAAAAACCTTCTCCTGTTCTCCCAAATGTGCAATTTGTAAGTTTTGAGTGGAACTGTTGAATTTACCCACGAACCGGGGAGTTGCGGGCAAGAGCCTGGAAATTGGTAATGAAGATCAGTTGTGAGAGAATTAACTGTAATGCAAACATTTGGGAGAGCAGGAGAAGGTTTTTATAGCTGGCTGCAGGGTGTAGCTAAAGACTTCTGAGGATGCTTTCAATGTTGGGAGCGAAACGTAAAGTTTTACCATCAAAATTTTAATAATAAAGCAGACGAGGACCCAGACATTTTACGCCCGGGGGCTCCACCTTTTACCACCCTCTCATAAAACTGTCAAAATTAGGTTTCAGTTTTAATAAAGCGGTTTGGGGGGGGTGTAGGGGTTTTCCGGGTTTTTTTAGGGTGAAAAAGAAACGTTTGCGGTGTGTGTGGTGCTTTTGGAGTACTTGTCTTGTGTTGGCGGGGTGCAGGCAAGCAGCATTTTCCCGGAACGCATGTTTTCTTTCTGGAACTTCCGGCGCTGCCATCTTGAATGGGCAGGACTCTCTGGAGGACCGACGGACCAGCGAGACGGAGAGAGAGTCCTAGAGAGTCCCGCCCATTCAAGATGGCGGCGCCGGAAGTTCCGGAAAGAGAACATGCGTCCCGGGAAAATGCTGCCTGCACCCCGCAGACACAAGATAAGTGCCCCAAAAGCACACACACACCCTGGGGGGCATGCACGAGGCAGCTGCCGCCCTGGGAAGCAGCAGGGGGGGCAGCAGCTGCCCGCGAAAAAGAAAAAAAATGAGAAAAAGCCAGAAAAAAGGTAAAATAATAACGAAACTTAAGGGGCCCGCGCCCCACCCCCCTCAGTGCCCTACGCCCTGGGACCCCCTGCCCCCCTAAAGACACCTCTGTAATAAAGTGTATTTTACGACGGAGTTTTCCCGGCAGAATGATTGTTTTGAACTCTAAAATCTGGACACGTCGAGATAATCTAAGGACGTATATACTTTAGTTAGTTTTTACAGATCAAGAATTTGTGTACACTGAACACCCGCCCGCCACACTCCCCCCCCCCAAATTATGCTACTGAAGAGCATATAAATCTTGGTTGGAAATATACGTACAGGTAGTCTCCAAGTTATGGACGTCTGACTTAAAAACATTCTGAGTTACGGATAGCCGTATTAGCACTTTCACGCAGACGCAGTCCTTCTGAACTTGTGCTTTTGCATCTGCACGATAGCACTATTCCGACTTCGGTTGGTTCCGATTTCTGGACAGATGTCTAGAATGGAACCAGGATATAAGTCCTGAATCTATGAGTTTGGTGTGAAGCTGATGATACCCAGTTATACATCTCACTGCCATCTCCAGTTGGGGATGATGTGGCTTCTTGAACTGGTGTCTTGAGTCAGTGAAGTGCTGGATGCAGATGAACGAACTGAAATTCAATCTGGATGAAACAGAGGCCTTCCTGGTCAGGAGATCTGCTGACCCAGAGGCCGTGTGTTTGCCTGCACTATATGGGGTTGCACTCCCCTAAGAGGACCAGGTTTAAAACTTTAGTTCGTTTTTACAGATCAAGAATTTGTGTACACTGAACACAGATTGAACCTGAATCCAGGTACAGACTAACAGTGATTGTTACCGGGTACACAGATATACTCAGGTAAATGTATCATGTAAACAGCACTATGGTAAGCACTATACGAGACCTTCCCTGCCCTCCCACTACACACTTGTCCGTACTCTCATGTGCGTCATCACAGTTGCATCATATTTCCTCTTTTGAGTGTGTTAGTTTCACATGCTTACTTATGCACATTTACAGAGTCAGTTGCCCACCAGAGCTCTCAAGCATACATTTCTGTTCTAGCCTCTCACAAATACACAGACACACAGTCACTTTCCATTTGCCTAATCTCATGGGCGCCGGAGACAGAATTGCCCAGGCCAATTTTGGTGTGATTTGTGCTCAGAGGCAGGCCAGTCATGAGGCCGGCCGGCCAACCAGTCCCCTTGCTTCTGCTGGCAGACTGGGGCAGGTAGCATAGCAAGCTGTCACTCGTCTGCCCTGGCTCACTGCGTGCCTGGCCACTGCCCCATCCCTTCCTTCTTGCTGTCTTGAGAGCACTTCCTTATCTCATGGTTGCCTCTTTTCTTTCTTAATCTTAATCCATATATACTGGCTCCCCCTGAGATAATCTGAGGGGCTCTCCTATGCATACTAGCCATAACTGAGGCCAGGTAGGAAAAAAACAAGAGGGAGGGCCTTCTTTGTGGCAGCACCACAATCATGGAACTCCTTCCCATTTGAACTGAGATCTGCAAACTCCCTTGGAGTCTTCCAATGGGATTTAAAACCTTTTTTTTTCTTGGCTTTTTTGTTATGGTGTGGGTGTGGGTGTGTGGTCTAGGATAGGGGAAGATTTATGCTGCTATTTTGATTGCTGCTGGTTTTAACTGTTCCAGAGGCATGATGGTTCCCATTTTTTATTGTTTTATCAACACAGTGTCTACATTTATGTACTTTTACTACATTCTGTTGGTTTGTATTCTTATGCGGCTGTTTCATTATTTATAGTATGGCCTATTCATATTGTTATGGCTTGTTTTTAATCATATTGTTTAAGTATTTTATTGTGTGTTTTTATTGTCATTTTTGTGATTTTTATGCAATGTAAGTTAACTTGGGCACCTCATTATGGGGGGGGGGGGAGAGAAGACAGGATAGAAATGGATAAATAAAAAAATGTCCCAGATCAACTGAAATGTACGCATGTCAGTATATTGAAAAAAGAGCATCTCCTCAATCTCCTGCTGCTGCACGGAAAACATTATCTTGGGAAATTACCTAAGATCATGTAACAGTATGGCTGACCCTGAATATTCCTTGTCAAACTTTCCCACTTGCATTCGCACTGCCTGTTCCTGAATACCAACTTCAGTCAACTTTGTCTCACTGGAATCGACTAGTCACGGCCTTCTTTTCTGCCCAAAATAGCTATGATAAGCACTTTGAAGGGCGAATGAAGAATGGAAGAGCTTTTCCCCCTCTTTTAACAGCACAGATTAAATAAGAAGGTGCATTTAAGACAGAGTCTGCATCTAGGAAATATTCTTTACCTTTTCTAATAATTTACATGTTCTTGAGCACGTATAGATAGTTCCCGGCTTACAGATGGCTGTGTTCACGCTTTCAGTTAATTGCAGTTGGTCCAGTCTTGTGCTTTCTCCCTGGCACGATAGCACTATTCTGACTTTCATCAGTTCCAGCTTCTGGATGTACCTCCAGAATGGAATCGGGACGTAAGTTGGGGACTTCCTGTACTGGCAGTGCACTGTTGTATTGTAATTTCTGAGCATCTTGTGCTGAAATACGTTGTGTGTTGTATCTGAGATGTTGTTGTTGTTGTTGTTGTTCAGTCGTTAAGTCGTGTCCGACCCTTCGTGATCCCATGAACCATATCCCACCAGGCCTTCCTGTCCTCCACTATCTTCCTGAGTTTGCTCATTTTCATGTTCGTTGCATCGGTGATGCTGTCTAACCATCTCATCCTTGGCCTTCCCCTTCTCCTTTTGCCTTCAATCTTTCCCAGCATCAGAGTCTTCTCCAGAGAGTCCTCTCTTCACATTAGGTGGCCAAAATATTTGAGCTTTAGCCTTAGTAAAGTCCAAATACCTTCTCTTGCATGTGTTTTTTGATGGCCTGAGCAAATCATTCTCTCAGCCTCAGTTCCATAAAATAGGATTTATAATAAGTGATAAATAACTTTCTTTATGCATTTGATCTCTACTGTACTGCACAGATATTTCAACAGGTGCGGGTAATATGACTAATTCTAAAGAATGTGATAAAGCTGTGTTGCTAATCTTCCTAACGGTATGATAAATCTTTAATGTTTTGTTAGAATACACACAATGGCAGAATGTTTTGTTAGAATACACACAATGGCACATTTTATGCCACATTTTACCCCGTTCAGTTTAGCAAATCTCAAGACCTAAAGATTAGGATAAATGCTACAACATTAAAATGCTGTTTCCTAGCCTGCAAGAAATTGTATTACTTTTGTAAAACTGTATGATCTGTCTTACAGGATTTAACATAAATTTTAAAGCTTCCAAGTTAGTAGTGTCATGGTAAGCCAAGCAGTTTGGACCTGATAGATGGGTTGAATTGGCCCAAGTGGTTGTATGTTTCTCCATCCTCCACCTCAGCGGGGTTGCCGCAAGAGGGGTGCGCTCCACTTGGTGTTGGAATCCTTCCTGGTCCCAGGAAAAGGGGTAGAAGCAAGGGAGGGGACTTGCTGGCCCAACAACTGAGATGATTAATCTGATAGACCATGGAGATGCCATGGACCTCAGCACCACATCTGACACCGCATCTGGCAACATCTCCTATGATATCTGTGGAAAAAATGTTGGCTAACCAAACAAACAGAGCTTGATCTCATGTTAGTGCAAAAAGACACATGGCAGAATCTCTTTTTTTTCCCCTTACCCCACCAAAGTACATTTTCCAAAGTACAAAAATAATAAGCAGGCAAACCTCATCATGTTGCAAGGAACCCTCGACTCGCGTTCTGCTGCTCTGAACTGAAAATGAAAGTGAAACTGCAGAGCAGTTTGAATTTGAAAATACTTGCCGACACTTAGCTGATCCAAGGAGATAAGGCTTTTAAGTCTTAAGGCTCTTTTGCGGCTGAGACTGCTGCTGACACATGCTGGGGCAGAGTTTTGGTGCGAGTAACAAGTAACTTTTAAAATTCCGAACAATCATCTGCTGATCGCAGAGCTGATAAGGGAGAGGCTTTGGCGTACCCCCATCCGTTGGTCTGCATACCCCTAGGGGTACGCGTACCACAGGTTGGGAACCCCTGGTCTAGATGTAACCCTGTAATCTTGCAAACTATTGAAAAAATGTATGTGATGAAATACTTGATATAAAGTTATCTGCAGTTTCTCTGTGTGGCTCCTGCATAGTGCCACCTGCTTGGGGATGGAGCCCCAACTTCACTCTTACACAACTTTCATGCAGGAAAAGTTATTGGAGTTCTGCATCCTTTGTCAGTATCAACTGAGACCAGGAAAAACACTTGCTATCCATCTGCCATCACAGTCCTGGCAAATTCCTTCTTCGTGCAGCACACAGCAGCCTCAGAATCAGTGGTAAGATCTCTCCACACATTGTGTCTGATCCCGGATCTAAAGCAAACCAAACATGAAGCAAACCAAAGTAACATTTTGATTCTAAACTGTGTTGAAAAGAGTATGGAAATGGGGGGGGGGGGGGGGAGAATGCACTCTGTTATAGAAAAGTACTCTAGCTCCGAAATTAACTACCTATATATTGTTCCATCGTGACTAAATGCTGTGCTTTTCCATTTTATGGGTATGCGGATGGCTATGATATAGCCTTTCTTTCAATCAATTAAAGTTATTTCTTTAGGGTTTTTTTTATATTTATCCCCTTGGTGATAAATACTAAGACAATATGGAAAATTAGGAAATATACTACTGCATTCCCTCAGAGGTAGAATCTCTCCATTTCGGCGCTATAGCACAAATGGGAACAGTTCACACGAAAATGTGGTTATAAATAGTTACCCTTCTAGGCATCATAAACTTTATATCAAAGCATCAATTCCCTTGGTATAGTCTAGCAACACTCTTGCCATATGGTAATCTTGACAGCTAGAACAGTTTTTAAAACTTCAGAAGCTTTCAAAGCATGGGTGAAAGAAAAGGGTTTTTTCACCATTTCAGCATCCATACATCACCAGAATCTTAGGCTTTACAGTAGCCACCCCATATCCGTGGGGGATACGTTCCTACTGCTACCGCGGATACCTGAAACCGCAGATAGTAGTGAACCCCATACTTACTGTGGAGCTGCAAGGCATTCTGGAGCGCTACTAGTGTAATTGACTAGAGCTTAAGAATGGCTGCAGATAGCTTCAGAAAGTATTATAACTTCCAGGTGCTGAAACTGGGAACCAAGTCTGCGGATACAAGGGGCTACTGTACATGCAATGTATGCCACTAATAAGCCTCATGGCAATTGCTTACACTTGAATTAAATTAAGATCATTTTAAAATCTACAAGATACATTTAGTGAATTCACCATTGGAAATTCGTTTTAATATTTAACCTGCTTTAATGCTATAAGAAGGTACTTTAAGTTATATTTCTTAATTTTTTACAAACTCTCGCTCGATCCATCACTCAATCTACCATGATTGCTAAAAGTGTATGGATCTCTTGTGATTTTTAAGTGGAGAAAAAGATAGTTTAAGATTTGCTCCCTGTGGTGGGATATGTAGTATACTGTACAGGTATCCCCTGCCTAACGACCCCCTGCCTAACAATCGCCCGGATATAAAACAGTGGTCCTCCTCCCCCTGCCCCCAAAACTTCACGCACCTTTTAAAGTTGCCTGTGTAATGCCTCCAGAGGTAATGCCTGGGCCTATAACCAGTGTTTTGTAGAGTCACCCGGGTCCATATGGGTCAAACACCTTCCTCATTAAATCATCAGGGCACCTATCAGACTGAGAGAGCTATTGATCTGATCACTGCACTGCTACCTCCCAATAATGACCTTTTCTCCTGCCCAGGTGACCTACCTGGGCAGAAGAGGAATAGTACTGGCTCTGGTCATTTTGGAGATCAGGTCAATAGCTCTCTCAGTCTGATAGGTGCCCTGATGAGGAAGGTGAGGAAGGTGTTTGAGCTCTGCTGCCAGACACCATGGTGTCTCACAGTCCCAAATATACCAAACTCAGCTCCATATACTGGTGCAGAGGAGGAAACAGGAAGGAGCGTGGCCGGTAGCAGGAAGATTGACCCTGCCCACACTCCCAATTAATCAATCTGAGGGGGGCGGT
Organism: Plestiodon gilberti rubricaudatus; assembly: GCA_026170595.1. Classification (NCBI taxonomy): domain Eukaryota; kingdom Metazoa; phylum Chordata; class Lepidosauria; order Squamata; family Scincidae; genus Plestiodon; species Plestiodon gilberti. The sequence goes on from JANXHW010000004.1 coordinate 41,063,059, forward strand.
TAAAGCCCCCTCCCATGTGTCCCTGGAGCGGACAAGCAAAGCCCGAACCATGTGCTAAAGGCACGGTTCGGAATTCCCTTGTTTGTTCTTAGTTGTATGAAGTACAAACTAGAAGTAGGGTGTAGTAGATAACATAACTCCTGTCTATCTATATCCAACAATCTAAACTTATGGAATGGCTTGTATGGAGTAGTCTGCATGGAGTTTGAGGGGAACAAATTGCCCAAGGTTCTCAGGCAACCCTGACCCTCCAGATTGGTACAGCAAGTAAGGTGAGAGGCTTATTACAATAGTAAATCCTCAGGCATGCCCTTTGTATATTAGGCTGGTACAAAGGACAACATCTCAGATCTGCACATAGTCCATGAGCCAGGGAGGCTTGGTTGGTACCACTTGGGGACTGAAGGTTTACTATGATATTTGGCAAGCTCTGAATCCCTACAGATAGAAAATAGACGAGAGTCTTCCAAATCTCTCAGGTTCCTCAAATATATCACCATATATTCAACCATACCCCTGGGTTTCCCAATAGTGAGAAGTTTACAACTCTTCGGGAGGGGGGGGGGCGGCTATATCAATCTATAAAATACTTAGTGGAGATTCGGGTGCATAGCTAAAATAATGGTGAACATGCTCTTGATGCTGTAACAAACAGCACTTACAGCACAATCCTGCGCCGGGGGAGCATGCACTCCCCCAGCACAGGGCATTGTAAATGCACTGTAAAGCGCGTTTACGGCAGCCAGAGAGTAAGGGACGCCGACGCAGAGGCTGGCGGCCCTTACCTGGCCGTTCTAACATCCCCGCGCCCACCAGTGCAGGTAAGGCAGGGGTGGGGAGAGAGCGGTCTGTATGGTGAGGGGTGGTGGTCATTGGCCACCCTAGTCCTAGAAAGAGCGGGGATATTGGCAACGATATACGCCAATATTCCAAGCCCGGCCCGGCCAGTGGCGCGAATGTGCGTGAGCTCCAGAGCTCGCACACATTCAAGGAGGCGGGCCTCCCGCCACTTACACCGGGGGAGGGGACGATCGTCCCCTTCTCCCGAGTTGTTCCCAGGCTGCCCCAGGGCTGGCCGCCATATCCTTCACAGGATTGGGCTACCAAAGGATTGGCTTTGGTTGCTTTTTTAGTCTACTTCGTCATAATATACAATTTGCATGCTTGTGCAATGCTCATGCAGATCTCTGAATATGGGAGCTACAATGAGGTGATCTGATCACCGTGATCATGCCATATGTAATCACCTCCTCTAAAAGCACCAGTGCAGCTTTTGTTGATGAATAGTTTCTAATTTAAGATGGACTATGCTTCCAGAACCCAGAAATTAGGTCAATTGATTATCAATTGATTATCTGCTACAAAGATGCAGAGTAATGGAAAGTTCAGCTACCATTGTTGCAGTGAATACAATACAACAATGGTTTATGGCCTGGTTACAGGAAACCACTAGATCACTAGCTTAATTTTAGACACAGGATTAGTTTCACTGAAATATTCATAAGGCTGTAATCCCATCCACATGTACCTGGCAGCCTGGCAGGAAGCCCCACTGAACATAGTGGGACATACCTTTGAGTAAGCATTGTGCTGCACAACATATGTATAAAAAATAATGTAGCTTCCTGGTTTGTGATAAACGCAAATTACTATTTGGAATGTAAAACACATAATTTAAGTAAAAATTCTGAGATGTGAAGTGCAATAGTCTTGTTTTCATAGAGGCTCTCAGACAATCAAGATTATTACTGCCGACAGACTTGCTTTATTGACTGTGTCAATATTTCTAGAAAGGAAAGATTTAATACTTAATTGCTTCTACTTTAATTTGCCATTTTCAAAAACCGTTACTTTATACCACCATCTGCTTAATTTAATATTTCTATATTTTCAAGTAAATAAAGAGCAGCATTGACATAGCTAGCCACTTTGGTACCTGGGGCCCTCTTCCTCCTGACGCCCCCAGAAGTGACGTTACACGGGGGCAAATGATTGAAGGCTCCAGCCGCTCCCCCTCTAGCACTATACAGTGAAGTGCTAATCTAGCACTAATCAGCTGTTTGGCGCTTGTGTAGCGCATTGCTGTAAGTGCTAGAGTAGAGGGCGGCTGGAGCGGGTAGCTGGAAAATTTGAAAAGTTTTCCATCACTGCTGCCGCCTTTTTGTTGCCCCCCCCCCCGGCAGCCTGCCACCCTGGGGCCGCCTGCCACCCCACCCCACCCCCAAAAAATTATGCTACTGAAGAGCATATAAATCTTGGTTGGAAATATACATACAGGTAGTCTCCAAGTTATGGACGTCTGACTTACAAACATTCTGAGTTACGGATAGCCGTATTAGCACTTTCACGCAGACGCAGTCCTTCTGAACTTGTGCTTTTGCATCTGCATGATAGCACTATTCCGACTTCAGTTGGTTCCGATTTCTGGACAGATGTCTAGAATGGAACCAGGATATAAGTCCTGAATCTGTGAGTTTGGTGTGAAGCTGATGATACCCAGTTATACATCTCACTGCCATCTCCAGTTGGGGATGATGTGGCTTCTTGAACTGGTGTCTTGAGTCAGTGAAGTGCTGGATGCAGATGAATGAACTGAAATTCAATCTGGATGAAACAGAGGCCAGGTTCGCAGCTTGGGGGTGCTCCTTACATCAAGGTGTCAAACATGGCCCAGGCAGTTGTTGCCTAGCTTCAGCTGGAGTGGCAGCTGCATCCATTTCTGATTCTGTCAGACCTGGCTGTGATTGTCCACCTCTCAGTCAGCTCATGTTTGGATTACTGCAATGTGCTTTATGTGGGACTGCCCATGCAGAGGCTATAGCTGGTACAAAATGCAACTGCAATCCTGTGTAACTCTTTCAGCGGTGTAACAGTAGATCCACTGGTGTAAGTGCACTTATGCCAGTGTAACTTGCCGTATGTCGATGTGCACAGGACGAACACCAGCATAACCAGCATATGCTGGTGTTCATAACCAGCATATGGTGGTGTTACACTGCTGCAAGAGTTACACAGGATTGTGCTGTGATAGTGTTAGCAGAGGCCAGCGCCGTAACTACTGCGGAGCGCATGGAGCAGGAGCTCCAGGCGCTCGATCGCGGGAGGGCGGCGAACTCAACGTGTTCTGAACAGCAGTTCTGAACAGCAGTTTCGAACAGCAGCGTCGTTGTTTGGGCCCGCCCTCCCTCCCTGGCGCCGTTTGGCTCCGAAATGGGAGCAAAATGGGTGGGGGCGCGCGTCTACAGCGCATCAACGTGATGCGACGCTGGCCCCGCCACCTCGCGCCCGGGCGCCTGACGCCCCTGGCAGAGGCACAATATTATACTCAGGTTATCCCTGCGATGTTCCAGTTGCATTGGTTGCCAATTTGTTTCCAGGTAAAATCCAATGTGCTGGTTATGACCTTTATGGCCCAATCCTATGCTGGGTTTATACTGGCTGATATAATAATAATAATAAATAATAATAATAATAATAATAATAATAAATGTATAGTTAATAGTTAAAAATTAGCACTGTATAGAATTCCTGGATCTAGGGGATGAACATCATGGTGATCATTTCACTTTTGAAAGATCAGTTCAGCTCTCTTTCCTTTTTCCTTTGAAGACGTTCTTCTAATGTTTTATAAATAACGTTTTTATAAATCATGTTTTAAAAGCCTGCTTGAAATGTATTTCAAATGTTTGAAATCCACAATTACACCTCCCTGAAACTGAAACATCTATGAATGCATCAAACATTCATCTATGCAACATTCCAGACTCTGATGCAGGGTTCTGTTTGCTTACATTTCATAATGAACTTATTTCTACTGTGACTTTTAAGGGTAGCTTTAAACACTGAAGACTGTTTTCATTGACTCCTGTTATAGTGGACAGATAAAGAGCCACTGTCTGTGCAAATTCTAATGCACAGAGCTTTGACTGTGACCCAACAGTTCATGTGGGCCGCCTTTGTGCTACAGCAAAGGAAGGAAACAGTGCTGAAGCGGAGACTGCACTGCTGAATTTAAGCATGGTCGGTTTCTTAGGAAGACTTGTGACTAGGTTTAAATGCTAGCTACGAATAATCCCCCAAATAATGTGCTGCTCTCATTAGGACAGCTGGGTTAGCACATGATTGTTAAATTCAACCACCACAGTCGTAAGCTCTGCTAGGCTCCAGTGCATGCATGGAGCTCCACAGAAGCTCCAGTTCTGAAATGAATGGGGAAGCCCTTCCGTGCATAGAGTCCTGAACACTAGTAAGAGCCTCTACAAATACATCTGGGCAATGGCTGTTATGCACAGTCCGTCTGACTGCTATGATTTTGATGTATCGTTAAGAACATGGATTGTGATAGATCTGAAGGGTCTGAGTTCTGGCAAATGGTGTCCTTCACTTGACGATTTCTGGGTAGGTGTCTCTGTGGTTTGTGGCTTTTACGGGTACATCAGCTAGGCAGGTGAGAATGTGGGTGAAGACAGTTATTGTAAATTACTTTGCACTTGCAGATTTGAAAAGAGCTATATAAATAGTTACAATTGGTAGCAATGATACGGCTGCCTTGAAGCTTGCCGTTCTCTTCATGAGCAAGGAGATAGTGCAGCCGAAGCCACGCCAGCATCAGAGGCTGGTATTGTTGGGCAGCTGCCAAGGCCCAGAGCCCTCAGAAGGGCTCACCTTCAATCCCTGAGACCGCCTCTGTGCCCATTGCCTTCGTGCAGAGCCGGCACAGCAACTCTCTTAGTCAACAGAGCTGCTTCATCATTGGCACTCCTCTCCTATCCCATCTACCAAGGAAGGCTCCACCACAAACCCTAGAGGGGCCCACCCAAGTAGAAGGGGGTCCATGGAGGGCAGTTTGTCATGGGCTTTTTTAAAACCTGGAGCCAGTCCTGAACTGAGGCATCTCTCATTCTACTGTTCCAATGGCTCCTGAGCCCACTGTCCTCCTACTGTGTCTGCTGAGGACACTGCTAGCACAGATAGTGTGAGAGGTAAGGAAAAGGAACAGAATCACTGCTACATACAGTATAAGTTTCTGATTTGACACTGTAGACCAGGGGTGGCCAACCTTTCAGCATGAATGCTCCTGGACCTTTACTGGTTATATAGGTGAAGGCATTTCAGCAGGTGCAGCTGCTTTAGCAGCACCATCAGCACTTGCACCTGCCAAGATTCTGCCTTCTACACAACTCTTAAGAATGCAGAGGGCCTAATGGTGGAAGGTTGGCCACCCCTGCTCTAGACAGAGTAAGCACAGTCATTGCTTATTTATTTATTTATTTATTTATTTATTTAACAGGAACAGGGTAGTAGCGAAAGTAGGTCGTTTCCGCTTTCGAAGAACTGGATTCCCGCGCTTTCATGTATTTAAATTGAAAGGAAGGGTGATCTTAGGACAACATCACCTACAATCGTCTTGATTGTTCCTATGAAAATGCTCTGAGGCTTACCAGAGCGAAACGTTGGACTATATTTTTCCTTGGATTTTATTGTATTTTTTCTGCAGCGGCTGCCTTCGAGGAAACCCGCTACAGTTGGATGTCAGTAAAATTATTTCTATTCCATGGCGTCTACTCCCGTATTTATTCGACATTTCTGTGTATTTATTTATTTATTTAAAAAAATTATATCCTGCCTTTTCCTATGCCCAAGGCAAATGCCCAAGGCAGCTTAGGTTTTAGGTCTAGTGATGCTACTGACGTTTGAACTTGTGATGCAAATTTACTGAGCTGCAATGTATGAATATACTTAGAGGCAGGATCCCTTGCCCCTGAAAATGGTCGTCTGCTCATGATTTAAATTGAGACTATTATTATGCGTCTGTTTTTCCCCTGCACTGACTGCAGTTCTCAGATTAGGAGTTCAAAAAAGACAGCTGCTGTGCTGGCATGTATTGAATGATTTCTGAAATTGACTTGAACTGTTTAAAATTGGCATGCAATTTACAGAAAACACTCTTGGCTCCTGAGTCTTCCTGGCTTGACCAATCCATTTGGCTGGAAATATCCAAGTTAGAAAAAGATCATATACTGTGTATATCCAAAGGACAAGATATGCATCATGTAAATGTTATCTTTAAACATTGAAATTAAGAGTCCACCTGTTGCAGGGTGGGGATGGAACAACTCATCGACCCATCTATTAAAAGAAAACACACACACACACACACACCCCTAAACCAGCTAAAAAAAATCACCAAAGAAACCAATTAAAAAAATTAACATGTTGGTGAATGTAGCCACCATAGTGCTCCTTCTGTCACCCAACAGAGACTTGCATCTTGTAGGTAATGCTGATACCAACCCCCACCACTAGCTTGCCCCCAAGGGAGCTGCTGTCCCCATGCTCCATTTGGAAACATTCCAGAGCAGCCAACCAAGGGGGAAATAGTCATCGTGGTGGGAAGGAAACTGATGGAAAGGGAGCATTGCACCGTTACCCTGATCAAAGTATTCTCTGTATCTGTTCCCGCACTAGAATTCCCAAATGGCAGTGAGAGAATGTCTATGCATCCTGAAAGCATCTCATACCTGCACAATAATTACATGCCAATTTAGAACTAAAAATAATGTGATCCCCCCACCATTTATCGATGCTGTTTGCAATTACCAGCCCATTTACAATTGGAACCGAGGAGCCTTTATTCTCGTCTACTTTGGTCCTTGGGTAATGCAATGGAGCAAATAACAGAAGATTCATTACTTTTATTGTTAAATCATTAACTGGTCACTTAACTTAAAGGCAGAATTAATGTTCTAGGGAGTAGGGGTTATACAATAGAGTCAAATTATTAGCTAATTATGGAACATTGCAAATGAATGAAAGCATAAACCTTGCTGTAAGAACATGTTGAGATCTAGATGTGGGGAAATATGAAACGACTTTGTGTGATTTGTGGAGGCAGTCCTAAAACAGGGTGCTATGTAATAGACCAGGGGTGGCCAAACTTGCTTAACGACAACATAAGAGCCACATGCGATAAACTTCAGATATTTGAGAGCCACAAGAGAGCTGCTGAGAGCTGCAATATTTAAGAAACATTTAAATTCTTAAATATGTTTACTCACCATGAACATTAAACTGACGTTTTAATCCAGTGGACTCTCAGTTTATCCCCGGTAAATACCGTAATTATAAAACTTGAAAATGACTTATTTATCTTTTATATTTATGGAATTCCCTCCCTCTAAATTTACAAACTGCTCCCTCCTTAGAGGCCTTCCAGCAGGGCCTGAAGACATTTCTTTTTAAACAAGCCCTCTGAGTTACCGCCCAGCCTAGCTATTTTAGTGGTCCAGCCCCTCTTTTTATAAGAGCTTTTTTATTGTACCACCTTGCTCTGTGTTTTTTAGATTGTATGAATGTTTTTAAGAGTTTTATATTATATATTTTATCGTATTGATGTTTTTTTAAGAGTTTTATATTTATTTATCATGTTATGATTTATGTATTGTTGTAAGCTGCTTTCCTTATGAGAGGAAAAAGCAGCATATAAATCCAATAAATAATAATAATAATAATAATTGTGATGCAAAAAGGAGCTCAGCCAACATCTTTCCTTGAGCCGCACATTATATGTCAGAGCCACACATGGCTCAGGAGCAGCTGTTTGGCCACCCCTGGAATAGACCTTGAATACAGATCTCTCAGCCTGATCACAAAATAGGTTGCCTACTGACCCAGCCCTGTCTCCCATTATTGTTCATCTGCCATCTCTCACTCCTGACTTTAGTGTAATGTGTACTTCTACTGGCACCAATTGCTGCTGGGCCACTGCCCTCCACTCATGGGCGTCGACAGGGGGAAGCGCGGGGGGCGGGCATAGGGGTGACACGCGACCCCCCCACTTACAGTTTAGTGGTGGAGCTGGGCCCGCCCGCCCTCCCCTGTGTCCGTTTGGCTCCAAAATGAGCCGAAAATGGAGCGGGGAGGGTGCTCTGCTCCTGCGCGTGACGTCACGTGCGGGGGCGGAGCCTCTCCCTTAAAGGTGACGCACGTCCCCGCTCTGGGGTGTCTCGCGTCCTAGCGACGCGACTGCCTCCACTCACTTTTAATGTGCCTGTCCACGACTGTGTTTTAATAGAAAATATGGTGGCAGCACCATTGGTGGCAGCAGCAGAAGGAGCTGCATGAGCAGAACCTCCAGACAAACTGATGCTGCTCTTCTTAATGTGCCTTGAGCGAGAGAAACCATGGCAGAGCAGCCAACCTTCACAGCTGAGTGAGGATCCCGAAGCAGCACTACAACAGCAGCAGACTAAGGTTACAAAGCAAGGCACTGGGGGACGCTTGCCGTTTGCATATATGAATTTGTGGTTGAGTATTGTAGGAGTTTTAGCAGGAACCTTTCCCCTCTCCTATTCCAAGTACCTAGCAGGCCTTGGCCCAACTTCAAGTCAGGCTACAACAGGGGTGGTGCGGGGTCCGTAGAAGACCACACAGACAAGACTCAACAGGGCCAGAGGCAGGTGAAGCTGACTGAAGCAGGCTCTTTGAGCAGCAGGCTGGAGGGGAATGGCGAACTGACAAGGGGGGCTTTGCACCCTGCACCTTCCCGCTGCCCCCCTCAGGTCTGCTGCCCACCCAACCACTTCAGTTGCTCCTCTGACCTTCTTCTCATCTGCTGATTGTGAACAACAAGAGCATCGGGGCAGTGACAGTGCACCTCTTCCTCCAGAGTCACCTCAGCGCGCAATCACAGTGGTGGAGCTGCAGTAAGAAGCATCAGGGCAATCCTAATCACTTATGTCCATGAGTAGTCAGAACAGGACCACTCTGCCTTCCTCTCCTTCTTTCCCTTCCAATGATTAGGCAAGGTGGGCAAGGAGGAGAAAGAAGTGCAGAAGGAAGGTGGAGTGCACCAATCTGGAGCACCGCCACTCCCCCTTCCTCTTACCTTGAAGTCCTTCGTCTGCTGCTGCCTCCTCCAGCTTGGTCTCTACCCAGCCCTTCACCATGAGCACCCATCCTGTTTATTTCAAGCAGGAGGAGGTGACAGCAGGTGGAGGACCTCAAGGAAAGAGGAAAGGAGTGGAGGAGCTCCAGATTGTTGAGCTCCACCTCACCCTGGCTCCTCTCGTTGCCCGTCTGACTGCTTCTCTAAGCAACCAAGTAGGTGAAGAGGAGGCAGCAATAGCAGTGGTGGAGTGCATGTGTGCTAACATGTTTTTAAAGGGGGGGCTGCAAGTTGGCGGGGGGGTTGGATCTGCCCCAATTCAAGCACCAGATCTGGGACTGTCCCTGGGCTTGGGTCAAATGCTGAATCTGTTCAATAGGAACCTGAAGGTCCTGAGGCACAAAGAGTAGTCAGGGCTGGAATGACGCCAAGGGAGTCTGTCAAGCAGAGGCCGGCCGAAGCAACGCTGCCTTGATGCTCTGATGAGTTGCTCAGGCTGGGCCAGGAGGCAGTGTTGCTGGGCTTTTTAACCTGTGTGTTTATTGATATAAAAGCCATGTATAAATAAACACAAATGTTCATAATATTTCACAAGTAGATGCATGACATATATGCCAGCATTAAGCAATGGTTTAAACAGAGAAAAGGCTGAATAATTGTATCTGATTATGCCCAATTATAACACATTAAAAATAATAATTATGCTGTGAATCTTCACCCGCTTTAGATTGAACCTCCATGCTACTGCTATTTCCCTTGGGGAAAATAAGTTCCCATTGGCGCCAGTGGGAGTTTTGTGGTTTCCTTGGGGGAAACAACATCTGCAAAGAAACCTGATCAGCACCTCACCACAGGCATTGTAAGTATGTATTTGGTAAGGTGTAGTTTCACCATGAATTAATATATAATTACACAAGCACAGCTACAAGCTAGATAAATTAAAAAGCATGTATTACAACCTCTGCTGCTGCCCAACAACTGGTTTTTAGAGAAGGGCCATTTTGAAAGCCAAGCTCCATCTCTCAAAGTAGACTACAAACTTCATTGCTGCAGCTGCGACTCCGTCTACCAGAGGTGTCAGGCGCCGGGAGGGCACCCGGGCGCGAGGGGGCGGGGCCAGCGTTGCGTCACGTAGACACGCCTCCCACCCGGAATGCTCCCATTTCGGAGCCAAACGGCTCCAGGGAGGGCCCAGAAACCAACGCTGCACTTCGGACGACGGTGAGTTCCCCGCCCACGATTGAGCGCCTGGAGCTCCTGCTGCACGCGCTCCACCGTAGTTACGGCGCTGCCCTCTACACACTCCTCTTGCCTCTGGGTAAGCAAGAAGGGGCAGCTAATCAGTGGACAGAGTTGTCCCCAGACAGTACTTCCTTATGCTGACCCCTAAAAACTACACCTTGCCAAAGTGTTGCCCTGCCTTAAAATTGTCCTCATTCATTCCATGAAGGTTTGCAGCTTTCCAAATCTTCCTCTCCTTCTTTGGCACCTGCGGCAATCAGCATTCTAAATAACAAGACTGTCATTTGGACTTCGAATGAATAACACAACGCATAATTTGATCGGAAATTGGACTTAATTTTGCGTGAATTAGTAGGCTACATCTATTTCCTATTTATTTAAGAAGTTGCTGAAAAGATCCTCAGTGGGCACTTTTGAAAGCTCTGTGGCATTGGTTTACACAGTTATACATAAAACAGCAACAGAAAATTAGATTACATAGCAGAGCCTTGATAAAATGTTTAGTTAAAGCATGTTTAATTCGACCTACTGGTAGAAGGCCAAATGTTTCAATCAGCCATGAAGCAGTTGGGCGGCATGTGTGAAATTGAGGTGAGAAGGACTACTCCTGTACTTAAGCCTACTGCAAGCTCATTTAATCACTCCTCTATTGAAAATCAAAAAGAAATAAATGGTCAGTGAAAGAGACCAGGAAGAGATGTGTTTGGGCATGCCTTGTGGGATTTTTGACTTTCTCCCTTTGAACAGCAGGCTCTATAAGTTGCTTTTGGCACTGCCATGTGCCATGGGGAGCTGTTTTAAGAGACACAAGACCAAAGCTCTCTTAAGCATGGGGAACTAGCTGGATCCAGGCCATTCCATTTCTCTAGCATTCTTTGGGAACTGAACATAACCTCAGCACTACATTTAATTCTGCCTCCAAGAATGAGAGACAGATGGCTCAATCCTACGGGCCCGCTTTGTTGCCGGAATTTGTGTTCCGGCAGTAAATCACGACCCGCTATTCCACGTAGGGCCACCACTGCAAGTGATGAGCGGCTGCGGCAGCACACCAGCACCCTCCAGAAGACCCCCGGTGCCGGTAAATCAGTGCAGGCGTTGGGCAGAACAGGGGCGGGAGGAGGGTGTGTCAAGGTTGGGAAGGGGATGGCATCAGCGACAGCAGCTCTACCAATATCCTATCCCCTTGATCCACCTTCCCGGGTCCACTCAGACTTGCGCCAGATCTGAGTAGACCCATCGTGGCAGTGGAGGCTTACCCCTGGTCAGAGGAACAAATATTCCTAAGCTCTTGTTTTATTTGGTTTGGGGAATGTGTCTTTCCCCACCCTCTCTCTCTTGTACCCCCCATCTTTGCCTTGCTTCTTTGTGCCTCAGTCAGCTATTATGTTGATGTCTGAACCTTGTTTGTCCAAAGCCAAAGAGCCCTTTTGTCCCCCCCCCCCTTTTATTTTATTTTGGTTGAAATGTATTATTTTTATGATTTTAAAATTTCCCTTCCCCCATGAATTTTCCCTTATGAAACCCCTATAACCCCTTCCTAAATGACTTAGGCCTTGAAAACGTCCGCGCTGTTTCCAAGAAGCTTGAAAGTGGGTCTGCCTGCCCAGAAGGCTTTCCATTATACCCCAGAGGCATGGCTTGTTTCTGGAAACATATTTTTTCTTGGCCTCGTAGCTCCTCCTGATTTTATTGTTGTCCCTTTTCTTGATCTAACCGATTTTGATTCAGATGAGAAAAGACACTTTGGAGAATCTGAAGAACTATGGGGGGGCTATCATGAGAGATGGGGTTGAGATTAGTATATACAATGGGACATGGGATTGGGACCAACACATACACACCTGTTGTCTTGTATTCTAAGAGGACCATAGCGGCTGCCAACTTGGCTGGGCCTCACGTGGCATACACACACACACACACACACACACACACACACACACACACACACACACACACACGACACTCCAGCATGGTACCGGGGTAGCCTATTACCGCTTACTATGCCACTGCATTACATCAACCTGAGAAATTGTTTTCCCTGAATTTGACATACTCTCCTTATTAGTGTTTTAAAAAAAAATGTGAACATACAAACCCAAAAGTATCCAGTCATTTTTTTATGCTCACATAAAAATAGTGGGATACTCTGTTTATACTTTTCTAGCACAACTATAATGTCTGGAACTATGAATTAGCATCCAGGATGCATCAATGTATGCAATGTGTGTGGGGGGGTGCCATGTGAGGCCCAGCCAAGTTGGCAGCCGCTATGGTCCTCTTAGAATACAAGACAACAGGTGTGTATGTGTTGGTCCCAATCCCATGTCCCATTGTATATATTAATCTCAACCCCATCTCTCATGATAGCCCCCCCCCAATAGTTCTTCAGATTCTCCAAAGTGTCTTTTCTCATCTGAATCAAAATTGGTTAGATCAAGAAAAGACCATGCATGGCAATAAATACATTTTAAATATCAAGCATTTAAGTAAGATTTTGTTTCCATCTGGCTATGTTGAATGTGGGTCTCCTTGTTATTCTGTATTTGCTTCATATGCCCCTATTCGCTTTATTGTAGAACCAGTTCTTCAAGACTTCATGCATGGAACCTGCCAACAAATGGAGCAATACCAGCACCATGTCTGTTTGAATGACAAAGCACTCTCTGCAATTGTACCAATTTTATCCATGTTGATCCTGTTTGTTTGTTCCAGGGGGGTTCTGGTCTAGTTGAGATCCCCATAATTGCATGGGATGTTGCTCCCTGGAAATAGCTTCCCACATGGAATGATGCCCAGACAGGTAGCTGCCACATCATACGTATAATGTATGCAAAGTCCATAAAATCCTTGGTAATCCTTTGATACCAAAGGGCTGTTAATGAAAGCCAGCCATTCTCAAGAACCATTCCTCCTATGAATAAAAAAGGTGTTCCATGTGTGGATGCATTGCACACAAGGATGGGACTAGGAAGAATGCCTGGGTTAACATCTGCAGCTCAATAGGGTCACCAAGGCATGTAGATTTAAAAAAAAAAACACCTTGTACTGGGGATCATGTGGTAGGAATGTGTCCTGGCTTCAGATTTGCCATGAAATCTTGACAACATAGAGCAGTCTGCATTGCAAGCGCTATATCTCAGGCTAAGGCGGAAAGGAAGCGAGATGACTTTCCTGCTTTGTAGCTTAAGGGGTCACAGTAAGAAGAGGAACGTACCATTAGGGACGCATGTTCTCACAAGGCCAGATCTCCCGTAGGATCCTTCAAGCTGTGAGAGGGTAGTTCCTCCTCTGTAGTTCAGAACTGAAATCCAGAATTGGCATCAAGAGAAGTTCAGGCTTCCTGCAGAAGCTGAAACCCAACAGCATCTTTTTCAACAGCCAGTAGAGGACACATGAAGGAAATAGGGACATCCAATTGGGTAGGGTGAGAGAAAAAGGGAAGGAGGCTAACATGGGTGTTTGGGCAAAGGGAGGAGGGAGGCAAGTAGGTAAATGGGGGGGGGGTGAAGAAAGGAAATAGATGAAGGGTGGTTGAGATGAGGGTGTAGGGAAGCAGATAATTTGAGGATGGGATGAAGGAAGCATAGAGGACAGAGGAAGGCAAACAGAATTTCAGTGAAGAAGGAAGCCCAGACTGGGTGGGAGGAGTTGGGAGGCCAATCTGACCTCCCCGAAAAGACACTTTAAGCTACCTTCACTTTGAGAGACCTACATTCAAACCAGTACTCAGGAGCCATGGACTGATGGGACAATAAAGGATTGCAGTGGGGAAAATCTGTTTATCCCTAGTGTTCTTCATGAAATGGCCCCCATAGGCGTACATTGCAGTTTTTGGCTGTGATGTAATGCATGCACAACAGCTAGGAAAGAGTCAGGCTCCTGGTCATCTATCATTAAGAGGGAAAAGCCATAACGTATTTTATAGAGATGGTTGTCTTTAATAAATGGCACTGTGCTTATGTATTTTGTACTTGGTACTTCAAAACTGGGTACTTCGGATGTCCCGGGGCAGGGGTTATCTCACCTTGAAACAGGAAGAAATAATGATTTTGCTTTTAAAGTATAGCGAAAGGTCACTTCTTGCTTGTTCTTAGAATTAGTTTTTTTTAAAATGAATGTATATCTGTCTTCTGTGATCTAGCATCCCTCCGATGAGAAAAGAGAATGGGAAAGAAATCATTTTAAGAATGCTGTGCTAGAACTTGAGTCTGACCTTGAGATAGACAACAGGGCTAAATAAACAATGTGAATCAGATATAGTAATAATGGAAACTTGCTGTCATCGAAATGAAATACCATTCTGCATATAAGCAGACTTCAGCTTTTGTATGCAGCTCCCTGATTCAGACAAATATTCACAAGCCTGTGAATGTGCTTGGAAAGAGGGGGTGTACAAGGTTACCCTCCGCCTACACAGTGATAAATACACTGACACATCTAGCAAAGTGACAACCTTATATGTGAAAATGAGACTTCAACTCATTGACATAGGAGAACGGTGATGATGCGAAAAAATAAAACGGTTTGACATTTAGAGGTTATTGTGAGAATGAGTCTTCTACTGCACATATTATATAGCAGAGTTTTGGGCACAATGTGATTGTTATATGTCAGGAGTGGCCAAACTGTGGCTCCTGAGCCACATGCAGCTCTTTGACATATAATGTGTGGCTCTTGGAAATACGTTGGCTGAGCTCCTTTTCGCATCACAATTTAATATAAAAGGGAAATAAGACATTTTCAAGATTTAGAATTACTTACCAGGTACAAACTGAGAGTCTACTGAATTAAAATGTAAGTTTGATGTTCATGGTGAGTAAATATATTTAAGAATTTAAAGGCTTCTTAAATATTGTGGCTCTCAAACATCTCTCTTGCAGCTCTCAAACATCTGAAATTTATCATATGTGGCTCTTACGTTACGCAAGTTTGGCCACCCCTGTTATATGTTATGCTAGTGTAATACGGTGCATTAAAACAAATCCTCAGTCAGTGGGGGGGCAGCCCATTTTTGATGGGGAGCCCCTCCTAATCATGGTGCCGCCATAAGGCGGCACCGCAAAATTTTGGGGTGTGTGTGCAAAACTGTCCTTTTTCCCCCCTCCCCACCCTGCAACAATGTCCTTTTTCCCCCCTCCCCACCCTGCAACAATGTCCAGCGTGTTTTTGGGGCGCGCAGGTACTTAACTTGCCAGCAGTTACTTAACTCGGCAGCATTTTTCAATCCGGGAGGCATCCATTTTGAATGGGCGAGACTCTCTAAGACTCTCTTACTGGTCTCACTGGTCCATTGGTCCTCCAGTCCTCTCTAGGAGGCTCTGGAGGACCGACCAGCGAGATGTGCACGCCCTAGAGAGGGCGTGCGACCAGCGAGATACTCCTAGAGAGTATTGTCCTTTCAAAATGGATGCCTCCCGGATGGAAAAATGCTGCCGAGTTAAGTAACTGCCGGCAAGTTAAGTTCCTGCGCCCCCCCCCCGAAAACACGTTGGGGGGCGCACACGAGGCAGCTGCCGCACAGGGATGCAGCGGGGGGGGCAGCTGCCCATGAATTTTTTTAAAAAACCCCAAACCCCGAAAAAACCCCAAAATACCGGAGCACCCCCAGCCTCAGCGCCCCAGCCTCTACGCCCTGGGGCCCCCCGCCCCCCACTCTGCGACGCCTCTGTCCTCAGTTCTTCTCAACAGACGCATTTAAATCTTTCAATATGGTGTTTCAGAATGATTTAGAAAGGGAGTGTATTCTATATATTCTTATATAGAATATAAGAAGGACATTTGTGATAGAGTTGTGGGGTTAACAGAAACCTTGCAGAGCCTCTCTAGGACTTACTCTTTTTCTACTTGCCAGCAATGGAGGCTGCTTCTCTGTTTGTTTTAAGGAAGAAACAAAGCTTGCTGAAAGAAAAATAAGAGCTGGGGGGTGCACGCCTGCCCACAGGGGAGGCAGGGCGAGGGCCCCTCAGGAAACCATAGAGGTGGTGTTCGCTCCTATCCACGGTTTCAAGTATTCACGGAGGGGCCTGGAACATATCCCCAGCGGATATGGGGGGAGTACTGTACAATCTTGTCATCCAACTTTATCAAAAGAAGCTTGTGGGTAAGGGGAGCTGAATCCTCTCCCTCTACCACCTCATACTTTGTCGCTCAGGAACTTTTTTTTCCAGTCTGGTTCTGACATTGGAAATAAGCCAGACTGGGAGGAAAGAGTCGGAAGTGATGGAATGCAGGGAAATAGGGTAAGGAACGATTCAGCTCCCCTCACCTGCATGTCCTTGTTGATGTATTAATCAGTCCACCTATCCATAGCTTTATATCTGCATGGGGGAGACGTATTAATAAAAAAACGTGGCTGCCACCTCATGTCTGTTTTGACCCTTGCATTCATTCGGAGCCTGTGCAGGAGTCTGGCTTCTGGGTATGGTGTATGGTGCATCTGGCATTTTGAAACTCATAAATCACAATTTGCTTTTAGTTTACTATTCCCTAAATGGCCAGTGGCTTAGTTAGAATGAAATTCTGTCGGACAAGGCGCTAGTGAGTGCATTAGAAAGATCTGTAGTGACTGCACTGCTGTTAAAAGAAGTGTTCGAAATAATCCACTGCCATCTGTCTTCATTTTGCTAAGCCACTCAACTAGAGGCCATATTTACAAAGAAAACAACAACACCACCATTACCAGGAAGAACTGAAAAGTACCGCAGAATGATTTTCACAAAGATGCATTCATATCCCAAACAGTTCAATGTTATTATGGTCATTCATACCCACCGCTTCAACAGAATCCTCACTAGCCAAGCATTTATTATTATTTTATTTTTGTGAAAATGCAGTTCATTATAAGGTAGTGTCGGAACGCAGGATATTGAATGTTACTGCTGTGTTTCAGGTACAAATTATTATTTATCTTCTGTTTAGTGGCCCAACCAGTGTCAGACGTTGCGAAGGATGAGCAGTTACTGGATGCAAAGTGTGACCAGGACCAAGAAGACAAACACTTGGAACATCCCTAAACTTGAAGCAAGATTGCCTGATATATGCAAATCTCTCAGAAAACCCAACTGCTCCTAACAATTCATACATTTAACAATGTTAGTACATTTTGTTGCTAATAAAGACTATGATTCCACTCTGAATTCTATAGTTTGGATCCAAAAAGCTCCTCAATCACACCCAAGGACTTCAGCACATGCAGTAGAATCTTCTTCTTCATCCTATTCCTTTTGAGTGGCAGGTCCTCATGCCATGTCACAAGCTGATGTTCAAACTTTCCCCAGTAGATTTTTGGCAGCAGGGAGTGTGGTCAGCCACTACCACCTTTTGCAACTAACCCCCCATGATCCCCCCCCCATCCACTGTGAATGGAGTGGTTCCTTGACTGCCCAGATCTAAGGACAGCTGGAGAGAGAACACAGTCAGAGCATGGTTTGAGCATGGTATTAGAAAAGCAGAGATGGCTGTAAGAAAAACACAGCATGCTTTCCCCAATATGTCAGTGAAGAACAGACGATGATGTATGTGGCCTCTGGTGAAATGGAGCCGTGTTTTTGAGAAATCAGTTGCAGGGCTTATCAGAGTTCAGGATCATTCAGGATAGAAGTCTTCCCAAGTTCAGGATCCCCAGTAGAAGACAAGAAGGTGGGGAATGTCCATCATGTCACATTAGCCAGGGCCTCAGCTAGAAGTCCTTTCCATTTTTGATGTCAGGTGAGAAAGACCTTAGGGACTGAACCAAGGTGAAGATTCAGATGCAAAAAGTCCATTCTGTCACTTCTGTGTTATAGCACGTTTTAATGTGGATGTGGGGAAGAAGTTAGCCTATGGGGACTTAAGAACTACCCTCTCCGTCGTGGCTTTTCGGCGAGGGCTCAAAACATTTCTGTTTCGTCTGGTGTTTGGGTGATGGGTTGATGTCTGACTTCTGTGTCTCAAGATGTTTTGCTCCGCTGCTTCTCCGCTTTATATTGTCGCTCCTCCCCCCCCCCGTGGATTTTATTGTTTTTAATTTATTTGTATGTATTATTTTAAATTATGTATATTTTTATTTTTGATGTTGTAAACCGCCTGTGGCATTTGCTTTGGCATGGGATAAGGCGGGATATAATTTTTAAAAATAAATATGTTTACCACAATATTACAGGCCAGCGGGTGGCGCAGTGGGTTAAACCGCTGAACCATGAGCTGTCGATCGAAAGGTCGGCAGTTCGATTCCCGCAACGGGGTGAGCTCTCGTTGCTTGGCCAGCTCCTGCCATCTAGCAGTTCCAAAGCATGTCAATGCGAGTAGATAAATAGGTACCGCTTGCGGGAAGGTAAACAGCGCTCCATGTTCCAGCTGCATGCTACGCACTGCGGCAAGGAGAGTCATGCCGGCCACATGACCACGGAGGCGTCTTCGGACAACGCTGGCTCTTCGGCTTTGAAATGGAGATGAGCACCACACCCTAGAGTCGGACACGACTGCACTTAATTGTCGGGATACCTTTACCTTTTTACCACAATATTAGCTGACTGCCCAATTCTATCCCCCATCATTACCTATTACCATCATTACCTACAACATTACTGTATGTAGCTGGTATAAGTCTGAAGAGAGAAACGGGGTGGGGCAGGTTGGAAAAGAAGGGCTGGGATCCTGGCGCGTGTTGGTGCCACTGACACCAACCTTTTCCCTGCCCCTCTGCCCCCTCCCCCCAAAAAATTACCCCTGCCCCCCAACTTACCTAGAGCAGCAGAGTCTCCAGGACCCACTGCTGAGTACACTGCGCCTTCTGCCATTTGTGGCAGTGGCCTGGCAGCATGTAACAGTGTGTTACGCGTTGATTAATAAATCAGCAACCAGGTATGAGAGAAACTTGGACATCTTTATTTATTAGGCACATGTGCTGACTGCTTCCCATGGGACTCTTGTCCTAAAGTCATGAGGAGCAGTCCTGAGCTCTCCATTACAATGCTTCTTATAGCCAACAGAAAACAACTTTCAGTAGGCAGGCAGTTTGAAAAAACAGATCCAATTCTTATTGGTTACAGAAATACAGGAACATACATAATAGACAAGTTACATATCTTATTGGTCATTCTCTGAGGTTTGACGTACATAATTCTTGGAATCGGATTTACGTATTCTCATGACGCTTTAGTTCTTCTGTTCAGTTAACCTTATCAGCAACAGGAGTAGGGCTGACCCAAAGCTTCACCCCACACATGCTTGCTTCTCCCTTTGACCTCCAGCTCCTCCCTGCCAGCAAGCTTCTGCCCATGTCACACCCAACCAGCATGTTATCTTTTAGAAGAAGGCCAACTTGTGTACGTCATAATTCTACTGCAGAACAGAAATGTACCTTAATATTGTGCCCTTGCTTTTCTGACTATGAGAGCATAAGCCATGATATAAACAGGTGTATATTTCTCTCTTTCCAGAGACTTGGTATGGGATTATGTTGTTTTGTATTTAGAAAATACATTTTGATGTTTACTACAAAGAAAGCATTCTGATTATGGTCAGGAAACCTCACACGTGGCCTAGCTTTTGCGCTGCCATAAAGTGCCTTGCGCTGCCAGAACAGGTGTCCCAACAGCGCAAGGCCCAGATAGGATTGGGCCCCAAGACAACTATCCTTACACTTGAGGATTGACCATCACACACATTATTTTTGCTTCATGATACTTATTATTTTGAAACATACAGTGAATAATGTATTCATCTTTTTTTTAACTTTACAGACTTGAAGATTCTTGGGGTGTGTGTGTGTGTGTGTGTGTGTGTGTGTGTGTGTGTGTGTGTGTGTGTGTGTGAGTGTGTGTGTGTACATGCATGTGGTGCACTTGTGTATCTAAAAACATAAAACAAGTGTAAATAATTCAAGGGTTGCTAAACTGAGTTCTGCTCTATCAATATTTTACTGAGACTGAAAAATGAACATTGTGTCTTATTTATTCCCTCTTGAATCAAGCAACCGTTTGCTTTCAGGGAAAACTTGTTACTTTCAAATTTAGTCACTCATGCAACAACCTTTTAGGAAGGCATGAATGCTACCTGCCGATTATTTTTTATCTATAGTTTAAATAGGAGCTCTTCAGTGACGGGCATATTTTGGAATAATGTACAAAAGAAAGCAACACCTGGCTCCTCAGGTATTTGTGGCTGCAGTGATTCCCAATTTTATTTTATTCATGTGGATAATGGGTTTTGACAATTCAACCTCTTCAACGCTGAAAATCACATTCAGAGAAGCACAGATCTATACAGATCGCTTATGCTACCGAGCAAAATACATAGCAAAAGGTCAACATTTAGTAGGGGAAACTAATTATTTCAGTCTAAGTGTGTGCCTAAAGTTTTGAAATAGGCTAAACATCGAAGTGCTAATCTAGCCCTGTGCGTCTTTTTTTGAAAGCCCCAGCACCGATCAGTTGTTCGGCTGCTGCAGGAAACACTCACAGGAAGCCAGGCAAAGGGCTGAAAAGAGTTCTTTTCAGCTCTCTGCCTCGCTCCCTGTGAGTGCTTCCTGCCTCCATTTTGTAATCAGCAACGAGCCCCCTGAGACCCAGGATGGCTGCAATTACAAGCTGGTAAGTTATTTCCATGATGGGGGCATGCGACGGGTGTTCCCTTTTATCCGCGATTTCCAGTATCCGGGGGGGGGAGAAAGTAAACCCCGCAGATACCGGGGTTCTACTGTATTTAGGTCTTTTTCCGGCACTAGAGAGAGCTGTTGCTGTTTTGACATGATAGCAAGAGAGAGAAAAACCATACAGATACCATGCTGAATTGGTCCAGCTTGTGCTGATTCAACTTTCTGAACTTCAGAGTCCTTTCATTTCCACATGAAAGAAGAGTCTGTTTGACACATACGCTCACAGACAAAAGACATCTTACTTATTCTTTCTCTGACTATCGCAGGACTGTGCAAGAAAACTGGAACCTCATTTTACCTGATGGGTTTTTCCAGTTCATATCGATGCGAGAAATATATTGCAATGTCTACTGATCCATTAACTGTTTACGAATGTATTTTGCTGTATTATCCAGAACACTGTGCCTTTTGGGATGATCTTTGGGAGTTTTCATTTATACAGTTTGTGAGAGTGTATCATTGGCATGCTTGATAAAACTGGCTGCTGTGCATGTTATTGTATTTGACAAGATGCAGAGCGCTGCACATTCCGCATCTGAGGGTTCAGTTAATCCCTTAGCACAGCAGAATGCTCTCACTACAGCAGGGGATTTGATAATTGAACAGATGAAGCATGAAGGAATAAGGCTAGAGTGCAGGTGCCAGATATTCTAATTTAAACGCACCAATCTTGGCATAAAGCATTTTTTGTGTGGCCTAGGCCGTAATGGTGGTGAGGGAGGCCTTCCTTGCTACCAAGACATCTTTTCAGGTTGCTGTCGTATAGCAACATCTTCTCCCAAGGTAACTTTGGCATGGGAGTTACATGGGGGTAACTAGTAATGTGGTTACAATATCACAGATTTTCATGTCACATGTCACACGCGCATTCATAATAATCTGAATCATATCATATGAAACTTGCCAAGATGTTGTCAGATAATCAACAAAGAAATTTTGGTTTCTTAGAGGATGTCACAGGCAGAATAGGCTGAACTGAAGCAGTATGCGAAAAGAAGAGATAAAAAGGCTAGCTTTCTTGCAGTGACGTTGCTGGAGGGGGTGCGGCACCATAAGTGGTGCAAGCTATTGCCTTCACTGCCGGAATGGCTCCGGGGGTGAGTGGGAGGGGCTGCATTCAGAGGCGTATTTAGGTCGGAGCAAGCGGAGCACCGCGCTCCGGGCGCCATCGCCCGAAGGGCGCTCTGCCCGCGAGTCGGACTCGGACTCGGGCCGGCCCCCTCAATCGGGAGAGCCGGCTGGGGACGTCTTCCCCGGCCGGCTGCCCGGGGCCTTAGAAGGCCCGCTGCGCAATTTTTTGTGCATGCTCAGACTGTTACTGAGGGAAAAGGGCTCTCCCGATTGGGGGGGGGTCTCGCCAGGTCGCCCCCTCCCGGAGCGCGCCCCTCCCTCCCGGAGCGCGTCCCCCCCTCCGGAGCGTGACGCGGCCTGTCGGCCGCGGCACGCTATTTAATTATAGGGGCGCCTCCCCCCCGTGCTCCGGGCGCCAAGGGAGGCGGTTACGCGTCTGGCTGCATTACACCGGTTTGCAAGGCACGGTGCAGCGAAGACATGTATGTTTCACATTTCTTGCTTTATTATACAGAGGAGCCTTCGTGCGACTCGGAAGTGGGTAGATCAGCTTCAAAAAGCCCTGCAAAGGCTTGGAAACCACGTGGTTTGCCCACGCAAAGGTAAAAATGGAGGTTTGGGGGCTTTTTTTCTACTTGTAAAAGCCTTCCTAACGTAGACCCCATGGATCCGGGATCCACGGTGAGACAAATCCGACAGAGAAGATCCACTGTATTCCGCCTTTCCACCACTTAGATCTTCGTTTCCACTGCTTAGGTGGGCACATAAGGCAGCTAATGGAAAATATATAATCATAAAACTATCTTAAAAACAATTGTAAAAAAATCTATAACAAAACAAACTACAGTGCACATAACTAAATGGCAGCCAGTGCAGCTGCTGAAGCAGCAGTCCAATAGACTTGTACCGAGTGGAGCCCCAGTAACCACACGGGCTGCTGTTCACTGCACGAATTGCAGTTTCCAGTCTGTTTTCAAGCAGAGCCACAGAGCTCATTCAAGAGGAGTGTAGTAAGTGTTAACAGTAATGTAAACGAGATGTCGCTAAGGCGTGGACCACTGTGGTCAGGTGGTCATTCTGACAATTCATGAGGTATGCGATTATCCGCACAATCCTAACCAACTTTCCAGCGCCGGTGTAGCCGTGCCAACAAGGCGTACACTGCATTCTGCAGTGCGGGGGCTGTCATGGAGACCTCTTCAAGGTGAGGGAACATTTGTTCCCTTACTTCGGGTCTGCATTGCGGCTGCACCGATGCTGGAAAGTTGGTCAGGATTGCGCTGTGTAACTCACAAGATATTGGCCCTAGTATCATCCACTAACTCCATGGCTGTGTACATGGCTTTGTTGTTTCAGGCTTCCCTCTACCATGCCTTCCACTGCAAGCTGTCACAGCAATGGGTAGATGGACTCTATACTTACTATGAAAACATAACTATATCATATGTAAACCGGGTATCATCTCTCACTTGAAGATATATGGGAAGAGGTTAAATATTTTTGAAATACTTCCAGGAGATGCCTTGGTCTAAATACTTCCAGAAGTATCTCTGAACATTCCATTTTTTCCCCCTGAAGCCTAAAAGACATCCTTGTTGGAAGTAAATTGTCAAACATGAAAGATATCCAAGAAAACTGCTCTCTGACTATAGATCTTAGTTTCCAGTAATGGGATTTGAGGAGTTTCTGAAAGCAGACTTTTCTTCATTTATCATCAATGGGCCAAGGGGGAAAAAGAAAACTGAGTTTTGATGAAATGTTTTGCAAACTACTGACCTAGAAAGACAGTGCAGGAAATCTTTTTCTGTGAGAAACATGTCTAGAAAGCAATTGTATTCATTCTTTCTCTCTTCTCTAGTGGATTATTGCACTGGGAAACAGAGGCAGCATCCAATTAAGGAACAAGGCATTAAAAAGAAAGATTTCACATTACATGGACTAGACTGATATCATACAGATTTGATTATAATCACCTTGCATGAGACAATAAAATAAAAGAGCAGATGAATCCACATGGAAAAACAGAAAACAAGCAGATCTTCAAAAAGCCCTTAAAGGGTATGACTAAAATCCATAATCGTACTGGACATTTAGAGTAAAGAATTAAACACTAAACACAATTTTGTACTAAAAAAAATTGTACTTAATTGTACATGAAACCTTAGTTCATTGAATCATTAGCAGGATGTGTATATTTTGTGCTGTTGAAGCCACTGTTAACATGTTTAAAGAGATGGACAGTCTTGTATCATTATGGAATGAAATTGAAATGTCATATTAGATTTAAAGGTCGTTTTATTCACAACAATGTGTTGGAAGCCCGCTGCCGGCGACCAGTGAGAGCACAGGTAAATCGGCATGGTGGGCAGGTGGTGTGAAGAACGAGGTGGGGAGGGAGAGGGAGTGTCTAGGCAGGGGGGGGAGGCAGAACAGGGGAAAGAGGGGTGGATCCCAGGAGCACCAGCATTCACCAGAATCCTATCCCCTCCCCTCTCACTCTCCTCGGACTTGCGGCAGCTAAATGGCTGGTGCAGATCTGGGGAGACCCATTGGTAGAGGAGTCTTATCTCGAGGTAAGGGAACAAATGTTAATAGTGGATCAGCATGTTGGACCTTCTAATGTAGTATGACAGCAAGAGGAGAAATTTCTTTAATGGTCATAGTTATATCACAAACCATATCCAATACGTGTCCATGATGCTCAGACAACCACGTTACCATTACATGGCAACAAATGCACAATCTGAAGGAAGCAGTGTGTGTTTTCAGATATCAAATATAATACTTTAACTGCCTGGAAAATGTGATATCCTTGAACAAGTAAGATTAACTTTAGAAGAGATTTACAGACTAATCTAATGCATGTCACAAGCTGGTCAGTTTCCAGATAGAATATCCTTGTCCACCCTGGCAGAGGCTCACTGGGGGAGTGGAAGGTGTTTCAATGTTTCTTTGTTATGTTGTTAGTCCCGAAGAAATGAGGTATTGCAGTATGGCGTGGGCCTTTCAAGACTGGAATGTGTGAACCAAGTCGGGGTTCATGCAAACCTTGCTATGTATTAGGACTGGCACCTCTGTCAGTCGTGTCTCTAGCAGAGAGGGCCAAATTACAAATTACATCAAGCATGTCATTGGCCCTGGCATGCTTGCTTTTTCTTTTCCTCTTCTAAGTAGCAACTGCAAGGGAGGCAATCTGGGTCAGGAGCGTGGCATGGAGGAAAGAGACTTTCGTGGCTATCCTGTGTTTCGCAGGTGCCAGTGCTACGGCCTTGGCACCAGCCTAGGGTATTGCAAACGTGCCGTAAGGCACATTTGCATCACCCGGCACTGAGGCCTGCGCCTTTCACCTGCTAAAGAAGATGGAGGCCAGAGCCGTAAAGCGGGTGAGTCCCACACTCCCAGTGGCGCTCTGTGTGTGTGTGTGTGTGTGTGTGTGTGTGTGTGTGTAACAGGGCAGGGGAAGGTAGAGAGGGGGTGGATCTGGCTTGGGAGGGGAGTGGGATTGGCATCCTCATCCATCACTGTATCCTCCCTCCCAGGCCTCAAGCACCTACATGGGGCTTCTCAGGCCAGCACCGCCAAAATAAGTGACGCTGACCCAAGTAGCCCCATAGCAGAATCTGGGGCATTACTCAGGTGCTAAGGGACAAACATCTCCTTACTCTGAAGAGACCACCAGCCCTGTCCTCTGCAGCACTGGATAAGGCGTGCGCCTAGCACCCACACTGCACCAGTGCTGGATAGGATTGCGCTGTTTGACTCTTTGCCTTTGCCACAGTCTCAGTTCAGATTTGGCCCCACCTCTGCTGTGGAGTTCTCTGTTTTCACTCCCTGCAGGAGGCAAGGAAACAGGAAGTTGGCTTCACAATGCCCACTCACACAGATTGTGTAGAAATTAAAAAAAAAAAAATTTCCTTTTGCAGAATTATTGTTTAAAGTGCAGTGCTGCTAAAGGGCAGAACAGATACAAAACATTTTCTGCCACTGGCAAAGCTGACATTATGAAATACCATGTCTTAGGAACATCACGTTTGTTGTGCAGAATATTAAGGTCACATACCACACATTCTGGAAATAGCCTGATTCCACAATACTGAAGTGAAATTCCAAAAGTTGATGAACATTTCACAGTTGGAGGAGACATGGTGAAATGCTGGTATTGTTCTATGAAATTTGAGAGGGGCCAAAGTGGCAGCACATACAAACATACTCACCTGGGGTCTGGGGGTGCCATGAAACCCCAAGTGCCTGAGATGTTCTTTTCAGAAATATGAAGTCTGTCCTGAGCCAGCAATGGAACCAACTGGTCAACGACTGCAAAGCTCTTTCCTAAAGAGCTACAGTTTGCCACAGGTCCTATCTGAGAGCTCAATCCTATCCCTCACTCTGCACAGTACATCCAATTGGGGGGGGGGCTAGATGGCCAGGGAGAAGTAAGTACAAATATTGTATAGGCTGCCTGGCCGTCAATGGGTCTGCTCAGACCTATGCCAGCTATTTTGCTGGCATAAGTCCAAGGAGTGGCCCAAGTATGTTGGGCCAGGAAAACGGGGATAGGATTTCAAACCATGGTCTTTCCCAGCACTGCCTGAACATGCCAGGGATTAAATCTGAGCCATGGTCCCTGTCCCAATGAGATGAGTTATTCTTATCCACCCATTTCTGTCCCCATCATCTTCCATCACTGAGCTCCTGTCTCTGAAAGAGACCTTTGTATTTAGCTTGTAACCAATTTCCTTCATCAGACTATACGAATACAGTTCCTTTTTTGCACTGTCATGGTGAAAGGAAGACTGTGGTTCACAAACTGGGAGGTGTGGCTCCCAGGGGAGCGATCGGAACCAGTCAGAGGAGCCACGGAGTATCACGGAATCCTCTCGGAAAACAATGCAATGCCTATTGGCAGGCATCAACATAATAATGTAATGGGGAGCCGCGGCCAATGGTTGCCAATGGTCATGGGAGCCACAGGTCAAAAATGTTTGGGAAACTCTGCCCTATTGCAACGCTTTGTTTCTGTGGTTGTTCTTACAGCCCAGTCCTACCTAACTTTCTGCTCAGTGGTGCAACGAGGACAGCATGGACTGTGCTGCATCCTGCACAGAAAGCAAGTGGCTGGAGGTTTCCCTGAGGTAAGGTGACATTTGTTCTGTTGCTCTGGGGAAAGCTCAGACACGGCAGTGGGTCTCTTCGAACTTACACGAGCTAAATAGCTGGGACAGGTCTGAGGCGAGCTGTGTTGGGGAAACAGGCCCGGGAAGGGGGATGGGATGCGGCGCACAGCAGCAAATGGGTGGACGAAAGTGGGCGCCCCCTGCCAGCCTGTTGCCTGAGGCGACTGCTGCAGTTGGCCTCATGGATGGACCGGCCCTGCTATTGACAATAAAAAGAGGGGGGGCACTTTTACATTGGCTTCAAATCCCAAGTCTTTATTGTAATTTTGAAAGCTGCTTTTAAAACCTTATAACATTTATGAGCCACTCTACATCCTAGAAGACCTATAACTCTCACACCATGAGCATTGGTAGTGCTCCCTGTAAGACTATTTCAGAACATTATGAAGCATATTATAAGGAACGGTAGCACTGCGTTGTATTTTTACTGTGCCTTTGCTCTAGACTCGCCAGATTTTAGCATGCACATTTGCAAACCCAAAGCACCCCACATCATGGATGCTGCGGAAAGCTTTGTCCCTTGTCAGATAAGTGGAGGGAGTTCTGATAGTTTGATTTCAGCAGAAGTTGTGTTAATTTCTTTGGGAGTTAATCTGAAAAACCCCAGAGGCAGTGTGGAACAAAGAAGGATTGATTAAAAAGAATATATAGACAGAACAGTCATTTTCCTATTGATGCAGGCCGAATTAGGGAATAGTAATGGGTTATTACAACAAGCCTTGCTGTATTGTCTTAGCAATAACAGGATGTCGCTGCAATTTTTTAAGGGGGGGGGGGAAGCATGCCAAGAGTTCAGCAAAGTTTCTTGCCCTGTAGTGAGAGCTCTCACCATTTCTCCTTCAGGCAAGAGTGAAGTGGCATGTAATGTATTCCTGCTGCGTGGACTATTTTATTATGAGTCAGATGTTTTCTTTCCCTTTTGTAAAGGAAAACACACTGTGGGCAGGGATATTTTTTTCCCCCTGACATATGTAGTTACTGTTATACTGTCATGACTGTTCAAAAGAGAATCATGATGAGAAATCAGTGCATCCGCTCTTTCGGGAGTTAACCAGCCATCACAGAGTCCATAAAATATTCGCTGGGGGGGGGGGCACAATCCACTGACAAGATGTCCTGCAGGAGCCCTGTTGAAATGAGTGGGATCTGGACATTGTAGCATTTGCACAAGCTACCATTAATTGCATAGGTGCTTGAAAAGATACTGTCCCTGCGCATCGTGTCCAAAGACTCTTTTAAATAATAACCTTTGCATCAGATCAAAGTCCAAATTTGCTATAAGTCATGAAGGGAAAACCCTATTGTTATGATTTGTGTCCATACGTTTTCCCCACCACAACTAATAGCAGGAAGATTTTGGGTGATGATTTGGATCAAGGTCATGACACAAGGGGAAAGGTTAGACTTTTCCTCCCCCCCCACCACCACTGCAGTCCCAGTCCAAATTGGTTCCTGCAGCTACTTTTTGAAAAAGGAAAACACATTGGGAGAACCAATCACAGAGCTGCCACATCATGTCTACTTTGCCCCTCAGTTTTACTCTTCTGTAAACAGTACAGGAGTTAAACAGTGTCCAGTACAGTACTTATAGTAAAATGTAGATAGGAGCAAGTGTAGGATTTATATCCACTAATGCCAGGACGTAATTAACCAATCCATCTAATTTCTTCCTGTAAATCAAAGATGCTGTATTGGATTCTTGGTGTATAGCTAGGATCTTGTAAGGAAGGATATCCATAAAATATTAAATAAGATATAATGATGTGCTTTTCTGAGAATACAGGTTTCCTACAGCCCAATCCTATGCATGTCTACTCAGAAGTAAGTCCCATTATAGTCAGTGGGGCTTACTCCCAGGTAAGTGTGGATGGAATTGCAGCTCTAATTACATAAAATAAAGTGTTTTTTTTGTCACGGTAAAGACAAGACCAGTGCATTATAGCACCAGGCCAGAGATATTGATGGGCTTTAAAGAAATGGATGGATTCAAACACCATCCATTTGGTATAATCAAACACCATCCATATGGAACCACGGAAAGCAAGGGGGCTTCGGATTAATTATTAATCCCTTATGTAACCCTCATTAACCTGTAATGTGCCATTGTTCAAAAAGGAGCAGGAGTCACATAGATATCTGGCAAAAACACTACCAGAAAGTTCCACTACATGAACTTACTAGAAGCCCTTGGAAAATTACTGGTCTGGCTAAAATTAAAGATGGCTCTGTGTGTGTGTGTGTGTGTGTGTGTGTGAGACAGACAGACAGACAGACAGACAGGTAAGTAGAGAAGAAGGGTCTTGTAAGGCTGCCCCTTCCCAGCATCTGAGGTCAGTTGGTGACTTGTCATGGCTTCCCTCTGCATGCACTAGTCTCTCTCCCCTCCCTGCTTTCCTTAGCGCAATCACCACCTCCTCTATTCTCCCGGTTCCTACTTCACTATTTGAAAAAGGCAGAGAGAAACATAACAGGAAGTGTGTGGAAGAGACGGGAATGGACGGTGATATAGAGCAGTCAGTCGTGTCGCTAGGACGCGCGTCACCCCAGAGCGGGGGCGCGCGTCACTTTTAAGGAAGCGGCTCCGCCCCCACGCGTGACGTCACACGCAGGAGCAGAGCACACACACACCCCGTGCCGTTTTCGGCTCATTTTGGAGCCAAACGGATGCGCGGGCGGGCGGGCCCAACTTCAGCATCAAAATGTAAGTGCTGGGGGGGACGCACGTCACCCTTGTGCGCGCGTCACCCCCGGGCGGCCCGCCCCGTGCACTTCCCTTTGTCGATGCCCCTAAGAGCAGTGGTTCTCAACGCTGGGCCATTTGACCTCTCAGGGAGCCACACCATAGGGGCCCCACTCCATTTCACCACAATGAAAAAATGAACATTAGGAGGGCTATAGTACATTTCTGATGGTGTCACCCAAACCTAACTGCCAAGTGTATGATGAACTAAAAGTTACAGTGAAAGTCCTATGCATGTCTACTTAGAAGTAGACAGTTCTCAGTTGGTACAGCGTTTGTCTCACAAAAACTGCCTGAAGATCTGCAGTTCAAGATTCTCAGTTCAAGACGGCCAGAAGTCTGTCGGAGAGCTGCTGGCACGCCGGATCCGGCCCGCGGGCCGGCAGTTCCCCACCACTGCCTTAGAGCATGGGCTCTAGCTTCATATATTTACCCCTGAATTATACCAGAAAATTCAAAATGTGTCATTCGAAGTACACTTCTTTTACTTTGTGAACAGATCCCTTAAGTCTCCAAACCTGACTTTACCTGACACACAAAACAGATGTTGTTCACTTTGCAAGAACAGCAGGTCAGGGTATTGGTATCAGATTTCCCAAAAGTGAGCTGTTCCCTTGATAAATACAAGGTTGTCATGGCGTTTGATGCCAAGGCAAGAATGCATTCTGATCCAAATATATGCCCCAAACAAACATTATGTTTGTGACACTATGGTAACATAGAAGTCAATACACCACATTTGAAGAGCTGATTACAGCTGCTCCATTAGTTAGGCTCATGCATTAGAATACTTTGGGTAAGGTAAATTGTGTTTTACAACAATAGTACTGAATCTTTCTATATAGCATTTAAGCAGGGCCAGCCCAGAACCCCCAGCACCTGAGTTGGTATTCCAAATGTTGTCCCCTTTACCTGGTGATGTGCCAGCCTCTGTTCTTCCCACTCACTGGATTGAAAAAGGAAGAGGAGGATTGAGCAGAAGAGGAAATGTGGAAGAGAGGAGAGTGGTGGACACCTCCTCTGGTTTAGCCCACCACTCTCCTCTACACTTCTTCCATGACTTCCTTTTCCAATACAGGAAGTGGGAGGGGGAGGAAGAGAAGCCGTGGAGGTGAGTGGGTAGACAGAGGTGGGTACTCCCCACCAGTCAGCCAGTCAGCCTCATAGATGGGATGGCCTTGCAGATTCAGGTTAACAGCACAATCCTGCGCAGGTTGCTGCGGCCGGCCTAAATGACCCCGCCCCTGCCACCTCGGCCTGCCCTCCCCACACCCCTGCGCCGACCGGCGCAGCTCTTACTTGCATTGGTTGGCACAGGTCCAGGTAGGTGGCGGAGTAAGTGGTGCCGGCCTCTGCGCCGGCACTGCTTACTCCAGAGGAGCCGCAAAAGTGCTTTACGGCACTTTTGCGACTGCTTAGGCCAGTGGAGCAAGAGCTCCACCGGCCTGAAGTTAGGCAAGATCAGGCTGCCTGTAATGGAACTACCAATTGCATACTTGCTAAGCAAACAAGTCTGTGTTTTTACAAGACACTTGGTGTCTGTTGACACTGTAAATTCAGTCCAATACAGATGTATGCCATGTTCATGCTAACTGAATATACAAAGGGTATATGCCATCTTAGTACTGTATGCCATGTACATGAGGATATACTCTGGAATGTGTATTAGTGATTTTGTTACTTTTTAGGTTTAACAAGTGTTTTGAACGTGTATGCTTCAGTTTCCTTGAGTAAATCCAATGCACAGAGAGCCCCTGAACTTTGGTGCCAGCTGCCAACAAAAGCTCCCCCCCCCAAGTAAACAGCACATGCTGGCATCTAATCTATATCAAACTGTGGCAGGCAAAGAATTATCAATGTCCTCTAACCCTGCCATAGTGCCAATCTGGATTGGGTCCCACATATGCTGTGTTACACAAGAAAACCCAGACATGGAGGGTCAAACCTTGCAGTCAACATGCTTAATCTTTTAAGGCATCATGTAATGTTAAACCACTGAACCATGAGCTGTCGATCGAAAGGTCGGCAGTTCGAATCCGTATGACGGCTCCTCCCAACCTAGCAGTTTGAAAGCAAGAAATTGCAAGTAGATTAATAGGTACCGCGTCAGCGGGATGGTAACAGCGTTCCATGCGCCTCGGTGTTGAGTCATGCCGGCCACATGACTATGGAAACGTCTTCAGACAGCGCTGGCTCTTCGGCTTTGAAACGGAGATGAGCACCGCTCCCTAGAGTCGGACACGACTGGACTTAATTGTCAAGGGATACCTTTACCTTTACCTTAATGATACTGCCATGGCATTGTGAGGCGTTTGGGGAAAGGATTCCCAGTGTTTTCTGCATTGGCAATGCTTTTATTTTTCTATTTGGAGGTTATTCACAAAAGTGCCTCACCATGTGAAAATTACATGGTAAATCATTGCTTGAAGGTTTTGTCATGTCACCAAATAATGTGAGAACTGGCCTTTGTCACTAGGGAGTTTAAAAATAGCTTTCAAGGGAAACCTAGAGGAAGGGTACGCACAATCACTCTCCCAGTTTATACATCCCCTCTGAATCTGGCTACAGCTGGAACACATCATAGCACAGATGTATTCTCAGGAAGCTATTCATTAAAATTCAAGTGCAGGATAAATCAAAATGAATTTTTCCCACTAAAATTTAAAAAAAACAAAACCAAAGACGCCTGCGTATATCTCCTCTCATTTCCCTAGCTCTGACTCCCTTCTGCCCTCACATCTCAGTGACAAGATAAAATAAACAAAGGCACATCTGGAGATCACCTTGCAAATTAATATTACTTATACCCTTATTCATTTCCACATATATTTCAAGTAGAAGGCAGGCTTGGTGAATGAAAACAACATTTACAGGGATCCAGACAATTTTCTTAGATATTTATTTTTGACCTTGCTCCTACCACTACTGTCCCCAGTCTTAATAAGTCTTGTATTAATAGTCAACTGACAGCTACACTAGGGGATAATTAGATGATCATCAGATTCACAGTGGCAACAAATGACTGGTGTCCCTTAAATATGGTGTTGCCTAGAAACAGAACAAAGGCCAGGGTCTCCCATACACTTGTCAATCGTTTGTTCAACGGTAAGTGGTGAATGGGCAGGATTAGGCTGGACAGAACTTTGTCAAAATACTTTTGGTGTTTGGATGAAACAGTGATGCACTATCATCACTGCCTATATGCTGATGTCTTGCTGGGGATGGCATTCACCCAACAATGTTGGGAAGTTGAAGGGTGAAGCCAGTGTGAGGCTATGCATTCTTTCAGCAGACAGTCAGCTGATCAAAGAAAAAGACCACAGAGAGATCTCATTGGAGATATTTTGACTTAAGAAGGACATGCCAACTTTGACTGAGTTCTTATGTTACCGTGGCAGGTGGGTAGGGAAGTGGGCGCAGAGTGAAACTCCGTACTTGGACTTCTCCTACAGTGGGAGCTGTAATATTAACCCAATTTCATATTTGTTGACGAGGAGGAGTGGTAGTATGGGTTCTTCTAGGGTTGGCTCCAGGTTGCACCAGGCACTGGGGCAGTGGGTGCCTTTGGGTCTGTTGCTCACATATGCATGCAGGTTTCCCTCCTTGGGTTCCCCATCCATCTTGCTCTTCCAACCCCCATGTGGCTTCCCCTTCCTTTCTTTTCCCTTCCACCTGCGTGGCCTTCCTCCTCCTTTCTTCCCCCCTCTACATAACCATGCAACTGTTCCTTCTTCCATTCTCTCCCATGTGTCTCTCCCCCCCACCTACCCATCCTCATGCTCTTTTACCAGGTCAGCATGGGCAGCATTCCAAGGGGGGAGGGAGTTCCTTCCACCCTCAGAGGGTAGGAGAGAAGAAGGACCTTTGTTCCTGGCTCCTTTGTTTGCTTCCAGTCTCATGCAGGCACTTCATCCTCCCCTGTCTTCCCTGGCCAATCATGTTGCTCCCAGGAACTCAGACCCTCTTACACACAGAGATTAAAAAAATCTACAGTCAACACAGGACTGTAGATTTTCAGATCAAACATCCCTGCTGTGTGTGTCGTCCACCACTAGAGGAAGAGTTAACTGGGCCTGAGGAATAAGAAGAAAAATCAATCCAGTTTCTACAGGAATATTTTCTACAGGAGATGGATTTTAAAAAGGGAGGCAAGAAATTTCTAAATCAATTAAGATTAGGGAAAGTTTACACTGCCTGTAATAAGGGTAAAAATCAGGGAGTAGTGCTTATTCTCAAGAAGCCCTTGCCTTGCTTCACACACAGTACATTCCGTAGTTCATGACATAGAGGGCAGATATTTAATTCTGGTGTTATCACTTGGGAGATGTCTTTGCACTGTATGTTGTGTTCAAGATCCACACTAGGCTCAAACCAGGTTTTACAGACAGACTGTTGCTCCAACAACTTGGCAAAATCATTAAAGGAGAAATTATTCTTGATGAAGATTGTAATGGGGTAATTCAGCTAAATATGATAGTGTCTCATCTAATGAGAATATCTGTGCATTACCAGTATCAGATATTAAGGACTCAAATAAATTAGTATTAAAAGGCATGGAGATTTACACACCAAAATGAGTAAAATTATACTTTTTATTCCAGCCCAAATCGATCTTATTTTCATATGCAGAGCCTGCTCCAATTCTCTTTCAAATTCAATTTGATATGCCCCAAGTTTGACAATAGAGACTTAACTGTTCTATCTTATATAAGGAGAAGACAATCAAATTGCTTAAAGAGGATTTTTTTTTCAAAGCAACAATAGCTATGAAAGTGACTCAACCAACTAAATGGGATGCCTTGAAGACATACCTATATGGTACCCTTATCCATATATAAACAAATGTTACATTAATCAAAGAGACATATGTTATGAGAACCTATAAATTGGGAGATTTTTGAATATTGGTCTCTATTATGTATTGGAACAATAATTTTCATGATAATGTGAAGCCTTTTGTTTGTTTATCTTTATTATAATCTTTCTGTTTACAACTGTGACGGGCAGCCCAATCATACGTACAGATCCACGGCCAGCCCATAGGGCCGGCCGCAGGATCCTATGCTCTTCGCGGCCCAGGGTCTCCTCGGGGGAAGGGAACATTCGTCCCCTTCCCCCCGATGGGCCTCCTTGGATGTCCACCAGCTCTCGAACTGGAGGAAATCGAGGTGGCAGTGTAATGGCCGCCGAAACCAGGAATGGGGATGGCAATATCACGGCCAACATCCCTGCCCCCTCCCATGCCAGCTTGGGCAATGGTCACCTGCCCTCGCAGCCTGGACCGCCCTTCCCCCGCCCCTGCTCCCACCGGAGCAACCCTTACCTTCCTTCAGCGGGAGCAGGTCTGGTCTGTGGCGGAGTGAGGCCTGCCGGCATATGCGCTGGCGGGCCTTACTCGCTGGGTGCTGAAAATGCACTTTACGCGCTTTACACGCTTTGGGCACTACTGCTGCCACAGATAAAGTGGATCAGTGTGGTCAGCATGGCTAGGTAGATACTGTGATGTGTATGGGCCTTTAGTGCCCAATCTAGCTGACTCTTGACATCCCTGAATTTATCTCCACATTATATTTACTGAAGTTTTCTCATTGTGTGTATGTCTCAAATATTGACCCATGATAAAAAGACAGTTGAAACATCAAGCCTTTTTTTTTTTTTTACAATGACAATACATTAATAATAATGTACATATATTTAGGGTGTATAGTTATTATACAAACCAGGATGTGTCACCATTTGGTGATTTTTCCCTGTTTCTCTTTCACAGTGAAACCTTCTTGCAGGTGGCCCCATCCTCCCACAATCAGATTAATATTAAACCAAATCTGAAAAAGTTTAATTTTTCAGCTTTCTTCAACACACAGTTATATATAAATCTGACTGCATCGTAGGAGTGTATTACTCACAAGAAAACTTCCTCAGTGAAGTACAAAGGAACTTTCAAGATGGTAACTTTATATGATTGTTTACGACAAGATAAATTCAGCAGCGCTGGATTCAACCAGAACTTTGTATTGTACACAAGCTGGTGAAGCGCCAGTTAAAAAGTTTGTATTTCAAAATCCTTTCAGTAGCCTGCAGTCCGAAAGGTCTAACTGTGCTGTTTTTATAGTTCTCTTTATATGTACATATTGACCTTTGGAAAACAAGACTCTTCACTTACCCTAAGAACTAGAGACGGTAACCTCTTAGCATTTAAGGCACTTGAAAAGTTTTGGTTAGGAATATTTTTTTTTTCACATTGTTCACATAATGTGTTTTGTCAGAAGGCATTTGTTTGTCAGAAGACTATTGTTCATTACAACTGACTATAATCGTATTCTACAGTAAAATTGTTTTTGAATTGCGTTTCAAATTTGTTCCGACAAGACATAATATTCTTGTGATGCCTTTGGTTGCCCATCTAATTGTTTAACAACGTCCTCACATTTTCAACACAGTTTTGTCTTCTTTCGCTGTCTCATATATCTTAAGTCCTTTGGTGATGAGAATCTTAAATATATGGACAACAAATATGAAATATATGGCTTTGGGCCCAATCTAATTCTATACTTGCGTTGGCGGTGGAGTTGGCAGCGCTGGCGAGAAGGCTGGAGTCTTCCCACATGTGCCAGCACAATGGAGGACGCCCACCAGAGCAGATAAATCCAGCACTGTGCAGCGCAGGGGGAGGGTGGGGGAGAGTAAAACAGGGCAGCAGAAAGGCAGCAATGGGGGGTAGGCAGATCAGGCCCAGGAGGGGGTGGGATCGGTTTTGCTGGCGCACACCACTTCCTTACCCTTTCCCTGTCCTGATCCATTGACACGAATCAACTCAGACTTGCGCCAGGAATTTTGCTGGTGCAGGACCAAGTTGACCTATAGAGAGGGCTGGAGCTTTCCCCGGGGCAAGGGGACAAATGTCCCCTTACCCTGAGGAGACGTCCCACATGCTAAATTTCCCTGCTGGCACCGCTGCATTGGCACGGGGGAATTTAGGTAGGATTGGGCTGTTTATATGTGTTAAAAAATAATAAAGTAAATAAAGAAACCTTGATTTTAAATTATATATCTGGTTACAGTCTGTTTAAACAGACAACATGCTTGTTTTTACACTCCCCCATCAGGTGCGCTCCCCCATCAGACCCCCAAATAGTGTCATCTCATGTTAAGATTATCTCACCAACACCTCACAC
Source organism: Plestiodon gilberti rubricaudatus (assembly GCA_026170595.1). NCBI lineage: Eukaryota > Metazoa > Chordata > Lepidosauria > Squamata > Scincidae > Plestiodon > Plestiodon gilberti. The sequence continues at coordinate 41,099,987 of JANXHW010000004.1, forward strand.
ACTTTGACAGAAAACCAAACTATTTCTTCCATTTAGAATGTGTTTAAGTATATACCTTAGCAGAAAATTCAGGAAGTACTTCCCAATTTTAATAGATTTCTGAGGTGCTTTTTTGTGCTTTTGGGGGGGGGGGGCAGAAGCAGAGACCATTTTATTGCAGGTTTTGGAGTATCAGTATATTATGAAGTGTTGCAAAGAAAAAGACATCCAACCCAGAGGCCTTTTTCTGCCACTTCAGGAGTGGATATTAATCCCAGAGCTATAACCTGAAGCACTGTGTGACCAATCCTAACTGACCAGGACACACTGCTACAGTTCTTGGTACTGAGTGTTGCCTTGGAGACCAACATCTAGTGACAGTCATTTCAGTTGCTCAAGGGAGTCAAAAAGTCAAATATGAACCACGAACACATAGGAGGCAAGGGAAAGAGGTTAGAGGAGAGCAATCTGTTGTGATGTCTGTACTTTTTAAGAGCATATTGTGTCTATTTTTCACCCCCTCCAACATTTCACAGATGAAAATGACATGCTTACAACACCCCAACTGACCTTGAAAGAATGATTGCCTGAACCACCACCTCTTCATCACCTATACTACTGAAGGCTCTAGTCCAGCTTCAGCTCACTGCATTCATTTACTCCAAGGACTAGTAGCCCAATCCTAATTAGTTGCACCCTTCCCGACCCCCTTCCCGGGTCTGATCTGCCTTGTCCGGGTCAACACGGACTTGCACCAGCAATCGACCCATAGCGACTGCTGGGGTTTACTCAGGGGCAAGGGGACAAATGTCCCCTTACCCCAAGGAGACCTCCAGCAACTTCCCCGCAGGATGCAGCAGAAGCTGCGCCGGCACCACTGCATCATCACGCACGGAATTAGGGAGGACTGGGCTGTAGGAGAGTGTTTGTTCTTTCCATTAAAAATATATTTAAAAAACATAATTCACCTACAATTTGTTACCAACAAGTTCGCCATATACCTCAGTAACTAGAGAATGAAATGGCAGGCTCTGAACTGCATGGTAATTTAGTGTTCATCTGCATGCATTTACATGGAAGTCTGCTAAAACCAAGATGTCTCCATTCCTCATGCCAAGATTTAAGTTCCAGAGACTCTGGGGAGGGAGTTGAACCCTAAGGAATGATGCTTCAATTCACACAACTTTTTTTTTTAAAAGGCACTCCCACGGGGGAAAGTGGGGGGGGGATAACAACAGTGATTTACAAGCGATGGTGTCCCAAAAATAGCCTCTGTTGCTGATGAATAGGAACAGTTTGACCATGTTGAATTAATATGATCCAAAAATACGAATGAGCTGTAACAGTGGACTATTGACATGTACAAAATTCTTGGTCAGTAGCAGAAAATTTTTAATGGTGTATTCCTAGCAATGCACAATTCAGTGGTCGTACCACGTACATAGTACTTGGGGAAACTAGAAAAAAAAAGCATACAATTTACGACAGAAAGTAAATAGAAAACCTGCAGTGCACCTTACCTTATTTGTATCATTCCTATTATTTCATTTATTATTTATAATGTCTATGTGGCCTTACTATGGTAGAAAGGTGTCTGACTGTCACTCCCCCCCCCTCAATAAAAAAAAAACATCACGGGCAACCCAATCCTACCTAACTCCACGCATGGTGATGCAGTGCTGCCAACATGGTGTCTGCTGTATCCCCCAGGGGAGTTTTGGCATGTTGAGGCCTCATTGGAGGGCGGGAACATTTGTTTCCTTGCCCTGGAGTAAGCCCCTGCTGCCGCCGTTTGTGGCAGCAGATAGGCTGCACTCGCTGGCACTGTTGTATTTGCGACAGCCATAAACAGCCTTTAGGACTGGGCCGTAAAAATATACACAGAACAAAAAGAGATAAACTTAATTCAAAGTGCTGGTTTTGACCTTTAAAGCCCTATACGGCTTGGGGCCAGGATATTTGAGAGACCGCCTACTTCTATATAGTCCGGCTCATCCCCTTAGGTCATCAGAGAAGGCCCTTTTGCGGGTGCCGTCGCCCAGGGAGGTGCGAGGGGCGGCGGCCAGAAACAGGGCCTTCTCAGTAGTGGCACCTACTTTATGGAATTCCCTCCCCTTTGATCTACGAACTGCTCCCTCCTTGGACACTTTCCGGCGAGGCCTAAAAACCTTCTTGTTTCAAGAAGCCTTCTGAGCCCTTGCCTTTTTTAACATCTCACTGGTATAGGTGGGGGTGCTACTGTTTTTATGCTCGTGTTGTGACTGTCGCCATGATCTTTTTAATTGATTTTTACTTATTGTTTTTATCAAATGTTATTAATTGTTTTTACTGTTTTAAAGGTGATGTTTTTATATGGTATTTTTTGTATTTTTGTTGTGAGCCGCCTTGGGTCCCTTCGGGGAGAAAGGCGGGATATAAATATTGTAAATAAAATAAATAAATAAATAAATAATTATGGTGTAACTTTAGTAGATGTAGCTGGAACAAAGCTGGTGTGGTGTAGTAGATGCAGTGTTGGACAGAAGTATGCTGGGCTGGTGCCAGTTTGCAGGGGGCAAAGCCCTGAGGCAAAGCCCTGCACTGAACACCCCAGTGGCACTTTGCGCATCTACCTCTCCTCTTGCACGTCTGCATCTGCCTCTGGCTGGGCGGCAAAAGTCTGGAGCACTTGGAGGTGGCTGTGCTGGGCACCACCAGCTTAAAAAAAACCCCACTGTGTAATGCACCAATCCCATTGGCGCATCACAGTCATGTCCCAGTGGGATAAATGCTTTGCACTGTTGTTTTAAAAAGATGGTGGCGGCCAGCACAGCCACTGTGAAGTGCTCTGGATTGACTGGTAGCACTGCAGCTTGAAGTGGGGCATTGGCCAAATCTCAGGGTTAGTTAGACACTACAGGTTTTCTCTGGCACTGGGCCCTCAGCCTTTATGTAACTCACCCCTCCATAAGCCTCCCACACCACAATGGGTCTCTTTGGACCATCGATGGACAGGAAGTGCTGCTGCCTCTTGCAAAATGGACGCTCATAGAGCGCTGCGTGCGACAGCCCAATTCTCAAAAGGATTGGGCTGTCAATATTACATAGAAACAAATAATGGCAGAAGGTTTGCAATGCACACATGTAAATAGTATGCTAAACAGGATAATACCCCATTAAGAATCATTGGAGGAGTGGGAGCAGAATAGGTGTTAACACGTGCCATTGAGAACCAGCCTTAGAAGGTAGGCTGAAGACTACGCAGTGAGCTTTCAGGAGGCAATGTTGCTGATAGGAATAGCTGTTAATTGCATATTTGGAACAGATGACTGTTAAAATATGTTTGAGAAACTGTTTTCTGAGAACACAAGTGCCAGGGCGCTATTTGTTGTTCTCTGAGAAGAATGGTTTCTTGGATATTTGTGTTCTATTGTTTTTTGTGGAGGCTGTGCTCTGATATATTGTGTTTCTTGATTCTATAATATGATACACCAGGGGTTCTCAACCTGTGGTACGGGTACCCCATGGGGTACGCGGACCTCTTGCTGGGAGTACACCAAGCCCTACCCCTTATCTGCCCCATCAGCAGCTAATTAAGTGTTAATTAACATGGATTTTAAATTTTAATTATTTTTGGAGCCCTTCTGTCTCTCTGATTTTGGTTTTGGCCTTATTTTTGTACTTTGGAAAATGTACTTTGGTGGGGTGGGGGAGGGAGGAGCTGATTTTGGGAAGTGTGACTTGGAGAAAAAAAAGAGATCCTTGCATGTGTCTCTTTCTCTCACTCACTCACACAACTCTCTCTCACACACAGATAAATAAGACATTTTTTCACATGTAACATTGTTTTAGTACTTTTTTATTTAACGATTAATTACCTAATTAATTAATTGATTAATCCAATTAATTAGCAGTTAATTAGCAGGGGGTACTTCAGAAAATTGGACCGTGATAGGGGGTACCTGGGCCTCCAAAGGTTGAGAACCCCTGGGGTACACAATATTGAAGGAATCCAGAAGTCAGAGTAGTGATGGATGGAATCTAGAGAAAACAAAACAAAAAGCTCACTCAAATAGCTCTCTAACCTGAAATGGCTTTCTTGACATGGGGGTGATAGTGGTGTCCTACGGAACTGGTAGCCCAATCCTATCCCCCGCCAGCCCATAGCACGCAGCACTGTTGCTCAGCCACCCAACTGCAAAAAAAGAGGTCATGGAGCAAAAAACTGCTGCTGCATCTCCTCCTTGCAAGGAGACTACAGCTGTCACCCAGGGCACAACACCCTCCAGCCATGGCCTGGCTACGCTACTGCCTGGGAGCTGCTGTCACACACACAGAGCCTCTGGCTGTTTGCACCAGTGGCACCGAAGCACATGATGGTGGTGCAGCTTTCGTGCCAATGCAAGAGGCTCACGATGTCCGCCACTGCAAGGCTCCCATAGGATTGCGCTGTTAGGCTGCAATCCTATGCACACTAACCTGGGAGTAAGTCCCATTCATTGAGAGTGACTTAGGCATGCATAGGACTGGGCTGTCAGTGCTGTGTTATTTTACCTCATTGTAATGTCTGCCAGTGGTTCACAGTTTTACCAGGTGTTAGTGCCCAGCTGCAAGTGTACCAGAGACCAGCCAGTCACAATCTGCTCCTTTTAATATGGTTTTGTCCAGGATTTCTTATTTGCAGAGTTTAGAATCCAGAATTCAATCTTGACTGAATTGTTCTGAAAGCAAGTTAGTCAGGCCATTTTGGGGGAGTAGTTGGCAAAGACGTCATAGGGTACTGAAGGCGAAAGGATAATGTGGCTATTGGGTCATGTTTTCTTCCTGTCCTTTAGGGAAGGAAGATTGGTGGGTTTTTTTTTCTGTAAGGAATTAATTTCTGTCTTTTACTTCAGTATTCCTCTTTCAGGCCGTTGAATGGCTTGTTATTTGGCACCAGCTGAGGCCAGAGAAGTCCATTTAACAATCTGACGTTTATTGTACTGTAATCCATTTCCAACGAACATTGAAGGAAAATGGACATAACTAGACAACAGGGCCTATTAAACAAAATGAAAGGTATAGCAAGCTGCCAAATCCACTGGAGGGTTGCCTTTATCCATGGCTGTGATGTTTACACAATAGACGTGATGTAATGTTCAGCTGCAGTTTACAAGGATGCTGACACTCAGAGAAGGCCTTGAACTTCTGCAATTACTTTTTAAGTTCTTTGAGGACCACCTGGTTTTGTTTAGCAGTTATTTAAGTACACTAGTAAGATATGGCTGAAATATACCACGCACCCATGTTTATGAGGGCAAAATGAAAGTGTGCCATATACAACAAACAGGAACAGGATAGCTGTGTTGCAGCAAATACAACAAAGATTCTCATGATATCTTAAAGACTAACAAATATACTGTGGCATAATTGTTCGCATGGATCATGCATCTGATGAAGAAGGTTCTAGTCGACAAAGATTATTGTACAATCAATTTGTTAGTTGTTAACGTATTACAAAGCGTATTCTTGTTTTCCTAAGAATTTTCCTAAGATCAGCACAATGTTATTTGTTTTTTACTTGCTGGAAACGATCAATTATGACATAATCTTTGGACCATGGCACAACCATACAGTAAAGTTGGAGTTATTGTAGAAAGTCATCTTAAACAAAGATGGAAGTGGAAAGTTGAGACGATACCAGATATTGATGAGTTAATAATTAAGATTTATGACTTGATAGAATTAGATATTTTAACGGAAAGACTAAGAGAAGGAGATGTTAAAAAGAAACTAGATTGGTGGCAACCATTTTATGATTGGTTGAAAAGATAAAATAAAATATTAGATTATTAGTAGATGTAAGGAGGTAAAGATAGTGGGGTTGGAATATGTATGAAGCTAATTTTATTTAGCATAACTGAAGAGTGTGAATAGTCATTTTAATGTAGTTCGACGTCCGTTAGTTATTTTTCCATTTGTTTCATGTTGGTTACCCTTGTTGCCCTATGATTTTCCTTACCTTATTATCCCTGTAGTTTTTGTGTTTAATAAATAAAAAAAATTATCTAAAAAAAAAAAAACACCTGTAGAAAGGAAGGGCCTGGAATTCTAATGGTTAGAAATTGGGACAGCAGGTGATAGGACAGGCAGAAGCATAAGCTCTGTTAAGAGATGAACAGGCCAATCCTATTCTTCAAACGCGACATGCTAGTGCAGCCTGGCTGCTGCTGGAAGTGGCGAGTGGCTGGGTCTGTGTGGGGATAATAACAATAACAATAACAATAACAATAACAATAATATATAATATATAATATATAATATATAATATACAGTATTTATATACCGCCTTTCTTGGTCATTGGATTTCTCCTCCGACTTTAATCCAAGGCGGTGTACATGGGCAGGCTGTCCTAACCCCACTTGGTTTTTTTTACAATATATATAAATGTCCAATCTTTCATGAACGGCTACTTTCCAGGTGGTATCCTTTTTACAGTCTGACAATTCTGCTGGCTGGCGCCTCCCACACTTGCCCGACGCAGCTGGAAGCTCTTATCTCTCCTCCTGGAGGCTTTCACAGCTTTTTGCCGGCGTCGTGTCTCGAACTTATCAAGTTCACCGGTCTTCGGGCTTTGAAGGCAGCAGCTCTCCCAACTGAGCCAGACTCTTCTGCGATGGACCAAGGACAACTGCCGTCACATGTAGGACTGCATAGGGCAGTCCTATGGGCAAAATGTTGTTTTATATTGTAGCACCTCTTTTGCTAGTGCAGCAGTAAACTGTTGTCAGGGCCAAAACTAACCTCTTGAACACAGGACTCCAGCTAAGACCAGCTTGTCCCCTGCCACACCGTTAATTCTGCCCATTTCCCCCTTGCATCCCTAGTATCACAGTGATATTGCAACCAATATACAACCTTAATGGTGCTTCCTTTCATCTTATTTTTGCACTGGTATTCTGAGAATACCCATTTACAGAAACCTCCGCGCTTGCCATATTTGCCTAATTTTCCAATTCAGCTGTCTTCTGTTTCTTTTTAAAGAAATAATTACACATGAACAGATGTAGTAACAAGAAATATCGAGGAGAATGAATGACACTATGAATATATTTCCTGTAGCCTTCTATGGGTTTATTTAAAATATGTTCAATTCTTTTCCACCTTTCCATCAAGGAACTCAGGGCACAAGACATGGGGTCGTTCGTTCCATGTTTATCCTTTCAACAACTCTGTGATGTAAATTAGACTGAGAAAGAATGTCTTGCCAAAGGATATCACGGAGCTTTGTTGCCGAGCAGGGAGTCGAACCCAGATCTCTGTGGTCCAAGTCCAACATTCTGTCCACTGTACTATAATGGCTGAACTCTGTTTTGGCAGTACAGGCTACTGTGTGTTTGATTCTTTTTCCATTGAAATAAATCGGATTTTAATTCTATTGTGGGCAAGGCCAGCACTTTGAGCTGTCACAAATGAAAAAGACTTCATAGCACATTTGAATAAAATGCACCAAATGTAGAAGTCTTTCTAGTGGCTTCTATGATGATGATGATGCTTCTCTGTATTGATTTGATCCTTCAAGATCTACCAATTCATGTCTGATGCATTTTTGATTATTAATAATGCTGCCTATAACAAGACATTGAATTGACATTTTTGCAATATCTAAACCTACCAACTTCTATCGAAGGGACAATTCTTTATCTCAAAATGTACAGGAAATTTGTTCAAGCTGGCATTTGTTTGTTTTGGGAAAGAAAAAGAAAATATTTCTCAGCTCTTACATGGTACGATTTTGATCTGCAGTGTACAAGTGTAAGTTGAGAGTGCCAATTAAGTTTCTTTGTTATGTAGAAACTGTCTTTGGGGACATCAGTTAAATTGCTATTTTTTCTTCATTTATAAAAACACTTGTATCATGTCTTTTAGCTCCAAAACCCTAAGGTGGCTAACAAAATAATCCGTAATACAAAAGTAGGTTACATACCAATGCCAAGACCAATAAGAGAATAAAATATAGAGCAGAGCACAACAGAAAACTCTTTTTTTTGTGTGTGTGTCATTTTATCAGTGCACACATGACCATTGGCAATGTATTGGGAGAATTTCAGAAGCATACCAGCTACTAGAATTGCCAGCTCTCTGGGACTGGTCTGGAGTCTACAGGAATTAGCATCAATCTCCAAGCGGCTACTGAAAGCAATCCTGGAGATTTTGAGAAGCCTCTCTGGCTTAGTGATATTACATCATGTTGGAAAAAGCAATCTCCAGGAATAGCTGTCAGAGTTGGCAACCCAGGGTTGGCCTTGCCATGAAGCGACCTGGTCATATGGAATGGCACCCTTGGAGGGGTGAGAAATGGAGGAGCCCCAGCCCATCAGGGGCTTACGTAGCATAGGGTAGGCAGGAAGAAGCAATTTGGAGCGTGCCCCATTCCCTGTAGCTTATTTACCCAGGAGCACAGCGTGCAGCCTCCCTGCTCCATGTTGCTTCTGTTTGCAGCAAGCAGAAGTGGTGCAGGCTGGGAACCCAGACTGCACTGCTTCTGTTCATTGCAAACAGAAGCAGCAGGGAGGTAAAGGGAGGTAAAGAGGGGATGGTGGCATGCCTCTCATTCCCCCACCTGCCCTCCCCCTCATTTGTGAGGGGAATGCACGTGCGAGTGTGGACATGCAGAGCTAACATTTGGGGGGCTTCAGACAACACAAGGGTGCATGCACCACCCCTATGGAAACCCTACCTATTACTGCTTTTTTGGGGGGGGATCCCCTGGACCACTCATCACTGAACAGGCAACCACATGGCAAATATGGTTCAATGTTAATAAGTGTAATGTGATGTACATTGGCGCAAAAAACCCCAACAACCCACAACCAAAACACTGATGGGGTATGAGCTGCCAACGGCAAATCAGGGAAGAGATCGTGGAGTTGTGGTGGATAACTAATTGAATAACCCAGTATGCAACAGCGGTGAAGAAGACAAATTCTATGTTAGGGGTCATTAGGAAAGGGCTCTAGAAATAAGATGCTATTATTATATTGCTCCTATGGAAATCTATGATATGGCCACATTTGAAATACAGGTGGGCCCCCATATCCACGGATTCGCTATCCACGGTTTCAGTTATCCACGGATCGCAGGGACAAACCCCCCCCCCCGGCTTTTACTTTTCTCCCAGTAAGCTTTGTAAGCTTAAACAAACAGGAGAAGCAGCCTCTGGCTGCTTATTGCAGGCTAGTAGAACGAGTCTAAGTCCTAGAGAGGCTCTGCAAGGTTAACAGAAACCTCTCTAGGACTCAGTCTCATTCTACTTGCCTGCAATGGAGGCTGCTTCTCTGTTTGTTTTAAGGAAGAAACAAAGCTTGCTGAAAGAAAAATAAGAGCGGGAGAGGGCGAGCATGCCTGCCTGCAGGGGAAGCAGGGTGGGGGCATACATATCACTGTAGCGTGGTGGGAGTGGCGGGCCACCGGGGGGGTGAGGCATCGACACGCGTCACCCGCGCTCCGCACGTCACCCTCCGGAGGCTCCGAGGCTGGGAGAAGGCCTCGGAGCATCCGCCCCGGCCGGCGGTCCGGGGCCTTCTGAGAAGGCCCAATGCGTCGACGTGTCATTTATTAGGTTTTTCACGCATGCGCAGAACGTTTCTGAGGGCAAAAGGGCAGCCCTTTGCCCTCAGAAACGTTATGCGCATGCGCAAAAAAGCTAAAAGTCCGCGTATTGACGCATTGGGCCTTCTCAGAAGGCCTCGGGCCGATGGAGGAGGATGCTCGGAGCCGGCAGCAGCGGGGGTAAGTCCTTTGTGCCGCCAAAGGTGTCGCAGCAATTTTTTTGGGGGGTGCACAGGGGGTCACTAGGGTGATGCGGGCCGATGTCACCCTAGGGTAGGGGTGACGCGCGTGACCCCCGCTTTAGGGTGACGCGCGCCCTAGTGACGCCACTGGCCGGGGCCCCTCAGGAAACCATGGAGGGGGTGTTCGCTCTTATCCATGGTTTCAAGTATCCACGGAGGGGCCTGGAACATATCCCCAGCGGATATGGGGGGAGTTCTGTACTGTGTCCAGTTCTGGTTGCCACACCTCATGAAGGGTATGGGAGAGCTGGAAGAGGTGCAAATGAAGGCAACCAGAAAGATCAGAGGGCTGATCTGATCTCCTATGAGGTAAGGCTAGTGTTCAGGGTCTTTTGCCTGGAAAAAGGCAATTAAGGGGAGACATGATTGAGAATTATAACATTACGAATGGTGTAGAGAGACTGGATAGAGAGAGGTTTTTCTCCCTCTCTCACAATACTAGAACCAAGGATTATTCAATGAAACTGATTAATGGGAGATTTAGGACAGACAAAAGGAAGTACAGTACTTCTTCACATAGTGCAAATTTGTTGCCACAAGATGTGGTGATGGCCATTAGCTTGGATGACTTTAAAAGAGGATTGGACAAAGTCATGGACGATGGTCTATCAGTGGCTACTACTCATGATGGCTATTTGTACCTCCAGGTTCAGGGGCAGTATGCCTCTGAATACTGGTTGCAGGGGAGCAATTGTGGGAAAGAAAAAATCCCTTCTCTTCTCCTTGTAGGCTTCCCAGAGGGAAATAGAATGCTGGACTAGATGGACCTTCGGCTTACCCAGCAGGACTGTTCTTATGTTCTCACACATGGTGTCAATGCATCAGTGTAGCTTTATCATTCAGGTTTATTTAAAAAAAAACACACACAGCTGTCAGGGCCTCCAATCTGGATTGGAATTATGTCAAGGAAAAAATATTAACCTCAACAGATCTATTCTCTATCCAGATCAACACTCATTATAGATGTTAAGTAAAAAATAAAACCTTTGAAAGATGGAGCTACCCTGATGCATTTAACATCATGTGTTGTTTGACCCTAAGGTTGAACTCACATTGCGGGGACATAAAGGAGAAAGACCCTCCCGTTGGGAGGAACACAAAGTATTTCTGAAGGAGACTAGGAAGGTACTGCTGGAAAGGATATGGATCACCTGAGTACAGACGTGCTTGCTATCCTTTGCTTGAAGTGTTGCTGATATCTGTACTGCAATATGCCCCCTTTACAAAGTAATTTAAGGAGAAAAGAGGCACCCAGAAGGTAGGAGAATAGCTGCAGACCTTTGAAGCTGTTTGCTTTGAATCTTGTTTATGCTTGATGTCCTCTGAACATTCGTTTGACCTATTTCTCTATACCTTGTGAAATTGTTTAGATCTGCACACAGTGGGAGTAAAATATCACTTTGTTGCAAAACCATTTAATATCCGCTTGGCTCATGGCTAAATGGCTGCAGAGGTTAGATAACTCAGGGGACTCAACTGAGGGTACGACCATTTGGTAATCAGTTATGTTATTCTATTATGTTTGCAGATTGATATGCGGGAAATCTAAGTGATTAACTATTTGGATGAGTGTTTGAACATATGAGCGGCCTAATATAGTATTGAGTCAGACCCTGGACCCTCTAGTTCAGTACAGTGGCGTTGCTGGATGGAATGCGGCACCGTAAGTGGTGCAAGGCGCTGCACTGTGCCTTGCAAACTGATATAACACAGCCCATCCCACTCACGCCTGGAGCCACCCTGAGCTCCTTGGAGGAAGGGCGGTATAAAAATGTGAAAAATAGGTAAATAAATAAATTCTGGTGGCGAAGGCAACATGCTGCGTGTTGCCTTCACAGCCAGAATGGCTACTGGGGTGAGTGAGAGGGGCCACGTTACACTGGTTTGCAAGGTGCGGGTCAGCGCCTTGCACCACTTATGGTGCTGCCTCCCCCTCCAGCAACACCACAGGTCCAGTATTGTCTACCTCCCTGACTGGCAGCGGGTTTTCAGGATTTCAGATGGGATTCTTTCCTAGCCGTAGCTGGAAATAATGGGGATTGAACGTAGGACATTCTGCAGGCCAAGTATATGCTCTACCCTACCACACAGCTAAGGACTAGTGGAAATGTTTGGCATGTTTTATTTTCTGTATTAATTGTTGACTGCTAACAGGTATAGTAGGCATGCAATTATGTCCTATACAATTTCAGACTAACCCAATTACAGGACTGCACGTCAAAGTTTTCTGCCAAGAAACTTTGCTGTTAGAGGATGCTAAAATTGCTCGTTCTAATTCTGCTGCTGCCACTCAAAGTGGTATATAGCCTCCGTTGCTCTCTAAAGTGGTCATGTGACTAGTGCTTCTGTTAACTTTCTTGAAAACACGATTACTCTTGTGGAGAAAGCCCCAGTCGCTCGAGCATATGGATCATTTGCCCTCACCATGCAGAGGTCACTGGACATGCTCTTGCTGGGGTGGAGCTGCAGACCTCACCCTTCCCTCGGCTTCCCAGGGACACGGCTGCCAAGCTTCAGCTCTGGCCCAAGTCTTTCAACAAGGTCAGCAAGAAAATGGATCATGTGCAGTGGTTGCTAAGCAACATTCATTTTGACTGAAAGCTACAGAATTTGAAGTGCTGCTTTTTACCCAAGAGATTTATATCTTTTTCATTATTAAAGTTGTTAAGGTGCTGGGGTTTCTGAAGATATGTTGTAATTTAGGACACAGTCCTGCATAGCTACCTGTGTCAGGTTCCTCCAGGATAAGCACCCTCACTGTATTCAAACACTAGTGTGCAGGTGTTCTCTCAAAATCTTGGATTATACTCTCTGTGTTGAAATGGATAAATAGGGGACCCCTCCATATACGGTTCTCAGTGTAGAGTTTAGGACTGTGCGCATGTTCCAACTGGAGAGGCTGAATGTACATAGGCAGGAGGGAGAGCTGGAATATGTCTACTGGCTCTGTCCCCGAAGAGCCTCTAAGCATATCCACAGTATACTCATCTGTGCACATGACCAGTACCCTGCTTTTTGCAGGGTTCCCAATTACACAGACAGAAGCTGCATGCATACAGTTCGTAAGTGTATATAGGCTGTGTCAGACATTATGCTGAACCAATGGGCACTCAGGACCCCTGCAGGAGGTGGGAAGTCATTAGGATGGTCCACCCTCAGAGATTACTAGATCCAATTGGCTTCCAGTTTGCCCACAGAGAGATTTCAGCTGCCTGCGTAGCTCTATTCTGGTTGTGGCTCTGGTTGAGTTTTGGAACTGACCAGATCTGCAAACACGACTGCTCCTAAGTGCCCTCTTCAACTAATCCAGAATGCATCAACCTGCTTCAAGATAGGTGAAATATATGAGAAAACTAGTCCACACCTGCCTGACAGATGTGGCCTGGTTTTCTCATAGTTCACCTATCTCAAAGCAGTTTGTATGGACTGCCTATTCAACTGCAGGCCCCATTCAAAGTGCTGGTTTTCACCTTTGAAGGCCTAAAAATGGCACGGTCCCTATAATCTCTGGCACTTTTAAAGCCGAAAAGGAGATTTGGAGCATCTCCTAGCAGCTGCCATGTGATGCCTAAGATGCTTCTGCTGGTCTGGGACCCTTTGCTCTCCTCTTGCCTGGTGCACCACGCTCTTTTGTCAAGTCCAGGTCCCTTTTGGCCTCAGTCTCTTTTGGCCTCAGTCTCTCTGGCTGAAGAAAGGGAGAGAGTTAACACTCACCCAGTTCCTCTTCTCCTCCTCCTTAGCAGACAGTTTCCCTAGGCTGTCCAGTCGCCTTGCTCCAGGAGGCATCCCAGAGCCCTCAAGCTTCTGTCCAGCCACTCCTCCCATCAATAACTTTGAACAGAGCTTTTAAAGTCCTTAAAGCAAGCTGTGTAGGCTTTGTCTATAGTTTAAAAAAAAGATAAAGATGACCCCTGACAATTAAGTCCAGTCGTGTCCAACTCTAGGGTGTGGTGCTCATCCCCATTTCAAAGCCGAAGAGCCAGTGTTGTCTGAAGACGCCTCCATGGTCATGTGGCCAGCATGACTCTCCTTGCCGCAGCACATAGCATGCAGCTGGAACACGGAGCGCTGTTTACCTTCCCACAAGCGGTACCTATTTATCTACTCGCATTAACATGCTTTGGAACTGCTAGGTTGGCAGGAGCTGGCCAAGCAACGAGAGCTCACCCCGTCGCGGATTCGAACTGCCGACCTTTCGATCGACAGCTCATGGTTCAGCGGTTTAACCCACTGCACCACCTGATGGCCTTGTCTATAGCTTCCCCCACCACAAAACCTGGAAGGTGTTTCTATTGCCATAGCAACAGAAGCACCTATCCAATCACTCTTGTGCCACTTTGGTTATTCCCAAGTGGTTCCCATCATCTGCTGATCCTGCACCTTTGAAGTTGGCAGCAATCCAAGCTGGGGTATCCTGGAGGCAAATCCCAGACATCTCCATCCAGTAATAATGCATGAACTGCCCAACATGGAAGATCCTCTGAGGAGGTCTTGGTCCAGGTTCCGTCTCATCTATAGACTTCATTAGGCTTTGCAATGAGCAAAGCATTCTCTGCTGCACCTACAGTGCTCTGGTGGAACATTTTCATGAGAGAGGCTCATTCATCCACCTCCCGGTTGTCTTTGGGGAGACAGGTGAAGAATACAGTACTCTGTTTCATAACCTTTTAATTTTTGATGCTTCTTACAGTGGTTCTCTTTGTTGAGATGAAACTGCTGTTAGTTGAAATAGTTTATTGATTTGATTTGCCTATTTTATTAGATGTTGTTTTTCTTGTTCTAATTTGTAAACTGCGGTAACATTTTAATGTTATCAATATGCAAACCTAAAAAAACCAAAACCTGACAGATGTGGCAAAACCTGACAATGACCACATCCCAGCTCTTCTGTTTCTTACTAGGTGCTGCTTCTAGTACTACGGGATGAGAATGAGATATATAGTCATCTGAGTACAACAGGTGAACAAATAAATAAATAGTGCACTTTGTGACTAAAGCATGAAACCTTGTATGTACCAAAGGTGCCCCATGATGCTCAAATGAAGATAGGAAACGATTCCTGTATTCTGGAAAGTAATTTTCACTGTTCAACAGGGCTTGCTCCCAGGTAAGTGTGCGCATTAAGCCAAGTAAAAGTTACTTCTGATAATATTAGGAACACAGGGAATATTGCTTCCCTATCTTCCCTATTTGACTAAAGAAAATATTTCTTTACCCAGCGTGTAATTGGTTTGTGGAACTCCTTGCCACAGGATGTGGTGATGGCACCTGGCCTGGATGCCTTTAAAAGGGGATTGGACAGATTTATGGAGGAAAAGTCCATCACAGCTTACAAGCCATGATGGGGATAAGCAACCTCCTGGTTGGAGGAGTAGGTTTTCTCTGTGCCAGGTACAAGGGAGTGGCGACAGGATACAGGTATCCTGTTGTCTTGTGTGCTCCCTGAGGCATCTGGTGGGGCCACTGTGTGATACAGGAAGATGGGCCTTTGGCCTGATCCAGCAGGGCTCTTCTTATGTTCTTATCTTCATTTGGACTTTATAGAGTACCCTTTGTATATGCCAAGCTTCATTCTTTTAATGAAGTGCACATATTGAAGTCTTATCATGGCTTGTGTGCTAAACTGCCTCCTTTAGGCCCTGGTAAAACAACGTCTAGCGAATTTACTTGTTGCTATTTTAAATTGATGTTATTCTGATTGCTACTGCTATGGTGTTGTTTTTGGTCTTAAGGTGTTGTTTTTGTAGTTATTGCATGTTTAATGTTCTAACAGCACAATCCTGTCAAAGAAGGACCGGTGGAACTATCATTCTGCTGGCACCAGGCTTCACAAACAAATGAAAGGCAAATTTTCGATGCTTGGAGAGTAAGCGGTGCTGGCACCAAGGATGGCGCTGCTTGCTCTGTCCCGGACGCAGGCCGCTGCCGGGCAGCGTGGGGGCATGGAAAGGGCGGAACAGGGCGAAACGGGAGGGGAGATTGGGTTGCCGGGCCTGGGAAGGGGGAGGGATCCTCTGTGGCTTGCTGGCGCACATCTAGGAGACCCATTAGGGCAGCTGGGCCATTATTTGGGGTAAAGGGACAAACGTCCCTTTACCCTGAGGAGGCCTCCGCCAGCGCAGTGTGCTTTTGCTGGATAGGATCCGGCGCAGCATGCTCTCTAGATAGGATTGAGGTGCCCATTGCTCAGGTTGTTCTATGAAGAGAAGAGCAAGATATAGCTATGTTAAAGTTATGATACTTGCTTTCTGTCTCTTGCCTTAGTAGTTGGAACTGGCCTTTGATATATCTTGTAGTTTTTCTTCTCTCATAAAGATGCCCCTAGCCTTGATCACAATTTGTTTAGTTCCTCTTACCTAGACCTGAGCGTAAATTACTTGGCACTCATTGCTGAGTTGTGTAGAGGCTCTAATTGTGTGGAGACTCTTCCGTTCTTCAGTTCATGATGCCATGATGACCTTCTTCTCCTGCTTGTTTCCCTGTTTCCAACAAGACAGTGCATGTGGGTAAGTTGTTTTTTTTAAGACTCTAATATCCAAGGGAATTGATAATGGGATGAGATTATCTTTCCCTCTCATCACAGTGTCTTTCATCCTCCATTATCTCTAAATGTGAGGGAAGTTGTAGGGTCAGCAGAAAATGAATCTGCTTCTAGATCAATAAAAGTAGATCCTTCTTCTAAGGTTTCCTCAGAAGATACTCTTTCTGCAATTCAATCATTAGATGAGATCTGACACACTTGAATCAAAGTTAAATTAGCTTACAGCTCAGATGGCTAATGATAAGCGATGCAGTTTGTTCGTTCAACAACGCTAGACAAATTTGGGTAATAGTATGACTGCAAGCTCTCTACGAAAGAATGTAACTTCAGCGGACCAAATTGCACATTCAGAGGCAGTGGCATAGCTGGAGGTGGGGCGGAACGCTAAAGGCTGAAGCAAACCAGTGCGTGCAGCCTGTCTGCATGCATGCAGCCCGTTGCGGCCGGCTGCGTCTGCATTCTTTCCGGTCGGAGGCAAGTCCCACTGAACGCCGAGAGCCGCCGGGAGCCGCAGAAAGGTCCATTTTCATTTGATGCTTCCCCTGGAGAATTCTCAACTTTGGCTGCGTTTCTCGCACAGCACGCACCACGCGCAGAACGCGGCCGCTGTGCTTCAGCCTTAAGTTCTGCACCGCGCTGACCCTCCGTTACTCACCAGCATGAGGCGGCCCCGCCCCCTCGCCTTCGGAGCCATTCAGTGGGGCGAAGGCAACATGCAGGAGACCCTGCGCGTTGGCTTCGCCCCACTGAATGGTTCCGAAGGTGAGGGGGCGGGGCCACCTCATGCTGGTGAGTAACGGAGGGTCAGCGCGGTGCGGAACTCAGCATTCTGCCCCACCTCCAGCGACGCTACTGTTCAGAGGCCAACAACTTTCTATCTTGCTACCCTTTATTACTTGATTTCACCTAATAGTGCAAAACTAGGCAGCAAGGTGATGTTGGTAGCCAGCTGTTTCCAGAATAAGTGCAGGAAATAATGTTTATTTATCAAAAGAAAGAGTTTATATAGTGTAGTTTAAGCATTAAAACCAAATAAGCTTTAATGCAAATCTCTAGCTCCGGCCAGCCCATGACCTCCTGATGCTTGAGGAAGCATGCTAAATGCTGCCCCCAGCTACACAATGATGTGCCAGCCGCCCCAGCACCTTCCACTCTTCAATGTTCTAAGTCAGCATTCTCCTCCCCTCCACATATCCTCTTCCTCTCTGTCCCCCTCTTTTTTTTCCAACCCAAGAAGTAGAAGGAAAAGGAGGACCAGTGGAGGCAAGTAAGCAGACAGAGATAGGCGCCCCCACCAATCTGCTGCCTGAGGCGACCACTTCAGTTGGCCTCATGGATGGGCATTTTCAGGTGACCACTCATGGACGGGCATGCTCTAGCTAAATGTACTTGTCCTTATTTTTTTTTTTTAATGGCAGCTTTTGCTCACTCTTGGTTAACAAAAGAACCTTAGACGAGCCCTGTTGGATCAGTCAGAAGGCCCAGTTAGTCCAGCATCATGTTTCCCACAGAGCATGTTTCCCACCAGTCACTAAATTCTGGGAACTCCACAAGCAGGAGATAAAGGCGAATCTCTCTCCCACCATGCTGTTCTGCAACCAGTACTCAGAGGCACTCTGCCTCTGGTTACCCAAGAGCATTAGGTCATGCATCAAGCATACCATCTTTCAAATCAAGACAGCCTCTCAAATTTAAAATGCACAGAAAAGTATACATTCCAGAGAGGGGAAGTCATGTTAATCCAATGTGTCTTGTCGCACTTTGAGAATACAAAATGTACTTTAATAATCCAGTGTGGAGGTTGAATATACCTCAAAATAAGTCATAAGAGTGAATTCCCTTGAGATGCAAAGAAAAACACACACCCTTCATTAAGGATTTTCCTTTGGCAGTACATTACTAGAACAACAGCAAAATAACGAATCCATAATTGTATATTTTGATGCATACAAAAATGATACTGCACTGCAGGTACTGATAAGTTTCAATGCCCTATTCAGTGCAACTGGGGTACAAAATACTCCCAGTACCATCAGGGTATATACTGCCATTTACAAAGACATGACAAGTGGGAGACGGGAATGAAACAACACAGGAAAATTGACTGTTCAAGGCAGAGGAAGACAAGCTGTAAGGAGTCGCAGAAGACTGAAATCAAAGTTTTATCATTTTTTCCCTACTTCTGAGGCATCTGAACCCATTTTTTCAGACTTGGGCTGGGGAACATCTGAAGACCTAATGCTCTACTGCCCGTGGATGGTGGCCATCTGGATTAATTCTTGTCTTTATTGATACAGAAAAGGAATTGCTAATAAATGTACTATAAACACAAAAATGCAGACCATTTCAGATGGAAACAATATTCCTAGCTTCTTCCCACTTCTCTCTCATGGGCACCTTGCCTGTGCCCTCCCCCCCCCTCAAAACGTGCAAGATTCTCAAGTTTCACCCTTGCCCGGACACCTGCACAAAATTGTGATGAATGTTTGCGGGAGCTGTCTTTGAGCCCCACTTCTTCCCGTACTTTTCTGATCTTGAAGTGCAGTCATAGTGCTACAATTTGTGGCATCCCATTCATTTCCATGGAAACAGATTGCTATTTCACAAGCACAGGATTATGGCTTCGCTGCAGGATAAAAAGGAGAAGCAGAATTCTGGGGAAGAGAGTTTGCATTCAAATGTAATGATTTAAAATGTTGCAAGACACAGTTACTGGCATAAATTACGACGATGCTATATGTATTTTTAATACTGTGTTTTACATTCTCATGTATGAACATTCTCATTTAATGTTCAGTTGTAGTGGTGGAAATGAATGCCGTCATTTCCACTCAGTCTTTAGTGAAGCATAATTCATTTCCCTCTAAAGAGATCCCCATATCAAGGGTCTATTATTTCTTCTTTTCACCTGTTTCTATCCACTTCTTTATGTATTGTCTTTCAATTGACCATCTTCACTTCAGCAACACAATGAAGCTGGAGTAATATATATAGATTCTATAACTAATCTGCGCATCTTTCTCCTCTTCCGTTTCTAATCAGACTTTTCAAACACAGATATGCATCTTATCAGACACTCTTGATTAAATTAATCAGAACACCTACAATTTTAACACATTTTTGTATGTATTTATTTTCCAGTTATACTGTTAGGTATAATGCCATCACGCATTTGATAGGGATGTTATGACATCTCAGTTCCAAATGTCAGCCATGAGAGTAGACTAGTTTCATTTTATTTTTGCGGAAAGTTCAGTTTATTAATTGAATACAACCACCATTTTCCATGAACTACAATTCCTATTGTACTCAGGCCCGAATTCTATTGCGTCTTTGTGCTGCCAGAAATAGCGTTCTGGCAACGCAAGCCCCTTTACAACAGCAAAATTGACTGTTCAAGGCAGAGGAAGACAAGCTGTAAGGAGTCGCAGAAGACTGAAATCAAAGTTTTATCATTTTTTCCCTACTTGGGCCACTGTTGTGTGCTTCTTGGCCACTGCCACAAAAGACCTGTGGCACAACGTGCGCAGCATTGGCTCCCAAAGCCTCTGTTGGTGCTGGTAAGTTGGTGGGGAGGGGAAGGGCATAAGAAATTTGGGGGTGGATGGGGGAGGGCAAGGGCAAGGAGGGGATAGTTCTCAGCAGCACCAGTATGCTTCAGATCCTATCCTTCTTTCCCTTTATCCTGAGTAGAGGAGCCCCAGCCGCCCCAATGGGTCTACTCAAATGTGCACCAGCTATTTTGCGGGCACACATTTGAGCTGGCCGTGTAATGCTGGCCAGACCTGGGAAGGGGAATAGGATTCAGTGGAGCGCGTCGCCACCAATCCCTGCCCCCTCCCTGGCCCGGTGGGCTAATCCAACCCCCTGGAATGCCCCTCCCCGTCCCTCCGCCGTGCTGCCAGTGCCAGCGGAAGAGGAGCAGCACTGCCAGCAGCCAGTGAGTATCAGATTGGGCTGGAAATTTTCTTTGGAATAACTCTAGCCCTGCTATGTTTACAGTGAATATAAAAGTCAATAATATAAGTTTTAAGAATAAGGTTTCCCCCCCCCCCCCGCAAAATATGCAATCAAGTGTCTTAAAATTCCCAGGTGGCAGTTAGAAGCCAGCTCCACTATTTCCAAGGAACTGAGGGAAAAGCTGTGCTCTGAACAAAAAACACACAAACCAAAATCTAAGGGTGACTCTTAGCAGATCCCTGGCAGATATTTGTAACACATCTTTGTACAGTACTTATATTTTGTAGCATGGGTTGTTGTGATGTTGCCATTCAACCCCTAAGAGATGTTTTGACAACATTTTGTACATTTGGCAGCTGATCAGTTGAAGCCTTCTGGCATCATAGGTATTATGAACCAATTGGCCATCAGTGGGAATAGAGCAGGGGATTGTTTATATAATGTGGTTGTCCAGGGGATGAACGAAACCAAAAAGGCAGGGAGCATTTCTCAGGATTAACGCCACAGCAACAGAACTGTAGCGAGTCTGAATCTGGAGCAGCTTAATTTCTTTCACATAAGGGTCTTTGTTACAGGATATACAAAGTGTTCATGGGGATATATATATATATATATAGTCTCTTAAATGTAGCATGTCTCATACAATGAAATATTTAAGCTCCAGACTCTTACCAGTTGTATTTGTGTTCTGTTTCTGCCTTCCAACTTGCTTTTCTGGAACCGCAGTCATAGAAAATGTCAGTGTAGTATGTGAATGCATTAAGACACCCAGTAATATCACCCTCTAATTTGGTGAACACAATGATAGAGAGCTCCTAATATACTTTCAGTAAAATCCTGTGCATGTCTACTCAGAATTAAGTCCCCTTGTGTTCAACGGAATTTACTTGCATGCATGTGTGTAAAGGACAACAGCCGTTAGCATGTATCTATATGTATGATTGACTTTGCATGTTGCACAGAATGTCACTATCCCTGTGTCATGGAGCTGCATTGATGGGTCGCGGGGGGGGGGGGTTTGCGGGTAAGCATACAGTATTTAGTTTTCTCAATGTCCAGGTTTGCATTCAAGCACAATCAGTACACATCAGGAGAAGTCATGTCCAGTCAAGTGCTTACAAACATCACGTTATCGAAAAGTCACCAGCACTATGGAAGCTGCTCAGATGATGCAGAGGAAGTTCAGTGCACATTATACCTGTCATATAGAAAAGCTGGCACCGTGCAGGAGGCAATTCAGCTGGCTCAAAATACATGTTACGAGGAATGTGTAAGGTGGCCTAGTGGTTTCTGTGAATTTAAATAGTGTGTGTGGGGTGGGGGATGTCATGAAATGGGGCAAAACTGTGGCTGGTGGGTAGGGGGCTTTAGTACTTAGCCCCCACAATGACTGTGGTCCCAATCGTAACCTTGCAATTTTTAATTTTTTTAAAAAGCTCCAATTAGCTTTCAATAGAAGTTTTCTTTTTCTCCCCCCCCCCCCAACTTGAAATAGTGTGGCAGGGATGATTGGAATTGTTATCCCAGTGGGGACAAAATGTTAAAGTCACACCATAATTTCACCATATACTCCTGCTAACTGGTCAAGTGGCACTTTTTAAATTGGTGCTCCTCTTATATTTAGCAGGGGGAGAGAAACTGCCCCCCTTTCACCCCAGCACAGTGTCTTTTCTGGTGGCTGTTTGCTGGTGTTCTTCTGCCTCTTTTTTTAGATTGTGAGCCCTTTTGGGACAGGGAGCCATTTAATCATTTGATTTTGTCTGTAAACCGCTTTGTGAACTTTTTGTTGAAAAGCGGTATATAAATACTGTTTAATAATAATAATAATAATAATAATAATAATAATAATAATAATATTTCCAGACACCCACACATGTGCAATTTTTTATGTATTTGTTTTTTTTAAAGAAACACCAACAGGCCAGTTGCATAATCCTCACACCATCTAGTTTAGTCCTAAGTGGCCAATGTAATGTATAGACTCACTCTAAGATCAAGAATGCTTCATTCGAGGTGTATATATAGTCTGTATGAGTCAGAAATGTGTGTACATTTCTCTGTGACAAAAAATGGGTCAAACTTACCAGAGGTCCAGATACGATGCATTGGACACTAAGGACTCAGTCCAGCCTAACTCAGCACAAGTCAGGCACAATTGAAGCACAATTGCGGCGTAACTGTGGCCTAAAATAGGGCTGAGTTAGGCTGCAACTATGCCTGAGTTAGGCAGGAGGCAAGAGCAGTGGGCCAGGATCGAGGCAAAACTTACCGCAGAGGCAGGCTGGCTCCTGTGGTGAGTTGTCAGTCTTGTGGAAGCTAAGAGCCCCCTCCTGAGCTCGTCTGTGTGCACCTACCACAGCTGCTGCAGCGGTCGCAGCAGATGGGCAGCCACAGGTGGGCCTGCAGGCACTGGGCGTGCGACAGTCAGCTGAAGGGCAGAGATTGTGCCAGTGCCAGCTGCCCCAGGGCACCCTGGGCATTAGCCACCTGCTGCAGGGGGCAGTACCACTGCCCTCCCTCCTGCAGACGGCGATGCCACCCCCAAGCCACATTGAGGCTGCACGTGGGAGTCATGGGGGGTGAGCAGGGGAGAGAAGGGAAGGATGGGGTGGGAACGGCACACACAAGGGGTGGAACTGCCTCTGCCATGAGGTCTGGAACTGCCTCTGCCATGACATGCCCGTGCGCTGCCTGAAGCCCTGAGCCTCCAGGGCCGTGGCAATGCCCACAAAGAAGGTATCCCGGCGTGCCTTCTGCTCCGTGCCCCGGCCAAGACCGAGATATTCCTTGGGCTTGTCTGCTGCGAGCGGGAAGGGCGCACGCAGCTCATTACACCCCCAGATGGGGCAACGTCGGCACGTCGCGGTAGGCGCTCTGGCGGGGTGGGGGGTGGCCAGCTGCCATCATCAGGGAGTGGGAGGGGAGGCAGACAGACAGGCAGACAGTGGGTGCTGGGGAGGGGCACGGGTGGGTCAGAAAGACAGACAACAAGGCTGGTGGGAGAGGGATACAGGGAGAGGGGTCTGCAGAGACCAATAGGGACACAGGGGTCACTTCGCAGATGAAGGTAATGCAGGAACCGGCGCCTCTCATGCAGACGGACTGAGGGCGGAAACGGACGCCGTTGACGGACGGACCGAGGGCGGAAATGGAGGCCATTGACGGGCGGAAACGGACGCCGTTGACGGGCGGACTGAGGGCGGGTGAGAGCCCCGGTTGCCGAAAGGGCTCTTCACGGACATGGCGGACGTGCGCCATGTCGCCTGTCAGTGTTTGCCTGCCTGAGAGGCCCCCCAACTCCCAACTCCCCTCTGAGCCCTGAGGGTCTGGCAGCCCCCCTGCTGTGGTCTCCCTGGGCTGGCTGTGGCAGGCCCTGGCTGGGATTCATGCAGGGGCTTGTGTGCTGGGACTGTCTCTGTGTGTGTGGGGCAGTGCTTGTGTAACATTGGGGTCATGTGTTTCAAGGGACATCTTTATTGTTCTGGAACATTGGCAGAGATGGCCAGGCGAGGCTGCCAGGGGTTGGCACAGCAGCCACTCAGAACATAGCAGCAGCAGCAGGCGTGCCCCATGGACCTAGAGATGCAGGCTCTTCCCCTGTGGAACCACAGCCTGCACCATAGAAAGGGGAGGGACAGCAAGTAGGCAGCCAGGGAGGTGGAGCAGCAGCAGCGGCGGCAGCTGAGGAGGGTTGCAGGGAAGGCTCCAGGACCTCTGGCATCATCAAGGCAGACGACAGTGGGGCAACCAGACTGCAGCCCCAGGGGTGCTCCCAAGAAGGTAGGTGGTAGTGGACGTTCCTGGGGAGACAAAAAACAAGGGAGTGGTCCATGGCAGCTGGTGTGTGGTAGCAATCACCATTGAAGAAATGCCAGTGTGCCGGTTGCAAAGGCCTGCAGGGAGAGAAATTAAACACAGCTGACAGGTGTGACACACATAGCATTGTCTGTGCTCCTTCCCTGGGTGTAATGTGAGCATGATCCTGTAAGGGGAAAGGGTCAAAGAGAGAGACAACAACACAACGTGTGGGTCACAACCATGGCACACCTAGCAATACTGATCTGTTCGTTGACCCTGTGGGGAAAAGAGGGGGGGAACAGCTGGTGTCTACATAAGGGTTACAGTTCCACACTCATGGCATTGTGTGCTCACAATAATACAGGCAGCTATGAGACAAGACATTGGTAAAGAGGCATTTCAGAGAAGGCATTGCAGGCAGCTATGAGACAAGACATTGGTAAATAGGCATTTCAGAGAAGGCATTGCAGGCAGCTATGGGACAAGACATTGGTAAAGAGGCATTTCAGAGAAGGCATTGCAGGCAGCTATGAGACAACACATTGGTAAAGAGGCATGTATCCTACCTATATTTCTATATGCAAAGAGGCAGTAGTCAGACCACATGTCAGCACGTACCCTGCTCTTACCTGCACTTACCTGCTGGTTTTGTTGCCTGTGGGGGGGGGGGAGAGAGGGGCTGGGAGAAAGACATGGGTTAGCAAACACTTGCATGGAGACAGCTGCCCAGGCACAGCAGTAAACAGTTTGGCCACAGCCAGAACAGCCCTCTCTGCCCTAGAGGGGGGCAGAGAGGAGAGAGGAGAAGAGAGAAGTGGGGTGTTAGAAAAGTTTTCAAAGTCCCACTTTGTGGCTGCTGGGGGACAGAACCCCACGCCACGTGCTCAGAGAGAGAGAGAGAGTGGAGGGCTGGGGCTGGGCTTTTGTGGGAAAGAGGCTGGGTGGGGCTGGGTGCTGATAGGGTAACTATTTGGGTCCATGTCCAGAGTTATGCCACAACTATTCCGTCCTAACTCAGGCACAACTCAGGCGTAGGGTGTTAGAACTTTTCAGGAGAGGGCTGGAGTGGGTAAGGTAAAATGGCTCCTATGGGTCTCCTCAAATTTAAGTCCACCTTTTTTGTTGACCTAAATTTTGTGCTGCAGTTGTGCTCGAGGGGGCGTGTCGGAGCTTGCCAGTGTCTGGAATCCGACTCAAATTCGTAACCGCCCCCGTCACTCCCCCAACACGCCCCCAACACGCCCACTTTTAGGCCGAACTTAGGACGGAATAGCTCTTATGCCGAACTTAGGACTGAATTGGTCAACTTTCCTTAACCCGTCCTATGTCAGTCACAATTGCAGCACAAATTCGGCCTCTGCGGCACAATTCAGGCACAACTCGAGCCTAAGGCGCTTAGGCTGCAGTTGTGCCTGAATTGTGCCGCTGAGGCCTTAGGCTGGACTGGGCTGTAAGGCACAAAGTCATATAGACCCCCTCCCCTTCCATTACTGATGGCAGCAACTGACTAGTTCCATTCTGGTATGTTTGTTGATCTGGATAGTTTTCCCTTCCAAAATTCATGGTGCTCAAAGGTTCACAGTCCAAGCCCATACAATTCCCGACTCCATTTCCCTTCTCACCGTTTCAGGAATTGCTGTGATAGAATAACCTCATTACAAGTTTTCCCTAAGACTTGGGAAAGCTGTGGGGAGATCATGCAATTGTTACTGAGATATCATTACCTTCAATGACATAACAGCTTGCTTAAGAGCAGTTTGCATCCCTTGCTACATTCCTCTTGCTGTGTGTGTAACCAAATACTGAATATTAAATTATGGTTGAATAAAGTAGGATTTAATGAATACTTACGGCCTCTAACTCAACTGAGGAATTTTTGATCCAGGAATGAGATGGAGAACTGGCAGAGATTACCAGGATCTGCTTTCCTGAGATAACAATGGATAATTATTGTGGTGAAAATGAATCTTCATTCTTCTTGCAAAGCATGTGTCACACTTAAATGTTTAAATAGCACATTTTCTGGAGCCGCTACCTTCCTGTTGAAAGGATCACTTTTTACTGAACTGGAATCAACGTAGTGCAAAGTGTGTACATCACCGTTGCCTTTCATTAACCCCATAATTACATGCATGGCTGCATAGGCATAATTAATATAAGCATGCCCCATCTGTCCTCCGTACACTAGGAATTCAAAGGAAATTCGATTTGAATGCTTTTTGCACTTCCTGTGCTAAAGCTATCAGCATTTCAAAGACACTAATACAAATTTAAACAGAACGACAACAAAAATGTTTTCCTTCTTCTACTGTGTGAAATAACAGTATGTAGTAGAGGAAGGAAACCTCCTTTAAATAATATAAAAAAAGAGAGTGACAGTTTCCTATTTCATATTTAATTGCTTTCTGTAATTAGAATGGTCCAGTGCAATTATAAAGAAATGAAACAAATTCTATGAAGTAAAGCATTTACAGATTGTGTTTTTTGAAGTGATTGAGAGTAACTTCTCACTGGATTGACACAGATGCTTTTAACCATGACTTTGCAAACTTCCACTCATTAGCATATAGAAAATACAGTACATGGGCAGCCCGATCCTGCCTAAGATGTGGCGGCCTGCCTGCCTAAAGGGCCGGCTGCTGCATCCAAGTTGGGATGTGAGCCACACCGACGTAGCTGGGGCTCACCTCGGGGAAAGGGGACGTTTGTCCCCTTCCCCTGGTGTAAGCCCCAGAGGCCCCAATGGGCCTCCTCGGATGCTAGCTCTGGAGCTGGCACACGTTCGGGGAGGCTGTGTAAGGCCGGCCCAGCCTGGGAAGGGGACAAGGATATGGCGGAGCACGCCACTGATATCCTCGCCCCCTCCTGGGCCTGGCCAGTCAATCCCTCCAGACTCCAGGGATCAATGCCGGAAAAACTGTGATGGAAGCACGAAAGTGCACCGTCCACCCACCCTCGGTACCATGTGGCTCTGAAATGGAGCCGTTTGGCAGCGAGGGGGTATAATGCACTGGTACTGGGGTGTCAGCATCACCACGTCACGCTACAGTACTGACCACTTCCATTCGTTGGTATTAAATTGCAGGATACGTCATTATGATTTACACACACACACACACACACACACACACACACACACACACACACACACACCTGAATTGTTTATATATGAAACGGCGTGTATTTTCTGTCTTCCATATGCTGTGTGTGAAACGTGTTTGACATTGGGTGCCCGTCTTCTAAGAACTAGCCTTCTAGGATTCTGGAAGGAAACACATTATCCTCTTTATGGCAGCTGTACAGCCTGGCATAGACTAGTGGGTGAATTTAAAAAAAAAACACGCTAGAAACCGAACAGTAGTTTCTGATCTTTTGCCCCACCACAACTGACTTTGAGAAATGTACTTCGGAAAAGCTCCCAGCTGAATTTGTAATTAAGTTCATCTTCTATAAACACCAACTGACACTCTCTAACTAATGGCAAATGCTGGACTCAGTCACAAGAGTAGGAGCCAAACATTATTGTACAAATGGAAAATGTAGACTAGATTGTCTGTGTGATTGTCTAAAGGAATTTTCAGATTCAGAACTCATAGGAAAACTGTCTTCTTGCTCCATATTGAGGTGGAAAAAACCCATTCAGGTAATATATGCCTGACAGCCCATTCCAACCCAACTCCTCTCCAAGTCAGGCATAAGTGTGGCCTAAGTGCAGCCTAAGTTAGGCAGAAGTTATGTCTGAGTTATGTCAGAGTTATGCCTGAGTTAGGCAAGCTGCAGTTTCTGTGGCCCAGCACTACCCCAGGATCCAGGCAACACTTACCTCCCAGGCAGGCAGGCTCTCCAGGCTCGGTGTCTGGCTCGTGCATGTGCAGGCCTCTGTCTGCATTTGTCAGCGTCCATCCATGGCAGCGGCCGCAGTGTCTGTCGCAGCCCGGTCGCAAAGGGGCTGACTGCAGGCATGGGGGTTGCGCCAGTCATGTGGTGGGCGCAGGGCAGGTGACAGGTGAGAGAGGTGCCTGAGCCAGCCGCCACAGGGCACCCTGTGCAGTAGCCGCCTGCTGCAGGGGAGAGTGGCCATCCCCTCCCTCCTGCAGAAGGTGATGCCACCCCCAAGCCACGTTGAGGCCGCACGTGGGAGTCATGGGGGGGTGAGCGGGGGAGGGAAGGGAAGGAGGGGGTGGGAACGTCACACACAAGGGGAGTCTCATGAGGTCTGGAACCGCCTCTGACATGACTTGCCTGTGCGCTGCCTGAAGCCCTGGGCCTCCAGGGCCGTGGCTATGCCCGCAAAGAAGGCAGCCCGGTGTGCTTTCTGCTCTGTGCCCCGGCCATGACCGAGAGATGCCATGGGCTTGTCTGCTGCGAGCGTGAAGGGCTCACGCAACTCATCACGACCCTAGTTGGAGCGACTACGGCGCCTCGCAGCAGGCGCTCTGGCGGGGTGGGGGGTTTCCAGCTGCCAGTATCAGGGAGTGGGAGGGGAGGCAGACACACAGACAGGCAGACAGGGGGTGCTGGGGAGGGGCACGGGTGGGTCAGAAACAGACAGACAGACAACAAGGCTGGTGGGAGAGAGATACAGGGAGAGGGGTCTGCAGAGACCAATAGGGACACAGGGGGCACTCCGCAGATGAAGGCGATGCAGAAACAGGAGCCTCTTATGCAGACGGACGTTGGGCGGAAGCTACACAGAAACGGGCGGACCATGGACGGAAGTGGCTTCATGACGGGCGGACCATGGGCGGACGTGGCTTCATGACGGGTGGACGCCCTGGCGGGTGAGATCCCCGGTTGTCGAGCAGTCACTACACAGACGCAGCAGCCACAAGTGGCCCCGCTATGGGCTCCGTGGCACCTGTCACTGTTTGCCTGCCTTAGAGGCCCCCCCAACTCCCCCCTCCCCTCTGTGCCATGGGGGTGTGGCAGCGCCCTGCTGTGTTCTCCCAGGGAAGGCCGTGGCAGTCCCTGGATGGGATTCATGCAGGGGCTTCAGTGCTGGGGGCTGTCTTTGTGTAAAGGCAATGCTTGTGTAACACTGGGAACATATTTGTCAAGGGGGCTCTGCCCGAGGGGCGTCTTTATAGTTCCGGAACGTTAGCAGAGATGGCCAGGCGACGCTGCCAGGGGTAGTCACAGCAGCCAATCAGAAAGCAGCAGCAGCACACGTGCCCCATGGACCTAGAGATGCAGGCTCTTCCCCTGTGGAACCACAGCCTGCTCCATAGAAAGGGGAGGGACAGCAAGTACGACAGCCAGGGAGGTGGAGCAGCAGCAGCAGCAGCGCCGGCAGCTGAGGAGGGTTGCAGGGCTGGCTCCCTGACCTCTGGCAGCATCGAGGCAGACGACAGTGGGGCAACCAGACTGCAGCCCCAGGGGTGCTCCCAGGAAGGTAGGTGGTAGTGGACGTTCCTGGGGAGACAAAAAACAAGGGGGTGGTCCATGGCAGCTGGTGTGTGGTAGCAATCGCCATTGAAGAAATGCCAGTGTGCCAGTTGCAAAAGCCTGCAGGGAGAGAAATAAAACACAGCTGATAGGTGTGACACACATAGCATGGTCTGGGCTGCTTACCTGGGTGTAAGGCAAGCATGATCCTGTAAGGGAAACGGGTCAAAGAGAGAGAAGACAACACATATATTGGGTCACAACCATGGCAATCTTAGCAATACTGACCTGTGGAGAAAAGGGGGGGGGGAGAACAGCTGGTGTCTACAGAAGGTTAACAGCACCGCACTCGTGGTGTTGTCTGCTCACATGACAACAGGCGGCAATCAGACACAACAGTGGTAAAGCAGCATGTATCCTATATATCAGGGGTGGCCAACCTTCCACCATTGGGGCTACTGTGTTCTTAAGTGTAGTGTAGAAGACAGAATCTTGGCAGCTGCAAGTGCTGATGGTGCTGCTAAAGCAGCTGCACCTGCTGAAATGCCCTCACCTATGCAACCATTTAAAGGGCCAGCATTCATGTTGAAAGGTTGGCCACCACTGCTATATATCATAGTAGGCATTGCAGGCAGGCATCAGACTACTCATTGGTAAAGAGGCATTTCAGGGAAGGCATTGCAGGCAGACATGAGACGGCACATTGGTAAAGAGGCATTTCAGAGAAGGCATTGCAGGCAGGTATCAGACTACTCATTGGTAAAGAGGCATTTCAGAGAAGGCATTGCAGGCAGACATGAGAGGGCACATTGCTAAAGAGGCATTTCAGAGAAGGCATTGCAGGCAGGTATCAGACTACTCATTGGTAAAGAGGCATTTCAGAGAAGGCATTGCAGGCAGACATGAGAGGGCACATTGGTAAAGAGGCATGTATCATATTTCTATATGCAAAGAGGCAGAAGTCAGACCACTTGTCAGCACAAACCCTGCTTTTACCTGCTCTTACCTGCTGGTGTTGTTGCCTGTGGGGGGGCGAAGAGGGGCTGGGAGAAAGACATGGGTTAGCAAATGCTTGCATGGAGGCAGCTGCCCAGGCACAGCTGTAAACAGTTTGGCCACAGCCAGAACAGCCCTCTCTGCCCTTGAGGGGGGCAGAGAGGAGAGAGGTGAAGAGAGAGAGAAGTGGGGTGTTTGTGAATTTTACCCTCCACCGACAAAGTCCCACTTTGTGGCTGTGGGGGATAGAGCCCCATGCCACGTGCTCAGAGAGAGAGAGAGAGACTGGAGGTCTGGGGCTTGGCTTTTGTGGGAAAGAGGCTGGGTGGGGCTGGGTGCTGATAGGCTCCCTATCTTTGGCATAACTCTGTCCGTTTCCAGACCTTGCTGCCACAACTCCGACATAACTCTGACATAACTCAGGAGTAGGGTGTTAGGACTTTTCAGGAGAGGGCTGGAGTGGGTAAGGTAAAATGGCTCCTATGGGTCTCCTCGAATTTGTGTCCATCTTTTTGGTCGACCTAAAATTTGTGTCTGCATTTGTGTTGGAGGGGGTGTGTCTGTGCTTGCCAGGGTCTGGAATCCAAAGTTAATTAGTTGCCGCCCCCGTTACACCCACGGTCTGCCCCTGGAACGCCCACTTTTATGTTGACTTTATGTCCTTTGTCCTAACTTCGACACAACTTCGACGTAACTTTGACTTTATGTCCTTCAACATAACTTTGCCCTAACTTCGCCGTAAATGGTCGCGTTCCAAACATAACTTCGCCCTAAACGACTTAGGCTGACTTTAGGTCTGACTTGTGCTGCTTAGCCCTTGGGTTGGAACGGGCTGTAAATTACATAAAGCAGTGTTGTATTTCTGTATCTATTTAGTTAATCAGGATTCATTCGGCAAAGCCAAGCACTCATATTTCCATGAGTAGATTACATCATGCTATTTTTCTTTTTAAAGTCCTCAAAATGCACTGAAGTTTTATATAGTAATTTAATGTATACTACAACATCTGTCGAGAATATTTTTTGTTATACCAAAGGCTATTGCTAGATGAGCCTTAGGTCTTACGTGATTCTAGTAGGACAGTTGGAGTTTTGTTTAGTTTTCCCCCTCCCCTCAAGATTCCCGCAACTCAAATCACTAATTTTTATTTAAACAAAAATTTAAAAGTACTACAGCACTGGTTCTGAAACTATGGAGTGGGCCTCACGAGGATATGAGGTACCTAGAGGGGTGACACAAAATTCCAAGGATCCTGGGGGGATCCTTGTGGACAGGACAGGATCCTGAGACTGGTAGAGCCTTAATTCCCCTCATCACTGATGCAGTGCGGGGGGGGGAACTACACCCTACTCCCCCAATCCTACCACAATGATTTGGGTAGAATGGAGTGCAAAAAGAGCTGCTGCTTTCTTCTGATATTTTCTTGTGCATGAGTTCAGAAAGGCATCAACAATCTTGTTTTGTTCTTCTTCTAATACCAGTATTAGGTAGGATTGGGATTTATACCAGAATCCTTAGAACCTTACATGCTCGCCTGTGGACGTTATGGTTGGTATTGGGTAGAGGCCCGCAGAAAGTAGGGTAAGTTGAGAAGGGAGGTCTAAGTACAGAAAATCTTGACAAACACTGATTTGGAGACCAAAAATGAAGCATTCTTCAGATCACTTACAAAAGCATTAAGCTCGGGGTCTAAACATTAAGGGGTCCAGCTTGACTTGAGTGAATAACTGTCTGGTTCTCCTGTTACGTGTGCCTCTATTTGTGTTCTCATGCATGATCTGTCTGACATTTGAACAATCATGCCGTCACTGCTTTGCTTCTTCCAGGATCGTTGCATTTTTGAGAATCCCTTTGGTGGCAGAGGCACCTGCTGAATCCTAACCCCCTTTCTGGGCCCTGTCTGCCTTCATGGGTCCACATGGACTTGTGTCAGCAATATTGACATCCGAGTTGACCTATGGGGCAGCAGGGGCGTACCCTGGGCAAAGGGAACAAATGTTCCCTTACCCCAAGGAGGCCTCTGGAGGCCAAAACACCCCCATGGGATGCAGCGGACGCTACGTTGGCGCCGCTTCATCACCATACAGGGAGTTAGGTAGGATTGGGCTGCCTGTGTCATGGCTATTTTGACCCCAAGTTACAGGGGAACAGGGATTAAACAAAATATATCAAGTTAGGTCTTCAGCAGCTATTTGCTAAGTGAGCAAAATGGAATTGTCATGTACAGAGGCTATTTGCCAGAGGATACCCTAGAGTCGGACACAACTGGACTTACCGGTAATTGTCAGGGGTCACCTTTACCTTTACCTTTTTTACCCGTTACTGGGGATAGACTGGGAAAGGCCATCATCTTCATGATCGTTTCCCAAGGGTTCTAGCTGACTAGTGTGCTGAGCTTAGAAGACAGTCTGAGCCAGCAAAGCAATCTGAATATTCTTAAAGCTCCATTTCTTTTCAATGGTGCAAATGTGAACTTCATAAGCATCCTTATTCCAGAGACTCCTTGTGTGAATGGGAGCTTTTATGTCTGCCTGTAAACTACTCAAGTGCTTCTCCATTTACTGCTACTTTGACAACATATCATTGTTTTGCTTGTGGAAACTCCATCCAGGAGCCCACAGATCAAGTTGGTTTTATACAGACAGATTTAAACGGGAATTGAAATTAAGACCCATGAATCAGATATATCTGATTTTAAGACCCATAAATTTGGGATATATCTGATTTTGAGCAAACAGGTCCAAGGTGGTTAAATGGTGCCTGTATGGCATTGGGTCCATTTGCAATTTATGTATTTATTTAAAAGATTTCTACTGCTTTTCCTGTGCTCAAAGCTGTGTAACAATAAAAAATGCAAGATAAAATGCAATTTAAATATTCACTCTAAGATATTCTCCAGCCGTTCAGGTGTCCCCGTCAAGGACAAGGGAGAATTTTATTGCGAATGTTTCGTCACTTGTGTTCAGATTTATATAGGGGAACAATGAATTAACCTCTGCAGCTCTGAGACCGGTTTTAGATGCTAAATTAATCTGACTAAACAGTTCAATTACAGTTTTGGTGTTATTGGCTTGTCTTGAGAACAATTGAGAATAGGGATTTGATTGTCTCTTCTCTTGGAAAGAGACAATCAAAATAAAAGAGAGGCTAAACAACAATTTAAAAAACCCAGGTGCTGCGAGGAAGAGCTTCATTTTTAACATAAAAGAAATAGCTGAAATGCATTGGAATAAATGCCACCCTCTGGCCAATCTTAACTACCAAATCTCTTTTTGAGGTATTTGTGACTTCAATAACAATTACGCATTTCTGTGTCATTTAAACATATTGAAACCTGGTTTGCAACTGTAAAAAAAAATGTTTTCCTCCTTTCATAAATACACATCTCACTTAGGACTGACTGACTGATTTCAGTGCCTTAGCTGGCAGGCTTTTGTTTATCTTAAGTAAAACAAATGGATGAAAAGAACACACACACACACACACACACACACACACACACACACACACACACACACACACACACAAACCCAACCCAGATGAATGGGGAAAGTATGAGCAAAATTCCATACAGCTGAATAACAGATGGTTATATTTATGACTGAAGAAATGGTTGTGCAAGTTTTCTAGGAATGGGCTCAATTTGATTGCCATAAGTATGTTCAACATTCACAAAACTGTAGTGCTGAATTCATAACTACCCACAGGTCTCAAATGTCAAAACCATTGATTGCCACATGTTATTAACAGTCATATTGCTGCTGTCTTTTGACTTGTAAGATGCCTGAACATCTCGTGAGCAGCAGCAGTGCTTGGCTTAGGGCAGGGGTGGCCAACCTTTCAGCATGAATGCTCCTGGTCCTTTAATGGGTGTACAGGTGAGGGCATTTCAGCAGGTGCAGCTGCTTTAGCAGCACCATCAGTAATTGCAGCTGCCAAGATTCTGTCTTCTACACAACTCTTAAGAACGCAGAGGCCCTAATGGTGGAAGGTTGGCCACCCCTGGCTTAGGGGAAGGTAAGGTAGGGGAATCTGACCAAAACCCACTCCTTGGCTCCCCTCAGTGATTGGTATACACACCCAAATCTGCAGAAAATAATAGTGGCAGCAGGGTCTCCTTATCAACTAGCACGAGACGCACTTTCGTCTTTTGCATTCTTTATAAATAATGGCCTTTTATTTCAGCAGCAGATCATGTTAAAAACTTTAAAAACAATCACATATTGAGCATGCAGCATATGGGTGACATAAATGATATTCCTTTGAAGGCAAATGAGCTGGGCAAGAAAAGGGAAGATTTTTTCCCCCTTTCAGCAAGTGATTATTTACTTATTGCTCTAATACACAGTTTTGAAGTTCTCTCTTGAATTGGATGGCTATGTTCAATGTTTCTCTCTGGATTTTACAGATTTATTTATTTATTTATTTATAGAATTTATACCTCACCTTTCTCCCACAAGGGCAACCAAGGCAGCTAACAATAAAAACATTAAAATACATATATAAATTTAAAACCAAGAATTAAAACAATTAGAACCATTAAAACAAACAGCCCCAGTGGGTCATCCACATTTACATCTGACAAAAGCCATCTATCAAAAAGCCATCTATCAAAAGCCATTTATCAAAAGCCAAAAGCCATCTGTCAAAAAGCCAGCCCGCCAGATCAAGCACACAGAGTGCCTGCCGTACCAGGTAGGTCAGAGGGGGTAACGGGGTAGGGGAGGATGGAACGAGATGAGTATGGGGGCATGACGGAGGCAGAAGGGGGTGGCACATGGCACAGGCTACTTGCATCTTGTATCTTTATCAGAATCTCATAGAATGTCCTCAATTACAATTGACCACCTGCCTTATAAACAAGGGCTTTCATTGGGACGCAACAGAAGCGTGTTTCCCCCCCTAAATTACAGTAAATAATATTTCTATTGCATTGATTGTTATGGTAACCTAAAAGTCTGATAGTATCAAACTATGCAGGACAATGTAGTATTGTGTATACCGCCTTCCCGTACAATAAGAAGACAGTTGTTGTTGTTCAGTCGTTAAGTCGTGTCCGACCCTTCGTGATCCCATGGACCATATCCCGCCAGGCCTTCCTGTCCTCCACTATCTTCCTGAGTTCGCTCATTTTCATGTCCGTTGCATCGGTGATGCTGTCTAACCATCTCATCCTTTGCCTTCCCCTTCTCCTTTTGCCTTCAATCTTTCCCAGCATCAGAGTCTTCTCCAGAGAGTCCTCTCTTCGCATTAGGTGGCCAAAATATTTTTGAGTTTCAGCCTTAGTACCTGTCCTTCCAGGGAACAGTCAGGGTTGATTTCATTTAGGATTATTTGATCTCCTAGCAGTCCAAGGGACTCTCAGGAGTCTTCTCCAGCACCACAGTTCAAAAGCATCTATTCTTCGGCGCTCAGCCTTCCTTATGGTCCAACTCTCGCAACCATACATTGCTACTGGGAACACCATCGCCCTGACTATGCGAACTTTTGTTGGCATGGTGATATCTCTGCTTTTTATTATGCTATCTAAATTTGCCATAGCTTTCCTTCCAAGGATTAAGCGTCTTTTAATTTCCTGGCTGCTGTCTCCGTCTGCAGTGATCTTGGAACCCAAAAAAGTAAAATCTGTTACTGCTTCCATTTCTGCCCCTTCTATTTGCCAGGAATTGATGGGACCAGATGCCATGATCGTCTTTTAAATTCTTAGTTTTATTAATGTTGAGTTTCAAGCCAACTTTTGCACTCTCCTCTTTCACTCTCATCAAGAGGCTCTTTAGTTCTTCTTCACTTTCTGCCATTAGGGTGGTATCGTCTGCATATCTGAGGTTGTTGATGTTTCTCCCGGCCATCTTGATTCCGGCTTGCGATTCATTCAGCCCTGCATTTCTCATAATGTACTCTGCATATAAGTTAAATAAGCAGGGTAACAATATACAGCCTTGCCATACTCCCTTCCCAATTTTGAACCAATCGGTTGTTCCATGGCTGGTTCGAACTGTTGCTTCTTGACCCGCATACAGGTTTCTCAGGAGACAGGTAAGGTGGTCTGGTATCCCCATCTCTTTAAGAATTTGCCACAGTTTGTTGTGATCCACACAATCAAAGGCTTTTGCGTAGTCAATGAAGCAGAAGTAGGTGTTTTTTTGGAACTCTCGTGCTTTCTCCATGATCCAGCGCATGTTGGCAATTTGATCTCTAGTTCCTCTGCCTCTTCGAAACCCAGCTTGTACTTCCGGTAGTTCTCGGTCCACATACTGCTGAAGCCTAGCTTGTAGGATTTTGAGCATAACCTTGCTAGCATGTGAAATGAGTGCAATTGTACGGTAGTTTGAACACTCTTTGGCACTGCCCTTCTTTGGAATTGGAACGTAAACTGACCTTTTCCAATCCTTTGGCCGCTGCTGAGTTTTCCAAATTTGTTGACATGTTGAGTGCAGCACTTTCACAGCATCATCATTTAGGATTTTAAGTAGCTCAGCTGGGATATTATCATCTCCGCTAGCTTTGTTACCTAAGGCCCACTTGACTTCACTCTCTAGGATGTCCGGCTCTGGGTCAGTGACCACACCAGCATGGTCATCAGGAACATTCAGATCTTTCTTGTATAGTTCTTCTGTGTATTCTTGCCATCTCTTCTTAATCTCTTCTGCTTCTGTTAGGTCCCTGCCTTTTTTGTCCTTTATCATGCCCATCTTTGCACAAAACATTCCCTTGATATCTCCAATTTTCTTGAAGAGATCTCTAGTCCTCCCCATTCTGTTGTTTTCCCCGATTTCTTTGCATTGTTCATTTAAGAAGGTCTTCTTATCTCTCCTTGCTATCTCTGGAAATCTGCATTCAGTTGGTTGTATCTTTCCCTTTCACCCTTGCTTTTTGCATTCCTTCTTTCCTCAGCTATTTGTAAGGCCTCATCTAATAGCCACTTTGCCTTTTTGCATTTTTTTTCTTTGGGATGGTTTTATTTGCTGCCTCCTGTACAATGTTACGAACCTCCGTCCATAGTTCTTCACGCACTCTGTCTACCAGATCTAATGCCCTAAATCTATTATTCACCTCCACTGTATACTCATAAGGGATATGATTTAGGTCATATCTGACTGGTCTAGTGGTGTTCCCTACATTCTTCAATTTAAGCCTGAATTTTGCAATAAGAAGCTCATGATCTGAGCCACAGTCAGCTCCAGGTCTTGTTTTTACTGACTGTATAGAGCTTCTCCATCTTTGGCTGCAAAGCACATAATCTATCTGGTTTCGGTATTGACCATCTGGTGATGTCCATGTGTAGAGTCGCCTCTTGTGTTGTTGGAAAAGAGTGTTTGCTATGACCAGCGTGTTCTCTTGACAGAACTCTGTTAGCCTTTGCCCTGCTTCATTTTGCGCTCCAAGGCCAAACTTGCCTGTTCCATTTATTTCTTGATTTCCTACTTTAGCATTCCAGTCTCCTATGATGTAAAGGACATCTTTTTCGGGTGCTAGTTCTAGAAGGTGTTGTAGGTCTTCATAGAACCGGTCAACTTCATCTTCTTCTGCATCAGTGGTTGGGGCATACACTTGGATTACTGTAATGTTGAATGGTTTGCCTTGGATTCGAACTGAAATCATTCTGTCATTTTTGAGGTTGCACCCCAGTACTGCCTTTCCCACTCTTTTATTGACCATGAGGGCTACTCCATTTCTTCTAAGGGATTCATGCCCACAGTAGTAGATATGATGGTCACCTGACTTAAATTCGCCCATGCCCGTCCATTTTAGTTCGCTGATTCCCAAGATGTCAATGTTCAATCTTATCATCTCATTTTTGACCACATCCAGCTTGCCTTGATTCATAGACCACACATTCCATGTTCCTAAGCAGTATTGCTCCTTGCACCATTGGATTTTCCTTTCAACCTCAGACACATCCACAGCTGAACGTCCTATTGGCTTTGGCCCAACCGCTTCATCCTTTCTGGGTCTACTTGGAATAGTCCTCCGCTCTTCCTCAGTAGCATATTGGATACCTTCCGACCTGAGGGTCTCATCTTCCGGCGTCATATCTTTTAGCCTTTTGGTACTGTTCATGGGATTTTCTTGGCAAGGTTACTGGAGTGGGTTGCCATTTCCTTCTCCAGTGGATCACTTTTAGTCAGAACTCTCTGCTACGACCTGTCCGTCTTGGGTGTCCCTGCACGGCATAGCTCATGGCTTCATTGAGTTACGCAAGCCCCTTCGCCACGACAAGGCAATGATCCATGAAGGGGTCATGGTCATGATCCATGAAGGGGCAATGATCCATGAAGAAGACAGAGGCTACTGTAAACACACAAAGATATCTAAGCTATACTTTCGTCCAATGAGAGACAAAATGTCTTTCAGATATAACAGCTCTTGAAACAATGTACTGTATATATTTATTAAGATTATATTAGTTCTATTCTGTCACTAGTTTAAAATGAGCTAATGTGTTTTCAGTTGAAGTTTTGACATGAGTGAAGAACTCTAACAAAATGTATTGCAATGATGATTAGCTTGGTTGTTATCCAACCACAAAAAATGTTGGTTGAGCCCTATTGATTTCAACGGGAAAGTTAAGAATACTCTTAATTCTCTCCAATGGAAATCAGTGGCAAGTCGCACACCTTTTGTCTCAACTGCTTGTTGCACACAACACTACATTGTGTGTTACGATCTCAAGATTGGAGCCGTTCTTTATCCACTACCAATGTGTGGATATCAGCTTGCTTTATATATTGGTTTAATTCCTGTAACATCCCTGACATTGCAGTTCAAAAGCAACGAATGTACATATTTTGCTAATAATTAATTGGATATTTTAAAAACGCATGACTGTGTATGCTTGTGTTAGGAGTTAATGGGAAATATGCCAAATTCATCTGCTTGACGAGACTTTACAGTTTCATAAAGCTACTCAGATAATCATTTTTCAAACAAGGCAATTTGAAAGATTATCCAGGCTCCTTGGTTTTGTGTAACTTTCTGATTGCTTGCAGGGGAGCTCTTTTATCTTAGGGAAAGACTGCATTTAATTTAAAACCTTCATAGCTCACATTTTCACAGTAACTCTTCCCCTTTGGTGGCAAGGGCGGACAATATATTTCCACAAAAAGGCTGCTTTGGAAAGGATAAGTGGTCAGTCTTCCATGTGAATTATTACAACCTTATGGGCAACACATTGTCCTTGGCACTGAACGCTGAGTTCCTATTCTCTGGATTGCTTAGGAAAATGTTAGCACACCGTCCGATCTAGAGTAGTCCCAATGGATAAAATTTAGATCTAGGAAAGCAACTGAAAGACGTTGCGTGGAATATTTTGTGCAGCATGAAAAAGATAGGGGGCGGCAGCTAGTACAATTCATACAGTAAATAACATCAGCCCAATCCTATCCATTCCCTCCCCCGCTGATTCAGTCCATCTAAAGACTACTGTAAAAAGCTGATTCAGTCGGAATGTGTGCTGCATCCTGCGGGGGGGGGATGGGGGGGACACAGTCCCAGAGGTCTCCTCTGGGTAAGAGGAAACCCCTCTGGGTTTCCTTACCTGAAGGTAAGCCTCTGGCACTGGAATGGGTCTACTTGGACCTGTTCCAGTGATTTAGCTGGCACAAGTCTGAGTGGACCTGATCAAG
Source organism: Plestiodon gilberti rubricaudatus (assembly GCA_026170595.1). NCBI lineage: Eukaryota > Metazoa > Chordata > Lepidosauria > Squamata > Scincidae > Plestiodon > Plestiodon gilberti. Next base: position 41,140,086 of record JANXHW010000004.1, read on the forward strand.
GCCTGGGAGTGAGATAGTATATTGGTGGTGGTGGTGCCACTGAAACGGCCCTTTTCCAGGCCTCATTCTGCCCCAGTTTCCCTCCCATTCCTCCCCCTCCCTGCCCCATTCTGCCCCATCCCTGCCTTCCTCCTGCCTCCCATGTTGAATTACCAGCATTGGGTGATGTGCAGGAACCGCTGGTGGGCCACCACGTGCCCAGCTCCACAATATAGCATGTCATCTTTCACGACAGCTGTAAAGGACCTTACGCTGCTGAACACTAGTTCTGGCACTGGCAGCATAACACCTGTATAGGATTACGGCCTGTGTTTAATATCCAGACTAGATGATAGAACGAACCAGTGATTGCAGAAGTCATTGCTTTTTGCTTACATGGGAACATGTAACTATAAAATTTAGAAACCTAATACAAACAGTACACTGGCCCTGGGGAACACTATGTGAACGGATTGAGGATTCGCTTCATGATATTTCATTTTCCCATTTATATACCGGCTTTCTTCCAGCTTAGGGTGGTGCACATGGCACTTCTTTTTATCCTCCCAACTGTGCTGTGAGGTAAGTATAGGCTAGGAGATAATGACTGGCCCAAGGTCATCAAGTAAGCTTCATAGCTGAGTAGAGATTGGAATTCTGGTCTTTGTAGTCAAAATACAACACTCTAAAGATTACCATGCTCTTATTTATTTGAAATGTTTCATAAGATGTCATTTCCAGGTGCCATTGGCTGGGAGAATGCTGCTGGCCACATACTGACAGCAGTCAGCTAAAGAGAGGGCCACTGCTAAGGAAAGAGAAAAGTGGGACATAGGAAGAGGTGAACAGGAGGAGGTGGAGATGGGAGAAGAGCAAGAGGTGACTGAAGAGGAGGAGGGGAGACATCCAAGAGGGAAGGACAGGGAAAGGAGAAAGACAGAGAATGGAGCGTGGCAGGGAGAGAAAGAGTTAAGGGACAGAGAGGAGGGCGAGGAGAGGACCCAACCACCACAGACTTAAGACCCTGACAACCCATTCCAACCCAACTCCTCAGCAAGTCTGGCATAAGAGTGGCCTAAGTTCAGCATAAGTTCGACATAAGTTAGGTCTGAGTTATGTCAGAGTTATGCCTGAGTTAGGCAGGCTGCAGTTTCTGTAGCCCAGCACCACCCCAGGATCCAGGCAACACTTACCTCCCAGGCAGGCAGGCTCTCCAGGCTCAGTGTCTGGCTCGGGCATGTGCAGGCCTCTGTCTGCATGTGTCAGCGTCCATCCATGGCAGCGGCCACAGGGTCTGTCACAGCCCAGTCGCAAAGGGGCCGGCCGCAGGCATGGGGGAAGTGCCAGTCATGTGGTGGGCGCAGGGCAGGTGACAGGTGAGCGAGGTCCCCTTGCCAGCCGCCACAGGGCACCCTGTGCATCAGCCACCTGCTGCAGGGGAGAGTGGCCATCCCCCCCTCCTGCAGAAGGCGATGCCACCCCCATGCCACGTTGAGGCTGCACATGGGAGTCATGGGGGGGAGCGGGGGAGGGAAGGGTAGGAGGGGGGTGGGAACGTCACACACAAGGGGGGTTGCATGATGTCTGGAACTGCCTCTGACATGACTTGCAGGTGCGCTGCCTGAAGCCCTGGGCCTCCAGGTCCGGGGCAATGCCCACAAAGAAGGCATCCCAGCGTGCTTTCTGCTCTGTGCCCCGGCCAAGACCGAGAGATGCCTTGGGCTTGTCTGCTGCGAGCAGGAAGGGCTCACGCAGCTCATCACAACCCCAGTTGGGGCGACTACAGCGCCTCACAGCAGGCGCTCTGGCGGGGTGGGGCGTGGCCAGCTTCCATCATCAGGGAGTGGGAGGGGAGGCAGACACACAGGCAGGCAGACAGTGGGTGCTGGGGAGGGGCATGGAAGGGTCAGAGACAGACAGACAGACAACAAGGCTGGTGGGAGACAGATTCCGAGAGAGGGGTCTGCAGAGACCAATAGGGACACAGGGGTCACTCTGCAGATGAAGGCGATGCAGAAACAGGCGCCTCTTATGCAGACGGACTTTGGGTGGAGGCGCCTTCATTACGGGCGGACCGTGGGCGGAGGCGCCTTCATTACGGGTGGACCTTGGGTGGAAGCGGCTTCATGATGGGCGGACACCCTGGCTGTCACTGTTTGCCTGCCTGAGAGCCCCCCAACTCCCCCCTCCCCTCTGTGCCATGGGGGTCTGGCAGCCCCCCTGCTGTGTTCTCCCAGGGAAGGACGTGGAAGTCCCTGGATGGGATTCATGCAGAGGCTTGAGTGCTGGGGGCTGTCTGTGTGTGGGGGCCAATACTTGTGTAACACTGGGCACATATTTGTCAATGGGGCTCTGCCCGAGGGGCGTCTTTATTGTTCTAGAACATTAGCAGAGATGGCCAGGCGAGGCTGCCAGGGGTAGTCACAGCAGCCAATCTGAAAGTAGCAGCAGCAGCAGCACATGTGCCTCATGGACCTGGAGATGCAGGCTCTTCTCCTGTGGAACCACAGCCTGCTCCATAGAAAGGGGAGGGGCAGCAAGTAGGACAGCCAGGGAGGTGGAGCAGCAGCAGCAGCAGCGCCGGCAGCTGAGGAGGGTTGCAGGGCTGGCTCCCTGACCTCTGGCAGCATCGAGGCAGACGACAGTGGGGCAACCAGACTGCAGGCCCAGGGGTGCTCCCAGGAAGGTAGGTGGTAGTGGACGTTCCTGCGGAGACAAAAAACAAGGGGGAGTTACATGTCAGCTGGTGTGTGGTAGCAGTCGCCATTGAAGACAAGCCAGTGTGTGGGTTGCAAAAGCCTGCAGGGAGAGAAATAAAACACAGCTGATAGGTGTGACACACATAGCATGGTCTGAGCTGCTTACCTGGGTGAAAGGAGAGCATGATCCTGTAAGGGGAAAGGGTCAAAGAGAGAGACAACAACACAACTTGGGGGTCACAACCATGGCAAACCTAGCAATACTGACCTATCAGTAGACCCTGTGGAGAAAAGGGGGGGAATAGCTGGTGTCTACATAAGGCTAACAGTTCCACACTTGTGGCATTGTCTGCTCACATGACTACAGGCAGCAATCAGACACAACAGTGGTAAAGAGGCATGTATCCTATATATCATAGCAGGCAAAGCAGGCAGTTATCAGACAACACATTGGTAATGAGGCATATCATAGCAGGCTATGCAGGCAGCTATGAGACAAGACATTGGTAAAGAGGCATGTCATAGCAGGCTATGCAGGCAGTTATCAGACAACACATTGGTAATGAGGCATATCATAGCAGGCTATGCAGGCAGCTATGAGACAAGACATTGGTAAAGAGGCATATCATAGCAGGCTATGCAGGCAGCTATGAGACAAGACATTGGTAAAGAGGCATATCAGCAGGCTAAGCAGGCAGTTATCAGACAACACATTGGTAAAGAGGCATTTCAGAGAAGGCAATGCAGGCAGACATGAGAGGGCACATTGGTAAAGAGGCATGTCTCATATATTTCTATATGCAAAGAGGCAGAAGTCAGACCACATGTCAGCACGAACCCTGCTCTTACCTGCACTTACCTGCTGGTGTTGTTGCCTGTGGGGGGGGAGAGGCTGGGAAAAATACATGGGTTAGCAAATGGTAGCATGGAGGCAGCTGCCCAGGCACAGCTGTAAACAGTTTGGCCACAGCCAGAACAGCCCTCTCTGCCCTTGAGGGGGGGAGAGAGGAGAAGAGAAGAGAGAAGTGGGGTGTTTGTGAATTTTGCCCTCCACCGACAAAGTCCCACTTTGTGGCTGTGGGGGACAGAACCCCCACGCCACGTGCTCAGAGAGAGAGAGAGAGACTGGAGGTCTGGGGCTGGGCTTTTGTGGGAAAGAGGCTGGGTGGGGCTGGGTGCTGATAGGCTCCCTATCTTTGGCATATCTCTGTCGGTTTCCAGACCTTGCTGCCACAACTCTGACATAACTCAGGAGTAGGGTGTTAGAAATTTTCAGGAGAGGGCTGGAGTGGGTAAGGTAAAATGGTTCCTATGGGTCTACTCGAATTTATGTCAACCCTTTTGGTCGACATAAAATTTGTGTCAGCATTTGTGTTGGAGGGGGTGTGTCTGTGCTTGCCAGGGTCTGGAATCCAACCTTAATTGGTTGCCGCCCCCGTTACGCTTACAGTCCGCCCCTGGAACGCCCACTTTTATGTTGACTTTATGTCCTTTGTCCTAACTTCGACATAACTTCACCCTAACTTCGCCGTAAATGGTCGCATTCCAGACATAACTTCGACATAAGCGACTTATGCTGAGTTTATGTCTGACTTGTGCTGCTTAGCCCTTGCGTTGGAACGGGCTGTCAGTGAGCCAGCATATGCGTTGGTTCCTTCTCTACCCCTGCTAGCCTCACCAGGGGCAGTGGTCAAAGACCCTCCATCTAAGGACTACTGTAAAAAGGTTGAACATCCGAGAGTGATCCAACTACTGGGTTAGTCCTGGAGGGAGTGGGTGCTTTTCTTTTCTTTTTTAAAGTTCCTTTCTCCCCCACTTTTGTTAACCCCAATAATGGGATCCTGCAGACAGTGGTTAGCCTAGCCTCTCTTTTCTCCCAACATGCAGGTCATGTATAACACCTGTACCCTGGACAGGCTTATCATAGAGGGGGAGCTCACCCCGATGATTACACCAGGAGCAGAATGTCTGTACCCAGGTACATATTTCCATGTGGCTGACTGTAACTGGGTGCTTTGTTGCAGAGCAACAATGTACATGCATTGAATGAAAAGTGTGGATAATTGTACCCAGGTACAGACTAACAAAGACTGTATGCTGGTACTGAAATGTATCTGAGTACAGTTTAAAATGTGAACAGCATTATTGAGAGCCCGGGAGAGCAGGTGCCAATGCTGCTGATACGAATTACAGGCCCCAGAATGAATGTGGGAAAATGGATTAGGTGTTTGGTCCCCAGAGTCCCTGGAAGAAATGATACTAGATCACAGGTGCCAGGAACAGTGGCCAAAGGGGCATGTGTCCCTTGGGTACAATTAATACACATACATGCCATACTTTGATGTCTGCCTAAAAATATAAAACTAAAGAACACTACGCTCAAGTTGGCTAAACACAGATTGTGGCCCTGACCTCAATTCCTTTTTTAATCTGTCCCCACCCTATTTTGTCTCTGCCAAATCTCCAGTTCCCCATACTCAGGTGTGTCTACTATTACTAAGTATCATGTTCTCTTGGCTCTCCCCACGTCCCAATGCTTACAAGTTCCACGTGGGCTACATTCCACTGGTGTCTGTCCTCTGGTCTGGGTAATTTCATATATCATATCAAGGTGGTAGTTGCTGTTTTTAATTCAAACTGAATTGGTTTTCTCCATCAACTTCTGTTGGAAATATATATGTTTTTCCAGTTCTGGGAATGGATCCAGGTATGACCAGATTATGTGTGAGGTTTGCTGACATGGTGCTCACTTTGGATGCAAGACCCTGGATTCCAATGCCAGACAACCCCTTGTAACAGGGAATAGAGGGCTGTACCTTAGAGGGAGGACTCATATGGCCCAATCTTATGGGCACATTGTGCTGCTGGAACTCATGCTTCATGGGTAGAAGAGTCTGGCTCAGTTGGGAGAGCTGCTGCCTTCAAAGCCCGAAGACCGGTGAACTTGATAAGTTCGAGACACGACACCGGCAAAAAGCTGTGAAAGCCTCCAGGAGGAGAGATAAGAGCTTCCAGCTGCGTCGGTCGAGTGTGGGAGGCTCCAGCCAGAAGAAGTGTCTGACTGTAAAAAGGATACCACCTGGAAAGTAGCCGTTCATGAAAGATTGGACATTTATATATATTGTAAAAAACCCCAAGGGGGGTTAGGACAGCCTGCCCATGTACACCGCCTTGGATTAAAGTCGGAGGAGAAATCCAATGACCAAGGAAGGCGGTATATAAATACTGTATATTATTATTATATATATTATTATATTATTTCTGGTTGTCGCAAAAGGCAATGTGCCATTCAGTGCAGCCAGGCTGCCACCGCATGCCTGCAGCCTACAAGGGAGGCCCGAGTGTTGGGTGGGCAGAGGCGGGGGTGGGTGGACGGAACAGGGCAGAGAGGGTGAGGAAAGGGGCGAAGACTGAGGTGGGGCAGGGGTGTGTTGAGGCTGGGAAGGGGGCCATATCCTAGCCCTCTTTCTGGCCTCGATCTGCTTTCCTGGGTCGGAGTTGAACCAGCTAGCTGGCACAGGTCCAAGCAGAGTGATTCAGGAAGTGGAGGTTTACCCTGGGCAAAGGAACAAATGTTCCATTACCCAGAGGAGACCACTGGGACTGTTCCCACCCCTCTGCAGGTTGAAGCATACGCTCCAGTGGTGCATCAGTGGGGGTGGGGTGGGGTGGGATTAGATAGGATTGGGCTGTTAATCTTGTTCCCATGACAAGTCTGTTGGAAGTCAGTGAGAATCACTCTAAACTTTAGACCGCCTCAATGGGAGCCAACTGTGGTGAAGTGGTGCATGAGAGTGGTGTGGCATCGACAAGATAGATGGGGAAGATAGAACAAAGGATATGAAGAGCCAAGGTGAGACCTTTGTAAATAAGTCCTTGCCCATCAGCGGACTGCAGCTGCTGCATTTGCTCATGCCATTCCCTGCAAGAAAGACGGGGAAAACTCCAGTAAGACGGGGTTAGTTTGATGAAAGGGTGGTTCACATGTATTGTAAACACACCAAAACTGTCATTATCCATCCAGGCAGTTGATTATGAAGGCTGAGCTGTAGTTTGTCCTCTCTCTGCCAGACCACAAATTCTGTAAAGCTTTGACAGGATAGAAGAAAAATGCCTTGCTCAACAGCATGATAATATTCCCTGGCAGATGCCAGCAACACCGTCCTTTATGCAGCCTTCTACCTTCACTTGCTTTTCAACAGGGCTTGTAGAAGCAACTTACAATGTCTCGGAATTACGGGTCTAGAAGCCATGTCTGAAGAAAACTTGAAATTTAATTTTCTTCGTTCCGCTTGCGGGTTTCCTATATTGGCAGCCGCAAACAGACAGATGCATTAAAATCCAAGGAGTGCCGTGTGTAGCCTACGTTTTGTTCCGTACCCCGGAACCTCTTCTGGGCAATTAATACAATTGCAGATGAATACCCAAGCCTTAGTCCCCTTCCTGTATAAAAACCTTGAAAGCACGGGAAACCGCTGTTAATTGGGAACGGAAATAACCTGAGTTCACCCCATGACCGGGTTAGCTGTCAAATGCTCCGTTAAAGGGAACTGCCGCTTTTTTCCTTTTTCTCCGCTGCCGCTTTTCTCCGCTTGGTCTTTACGAATTATTGGCCACCAAATTCGATTTGTAAATACCAGATCCTGTTGCCTGTTAACCAGTTTGTCAATGGGTTGTTTACATATCTCCAAAGATTCTAGATGGCGTTAGATTTTAAAGTTGTTTTCCTTTTGCAGGCAGCTGAGCTTGGGACATACGATCCGATTTGAAGAAACACGCTGCCTGCAAAAGGAAAACAACTTTAAAATCTTACGCCATCTAGAATCTTTGGAGACCAAGCGGAGACCAAGCGGAGAAAAGCAGCAGCAGAGAAAAAGGAAAAAAGCGGCAGTCCCCTTTAACGGAGCATTTGACAGCTAACCCGGTCATGGGGTGAACTCAGGTTATTTCCGTTCCCAATTAACAGCGGTTTCCCATGCTTTCAAGGTTTTTATACAGGAAGGGGACTAAGGCTTGGGTATTCATCTGCAATTGTATTAATTGCCCAGAAGAGGTTCCGGGGTACGGAACAAAACGTAGGCTACACACGGCACTCCTTGGATTTTAATGCATCTGTCTGTTTGCGGCTGCCAATATAGGAAACCCGCAAGCGGAACGAAGAAAATTAAATTTCAAGTTTTCTTCAGACATGGCTTCTAGACCCGTAATTCCGAGACATTGTAAGTTGATCGCCGGCCATGGAAGCTTTCATAGTAGCTTGTAGAATCTTTCTTTATATACACAGTGTCCATGAGCATCATGCACAGAGAATTATTAGTAAATACAGTTTGCATCTGGAAAACCTTGGAAGGCTGTTGCCGCCTCAAATGTCCCACCTCCAATCTGAAGACTAACAATACTTAGCACTGGTATTGTGTGGTCTGAGTGTGCAAGTACTTCACCTATAGTGGCTTGATATAATCCTTGTTATATTATAACAATCCTGGAAGGTAAGTGTTATTTCCCCCATATTGCAACTGAGGCTGAGAGGAAGTGACTTACCTAAGGTCACCTAGTGAGTTCAAGGCAGAGGCACAATTTGAAATGGGGAAACTCTGATTTACAGCTCAATCTCTCAGCCACTTGGCTACGCCAGTTCTCTTCAGGTTTTTCTAGTAATTAGGGTGTGTGGAAACAATAGCCTTTCATATTTTTGAGACTCAAAATTCAACTTCACACCAGACATGCATTGTGGGACCCACTTCTTTTTTTTATTATCTCATAAAAGTACAAACATAAACAATTACAAATCCAGTATGACTAATATTATATTCAAGTCACCATCTAATCAGGCAGATTTCAAAGAGCAAAGGATTTGTAATAATCTCTCTTCATATTCAAACAGCTGTTTGTATATTGGACATAAGCTTCTGATGTCTGTTCAATACTAGAGTCTACCTTGTTGGTTTCCCATTTTATAAATATACATAAGATGTTAATTTGGCCAATGTTTGCAGTGTTCCATGTCTGTTGTAACCATTATCTAATTGAAAGGCCTTTATTATTATTATTATTATTATTATTATTATTATTATTATTAATTGGTGTCACAGACCACCAGTGGTTTGGACTGGGGTCTTTAGGTTCTCACTAGTTCAAACTCTATCCAAGAGTTTAAGATCTGGTGAGATATACAGCGCAATCCTGCAGAGCGCAGGAATGGAGGAGCGAGTGCGCCGCCGTTCCAAAACATCGTGAATGTTCGTGATATCCTGGGAGTAAGGGCGACCGGCGCAAGGCCAGTCACCCTCATTCCGCCACTGGGATGTCCCCACGGCTGCCGGAGGCAGGTAAGAGTTCCCCCGGCAGGCACGGGGGCAGTCCGGCAACAAGGGAGGGGGGCCATTGGCCGAGCAGGCCTGGGAGGGGGTGGGGATGGCATCTGCCATCTCCCGTCTCCTGCTGGGTCGGCTTGGCCGTTACACGGTCTCCTCTTACTTCCGCCAAGTATTTAGCTGGCAGAAATCCAAGGAGGCCCATTGGGCCTTCCCAGCTGTACACTGGGGTAAGGGGACGAACTTCCCCTTTCCCCGAGTAGACCTCCGGGCTGCCTCAGAGCGGCCCGGAGCGAGCATGGGATCCAGCAGGCGGCTCAGGGCCACCCACCGGATACCTGCGTAGGATTACTCTGATAGCCATAAAATGTTTGATGTTCCTACCCGGTAGTAGTGTGGTTCGTTGCAGTTGTTCAACTGTTATCTTGTCTATGCCTATACTGGCCAGTTATTCTTAGGGTATCCATTCTCCATCCCTTCCTCTGTTGTCCCCCTGTTTCAATAGATAGATTGTAAGCCTAGTTGGGCAGAGGCCTATCTTCTCATTCCTTGTAAAGAGCCAAGTACAAGGATGGTGCTAATTCATCATCATCATCATCTATGTATATTTTTTCAGATCACCTGATAGCATTAGCCCCAATATCAGAACTATCTTTGAGATCCAGCCCCTTCCAAGGATTTCCCAAAAGGGAGGCAGACAACTGTTAGTGGCACGCAAGTTCTATTTATCATACTGTCATTTTGTTGCTAACCAAACAACAGTCATTCTCTAGAGCTAAGTTAATAACAGGCCTGAGAGCTTCAAATGGCTGTTTGGCCTGATTTGCAAGATGTTTGTTACACCGCAGTATAATCAGAGCTTGTAGATATATATACTGAGCAGACTCTCCTAAATTGCAAAAAACCAGTGCTGCCTAAGCAACTTATTAAGAAAGCTATGTACAGTATATATGCACAGAGATGTTTTCATGAATGTAGTTCTGCTTTCTAATTGGCTGAAGTATAAAAATCTATGTTGACTCACTAATACCAGTGTGGTTTTTAAAATAAATATCAAAGGATGTTAGGCACATTGTTAAGCAAATAGTTCCGTTACTGATGTTAGTTTTTTCTATTAGTATGCAGGCAACAACAACGCTATGTCATGAACTTTAATTTAAAAATAATCAAATTTTATGCATGATTATGCATGCACATGTGCACACACACACATGCAAACGCACACACACGTTTCCTGATCATAATAAAATGTTTACAGTATATAATAATAAAGTACTTCAAATGAGCTTGATAGCATGTTACCCATTGTAAACGGTGGATTATGCATTACTGAGGGCCCCAGTCTGATAGGTCCTTGCAGATTTAGCAACTAATAGTAAATATTGGCAGTTACTCTACTAAGCCAAGCTGCAAGATTATATATGCAATAATACAGGATGAGAGATCAGGGATCAACTCAACAGTGAGCCAAAGAGATCAGGCAGCAATCACACTGAGTTTGTGTACATTGCTTGTTGAAAGCCCGTCCATTCAGGCAGCCGGGTTGGTGAAGCAGAACCAGGAACAAGTCAGGGACTGAAGTGACAAGGAAAGAGGGACTGGAGCAGTGCGCTAGATTCAGAGAGACCAGCAATGAACTAAGCATTGTTGCAGAGAGAGAGATGAGTGATTGCAGCTGCCCTGAGGCTGATGATCAAATCGTGGGTTCCATGTGGGAAGTCACTGGAAATGCTTCAGTGAATGGAAGTAGCAAAATATGTGTGCGTGGTGGAATATTTGAAAGCCATGGATTGCCGCAATGTCATGGTGAGTCTCCAAATCAGCAGCAGGCACCAGGAACATGTAGTGCTGGCATGGAGAATCTCTATGCAGCCAGGAAGGTTCCACTAGTGAGTGGCATTCCAAAGCTAACCCCTCCCCTCCCCACAATGAAGTGGCTGCCCTGCAAATAGTTATAGGTTACTATGAGCCAATCAGCATGGATGTTCTTTTGAGCCTGGCATGTGACGTTTCAGTGACCTAGAAATAACCCGCGGAGGATAGTACCATTGTTTGTGCAGAGTGACCCTGGTTCAGTACTTGAGCCCGCTGACGGTTTAGCTTGACTCCTTTGTTATAGCAAAAAAAAAAAAAAAAAGTCAATTCTGATAGAGTTTGGCAAAGGAAAGAGTAGAATGGATGGGGAAGAAGCAATATATCTGGCCTTGCTAGAGATCAACGGCAGCTAGTGGGAAGTGGGAGAATGCTCCTTCATGCCAGATATTCCTGCTCCAGCCAGGAAACTTGGCAGCCATGGCGGCAAAAGGGCAGGGTCGTGCAATTCACCATCTGTGCTACATTATTCAAAGGCCAGGGATCAAGGAGCACTTATACAGAATATATTTCCTCTATAGAATTGCGTGGCCAGATCGCTGGTAACATTCAAAAGGACAATTCTCCTCCTATGGTGACACCCCACACACACACACACTTGAAACAGCAACTTTGATGGTGCGCCTGAAGGCCTGATTACATCGTTGATGCGACAACCTCGGGAGCATCAACACGAGGCAGGAGGTTATGCAGGCTATTGTTTATCGACTCATAAAGAAACGTTTCTCGAAGGGTAGAATAGCAGCTTCTAGTTTCCAAAAAAAGACAACTAGGAAGCACATGCCCAATAGGCATTATTAACTATGGAAGTAACAAGATCTGCCACAGTGTAATGGCTCAAACGGTCAAAGCATAATGCTAATTATGTCGTCTTTTAGCTGGAGCCCCCACAGGATATTGAGCACTGCCAACCACTTACTGTTGCAACGGCTAATTTCTAGTTTTGTGTCTTTGCCAGAATATCTTATTGCAAACAGCGCTCACAGAGCCAAACTGCCGAGCGCCCTAGGCTACGCATGAATTAATCTACCCTAACCTAAAACTGGCGACAACGTCATATCTGGACAGGGGCGAGAAAGAAAGACCATTTAGGCAGCTTGTATCCACCACCGCAGTCCTGTCAATTCTCAATCAGTTCATCTGTCCATCCATGGCTGTGCTGATCTTTTGAGGGTGGCTGAATTGCTGCCATCGTGAGACACCAGGGGACAGATTGGTTGATTGCTTTATTTAGACCTATTTAGACCGTCAGTCCAATCCTATACCCCAGAAATGCCAGTCTGGGAATGGTAAGATATGGGGGTGCAACTACAACTGCTTCAGTAGTGACAAAGAGCCGCCAATGGAGCTCCAGTTCTGCCCATGAAGTGCTCTGGTGCTGGTGCAATGCTATGCCAGCATGCCTCACCATTGTGAAACCCCCAGCTGGCGTAAACCCCACAATGGGGCAGAGATGTGGATGGTACATGGGTGGGGTGGGAAGGAGCTGGCCACTTCCATATCCTAAATCTCCTCAAGATGATGGTCACACCTCCAAATATCAGCGGAACACTACACCAACATCAGAGCTGGTGGAAAAAACAAAAGAAACCATAGAAAACAATGGGGAAAAAACTAAATATCTCAACTCTCACTACCACATCTGCCCCACCCATGTTCCTATGGCTACCACATCTGCCCCACCCACGTACTTATGGTTCATGTATGGATACAGACTATATACTCTGCAGCCAATCACAGCACATGAAGCACAATACATAAGCCTATGCTAGGAAGCCAAACCTCAGATGGCAGAGTGCACAGCGTGGGGCTATACCTCTCTGGACTCAGGTCAGGTGCACACATGCAAAGGAGAACTATGGAGAAAGGGCACACAAAGGGAGCGCTTTGCACAAACAACCTATTTTCTGTCACAACGTGGATGGCAAGATACTTTGTTAACACTTGTCTTCTCGGAATTCTTACTGCAGGATCTCTGCCCCAGGAGGACTCCACAGAAACATCCAACAACCTCCACTTCCCCACTCCAACAGGGGAATCAAGAACAATGCACCCCCCACTCGGGTAAGCAATGGAGGGGAGGGAATCCCATGCTGCACTATACCGATGCTGCATATCTGCCTCATGTCTCTACTCCTCCCTTTCAGTATTGCCAGGTGCTTCTTTTCCATACATTGTGTTGCCCAACCACCCCTTCCATTGGCGGCAGCAGTAGCAGTGAGTGTCTACACTTCCTAGGGGAATGCAAGATACTCCAACAATGGCCACTGCTGGTCAAACCTTTTGTTTTTCAGGACTGCAGCATTGCCACAGGGGGCAGCGCAGTCATTTCTCCTGCATTCCACTGTATATCCCCAAGAAGAGAGGTGAAAAGTGGTGTGCCCCAAGGATCGGTCTTTGGACCGGTGCTTTTCAACTTGTTCATAAATGACCTGGAGTTGGGGATAAGCAGCGAGGTGGCCAAGTTTGCGGATGACACTAAACTTTTCCGGGTGGTGAAGACCAGCAGGGATTGTGAATAGCTCCAGAAGGATCTCTCCAAGCTGGGAGAATGGGCAGCAAAATGGCAGATGCGCTTCAATGTTAAGTAAGTGCAAAGTGATGCACATCGGGGCAAGAAATCAAAACTTCACATACACGCAAATGGGTTCTGAGCTGTCTATGACGGATCAGGAGAGAGATCGTGGGGTGCTGGTGGACAGGTCGATGAAAGTGTCGACCCAGTGTGCGGTGGCTGTGAAGAAGGCCAATTCCATGCTTGGGATCATTAAAAAAGGGATTGAGAATAAAACGGCCAATATTATTATGCCGTTGTACAAATCGATGGTAAGGCCACATCAGGAGTATTGCGTCCAGTTCTGGTCGCCGCATCTCAAAAAGGATATAGTGGAACTGGAAAAGGTGCAGAAGAGAGCAACCAGAATGATTCGTGGGCTGGAGCAGCCTCCCTTATGAGGAAAGGCTACAGTGTTTAGGGCTCTTTAGTCTAGAAAAAAGGCAGTTGAGGGGGGACATGATTGAGACATATAAGATTATGCATGGGATGGAGAGAGTGGATAGAGAAAAGTTCTTTTCCCTCTCACATAACACTAGAACTAGGGGACATCCACTCAAATTGAGTGGAGGGAGGATTAAAACAGACAAAAGAAAATATTTCTTTACCTATCGTGTAATTGGTTTGTGGAACTTCTTGCTACAGGAGGTGGTGATGGCACCTGGCCTGGATGCCTTTAAAAGGGGATTGGACAGATTTATGGAGGAAAAGTCAATCACAGTTTACAAGCCATGATGGGGATAAGCAACCTCCTGGTTGTAAGAGTAGGTTTTCTTTGTGCCAGGTGCAAGGGAGTGGCGACAGGATACAAGTATCTTGTTGGCTGTGTGCTCTCAGAGGCATCTGGTGGGGCCACTGTGTGATACAGTGATACAGTATCACTGTGTGATACAGGAAGCTGGACTAGATGGGCCTTTGGCCTGATCCAGCAGGGCTCTTCTTATGTTCTTATGAAAGGGAATGCCTGACGTACTGCACTCTCACTCTCAACAGGGCAACACTGCATGTACACTCAGATGATGCCACTTTCTCTCACCTTCACTGAGTATTCATCTTGATCTTGATCCAGAGACCACATGTTTCTCATGCTGTTGTGTATTTCTTACTATTCTTTCTGTGTTTTTCTTTGCTCTTCACAGGCAGTTGTTGTCCCACAGGGTAAGAGGCCAGTAATATAGACCACCATGGAAGCCCACAGCACACCTTGCAGCAGCCGTGACAAGCATGATCCCAGCTATTCCCCTGGTTGGGTTGCTGACCTGCTTGTTTCAGGCAGTAGTTTTGCAAACATCATTTCATGACAATGTTATAACTGGTGCAGGCAGACCTCACTGACTCCTGCCATTGTGCTGTCTACTGTATGACTTGCAAAGGGACCAGAGCCCTGCTGGATGAGATGGCTAATAACTCCACTTGCCTGCTTCTCTTTCAAATGCTGCTCTTACACTGACACAGTGCAATACAAACGTTTGACTTGTTCACCGGTGTTGTTACTGTGTTAGCAGACAGGGGGTCCTTTTCCCCACCCTAGTTGTTTCATACGTCATCTGGTCTCAGGGTGGGACTCTGCAGGGAGGGAGGGGGGCTCTCTGCTAATAGGGCTCAGAGTCTGTACTCTCTCACTGAACGTGATGGGGGGGGGTCAAGCTCCCTGTTGGTCACAATCTGTCCATTGCTGTCATGATTTGCTCCCTTCCTTTGCTCTGGTACAGTAAACAAATATTTATTGGCACTCTGTGTTAGTGTGAAGGAATGTGATGAATGCCCTATCCTCCCCCTCCCCTATTTTCCTATGGCTCAGCCTTCTAAAAGCTGCTGGTAGCCTTTGTCCTTTGTCTTAAATGCAATTCCCAGACAGCCACGCACGGATGGATGTGTATGGATGGATGTGTATTGATCTTTCTCTACAGATCCACAAAGTTCCTATGCATGAGATTCATTGTGTGAATTTGGGACCAAAGCTATTTAAGCCTGTATAGTGGCCACTCTGTATGTCTGGGCTTCTCCCCAGAGATAGCAGCTCCTAGCCAACCCACCTGCTGAGACTGGCAGGTGTCCACTGTAGGCTGTACAGTGTAGGCAGGTGTCCACAGGTGTCTTGGTAAAGGGGTAGTATGGAGTGTGGTTTCCCCTTATCCAATGAAGTAATCCGAAGTCATTATTAAACCTAGGTTTCTTCAAATCAAGCACAAAGATGCTTGGGTGTGTTTGACCAGGTCTACCATTAGAACCAGCTGCTGAGTCACTGAAGGTCAAGGTTCCTGAGACAACATAAGTAGCTAGCTCTAGGGACTGTATTTTTAGCTAGATGCATTTAGGGGAATTAATTTTGATTTGATTGCTCTTTTCACTCCAAGCCAACCTGTAGTGAAGCCTTGGGGTTTTGTGTGCATTTGTCTTATGTATCTAACCATCTCCCCCTGCTGGTTATTACTAGTTACTTCATCCAGTTTGATCAAGCTATCTCATTGTGGCCATCCAGCCAAGTCCAAGCATTTTTCACCAGCCTGCTTCTTGTACTTCCTTCCACCCCTCCCCATTCTCTTTGACTCTTTTTTCTTTTGAATTTTTAATAAACTGGTTAATTTTTTTTACCCTTTGCCTGCCTAGTCCACGTTCACTAATAAATCAGCAGGTTGTCACATTCAAACACTCGCGGGTGCTACTATGACTTGATTTTAAACAAAGAACAGCGAGTTATGTGTTCCCCTGGGAGATGAGTTTTTTTTCTCAGCCTAAGGAAACTTCTGCCTAGTTTCTAAGCCTAGGATGGTGGCATTGGGTATATCTATTAGTTTCCCCTTCATTCAGCTGCTGACCCAGTAAATCCATGAAGCAGAGAGCAGGAAGGTGTGCTGAGCACTAACCACTAGGCTCTACTTCTCTTGGTCAGCTTCCGGCTTCCCTAACAGGGCTCCAAACTCGATGACTGGAATTCCTGATTGCTGCTTCTGCCCCTTTGCTGCCTTTGCCACAGTACAGTGGGAACCATGCTGGCCCAAGACCTCTTAGCTCCAGAGGTGGGGTGCGAAATGCTTCCTCCCTTACCTGGTCATGTGCCAGATTCTGCTCCTCTGACGCTCTGGCCCACAACTCTTCTCCACACTTTTTCTCTGTCCCCCCTCTTCCTTTTCCAGTCCAGGGAGGAGGAGGAGCAGTAGAGGCAAGCACTGGCGTCGACGGGGGGAAGCGGGGGGGCGGGCCGCCGGGGGGCGTCGCGCGTATAGGGGTGACGTGCGATCACCCCCACTTACAGTTTAGAGCTGGAGGTGGGCCCGCCCGCCCTCCCCTGTGTCCGTTTGGCTCCAAAATGAGCTGAAAACGGAGCGGGGAGGGCGCTCTGCTCCTGCGCGTGACATCACGCGCGGGGGCGGAGCCTCCCCCTTAAGGGCGACGCGCGCCCCCGCTCTGGGGTGACACGCGTCGTCGCGACTGGAGGCAAGTGGGTGGAAAGAAGTGGGCACTCCCTGCCAATTTGTGACCTGAGGCAACCGCTTCAGTTGGCTTTATGGATGGGCCAGGCTTGCTGTACACAGCATTCTAAATGCACATGATGGCACTGTGGCATCCTTGAGTCAGGCAGACTGCACATAAGGTGTACTGCTTGCTGCTGTCATGGCGGTGGCTGCCACCCCTATGGTTAGTGGGCTCAGCTCAGCGGTGCTCACTCACCCTCTGGTTGCCACTCCAGAGTGAACACTATTCACTGCTTTTCCCTAGTTGGGTTGCGGTGATTGACTCCTTGCACACATGACCAACATTGGGCCATTGTTGGGCTGCCACTCCATGATTAGTGAGTATTGCCGGAGTTGCCATTGAGGTTGGCGGAGTTACTGGGAGGGCTACACCTCCTTGGAGTTGTTGTAGTTTTGGTTTCCCCTTCCCCTTTCAACTGGATGTGCTTAAGATGTGATGGATGTTGCTCAGACATTGAACCAACATAGCAGGGATGATGACATTGGTTAGACAAAGGATTGCAACATAAAAGTCCTCTAGATAGGAACCAGTCATATCAGTGTTTTATCCAGGGCTCGGCACACCTTGAACATTAAATAAAAGTTAATTAAATAAAAGGTAGCAAGTAGTAGCATATGAGCTCCTGATCCTCAGGCAAAATAGTTGGTCATGTGTGATGGATGGAATAGACAAGTCCTTCCAGAAAACTTAGAGGCATTGAAAGGCATGTGAAAGGGCCCCTTATATTTAACTTTAAGGGTGCTGATTCAACTTACAGTTCTTCACAATAAACCCATAGTCCCTCTGCAATCTTTACAGAAACATACTGTTTAAAAGATATTATGCTCCTTGTGGTTTGGTGACCAGAACTGTACACAGCATTCTAAATGCACATGATCCATACATTTATATAGGGGTGATATAATGTTAGCAGTCCTTGATCCCTTCCTAATGACCTTTAGCATGGAATTTGCCTTCTTCACTGCTGCCACACATACATTCGACACATTTATTGATCTATCCACTATGACAACAAGATCTCTTTCCTGGATCATCACTGACAGCTCAGATCCCCATCAGTGTATATTTGAAGTTGGGAAGTTTTGTCCCCATATATTTTACAATGTTCCGTGACTGTAACTTTGAGGGTAGTTCATAATGGATCATCAGAACCATATATTAATTCAAGCAGCTGCCATGGAGTCCTGTGATTGGATGAAAACAATGTACAGCACAGAAATGGTTAACCCTGTTGCAGAGAAGAAGAACCGTGATGGACTCTGTTTTAGTCATTTTCTTTGTATTTCTTTAAAATATTTATACCCTGTTTCCCCATGATTAATGCACAAAGCAAACTGGCTTGCAAAATATAAGCAATCATTAAAGCATATCACAGAGGGGTAATAAATTAACTCCATGACAGAAAGCCAAAAACAGAACAGAAAAAACCCACACGAAACACTCGATAGCCTTTGCAACAACAAAGAGGAAGAGATAAGACAGTATTAAAAACAACAACTGGGAAAAAGTGTGACCCTGACAGGAGCATAGAGATGCAGGAATTTGAGACTTCTGAGAATAATGATTTAGAATAAAAGTAGAATGTTAATGGTCCATAGAACACTAATCAGATATGGTAAACCACACACACACACACACACACACACACACACACACACACACACACACACACACGTCTATGTGCATGCATATATAAGCATACACATATTCTGACACCTTCAAGGACAATACCCACAATCACTAGAACTGACTATCGACTATGGTTTACTGTTTCTGTATGAAGATCCATGTCATATTATACTACAAAATTAGCAGCTCTTCTTATTTGAACTCTTCGTTATCTGAATTCTTTAAAGCCTGCTGCTTTCAGTTATTTGGGCAAATGAGGTGGCACTTCAGTGGGATATAATGGGATGCTAACTGAGTAAAAAGCATCCTTTAAACTGGCGTCTGTAGATGTCTTTTTAGCATTCTGTCATTATAAGGCCCGAACATTCTATTCATCATAAAATCAACATCATTTCTACTGTCCATAGGAGATCTGGCATATAGAGAATGTACCGTATTTCTGCCTTCCTCCAACAAGTTATGCTAGCATACTAGTCATGCCAGTGCTAGTAGAAGCCGCCTTGTGTCCCTTCGGGGAGAAAGGCGGGATAAAAATATTGTAAATAAATAAAATAAAAATAGTACTCTGGTTCCCTTCACTGCTCAGAGATGCTACAATCTGTAACCCTGGTGGCTTCACAGCAAAGGGCAATTGTGCACCAAGGTGTGGGTCCCTGATCCTAGCTCCGTAAGCTCCCGACACCATGCTAATAGGCGCAGCAATTTCCCCCCATCTGTGGCAATTCCCTATTCCTGGCAAACTGTTGCCTGCTTTATTTGTAACAAGAGAAGCGACACATGTGCTCACCACCCTTCAGTCCACATGGAAAAGATGCTGACAGGAGAGTGAAGGACCACAAGTGTCCCCACGATTTGGACATCCCATTGACCATAAGCAACCATTATGAAAGGGTACATGAATCAACTTATGGTAAGTGAGGAAACAGAAAGTGAGAAAGGGGAAAAGAAACTCCATTGCGTTCAAGCTTCCATAAAAGTGACTTGACAGATACGATACACGTGTTTATAAATATGTTCCCCTGTCCAAGAAGGGAAAAGTTAATTCACCCTATGCAACGAGCTGCTACCTCCACTGTAATGAATGAGAAATCCCACATATATAGGACTTTAATCTGTTCATCACAGGGCACCTGAGGCTCGGCATGGGCACCAATTGTTATTTAGCATTCAGCATTTATTCTATACAGAATAGTTTATTCAAAGCATTTATACCCCATCTCTCCCACTAAAAGCAACCCATATGGTTTTTGTCTTTGTGACCAGGCAGCTCTTTAATGTTATCTTCCTTTTCGACATATGCAAGCAAAAAAGGAAAATGCTCCTAGCAGATAGAATCAATAAGAAAACAAACTTTTGCTGCCATGTGTAATGGGGCCGAGTCCGATATTCCACTGAAAATAATTCAGAAGCAATTGCCTTTCCATCAAAGAGACTACTAAAATTCTTCTTGAGACAAATAAATGGGGATCAAATTATGACACATGAAATGTACAGACTGAGCCAGAACAATCTTGAAAATGATTTTGCAATATTCTCATTCTATCTAAACTCATGGACGCATAGGGCTGAAGGATATCTTTCAGTTGCACTCATTCTATACGGTTGCGAGAATTTTATAGGTTATAGTTACAGGCTGATGCATAAGACTAATAAAAAAAATCTATCAAAATTAACAGGCCTTTGGAGCAGCATGAAGCCTCATGAACTATCCTTGGTGGTTTAAAACTTGCAAGAAGGAAGGCTGAGGGGTGTGCAGCTGTAACGTTTGTGAGCATACGTATGGATTGTATTTCTGCACAAGTAGAGAATACTCTTTGGTTCAGCACTGGCTGGAACTGTGTGTGGAACAGAGAGGGCCGTGAATTCAGCCAGACTACGAAATAGGTAGGGCATGTAAATGTATGGGGAGATCCTGGGTAGAGATTCTGGTGAAACGTGAGTCTAAGAAGAGGTGATCATTACAAGGCTGAATTCTTCTCCAAGACTTATTAATATCTGCACTGGAAAAGAATGACTGGCTCCCCCCCCCCACCTTTTCCCCAAGCCCTCCCTTCTCATTCAACTTCGGCTCCTCAAACCACCTCCCAGCTTCCCTTTAAACCCAACTTACCTGGCCAGGCTGACAGTGGTTGGAGCAGTAGCAGTGGTCCAGGCTCTTTGTGGGGAGAGAGAAGGAAGAGGTCTCTCCCTCTACCCCCCTCTGATACCCCGGTATGCTGTATAGTATAGCAGCATGCTTGGATGAGAGATCCTGGCATCATTTTCTGATGCCAGTATCTGGATAACAGAGGAGGTGACTTCTGCAGATGGGTTGACTTGGAAAATAAGTTGAATTATTTGCAGTTGGGAGTGGGAGGATGGGAGTCAGCTATCTCGAATCTTGGAAGTTGGGATGTAGGTGGGATCAGCCGGTCACATAACCAGATGCCTTAAGAAAAGGTATATAATGAGCCACGAAGAGCGGTGATGTTATTGCCATCGTTTTCTATCGACTTGAACCTGCTGTAACATGTTACAGAGGAAGCAGCTCCAAGTCTCCGAATGCACCAGTTAGTAGGAAGAATTTCTGTGGGGCATTCCTCTGAGTAAGGACAGACCTGTGGGTCACAAATATTTTGCTTTTGTCTGATGGTGGAGCCTGCTTTTATAGAGTAGTCAAGTTCTGCTCACGCAGGAAAATGTATTAATGAAAGAACGCGCCACTGCGCCTTCATTTCCTCATTCGACAATTGATCACTAAGTGGCAACTCTTCCTTTTAGGCTTCCACTGTCTTTGTTTGTGAAGATTTAGCTCTGTTAGGCATCATTAACTTATTCATATATATTGCAGTATCCATGAGAAAACATTGCTGGGCCTACTGAGAGGAGTTAGGAACTAAGTAACTATTTTGAAATGGCTTAATATTTACTGTGATTGTCTCTGCTGTCTTGAATATTTCATGTCACAGTCAATCAGTGGTCCAGTAAACAAAACCAAGAGAAAACAAATATACAGATAAAGGGATAAATCCACATCTAATAAAATTAATCTCACACTTCCAAGGGCTTGATGGTACGTCTTACTGAACTGATGTAATTTTTAACATTTTAAAGACGGTAATTCTAAGCTTATGAATAGTTAAAGAAAACTAAGGATAACTTATCATGCTGCCATTTAACAATAGATACAGAATGCAGTCTACTATTCAGATTTCAGAATCCTTATTGGCATATAGTCTACTATTCAACAAGGCAGTTTGAACCAGCAGCAAGGCACCAAGGGAGCTTGAGAGACATTTTTTTCACCAAATCTTGCCTATTACATGAGGGGCCCAATCCTGTGTAGGCTACGTCAGCCAGCCTAAAGGCCTCCCTCCAGGCCATGAGACCGGTATCTCTGCCCCCCCCAGGCCCCGGGTGGCCAATGGCCGCCCTGCCCTGCCACCCGGTCCGACCTCCCCCTGCCCCTGCCCTGACCAGCGTTGGGCTTACCTCGGGGCGACGGTGGAGTGAGCAGCGCTGGGCACAGTGCCAGCACTGCTTGCTCTCTGGGTGTTGCTTAAGTGCCTTACGGCACTTTTGCGACACCTTGCAGGGTAGCACATACACAGGATTGCACCATGAAATGAGCAGAGCGAGAGTCTGTCTTGGAATATGTAGTAAATTTGAGGTTTTAGAAACTTAGATGTCCAACTCTATGCGAGCCTATGTGAGTCATTCCTTACTCATAGTGATGATTCACCTTTTTCCACTTATGTTTTTGAATTATTATGTAGGCATTTATCCTTTGCTTTCTAAAGGCACAAAACTGGTAAGAGAAACTATACGAAGGGGGGGTCACTTGTGGGCAATTACACACTGACAATATAAAGTCAAGAAGGGGGAGTGCTGAATTTTTCTTCCCCCTCCCCAATCTGAAGAAACCACTGAAACGTCTACCTGGATACAGATCAGCAACTGAATTCAGGAACTAGAAATGTCAAATCTGAAACTCTCCAAAGAACCCACTCAGTGTAGTTAGTGTCATTCCACCCACTCTTAGCATCCAGGCAGTAATTTATGCAAGTTGTGCAGTACTTGAAAGCAAATGTGGCTGATTATGCAGGCTACTTCCAAAGAAAAAAAGGACTGAAAATGCAGTGGTTTTGTATTCCCCAGGCCAAAACTAAACTGCCCTAATCAGGTGCAAACGCAACTCTCCTGATATGATGAATGCTTGTGTGCCCTAGGTAAGGGTAACTGCTGCTCTCACTAGAGTTGCTACTAAAATTTCACCTAAAGCAAAACTGGATGCACATTTGGGACTTCATCCAACCTTAGAGGAAATATACTGTATGAGGATTTTTAGGAAACATTCTCAGGATTCAGTGCATCTCTAGGTTGTGCCACCAGATTTCACCAAAGCAAAATTCAAAGTGGACTGATTCCTCTGGTCTAACTTCTTCAGGGAAAACCAAACAAAAGGAGGAGAGAATTTTTGACACATCCTTTGTTTTCAGAGATCTAGGTACCTATACTCCACCTAGCGGAGGTTCTCAGGTAGATATATACATTTAAACCTCCAGCTGCAAACAGATCTGCCTGTTTCAAAATGAATGGCTATAATGGTGGAGTGTGAGCCCAAACCAATCTGCAGCTGCCAAAAGGAGATGAAGTAACAGAGAATCTAACTGTGGGATCAGGTTAGGTGTCAGGCAAGCCACACAGGGGAGACCATTTCAGAATCAGGACCATTTCAGAATCATATCATGGAAACTGCTCTCACTCATCATCCCCTTTAATGTATTAATATGGGAGTTACTGGAGAAGTACTTATTAACAAATAGCTATTTCAAATAGCTTCATGTATGAGCAGGCACTTCTTTAAAGAACTAGGCCTCAGCCTATGGCATTAAGGGTAAAACCAGCAGTTTTAATTGCATTTGGAAAGCAACAGGAACCCAATGAAGTTGTTCTAGAAATGGCAAGCTACTGTATGTTTTGACTGACCAGTCCCAGTCAGTCCTTAATTGTGGTGGGTGGGTGGGACCAGTTCAAATATATCATCCAAACTGTTCTAGCATTACTGTACTTTGTTGTTGTTTTAATCCTAACTGGGCTGCCCATGAGCAGGCTTACCAGATCGCCGACCGGGACGTTCCTTTTTGCCCTTAAGGGCGGCGGGGGGAGGGGCGATAGTAGCCGGAGCGCGCTCCGGCTACTATCGCCCCTCCCCCCCGCCGCCCTTAAGGGCAAAAAGGAACGTCCCGGTCGGCGATCTGGTAAGCCTGCCCATGAGCAGAATGAATGTGAGTTCCGCCAGCCTAAGTGCTGGCCCGCCAGTGGAAGTGACATTCCACGATGGGCTGGCACGTCTGCCTGTGAGGGTAGAAAGGCCACCAGTGCAATAGCTGATGGCCGCAGACCCCTTCCACCAGAGCTAGTATAAGGCAGTCGATACGGTGGAGTGGGTGGGTGTGCAGGATGGGATGGATATCAGGCCTCAGGGTGTGTGTGGTGGGGGTGGGCAGAGGGCAAGTATCAGCAGCAATGACTCCACCGATATCCTTCACTCCATTTTGGCCTCAACATGCCCCCTTGCCTCTACTCGGACTTGAGCTAGCTAAAGAGCTAGTGCAGGCCTGAGTAGACCCATAGGGGCACATGCAGGAGCAGAGTCAGGTAAGTAAAAGAAGCCCCCTCATGGTCTCTCACCACCCACAGGATGCAGCGGAGCGGAGCATGTGCTGTGGGCAGCCTTTAGTTAGAACTGGGTCCCTAACTGTGTTATTCTTGATATAGAGACAGCACACATCTGGAATGGGCCATGGGCAATACATGAGATTGCTGATGTTCTCTTGAAAGAGAACAGCATAGTGCAGACCTGAGAAACATCTGTTCAGTAGCATAAAAGGCAGCATCTGTACCAGTGCTCTGCCTTGGAGTGAATGCAGTTTTATAAGTTTACAGTGGCAAATGTTATATCTAGGGTTGGGCCTTCAGTAATTTTTTGCCTTTATTGTTGTGCCTCATGTAAGATTATCAATGCATATAGTCAACACCTTCAAATACCCAGAGGGCTATCGTATAAACATCTTCTGCAGCAGATTTTAATCCAAAAAGCAATCTGTGAGGGACTCACAAAGGATACAGTGAAAGTGCATCCATGCAAATGTTTCTCATTGCGTTTTGAATGCTCATTGTGTGTCACACCTTCCAAACGGAAAGTTTTAAGTAGACACTAAAACCTGAAAATTCTGAGCTGTTCTCAATGTGTCAGTGTTGAGGCTGAAGAATGGGAAAGATCTAAGTAGGCACAACTTTTGATAGGTAGCTGCCCCCACAAAATAAGGCATGAAGCGTAATTGGCTACTTCGTTATACAATTTCACAGCAACTTTCAGTTTATTAGGCCTAAATTTTACCAACCATGTCAAGAGCTATAGAGGAAGAGGGAGAAGGAAAAATTGGCACTGAAAAATATTGTCACCTTACAGGGAATAAGATGAATATGGGACAGGTTTGGGATTTGTTAACCTTAACGGTAACCTTCTGAAGTCTTACCTCAAGAATCTGGTACTCTGTTCCATAAATCAGGTATTCACAGCCCAATCCTGTGTAGGTATCTGGCGGGTGACCCAGGCGGCCCACTGGATCCTATCCCCGTTCCCCGAGGTCTCCTCGGGGGAAGGGGATGTTCATCCCCTTTCCCTCGTATAACACAGGGAGGTCGCAATGGGCCTCCTTGGATTTCCAGAAGCTATTTAGCTGGTGGAAGTCGGAGGAGGCCGTGTAATGGCGGAGCCAGACTGGAAAGGGGACAGAGATATGAGGTCCACCAACCCCGCTCCCCCCAGGCCGGCTCAGCCAATGGCCTCCTCCCTCACTGCCCGGACCGCCCCCGTGCCCTCCGGGGGATCACTTACCTCCTCCGGTGGCTGCGGGGATGATCTGGCAGCGGAGTGAGGGCTGCCAGCCTATGCGCCGGCCGCCCTTAATCTCAAGTCATCACGAACATGCTTTACGGCACGTTCGCAACACCTTGGAATGGCGGAGTGCTCGTTCCACTGTTTTAACTTTGGGCAGGATTGCACTCTCATGCTAGTATCTTATATTCTCATATTTTCTCATTTACTATGTATATTAGCTGGCTTTTACATCTACTTACTAGCATTCCTTTGTTGACATTGATGTTTCCTTCAGCTAGCAGAATCATTATAAAACAGGCATTTCTTTATTGTCCTAAACACAGTCTGACTATTTATACACAAGAATGAGTTGAACAAGTCCCAGGAGGACATAAATGTAGTTTCATCTCTTCCACAAGCCATCTGCTACCCCTATTCAAAGAGAAAGAGTCAAAGCCTTCACCTTATGGCTATATCAGAAAGAACTAAAGTTCTCTTTTCATAATAAGGACTGAAAGGAGGTCATGCCTCACACAGTAACTGAGATCACAGTCAGCAGGAACATGGAGAGAACCCGACCATTTCATCAGATGAGCGTCTACTTGGGGGGTTACACATTTTTCAAAGTATTTTGTCATGGCCATTTTCATCTGAAGAGTGGCCAGAGCAGATGTTCACCTCCCTGAACCAGTAGAATTGCTGGCAAGGACTGTTTAATAGAATGGCCAAAAAATGATGAGAAAAAAATCACCACATTCTATAGAACAGGGGCTCTCAACCCCTTTTCAGCTGACTACTACCTCTGGTGCTACTCTCCTGCTACATACCACTAGAAGTGACTGGCAATGACATCATTGACAGTTACTTCCAGGTTTTCGGAGGCCAGAAAATTTAGGTAGGAGGTTCTGGGCATGTGGGAGGGCCTTTCTCAGTGTTCCCGAGAGGCTCGGCCAAAGGCAGCAGCATCTTGGGAGCAAAAATGAGCTGCCGAAAGTGCCGCATCGGAGCGGGGTTCTGGTGGTCCAGCGGTCCGAGTACCACCAGCGGTCGGCCGAAGGTACTACTGGTGGTGCTAGTACCACTGGTTGAGAAACCCTGCTATAGAATATGTAGCCAAATCCCAACTCTTGAAGAATAAGCTTCTACCAATGTAAAGGTCATTTCATGGCTTTAAGTGCACAACATTCTAGTTTTAGTGTTTATATTCTCCATGAGATACAACAGAGGATTCTGCCAGAAGTTGTGCAACATTGTAGTGTGCTCCAGCACCACTGGTCAGTGGCCAGGCCACCATCTGCCGGTACGCCATAAGGTGGCAGTGGGAGGAACATGGGTGGGAAGGGGTGGAACGGGCAGTTGCATCGCTACCATGTGGTGGGGAGGGCAGGACGCCGGGGGTGACGCGCCAGGATGGTGACGCGCTGGGAGTCCTGGCGCGTCACCCCCGGGAGAGAGTGACATGCTGGCAGGTCGAGTCGCATCTTCCTCGGCAGCTCAGCCGCTTCTAAGTAGGCCAGGCAAGGCTGAAAGTGGCATGCACACAACGCCACTTGAAACCTTGCCTTCAGAATGGCTGAACGAAGACCCAATCGCGTCTTTGTTCGTCCCTTTTGAGGGCAAGGCTTCAAGCAGCGTTGTGCGCGTGCACCGCTTTCAGCCTTGCCCAGCCTACTTAGAAGCGGCTGAGCCGCCTAGAAAGACGCAGCTCAGCCTGCCGGCATGTCACCCTCTCCCGGTGCATGGGGTGACGCGGAAGTGCATGTGTTTGTGACAGGGCAGTGGAGGGTAACGCAGCTGGGGGGTGGGGGTGACCCACTGAGCCGGCCGACCCCTCACCCACGGTGACGCGCCGTCGCGTGACGCTGCTGAACAGGGCAGTTTCTCTGCATGGGTTTTCTCTGGCCTGGAAAGCTTACATTTATTTAAATGTTTAGTATTAGAAGTGTTTTGGGTCTTTATTTAGACGTTTGATAACGTTTTTGTGACCATAAATATGCCGTAAACTCTTGTTTATATATACTGTATATCAATTAGCCTACGGTAAAATTGGTTTCGTTGTAAGTCGTTTCGCTTCTTCAAGTTGCGGTTTCCAAGAACCTATCAACAATGTTTAAGTGAGGACTTGCTGTACTTATCATTACCCGTGCACCCCCCCCCCATAAGCATGCTAGACAGAGGTTTGGGTTAAAGGGCCAAATTTTATTAAACATAAACAGAACCTGCAGCATAATAAAATACTTTTACTAGACCCTTAGAGTGTGAGGGCCCTAATTGGTGGAAACGGGCCTAGCCGTCTTCCTCCTCTGTTGACCCCCCCAGGGCGTGACAACCTGACTCAAGCCTCCCAGTGGTCGAAGACCACGTGAGCTATCATAGTCAACCCTGCAGGGTCGAGGCAGCTGGAAGCGTCAACCCCAGCGGCCAAGCCGTGATGTAGGTCAACACGTTCCAGCCAAGGGGCTTGCCAGCCAGCCTCATAGACCCGGACGGTGTCACTAGAGCGGTCCTGGGTTACCCCTTGACCTTGCTAACCTCAGGCTGACGCCGAATCCCAGTTTCCTGGCTACCCAGCCCGCATGCCACCTGCCATAATAAAAACAGCACAACATAAACATGTTAAAAATGCCACACACACACCCTAACCCAGTCTGGGGTAGGCAAAAAAAACTGCCAACCAAAGCTAATCAGGGTGGCAGCCAAAAATTCCTCCCCGGCCCTCAAAAGAGCGACCAGCTAGAGTCAGTCTGTAATCAGGGAGGGCGGGTGGGGCTCACAACAGTGGCTCGGACTGAGGAGTCGGAGGGAACACGCTCCCATCTCCTCAATTTGAGTGCTTTTAAACAAAGGATATAGCCCTCAAACGGGGCGAAGATAGCAGCAGATCCCTGCTGCTCGCAGCGACGAGGCGAGCTCCGAGGATAGCACCGCCTCCGATGTTAGCTGACGATGCCAAGTGCGATTGACACAGCAAACTCCCACCGAATTAGCTAAATACGCCCCCGCGACGACGACTATGCCCAAGCCGACGAGCACCGGAGCAATGCCTAAAGCAACTGCTCAGCTCGCAACAATGGCTCGGACTGAGGAGACGGAGGGAACGCGCTCCCATCTCCTCAGCCGAGCCACGCCCCCGGCTGGCCCCAGCAGCCAATCGATGCTCTCCCCCGTCGTGCCTCTGCCCAGCGAGCGGGGGAGGGGTCGTGTAATGGGTGGCGACGGGGCTAGTCCTGTCACCAGGCCTTCACAAGCACCAAGTATGCAGTCTGAGCTAGAGACCATGCATTGCTGCTACTGCTTTCAATGCCTTGCTACACTCTCTGTGTTTCTCTTTGCTCTCCACAGGCAGCTTTCCAACATGGAAGATGACACAGGGCTCTCTACATGTCTAGTCATAGACAACCAGGGAAGACCCCAGCATGCCTGGCAGCAGTAACCAACGTTATCCCAGCTGTTCCTCTGTTGACCTACTTGTTCCAGACAGGCCCCTGTTGCTTTGCAAACTGCACATGACAGACAAGTTAGCTCATGGTGTAGCCAGCCTTCACTGACACCTGCTACTTTGCTGCTGTTGGATAACTTGCAAAGGGACAAGAGCCGTGCTGGGATGAGATGGTTGGCAACCCACTTGTGTGTTTCTCATTGGGATGGTGCTCTGTCTTTGAGTCTGAGCAGTAATCTCAGTTGTTGTAACACTGCTGAGCCTCCAGATGTGGCAACTCCTGTTAAATAGCAGCACAAGACCTGATCATACTTGTTGTTGCTTTGTTAGTAGAGAGGGATCCCTTCTCCCCACTCTAATGTTTCTTACCTCAACTCACCCCAGGGTGGGACTCTGGGGTCAGGAGAGAGAAGGGGGTAGGGAAGAGAGAGGGGGGCTGTCTGCTCCCAGGGCTCAGAGATGACATCATTTTCAGTCTTTGACTATTTGGGCTCCAGTGGCAGGGGGACACATTGGTCACAGATCACTTGTTTTCTACTTCCATGGTGTATGGTAGATAGTTGCAGGGGGAGAAGGATGGCAGACAGCATAACGACAGCCATGCCAGGGCTAATGTGCGGCAGGCGCCAGCAATCATGCATAGGGTGTGTGTGACTAAACAGCAGGAAGCTGCAGTGTGTGTGTGTGTGTGTGTGTGTGTGTGTGTGTGTGTGTGTGTGTGTGTGTGTGTGTGTGTGTGTGTGTGTGTAGAGATCACATACCGTATTGGTCTGAGTATAAGACTCACTTTTTTCTCCTAATTTAAGTTTTTAAACTAGGGGTGCGTCTTATAATCAGGCTGTTGCAATTTAATGCCAGTGATTTAATTAAGTTTTTTTAATAGCACCAAACTTTAAGGGTGCGTCTTATAATCAGGTGCGTCTTATATTCGGGACAATATGGTATATGCAAGCCCAATGATTGGCCTATGCAGTGGCTCCTCGGATTGATCCATGTGCTGTAGTCTCCCAGCTAGGTGTGCCTGTTTGCAGTGTTGCTTGATGCTAAATGTTCCATGTTCCTCCTCTTTTGCCTAAATCTGCTTGTGGCTGAGTGGTTAGAGAACAGCTTTGTGGATTGGCCAGTGGGGGTTCAAGGCCTGCTTCTACCTCTTATGTGGCTGGCCAAGCATACAAAAGGTGAGTCCATTCTGGGTTATATGCTAAGTCCCTTGGCTGTGCTCAAACCTGTCTTGCCTGGCTTCCAGCCTGCGTCTCTGTATAGTAGACTCCCAGTACTTTGCCTTGCCTGAGTGCTGTTGAGGCTCCCTTTGTGACTCATCCCAGTCCCGCCCTGGCAAAAAGGCTCCTCTCTGCTTGTGAACTCACAAGAACTTGAACCATTGCCAGAGATGTGTTTATTTCACATGGCTGCCCTCTCCCAAGGTGTAGTCAAAGGATTTCTTGGAAGCATGTGTTTGTGTGGGTAAAGACTTGAACCCAGGCTGCTGGGATTCCTAGCAGATCTTTGTCACAATAACTGCTGTGCAAGGGGAGTGCAGTGGCATACTTGTGTTGGATGTGGTGTCATTGGGGCAGTGGTTGTTGCAGTGTTACTCATTCCTGGGGGCTGCTGTGGGGACATGGTTTCAGTGGTGGCCTCTCATTGGACCTGTGCCTGCCCCACCCCCTGCTTCATTCACCCTGGCAGCACTTCTCTGATTGCCAGCATTAGGGCTGGGTAAGTGCAGTGATTGGCTCCTTGTTTGTTGGTCGATGTCAGGCTGGTGCCAGGCTGAAATCAGGCCAATGTTGGGCTGTCAGTCACTCCATGATTGGTGAGCTGTGTTGGGCTCTGGTGAGATACTGTGCATTGTTGAGAACAGTCAGCACTGTTCTTAATGCTATGCCTGCGCCTTGTTGCTAGCTACCCCACTTCTAAGGTCTCAGGATCTTAGGCCCAGATCAAACAAGCAGTTACTCCATGGGAAAGTACATCAGTGAGTCACATCCATGGGATTCGCAAAAATGCATTCACTGCAATCCAGGACTTTCTTTGAGGCAAAAGCTGTGCTAGTCCCTCCTCCGGCACTGCCAATCATTTTTTGGCAGACTACTTCCTGTGTATTTCACCAGCATTTCCCAACCAAAAGGGATGGGAGCTTCCCTCTGAAGGGTTTGCCCTTCTGAGGACATTAAATGTCCTGCTTTAAGTGGCTAGGCGGGTCAATATCCCTCAGATTGATACTCAGATCCCAAGCCATTTCACCATTTTTTATTCCAACTTCAGTACATCAGGACACAAGCCAAATGTGAAGGACCTGCATATGGGAGCCATGTGTGAATTGGCCGGGTGTACAATGATCCTATAATGTATAGCTTTGTAGGTTTTCACGGCCAGTATAGATCCAAGAATTTACAATTAAAAGGTCTGGGTTTTTGAGCCGTTTATTTAAGTTAAAACAGGACAAGTCCTGGCTTGACGTTTTGCCCTGATTCATCTTGGGCATCCTCAGAAAGAACAGAAATCTCAGTTGTTGTAACACTGCTGTGGCAACTCCTGTTAAATAGCAGCACAAGACTGAAGCTCATTTCAGGAAACGAGGTGTTGAGTACTGAGTTCATCTTAGATTTTTAAACAACTTAGGCCTTAAAGCAACAAGCACTCATTCTGTTGTACTTTCTCCACCTTTTCTTTCTTCCCTCTTATACGAGGATCCTTTCTGAGGATGCCCGAGATGAATCAGGGCGAAACGTCAAGCCAGGACTTGTACTGTTTTAACTTAAATAAACGGCTCAAAAACCCAGACCTTTTAATTGTAAATTCTTGGATCCTATAATGCAGGGGTGGCCAACCTTTCACCAATAGGGCTACTGTGTTCTTAAGAGTTGTGTAGAAGACAGAATCTTGGCAGCTGCAAGTGCTGATGGTGCTGCTAAAGCAGCAGCACCTGCTGAAATGCCCTCACCTATGCAACCATTTAAAGGGCCAGCATTCATGTTGAAAGGTTGGCCACCACTGCTATAATGTATTCCGATCTCAGCCTAAGTGAACAGGCAAGCCTCAATGGCTGAGTTTACAATTAAGACAGTGCCTAATCCCTGCATCCAAGAGGCTTCTTGTTTAGCAACCTTCTGTTCATTTGAGAAATGAATGCCTCTCTAAGTGCCAATTTATGGAATAGTTAGTAACCACAGGACAACGGTTCATTATTTTACAATGAAGAAAATCAATGCTCCACTGTTATAACAACACAGAAAAGCTATGGGATGTGCTTCTGATTATTTATCTTTATCCAATGTATTCAAATTAGTCACACTATTGTTGGTTTAGCTTTACCCAGCTGTGGTTGGGTAATCTTATCTTCCTAATTATTTTTAACAAAATGAACAACTAGCTGAAGCTTTACTTTCAGTCACACACACACACACACACACACACACACACACACACACACACACACGAGAGTGAGTATGATTCATTTCAGTGCAATTTTAAATGGCATAGTCAAAACTGATTTAATCAAACACTTAATTAGCTGGTCTCAATATTTTACATAGCTGTGGTATAGATTTTTGCCTTTTCTTCTTTCAGTAATTATTTTAAATGACAGAGGACTGGGAAACTCATTAAGATACTATCACAACTGTAAGTTACACCTGGATATATGAGCTCCATCTGGCATCATGTTAGTCTATTCTAATTATAAGGGAGGGGGAAGAGATTCAGTAGTAAGGGTCCTATTCATCTATTTTAGATTACCGTATTTCTATCCTGCTTTCTGTTGGAATATAGGTACAATACTGTCTACAGGACTCTGGAGGGCAGTATATTGTCCCAATGCCTGAGATCCCTTACCTTGTGCTCTGTGGTACCTGTAGGAGGTACGTCCTTTATGTAGCTTCCTTCCTCCCTTCTCCCACTTCTCTTTTCCTGACCACTGAAGGAGTAGCAGGACAGATGCAGGACAGACGCCAGTGCAACTCCGCTGGTGCAGGGGGCATTCCGGGAGTGCTTGGACACCCCCCAGAATGCCCCCTGCACTGGCGGAGTTGCGCTGGCATCCTTTCTGCATCAGAACTGCACATGTGCGGCGTCTGAGGGGGTTACGCTGGTGTCCGTCCAGCGTCCATCGGCGTACGGCAAGTTGCACTGGCATAAGTGCACTTACACCGGTGAATCCACTGTTACACCAGTGCAAGAGTTACACAGGATTGCACTGTAAGAAAGGTTAACCAGACACAAAGAGAGGAGTCAGGATTTGCATGCCTCCTGGGTGCATATGCAGTCCACATTCTTTAAAGTGTTGGGGCAGTCACTTTGTTACACATAGGAAGGAGTGAAAATAAATTTCCATGTAGTAAAAATGTATCTGCCTAAGCACATCAGACCTAGTTCCCATTTTAGTTAGATAACCTTAGAGACACTCCAAACTTAATTCAAACCTATGCAACAGGGGACTGTACTCTAACAGAACCAGTCCTCCTTCACCCAGGGTCTGATCTCAACTCAAATCAGAGCTGTTATTTAGAGAGTAAAAATAAAGGACGTCAGCTCCCAGAACATGCTTACCATAACATGGTTTGGCCCACAGTCCTGACTGGTGGATTGGGCAGAGGAGCCACATGTAATGCAGCCACTACAGTCGTATGATTCCCCATTCAGCTTATGGGTTACGTGTATATGACCCCCTAGCTGGATTGGCAGCTGTCTCTCACTTAGCCCAACATTATATTCTTCCATTCAATAGGCTGATTTGGACAACACTTTGCTCTCTGGACCAGCCCCACACATTTAAGGGCATGACGCACCATGGGCGTGCACATTCTGCCCCCTTGGCTCTTGTCCGGTTGCCACAACTTAATGATGTGGAGAAGCTGTTCAGATGAACCACACAGCCTGCCATTCAAACACTACTGTCAGTTGGAGCAGACAATACTGGGCTAGATGAATCATCTGACTTGATAGCTTCCATGTAACCTATGATGTACAGATAATTTTAAAAATTTGCTGAAGTCGCTTAGAAAATAGACTTGAAATGAACCTTATAAAAACCACACTTTGTAGATGAAACAACTGGTAATTTGGACCATAAATGTAGTGATCTGAACTCTGAGAGGGACTAATGGTCATGTTTTTTATGTGCAGAATTCAGCCACAGCCTGAAAAAGAACTTGATATAAAATGTAATGAAAATGCTTTCCTGTGAAATCGAGAATGTAATTATAACAACTGAACTCTCCAGCAGTACTGCTTGAGTCAATAAAGCAGTTTCACTAACTTTTTAAGGCTGACTGCAAGGCATGTTCCAACATTTGAGGTACAATTCCTCAGGAATCCGAACTGAATGTTGTATGCTCATCACCTCTGAATCCTCTTTCAAAAATTCTGGCAGCCATTCCAAAATGTACTGTGCATTCAATTCATCCTCTTCTAACATTTTTATAAATTATATATAACACTTCCAAGCATTATACATGTATATTCTGATAATCACTACAGTGCAAAGTATTTTTTTTGTACCATAGCATCTATACTTGTATGAGGTTTTAAGTTTTTGTGCCAAAAAACTCTAAGAAACATGGGTGAGAATTATTGTTTTGCACAAGACTACAAAACCTTTGATGCAGTGTAATTGCAAGTTGAACGAACACACACACACACACACACACACACACACACCTTAAGCAAATCAATTATTAGCAATATCAAAGGGTAAAACTGGCTGAAATTTAAATAATCAGACTATTTTCTGCAATATCTGCTGCATGGGACCAGTAAAACAGAATTACAAGTGGAATTCCATGAGCACCTTATGCACACTAAATATGTAGGATTTAGAATAACAACACCACAATCCTATGCATGTCTGTTCAGAAGTAAGTCCCACTGTGCTCAATCAGACTTATTCCCAGGAAATGTATAGGATTGAAGCCTAAGGCCCCAATCCTCTCCAGGGCTCACAGTGGCAGATGTCATGATCTGACACTGCAAGTCCCAGTCTGGTAGCACGGCCAGAGGCCCTTGTGTGTGATAGTGGCTCCTGGATGCCCTGCCACAGCAGGTAAGGGAGGGTCAGGGTGGGGAGTGGGCTGGACAGGGGGCGGTTCAAGGGAAAGGGTCTTGATGGCAGTTGTGCATGCCAAGATCCTATTCCGCTTTTCCTAGTAGAGTATACCTCCTGACTTTCTTTGGACTTACGTCAGCGAAAAAGCTGGCATGGGTCCAAGGAGAACCATTGGAGGGTAGGTGGCCTAGGGGGTGGAAAATATTTTTTTAACTTCTCTCTCCCAGGCCACCTAGTTGCCCCCCCCCAGCATGCTTGCGTGGTCCATTGATGGTGCTGCATGCTATGGACTGGCAGGGAATAGGATTGGGCTACACATCTATTAGGACATTCTCAGGTACAGTGGATACACAAGTATTATAAACAACCCCTAAACCATCTCTGATAAAATCCTCTACTATTTTTTTTTTTAGTTTGTGTTAATGGAGAGTAGTTCCACCACCCATCAGCTGTCTGGGCAGCCCTAGCATGTTCCATGATGTGATAAAATCTTGAGACGACAGAATGAATTGTAGCATTTTGGGCTGAGGATGGGGGATTGCTTGTCTATGCACCAAACGTCCTGCAGTCTCTCTCTCTCTCTCTCTCTCTCTCTCTCTCTCTCTCTCTCTCTCTCTCTCACACACACACACACACACACACACACACACACACACCTCTTAGCACATGAGGGAGAGAGATTCTATTTCAGCCTACTTCCCACTGTGGACGTTTTCTGATGTCAGCACAATCAGATCACTCAGATTGCTACCCTTTTTATGCAGGGGACCATTCAGAAACATGATCTGTCACCTGCAGTTCAAAATGATACAATCCATTCTGCCAGATCAGGATTCTTCCACCTCATTATCACCTCATTCCGTTGCACGTGTAGACCAATCCTACTTCTTGTGATTTTTCTTCTTTACGATAGACCCCATGGGAGTAATCCCAAGTGCTGCCCAGTTGGAGCTCCCCAAAGAATGTTATGGGGAGGATCCATAGCTTTGTGGTAGATGTTTGACTTGAAAAAACTCTCAAGTTCAAGACTTGATATTTCCAGCTAGGGCTGGCAAACACCCCTGCCTGAAAAGCCTGGAAAGCCATTGCCAACCAGCACAGACAATACTGGGCTAAGTGGATTAATGGTCTGACCCAATATCAAGTAGTTTTCATATGTATATATCACTAATATGCCTGTTGCTATATTTGAGAGTATTTAAAATACAGACAACTGCTTCTTTTTTAAAAACCATAAATGAATTGCAATATAGATGGTAGCCGGCACTTAAGAACATTTACCATAAAATATGATAGGTTTTGGATATATGAGCCTGCTTACTTGGAAGTATAATTTACTTGAAATCAATGGTACTTACTGATGTCTAAGGTACTATACTGGTATATCCTTATTGAGTTCTAAGACCCATGACTTCACTGACTATTGAAGACAGATTCCTAGAACAGAATGTTCTGTAAGCTTTATTTTATCCCCTCCAATTTTACCTGCAAAACGAGTAGACTTAAAGTAGGACTCTATACTTCTCTTTTGATTGATTTATTGTGTGTTAGGTATTGAGAAAATTACGCCTTGCCTAGTCTGAATTGTCAAGAAGGTTCATGAAACTGATTAAAATGAGCACCAAAATCCGACCTAGCTACAGCCATTGTCCCCTCTAAGGTGTGCAGTGGTGCAGCGTCACCCCAATGGGTAGATGGTTAGACTAGTGCTGCCAAGGTGAACCAAGCAGGGGATTGGCCAGGCTTAGGTCAAATGAGCAGCCAGCACTGGGACGACGCCCGCCCGGTAGCCCCTAGGAATTAGTCACATACACACATGATGCCACAGAACCGCCCCGCCCCGCCCCCCCCCCACAGGAACTACTGTGGTGTAAGCAGCAACAAGCAGAAAACTGCTAGGAATCCCAACACCCAGGGTTATGCCATTCACACAAACACACGCTTCTAAGAAATACCTTTTTCACCAGAGCAGAGGAAAAGATCAATGATAGCTCCCTTGCAAAAGAGCAGCCATGTGAAACTAGCGCAAAACAGTAGCGTAGCTGGCGTTTTTCCAAGGGGGCCACGGGCGGGACGACGCCCCGCCTCCCCGCCACCGGAATGGAAAAGAACTGGAGTCAAAAGGTTCCATTCCATGCCGGTGGTGGTGGGGGCAGTGCAAAGGACTTCGTCTCGCCCACGGTCCCCTTGGAAAAAACACCAGCTACGCTACTGGAGCAAAAGTTTCTCTGTGGCAGTACTCATGTAAGGCATGGCCCCTGCACAGAGACACAGACTGGGATGGGTTCAAGCCCAATCAAGGGGCTTGCTTTCCCCAGCAGGGCACATACCTTTTGCATGACATCTTGTTGCAGCCTAAGCTAGGCACCAGTTCTGATTCATCATACTATATAAGTGGGGAAATGGCTTGTTAGAGATCGTGGAAAATTTAAAGGCGTTCAATTCAGGGAGCAGGAGAGATACATGGTGGGCATGTGGGTGCCTGCCAAATAATTAATTAGACCCCATAGGAACTCCTGATTTAACTGGAACCCTAAGAATAAATGTCACCCTAACCTTTCTGCTGAACTCTGCCCTTAAGGAAAAGGAATTAAATATGGACTTTTAACAGACACAACAGTTGGGGAATTAATTACAAACATTCTGCAGTATCTGTGTTTAAGCATCTTGCATTTTAGCAGTTAAAAGTAAGTGAACAGCCTTTTCTTCAGAGACAGACAATTGCAGAAAATCTTGTAATATTAATGGTAATTCAAAGATGTATTGCCAGGATTAAAAAAAAAATTATGATTGAACCCGGGAAGGCTTGGGAATAGTGATGTGGGCTGATAATATCGTTTGTAATGAGAAATAATAGTGGGAATTGCAATTTATTAACCAGCTCCACAGGTCACTGTGCAGTAATAGCATGCAAAGCCGTAAAAGTGAAATGCAGGCATGTTCTGTTAGAGCGCACAGCGGGTAATCTGCATTCTCATTAGATGGTCTCACAGTTTTGGAAATCATAAAAGGTTGTGTGCATGTGGGTGTAGCGGAACGGCAGCTAATAGTTGTTGCTTTTACAGCACCTCACCTTTGATCCGGCTCTGGGGGATACCTAATATGCATCAGTATATCTGATATATCTACTCGTTGGTATAGGATGGGGTCTTCTAACTTTGTGGTCAGTGCCCAAGGTGAAAAGTAGGTATCCGTACATAAAATAGCATTGTCATGGAAATGGGAGTCAGATTGTAATCCGACACTGATCAAACTCGACTCTGAAAATGATACACAGGCACTGATGGCCAGGTGTAGAAAAAGAACTGTCTGATGTACACAGTCAAAATGCTGAAGGGCCCAAGCTGTGAATAGCTGCATTAATGAAAGCACAAGTAATAATAACTGCTGTTAAATTATAGTAATGAACTAATAGCCCCTAGCAGGGTATGGGACTGAGCAGCAAAGGCCAGTGACTAAAGGTCTCCATTTTGGCACCAAATTCTGTGTCAGTTCATACTCCGTCCTTCTGCCTCTGTTCAAATGTTACCAGAGTTTTCTGCTCAAATATCCTTGGTAACAGATGGTCCTCTGGAATAATTGCAGTCAATGGGACTTTGGCATAAACTCTTGCAAGATCGGGAGGGGTTGATGAAGTGAACAGGATTTCTGCTTCCCACCTGTCTGGAAAATAGATCCTATGTGGGTAAGCTGTATGTGCATAGACTCTGTCTGTGTGATCAGTACCATGAATTTTTGCAGGCTAGAAATCATGATGCTTCTTGTATGTGCATAGGTTCTTTTCATAACACACTATGTCAAGGTAAGGCCAGCAGGTATAGTCCTTCTCCCCCTTCACACATTTATTGAACAAACATTTGTTGGGTGAACAGAGCTTACCAAAGGAGTAGAATAGGGAGACAGCATAAAGGGGGGGGGGAAGTAGAATTTTTTTAAAGGAGCAGCAGAAAATTGCTCTCTGCACCATTAGATAATCCATTTTACGGCACAATCCTGACTAAATATCCACCAGCGGAGCAGTGGCGCCACCGGCACTGGGTGTCGTAAATGTGCCGTAAGGCACACTTTCAACACCCGGTGAGTAAGTGGCACCGGCAGAGAGGCTGGCACCACTCACTCCGCCTGGGGCCACAGCCAGCACCAGTGGACAGAGGTAAGTCCTGCGCCAGTTGGGACAGAGGCATGGGGAGGGCGAACCGGGGCAGAAAGGGAGGAGGCGATTGGTCAGCTATGCCAGGGATGAGGGAGGGATTATCGGCGGTGAGCTCCACCAAATCCTATCCCGCGTCCCGGGCCTGGCCAGACTTACACTGGCTCCTCAGATTTGCACTGGCCATTTTGCTGGCCCAGCAAACATCCAAGGAGGCCTACTTAGCTTCTTCAGGCAAGGTGGCAACTCAACCTCCAGACCACATCTCCTGCCCACCTCCAGACCACATCTCCTGTCCTTTCCCTATGAATGTGTAGCACACATTTGGATGCAAATCCATGTGGTTTTCCACATCAATAAGTTTTTTCCCCATGGAATAAGCCAAGCACCCTATTCACTTCTTAATCTCTTTTTACATTTTAGTTGCATTAAAAAAATGTTTGGAAGTGAATCTCTTTCTACTTTTCTGGGTGAGTGTATGAAGGGGTGTAGGACAGCTGTGTGGGTGACCATCTCCATATGCCTGTTTTGGGGCATGAGCCCATACATGAGTGCTTGGAAGGAAACCCCAAGGAGTGGGTCCATGTGAATGTGTCAGCCCTCAGTGCACACTGGCACAGTAAACACACACAGTAAATAAAAAGCACACAAATCCTGATGTCACTTGCAAAATCAGGAAGTTTACTGCCCTCAGAAGGGCAAACCCTCAGGGAGGGAAACTTCCACCTCTTTCGGCTGGCAAGTGCTGCTGGGATATGTGCAGACGTCTAAAGGCTGATCTACACCTACCCCTGTTGCGTTGCGCTTGCGTGGTGAGGCGCGCGAGCATAGGGGACTGGACACCCTGCTCAAAATGCTGCCCTGGGCTCCACCAGTTTCTTCAATGCAAGTAGTCCCTCCTGATTTTCCCACCTTCTAATAAAAGCTCAACGCTGATTGACTGAAACACAAGTGCGCTCCGATTGGCTGAAAACCCCCTCATCCCATTGGTCTAACAATTAGCTCCGCATCTCGCCCTCTCAAATCATGAGCATGGTGCACGGCTGATTGCAACAGAACTCGGGAGCGTGCGGCTCTCCCGTGTTCCAATGCGACCAGATAAAATGGAAGCCACACAGCTCCGCACTCTCCGCACACGCCCAGGACATGCCAGAATTCATGCGGTGGAGGTCAGCCTTAAGGGTGTGGCTAGCAAACGTGTCAACATGGAGGTTGGATTCATTTGTTCCCCTCCCATGTTGCTGTCCAGGGTCAGCGTAATGTCTGAAGAACACTAACAGCCAATCCTATCCAACTGTCCTGCGCTGATGCAGCCGCAATGCAGCCTTGAGGTATGGGAACAAACACTCCCTAACCTTGAGGAGGCCTCCATGACTGCCCACCCCCACCACCGAATGCAGCACACACCCCGTTGGCCTGGCTGCATCAGCACTGGAAAGTTGGAGAGGATTGGGCTGTAAGATTCGAGTCCTTTTGTGAATTACAGTATTACATCTTCCGGCTGTCAAAATCCTAGAACCAGCTAGACAATTCCTCTTTAAAGAGCTTCTTTTACATTTCCA
This sequence comes from Plestiodon gilberti rubricaudatus, assembly GCA_026170595.1. NCBI lineage: Eukaryota > Metazoa > Chordata > Lepidosauria > Squamata > Scincidae > Plestiodon > Plestiodon gilberti. Next base: position 41,180,672 of record JANXHW010000004.1, read on the forward strand.
TTGTATTTTATCTTCACATCCTGTAATGAGCTCATAAATCTGCAGCAGACTCAGTCCTTTGATTCACAGAAGTTTCCAAGTTTATCTTGTGTGGGAGACAGTGTGGGTGAGATCGCAACCAAGTACTGTAGAGACTAGTCATAGCATTTGCTGCTGCATCTTGGTAGTGCTTCCTTGCCTCCAAGCTTTTGGAAGTCTTTCCTCTTCACTGATAAAAGTCTGAAGTAAATTCTTTTTCAAAGGTTTGAGAATGTTTGTAGTATCTTTGGTTTATAGCTAGCTTGTGTATAAACAACCTATATTTTCTTTGTAAGCCTGATGAACTGTGCAGCAGAGGAGGAAGTGTGAATTAGTACCATATTATGCAAATAATGTCAGCTTGATAAATAGGTCATTTGGTTAATATTCATGGATATGGAATATTCTGTGTTTCAAGTTGGCTATATTATCATCCCATTCTTCTCATGTTTCAGATACAGTATCTTACACCAAGCTACATATTTTTAACTTTTATTCCCTCAACATATTTGGTAGATAATTGGAAAGTTTCATTCACTCTTGAACAGCTTTTGTCTGAAACTTTTGGCAAGTGTTTGCATCTGGAGATTTGTCCATATAGCCTTGCAGCGCAATCCTGTGTAACCTTGTGCTGGTGTAACAGCAGATGCACCGGTGTAAGTGCAATTACACTGGCATAAGTGCACTTACACCGGTGCATCTACTGTTACACCGGTGCAAGGTTACACAAGATTGCACTTTCGGTGAAATAAGATGGCTCATTGCCTGTCACCTTTTATCTCAATGGCACAGAGAATATAGCTGTGTAAAGAGTATTACTGTACTGTATACACAAATGCCAAAGTGTTGCTGAGAACCACCTAATTCTATATGAACTTGCAGTTTTCTTACATCATCTGAGGACCTGTTCAGATGTCCTACCGTCATCTTGAGATTAGGTGCTTATTAGCAACAGGGTCTTCTCTTCAGTGGTTCTAGGATGGCACATATGTACTCCTGCAAGGTATCATGGGAACTGTAGCTTGGGGGAGCACAGACACTTAATTCAAAACACCTGCACAGAACTACAACTCCCAGGATTTGAGGAAACTTATGAAACTCATTGGTCTATAGTGTACATACATCCTTGCAGTTTCTTTAAATGAAGGTTAAGAACATAAGAACATAAGAAGAGCCCTGCTGGATCAGGCCAAAAGCCCATCTAGTCCAGCTTCCTGTGTCACACAGTGGCCCCACCAGATGCCTCAGGGAGCACACGAGACAACAAGATACCTGTGTCCAGTCGCCACTCCCTTGCACCTGGCACAGAGAAAACCCACTTCTAAAACCAGGAGGTTGCTTATGGCTTGTAACCTGTGATGGTCTTTTCCTCCATGAATTTGTCCAAACCCCTTTTAAAGGCATCTAGGCCAGGTGCCATCACCACATCCTGTGGCAAGGAGTTCCACAGATGAATCACACGCTGGGTAAAGAAATATTTTCTTTTGTCTGTTCTAACTCTCCCTCCACTCAATTTTAGTGCGTGTCCCCTGGTTCTGGTGTTGTGCGAGAGGGAGAAGAATTTCCCTCTATCCACTCTCTCCATCCCATGCATAATTTTATAAGTCTCAATCATGTCCCCCCTCAGGCGCCTTTTTTCTAGGCTGAAAAGCCCCAGACGCTGTAGCCTTTCCTCGTAAGGGAGGTGCTCCAGCCCACTAATCATTCTGGTCGCTCTTTTCTGCACCTTTTCCAATTCAGCTATATCCTTTTTGAGGTAAGGTTGTAAGAGCACATAGAGAGACATCAGAGTGGGCATGTGTTATGACTCTTAAATTAGCCATAGGATGCCTGGATCCAGGAAGGTGTCCATCACTGAAACAAATGGGACAATTCTGGGTGTGAAATAGAATTAACACAGCATTCGCAACCAGAGCAAGGTGTTGATGTGGCTTTTGAAGCAATAATCTCTGAATATGATGGTTGAAAACAATACTGTGGCTCTGATAGAACTCCTTGAAATCACAGCCATGATGATATGTGGTCTTGTAATATTTAAGTTTGACACTAACAGGAAAGACTCTCAATAGCACTGAAAACTTCAGTCTGGTTCTAAATTTTGCTGCTACAATATAATGCTGTGCTATCCAAGACTCTCTTGTTTTTCCGGAGCAACTGAATAAGACTGTAAATTGTGGAGGTTTCTCAGTGCACAACTCACATTTCAATTTGCCTGAGACTTTCAGTGGTAGAAAATGAATTGCCTTTTGCCTTCGGAAGAGCCTAGTGCAGTCGTGCTTCATGCTAAAGAACTCTTGGGTTTTATGTTTGGAAGGGAGCTCTCTCTCCCTTGGGTGTCGTTTTCCAGGCAGCAAAGGAGGCAGTCGCCATTCACCTTACTGTAACCTTTTCATGTTATTCCATTACACTGAAAATGATTTCATTGCTTTGTTTCTAACACAGACAGACAGTCAGTAGGTGGGTTAAAAGGATAGTGAAGGTCATACCTCACAGGGAAGTCGAAGGGAAGAAAAAGAGATGAGCACTCGCAGTGTTGCGTGTGGATTTTTTTTTTAATCCTGTGAGTAACAAGAGACCAAGCTTGTAGTAGATATGTGCTAGTGATAGCTTTAAACAGTCCATTGCCTGTTTCCATACTTCTCTCACCCAAGTAAGAACATAGGTAGCTGCCTTATACCAAGTCAGATAGTTTGTCCACCTGGCTGCGTATTGTTAACACTACAAGCCATGGCTCTCAGATGGTTTCAGAATGGTATTTTACAGCCGTACCTGGAGATGCTCCCTGCGCGTTGCCTTCACCCAACTGAATGGCTCCGAAGGCGAGGGAGCGGGGCTGCCTCATACTGGTGAGTAACGGAGGTTCAGCGCAGTGCGGAAATTAACGTTCCACCCCACCTCCAGTGACGCCACTGAAATATTGCACTTTCAACTGCTTAGAGTAGCCATGGTCTTGTTCAGTAGAACTCATGGTATGAGTCGAGGCCACCACACAAGTGAGCCCCCCCTCCCTGCTCTACATCATCAGTGACCATACTGAGTTTACCCACCCCTTACTCCACATCACAGCACCATTTCAGGACAATTCAGAAAAAAATCACCTTCTAGATCACAGTTACATGCTCAAGGTTTCAATCATATACATACCTACTAGGGACTGTAAATCCTATTGAATTCATGAGACTTCTGAATTAGCATAAAATCAGGCTGTACATCAAGCAAGGCCAATGCAAGCATAATGCAGAAGTCAGCATAGTAACCAAATCCACAGTGTAACCTAATAATAGATTTTGTCTTTCCTTTTGGAACAATTATTCTCTACATACTTACCAAGAATAATTGATTTTATCTTTTGTTTCATTTTATTCGACTAGGCATCATTATGACCCAGAGTTTGCATATTTTAATATTATTAATTTCAAGAGAGCTTTATATTCTGGTAGGATCAGCAGAAGACTGAATAATTAGCTGTTTATGCTACAATAAATGCTTGGGGTATGCAACTGAAATACAACTTATTGCTTCCACAAAATGTTAAGTGACTGCAATCTCTTTGTTAAATAGCATTATTTATTAACTTTGGTTATTCCAGTAATCAGAACGTTACAGCAGATAGCTTTGTATCTTTACCACCTTCATTCAATACATATATAAAATATTTATTTAATGGCTCTTAGGTGGTACTTCCTCTTGTGATTCTAAATTTACAACAGCCCATTATAAATTAAAATGAAGCCAAGATATGCAACCATTATTAGATGGGGATCAAATCAGTCAATTCTAAATGAAATCAAGCCTGACTGTTCCCTGGAAGGACAGGTACTAAGGCTGAAACTCAAATATTTTGGCCACCTAATGCGAAGAGAGGACTCTCTGGAGAAGACTCTGATGCTGGGAAAGATTGAAGGCAAAAGGAGAAGGGGAAGGCCAAGGATGAGATGGTTAGACAGCATCACCGATGCAACGAACATGAAAATGAGCGAACTCAGGAAGATAGTGGAGGACAGGAAGGCCTGGCGGGATATGGTTCATGGGATCACGAAGGGTCGGACACGACTTAACGACTGAACAACAACAACAACAACATTAGATGGGGAATATTTAAAATGGACAGCTCTCCAGTCATCCATATTCTTTGTGAATACTATAATATCTCCTTTAACACTGTGGATATGTTCCTGGAAAACAGAGTGCTGTGTGAAACAGCACTATAGGAGGTAATTAGAACATTGTTCTAATGTAGATGTCTTCAGAGTACTGCTCTCACCAGTGCATCAGGTGGGAGCCTGCTTTGTAATTAGCCACCTCCTCACAAAATGGCAGCAGTGGAAGATGGCGGGAGGAGCTACTTCCAGGAGGACGAGCCAAGTTGTGACTCATACTTGGGAATGACATGCTTCTTGCTGAAGAACCGAACGCATCTAGGGTAGATTGCCTTGCCCACTCTTTTCTCTCCTGAAGAGTTTCATGGTAGCAAGTGATTGGCTCTGTGCTAGCCTGAATATATGGTTCTCATTGGTGTAATGCTAGCGAGAATACATAGCTTCCAGTGGCCAAAAGCACAATGCAGATAACTGTACTTTTCTGTACCAAGCCTTTGAATTATTTTATGGATTTTAGCCTTTTTTATATATAATACTGCAAAAATTGTACCCAGGACAAAGAGTGCTATAATGAAATAGTGTTATAGGAAGAAGCAGTGTTATAGGAGGTATTATTATATTCTCACTTCCCATCCTGGCAACAAGTTTCACGTTCAAAATTGCTACAAAAACATCCAAGAGATAGGAAAGAAGCCTACAAAAATGTGTTGATTGCTACTCCTACTGGCCACTGTGGAAGCAGATGAGATAGTAGCACTTACTATCATTCCCTGAACAAAACGTCTCAAAATATTTCAGATACTGACAGGTTCAAAACAATGAACGCTTTAAAACTACAATTGAACATGTCAACAAGAAATATTTTGACCATTTCAGGTCGAATTGAAACATATAGGAAAGATAACTGGGAGCTGGGCAACTCCCTTACCAAATGTTGGAATATCGGAGAGAAGCAGTTTTCAAAATTGTTTGTAGGTAGTACATTGCAACAGAAAAACTGAAGATGATTTGCAAGCCAAAAGAAAGACTGCGTTGAAGGGAACAAGGCCAAACAGAAACACTTCTACACAGTTGCCCAAATACTTCAGGCTTCTTGTAGCAATATAAGATACCCTTTTAAAACACTTAAAAAAAGACAACCCCCCATTTCAAATTCTGCTTATATCTGTATGCAGATAAATTAGCACATATGCTACAAACCCAAATGTGCAACTTTATATTTTAACTCCATATTTTTTTTTATAAAATATGGCTGGTTTACCTGCTTTTCTTCCTTGATTGGGTTCACATGATATCTAAAAAAACGGTACTTATTTCAAGAACATTACCTGAAATTGGATACATAAGCTGTCTACATCTAATCTCATGTCTGCATCTAATGGCAATATAAGAAATAGTCAATTAAAAAGGGGGCAAAAGGTGTTGGTGCCCTTTTGCCTAAAGTTTCACTGGTAAAGAAAATACATTTATTTTCAAAAATTAAGATATTGATATTCCATGGTTTCCTGTTACATCCTTCTTTGAGTACATGTGCTCCATAACTGAAGGACGATGTCAGAGGTGAACCAGGTCGGGTACTGGTGGACGGCCCATCTGACCTGACCTATCTGACTTGCCTCATTGTGCTCCAGCCACAACTCCATCCTATCACAGGACGATTATGACAGGGCACCATCTGCAAGAAGCAGCACTTTCAGTTCTTGCAGCCTAGCTGAGACAGCGAGAGTGCATTTTTCTGGCAAGCCAGTAGCAGTCCTGCACATGGAAGAATAATGCAGCAGGGCAGAGCATTGACTTTGGCTGATTGGCAGTGGGCAAGGTGTGGGAGGAGCCAGCAGTGGGGTAGAGAACATAAGAAGAGCCCTGCTGGATCAGGCCAAAGGCCCATCTAGTCCAGCTTCCTGTATCACACAGTGGCCCCACCAGATGCCTCAGGGAGCACACAGCCAACAAGATAACCTGTTTCCTGCTGCCACTCCCCTGCACCTGGCACAGAGAAAACCCACTTCTAAAACCAGGAGGTTGTTTATGGCTTGTAACCTGTGATGGTCTTTTCCTCCATGAATCTGTCCAAACCCCTTTTAAAGGCATCTAGGCCAGGTGCCATCACCACATCCTGTGGCAAGGAGTTCCACAGATGAATTACACGCTGGGGAAGAAGGGAGAGCACCAGTTGTGTAATAATCGGTTTGACTGGCTGCAGTGGATGAGACAAGTGAGTTGCTCTGCTCAGCAGCAGAATGATAAACTCCCAGGGCCGGCATGAGGAGGTGTGATCCTCCACTCGGGGAAAGCAGAAGAAGGCCACATGGCAGAGAAGAAGAGAAGGAAGCTCCGGGCATGAAAGGGGGACTATCTGATAGACAGCCTGGGCTGGCTCTGAGGCTGGCTCCATCTCTGTCAGGGAGGAGGCTCAGAAGAGAAGGCAATCAGATTCTACTTCTTGTAAACGGAAATAAAACAAATAAGCTTGTGGAGTGGTTAAAACTCACAATCTGTTCTTGTCTTTCCCTGTTGAACAAGAGCATAATCTTTCTAAGCTTCCTCGTTTTTAAGCTATTTAAACTCTCTTACAAGTCAAACAAACTAATCTGATCAGCATTCAGCAAAGATGACAAGAGTGCAGAAGTGTGAGTCATCCTTTACAGCACCGTCCTATACATGTCTACTAAGAAGTGAAGTCCATTACATTCATTTCTGTTGTGCCCTTGCGCCAGCACATGTGCCATGCAGGTGAGTGCTGCACTGAATAGCGGAAGTATGGGGGAAGGCCATGCAGCATCCGCCAGCGCGGAAGGCTTTCGCGATGGTAATTCGGGCAACTTTCCCATGAGAGTAAGAAAAGGTGCACCAAGAAGAAGAGAAGGATGCGAGTGATTCTGCCTCGAATTTTATGGTACTCTGGTCAGCTTCAATATACCATTCAAAGAACTGGTCCAGATGGTTGATCTGTACACTTGTGCGCACACAACACAGGTACAGCAGTGTGCACAACCTGGGCCCTATATTTGAGACTTCCATTCCCTGGGTTCACTTCTACAATGCACAGTCATTCCCAGAAAAAACAGACACAGACATCTGTGCACATGCATAAAGTGTGAATAGGTTTCTTGTTGCACCAAATTTATTACAGAGCCTGTCCACTCTTGACGGGGACAGGTTAGTCAGCAATATACACTCTTCTGCCTGGGCAGGTGAATGGCCTTTGAGAATCAAGGTTGGCTATCCCTAATCTAGAGAAACTATTTCCATAAGAACATAAGAAAAGCCTTGCTGGATCAGGCCAAAGGCCCATCTAGTCCAGCTTCCTGTATCTCACAGTGGCCCCACCAGATGACTCCGAGAGCACACAGCCAACAAGCATTTCCTGCTGTCACTCCCCTGCACCTGGCACAGAGAAAACCTACTTCTAAAGCCAGGAGGTTGCTTATGGCTTGTAACCTGTGATGGTCTTTTCCTCCATGAATCTATCCAGACCCCTTTTAAAGGCATCTAGGCCAGGTGCAATCACCACATCCTGTGGCAAGGAGTTCCATGGATGAAATACATGCTGGGTGAAGAAATATTTTCTTTTGTTCGTTCTAACTCTCCCTCCCTCCTTGCTATCTTCTTCATTAAAGTGTAGTTGCATACGTATAAACACCACTTTTCAACCCTGACTACTAAGAGCATGATTCAGCTGTCACAATCAGATCTGCCCCAAGCCTGGGATCAACCAGGTATCCCATTGCCCCCCCCCCATCTTCATGTACACAGGGCAGCAAGCATATGAAGTGCCGCCCAGCAAGAAGGGGGGAGGGAAATAGGGGCTGCCAAGTGAAACAACCCTGCTACCCTATCTCCCCAGTGGCTTCCAAAGCCTACACAGACCAGTTAGGGGGCTGACCCTCGTCAGAATCAAACTCTTTACCATACCTGCAGGCCACTCCTACACTGAAAATGTCATGAGTATTCAAAGATCTGTAATCATATGACATTTCCCCAAAAAGTAGTCACCAATCCCCCTCTGACCTGTTTTAGTCCGAAATTCATTCAATATGAGCCTTCTGGGACAGGAAACTACCTTTTCATTTATTAAATACTTTTAATAATAAAATGCTTAAGATGCCTGTAAGAGCATAAGGAGGCATATCTTAAGTTGGCGCACATTGGCAAAAAAACCTGCCTACATGCATCCTAATATATATCTGTTTGACACTCTGAGAATCCTAATATAAAATTGGCTGCATATAAAAGAACCATAAACCAGAGACTTCCTTTTCTGCCAAACCAGGCTCCTAATTCTCACTGAAGTACCTCTATTAACTTCAGCTTTATAGCACATATTTTTTCCTTCACAGGGAACATTTTTGACACCAAAGGATAGGGAAGCACATATACATCAAAAGTCTCCAACTGTCAGGTACTTAATGTGGAAGGCAGGGTGCACATAAAGAAAAGTGCTCAAGGCAGGGGCTTCAAATAAGTGCAAATAAGGTAACTGGGGAAAAAAAAATCTCCCTGGATTTGATGACTGATGTATCAGATCGTTAACACTGCAAAAAAGTAAACCTTTCTGCCACTCATGGGTGCCAATGCTGGAAATGGCATGGCTGAAAAAAGCCAAAAAGGAGGTGACATGTGCCAGAAACAGCACAGGAAACATAAAAATTCAGCTCTTCCATGTTTGAGATGTGGTCTTTCCATCTGTTTTATGCCACACAAATGGAACAGGCTGCAGGACAAAGTGGGCAGACAACATGTCACACCTTACATTCGACCAGAAGCAGAGTTGGTAACTGCAACTGGGCCTAACTGAACTAGCTCACACAGACACCTAATCTAGACATGGGGAATTCCACAGCTAAGAATCATACACAATGGAGACCTGGGGAAAGGTTGCCATTGACCTTAAAAGCAGCTTTCTATGGACTTCTAGGGTTAGGAAAAACAACTTTTGTAAAACAAAGGAAATTTTTCACATCTCCAACGGTCCTCAACAACCCTGTTATTGAGTCCCAACTGAGCAGGGCACCAAATATGCTGTTCCAGCAGGCTTTGGAACTGGAAAGCTTCATTTGAATTTTGGAAGCGTGAAAACTCCATTTTAGTTTAAGAAGTAAGCAAATCTCCATTCAAATTTGCATTGAACTCTATAGACAAATTAAAGGGGGGGGTGTTACTCCATGGTTCAATTAAAATTGTGGCCTTCCTGGCATGTGGATCTGTGGCCTCTTGCCATCATCAGTCCTGTATGTAGCCATGTTACAGGTCTGGCCCTTTACTCTCCAGGCGGGCCTGGCACTGAGCACCAAACACACATGTGTTAAATGCATGACACTTGCATGTCTTGAATTAAAAGAGAAATAAAAGAAAGAATAAACAGAAATAAAAATATTGGCCTAAACAGAAATAAAATTTTGAATAGCTATTTGTGTACAGCAAATAAATAATTTTAGAATTTCCACTGTTTTCAGTATCTCGTGGCATTTGTTTGGTCCATTTTGTTACTACAACAGCCTATATATATTTCACAAGATGACCTTCACAGAAGTGACAAAGAAAGGATTCATGGAATAATGCAAATATATCATTGAATAGACACTGGTTAAAAACAAGGGAACAGGAAAAAAATTCTGAACAAGTCTGAGCTTACAAGAAAAATTAGTTCATTATAACATATCAAAAAGAAAGGCAAAAGCCCTTAATCTTCAGTTTAGCACCTCTGAGAAAAATATTAGCCAGAGCATAGGGTGCTGTTTGCATGGTTATGATATTCTGCAGGCTTGACCATGACATTTTGAGCTATGCTGCTAAAATGATGTTTCAAATGTTTTGCACTGAATTACCAAATCCCCTCAAAATTAAGTAGCAACTCCATTAAATCCCATTTGTGTAACTGCATAGTGCATGCTGAATAATTTACAATACCATTTGTCTTGGTACAATCTTCAAATTGGTATTTTATCTGTGTTAGAACCATTACCTGTTTTCCTAATAATATTCCAGTGGAAATGAATGTTGTATAGCAAGACACAAATACAAGTAGTAAAGTCACTCATTCTCTCCCTCCCCTTATAGGGCCCCTGACTTTTGGCAACCCCCATCCTTTTTTGCACCCTACCCTTTTTTGCCCCTGCCATGGGGCAAAACACACACACACACACACACACACACACCATTGACCCTGATATGACTAGCTTTCCTTTGCTACATAGCAGGCATGCAAAGCTGGGCTAATCTGGATTGGGACCACCATGGCATGGGGGGGGAAGGAGAGCTGTAACTCTTTGCCCCTGCCATGGTCCTGACCAGACTGAGATACCTCAACTGCTGTTTGCCTCAGAAGGAAATCTTCCATTGGCACCTCCTCCTAGAGTAAATAGGAGTGTGTGTGTGGGGGGAAAGTAGTCCAGATTGGGATCTCATGGTGGGGGTTTAAACTCCTCCTTCATGCTGTGGTGCTGATGCTAATACCTACTATATCAATGTTTTCCCTAGCTACCAAACATTCCAGTTCTCCCATCTTTGCCCGTAGACTTTGGGCATTTGCATAAAAGCACTTATATACCAGGTCCCCCAAGGAGGGCTACGTGTTTGCACGTTTATCCCTGCAGCCTTCTGTCCTGCTAGACTGGCTGTCATGTCCCATCACGCTACCACTCCTTACTCTGTTATTACTTGACTGTTCCCAATCCTCTGCACCCTCATTCCCTAGGGATGAGGAGTCCCGAATCGGATGCCTCTCGGCTCCTGTCGGCTTGCCCCCAGGGGTCAGTTTAAAAGCTGCTCTGCCACCTTCTTAATGTTACGCGCCAGCAGTCTGGTTCCTTTTTAGTTCAAGTGAAGCCCGTCCCTCTTGTACAGGCCCGGCTTGTCCCAAAACGTTCCCCAGTGCCTAACAAACCTAAACGCCTCCTCCTGACACCAGTGTCTCATCCACACATTGAGACCCCTGAGCTCCGCCTGCCTAGCTGGCCCTGCGCGTGGAACAGGTAGCACTTCTGAGAACGCTACCTTTGGGGTCCTGGATTTGAGCTTCCTACCTAGCAACCTAAATTTGGCCTCCAGGACCGCCCGGCTACATTTCCCCATGTCGTTGGTGCCAACATGCACCACAACCGCTACCTCCTCTCAAGCACTCTCTACCAGCCTATCTAGACGAGAGGTAACATCTGCAACCTTCGCACCAGGCAGGCAAGTCACCATGTGGTCCTCACATCCATCACAGACCCCCCTCTCTATGTGCCTGACTATAGAGTCACCCATGACAAGAAGCACCCTCCCCAGTGGAGTATCCATAGTGTGACGGGATACAGGCCCATCACCTGAAGAAGGGGTCCCCACTGGGGGATTGTTTCCCTCTTTTTCAGAGCAACGTCCTCCAGTCTTGAGATTCCGTTCCCTGGCAGCTGAGGAGCTGGCCAACTGAGGTTGGGACGACGCCTCCACGTCCCTAGAAGTCTCACCCTGGTCCCTCTCTACCTGTCTCTGCTTCTCCAAGTCAGCAAACATGGCTTCAAGGGAGCAAACCCATTCCCTGAGAGCCTGGAGCTCTTTGCACCAAGCACACACACATGACTTATGCCCAGATAATCATACATGTGACACTCGGTGCAAACCACTGGAATAGTCCCCACCCCTCTGCTGGCTGTCTGACTGCATAGCTTTTGTGTGTAAGGTATGGGTTTATCAAAGTTTGGGTACCTTAATGTTGTTGGAGCTTCTTCAAGGGAAGTTCCGGGCTGTGTGTGGGGCCTGGCTTCCTCGCCCTGCTGCTGAACTCGCACAGCTGTTTAACTCGCTGTATCTTCTTTTACCTTGGCACTTTGTCCCAGTGAGGCACTTCATCCCAGGAGGCCACTCACTGCTCCTGAAAAGAGCTCACTTGCAAACCAGCCCCAGATTTAAACTGTTATGTAGCTCCTCCCCCTGCCTACCTGAAAGTTTGAAAAGACTGGCCTCTAAGGGTGGGGTCTGATGGGGTTTACTGGCAGGGATTTATATTGCTAGGGTTCCTGCTTGCTTAATTTTCATTTGGCCTTCTCAATTTACATTTGGCGTCCTTAATCTACATATGGACTACTATACACTTAAAGTTTTAAATTCTACTTAAGTTTAATTCTGCTTAAGGTGTAGTTTAAATTCTGCTTAAGTTTAACTCTGCTTAAGGTTAGGCTAACCAGATCTCCAACCGGGACAGAGTGCTAGACCTTTAGGAGAAGGAATGTGGGTGGGTGTAGCTTGTAAAACCTTAGAGCACAATCCTAGGCATGTCTACTCAGAAGCAAGCCCCACTGAACACAATGGGGCTTGCTTCTGAGTAGACATGCCTAAGATTGTGCTCTAAGGTTTAACAAGCTACACCTGCCCATGTTCCTTCTCCTAAAGGTCTAGCACTCTGTCCCGGTTGGAGATCTGGTAAGCCTGCTTAAGGTTAAGTTTGCCTGCTTTCTCCCCTTCATGTCAAGAATGACTTTGTTTAACATACTGTGGGCCCAATCCTAACTAACGTTCCAGCACTGATGCAGCTGCAATGTAGCCCTGAGGTAAGGGAACAAACGTTCCCTTACCTTGAGCAGGCGTCCGTGACTGCTCCCCCCACTGCAGGATGCAGCATGCACCCCATTGGCATGGCTGCATCGGCACTGGAAAGTTGGATAGGATTGGGCCCTGTAATATGTAGTTTGGCCCAAAGTTTCATTTGATAGGATATCACAAATATAATATCACAAAGGAAACAAAGACTGCAATCTTACACATACTTCCCTGAGAGTAAGGCCCATTGAACTCAGTATGACTCACTTCTGAGTAGACAGACCTAGGTTTGTGGTGATAGACAGCTACTTTATTTTTTATTATATTTAATTTACTTTTCTCTCAGTTTTAAACATTTTCTCAAAAAGTGTCACTTTTGATCAGGGGTGGCCAACCTTCCACCATCAGGGCCTCTGTGTTCTTAAGAGTTGTGTAGAAGACAGAACCTTGGCAGCTGCAAGTGCTGATGGTGCTGCTAAAGCAGCTGCACCTGCTGAAATGCCCTCACCTATACACCCATTAAAGGTCCAGGAGCAGTCATGTTGACAGGTTGACCACCGCTGCTTTAGACATTCATAGTTAGCATTGGAATGGTGCTTTCTGGGTGTACAAAACATTGTGCATGTATCATCATGATATAATTCTTATAGCCACCCTGCAAGGTTTTATTATTCCCCATATTGCAACTGAAAACTACTGAGGTAATGGCAGAGATCAGATTTGAACCAAGGAAATCCTGCTTTGTTGCTCAGTCTCTTTGCTACATTAGCTCTCATAGAGGATTATATCATTTACAATGGGCCAGTTTAAGATGACACTATGGCTGGCGTCACATACCATGCATTGAGGGATGTGATGTGAGCATGCACATCCCTCCCAGTCCTGGCACGCCAGCCCACATAACCATGAGGGGAGAGAAAACCAGTGGTGGGAGGAGAGCGGATCGCGTGGAGCAGCAGCTCCAGGCGCAGGCAGTCCATGGAGCACTTGGAGCAGCTGCTCCAGGCGCAGGCGGACCCCGGAGTGCGTGGAGCAGCAGCTCCAGGCGCAGGAGGACTTACCAGTGTCATCGGGGCGCGGTGTTTTGGCCCTCCCACCATCCCTGGAGCCGGCACAGCTCCGGAATAGGTAGGCCCCGCCCCCTTCCTCCAGGCACCGGGAGGCCTAGGTACGCCTCTGGAGAAAACTGTCCCCTCACCAACAATTTGAATACTACAGTTAACGAGTATTTAAAGTGCATGCATGAAAGGGTGTTTCAGATAAGCTACCCTACCCCACAGTGGAATAGCATGCTGGGAGCAAGATGTGCACATTCATGTTCCTCAGTTGAATGTGCAGTACTGTCCAAACCAGAACATAGTTTTGTCATTGGGAATTACACTGAAATCTTTGCATTTGCTGGAACAATTTGCAGAATTGAAGTATTTTTGTGGATATGGGGTTGAGTTGCATCAGATCTATCAAAGCATCAGAGAAATGACCTTTTATGTTTCCAGGTAGGCAGGCTTATTGGAAGACATAATAGAGCTGGTTTAAAGAATTTGATTTCATGTTACCATCTGGCAGTTACATTTCATAAAAGTGAAGATTGTACTTTCACTCAATATATTTAGTTTTTTTATTATATGAATGTTATATTATAGAGCAATAATGTTGTTTCAGGTGATTAAGGAAAGGACATGGAAAGTAATTAAACCACTTCATTTATAAGTATAATTTTCTGCGTAGAATAATTTCAACAGATGAATATATTTCATCTGAAACAAATTCAGAAATGTAATTGTGTACTTCTATTGTCGGAAAGACAAATGGCATGATCCAGTCCCTTCAGCAAGCAGGAAAAAAGTGTGAATCCCCCCCCCATCAAATATAGTGTAATTTGTTTCTCCTGCTCCTATGGCAGCCTTCTGTTGGGTGCACTTGCAATGCACTCACCAGATATTTCTGGTAAACTGATGCCTTCTTGGGCCACATTTAAAGGCATAGTACTTCCACGATTTACAGCCCAAACTTACCTACCTTTACAGCCCGATACTGTGTAAGGATACCTGGCTGGCCTAAAGGGCTGGCCGCAGTATCCTTTTGCCGTTTCGGGCTGCCCCAGGGCAGCCTGGGAGCACCTCAGGAGAAGGGGATGCTCATCCCCTTCCTCGGGTGCAAGGCTGCCCAGGCCCCATGGACCTACTCGAATGTACGCTAGCTCGGAAGCTGACTTACATTCGAGGCCAGGGTGTAAGGGTGAACTGAGCTGGGAGAGGGCTGAGGATATCAGTGGATCTCACTGCTGATATCCCTGCCCTCTCTCCGCCCAGTTCTGCCAATGGCTGCCCTCCCTCGCTGGCCGGTCCGCCCGCCCTCCGCCCCTGCACTGGCCAGTGCAGTGCTTACCTTGCCTGACAGGCACAGGGATGGTCCCCAAGTGGAGTGAGGGCTGCCAGCCTTTGCCCTGGCGGCCCTTAGTCTCCAGGTGTCGTAAATGTGCTTTACAGTGCATTTACGACACCCAGCACAGGGGGAGCATGTGCACCCCCAACGCTGCTCTATCCAGACGGAAAACTTGTTAAAGGGAGACATTTTCCCCCCTATTTTTCGCTCCAAAATACACGTGCGTCTAATGGTCCGGTGTGTCTTATGGAGCGAAAAATACGGTATGTACATTTAGAAACTGTGCTCTCAATCAACTGCATTTTGCTATCCCAGCAAAATTGTATAGCTGAGAAGGGAGATGGGGAAGGAGGAAGTTTAAACATTTCGATGCTGCATTTTTCACACATTTCTTATATAACCCCCCCCCCCTAAAAATACAGAATCTGTGCAGCATTTTCCGCCTTGGGCATTTGCCTTGGCATAGGAAAAGGCGGGGCATAATTTTTTAAAAATAAATAAATACATTTTCTACAGATACAGCCAGTGTATGTAAGAGACTAGGGTTGAAATCCTATATACACACTTTCAGGAAGGAAGTCCCATTGAACACAATGGGACTTACTTCTGAGTCGACATGCATAGGATCATGCTGTGGGACAATTGCTCAGATATGTGACTTGATAAAGTTCATTGGTATTTTCGAAGAACAGTTTTTGCAAGTCATAAACATAAACATAAGAACATAAAAAGAGCCTTGCTGGATCAGGCCAAAGGCCCATCTAGTCCAGCTTCCTGTATCTCACAGTGGCCCCACCAGATGCCTCTGAGAGCACACAGTCAACAAGATAACCTGTTTCCTGTTGTCACTCCCTTGCACCTAGCACAGAGTAAACCTACTTCTAAAGCCAGGAGGTTGCTTATGGCTTGTAACCTGTGATGGTCTTTTCCTCCATGAATCTATCCAAACCTCTTTTAAAGGCATTTAGACCAAGTTAAGAGGGTGAAAATGATTTACGGATCTCTTCATTTTGTTTCTAAATGGTGCACAATTGGATTGCTTTTGTTTCAGAATAAGAGATGTACAGCACAATCCTATGCTTGTTTACTCAGAAGTTCAGTGGAGTTTACTGCCTAGTAAGTGTGTTTTGAGTTACAGCCTTAATACTAACCATAATGTTAACATTATAGTATATTTAGAAACAGTTTTTTTCCCCATATTTTGATATCAAAACATAGGACCAGTTCTGGTGGATTGGATCAAAGGTCCGTCTCACCCCCTGTTTGCTTTTCTGCAGCGGACACCTGGATGTTTCTGGAAAGCTTACAAACAGAACATAAACACAACTGCTCTTTCCTGTTGTTTGTTCCCAACATCTGGTTTTCAGAGGATCTGGCATTTTCTTGACCTAAGTGCTCAACCTGATTTGTTACTTAAGCATATTGATAATAATAGACAAGCTTCAGGGAAAGAAGGGGGCACTCTTGGTTGCTCAGAGATTGTAATGGACCTCAGGAGGTGATGTGTGATTCAAATCAAGCATAAGAGGTAGATTTGCTCCTTCTTTATAACAGGTCACATAAAAGCGTGACAGGTTGGATTTAGGGAGGCGAGAGATGCACATTCAGAACTGGTGCAGAAATGACAGAGAAGGGACATTTTAAACATCGACACCAAATGAAAGTTATTTGGGGAATAAGCAAAACGTTCTGCGGGGTGAGAAAGACCTTTCCGAAAGCCAGTGTTTGTGAAGGCTGAAGCAAATAACAGTCATGAAGTCAAAATAACTTTAATTTATTGCAAAGCAAAGTGTTGCCAGAGCGCCATTTCCCAGAAGTCTGGTATTTCTGTTCTGCGTCTTCACAGTTGAAAGGAATAAGAAGCTCAGAAGGTCTATTATGATGCCTGAGAGGGAAACCAGGAGAACCTTGGCAGGAATCTGCTCTGAAAAAGTGTCTATACGGTTTGGCAGGAAACGTCCGGAAAATGTGAAGTCAGGAAAAAATGAAAGAGAGGCCGTGCTAGGGCTGTGCTTATGAAGTCAAGCTTAATTTAGAGTTATTTCAACTTTCTTCCAGTCAGAAATGAACAAGCAACTCAGGAGAAAAACAGCTCTAAATAAGTTTGCCCTTCTGTGAGCAATTTCCTCTCCACCGTGAGCTACCTAAGTCACCCGCTGTGTTAAATATTCAATTTAACAATATAATTTAGTTTTCACGGTTACCTTCTCACTCACAAAGTTATTGTAGTTCACCACAAAAACGGGACCAAAATTAAAATATTTATAAACTTGGAACGATGGCCTGAAGATATGGGGCTGACGGAAGAACCTGAAATGAAACAGTACGCTCAGTAAAATGAGCTGAGATCTGTTCAGGGCCGGTCTGAGATCTGTTCAGGGCCGGTCTAAGATCTGTTCAGGGCCTGGTGCCTGAGGTGTCAGGCCAAATTCTGTTCCCATTGCCAGGCAGCACACCAGCCTCTGTCACTTCTCTTCTTCCTCCTCCTGCTTCTTGAATTGGAAAATGAATTCAAGAGGAGGCCAGAGCAGAAGATATGTGGAGGACAGGAGGATGGTAGGCTACAGCATCAGACACTCTAGCCAAAGGCGTCGCTCCGGTAGGGGCGGGGCTGTAAGTATCGCTGCGGTCATAGTCTCTTTACCGAGCGAGGAGGAGGCAGCCCCGCCCCCTCACTGTCCGAGCCAGTCCCC
The DNA here is from genome assembly GCA_026170595.1 of Plestiodon gilberti rubricaudatus. Taxonomy (NCBI): domain Eukaryota; kingdom Metazoa; phylum Chordata; class Lepidosauria; order Squamata; family Scincidae; genus Plestiodon; species Plestiodon gilberti. Next base: position 41,198,385 of record JANXHW010000004.1, read on the forward strand.
TACAGAGAAACCGTCAGGCAGGGTCTCTTCCCTGCCGGTTTCTCCGTAGGGGACTGGCTCGGACAGTGAGGGGGCGGGGCTGCCTCCTCCTCGCTCGGTAAAGAGACTATGACCGCAGCGATACTTACAGCCCCGCCCCTACCGGAGCAACGCTTCTGACTCTAGCCTATAGGTGGCCAACCCACGGCATGCATGCCACTCAGCAACCCACAGCAAGCAGTGCCCTGATCCAGCTTGGGACTGCAGTGGAGGGAAGGAGGGGGCTTTCACATTTAACCCACTATGGATCCCATTCAGATCTGCAGCTGCTGGTAGCTGAAGCATCCATAGCAGCAGTCACCACTGCCACCACCAGAGTGCCTCTAGTGGCTGCCACCAGTGCCACCAGAGCCGCGTGCCACTGCTGCCACCACCAGAGTACCCAGAGCCACTAAAACAAGCAAGCAGAGCAGCAGCTGAAGACAGCTACAGCCACCACTGGGTATGGAGGGAGGAGGGGAGAAGCTGTGGGGGCAAAGGGTTCAGCCCTCCCCCCCACTGCAGTCCTAATCCAGCCTAGCAACCCTACACATACTATTTAAGAAAGAAAAAACAAGCAGACGGCCCCCAATCACATCATAGGTATGTTGTCCAGTTTGTCCATGAGTTTATGGCCATGACCACATCTTCCGGCAGCAAATTCCACATGCTAGTTATTCTGTATTTTACAGGTATACAGGAAGTATTTTACCTTACGTGTCCTGAATCTTCGATTAAGCAATTTCACTGCATGGCCCACACTGTCCTAGTATTTCTAGAAGAATTACTTCCTCACCATTTTCACCACATATTCACAATTCCTTTCATTTAATCAGACTGAAAACGTCCAAATTCTGTAACCATCATAGAGACGTGCTCTGACCCCTTGATCATTTTAGTTGCCCTCTTGTGCTCCTTTCCCCTATCTAAGATTTCTTTTTCATATGACATTGCTCTACTGGCCATTTTATTTTCATATACTGCAGTATATTTAATATACTGCAGTGGTATATTAGATCGACATTTTCACTGAACTATCTACCACAACTCCCAGGGCAGCCAGTTCAGAGCCCATCACTGTATGTGTGAAGTTTGGTCCAAAGTGCATCACTTTGTCTGGGGGCCAAATTATAAACTACAATTGAGATTGCGCCGCTCCTGCCCCTACATACTAATTTTGGAAGGAGAAAAGGCTCCATTAAAGTCAATGAAAGCTTTTTTCCTTCCAGAAATACCATGTGAGAGAATGGGATCCTCATTGTTAACTATGAAAGGGGCAAACTATTAAAGCCCCCCCTCTGCTTTGGTTTTGCTACACCCCATGTGCAATTTTAGGAAAAAGGAGTGACCAAAACATTTTCTGATAATTTGTATTATATCCCTTGCATTAAATATCATTTGCCATTTTGTTGCCCAGTACAAAAGGAGAAGGGGAAGGCAAAGGATGAGATGGTTAGATAGCATCACCGATGCAACGAACATAAAAATGAGCGAAATCAGGAAGATAGTGGAGGACAGGAAGGCCTGGCGGGATATGGTTCATGGGATCACAAAGGGTCGGACACGACTTAACGACTGAACAACAACAACAACCAGTGTGGGGGAAAAAAATTTTTTTTAGAGTTCTTCACATGGTGTCATCTGAAAATTTGGCCCCTTCACCGCTCCCTCCTGATTAAAAATAAGTCTTGGGGGGGGGGGAATGTGAAAATTAAGAAATAAACTTTTAAACATTGTTTTTTCCCCAGGCATGAAATGGAATAGTTAGAAATTTAGAGGAAAACGAAAAAAACAACAACCAACTTTTTTTTTTTTTTTAGGATGAAATACTTTTTAAAGCAGTATTTTAAAATAATATTGTTACACAGTCAATTCACACTGCTGGAAATCTCTTAGATCCATGATTCAAACAGAGTAATATTAGTGAAGATAGCCTTGCTACTGCATTTAACTAGATTACTGAACTTTTAGGACCTGACGTTAGAAAAATGCTTCCAGATGTTTCAAAACGCAGAATATCTCTGGGAATTTGTGCAGGAGTGCAATCTGAGAATCTTTAAAGCACGTTGCTCCTCTAACATTATAACAAGGCCTTGCTTTATACCAGGGGTTCCCAACCTTTGGAGGCCCACGTACCCTTATGCGGGCCTCCGGTTGCCCCGCGTACCCCCAGACTTACCGCCCCCCATGTACCCTCCCTTAAAATGTATTTTTACGGGTTGCAGCATGGATGGGTGGGCAGTAGTCTGCCTCATGTGCCCTCACGAGATTTGGGCACCGTCATCTTGGATCTCGCGAGATTTTGCGAGATCCAAGATGGCGGTGCCCAAAAGAACAGGTAGGAGGAGCTACAGGGATCGGCAGGGCTGTAGCCTTTTTTCCCGGGTTGTGGCACCAGCAGGCAGGTCCTCCCGCCCGCGCCGCAACCCAGGAAAACAGGCTACAGCTGCCCGTTATCAGCTGCTGATTGTAGCAGCTGATAATGGGCAACGTCTCGCGTACCCCTGACCTGTGGTCCTTGTACCCCTAGGGGTATGCGTACCACAGGTTGAGAATGCCTGCTTTATACAATGCAGGCTCTGACTCCTCACGCTTCTTACTTACCTACTTATCAGGTTTCTCCATCTTCCACATCAAGTGAAGGAAACTGATGTTTGAATATTGTTACTGACAGTGCTTTTTACAACGCATGCAACATGAGCACACAAGGGATGACACAACTGTGTGCAGGGGTCCTACGCAGTGGCCAATGTCACAGATAAGAAATTTGGTGAGGAAAGGAAAATGGAGATGAGGGTGAAGGTGCAAATAGTTTACATTTGTGCTCAAAAACCAAAGAGGGGGTTCAGACTGAAATAACTCACTCACACTTACCGTACTCTCGACAGGGGGAAATTCTACGGCTAACATTCACACACAGTGGAGCTCTGGAGAATGTGGATAGAAGGAGAAGAGACAAGGGGAGGGGAGGGGAGGAGACAGCAACTCATTTGGAGTTCTTCTCTTCTCAGGAGGAGAAAGGGGAGATTGAAAAGGAGGAAATCATGGGGGAGAAGGGATATAGGGAGATTAGATGGGCTTCCCAGAAGAAGGCAGGGAAAAGAAGTGGAGATGTTAGAGTGCAGGGAAGGAGGGAGGAAGGAGGAAAAGGGAGAGATTAGGGGGAGAGAAGGGAAAAAGGTTGTGGTGGTTCAGACCATGGCACAAGGCAATAGGCAGAGGTGGTTCTCTGTAGCCTGAACTGAAGGCTACAGGCACGGAGTGAGTTTATAGACAGGCCTTGAATGCACTTCACCTGCTTGCTGTGGGGGCACTAGTCTAGTCTCCCACCGAATAAGCAGCCTTGACTACTTGAAGCCTCTGATGGAGATCACAACAGGCATCTGAGAGTCTCCTTGTTTCAAAGTACTTGCTGGATTGGAGTTTGTTTGGGGGGAAAGAGGCCTGAGGTTGATTTTGGACCTCCAACAAAATGTACAGAAACAAAAAAATAGCTTTAGCCATGCAAAATCACACAGCACTCATGAACAGAGAAGTAAGGTAACAACAGTAGCATAGCTGGGAGGGGGGGGTGTTTGTTACTCAGTAGCGTAGCTTGAGGGGGGATGCTAAGTGGCACAAGCTGCTGCAACTCACTGTGTAAGCGGCCCCTCCCAGAATGGCTCTGACGCCGAGTGGGAGGGGCCGCTTCCTCAGTGAGATGCAGCATCTTGTGCCACTTAGCACGCCCCCTCCCTCAAGCTACCCTACTGGGTAACAAACACTGAGCTTGCAGTTAATGTCTCACATGAGACAAAGACAAGGAAAATAGGGGGGTGGGTCACCCTGTGGCGCGCGTCACCCCCTGGCGGCCCGCCTCCCCCGCCACGCTCCAGTGATGCCAGTGCCACCGGTGGTACATGTACCACCAGTTGAGAACCTTTGCTCTGTTACTATCTTGCTGCATTCTGCCTTTGCTTTCCAACCTAGTTGAGGGTGTGTGGTAGCTAGTTGGAGGGCTGTGGGCTTGTTCCTAGATTGAACACAGTCATTTGGTGGGTGAGGACCATTGGAGGTGTGACACCTTTCATTTTACAAAAGTTACCCCCCCCCCAACTCAGGAGTCCTTAGGTGGCTATGGTCAAAAGATGCCAAATATGCGGTTCCAGCAATACTTAGAGCTGGAAGACTTCATCTGAATTTTGGAGGCATGAAAACTCCATTTTTAACTTCCGGTTGGGAGGAATGGCTGGCTGACAGCTCTGTCGGTTGCTCTACACCGACAGAGCACGTCTGATGGACTTAATTGCTCTACCCCTGGATTAAAAGGGTGTGCGATGAGATAAACCACATATCTTCGGATCGCTCCCATTACTTTCTCGGAGAGCGTAGGCTTTTCGAGTTTGTTTTGGTTTGAGCGTGGAAGAGAGGATTAACAACGAGCTCAAAAAATCAGCCGGAATGTAAGCCAAGCCCCCTCCCGCTTATACTTTTGCTTTGCTTCTGCAAGTGGCGAGGAACTGCAGTAAGAATTGAAGAAATAAGCTAAGATAACGAGTTAATTTAAGAACAGAAGATTTGTTGTGAAAAGGATATAATTTGGAAGGAAGATAATATACTACAGTGAAAATATTAAGCGAAAATACTAAGTAACTTGTTGGTACTTACGGAAGATTGAAGTAGTGAAGAAACACTTTGGGGAGATATCTATAAACTGTTTTAATGAGAGAAAGAGACTTGTTTTGCTTTTGAATTGTTTGTTTTGAATTCCTGTGGTTTGGAACTGTACAAAGACGGACAAACAATTTCCTTCCGGGCAGAAGGTCATCATGAAGGTTTGAAAAAAGATTGAAAAATATTATGTTGGTTGGTATTTGCCGCCTGCACACATTTTAAGAAGTTGAGTCTTTGTTTTTGGTTTCAAAGAGAAGGAAAAGAAGTTGAACTGAGTAAGTGAAAGAGTGCCATTTGGTGAAAATTAGAAATATGGCTACAAGAAGAAGAGGGAATACATTAGAAAAAAAATCACCTACAAAATCGCCTGGAACAGAAAGACCAGCGGAAACACTGGAAGAATGCTTTAAAAGATGGGAAAATAAATTCGATGCAAAATTGGGAACTTTGCAAGAAGAATTTCAAAAGATGAAGGTGGAGCTGAAACAAGAAATACACCAGCTTGATGTAGCCGTGAAAGAAATAAAAGGTGATCTGCAAGAGATAAATATTAAGATGAAAACCCAGGAAGATAAAGTGATGCATTTTGAAATGGAGAGCTGCAAGATTCAAGACATGTTGGCGCTAGCTGAACAAGAGAGAAAACAGAGCTTTCTACGGTTTCGTGCAATTCCAGAACAACAAGCAGAAGATACAAGAGATAGAATGGTACACATTCTGTCAGAATTTCTACAAATAGAACGAGATGAATTGGATCTGGAATTGGATAAGGCATATAGAATTAATACAAGATATGCAGCAGCAAAGAAAGTGCCAAGAGATATCTTGGTGCATTTTGTGAGGCAACGAACAAGAGATAAAGTTCTACAGCAACATGCTAAATCAAGACTCAAGGTAGAAGAAGCGCACATCATTGTGCTAAAGGAGATTCCGTTGAGAATTTTGCAGAAAAGGAAAAGTTATGCATTCCTGGTGGAGGTGCTGAAGAAACAGAAGATTGTCTTTAGGTGGGGAAAATTAGAAGGCGTGACTCTTAAACTGCATGGAAAAACCTATAGATTGGATACAATCCAGAAAGCAAAAGAGTTCCTGAGAAGATTCAAGGATGGAAGAGAAGAAGAAGAAGATGAAGGGATGGACAGTGCAATGGCAAGCTGTGAATAATAAAGATGGATTACAAATTTTTATCATGGAATATTAATGGAGCTAATGCTCCACAAAAAAGAAAAAGAGTATTCCATTATTTGAAAAAACTTAATCAAGATGTGATATGCCTTCAAGAAACCCACATAAAAAAGGGAGATACAAAATTTTTGATTCAGAAAAATTTGGGAGAAGAATTTTTTTCAACCAATATTAAGAAGAAGAATGGGGTGGTTTTATATGTTAAAAAATATTTGAAGCCAGAATTAATATTTGCAGATGACAAAGGAAGAGGGGTGGCAGTGGAAGTAACACTAGATGGGATAAAAACGTTACTATTGGGGGTGTATACACCACATCAACAAAAAGGGGATTTTTTTAGATATTTGATGGATTTGTTGGCAAATTATTCTTATAGTAGTTTTTGCTTGTTGGGTGACTGGAATGGAGTTGTCTCCCCGCTGAGTGATAAAGGCTCCGAAAAAGAAATAAAACACAATCAAGGGAAATTACCTAAAAGTTTTTTTGAAATGGTGGAGACTTTAGGGGTCTTGGACATATGGAGACAGAAAAATGAGAGCTCTAAGGAGTTCACACATTATTCAGAGAGACATGGATCAAGTTCAAGAATTGATATGTTTTGGGTGTCAAAGGATATAGCTGTTAGAACTTCCAAAGCAGAGATTTTAACAAAATCTATTTCAGATCATAATCCGATATCGCTGGCTATAAGGAAGAAAATTAAAACTTATAGATGGAGACTGAATGAACTGTTATTACAGAAAGAAGAGATAATAGAAGAAGCTAAGAGTAAACTAAAAGACTTTTTTGAGTTAAATATGAATAAAGGAACAGAAGTAAGAATGGTTTGGGATGCAAGTAAAGCATTTATAAGAGGATATTTTATACAAAAAAATGCAGAATGGACTAAAAAGAGACAAACCAAGTTTCAAAAGATTGAAGAAGAGATGAAGAAGAAAGAACAAGAGTTGAGGAGGACACCTGGTGACAAAAACGTTTTACAACAAATTAAAATTTTACAGAGTCAACTATCCCTGATGATAACAAAAGAAATAGAAATTAAAATGAAGTATGCGAAACAAAGGTATTTTGAACATGCTAATAAACCAGGAAAATTTTTAGCTTATAAACTGAGGAAAGAAAGGGAGAAAAGAATTATTTCTAAGTTACAAGAGACAGATAAAATATGTACAGAACAAGAAGATATACAAAAATTAATTGTAAATTATTATACAAATTTATATAAAAGACAGAAGGTAGAACCAGCAAAAATAAAGGAATATTTGGTAAAGCAAAATTTACCAAAAGTCTTGGAAGATCAGAAATTAATTTTAAATGAAAGGATCATGCCTAGAGAAGTGGCAGATGCGATAAAGAGAGTTAAACTGAATAAGGCACCAGGTCCAGATGGTTTGACTGGGAGATTTTATAAATGTTTAGAAGATGTAATAAGTATCCCATTACAACAGACAATGAATGATATCTTACAAAATGGAAAAATGCCAGATTCATGGAAAGAGGCGAACATAACTTTGATACCAAAAGAAGGACAAGATTCAAGTAGTATAAAGAATTATAGACCTATATCTTTGCTTAACAATGACTATAAAATATTTACATCAATCTTAGCGGAGAGAATGAAGAAGATGTTGCAAAAATTCATACATGAAGATCAATGTGGTTTTCTACCAAAAAGACATTTGAGGGAGAATGTAAGAATTGTTGTGGATATGTTGGAATATTTTGACAAACATATAGACAAGCAATTAGCATTAATATTTATAGATGCTGAAAAAGCTTTTGATAATTTGAACTGGTCTTTTTTATTAGAAGTTTTACAAGAAATGGACTTCGGGGAAAATTTCAATAAATGGATAAATTCAATTTATGTGACACAAACTGCAAGAGTATTAGTGAATGGTGAGCTGACTAAGACATTTGAAATTCAAAAAGGTACGCGACAAGGATGTCCGTTATCACCATTGCTGTTTATATTGGTGTTAGAAGTTTTGAATAGAAATATTAGACAAGATGAAAGAATATATGGTGTGAAGATTAAGAAAGAAACATTCAAGTTAAGAGCCTTTGCAGATGACTTGGTACTAATGCTGGAAAATCCGTTAAAAGATATAGAGTTGTTGATGAGTAAATTAAAAGAATTTGGATCTCTTGCAGGATTTAAAGTTAATAAACAGAAGACAAAAATAGTGACTAAAAATATGAAGATTCAAGATCAACTGAAACTGATGAATAAAACAGGATTTAAGGTGGAAAAAAAAGTTAAATATCTTGGAATTGTATTGACGAGTATGAATTGTACATTATTTCAAAATAATTATGTTAAAGTATGGAATGAAATTAAGAAAGATCTGTTACGATGGGAAAGATTGAAATTGTCCTTACTAGGAAGGATATCGGTGATTAAGATGAATGTATTGCCAAAAATGATGTTCTTATTTCAAACGATACCAGTGATTATATCTGATGCACCATTTAAAGAATGGCAGAAAGACATTTCTAAATTTATTTGGCAAGGGAAAAAACCAAGGGTGAAATATAAGATTCTTCAAGATGCAAAAGAGAGAGGAGGATTAGGACTACCAGATTTGAAAGTATATTATGCAGCATGTTGTTTTGTGTGGTTGAAAGAGTGGGTGTATTTAGAAAATAGAAGATTATTGGAGTTAGAAGGCTCTGACTTGAGATTTGGTTGGCATGGGTATTTGTGGTATGATAAAGTAAAAGCAAATTTAGAATTTAAAAATCATTATGTTAGACATGCATTATGGAGAATTTGGAATAGATATAAAATGAGATTTTATGAGAAAGTACCATTATGGGTTGCACCATATGAAGCACACTTTGGTGGAAGTAGCGTGCCAAAAGAGAAAGGACTACTATACAGAAATTTATTAATTTTTTCACAAGGAGACTGTATAATGAAGTCAAGAGAAAAACTAATGGAAGAAGACTTTAATTGTCAATGGTTTGTATATGCTCAAATTTTGGAGAGATTTAAAGTGGACAAGAAGACATATGGATTTGTAGAAGAAGAATCAATATTGGAGGCACAATTAAAATCTGAAGACCAGATAATTTCAAAAATGTATAAATTGCTTTTGAAGTTTGAAACAGAAGAAGAACAGGTTAAAGAATGTACGATTCATTGGGCGAAAAACATAGGTCATGTTATTTTAATGGACCAATGGGAACAACTATGGTTAAAACAGTTGAAATTTACGTTAAATGTTAATATTAAAGAAAATATGTATAAAATGATATATAGATGGTATATAACCCCAAGCAAATTAGCAAAAATGTATGAGAAGGTGACGAATAGATGTTGGAAATGTAAAATGCAAGAAGGAACTTTTTACCATATGTGGTGGACATGCCCTCAAGCAAAGAAGTATTGGACTCAGATTCACAAACAGATTGAGTTGATTTTAAAGATTAAGATCCAAATGAAACCGGAAACATTTTTGTTGGGTATGTGGGAGGATCATGTAGGCGAAAAATTTCAAACTTTGTTTTTATATATGACAGCTGCGGCAAGAATTTTATATGCACAATATTGGAAGAATTCGGAGATACCTTCGCTGGAAGATTGGTGGCTGAAAGTTTTGGACTATGCTGAAATGGATAAACTTACAATTTTAATTAAGGAAAAGTCAGTTAACTTTTTCGTGAATAATTGGAAACCATTTATTGACTTTTTAAGAGAGAGAGAGAGGAATGATGTGATGATATGCGGATTTAATGAATAGAATGTGGGGGTTGTTTTGGCTTAGTTGGAAATTGTATGTAGAAAATAGTGAATAGTATGCTAGTAGGATGTATTGCTTCGCGCTTGCTATAACTTTATGAAATATGTATTGTTTTTTATGTTTTAATATATCAATAAAATATAAATATATATATTAAAAAAAAGAAAACTCCATTTTAACAACAGTCTCCATTCAAATTTGGAGTGTTGAATTTCATGGATCAACAAACAGGGGTGATTATATGATTTCATCAAAAGTGAAGCCTTCTTGGCCTGTGGCTTCTTGCCATCAGTCCATTAAACAGCTACATTACTGGTCTGACCCTTTGCTTTCCAGGCAGTTGCATAGCACTAAGTACACATGTGCAAAACTGTGTCTCCTGTACTCCTTGAATCAAAAGGAATAAACAGAAATAAAATATTGACTTTGACCATGTAAAATATACACACACAAAATCATGAATCACTAATATACAGACAGAAGTGTTTATTTTTCCGTTCATGAAAACCTTCCATTTTCAGAATTTCATGAAGCGAAAAGCAAAAGTTCTGAAAAAGAAGCTGTGGATCTTTCTGCCACTGATTCTGATTAGCAAACTCAGCTTGAGTCTTCATGATTACTCCATCATTCTTATTCATGCATTGCATTCTGACAACAGGGAATGAAGGCAGTAATTCTCAGTGACTTTCCCAAAGCTACCAAGCTTGAGACTGAATTTCATTCATAAGCCTTGGAAGATGTTTCTGTTGGGGCTGGCGTTTGAAAATCTGTGATTACATTAATAGAGAGTTGGCAAAGGGAAGCAAGATTGGTATTTGTTTTACTTTTAGTTATCTGTTAACTGAATTTGAATGAGATACTTTATATTTCAGCTTAAGCTATTGTTACCCACCCCAGATCTACAGAATGAGATGGGCATCAAATGATTACATGAATAAAAATAACTATTCAGTAGGACATGGGGCAGTTTATGCTCAACTTCTGCCTGAACCCTGCCCCAAATTTTGCCATCTCCCCAAATTCTGTGACCCACTAGCATAGCCAGAAAGGGGGGGGCAGCAATGCTGCCTTTGCTGCCGGACAGGCTATGCTGATGGCAAGTGGGAGGGGCCACTTTTTGCCATGCAACACTTACCAAGCTACCCACCTCTGGCTACACTACTGCTGTCACTCATTCCCCAATTGTTGCTGCAATTGTTGGTCAAGGTGCATTGGTGGAGATTAACAGCAGAGATTTTTAATGGTTTTGGCAAAACCAAGAATGTATAGAGGTAATTGTTTTAATTGTATACAAAAATGTATAAAAGCTATGGATATATTCTCTAAATAAATAAATAAATAAATAAATAAATAATAATAATAACCAGTATTTATATACCTCCTTTGCTTTGGTCATTGGATTTCTCCTCTGACTTTAATTCAAAGGCGGTTTACACAGGCAGTCTTTCTAACCCCCAAGGGGTTTTTATAATATGTTCTAGTCTTGCAGAGAACCCTTCATTCTAGCTGGTTTCCTTCACAGTCCAGCCTCTCTCTGGCGTCCGCCTCATCACGCTTCAACTGACAGGCAACCTTGACTCCCACTCAAAGTGCAGCTGCAGCTTCTCTTCCTCACAGAGTCTTTGCAGCTTATCAGTGGCGTGCCAACAGGTCTCTGAAAGACACAGATTCTTCCGGCCATCCCAAACTGCCGTCCTTCAGATCTTCAGGCATATGAGATGGCCACTCTACCAACTGAGCCGGACCTCCTGCTGATATTGATGATTACTTGTTTTCTATAGCCTAAATCCTGTATACAATTAATCCACTGAACTCTCAGCCAACATATTTAGGATAGAGTGTAAGGTTATTTGGGAGTCCAATAAAAGTATTTTATTTTTATTAGATTTGTCACTCACTGTTTGTGAGTGGAGGCGTCCTCTGGCTTTGGCAATCAGCGAAAGCATCCTTGAGAGGTTGCACCCCCTGGGATATAAATTTAAAAATGCTCTGCCACGCCAACGTTATGCAGGATTGTGCCATTAGAGAAAATATTTTCCAGTAGTTGGAAATCAGTCCATTTAGAAGACGTAATCTAAACACGGGGACCTGATTTTCTTATCATTTCATCCTGTGAAATTCTTTTACTATCAGCAATCCATCTGCCATGACTGGCAGCGCAATCCTATCCAACTTACACCACTGGCGTAACCAGCAGGGGAGGGCAGGGTGGGAGGCTTTGGAGGGGAGGGGAGATTTAAATCCCCTTTGAAACCCCCTTTGGAGGTGATTTGAATCCCCTTTCCATTCTGGGGTCTCCCGTTCTCGCTGCACCGCTGGTTACACCGGTGGTGTAAGTTGGATAGGATTGCGCTGTGGGTAATGAAAAAGATTTGAACCCTATATGCCTGTAATTTAAATTTGGGCATATATAGATCAAAGAACTGCACTCAACTGAGCTTCTCCATTAATTTTCTAATCTCATGTATCAAGTTTATGTACGGGTTCTGTAGACAAACCAGTTTTTCTTGGGGGGCTTGAAACAGCACAAGCATGAGTATAAATTGTAGCATACCATGAAACACAGTATGTCTTCATTTTGCTAAAGATTATTATCATTGAGCCATACACTTAAGTACTATTAATATCAGATAGCATAAAAACATGGATATAGACAGCAGAGGATGTCCTGAGGATATGAAATAAAACACACACACACACACACACACACACACACACACACACACACACACACACATTCTTGGCATTTAATGCTAGGTACAAAATCAACATGAGTGAGGAAATTAAAAATTAAGAAAGATGCTGTCTTATCTGCAGGGCATGTTAGACAACTTGACTCTTTGAAAAGAACTTTGAGGAAAGTAATTGCAATTGAAGAATAATAGCTTACCAAAATGAAGACCCATGCTGGTGAATGAGCATAGAATTCCTGATTGATATTGCACTTCATATGGTAGAAATCTGTAGTACATATCATAGCCAGGGTTTAGAAGGGCACTACTGAGACTTTAAGTCTGAGGCTAGAGCCAATTAAAACAGAAATAATTCTAGAAAGACATGTAATAAAAATGTATATGGCTATGACATGCATTTGTGATCTGAAGCTATTTGCTTTTATTAAACAGCTAGATTGCAACTAACAGCCACATTTATGTGTCTGACGTTCATTACCAAGCAGAGTTAAAAGAAAGTATCAGAGTGATGTGCAATGTAGATTTATGGGGTGTTATGAGTTCAGGCTGCCATGGCAGAAAGCAAGTGCCAGGCTTGTGGCTCAAAAATAAAGAGGCAACAGAAGGAAATATTGAGCTATTAGTGTAATCCATCCTTGGTTTGGAAAGGTGCTAGTATTTCTCTACCAACATTTACCATCAGTATTTGCCACAAACATATTTTGCAATTGGCCAGTATCCATTTCTAGGTCATTTGAGATTCAGTTTTTCTCGCTACATCACAAATGCAAAACTTTGCAGGAAGATGAATATGCATGGTCCCACATGAAAAGCCAGGGCTTTGCAGTCTAAACAGCCCTTAGAATAGTTCTAACATGCTGTGAAACAGTTCGAACATGATAGGTTTCTTAGCCTTACCATAATTCAACAGATACCATTGCATTACTTTAGTGAAAAAGGCCAGCAGCAATCTGACTGGTAGCATGCGCCAGTAATCTTGGCCGTCGCCACCAACCAAGTGGTATTTGAGTCAGCCACAGACAGTTTGGTGAACTTATTAGTGTCCACAACAGAGAGGTTAAAATGGCAGGCAATGGATGGTGACACAGGCATATGTATGCAGTGCAGATTCAGATTATACAGAGCTTGCACAGAGGCGTTTATTTCTGTGAGTCAGTGTGATCTAATGTCACACTGCCTGATCCGCTATGATGCTGACCCTATCTTAATGCTCTCTAATACTGTTGTCAATGGGGGCTGTTACCATTGCCATGTGGACACTTAAATTGGCAGGTGGCAGGTTTCATAAGTAAAGGGAACATCCCACTTGTTTTTAATCAGTGACGCCTTTAACTCACTGAACTCAGCCTGTGCAATCATGTTCTGGATGCTACTTGTTCATATATGACTCCTCGTTTGACAGGTGCAGTGAAATCCAGCGCACGTTATCAGCTGGGGCATGTGATGGAGGTCCTGGAAGCTTTCATTCCAAATAGGGGCAATGATGTCACACTGAGTGCCAGAGCAGGTAAACACCAAAACACAAGGCACTCCTAGCTTAGAAGTTGTCTGTCCATAAACCAAAGCAAAATCTTTTTCAAAAACGGAAAAAACAAAAACTCTGCAAACCCAAAATAAGAAAAGAACAGGCAACCAATGAGGCAAAGAACTGCTGAGAGAGTATGAAATTAAGGATTTTGTGTGCAACAGCCCATGACCCAGCCTGAGGGTAACTACACTTTTTTTGTACTCCATCCGACCACCTAGGGCCAAAATGAAATCTCTGAAGCACCAAACTGTTTTTATTCTGTCAAAATGATGGATCTGGCTATATAAGAAATTACAGGGAGCAATCTGTCCCAGTCAAATAAAACTCTGCAGGATTGCTAAAGGATAGGTAGTGGGTGGATAGAGTGGGGGTGGGAGGGAGGCTTTCTGACTTCTTTCTACATTTGTATACTTGTGCAAAAGCACTTTCCTAGTTCTTCTAGTCCAGTCCAATTCTTTCTTCTTGTTGTTGCAAATTTTCTGATATCATGTTAGTGCTTTCTCAAGGCCCTCACTTGGGAAAATGGGATGTGGACTGCTGAATACATATTTTGCATATTTTTCATGTGATCAACAGCCCCATATTAGATGAGTATGGTCTCAAAGGGTTTTTTTAGGTGGCTCTCAGTTTCCGTGTGTGTGTGTGTGTGTGTGTCTGTGTGTGTGTGTGTGTGTGTGTGTGTGTGTCTGTGTCTGTGTCTGTGTCTGTGTCACATCAAGCCAACAATAATATCATCGTGTGGTGTTCCAGTGGCATCACTTATTTATGGTAGTTATTCAGTCAATACTTTTCATGATCATTTGCCATGCTTCATTTTTAAAACAAGAAAGAGGAACATGTGGAAACAATCATGGTTCCTATTAGTTCCACATGGAAGAAGAAAAACTTACATGAGCTCTTGAAACAGAAATCATGCTCTGTATAAGTGGTAGTAGTCATGGGACAAGGTTCCATTGGTCAATAGGGTTTACTCCCTTACTCCTTACTCCCAGGAAAGTCTATAAGATTGTAGCCAGCAGTCATTGACTTGCATTGTAGCGGTCACAGAATGTTGTAACATTACAGTTACACACAATAGGATTCACAGCACATTCCTATGCATGTCTACTGAGAAGGAGGTCCCATTGGTCAATGGGGCATGCTCCATACTCCCAGGAACGTCTATAGGATTGCAACCTTATTGGCTACAACAAGAAAGAACAGACTAAGAAATGACAGACAAGATATATCCAGCAACAACAAGTTGCCCATCTATCTTCTCCATCTCTCCCCCTCAACCCCATCCTCAAGGGAAAGGAACAAGGGACTTCTCACCCACACCTGGGTCAGCTAACAGGAAGTGGACAGCAGAGGAAGGAGACACGGCAAGAATGCTGGACTCCACTTCCTGTTAGCGTTATCTCTGTTGCCTCCTGTAGCATTAGTCTAGCAACTTTAGACTATGGGGGGGGGAGCAGCACCATCAGCACTTGCAGCTGCCCAGATTCTGTCTTCTACACAACTCTTAGGAACAAAAAGGCCCTCATGGTGGAAGGTTGACCACTCCTGCTTTAGACTATGGGAGGGGAAAGTGGGATATAAATCCAACAACAACAACAACAACAACAACAACAACAACAACAACAACAACAACAACAACTTTAACTCTAGTGCAGTGTTTCTCAAACTGTGGGTTGGGACCCACTTGGTGGGTCGCGACCTGATTTCTGGTGGGTCCCAGGTGATGGAAAGATTAGATAAGTAATTGCCACAAGCCCTGAGGCTATTAAAAAATCAGATAGCTACTAATTGCCCTTTAAAAAGCTGAGCTGCAGTTTGCAAGAGAGCTGCTAATTACCCTGCAAATAGCTGAGCTCTTCACCTTTTTTTTTTTTTGTTTCGTAAAGCTAGGTAGGTCCCGATACAGTGTCATTTTAAAAAGTGGGTCCCGGTGCTAAAAAGTTTGAGAACCACTGCTCTAGTGTTCTCAGTGTCTGCTTCCGTTTTCACACCGTTTTTACAGCATTCTGTAGCAATGGAAAAAAGCTGCCTTTCCAAATGTGTTTCCAAATGTAGAGAAGTACGTCATGAGTGTGATGGGATGAATTTGTGAACCACAGTTGATTAAATCTGCAGATGCAAAGCCCACGGATACAGAGGGCCCACTGAAATAAATAAAATATTCCCCAATACTCAGCAACTCAAGTTTAATCACAGTAAACATGCTAAACATATTTAGAGAGATGAGCAGGGATGTGGATCAAGTCTCTGACTCTAAGGGCACAATCCAAACCTACTTAGGCTGCCATTGTAACCAGCAGCCCAGCAAAAACGGGAGGCCCCAGAACGGAAAGGGAATTCAAATCCCCTCCAAAAGGGGAATTCAAAGGGGATTTGAATCCCCTTTCTGTTCTGGGGCCTCCCGTTTTTCACTTGGCCACTGGTTACAATGGCGGCCTAAGTAGGTTTGGATTGTGCCCTAAGTCTCAAGTCAAGTCCCAAGTCTTTGCCCCCCAAGTCCCGAGTCTTTGGTTGCGAGTCCCTATCTATTTAATGGGGAAAGCGGGTTTAAACCTGAATAAAATTCGACTTGTAAAAGGCTCCAAGTCTCGAGTCGAGTCTTTCAAGTCTTTTATAATCACCAAGTCAAGTCCGAGTCAAGTCATTGACGCGACTTGAGTCTGACTCGAGTCCTAGTCAATAGACTCAAGTCTACATCACTGGAGATGAGTACCAGAGAGACCCTCTTTCAGGTTCTATTGCCCTTTGAGGTGCGTCTGGTGGTGACCCTCGAGGGAACTTTCTCTGTGATGTCCCCTGCCTTGTGGCACACCCTGTCCCAGAAGATGCAGCAGGCCTGGCGCCCCTTCACTGCCAGTCATTTGGTAGCGAGTAAAGACCTACTTTTTGTGGCAGGTCTTTGCTATTCAGATTTTTGGTGTTGCCTGCAGGTGTAGTTTTGTTGGTTTGTTTGTTGCCGTCTCTTGTTTGTATGATCTTTTTTTTCTGTTGCTGTTAGTTCTTGGGGTTCTATTTGTATTTTAGTTATATTATGTTTTAATTGTTGTTGTTTCACCTTTTAAGCCATCCTGTATCTTAGCAGGACAGGATAGACATTTTTTACAATAAACAGGAAACGAATATTGAGCAAACGTATGCACACATTAATATGCAAAATTTGATTGGCTATCAGTTTAAATATGGAGGTAACGTAGCAACGCATAAACCCTTTTATTTTCTACTATATATCAACTTTTGTCTTGATTTGTATGCCTTACTGCCAGAAGTAAACCTCCCTCTGGTGCTTGGGCAGACCTACAAGAATTTACAAGATCTAAGCTAGATAAATTGTATAATTAGTTTTGTCACAGTTAGAATATGAATAGTTATGTTAATATCAATTATAATGAATTCTGCATTCATATAATGATGCAGATGTAAATTGTAGGCATGAAATTTGCCCTTTTAAGGACTAAATTGTTCTGTATTTTTTTTCCTCAAACACACATCCATAAAATGAGCACACATACGGGGAAGCAGCATTGTGGTTGTGTATAAAGCCTCACACATACAGCTATATGCACAGGACTCTAAACACACGTTCTGATAAGTGCATGTAGGTTGGGGGAGGGACCTGCTGCCAAAATGCCACTCTCCCTCATATGCATTTATGTCACCCTAGATTAATGTCCAAAAAAGGCTATTATCACATTCACAGCACAATCCTGACGTTTGTTCCGGCACTGAAGCAAGTGCTTACTCAGAAGGCCGGCACAAGGTTGGCCTCCCTTGCTCCAGCACAGGATCTCCACGCGGATGGCGGTGGAAGGTAAGCGCTCTGTCGCCGGCCGCGTAGGTGGTCCAGCCAAGGGAGGGGGGCCATTGGCCTAGCCGGCCCGGGAGGGGGTGGGGCATGGCCTTGGCCGTATCCCTGTCCCCGCCAGGCTGGCTACGCCATTACACGGCCTCCTCTACTTCCGCCAGCTATTTAGCTGGTGGAAATCCGAGGAGGCCGATAGGGCCAGCCCGAGTAGATGGCTCTTCCCCGAGTAGACCTACCCTTCCCTGAGTAGACTTCCGGCCCGGTGTGTGCCAGGCAACTGGGGCACAGGATCTGGCGGGCGACCCTGGGCTGCCTGCCGGATCCTTAGTCAGGATTGCACCCTCAGAGACATTTTAAGGAATTCTGAAATTAAGTAGAAGGCTAATGTTTGTTGTAGTAAATACCAGTGCTCAGTGAAACACATTTGCAGTGTGGTAATGACTTGCTGCAGAACAAAAGCAACCACTTCTATAAGGTAATTTTTCAAAAGTGGATCATCTAACCATGTACAGGCTTGACTTTCTTACCAGCCTATCAGTAGCAGAAACCGACAAATTTACTCTGAAGGAATACTGTTGTTCACTGCAGTCAGAATAACTAATTTTACCTACAAGAGAATTCATTACAAATGTCATGTGGAAATATTTTCCTCATGATTCCACAAGAAACTTAATGATGGATCCTGACATCTATGTGCAAAAACAGCAGGGCTGGTCCAAGGCCTCCAGGCACGTGAGGCAGCATACAAAGTATCTCCCCCTTGTCACTTCCACCTGCCTTTCCCACCTCTCTTGGCTCCACCCATCTCTGCCACTTCTCCCCCGGCACTCTCTGAATTCAAAAAGGAAGAGCGGAAAACAAAGCATGAAGGAAAGGAGAACATCTCTGGAGCTCTAGCCCACCACTCTCATCTTCTCCACCCTTCTGCTCCATTCTCCTCTTCCTTTTTGAATTAAGGGAGAAGGTGCGACAGAGAGTGGGAAACGCAGATGGGTAGACATAGGTAGGTGGTGGGATGGGGTCCCCACTACCTGTGCTGGCAAAAGTTGACTGGGAAACCTTGGGCAAAGCCCTTCCACAGCACCTCTTGGTGGCGCATTGGGTGTAACCATTGCCACTAGTACTGTACTTTCAGGGTCGGCCTAGTCAAATAAAGTGGAGCCTCTGATGGGTTTGGACCTTTGTCCAGTGTCCAACCTGGCTGACCTCAAACACTACCCCACCACCCTCCGGGGCACAGGAGGGCATTCTCTCTAGCCTGCTGGAGAGCACTCCCTTCGGCTGTGATGGATGGGTGGTACAAAAATACACCTATGAATGAGAGGGTGTGCCCATGTGGAGATGGGGAGGTAGAAACAATTGAACACGTTCCATTTCATTGTTTGTTTTACGATGAAATTCAACCAAGAAATGTTTTCCTTTTCTTTTTGGTTATCTAGCAGGTGAGTGAAATGTGTGTTTTTGTTGTTGTTCAGTCGTTAAGTCGTGTCCGACCCTTCGTGATCCCATGAACCATATCCCGCCAGGCCTTCCTGTCCTCCACTATCTTCCTGAGTTCGCTCATTTTCATGTTCGTTGCATCGGTGATGCTGTCTAACCATCTCATCCTTGGCCTTCCCCTTCTCCTTTTGCCTTCAATCTTTCCCAGCATCAGAGTCTTCTCCAGAGAGTCCTCTCTTCGCATTAGGTGGCCAAAATATTTGAGTTTCAGCCTTAGTACCTGTCCTTCCAGGGAACAGTCAGGCTTGATTTCATTTAGAATTGACTGATTTGATCTCCTAGCAGTCCAAGGGACTCTCAGGAGTCTTCTCCAGCACCACAGTTCAAAAGCATCTATTCTTCGGCGCTCAGCCTTCCTTATGGTCCAACTCTCGCAACCATACATTGCTACTGGGAACACCATCGCCCTGACTATACGAACTTTTGTTGGCATGGTGATATCTCTGCTTTTTATTATGCTGTCTAAGTTTGCCATAGCTTTCCTTCCAAGGAGTAAGCGTCTTTTAATTTCATGGCTGCTGTCTCCGTCTGCAGTGATCTTGGAACCCAGAAAAGTAAAATCTGTTACTGCTTCCATTTCTGCCCCTTCTATTTGCCAGGAATTGATGGGACCTGATGCCATGATCTTAGTTTTATTAATGTTGAGTTTCAAGCCAACTTTTGCACTCTCCTCTTTCACTCTCATCAAGAGGCTCTTTAGTTCTTCTTCACTTTCTGCCATTAGGGTGGTATCGTCTGCATATCTGAGGTTGTTGATATTTCTCCCGGCAATCTTGATTCCGGCTTGCGATTCATTCAGCCCTGCATTTCTCATAATGTACTCTGCATATAAGTTAAATAAGCAGGGTGACAATATACAGCCTTGCCGTACTCCCTTCCCAATTTTGAACCAATCAGTTGTTCCATGGCCGGTTCGAACTGTTGCTTCTTGATCTGCATACAGGTTTCTCAGGAGACAGGTAAGGTGGTCTGGTACCCCCATCTCTTTAAGAATTTGCCACAGTTTGTTGTGATCCACACAATCAAAGGCTTTTGCGTAGTCAATGAAGCAGAAGTAGGTGTTTTTTTGGAACTCTCGTGCTTTCTCCATGATCCAGCGCATGTTGGCAATTTAATCTCTAGTTCCTCTGCCTCTTCGAAACCCAGCTTGTACTTCCGGTAGTTCTCGGTCCACGTACTGCTGAAGCCTAGCTTGTAGGATTTTGAGCATAACCTTGCTAGCATGTGAAATGAGTGCAATTGTACGGTAGTTTGAACACTCTTTGGCACTGCCCTTCTTTGGAATTGGAACGTAAACTGACCTTTTCCAATCCTTTGGCCACTGCTGAGTTTTCCAAATTTGTTGGCATATTGAGTGCAGCACTTTCACAGCATCATCATTTAGGATTTTAAGTAGCTCAGCTGGGATATTATCATCTCCACTAGCTTTGTTGTTAGTAATGCTACCTAAGGCCCACTTGACTTCACTCTCTAGGATGTCCAGCTCTGGGTCAGTGACCACACCAGCGTGGTCATCAGGAACATTAAGATCTTTCTTGTATAGTTCTTCTGTGTATTCTTGCCATCTCTTCTGCTTCTGTTAGGTCCCTGCCTTTTTTGTCCTTTATCATGCCCATCTTTGCACAAAACGTTCCCTTGATATCTCCAATTTTCTTGAAGAGATCTCTAGTCCTCCCCATTCTGTTGTTTTCCTCGATTTCCTTGCATTGTTCATTTAAGAAGGCCTTCTTATCTCTCCTTGCTATTCTCTGGAACTCTGCATTCAGTTGTTTATATCTTTCCCTTTCACCCTTGCTTTTTGCATTCCTTCTTTCCACAGCTATTTGTAAAGCCTCATCTGACAGCCACTTTGCTTTCTTGCATTTCTTTTTCTTTGTGATGGTTTTAGTTGCTGCCTCCTGTACAATGTTACGAACTTCCTTCCATAGTTCTTCAGGCACTCTGTCTACCAGGTCTAATGCCCTAAATCTATTCTTCACCTCCACTGTATACTCATAAGGGATATGGTTTAGGTCATATCTGACTGGTCTAGTGGTGTTCCCTACATTCTTCAGTTTAAGTCTGAATTTTGCAATAAGAAGCTCATGATCTGAGCCACAGTCAGCTCCAGGTCTTGTTTTTACTGATTGTATAGAGCTTCTCCATCTTTGGCTGCAAAGCACATAATCTATCTGGTTTCGGTATTGACCATCTGGTGATGTCCATGTGTAGAGTCGCCTCTTGTGTTGTTGGAAAAGAGTGTTTGCTATGACCAGCGTGTTCTCTTGACAGAACTCCGTTAGCCTTTGCCCTGCTTCATTTTGCGCTCCAAGGCCAAACTTGCCTGTTGTTCCATTTATTTCTTGATTTCCTACTTTAGCATTCTAGTCTCCTATGATGTCAAGGACATCTTTTTTGGGTGCTAGTTCTAGAAGGTGTTGTAGGTCTTCATAGAACCGGTCAACTTCATCTTCTTCGGCATCAGTGGTTGGGGCATACACTTGGATTACTGTAATGTTGAATGGTTTGCCTTGGATTCGAACTGAAATCATTCTGTCGTTTTTGAGGTTGCACCCCAGTACTGCCTTTCCCACTCTTTTATTGACTATGAGAGCTACTCCATTTCTTCTAAGGGATTCATGCCCACAGTAGTAGATATGATGGTCACCTGACTTAAATTCGCCCATGCCCGTCCATTTTAGTTCGCTGATTCCCAAGATGTCAATGTTCAATCTTATCATCTCATTTTTGACCACATCCAGCTTGCCTTGATTCATAGACCTCACATTCCATGTTCCTAAGCAGTATTGCTCCTTTCAGCATTGGATTTTCCTTTCAACCTCAGACACATCCACAGTTGGACGTCCTATTGGCTTTGGCCGAGCCGCTTCACTCTTTCTGGGTCTACTTGGAATAGTCCTCCGCTCTTCCTCAGTAGCATATTGGACACCTTCCGACCTGAGGGGCTCATCTTCCGGCGTCATATCTTTTAGCCTTTTGGTACTGTTCATGGGATTTTCTTGGCAAGGTTACTGGAGTGGGTTGCCATTTCCTTCTCCAGTGGATCACTTTTAGTCAGAACTCTCTGCTACGACCTGTCCGTCTTGGGTGTCCCTGCATGGCATAGCTCATGGCTTCATTGAGTTACGCAAGCCCCTTCGCCACGACAAGGCAATGATCCATGAAGGAGCGTTTTTAGTAAATTCTAAAGGTTTTTTTTTTTTTTTAGGGTTATGAATGTATTGCTTTTAGCATGTGGGATTTGTTGTTATGTGATTCAAGCTGGTCTAAGACCATATTGACCATACTAAACTACCCCACCACCATTAATCTGCCTCTTGAGGCAACTGTCTCAGTTGGCCTCATGGATGGGTCAACCCTCACAACAAGGTAGCATGAGCATTAGTGTGAGCAATAACCACAAAAAGGTAGTGTGTGCCATAATCTTCAGCATTATTTTACTCAGAATTGGTCCCACTGTAAGTTCAATGGGACTCACTTTCTAGTAAGTGTGCTTGTGACTGCTGCTTGGACTCCAGGACTTCTCTTATTTCACTTCCAATTATTTTGGGAAAGTAACTTGGAGCCACCGTATTCCTCAACACCAGACCATTTTAGTAAAGCCTGGAAAGAAGATGGAAAAACAAGCGCTCTCAACCAGCGAATTAAATCATGATCTGAAGAAGAAAAAAAAATCTGCTTTTTTCCTTCTCACGGAGAATCTGACTCTCACTCAACCCGCAAAGAATGTTGTGGTTGTGTGAAGAATGACTGATCTGTTTTGCAATCCTTCTGCATATCGCTGGAAACTTGTCACATTTCTGGCATGAGTCTAGAAGCCTTAGGTTACGATCCAATACTTACTTTCCCAGAAGTAAGAGCCATTGAACACAATGGGGCATGCTTCTCTGAGTAGACATGTATAGGATTGCATTGTTACAATGTAATCTTATGCACTTTGTTCAATGTGACCGACTCCCAAGTCAAAGTGCATAAGATTGTAACGCTAGTTTTGTCTGCTAGTCAGCCTTGTTTGTGACAACTCTGAGGACAGATCGAACTAATCTGTGACAACAAAGGTCCCTGTGTGGTGATGTAACTCCTCCAACAATAATACTGTTGCAATAAACAACAACAACAACAACAACAACAACAGTGTAACCTATTTCCTACCCCCAACACCTGTTGTGGATGAATAATAGAACATGGTTCATCAGGTGAGGTAGGACGGATGAGCAGGGTAATGCCAAGACTCCCGAATAGAATGTGGTCAGCCAGCTCATCTGCTTCCACTTGGCCGACGTGTAATGGGGTGTAGGGGAAATGAATTGGCAAATAGTATTTGAATAGTAACTCTCCTACCTAATTTTACCTCTTCACATGGATTTACAAAGAGAAGAACTTCTACAACAAAAAGGGCGAAAGGTCAAAGTTACTAATAACATGATATAAATGTGAGGCTAAGAGTCAAACAAGACATTATACTGGAGATCCAGGAATAATTTCTTGATCTTTTTAAACTGAAAAGTTGTCTTGGAGACAGTGACTAACGGGCCAATCCTACTGAAAGGCAGCACGGGCAAAATGTGTGTTCCGCTGGCACTGGCTGCTGCAAAAGCACCATAAAGTGCTTTGCAGCAGTGCCGGGAGCCAGCATGCCAACAGGAAGGCCGGAGCCTTCCTGCACACACCGTCAGTGCGACAGAGGCCAGCTGGAGCAGGTAAAGCCAGAAAAATTTCAATTATGTATTTCTTTTCCCTGCCATTTTTGCTGCTTTTCCCCATCCTTTTTGTTGCGTTTCCCCGCCATTTTCACTTGCTGCCACTGCCCTTTTTTGCTTGCCTGCTGCTACTACCGCAGCCATGTTTCCCTGCCATTTTTGTCATCCCCCTTCCAGCCGCGCTGCCGCCGCACTGCTGGCTGGCAGCATTCTCTCTTGGCTGGTTGCGTTGGGGCCAGCCAGGAGTCCTCGCGTGCCTGCAAGGACCAAGACTGACCCCCCCTCTGCCGCCGTTGGCGGGCCGCAACTCTTCTGAACCTGGCCGGCTGTATTCAGGCAGGCCAGGGCTCCTCGCACGCCTATGCGAGGGTCGCACAGGCGCACAATGCTTTTGTTGTTGTTGTTGTTGTTGGGAGAACTCTCCCAGGCGTTTTGCGCCTGCATGAGCCTCACGCAGGCGCGTGAGGAGCCCTGGCCTGTCTGAACGCAGCTGGCCAGGCTCAGAAGAGTTCCGGACCGCCGTGATGCAGCCGGCCTCGGGGCAACTGGGAAAACTGGGACAGACCCAGTTCCAGGACTGGTCGGCTGGGCCTGGGCCCGGGCCCCAGAAACCGGGACTGTCCTTGTATTTCCGGGACAGATGGTAAGCCTATGTGTTGCCTCAAACAGTTGGGAAAGGTGTAGCGTATCTCATTGTTGATTGGAACTTGTTGGTTGCTTCTCTTCCTATATCTGATTAACCTCTTTAGCTACTAGCTTTCTTGTTCTGTCTGTGTCAAAATGCCTGCAATTCTCTTGTTGTTGCAAAGTCTTCACAAAACTCAACTGTGCTGGGGTGACTGATTGCTTTCCTTCAGCTCTGCTAACAGCCTATTGTCAACACAACCACTGGGCATGCCCTCTGATCACACTCCAGTGGTCATGAGTTCACTTTCATGAGAAAAGGGGTTACTGTATTTCTCTTGACAGCTGAACATGCAGCCTCCAGGAGTATTGCCTATGGGCGCATCAGCACCTCCATGTTCCCGCATTCAGTAAACATGAAAATGATTTGTGAGAAGACTGCATACACAGTGTCCTTATGTTGCTGAGAAGTGAGCAATTGTTGTGTGGGCCTTGCAGGCCTGTAAGGCTCTTAACAATAACAATCCTCTAAGCAAGCAGCAAAAAACAAGCGGCTTATCAAGGCTGGTGGACTATGAACCAATTTGGACAATAGATCTAAACTGACCCTTTCATCGTGCAGTCGGGGACATTCATGAGAATGTCCTGATCCTCCTCAAAGTCCACTTTCTGGATTCTAAAATCACATGCCAGAGTTATCGTCCAAACCGCTCCCCTTCCACATGCATCTAAATACTAGTCGTTTAACAGTGCAATCCTATGCGTGTACTTTCCTGAGAGTAAGTCCCACTGAACACAGTAATTGAACACAGTCCCGTTTCTAATTGTTTGCTGCACTTTGTGTGCGCTTTTTCTCGCACCTCGTCTTGGTTAAAGGTTCCTGTCTTCTCCTCACTGCAATCTTTACAATCTGACAGCACGTCTGCTGTCTCCTCACCAGAAGAAGTCCACAGACGTGGACAAAACGTCGTGATTCTAATGTTTGTTTTGAAACAACGTTTATGTGTTTTAATCAGATTTTCAACAATTTGTTGCAACGTGATCTTAACTTGTTCTTACTTGTTCCATTACAATTTTTCATGGCATCTAAACTCGTATTCCCTATTTCTTTAAAAACAGTACGATTTACTTCTGAGTAAACTTGGATTGGATTACACTGCTTATGTATCACCTGAACCAGCTTAGAATATAAATCAGAAGCACCAGTTTTGTGGATACAGTTTAATTCTCAGTGGAGTAAATAGTCCCTTCACACATTACAGCCCCTACAGAGCTGTAACTTAAGAATCTCAATGGTAAATGTTGCTCTCTTACTCCCTCCCACTTGAGAAACACGTAATGAACCAAGGGAACATTGTTTTATGTATTTTGGACCACAAAACTGGGAAAAGTGTTCACTGTAGCTGGAGAAAGTAGTTTTAAAATTGGAGCGATTAAACAAGGAAGAACAGACTGTGCATTTGTCGAAAATGGAGCTCACCGTTTCCATGGAGACAAGAGCATAAGTGTATGAAGCAAACCATTTTGTGGGCTACAGTACTATAACCAAGCACAACATACTCATAAATATATATGCATAAAAGCAGCCACACGTGCCAGAACATTTTGGCACTGCAAAAGAACAGTTTGGTTTCAGTCAATATCACATGTTTTGGTAAAACATAGCTGAAAACATCTCTCCTGCTGTGTGTGGAATCTTTCTTAAACAGCTTCAGTAAATGAAGCTAAAAGAACTAAGTGGATGAATATGTGAATGTTGATGTTACGATATGCTGAAGTTGTTTTTGTTCAGTATAGTTCTGGCCTGCACAACTTGGAAATTACTCCCTTTTTGGCATATATTTATATTTTATTAATATATTAAAACATAAAAACAATACATATTTCCTAAGGTTATAGCTAGGCTTACCATATTTCCCCCCTTAAACCGGGACACCCCCACAATTAATTAATTAGCATATTAATTAATTAATTAAACAAAAATTAATTAAACATTTTTAATTAATGAAAAACTTAATAAAAATTAAAACTCAATGTAATATTAAAAAGTGAATGGGGGCGTTCGCGCCCCTATTGCCGTGCGAAGTGTGATCGCAATTTTCTTTATTTTTGTAACCCGCGAGTTAAATAAATAAATAAATAAAGCACTGTAATTTTAAAAAGCCAAGGGGGCACGAAGCGCGTTCGCATTTTTTACTTATTTATTTTTTAACGTTAAAATAAATAATAAATTAAATTGACTTACCCGTCGCTGCCATCATCGCTGCGCGCTGCGCGCTGCGCGCTGCTGCTCCTCCACTGGCCTGGCCGGGCCGTGCTCACCCAGCTTGTCCGCTCTCGCTCCCAGAGCGGCGAGAGCAGGCGATCCGAGGGCAAACCACCGCTCTCACCGGCTCTCGTTGCTCTGAGCTCGGAGCGACGAGAGCCAGTGAGAGCGGTGGCTTGCCCTCTGAGCTGGATTTGCCCGCTTTCGCCTCTCCAAGAGCGAGAGCGGCGAGAGGCGAGTCGCTGCTCTCACTGTCTCGCCGGCTCTCGTCGCTCCGAGCTACCAATGCCTCGCCTCGCCTCGCCTCCTGCTTGTGCGCATGCGTGTGGCTCACACATGCGTGTGGCACAAGCCGCACGCATGTGCACAAGTGGCCCAGGAGGGCTTCCGGGAAGAAATTGTGGCGGCCATGTTTTTTACATGGCAGCTGCCATTTTTTTTGAAAACATATTTTTAATTATACTTTTGTAATGGCTGCTGGGGGCCCCCCGGGACTCACCCGGGGCAAACCCCAAAATAACGGGACTGTCCCGGTGAAACCAGGATGAATGGTAAGTCTAGTTATAGCAAGCGTGAAGCTAGCAATACATTCTACTAGCATACTATTCATTATTTTCTACATATAATATCCAACGCAACTTGGAAATTACTCCTGAAGGAGGACAGATGGATGGATGTAGAGAGATACGCATGCATATATGCCGTCCTCCACTCTCAGCCCAATCCTGCACAAGATGCACCGGGCGGCCTAACTGGCTGGCCACTGCATCCTGCACAGGATGTGGCCCACGGCAGCAGGGCCGGAGCTCACCTTGGGGGAAGGGGATTTTACGACACCCTTACAGCACGTTTACGACACTCAACGTCAGCGGAGCGGTGTTTGTCTACGCTGGATTGGGCTGCCAAACTGAGAGGGGGTGAAGAACCACATACACCATCCTGAGTCCTTGGAGGAAGGGAGGATATAAATACATCAGATATAAACTGTGCATGTTCCCTAGTATTGAAACAGCCAAAAATGCCTGTGTGGAAGATCAGTTTGTTCTCCCCAGAGTACTATTGAACTAGATGAGCTGCCTGAAGAAGGCGGGGAGGGGAAGCAATATTTGTGACTTTATTTATGTAGGTACTGAACGTTCAAGATCGCTACATGGTTGTTCATGAGCAGAGGACAATGAACACTTAAAAAAAAATCTCATTATCTGTTCACAGCAAATATAGAATACAGTCTAACACCCTGCCAGCTAGTCTATTTTAGGGAAACCTTTGACTTGCTATGCCTCTCAAGAGGCAGACCAGAAGGCTTCAGAATGAGGAGGCCAGGTTAGAGAACTGAGGAGAAAGGTTCAGTGTTTCAGAAGCAGTCTATGTAAGTAATTGTATCTTTAAGGTCACCTCAGGGCCCTGAGAAGTCCTAAGCTTATAAAGACTATAAACTAGAGGCAGTCCCTTGCTTAGGACTAAGGCAGTCCTATGTGCTTAGGGTCTTTCCTCACACACTCTGCATATTCTACACTGGGCTGTTCTAATGAGTTTTACCAATAAACAGCTGAACTATCAGAACAGGTCTGCTGTGTGCTGCTGTCCACGCATATCCAGCACATCACATTCTCCATACAAATGCCAGGTTAGGCTGCCAGTTTAGAGATAACCATTTTTGAGAGTGCTGGTGCTCTCAAAAAATGACGTACCATTGGTCTGTGTATGTGGCTCTTGCTGTTGTAATGTCAAGAGCAAGCATGAATTGACGCCATGATATGGAGCTATTCAAGGGATTTGAGATAGAAACTGACTTCAGGAAGTTTGAGGATATACCACAGCTCACATGTTCATAAACTGCCAGGACAACAAGGGCCTAGAATAAATGATCATTTCCAGCTTTAGTTGGCCTGTGTCTAATAGCAGGAAAGTGTCTGTTTTATTACAGTCATTTTCCTCCTCTACCGTATCATCAACAACATTGTAACGTACTCTTCTTGTCACCATGGCTGCGTGACCCGATCTGTCTCTGGAACGCGTATCAATGAAGAGTTGAGCTGGAGATTGCAGCAATAAACAAAGAAGCAGCATTCTGGTGAGAGAATAACCACAGGAGGTGGCCACCCACTTTTTGTCAACTGGGGGTTGACAATCAGGGCCCTATCCAGACTGGTAATGCAGGAAGGAATAGGATGGAAAGCGAAACATGGAGTTGCCTGAAATAATTTGGAGGTATGGAAGTGGGGGGAGGGGAGGGGAGTGCTGGCAAACAAGAAAAGGCTCAAGAACAAGCTGTCTGGGTGGTGGCCTGCTAGATGTCAACCATCACAGGCAAGGAGAAGACAACCAAAGGCCTCCAAGCACGTCACAAAGAGGCTTTTTCAGAAACAGAAGGAGGAGTTATTTAAGTATCATTTTCATAAAATCTCTTTGTCTTCTATTGAGTGTTCCCAGCCACAATAAACTGTTTCAAGGCACAAAGGTCCTCCTGAACAGGTCGAAAGATCTCCCTGGAGACTGTGCAGTCCAACTGTGCAGTCTAATATTGTTCTAGGGACACACATGACAGGCACAATTCACTGGCTGTTTATTCCGGAGCCTTTAAAGTAGTCTCAGAGAGACCTCCATAAAAATCAAGTGAGACTTTTCAATAATACATGGTGTATGGATTGCAGCCAAAGAGGCCATTAAATCTGCCAATTAACATTGGCTGGAATGTGCTGTTGGATCCAATAATAATACCTTATCTAGGGTAAGCTCTCAGAAATATCAATTTTAATGCAATGTTTGACATCCAAATACAATTCCATTGTACACCTTATTCCTACATGATCTCTGCCGAAAGTTTAGCTAAGTTAGACTTGCTAGGCTAAAGGTCCAATTATGAATGACACTGTGAGTAATATGCTTGACACGTCATAGCCACCATGTAGCTTTTCTTAAGAACACGTGATAGGACAGAAATGTAATACATAAATAAATACAAATGGAGACCAAGCAGGAGATGCAGAGGCTCCATTGGAATTGATTCCTTAGAACAAGGGCTGCCAACTTTTGAACCAGCCCCTCTAGCTGTCCCTTTAACAGCAGTTGAATCTGCTGTAGTTGGCAGAAGAATATTGATTGCCCAATTCTGTTCAGAGTCATGGCAGCAGATCTCATGATCCGCTGCCATAAGCCCCATTCTGGTGGCATGAAAGCTTCCACCACACGTTTTGGAGTTGTTGGCACAAACGGCCAAGGGCTCTGTGCATACACCAGCAAATCTCAGGTGCCCCGCTGGGGCAAGTAAGGTGCAGCAGGGGCAGTTTAGGGGAGGACTGTGGTGGGGACTGGGCCGAAATGGAGGTGGTTCAAGGGCAAGAGGAGGAGGATCTTGGTGGCGACAGTGCACACCAAGATCCTACCCCCCTTTTCCCAGCCCCCCCCCCCACACACCTGAGGCTCCTCAGATTTATGTCAGCTAAATAGTTGGCATAGGTCCGAGGAGACCCATTGACAGCCAGGCGGCTTATGGGGAGGTAAGTAAAAATGGTTTTATTTATCTCTCCCAGGCTGTCTGGTTACGCATGCCCCAATCATTGCATGCAGCATGTACTCCGTCAGAGCTGCTGCATTGCGTAGGCTACTGGGGGATAGGAATGGGCTGTTAGTTCCATTCCATGAGTGGCTCCAACTGTTGATTTCTGTATATCAGTATCCAACCTCTAGTAGTATCCAACTAAAGAGACAAACTGCCTGTGAACAAACTAGACATGACTTTGAACACATTCTTTCGTCCTGAATGTGGAGGAACGGCTAATACTTTCCCCCTGTGCTGTTTTCCCACCTAAGTGGCTATTTACCTCTCAAGAGGCAATCCTCAGCAAAAATTCAGGACAAATAGTGCGGGGGGGGGAATGTTAAGCCCCTTCCCTCCCTCCATGCTACAGTTCCAATTCATATTGCTACCCCCCATGGCTGCTGTTCATGAAAAAAGAGACACTTCCAGCCCAATCCACCATAACTCCCTGCGCACTAATGCAGTGGTACCAGTGCGGCCTCTGGGGGGAGTTTTGACCTCTGGGAGGCCTCCTTGGGATAAGGGAACATTTGTTCCCTTGCCCAGTGGGTCAACTCGAACCTGTGCCAGGAAGTCTGTGTTCACCCAGTAAGGTGGATCAGACCCGGCAAGGGGGTCAGGATTCAGCTCTGGTGTCACTACAGGGGGGGGGCAGAGCTGTAAGTGCTGCTGAAATCCGAGCCTCCCTTACACAGACGAATGAAGTAGCCCCGCCCCCTCACCCTCGGAGCCGTTCAAAGAAGCGAAAACAGGCAGGGAGTCAGTGTGCAGCACTAACACTGAAGCCACCCCTCTCCCAGGCCCGATCCGCCCTCCTATCTGCTCCCATCACTGCCCCATTCTGCCCACCTCCTTCCCCATTCTGCCCTCCCCCTGCCCCGTTCCACCCCATGCACAGCCTTACCTGCTCTGGCAAGTCTGGCCATCTGCTGACTTGCAGGAGGCTGCTCTAGCCTCCCTGGCAGCGCACATCGGCGGAGGCTGCTTTGTGACTGCTGTAAAGCAGCATCCGCCGGTATAATGCATGTTACGTCAGCACCCAGACTCGGAAGTAATAGGATTTAGAACTTGAAACGCGCGCGCGCGCACGCGCACGCACACACACACACACACACACGCACGCACACACACACACACACACACACACACACACACACACACACACACAGTATATATAACAAGCCTGCAATACAGGCTACTGTCTTTGAATATCCTGTTTACAAGAACAGGTTATAAGGATAAGCGTGCTTGAGTTTTGGACTACTAGATGCATCGGTTTCATTCACTTATTTCCATTAATGCTCGGTTTTCTTTTGTCATATTCTCCATCACAGCAAATTGATTTTTTTCATCCTCTTTTTTCTGACTCGTCATTGTCCTTTCTCTCTTCCTTTCACTTTCAGAAGTGGAGACCTTCTGAAGAACAAATAGTTTCAGCCTTCATTTTCTAAAGCCACTGTCTCAGATAAGAAGCTGCGAAGACGCTGTTGCCGCTACCCCTTCAGATTTTCATGAGAAAACCTGTTTCGTGTTTCAGCATGTTTATTGGCCTTGTATGGCTTGGTAATGCAAGTCATATAAAAGAATTTACTCTATCGCTTGCTGTTTCCCTGTGTCTTCTTTCAGCGGCTGTTCTATCATTCTCATGATTGTTTTCAGCAAAGAGTTTGCAAAAGGCATCTTCTTTACACTGGCACTAAACTAAAGAAAAGAAACGACGGTGTATTATGAAAATGGATTCATGGATTCTTAAAAAACATTACAGGAAGAGATTTTTTTGGAAGGACGTTTACAGTTTTTATCCAACCATCCTCTTCAAAGAAATAATTGTCCTCATACCAAACCACTTGTGCATGAGACAAGTGGTTTGGATTATAAATGGGCTACAGTTTATTTAAATGAATACATATAGTGTTGCAGTGGGTACTGTGTCTCCTGACACTTCACACCCTTTTAGTGCGGGCTCCTTTCTTGGTGAAGATGACCAACTATTAACTATTTCCCCTTTCAAGCATTCCCATTCTGGCGTACATACGAGGTGGTGGAGTAAAGCCAACCTGGGCTGTGAAAGGTCCTAGAATATTGGCAGAGCACACCGCCGATATCCCTGTCCTCTCCCAGCCTGGGCCAGCCAGTGACCACCCCCCCGGCTGCTGCCCGCCCTCTCCCCACTCCTGCACCACCAGCGCTGAACTTACTGGCAGCAGCGGGCGCATAGTCCAGAGGGCGTCAGAGTGAGGGCTGCTGGCCTCCGTACCAGCGGCCCTTACTCCCAAGTCATTGCAAAGTGCTTTACGGCACATTTGCGACGGTTTAGAGCAGCGGAGCGTGTGGTCCACCGTTGTGGTTTAGTTAGGATTGCGCTGTTAATCCCTGTCCTGCATTATACTTGCCAGTTGTGAATAACCTGGATAAAGTACTGCACCCTCTCAAACAGGCTGAATTAGGAGACAGAAATACAGCCTCTCAGATGAATTAGCAAGCCAATCAGATGAATAGCAAAAAATTCCTAGTTGACTACTGAAAGGCAACTGGCTAATCCCAGACTGTTCTCCTGGAGGGGTTGGGGGGATGGGACTGTTTGCTAGAAAAATACATACTGAGCAGGAAACACACTTTGCAGCCCTAATAGTGTCACCCCCTTTAACCTGATTCACCGAAAATGTGGTTAAATTTCTCCTCCTTGCTTCAGGCGAAGAATGGGCAAAAATACCCCCTCCTGGTGATTCCTTAGGGCATGGGCAGAAAACCTGAATGTTATTAGTGACCATCAAAGATGCTTCTGTTTTCTTCATTTGAGAGATAGCCCTCTCTTTCAGTTGATACTTTTGATGTTTTGATTGGAATCATCAAAAAGCATCAACGTTTTCTGAGCAACTGAAAGGAATACTGGCTAACAGGCTATTGAACGTAGAGAGCTGCTGTAGCAGGGCAGCTAAGAAACTGAACTGTTGGATCAGGATTCAGGACTTCCCTGGTTTGCATCTGACTTCTCCTTTGAGACCATACAGACCATGGAAAATAAATGTATTTGTGCATGTGGTGTTGGTGTTTTAACCCCATCCACCGCACAAACAAAACAGTTCAGAAAATACTGAAACAGAGAGAGAGAGAGAGAGAGAGAGAGAGAGAGAGAGAGAGAGAGAGAGAGAGAGAAACCATAAGAACATGGACTTTATTACAGAAGTGGTTTGGAGGAAAGAGGACAATCCAATCCACCCACTACAAAGACAACTCAGTGAAAGCAAAAGCTTTGTCCAGGGTGGATAGACTCATCAACTAAATTTTCTTCCAAGACATTGCATCAGAAGTCCATCAAATTTCCTACCACTCAAAAATTTCATGCATGTCCTTTTTTTGCAAGTGGAAGTGCCTAGCTCTAAGATAAGAAAATTAGGGATGGCACCCTAAAGTCCTGCTAGCCTTGTATCAAGAAGACTGGCTCCACACCAGTAACAAACAAAGAAAAGAGCGAATGTGTGCCTGACTAACTGCATTTTTGCATCAAAATCTGAAGTATCAATAATGCTGGATTTATTGCCATATTGTGTAAATAACTGGCCTCACCTTTCTTGATCTGAATTAAAGGGTGAGATGGCACACAAGGGTGAAAATGAATCCGGTCACAGACCCACTTGCACTTTACAATGCTAGCCTCTCTCTCTCTCTCTCTCTCTCTCTCTCTCTCTCTCTCTCTCTCTCTCTCTCTCTCTCTCTCTCTCTCTCTCTCTCTCTGACAATAAAAATTTAGGCTTAATGAGCCTGCAGTCTAAAATACTCCATTGCAGCTATAAATTTGGATCCAACGGCTTTGAGGCTTAAGGATACAGTGACACAAAGCCACACAAATAATGAAGCTCATTACAATGAAATGTAGCCCTGGCATAGAACGAGATCATTATGTCTAATAAATGGCCAGGTGGCCTCCAAAGCAAGCTCTCTGTTCTGAGTGCAACCAGACCAAACGTCTAATCTCATCAGGTCGTGCTATAAACGAAAATATTTGGCAAGTGCTATTGTTAGTGAAAGTTAAGTATGGTATAAATTCAGTCCAGCTTTGCTAGTGGATACAAAATTTAAATGTTTTGGGAGCATCTTTCCAATTCTGGAAACGGGGTTCCCTTTGGATCCTGCATTTTGCTGGCAACCAGAGCCGGCCCAAGACATCCTGGTGCCTGAGCAGGTGGGCTGCCAAATGCTGCCCTCTCTTACCTGGTCATGTCCCAACCTCTGCTCCTCTGCATATTCCTTAATGGACGCCTGGATTGATGCACCTCCCAAGCTGCTTGTTCTCTGACCCTAGTGGATTGGGCTCAGGTGCTCGACCCCTTAAATAATTAATTTCTAAATTAATGGCTTTTTTACGCCCCTCCAGTATGGCTTGCTCTGCCCCTAGCGGACTGGAAACAGTCCTCCCGCTCCCTAAATTGGAAGAGGAAGAGAAGGGATGGAGCGCTAGCCCCCCTCTCTCCTCCACACCTCCTCATCCTCTCTGGCCCCCCTCTTCCTTTTCCAGTCCAGGGAGTGAAAGGAAGCAGGGGAATGAATGGGTGGGTGAAGGTGAGCGCCCTCTGCCAATCTGCTGCCTAGACAACCTTGTGGATAGACCCTGCTGCTGGCATCCTTCCTGAACCATGCCTTTCCCCCTCCCATGCATGGCTCTTGATCCCAGACCTCCACTC
Source organism: Plestiodon gilberti rubricaudatus (assembly GCA_026170595.1). Classification (NCBI taxonomy): domain Eukaryota; kingdom Metazoa; phylum Chordata; class Lepidosauria; order Squamata; family Scincidae; genus Plestiodon; species Plestiodon gilberti. The sequence goes on from JANXHW010000004.1 coordinate 41,233,323, forward strand.
TCTCTCTTTTCATCATCTTTTTGGATGGGCTTTCTGGTACTAGATGAAGCCTGTTGTAATTTGTGTTGCTTCTTGCATTGGTTGGACAGACACAACGGCAACTGGCATGACTTCAACAGTCCATAGCCATTGTGGCTCTGTTCTCGCTATACCTATTTGACTGCTACCATGAGGCCTTGATCATGTGCTGCTTTACTCTTGTCAACCGCAAAAGAAATGTTTATCAGAATTCCCTGCTGATTTCATGTTAAACATTTTTTTACATAATTCCTCTGTTTTGATATTTTCATTTTCAATATCATAAGGACCAAACTAGACATATCATAAAATACATCATCATCAAGCTTATTTTTAATCTGAAGTAGCATCCATGCAAAAGACCAAACCAGATTAGAATGACAGTGTAAGTATAGGGGGTGCCTATTTCTTTGCCATTTTCTTGCTTAAATACCCCTCTGGCTATGGTCCAATGTAGCAAATGGCACCTTTGGGGTTAAATATGCCTCTCTGGAAAGTGATTTTCTGTGGGGGAAAAGGACATAGAACTAACTCTGCACTGTGGTCCCAATCGAAACCAGGACCCTATGCAGAATGCTACTTTAGAGTAAAAATAAGCACCCAATGAGACGATGATGCATTCAATAACCTGAAAACACAGACTCTACAGTACTAGTGAACCACATATGAAAAGAATACATTTTCAAGTTTCCAAGTTTATAAATCAAAGTCATGATTTTTAGATTTTGAATTGGCAGAATTCCCTTGTTTCATGTGGGTCCCTATTCATTTAATATCTATGTCCTTAAAACTGTAGCAAGGGCCTTGCTGTAGATTAAACTCTTGCACCTCCTGGTGGATTATTATAAACTGCAGATTACTTCTGGATTTACAAGAATTCCAGATGCTGTGTTCCAGATGCTACTAGTATTTCTCAGCAGTAGCTGCCTCATTGTAAGAGGGTTATGCCAGCTCAAGAGGCAAGTGATTATGTTCTGAATAACATTCACCATTGTACTAGTTGGGTTTTGACTGGATCTTCAGATACTTGTGTGGGTTTGTGTCCTGTCCCCAACCTAGCTAGGTCTCCTAGTCCTAGAAACCTATGTGGCTAAAATCACCACCTTGCAACCTGGAGATTTGCTCTTTAGATCTGCCAGTGAAGAGAGAAATGAAGTAGTCTCAACTCCTCTCACTCATTTTCATCCTAGTTCCTTTATCTGCCCCTTTCCTACTGATGTCATGGGCAGGACTCCAGGTGTGCCACACACAAAGAGAGAAAAGGTTGGACAAAAGGATCATGGGATAAATTGAGGAAGATATGGTTACTTGATCTGTCTCTTTACAAGTACAGGTGGGCCCCCATATCCGCTGGGGATATGTTCCAGGCCCCTCCGTGGATACTTGAAACCGTGGATAAGAGCGAACACCCCCTCCATGGTTTCCTGAGGGCCCCCCACCCTGCCTCCCCTTGCAGGCAGGCATACTTGCCCCCCCCCCCAGCTCTTATTTTTCTTTCAGCAAGCTTTGGTTCTTCCTTAAAACAAACAGAGAAGCAGCCTCCATTGCTAGCAAGTAGAATGAGACTAAGTCCTAGAGAGGCTCTGCAAGGTTTCTGTTAACCTTGCAGAGCCTCTCTAGGACTTAGTCTTGTTCTACTTGCCAGCAATAAGCAGACAGTGGCTGCTTCTCCTGTTTGTTTAAGGAAGAAATGAAGCTTACTGGGAAAAGAGTAAAAGCCTGGGGGGGGGGGTCCCCACAATCCGTGGATAACTGAAACCGTGGATAGCGAATCAGTGGATATGGGGGCCTACCTGTACATTTACAGATAAATACTGCATTTTCTGGTTGTAGCCTGGCAACCCTTCATAGAGTTCCACATATGTCGTTCCACTTTTCTTCGCCAGTTGAATCCAGTACATACCCTGATGCCATGTTGTCCACCATGTTGACTGATTGGGACTGTGCTAGTCTTATTTGTATGAAGTCTCAAGTAGTGGAGACTCTATCATTCCTAGCTGAGGGAGGGCACAATTCAGGAGGCACAGGCAGAAGTATTGTACTGTATTTCTATAAGAGCCACTTTGATGGCCCAGATTGGGTGGAAAAGTGGTCTATAAAATATGAAGAATGAATGAATGAATGAAAGCTAAATATTATTGCCCATTTCCTTCCCAGCATTCAAGACAGGATAGACTTTGTGACATACCTTCTCTCTTTTCTTCCCTTTCTATTCTACCCAATGAAGTATATGAAACATAGATAACATTGTATAGCTTGTGCTGGACACTGCTATATTATTCTTGCATTGCAATCACTGTTTAGCAATTGTACCTATTGGTACAATGAAAGGAGGTGGACTCTCTCTCTCTCTCTCTCTCTCTCTCTCTCTCTCTCTCTCTCTCTCTCTCTCTCTCCTTGTAAGGTACACCCTGCCCCTTGGCTCTTGGGATTACAAGAAGTCGCTCATCAGATCTCTGCATAAGGAAATTTCATTATGTTAATGACAGAGCATTGCTTTGATCTTAAACTGTCTGTGAGAATCGATGGCCTACACCTCCTGGAGGGAGCGGGGGACCCTTACCGACAGGGAACAAACTAACCTGAACTCTGGCATCAGCAAAGCAGAGATTAAATGCTGGAAAAGACAAAAGGCCTGTGTTGGCAGTTCAAAGTGAGCAAGCTGGACACCAATCAATTTTTAAACTCAGCCAGACCTGATGAAGCATTACTGTAGCAAAGTACTATACAGTCTATCAGAAGACAGCGTTCAAAAAAAGTCTTTTAAAATGTGGGAAGTCATTCTTCCAAGAAACCAGATATATATTATCACTCCTTTTTTCATACAGGTGGCACGGCAGTAAAGAAATATTTTACAATTTATTGATATTTCATCTGTCTGTGAATCTAAGGCAAGCTCATGTTCCAAAATTAGCCCCTCTAATCCTTTTCTCTGTCTCAAACTGGGGAACTTGCCAACAGCTGCAGACACAATTCTTCCCAGAATCTACTCTCGATTGTCAATTCTCCAGTAAGAGGCCTTCTCTTCCATACATTCCTCATCTAACAGTACATCCAGCTCCATGACTGGTTATTCCTGATCTTGTGGGCTATACATGCTATCCAACTTTTGACAGAATAGTAGTTCACTACATGCTCACATAGCTTGTTGCTTGTCTCTGCCTCACCATATATCATCCAACTTCATGCTGTTCTTCCATGACTTCCAGCCCTCCATCGCTTCATCTTTCTTCTTGAGTAGTATTAGGGGTTGGCCAGATTGGGCACTGACTGACATGTTTCAGACATTTAGACATTCCTTTCTTGATGCTTCCCTTTTATGGTGGGTTTTATTTTCAGTCACCAAACCAATTTGTGCCAAGTTTCTTAGAGCAGATTCAATCCATGACTTACGTCTCTTCTGGGACCTAGACACCCATCACCATTTCCCTCTCCAGGGCACTCACAGTGTGTTTCCCACATCACTGTCTACTACACAGCTATGACTTGACATGGCAGTCATATGGCCCAATCCTGTTGGGGCCAGCTGACAGTGGAACACACATTCCACTACTGGCAACCGCCTTACAGCAGTCATAAAAAGCGCTATGGCAGAGTGCAGAGTAGCATACTGCAAGAGCGCCAGCAGGAAATCCAGGAAGGCCAGCTGAGGCAGGTAGGATGTTGGGGGAGATGGGACAGGGTGGGGGGAGGGTGGAACAGATGCGGGGGAGGGTGGAACGAAGCGGTGACAGGGGCGGGTGGGAGGGCAGATCGTGTCCAAGAAGGGGGCAGGTTTGGTGGCAGAGGTGACCGCCAAATCCTAGCCTCCCAAATCCTGCAGCAGAGGTCCATGTGGATTCACTAGCATAGGTCCGAGTACACCCCTCTGTGCTGTGGAGGTTTACCTGAATGCTCCCTTACCCAGAGGAGACCTACGCAACTGCCCCCCCCCTACAGGATACCACAGTAGCCATTTTGGCACTGCTGCATCGGCGGGAGGTGGGGAGCATAGGATTGGGCTGAAATTCTAGTTGTGATGCTACCCTTCACACCCTAATTATTTTTCTGCCAGTAAACCTCATCTATTCACTTTCAAGTCATTCCACCGAACAAGTGGAACAATTTAGAAGTAAGTAGCATTAGAGGAGTGATGTAAAAAAGTGAAAAGTTTGAATTTAATCTCTTGAAAAGGACGCAGAAAGTGGAGTCCTAATTTCACCAATTAACTACATATTAAATCAATACACGGGCACTGCCCAGATATTTAGCCGTTATTTACTTGTCATTTTGTAGAAAACTTTACATGCTGTCAATGAAATGGAGCACGTGGCCAAACTCTAAATGTGGTTTTTGCTATGTTTCAAAAAACTCAACATATCCCTTACAATATAAACTGTTCTGCTTCATTATTTAAGCTGGCTTCAGTAGTGGAGCTCCCGCTAAGTGAATGAGGTTTGGTCAGCACTTGATAGCATGACAAGAAGAAAAGAAACGTCCATTAAGTAACACAGAACAGCATCCTTTATTTATAGCTTGTAATGACTTGAGAATGTTTGAAAATCCCCCTTTAAAATGTTTTATGGTGTTTTTTTGCATATTACATGCATAGAAACGCTTGGAAAATCTCAGAAGGCATTTTCCTTACCACTTCACCAATCTTAATGGCTGTTTTCCCTTTCTTTACAAATCAGTGTAAATAAAGTAAATTGGAGAACCAAAGGGCTCTCAACCGCCATGCAGTCCAATTCCTTGCACTAGTCTAATGCAGAATTGGTATAATACTGTTAGCCTTTCTGAAACGATATAATTGTAAGCTGCATCTGGGCCACAAGATAAGCCACCAAGGGTTGCATCCTAAGTGAACCGGCTGGCCGGGAGTCGTCACCCGCCTGTGCGAGGCTCGTGCAGGCACTGAACGCGGCTGCAAGCTCGAGCTTTCAGCCGCGTTCAGCTCCTGTGTGAGCTTCGCGACAGGTCCCGGCTGCCTGGGACAAAGAGAGACCAGGGTGCAGTCGAAGAACCTGCTGTGGGTGCTGCTTCTCACTGCAAAAATAAATAAATAAATGTCTAGCGATATGGGTGTTACGGGTAAAATAGCCATGTAAAAGGAAAAAAATCCTTTTACATGGCTATTTTACCCGTAACACCCATATCGCTAGAAATCATTGCTGGCCATGAAAGCTTTCGATCGAAAATAAATAAATAAAATGGGCGGCCTGACGGTCAGTAAAAAAGCAGCCACTTCACAAAAAACGTGTGCTTCTCCCAGGGGAGAATTATCAGGCTAATTATCAGGCTAATTTTTAAGTTGGTAATTTTGTATGACCCACAAATGACGTTATAAATATCCAAATAGCCCTTGGCAGAAAAAAAAGGGTCCCCACCCCTGCTCTACGTAGTGCAAATGAAAAGCACTTTCATTTTCTCAAGAGAGGGGTGATTTTCACTGATCTTCTTCCTTCCTCTTCTCCCTTCAGTCTTCCACGCTTCATATCATACTGGTTTGGAGGGTCCAACAACCCTCAAGAGTGGATTTTCAGGGAAAATGGGGGGGGGGTGCTATGCTGAGGAAGAGGACAGGGAAGTTTGTTTGTGCAAGCTTCCTTCCACTTACACTCCTGTGGATCCAACATAATTATTCCCGTTTACTCATGAAATACTTAGGTATCTTACCAAAGACCAGATTAGTCAGTGGACTAATACTCAGCCATGCCAGGTTTACTATGACCCCAGTTTAATTAGGTTCAGGTTTTTTAAGGACCCACGTTTGCTAATCATACTTGATATTCTCTCTTCAAGAAACTCTGGTAAAGCACGGTGTATCTGCAGCAAACACAATTCTTACACAGATCATGGAGATGCTCTTCCTGTCTGAACAATTTTTCCAAATCATGCAAGACTTTCAGTGACTGTCCTTGAAGGCATTTTATTTATTTTATTTTGGAGAACAGAAGGCTGGTGTAGGCCTATAAAAATCTGTTGTTGTTTTTAATGCTCTTATTTGCAAGAGAGAGAGGACAAGAATTTGTACCTATTTGTAGGATGCTGTCAACAGCCTGAGTCAGGCCAGCCTGATGTTTACTTTTGTGAAAGACAACACCATGGGTTGAATGCAGCATGGATTGGCTTTTAGCACTCTGTTGAAGCCACAGCTTTCAGTAGCTGCAAGTGAGCGTTAAAAACTCATCACGGCTGAATTCAGTGTGTGGTGTCTGTTTTTATGTGTCTATCTCAGCCTGTAGCAGAGTAATTAGAAGTCAGTCTGGGATGACTCAGTACTGCAGCTCTGCAGAGAGGATTCTGTGAGCTAGCCCCAGACAAAGTCAGGGAGGCTGGGATGGTCTGATCCAGAAAAGTACTGTACTTCTTAAGCAAGACTGAATATTCAGGGTCACATACCGCAGATGAGTTGTGCCTTCGCTTTCAAAAGATTCTATGTGGTCTTTGTAAGTTTCAAACATGTTGATGGACCATGAATATTCTTTTAAACAAGTAGATGAGGCAAGGCTGAGTTTAGCCCAACCCTGAGTCAAAAGACAGGCATATCAATTTAGAAACAGAATCAGTCTACAGATAAAAGCATTTGCAGACAGAGAGGTTAGTGTCAGGCCACTGAATCTGTACTCCTGGCACTCACAATCCATTCAGGATCATAGCCAAGCCCTGCGCTGATGACTGCTAGACCAAATCGTATCACCGAAACAGAAAATGCATCCTCTAATACCAGTAGCTATTGCTTCTGGAGGGCCCTGCTCTCTTCCCTAATTCCTGTCTGATGCTGTAGTTATGAGGGGGACTGGCTGAATGCTGAATAAGGGAATGCAACAAACTATAGCAAACATGATGCCTTTGAATTCTGTTCCTTTGATTATCCATTTGACTTATCAATATGCTGGCAATCATTATGTTCCTAAGAGATCAATTGAGAATTTGTTTTCAGCTTGTAAAATTAGCTTTTAGATAATTTTGACTCATTTATCCACATTATAGAGGTGTGAGCATATAGCCTTTTCCACTTATCCATGGGTTCCAGTTTTCTTTTTCCATTTTAACTCACCATGGTAAACGGTTTTGTTCCAACAAAACATTTTGAAATAGCCATGTAAATATAAGATAGGGATGGATATTGTATTCCATTTTTTAAAAAAACTAGGGTATGATGGGCAGCGCAATCCAACATAAGTATCCGGTGGGTGGCCCTGGGCCGCCCACCGGATCCTATGCCCATTCCAAGCCACTCTGTAGCAGCCCAGAGGTCTACTTGGGGAAAGGGAACGTTCATCCCCTTCCCCCAGTGTAAACCAGGGAAGGCTCAATGGGCCCCCTTCGATTTCCACCAGCTAAATAACTGGCGGAAGTAAGAGGAGGCCGTGTAACAGCCGAGCCATCCTGGCAGGAGACGGGGATATGGTGGATGCCATCCCCACCCACCCCGGGCCGGCTCAGACAATGGGCCCCCTTCCTTGTTGCCCGGACCGCCCAGGCGGCCACTGGGGGATCTCTTACCTTCCTCCAGCGGCTGCACGGATGTGCTGGCGGCGGTGTGAGGCCGGCCGGCCTTGCACCGGCCGCCTTTACTCCCGAGACGTCGTGAACATGCCTTACGCACTTGCTCCACCGCTGGTTATTTGGGCAGGATTGCGTTCTTAGTTGCCCTTCCAATTGTCCCCTCTGTCCTCTTCATGAATTGACCCTTATACAGGAGTTTTCTGCCACCAGCTCCCCCTCAAGTACTGTTTAAGTTTGCCATAGCTTTCCTTCCAAGGAGTAAGCATCTTTTAATTTCATGGCTGCTGTCTCCGTCTGCAGTGATCTTGGAACCCAGAAAAGTAAAATCTGTTACTGCTTCCATTTCTGCCCCTTCTATTTGCCAGGAATTGATGGGACCAGATGCCATGATCTTAGTTTTATTAATGTTGAGTTTCAAGCCAACTTTTGCACTCTCCTCTTTCACTCTCATCAAGAGGCTCTTTAGTTCTTCTTCACTTTCTGCCATTAGGGTGGTATCGTCTGCATATCTGAGGTTGTTGATGTTTCTCCCGGCAATCTTGATTCCGGCTTGCGATTCATTCAGCCCTGCATTTCTCATAATGTACTCTGCATATAAGTTAAATAAGCAGGGTGACAATATACAGCCTTGCCATACTCCCTTCCCAATTTTGAACCAATCAGTTGTTCCATGGCCGGTTCGAACTGTTGCTTCTTGACCCGCATACAGGTTTCTCAGGAGACAGGTAAGGTGGTCTGGTACCCCCATCTCTTTAAGAATTTGCCACAGTTTGTTGTGATCCACACAATCAAAGGCTTTTGCGTAGTCAATGAAGCGGAAGTAGATGTTTTTTTGGAACTCTCGTGCTTTCTCCATGATCCAGGGCATTTTGGCAATTTGATCTCTAGTTCCTCTGCCTCTTCGAAACCCAGCTTGTACTTCCGGTAGTTCTCGGTCCACGTACTGCTGAAGCCTAGCTTGTAGAATTTTGAGCATAACCTCCTAGCATGTGAAGTGAGTGCAATTGTGCGATAGTTTGAGCACTCTTTGGCACTGCCCTTCTTTGGAATTGGAACGTAAACTGACCTTTTCCAATCCTTTGGCCACTGCTGAGTTTACCAAATTTGTTGGCATATTGAGTGCAGCACTTTCACAGCATCATCATTTAGGATTTTAAGTAGCCCAGCTGGGATATTATCATCTCCACTAGCTTTGTTGTTAGTAATGCTACCTAAGGCCCACTTAACTTCACTCTCTAGGATGTCCGGCTCTGGGTCAGTGACCACACCAGCGTGGTCATCAGGAACATTCAGATCTTTCTTGTATAGTTCTTCTGTGTATTCTTGCCATCTCTTCTTAATCTCTTCTGCTTCTGTCAGGTCCTTGCCTTTTTTGTCCTTTATCATGCCCATCTTTGCACAAAACGTTCCCTTGATATCTCCAATTTTCTTGAAGAGATCTCTAGTCCTCCCCATTCTGTTGTTTTCCTCGATTTCCTTGCATTGTTCATTTAAGAAGGCCTTCTTATCTCTCCTTGCTATTCTCTGGAACTCTGCATTCAGTTGTTTATATCTTTCCCTTTCACCCTTGCTTTTCGCATTCCTTCTTTCCACAGCTATTTGTAAAGCCTCATCTGACAGCCACTTTGCCTTCTTGCATTTCTTTTTCTTTGGGATGGTTTTAGTTGCTGCCTCCTGTACAATGTAACGAACTTCCGTCCATAGTTCTTCAGGCACTCTGTCTACCAGGTCTAATGCCCTAAATCTATTCTTCACCTCCACTGTATACTCATAAGGGATATGGTTTAGGTCATATCTGACTGGTCTAGTGGTGTTCCCTACATTCTTCAGTTTAAGTCTGAATTTTGCAATAAGAAGCTCATGATCTGAGCCACAGTCAGCTCCAGGTCTTGTTTTTACTGATTGTATAGAGCTTCTCCATCTTTGGCTGCAAAGCACATAATCTATCTGGTTTCGGTATTGACCATCTGGTGATGTCCATGTGTAGAGTCGCCTCTTGTGTTGTTGGAAAAGAGTGTTTGCTATGACCAGCGTGTTCTCTTGACAGAACTCCGTTAGCCTTTGCCCTGCTTCATTTTGCGCTCCAAGGCCAAACTTGCTTGTTCCGTTTATTTCTTGATTTCCTACTTTAGCATTCCAGTTTCCTATGATGTCAAGGACATCTTTTTGGGGTGCTAGTTCTAGAAGGTGTTGTAGGTCTTCATAGAACCGGTCAACTTCATCTTTTTCGGCATCAGTGGTTGGGGCATACACTTGGATTACTGTAATGTTGAATGGTTTGCCTTGGATTCGAACTGAAATCATTCTGTCGTTTTTGAGTTTGCACCCCAGTACTGCCTTTCCCACTCTTTTATTGACTATGAGGGCTACTCCATTTCTTCTAAGGGATTCATGCCCACAGTAGTAGATATGATGGTCACCTGACTTAAATTCGCCCATGCCCGTCCATTTTAGTTCGCTGATTCCCAAGATGTCAACGTTCAATCTTATCATCTCATTTTTGACCACATCCAGCTTGCCTTGATTCATAGACCTCACATTCCATGTTCGTAAGCAGTATTGCTCCTTGCAGCATTGGATTTTCCTTTCAACCTCAGACACATCCACAGCTGGACGTCCTATTGGCTTTGGCCCAACCGCTTCATTCTTTCTGGGTCTACTTGGAATAGTCCTCCGCTCTTCCTCAGTAGCATATTGGACACCTTCCGACCTGAGGGGCTCATCTTCCGACGTCATATCTTTTATCCTTTTGGTACTGTTCATGGGATTTTCTTGGCAAGGTTACTGGAGTGGGTTGCCATTTCCTTCTCCAGTGGATCACTTTTAGTCAGAACTCTCTGCTACGACCTGTCCGTCTTGGGTGTCCCTGCACGGCATAGCTCATGGCTTCATTGAGTTACGCAAGGCCCTTCGCCACGACAAGGCAATGATCCATGATGGGCACTTAATGGTGTGCATAAAGGCACCGTTAATATATCACGTAATAATTAGATTATTGATCTATAGCGTCAAGTCATTATTTGAGTTCTTGAAAGAATTTAGTCTCACTGAACACATTTTGAAATTACTTCTGTTTACTCTTTAATTATGTAGTTAACTCTTGTCTGATAAGTCATTGGTTTTTTTTTGGGGGGGGGAATACCATGCATGTTTTACCCACACACACACACACACACACACACACACACACACACACACACACACACACACACTTTCTGAAAGAAATTTTTTCATTGTTTACTTTTGGGGCCAAACATTCTTACAGAGCAATCTTCTGCATGTCTACTCAGAAGTAAGTTCCCCTGTGTTCAATGGAGCTTACTCTCAACAGAGTGTGTATAGTATAGGGTTGCAGCCTTAATCTCTAAAGATTCTTGAATAGAAGCTGTTGAATAAAGGAAGCCAATTGGCTCCATTGCGTCTGGCATATTCAAAAAATGTTGCTGCATTTTCCAGTTTCTAATTAAACCCATGAAAATGTTGTGTTGATTCAATCACAGAAGTCGTGCTCAATTCATTGGACTTTTCAAGTCAAGACTAATATTCACATCTTGTTCTGCACGTATACTGTACTTTATAATCACTTACACTAAAATAGTTATGGTACATCATTTCTAATTAAGCTCTAACAGTTAAGTGCTTGTTCATTTTCTACCTGTTAATTATCCATAAGTCATCTGATGTAACTCAAAGTATATTCTGAACAACCCTTATCTAATTCTTTTCTTGAAATCATGCATCTTCACCTCTTATGTTTTGATTCTTACAGTTAACCTTCAGAACTTGCAAACAGTGCTTGTCATGTCATTTTCCTAAAATATTTTTGAGTAAATGCTTTCTATACATAAAGTTCAACTGCAGCCTTCAACTCTGGGAGAGAACAAATTCCTTTATCTTACTAATGTATACATCTTTCGACATTCTTGTAAGATTATCTGAAGGCATTCATGAATGCATTGAAGGATAGGGTAGTGCAGTTCTTGGATGGAAGATTTCAAACGAAATGTTTCGAGGAAAGTCATGACAATGGCTGCATTCAGATGACCATCTTTAGCATGGTTTTGAGGACTGTGAATAAGAGCCCAATCCTATATCCCTTCCCCCTGCTGGTGCAGCTGTGCCCAAAATGGCCAGCTGTGTGTGTGGGGGGGGATTGGGAGGCTTCAGCAGGGAAAAGGGATTTCAGTCCCCTTACCCCTGTGTAGGCCTCCCAACCCACAATGGGTCTCCTCAAACCTGTGCTAGCAATTTTGCTAGCGTATGTCCGAGGAGAAGGGGGGGGCAGGGAGGCAGTGAAAATAGAGGGTAGGAACTGGCGCATGCCATCACTGCCGGATCACCCCTTCCTGCAGCCTCCCTGCCCCATCATGCCCCCCCTCTGCTCAGTTTCACCAGCCCCTGTTCTGTACTCCCCTCCCGCCTCCCATGGTAGCTTACCTGCTCCTGTGGGCAGCTGGAGCTCTGGCAACACTACTGAGCACACTGCCAGAAAGCACTTTCTGGCACCTTTTCAGCAGTGGCTGGCAGAAGAATACATGTTCCACTGCTGGCTTGAGCCCATAGGATTGGGCTGTAAGTTGTGGTGAGCCTCAGGCTCACATGCTTCTTCCTCTCTTTCCCTCTCTGGGATGGTGGCAGCAGATAGATCTACCAGTGCCCCCCATCCCCCCTATTCAGCTGCTGGTCCAGTAAAAAAGGAATGTGGAGAGCAGGAAGGGTTGTACTGAGTGCTAACCACTAGGCACTACTCCTCTTGGCCTGTGGCTCTCTCAAGCTCCTTCCTTGACACTATAGTTTGTGTAAACCATACTTTGCCCTCAAAGCAGGATTCCAAACCTTTACATAACAACTATGGTTTGAATTTGGCCAATATTACATTAAGGAATGCTGTTTCTTTCTCTGGTAGAATACTGAATGAGGCTGCCATCCTCTTCTGTGACCATTTCCTATGCAACAGTTGTGCCTGTAAGAGTCCTTTTGCAACTACAGTATTCTTGCAGAAGTGTATGTGTGACAGGGCTGTACCAGAACAGGTAATCCATCTGGATTTTATTTTTTTCACACAAAGGCTCTAGTGAGCTAGCTGTTGGATTCTTGCTCACCCATGGGTGGGGAGAATGGAAACATTGATGCAGACAACAAATTATGCTAATGTGCTGTGTTTCACAAATATGCCATCATAGTATTCATTCCAAAATAATTCCTTTGGAGACAAACATCATAGCCTAAGAGGCCTGGCATGTTAATATAACTTAGAAATAAACTTTGCCCAGAATTGGAGCCCCTATGATGGAGGCATAGACCTGGATGTAAATCTGAAAACAAAACAATAGGCGACATTTTTCTCAAGCACTTCTCAGTCCCACTAATTCTTAGCTGGCGTCTTAGGAGCCCAACGCTGTGTATCATGATGTTCTTTTAAATTTCTGTACTTGTGTGTCATCAGCAGTTATATTTAGCTCTAATAATGTGCAGATCATAAAAGGCATGGCTACGCAATCAAAAGACAAGAATACCTATCACTCATTTCAAGCATTTATTAAAGATGGCTGAAGCTTCCATAGAAACGACATCTCTTCTTTCTGCAAGATTGTAAAAAAGACTGCTAGTTAACAAAGGTCTCGAATGATGCTGCATCTTATACATTTCAGTATACAGGTGGGCCCCCATATCCACTGATTCGCTATCCACGGTTTCAGTTATCCACGGATAGTGGGGACCCCCCCCCCCCAGGCTTTTACTTTTTTCCCAGTAAGCTTTGTTTCTTCCTTAAAGAAACAGGAGAAGCAGAGGCTGCTTATTACAGGCAAGTAGAACGAGACTAAGTACTAGAGAGGCTCTGCAAGGTTAACAGAAACCTTGCAGAGCCTCTCTAGGACTTAGTCTCGTTCTACTTGCCTGCAATGGAGGCTGCTTCTCTGTTTGTTTTAAGGAAGAAACAAAGCTTGCTGAAAGAAAAATAAGAGCTGGGGTGGGCAAGCATGCCTGCCTGCAGGGGAGGCACGGTGGGGGGGCCCTCAGGAAACCATGGAGGGGGTGTTCGCTCTTATCCATGGTTTCAAGTATCCACGGAGGGGCCTGGTACATATCCCCAGCGGATATGGGGGCCCACCTGTACAAGAATAGCGGCCCAATCCTAAAGGGTCTATCCGCTGGTAGATCAAGCATTTCGCCAGCAGTGACTGCCTTATTGTAGTCACAAAAGGGCTTCTGGCAGTGCATGAAGTCATGCACTACTGGAGTGCCAGTGGGGAGGCGTGAGTGGCGATGTTGCTGGACCAGCCCACCAACCCAGGGAAGTCTGCAGAGGTGGTGGGACAGGGAGGGGGGAATGGAATGGGAGCGGAGAGGGTGGAATAGGACTGTGATGGGGGCGGGGAGGAGGGTGGGTAAGTTTGGCTGCAGCCACCGCCGCCAAATCTAAAACCCCTTCCCAGACCCGATCCCTAGGCCCAGGTCCATGCGGATCTGTTCCAGTGATTTCACTGGAGCAGGTCCAAGTAGACCCTCTGTGCCATGGAAGCTTAGCCCCAGGCAAGGGAACATAAGTTCCCTTACTCAGAGGAGACCTCTAGGGCTGCCCTTCCCACAGGATGCAGCACGAGCTGTTTGGCACGGCTGCATCTGCGGGGGGGGGGGGAACATAGAATTGGGCTGTAAGTCATATTGAAACCCATGTGTAATTATGCTTCTGAGTAAATAGGATTGGGTAACACCGCTTGTATGCATCTAAATGCTATTGTAACCCATTGGCGAGGGACATATCTTGCAGATTAGTGTTAAAATAAAACTATATTAAAACTAAAAACGATTTCAAATTTTCATGGCCAGCAATGATTAATGAGTGTTCTATGGTACACGGGTAAACAGCCATGGCAAAAAAGTACTGGGTAGGCAGCAATAATAAAGCAATGATACCTAGTCACAAATGTGTGAATTTCTATTAAAACGCATTAAAAACATATAAAAATGTAAACACAAACACGCGTCTAAAAACCCAATAAAATAAAGGTAAAGGTGAACCCTGACAATTAAGTCCAGTCGTGTCCGACTCTAGGGTGTGGTGCTCATCCCCATTTCAAAGCCGAAGATCTAAAGATCTAAAGTGGCTAAAGATCACTGTACTTGTCCAAAGATGCCTCCGTAGTCATGTGGTCGGCATGACTCTCCTTGCCGCAGCGCGTAGCATGCGGCTGGAAGACGGAGCGCTGTTTACCTTCCCGCAAGCGGTACCTATTTATCTACTCACAGTAACATGCTTTGGAACTGCTAGGTTGGCAGGAGCTGGCCAAGCAACGAGAGCTCACCCTGTCGCGGATTTGAACTGCCGACCTTTCGATCGACAGCTCATGGTTCAGCGGTTTAACCCACTGCGCCACCCACTGGTCTAAAAACCCAAGCAAAGCTTTAAAATTAAAACCAAATCAAAGAATGCAATGTTTCGCTTGAATTTCACCAAGCATATTAAAACTCCAACAGATTTCAAAAAACTTTTTTTCCTTAACAATATTAAATAAATTCATAATTCTTTGTAAACCTGACCTACTGATGGTGGAGGAATGAAATAACAGAAGAAGTGGCTGTAAGGATAATGCTCCGTGAATGGCTGTTTTCAGCATAGACTGAATCATGGATCTCACTACTATTCGCTTCTATATGATGTTATATTAAGGGACAGATGAGTGACCATTACAGCTGAGCGGATGTGTCTCTGTGATCTTGACAAAGGATACTTTTGACAGGGCTGGTTGATTCTTAGAAGTACTCCTGTTGTACAGAAGATGGAGCAGGACCCCTGCTGGTGGCTAAAGATCACTGTACTTGCACAAGATAATTTTTCAGGCTGTGTAACGTAACATTCCTCTATATGCAATAATATTGCGTGCACAACCTTAGTTTTAAATACACAAGGTGTGAAAGACAAATATTTGATTAAGCAGTATTGCTGAGCTGGAGGAGAAGATAGCATGACTGCAGTGACCGTGTTCCTGATTGCTCTCCACCAAGAGGATTACCACTTCCCTGTTTGCCTCCTCCCTCCCCACCCCACCTCCCTCCTCTCTACACCTTCACTAGCCAGGCAGGCAGGATCTTGGGAGTGGAGCTCCCAAGATGCTTCCTGCCCATCCAGTTTTGAAACACACGGTTGGCGGAGAGGAGGGGAGAAATGGAGACAAGCACTGTGTAGGGTCTCACCTTTTCCAAGAGGGGGAATTCCGGTGCTGCTTCTGGCACCACCTTTGCTCAGGCTGGCCTTGTGGAGGAGAATTCACTCATGCAAGCTCCCATCTTCACCTTGAGATGGCACAGTCCATACCATGTCTAAGCTCATAGGCGAGGAGGACTAGGACAGGGGTGGCCAACCTTTCAACATGAATGCTCCTGGCCCCTTAATGGTGAGGGCATTTCAACAGGTGCAGCTGCTTTAGCAGCACCATCAGCAATTGCAGCTGCCAAGATTCTGTCTTCTACACATCTCTTAAGAACGCAGAGGCCCTGATGGTGGAACGTTGGCCACCCCTGGACTAGAAGTTAGTTCTTTCTAACTGAGAAAGTTAAAACTAAATTATCTTACAACGTTAGGAAAATGTGTTTACAGTTAAAGTTACTCTCCTTTGCACCCCTCACTGCAATTACAGCTGGCAAACTTCCTAATTCACTTCTCCTGACAGGCCAGAGAATGACCAGACCTGAGCTGTTCAAGTTGAGTGAATGATGGCGACCTAAAGTAATATGCATACATGTACGTAAGAATTACACATTAGATTTTAAAAGCTTCCAGGTTGGGCCTGCCTCTGTTCCCACTGACCTGAGGCAGATGACGGGTTTCCTCAGAACTTTATTTTTTTGAAACTGATATGGGTTTTAGATGGCCTTTTTTAACCCATCCTTGTGCTGACTGCAGCATTAAGGAAGAGACACACTTCCCCAGGATCTCAAGTAGGAACTAGAGAGTGACTTCAGACCTGGAAGCTGCCATGGTGTCAGGGGTTGGCCAGGGTGGGCAATCGCCAAGGGCCCACTTCTATTTAGGTCAAGTCAGTCGCCGAACTCTCAGTAGTTGTGCTCAATGCACTATTGGGGGGAATAGGTGTTATAGGGGGGCAATGCAGGGTTTTGCCCCAGGGCTCCCAGCAACTTTGAACTGGCACTGCCTGGAAGTCCCTCC